>OW203986.1:27981220-29231220 GCA_934047225.1 Ypsolopha sequella | reverse complement strand
AATTGTTGAAATGAGCTCTTCAAACACACTTTTTCTCCGCGTTTGACGATTATGAACCATATACAGAACTCAAACATATTTTATTAGATTTGTTTTAACAATATCTAGAGATTTGAAATTTTGCTAGCTATTTTAGTTGGGTTAGTCCACCTAGTTATACTGTTAGTTATATAGTTTTTAATAAAAATATAAAACCAACTTTTTTCCCTTTTGCTCTGAATCCGCCCCTCTCGCACTGCGCGATTTTTCGCGTGGAGTGATAGTGACAAAAATAAAATTCGCATAGCCTCTTAAGCTGTCTGTGGGTCCAAATTTATGCCCGAAGTACAGCCACAGGGCTCTGAGACGTAATTATCGTAAGTGAAACGTGGTTGTAGGGCTGTGGAATCTGACTCTGACACCCCCTCGGGGACTCATGTCGCGAAAATGTATTAGATCGTGGACCTTAGAATCGTTGTATATCGGTGTCTCTGCTAATATAATATTGTGTAATAAAATACCGGTCAATTGCGAATAGAACTGGTGCCTTGAGTCAGAGAATATAAAGTATTACTACGTACCTGAGTGTTGTGTTCATCCGTTTTTAAGGGTCTTCAACGTGCGGCCCGCGGGTCACTCGTGGTCCGCAGAGGCATAGTAAAACCAACTATGGCAGAGGCTTCATCTGCGGACCGTCGTCGATAGCTTGGCTGAATTTAATTTTTTAAACGCCAATCGTATCGCTATATAAATCAATTTTGTCACCTCTCTCGAAAACTTATACCAAAAATCGTAGTACCCCAATTCGTACTTTAGTTCCGAGGTCTGCTTCGATTCATTTCAAACATGAACACAATATTTTTACGCTTCAAAACCTGAAAACACAGTTTGACTCACATTTTGTTAATTTTAGAGGAAAATATTCAGCCCATTCAGCGTGTCTGTCGAAGATGTTCCTGGACTACAATGACTACAATGCAACTCTTTTTTAAACAATAAATTTATTTTAGGTCTGCATGAATTTTATTCAAAATAAGTCTCAATTACAGATTTTCCCAAAATCAGAGATCATGCACTGAAAATGATATCACCTTTTGGCACCACATACTCGTACCAATGCGCTAGCAGTTGTTTTTTCGAATTAAAAATGTGAAATCTAAGATAAGGACCAGAATCACCGATGATCACCTTGAAAGCAGTTTGAGAATCGCAACAAGATATTCATGAATTAGTTAGAAATAAAAATTGCCAAATTTACCAATGATGACCAATTACAAGTTCTTGATTCATAAGCGGGCGCAGCGGCAACGTCAGCGGAGTCGGACAAACGGCGCAAATATGCAGCCCTAGGTCTGGGATACATATTTGTGCCCTTTGAAGTCGAGACACTCGTACCGTGGGGACCGGATGTGCGACGTCTCTACAGAGACACATCATCGCGCCTGATCGACGCTTCTAGTGACCCGAGGGCTGGAGCCTATTTCGGTCAAAGAATTAGCCTCGCTATTCAGCGAGGCAATGCTGCCAGCCTTCTGGGTACACTACCGAACGACAGCGGTGATCTGGCCAGCATTTTTTATTTATTCTAAAATTATGCATGTATATAGCTTACTTTATACTTTAATTGTTTTTATAGGTATAGTCAAATTTTTGATGTTATTTAAGTTTTATTTTGGGTCAATAAAAACTATTCAAAAAATATAGGTGATATTCTGATCTTTTCCTATACGTGCGCTATAAAACCTACTTGTGAACGAAATATCAAGTTTCTGGAAGTGCCCTAATAGGTTTTCATGTTGAGCCAGTTTGTATGAAATTAATTCTGTAAAGGGCAATAACTTTTAAACGTTTTTTTGAACACCATCATGGGGCCGTAGACTTGACTTTCACAGGGCCTGAGAGAAAGGGTCAGACGGACATCGATGTGATCCTATAAGGGTCCCTAAAAACAGCTTTTCATCAAAACTATCAAGTCATAAAATTATTTTTTGTTTTGATTCCCCTACTGAATCAACTCAAACAAACACGTTAATAAGAAAGACTAGGTATATGTAAAGTATAAGGAAAGACTTCTAAATCAGCTTATAATAAGAATGAGAAATAGCTTTTGATAGTGGCGATTCGTGTCTTATTGTCTTGGACGGGTAGTATTATACAACGTGTAACAGAAAGGTGTAACCATATTTGTATAGCTTATTCAGTCAATGGTATAGATCAACTTTTACTATGGAACATAACCTGTATCTCGAAAAAAAAATTAACTTTTTCATAGAAAAATGCAATGCCGCTCGGCTGAAATGTATGGAAGGGCAGATTTTTTTTTGAGATTTCAGGGTTGGCTCCATAGTAAAAGTTGTTCTATACCATTGACTGAATAAGCTCTTCAAATATGGTTATACCTTTCTGTTACACCTTGTATATGTATACAATACGGTATAAATAACTTATTGTCCTTTTTCCCATTTTCCTAGGATGATAGACAAATACGAATTTACTTGTGCACGCGTGTTACTTGAGAAGTGTTTCAGTATGATCATCATCAACAGTAGAGTAATTGATTTCAACGTTACACAATACTTACAATCTAACAATAAAAACTAAAAGAAATCATATCAAAACATAAAACTAATGCACTAAGTAATAAAATAAGATTAAAAAGCTTTCACATAGTCACGAATAAGAAAACCACTAAACCAGAAAATATTTCCTGCGTCATCATCATAAACATAGATAAATACTTTTTTCAATTGTGTACAATTAGTGCATTTCAGAAACGCTTTCTACTGAACCAGTTGGTGTAAATCAAAGTTGTTAGCACCTCTCTGTTGACAATATCATTATTCTTCACCGTCTTCGCGTACATTTTTCGACGTAAATTGTACAATCTACGAGTATATATTTGCACGCGATCTGTGATTTCCCTCTTAAATTTGGTTTCCTTTGGCATTATAATTTCTTTTTCAATGCATGTGCTCGTAAAGGCCCACTTTTTATGCATCAAAACCGAACAGAAAGTCGATTACTTTGCCCTAGGGCTTTATTATTATTATTTTTTTTAATTTATTTACAATGGTTGGCTAACCTGCAGCCTTTCCTGTGTACCATAAATGTCATACTTTTTTTCCACTGTTTAACGGCTCTGGATAAATAGTCCTTTTGAGCCAATTACAATTTAAAGTTCACAAAATTATATTTGTTTTATTTCCTCACACTATGCATTGAAAAACGTAGTATGATACACGGGCGTAAGAGCAATAAATTACTCGGTTCCGTGTAAAACACTCGCTACGCTCGTGTTTTAAATCGTCCTCGTGATTTATTCCTTTGCGCCCTTGTAGCATAAACTACTATTATCTGCTTTATTTTCTGTTGATAATTTTTTTTCTCAACTGATTTGTATTAATATTATGGACGAATGACATGAATGAACTTTGTTTTCGGAAGAAAGAAACTCATGTAAAAAAAATACTGACGTCAAAAAATTTAATAACTACCGTCCAAAATGGATCCACCCGCGCCATCAGACAACCTGAACTCCACACCGATGCATTCTCACTGAAAAAAATATATCAACGCAAGGCCAGAGAATATCTTCCAGATTTCCCCTGAAAATGTTATAGATACAAATACAACATACAAATTACAAAATCCCTACATAATTAGAAAAAAGACATAATTTTACATTTATTTAATACCTAATGGTATTATACTAGAAAAAAAAATTTTTATTAACTTGGCACATAAATAAAATATACACATTTAAAGCGATATGCGAAAAAAATACGGGTGTCTCTTTTCTGTGTATTTCATTAAATACACGGAAAATTATAATCAGTTTCTGGTATATGCACTATATATAATCTAGGGTTTTGAAATTGGGAAATATGTTTGGATACATTTTCCTCGACAGAAATAATTGTTGAAATGTGGTCTTCAAACACACTTTTTCTCCTCGTTTGACGAATAGGAACCATATACAGAACTCAAACATATTTTATTAGGTGTGTTTTAACAATATCTAGAGATTCGATATTTAAAATTTTGCTAGCTATTTTAGTTTTTTTAATAAAAATAAAAAACCAACTTTTTTCCCTTTTGCCTTGAATCCGCCCCTGTCGCACTGAGCGATTTTTCGCATGGAGTGACAATGACAAAAATAAAATTCGCTTAGCCTCTTAATTTGATCCCCTACCAGGATTTCTCTGTTCCATGGGATCTTATATTTACGAGTAGTTTTCGCCAGAAATGCCCTTCTGTCTTTACGTTTTATTTCCGAAAAAAATTTTACGTGTCCGTACGATACTTTAAAAATGTTCCTGTATCTAGACCGCCACCGACATAAAATTCTGGGTACGTCCTTGAATCAATGGGTGTACTTTTTTAGCGCCATTGATTGTTTCACCAACCCGTAATTAAGGCGCGTCTCCTCTCCCCAGAGTCATCCGAAAATGAGGATAAGTCACATAACGGGAGAATCCAATTTTGACTATTACATTGCATGTGTTATGATTTTCTGAGTACACTACTTTTTGATTTTTTGAAATCCGTCCATAAATGGCAAAGTTATTTAATATTTTATCGGGCTTGATTTTAAAACGCGCGCCTCCCGCCCGTGGATACCGATGTCGTCATCACACACAGACCCCGCGCGATCGCAGTCGTCCAGTACGCACATTCGTGATTAGTAGCGAACACTCGGTTTTTTTTCGAGTTTTATGCATTATCGGTTTATTGTTTCGGTGTTCTGTAATAATGAGCAACAAATTGGAAGATGGATTCGAAAAAGGACAGTCAGATAATCTACCTAAAGTGGATTCTTTCATGGTTTTTGAATACTTAAACAATCATGTGAAGTATACCAGCGCTGAAATCCGAGGTTGGAAGCTTCAACGGTAAGTACCTACCAAATTTAATGTGTTAGTTAGTGAGTTTAGGCCTAGGTACTTTTTCCCATGGCTGTTGCGGTAGGTAATGTGAAAATAATAAAATAACCTGGGTAAAAAGGTACATGGACAGCATAACACACTCCATCATAAAAACGTTAGTCAAGTCAAGTACCTACATTATTTCTTCCTACGGAGTTCGAGTTGATGTTTTTGTAAGCAGGCAACTGCAGGCATGATTCATTGCGATTTAGTAAGTGCCGGTTTCAAGTTCACCTAAACATTATAGACCGGGAGCGCGCCGTAGATTAACTAACATTAGCGGATACCTACCATGTTTTTTGTTTCGATGCACTTAAATGGTGCAACCGCATCAGGTAATGTGATGTAGGTATTTAATGCTGTATGATTATTACAGGTCTGTACGAGAGTCATATGGCGACGATGCCGTAGGGTATGTCCAAGTCCAAAGAAATGGAAATGTGTGCACAGTAAAGGCAAGAATAACACCGGAGCATAAAGTAAAAACTAAAGGTTATAGCTGCACTCTCAAATGTGAAGAAAATGATAAAACTATTATTGATGTTACTTGTCATGATTGTGCTGCACAAAAAGGAGGTTGCAAACATAGTGTAGCATTTCTTATGTGGATACACAGACGCAGTGAAGAGCCTTCTCCAACTGAAAAAAAATGTTATTGGGCCAAACCAAAACTGGCCACAGTGGGCACAACCTTGAAATTTATAAAAGCCAAAGATATCGGTTCCAGCGCTGGAGATATTGACGATAACGCTAATGTAAGAAGTGAACAATTTTTTAACAAACTGGTGCACAATATACAGTTAAATTCTATTAGGATTCAGTTAACAAGTTACGTTACACAGAATGAACTTACGAAATTATCATTGCATAACTTGATAAATGATTATAAAAAAGAAGGTAACGACACGAACAGTGCACAAGGCTTCATCGATTATTGTACAACAAAACAAACACCAGAAAAGTGTTCAAAAATAGAACAAGAAACTCTATCTCAAGCTCAGTCTCCTTTATGGCATGAGATGCGATATTGCAGAATAACCGCGTCAAAAATACACGACGCCGCCCATTGCAAAACCCCTGATGGTTCATTAGTTGAGCAAATATTCGGTGCAACCATACCAGAAACTCCTGCAATGCGAAGAGGCAAAGTACTGGAACCTGATGTTAGGGCAAAAGTAGCAAAATTGAGAAAATTTGTAATCGAAAATGGTGGGCTGTTTTTGAAAAGTGATTGGCCTATTTTAGGTGCATCTCCTGATGGCTTAACACAAGAATATGTCATAGAAATAAAATGTCCCATGACCACACAAGGCAAAGAAAGCTTTATTAAAAATAATCGTCTCACAAACAAATCAAAAGGTCAAATCCAGCTGCAAATGTTTTTTTGCAACAAAACTAAAGGGCTTTTTTGTGTTGCTGATAAGAATTTTGAAGCTAACAAAGAAGTAGAAATCTTTGAAGAAGATTTTGATGAAATTTACTGCAAAGATCTTTTGGAAAAGTCAACAAGTTTTTGGAAACACTCAGTCTTTCCTAAATTGGTCAAAACTTAGGTTAAGGTATAAAAATAAACAGATGGCTTAAGATATAAATATTGTTTTATTTTAAACTTGGTTTCTAAATAAGCATTCTTGAAGATTAACTACTCCACAAGCAGATGTCACAACATAGTCTAATATTCTAACATAATCAATGTCAACACATGCATGAGGTGCAATCATTTCAAACTCCCTTAAACGCCCTATACTTCTCTCGACGTGTACTCGAAGGGCCGCTATTCTTTTAGTTTCTAAAACTTCTTCTTTACTTAGTTTTGATCCCGAATCAACGCTAGGAGGCCTTAAAAGTTTGCAACCTTGACGTTCAAGTAAATGAGCTATATTCTTAAATCCCCTATCAGCCATCACTACGTCACCGGGGGATAACATCTGAAGAAAACCGCAGTCTTCAAAGATAAGGGCGTCCGATGTCCTTCCTCCATAACCTTCGGATATGAAGTTTATAAGTCCATTAGGTGTTATCGATATTAGATATTTTATAGTATTCGCATTTTTATATTGTGACCACGTCAGCGCCTGATGTACTGCTGAGCTAGGTTTCTCGATTTGAATTTCTAAACAATCTATGATGCTGACGACTGTTGAATAACGCCTCCTAAAAGGTATCGGAAGATTTGAGCGAATATCGTCGCGAGGAGGAATAAAAATCAGTTTCTCCATGCATTGAGCAACCTTAGGTATTGTTTCTTTGAAATGTCTGGCGACTGTAGATTCCGAAACTCCAAATTGAACAGCAAGCACGGAATTCGGTTCACGCCATCTCAGTTTTTTCAAGCTCAATAATACATCCATCAGAGGTCTCTCAGTAGATTCACTCAAATATTCTAAACAGAAATACACTTGCGATGGTAATCCGAGAAAAAGCTTAGGTTCTCTAGATATAGACATTAAAGTTCCTTTTTGCATGTGTTCCTTAAATAACTCAGTATCTACTTGTCGTTTCATTTCACAGGCGTCAGTATTTACACTGAATCCACTTAGGCTCGCAGAAACTGATGAGGTATTAGAGTAAGATGTAAAGCTATCATGCATTGGTTCCCGATGATGATCCCGACGATGTTCTTTTGGTTTCACCGTTTTTATTTTAAGAGCAAACTCTTCAACCCGGTCAAAACCGGCGTCAGTATTAATGCCCTTGCTTCGAACTTTTGGCTTTATATTAACTTGCACTGCGAGTGATTTATATTTAGGATCATTGTGTAGATTTGCCGCATTATCTTCTTCAAGCGGGTTTATAGCCTCTGTATCATTTGAATTAAAATCAATCGTTTCACACGCCACGAACTCTTCTTGTGTTATTAGGTTTTCATGACCAACTTCCGGATTAAGCACTCTTTCAAAGTACTCAATCTGCTGTCTTTTTTTATATCCAGTCCGTTCTACAACGGCGTTATCCTTTCTTTGGCAGTCAAATTTATGCGGCAGAACTCCTTTTTTTAGTCTTAGTTGACCACCCATCAATCGGTACCTTATATAATTTTCCATGTCATTTTCGACCTGTAAAAAGTAAAAACAGATTAAAGATTCTTTATTTTATTTTTAAATAATACTTTACTTACTGAGAAAAGCAGATCCAAAAAATAGGTCCTACAGCAAAGAAATTAAAATTCGAATCATTACCTATTGTTGATAGGTATTCATTATCGTAGATAAAAATGCGGTAGTCTCCCGGACTACAAATATCATACCTACGTTGATTATTGTTTATTGTTATTACCTCATACGATTGTGTTAAGGTTGAGACAATATGACATAAAAGGATTAAGTTTTAAGGTTTTTGATTCCATTGATCGATAAAATAGGTGACATTTACTCAATAATACGAGGAAATAGGTATACGTCAAGTATAAGGTATAACGTAGGAAAGGTACTTACGTCGAAATGATCTTCGCAACAGTAATGAGTACTTTTGCTTGATAAAGGATCTCTCTTCATAACACTACACCACTTTTTTCTAGCTTTTTTGTCTGTTGGAACATGAAAAAATAGTTTGTCGGGCGTACTACTACTTGTACTCTTGCACTTTGGCACGACACAATATTTGTAAGACATTTTTAAGGATATTGATACACAACAATAAATCTATAACAAAGCGACCGTGACAAGCACAGCTCAAGAACTGCGCGGGAAACAGAGTACACCTACAGAACTGAAGAGCGCGTGCGGGGTCGCGCCCCGGGTATGTGTGGGATGACGTCACGCGCTCGCGGCTGGTACTGGCGGGCGTTATTTGAACTGCTACAGTAAAATTGCTGTACTTTCGACATTTCTTGTCCGATTTGGATATTTTTTTCACCATAAGTCATGTTTTTTTTACTGTCATCGATCTACATACTTAACAAAAATCGTGACTCTTCCTCATTATTCCTATTACTCGTAAAGTAATTTCTCTTAAACGGTATGTTTAAAAATTATAAAAAATATATACAACGTGTCACAGAAAGGTGTAACCATATTTGAAGAGCTTATTCAGTCAATGGTATAGAACAACTTTTACTATGGAGCCAAACCTGAAATGTCAAAGAAATAATCTGCCCTTCCATACATTTCGGCCGAGCGGCATTGCATTTTTCTATGAAATAGTAAATTTTGTTCCATAGTAAAAGTTGTTCTATCTATACCATTGACTGAATAAGCTCTTTAAATATGGTTACACCTTTCTGTTACACGTTGTATAATGTTACTAAAACTATAAAGAACAACTTCACAGGCTATTAGTAAATTATTCTCGGATGTAAGAAACAGCATCTAAATATTGTTTAAAGTCAAGCTGTTACTAGACTATAATTTATTATTTCTTTGAAACCATTAACGTCATTTGTATGGTTCTTGCACTAAAATACAAAGAAAATATTGCTCAGAAAAATACAGAAGAATTTTTTTTTGTCCATCGCGTCAATGTGAAAAGTATTATTTTCTAATTTTCCCGGTTTAATGGCTGGTCGGAACAGCCAGCGCGCAAATATGTGCGTTATTTCAATGGTCGTTAGCGGATACAAGCCCCTTGACTATTTTCTAGACATACACTGGGTCTTGAAAATCAAGTTATCTGTCACGGACTTTACACTTAGCCAACAGAAACGAATGTAACCAAATTGACCATGTAGTTAATTGAGGTATTGTCCCAGTGGTATTTGCGGCATTGCGAAATATGTTCGATTCGTCTTGTTTCCACATAGTGATCTTTGTTTTAGCCGTTCAGCTCGTACCGAAAATCAAGGGGCGTGCGTGACGAATAACAATATGTCGGTGATCAAATCACATCTAAACACTTATCAAAAAACATCTAAAACTACAAAACCTACAAACTTCAAATTTGGCCGGCAGCCTAGGTTTCTCATACTCATACAACGCAGGCGCGTCTTTACTAAATATACCTCGTGGGGACGTTAGTGGCGTCACGGACCAGGCCGACTTCGGGTATGGTAAGGAGACCACATTTTCGAGTGACTACCGCTAAATGTACCTTACCAAGACACCGCTACTCGGGTATGTTTAGTAGCACCAGTTTAAAATTAATCATTACTAACTATACCCTATTTCGAAAGAATAACTAGGTTAAGTGAAATCGGGTTTGATTAGTAGCTACTTCAAAAAAACGCGCTGTACTAAGTATACCCGAGCAGGATTCGTCACTCTCATCCATTACTCTATTGTCTCTGTCTTATACATAGATTCGCGCGCTTTTGCTTCCTTGTCTATTTGTTTGTTTACGTACTTTTAGTTTCGATAGCCGCGGCTAGGTTAGATACAGATTTCTGTGACTGTATACAAGGAAAGAGTGGAACGTTTTGTACACATTTATGTTGTATTGAAAACAAGTATGGTTTTAGTTTTAAAACTTCTTTGAAACTTTCAGAAAGTGATAGAGTTTCTTTAGCGAATGTAGCTATGGGAAAAGACATTGACCTAATTTTTTATAGGGAAATGACTACAGAATGTCATTCTTACCCAGTGATGACCCAAAAAAGTGAATCAATGAAATAAACTGATTCAGATGTATTAATCGACAAATCGGCAAATTCAGATCGTATTAATCGACAAACCTACCCATAATTTTCCTTCTACAATGACTAATGCGATACAAGCAACGTCAGAAGAAAACCCGCAACTACATACATCAGCTGAGATTATGACAGATCTCAGAACGTTGAAGAATTAGATTACCAAAAGTCTTTGAATGACTTTAATCAAGAGTTTACAGGATTAAGTAAACTATTTAGTGAGAACCCTTCTCCGTTTAATATGAGAGCAATACAAAAATTAAACGACTACATAAAGGATATAAAGACAACAACCGCAGCATAACAGTTTATTTTTTTAAATATAATACCTATATAGAAAACATTCTAAGAAAATTCCAGTTCAGCCTACTTCGGTCAGTCGTGATCAGGGGGTTTTGTGAAAACTAAAAATCGAATTCAATCTGGCCATCCCACCAAACTGAAAATGGCAAAACATAATCGGAAAATAAAACACAGCCTCGTTGCTAATATGTGTCTAATGCAAAATTATAAACTGATGTAATTTCTTTGATCTCATTAAAAACTTTTTGACGCAAATAACTGGATTTTCTTCGTAACTTATCTTCGTAATTCATTACATTACAGACGCTGGCTGGGTATTATTTAGTAGTACATAATCACGCAACGCTAGATCCTAAACATACCCGATTATGATTATCCAACTCGGGTATATTTAGTAGTTTGGAATTTCGAAAGCCTCATGCTAACTATACCCGACCAAAACCTTATGGGGAGTTTCCACAAGGTACATTTAGTAAAGACGTGACGCAGGCACTCGCTAAGAAAGCCAGAAGGATACAGGCGGGCGTTGTATTATTAGACGCATTATGTTAGCTGGATTAGGCTAGTTACTTCATATTTTCGGTTATTTAAGGTTGAGTATTAATTATTGACTGATAAAGTTTAAACTTAAAAGTTTGAAAAATGTACTGGCCCAAAAATACTAAACAAGCCTTTGGCTGACTCAGTAAATAAAACCCCAACTCTGCCCAGCTCCCATTGTCTGGTACCTTGACCGCTAGTTGCGTAAAATCACCATCGACCGACAGACACAACGTTATCTTGTAGCAAGCAGCCAAGATCGGTGAAAAGTAAATCGCTAAGCGATAATAATAAAGCGAGAGGTCTCGGGTTCGAATCCAGCTTCAGAGCTCGTCACTGCTCACCTCTAGGTTAACTTTTCTTCATCGTCTCTGTACCGCAATGATACAACTTTTAACATTTGTATCTGCTTGCGATGCATAAACCGCTTTAGTGTGAAAAATATAGAAATTTATTTCTATCTATAGTTTTATATCGATGTAATCTTATACACATTGCAGATGGACAGTACCTTTAAATAAAACACATAATCTACTGAACATACGCGAAGAACAAATGAAAAAATAAATTTCCTTAAATAAAACATTTAAGTATACAAAATCCACATGTTTTAAAAATTTGTAAGAAACGTGGAAGTGATTTATTTTTTATTTCCGCATTCTTTTGGTCGTTTCATTTAAATACGTCTGTCCAAGTACCTACACCTGTAACAATAAAGATGATTCTGAAGGCTTTAATTTTAGTTTTAGTGCTGTCAAAACTCAAACTATTTCAAAGGAATTAAGCTTCTGTTCGTAACACTTAAGGACTATTTTGCAATGAAGAAAATGTAATTTTGACAACAATAAAACTAAAATTAAAGCCTTCAGAATCGGCTTTATTAGGCTTATTATTTTCCGGGCAGCTAAAATATTAAACACCCAGTTTTACTAGGCATGTAATAAAATAAAATGTCTGCGTATTAATAATTTGGCACCAATAAATTTAGATAAGCCTCGAAAGTTTGCTACCATAATATTCAAAAAATGGCAGCGAAATGAAATTAACAAAAAAAACATGCGAGTAAATTTAAATTATAAAAAATTATAAATTTAAAAATAATGACTTGGCATCTAATATTGTAAATAATATTTTTTATTGACTATTTGTTTCCATCTAAGAAAACCATTTTGGATATTGTATAGGTAATTGTAAGTACTATTAATTATATGAAAGAGGGTAACTTTATTATTTTTTATTTGCCTTTGTTTGTTAAGAATATGACATAGCCAAAACAAAAACCAGTTCCGGGCGTGGCTTATTCTATTTTACGATAGCGCGTGGGGGGAAATTCGTCCCGGTCTCTAAGTTCGCGTCACCATAGCAAAAATACGAATAGAGTGGACGAGGCAGGGTCAAAAGTAATACGTATTTTATTTTATCTAATTTATTACTGTATTTCGATCATCGTCACACGGCATTGATCCTACTTGCTATCACGTCGGGACGTAAATTTATTATGGTCGGCTAAAAGTGGTTTTTTGAGTGTTTGATTTATCAGTTGACCCTCGGAACATTTCAGACACTCCTTTAGAGATACATAATAATATTGTGGCGGTTGATTGTCACCATTACCCATTCTTTAAATATTTTTCGCCCGTTGAGCTGGTTTTACACTTGCGGGAAAATAAATTGGACCAAAAATTTCTTTACAAAAAATTTTTACTAAAGTTGTTATTACAAAAAGTGGAAACTAACAAATATTCTCGGAAGGAATGCACCACGTCACTACCTATCTCACTGTAGCCTATATCAATTATGCCTCTCTCATTCAACCACGTTTAACTGCGTTCCTATCTCATTCCAACTCATTTTAAATAGCGTCACTATTTATCTCACTCTAACGCGTGTTAAATGGCATTTCTAATGAACGTCAAATATTTTTACTGCCCGCCACTCTTTCATTCTAAATTCTAATTATTTTAAAAAATACGCAGCTCCTTTGGTAGTAAAATAGCAATAACTTTTTTTTCAAAAGTAATACACAGAAATTGCCAGATCATTTGAAAAACAATATTTGATGAGCCGTTATTTAAGACAATTTGCAAAACTAACATAGGACATTTTTTTTCAGGGTGTGGTATCGAACTAACCTAATTACAAAAAATTGCTCATAAATTGGGTTTTTATTTTTCTTCCTGATGTAACAGCATTTCAAGGTTTATTTTTGACTTTATCAATAGCATGACTATTCAGAGTTGCGCAACAAAAATTTTATTCTTAGAATTTAGAACTGGTTAGCTTTGACTCTCAAAAATCTATTCGAATTTATAAAAGTACCATCAACTCGAAGACTATCTACTTTTTGCTGAGGTCATAATTTGATATTCTGGTCAGTCATGAGCTGGCCTACCAGCCTTCCAAGGGAAAGCGTTGACTTTTGGGACACCTGTTTACCCTTGCGATAAATCGCCAAGTGTTTGAAATGTTCAGGTCTCTTTACGCAAAATGAAAAAACAAAACTCTTTTAGGATTAATTTGTTGTCCCTATGTTTGTCTGTTTGTCCGTTTGTCTAGGCAATTTTTCTGGGTAAAATCAATAAATGCTAATATTTACAGCCCTGTAAAATATACATATTATAACGTTTTTATGGCCTTTTGTTTAACTTTTTCATACAAATTTTCTCCTTATGAAAATATAGAGATCAACACTTTACATAATATTTTGCATTTGAAAGAAAGCACAGAAAGAAACTCTAGAACAAATAATGTAAAAAATATTAAACCATATCTTTCTATTCTAAAGGGATTAATAATTTACTGTTTGTTCAATGTGGCGATAGCTTTGTTTATTATTTTTTTCTTTCTTTGTTACAAAGATAACAAATATTTTCATACAACGTTTTCCTTAAGGGCTATTTCTCCGAATTTGTAACAAAATATTAAGAAATAATTATAACGGTAAAGTACAACTTTTAGCTAAGACAATTTATTGTTAAAAGTTTGCTATATGCATAAACATATTTTAATGATATTATGGTATCTTCAAAATAATTGGGTTTTCCATAAGCGTGATATCAGATTATTTAAGAAATTTACGGCTGGTATCACGACGACGGATAAGCCAATTATTTTATTACTATTGTAATATAATTAAAAATATGTTAATGCATACAGCAGACTTTTAACTATAAGTTTTCTTAACTAAAAGTTGTATTTTTACTTATTGAAATTGTATTTCTCATCAAGAAGTGCAAAATGACAAGATATTCAAAATAAGTTAATTGAATTTGTGAAATGGTTTCAGGTCAAAACAGTTTTCCATGAAACGGTAATTGTTTATACTTAGCAAAGTGTGTAAACTTAGTCATCTTAACATGAACGACGCCTGTATTTCTGTCTTTTTTATTTCCGGTATAGATAAAAATATACAAACTTGTTAAACTTTGCGTAAAAACGAGGCAATATTGACGATATCCTGACAGCTATTATGATGGTGTTTTACCAAATTTTGCTTTTTGGGCTGTATAGAGACGTAGTTAGATGTCACTAGAATATACTCATGAAAAAAGATATGAAGAAAATAAGCTGTAGACTTCACATTCGGTTTATAACTATTGTATGAATTTTAAGAAAAATACAGGGGTAAAGGGACCTCTTAAGGAAAACCTTGTATTAAACTATTTGTTATCTTAGTAAAAAATAATTCAAGGAAAAAAATAAACAAAGCTATCGCCACATTGAACAGTAGATAATTAATCCCTTTAGAATAGAACAACATGGTTTTCATATTTTTTACATTATTTGTTCAACAATTCCTTTCTGTGTTGACTTTTAAATGCAAAATATTATCTCAAGTGTTCATCCCTACATTTTCATAGTGAGAAAATTTGTATGAAAAACGTAAAAAAAAAAACGTAAAAACCTAAAACGTAATATAAATAAAAACGTCAAAAGTATGTTTTTACAGCTCTATAGAGGGCCGTTTATATTGGTATTTATTAATTTTACCCAGAAAAAATTGTCTAGACAAACGGACAGACAGACAAACATAGGGATAACAAATTAATCCTAAAAGAGTTTCATTGTTTTCATTTTGCGTAACAGAACCTGAACATGTACCGACAGGATTATCTACGATCTAGTAATTTTGCCATGCACTGTAAATATTTCAAAATAAATTTCTATATTTTAAATGCTTGGCGATTTATCCCAAGTAAGTGTACCTATATAATTTGCAAAAAACTTCACTTATTTGGACCTGAAATGGTGAGCCAATACTACAGGGTAATTTCACGAAAAGGTCATTGACCTTTGTTACAGATCTCAGTAAGTATAAGTAAATTAATTTGGGTTTCAATAACGATTACAAAATTATTCTTTTAGAGTAACATATATTATTTTCCCGCATAAAAGTATGAATTCATTCCAAATTCATTCAGTTTTGTTGTTATGACTATGGCACGATGTAGCTAAATCACTCATACGCATATTTTGTTGAGTTTTTAACGGCAGGAATATGATGCTCCTCGAAATATTACTTTATAAAATTAATTTCAATGTGTTTTGAAGTAGTTTTGGGAGATATTTATAGCTTGCAAAAAAGGGCACAGGTTCCACGTCTTACGGGCGCCAACGCTAGGCGTAGACTGACAATATCTTGCTGCCGCTGACTGCATCAGTGGATTTACGTATTTTTGGAAAAAGGGGGTGCTTTTTTTGACCCGAATAACGTGGTATTTGGAAAATGAATAGATATCATTCACACTAATTTTATTTAAAAAAAACCAACAAAATCGCGAAAGCGATACCTGAAACAAAATCGATAAAAAGTGTGCAATAGAGGGTTACAAAAAAATTCATTGACAGTACAACTATGAATCGATTAACGTGGTTTGTGGAAAATGAATACCTTAAAGTTCAACCAAAAACATGTATTTTTTTTATGGCTATACGTAACCTAATTATTGCAACAAAATCATCCGAAAGCTGACATTTTATTTCTGTTTGTATTTTCGATCCCCTTAATGAAGACGGCTGACAACGCGAGCATGTTCTTCCCCGCGGAGTGCGAAGTGGTAATTAGATGTGATGGTTAGCGAAGCCATAGTAAAACCAGAACAGTAGTTTAAGGGGCTATACCGTGAAAATTTACACTTTTTGAAGTTATTTATCTACTCTTTTAATGAAGTTCCAAGTAAAATAAATTAGTATAACAATTTTGGGATCTTTTACTATATTTTGGTCTATCAGAAACGCGATAGGAGGAATTTCATTCGATAGAAATAATTATTGAAATCAGGTCTAAATTTACACTTTTTTTGATATTCTGACAAATTAGGATAGCATACAGACTTCAAAAATATTTATTTAGATGGGTTTTAACTACACCTAAATTACTGGTTATGGAATTTTTTGTTGCTATTTTAGTTAATTTTGAATTAATTTAAAACCGACTTTTTGACAATTTTCCCCGATTCCGTCCCTTTCGCACTGCGGGTCTTTCTGCCTGGAGTAACGGGGACCTTTGCTAGCACGGTATATCACCTTAACTCATCCTGTATAAGGTACAAATTACACTGCAACTATTTTCTGTCTCACTCACGCAAGGCACGCCCTTTTCTGTATGAGGTTTAAATTCCTACTCCTACTAGGGTAGCGTTCCTTAACGCCGGGGTAAAGGTAAAAAATAAATGTCACCACACCACACCACAACCACCCGAGTGAAAACGAACAGCGGGCCTATTATGTATCTCTAGGGCTGCCCCCCTATTCTGTATCTTTGGTTGTCAACTGGACAGGGTGCCTATCGTCAAAAACTTACATAAAAAATGAACTTTCAAAATTGCCTTTAGTGGGTATTAGACTATTTACGAACTGTGTCGTCACTTCAAGTGCAAACATATACTTGGACAATCGGAATTCGATTGTATATCTATGTTTTTGACGATAGGCACCCAGTCCAGTTGGCAACTAGAGATACATAATAGGCCCGCTGTTCGTTTTCACTCGGGTGGTTATAAACCTTGTCAGAAATGTAAAATTCACTTTGACAGTTTAAATTTTACATTTACTCAGGCGTTTAGGAACGCTACCCAAGTTTCGTAATTACTTATAACAAGTGTCAACAAAACAATGTAATACTCAATTACTCTTTAGACATATCTGTGATAATGTAGCCGATTCTGAAGGCTTTAATTTTAGTTTTAGTTCTGTCAATCATAAAATCATTCCAAAGTAATTTAGATTCTGTTCCTAACTTTTAAGGACTATTTTGCAATGAATGAAATTTAGTTTTGACAGCACTAAAACTAAAATGAAAGCCTTTAGAATCGGCTTCAATACTTCCTTGTTGCTGCCTTAGCATTTCCCGCGCTTCGAAAATTTAACATCAGCGCAGGTACATCGGTAAGCCACTTGTGTACACCTTGCACGGGTTAAAACCAATGATATTCTATCGTTGGTGGAGACTGAGGCTTTGTCAAAATCCTAGATATCATGTTAGTATTATTCTAATACACAATTCAAAAACATTGAAAATTTCAATATACGTCAAATATGTGTCCCACCAAAAATATACTTATCGTGATACAAACAAACGTCGCATTTCAACTATAAAATATTGGTGACCAGTCTACCCGACCCGCAGCTACATTCAGGATGAACCATGAACTAAACAAATGCCTCCGGAGGTAAAGTACCCCAAATATTGAAGATAGCAAATTTTACTTAAGGGGAACGAAAATACAAACAGAAATAAAATGTCAGCTTTCGGATGATTTTGTTGCAATAATTAGGTTACGTATAGCCGTAAAAAAAATACATGTTTTTGGTTGAACTTTAAGGTATTCATTTTCCACAAACCACGTTAATCGATTCATATTTGTACTGTCAATGAATTTTTTTGTAACCCTCTATTGCACACTTTTTATCGATTTTGTTGGTTTTTTTTTTATAAAATTAGTGTGAATAATATCTATTCATTTTCCAAATACCACGTTATTCGGGTCAAAAAAAGCACCCCCTTTTTCCAAAAATACGTAAATCCACTGATGCAGTCAGCGGCAGCAAGATATTGTCAGTCTACGCCTAGCGTTGGCGCCCGTAAGACGTGGAATTTGTGCCCTTTTTTGCAAGCTATAAATATCTCCCAAAACTACTTCAAAACACATTGAAATTAATTTTATAAAGTAATATTTCGAGGAGCATCATATTCCTGCCGTTAAAAACTCAACAAAATATGCGTATGAGTGATTTAGCTACATCGTGCCATAGTCTTAACAACAAAACTGAATGAATTTGGAATGAATTCATACTTTTATGCGGGAAAATAATATATGTTACTCTAAAAGAATAATTTTGTGATCGTTATTGAAACTCAAATTAATTTACTTATACTTACTGAGATCTGTAACAAAGGTCAATGACCTTTTCGTGAAATTACCCTCTAGTATTGGCTCACCATTTCAGGTCCAATAAGTGAAGTTTTTTGCAAATTATATAGGTACACTTACTTGGGATAAATCGCCAAGCATTTAAAATATAGAAATTTATTTTGAAATATTTACAGTGCATGGCAAAATTATTAGATCGTAGATAATCCTGTCGGTACATGTTCAGGTTCTGTTACGCAAAATGAAAACAATGAAACTCTTTTAGGATTAATTTGTTATCCCTATGTTTGTCTGTCTGTCCGTTTGTCTAGACAATTTTTTCTGGGTAAAATTAATAAATACCAATATAAACGGCCCTCTATAGAGCTGTAAAAACATACTTTTGACGTTTTTATTTATATTACGTTTTAGGTTTTTACGTTTTTTTTTTACGTTTTTCATACAAATTTTCTCACTATGAAAATGTAGGGATGAACACTTGAGATAATATTTTGCATTTAAAAGTCAACACAGAAAGGAATTGTTGAACAAATAATGTAAAAAATATGAAAACCATGTTGTTCTATTCTAAAGGGATTAATTATCTACTGTTCAATGTGGCGATAGCTTTGTTTATTTTTTTCCTTGAATTATTTTTTACTAAGATAACAAATAGTTTAATACAAGGTTTTTCTTAAGAGGTCCCTTTACCCCTGGATTTTTCTTAAAATTCATACAATAGGTATTAACCAAATGTGAAGTCTACAGCTTATTTTCTTCATATCTTTTTTCATGAGTATATTCTAGTGACATCTAACTACGTCTCTATACAGCCCAAAAAGCAAAATTTGATAAAACACCATCATAATAGCTGTCAGGATATCGTCAATATTGCCTCGTTTTTACGCAAAGTTTAACAAGTTTGTATATTTTTATCTATACTGGAAATAAAAAAGAGAGAAATACAGGCGTCGTTCATGTTAAGATGACTAAGTTTACACACTTTGCTAAGTATAAACAATTACCGTTTCATGGAAAACTGTTTTGACCTGAAACCATTTCACAAATTCAATTAACTTATTTTGAATATCTTGTCATCTTGCACTTCTTGATGAGAAATACAATTTCAATAAGTAAAAATACAACTTTTAGTTAAGAAAACTTATAGTTAAAAGTCTGCTGTATGCATTAACATATTTTTAATTATATTACAATAGTAATAAAATAATTGGCTTATCCGTCGTCGTGATACATGCCGTAAATTTCTTAAATAATCTGATATCACGCTTATGGAAAACCCAATTATTTTGAAGATACCATAATATCATTAAAATATGTTTATGCATATAGCAAACTTTTAACAATAAATTGTCTTAGCTAAAAGTTGTACTTTACCGTTATAATTATTTCTTAATATTTTGTTACAAATTCGGAGAAATAGCCCTTAAGGAAAACCTTCTATGAAAATATTTGTTATCTTTGTAACAAAGAAAAAAAAAATAAACAAAGCTATCGCCACATTGAACAAACAGTAAATTATTAATCCCTTTAGAATAGAAAGATATGGTTTTATATTTTTTACATTATTTGTTCTACAGTTCCTTTCTGTGCTTTCTTTCAAATGCAAAATATTATGTGAAGTGTTGATCTCTATATTTTCATAAGGAGAAAATTTGTATGAAAAAGTTAAAAACGTTATAATATGTATATTTTACAGGGCTGTAAATATTAGCATTTATTGATTTTACCCAGAAAAATTGCCTAGACAAACGGACAAACAGACAAACATAGGGACAACAAATTAATCCTATTGTTTTTTCATTTTGCGTAAAGGGACCTGAACATTTCAAACTATGATACAAATAAATTTCTATATTTTAAACACTTGGCGATTTATCCCAAGGGTAAACAGGTGTCCCAAAAGTCAACGCTTTCCCTTGGAAGGCTGGTAGGCCAGCTCATGAATGACCAGAATATCAAATTATGACCTCAGCAAAAAGTAGATAATCTTCGAGTTGATGGTACTTTTATAAATTCGAATAGATTTTTATCGAATATTCGAATAGAGTCAAAGCTAACCAGTTCTAAATTCTAAGGATAAAATTTTTGTGCGCAACTCTGAATAGTCATGCTATTGATAAAGTCAAAAATAAACCTTGAAATGCTGTTACATCAGGAAGAAAAATGAAAACCCAATTTATGAGCAATTTTTTGTAATTAGGTTAGTTCGATACCACACCCTGAAAAAAAATGTCCTATGTTAGTTTTGCAAATTGTCTTAAATAACGGCTCATCAAATATTGTTTTTCAAATGATCTGGCAATTTCTGTGTATTACTTTTGAAAAAAAAGTTATTGCTATTTTACTACCAAAGGAGCTGCGTATTTTTTTAAATAATTAGAATTTAGAATGAAAGAGTGGCGGGCAGTAAAAATATTTGACGTTCATTAGAAATGCCATTTAACACGCGTTAGAGTGAGATAAACAGTGACGCTATTTAAAATGAGTTGGAATGAGATAGTGACGCAGTTAAACGTGGTTGAATGAGAGAGGCATAATTGATATAGGCTACAATGAGATAGATAGTGACGTGGTGCATTCCTTCTGAGAATATTTGTTAGTTTCCACTTTTTGTAATAACAACTTTAGTAAAAATTTTTTGTAACGAAATTTTTGGTCCAATTTATTTTCCCGCAAGTGTTAACCCAGCTCAACGGGCGAAAAATATTTAAAGAATGGGTAATGGTGACAATTAAACGTCACAATATTATTATGTATCTCTAAAGGAGTGTCTGAAATGTTCCGAGGGTCAACTGATAAATCAAACACTCAAAAAACCACTTTTAGCCGACCATAATAAATTTACGTCCCGACGTGATAGCAAGTAGGATCAATGCCGTATGACGATGATCGAAATACACTAATAAATTAGATAAAATAAAATACGTATTACTTTTGACCCTGCCTCGTCCAATCTATTCGTATTTTTGCTATGGTGACGCGATCTTAGAGACCGGGACGAATTTCCCCCCGCGCGCTATCGTAAAATAGAATAAGCCACGCCCGGAACTGGTTTTTGTTTTGGCTATGTCATACTCTTAAAGGAACCTTTATTTTGTTTTTAATGTCAAGAAAAACTGCATTCAAAGTATTTTGAACAATCACCTGACTGAACCACGAATCGAAAAGGACAAATGTGTAATAAAAACAGGCTGTATTTTTATGATACCCATCGAAAAGGTCAATCATAAGCACCAAACTCTTCTAAGTAACATGGTATGCTAAATTAAAGGAAGACAATGAAATTTTACATTTTGATTACAAAATTAAAGATTGTTATGAAGTACATACGGAAAAGACTTTAGTATTAAAAGTGTTGTCCCATTGAATTTATAAGTTATTGTTTAAGGCGATATGTAAAAGTTTTAGCGTCTCTGTTTATCTATATGCGAAAAATCCCTCAGTGCGAGAGGAACGGATTCGTGGAAAAGTAGCAAAAAGTCGGTTTTTAATTAATATAAAATTATTGCTATCAAAATTTAGTTTAAACAGGTCCTAGATATTGTTAAAACCCATCAAATAAAATATAATTACAGTCCATACGTCATTCTCAATTGTCAAACCAGGAGAATTGGTGTCGACAAAGATCTCATTTCAATAAATATTTCTATCGAGCCAAATTTCTCCAACCGCGTTTCTCTTTTACAGATCCCTAGAAAAAGATTCCAAAAATAAAATACTATTTTATTATAATTATTTATTATTTACTGAAGTAGATATGCATGCTCTAAAAGTGTCGATATTTTTTTCCGTAGCGCCTTAATTTCATGGTCTTCCTTGAACTTGTTACTCAGAAGAATTTGGTTCTTATAATTGACCCTGTTCATCGGTGTCATAAAAATACAGCTTTCTATCCGCGCCTGTTTATTTACATCACTATCCTCGAGTTTCATTTAATTCTTTTGCTTACAAAAACCGGTTTTTTGGGGATGGATCTCATCCCAAAATCGCTTGGGTGGATGAGTATACTTATCGTTAGTATGAAATTAAATTAAACTGTGAACTCACACATTCAGTCTTCAAGGTTCTCCAGGAGATGAGGCTGCTGCTGCGTCTGATGTAGCTACCCGCAGTCTGAAACAAAATAAAATAGATGACGTCATCGAAAACCTTCAAACTTTGACCTGACATTGCATCCACACAATCATTCAAAAAACCAACCCATAAAATATTGAACCTAGTTTCCACAAGACAATTGAATTTATGTGACTGACGGGAATTTATTTATTTATTTACACAAGAACCTTATACCTACTTACAGTTTTATACCAACTCGCAGGTTAAGACAATACTACATAATATAATATAATTAAATTACATATATTTCTTCTTATATAATTATCCTTACATAATTAACTAATTTAAAAAGTTACGCACACTTGCAGCAAATTTTGCGTGTGTGGTGTAAAAAATGTCTGCTTCTTGACACTGAACGATCAGTTCATTCAAAAGTGTACACGCATGGAAAGTGGGAGCGTAATGGGAATAAAAATTCGAAACAAGTCATATATTTTCGTAAAGACTCCTTTATTATGTAAGTGCTTACGTCATAAAAGCAATGTCAGATCAAAATTGCATCACCCTGGCCCAGCTGTTTGGGCTGGAAGATTTTGAATCAGTCAGGACTTCTGTTATACATTTTTCAATGCATGTGCTCGTAAAGGCCCACTTTTTATGCATCAAACAAAACCGAACAAAAAGTCTATTATTATATAATTATTATAATTTTTTTTAATTAATAACAATGGTTGGCTAACCTGCAGCCTTTCAAATTCAAATTCAAATTCAAATAGTTTATTTTGCAAAGCAGGTATAGATATATACACTTTTTACACGTCAAATTTAATCTAATAAAGAAAATATATGTAATAAAATAATAAATGTACATGAACTAAATTAAAGGTTTATTTAATTTATGTAGCAATATATTTACGATTAAAATGATAGGTAAAATATATATTATACAAGGTAAAATCCAATCAGCCGCCCGAACCCATACCGGAGACCCGGCCAGGGACCAGGAACAAGGTTCAATGATCACCAACCTAGCCCCCAGCACGAATCCAGGCGGCCGACCAAATCCCATCCTATATACTACATACTAATAGGTTACATATATAAATACATGCCTACCTCCGCCCATTCGATTAGTCTTGCTAAGAAGAAGGGCAAGAAACTTAGCGAGATCATGTCTTTTTTTTCAACATAAAACTTATACTATACAATATATGACTTATATCTACTTTAACCAAGGGATAAGAAAATATTTTCTTATCCCTTGGTTAAAGGTTGGTTTCTTATCCCTTTCCTGTGTACCATAAATGTCATACTTTTTTTTCCACTGTTTAACGGCTCTGGATACAGTCCTTTTGATCCAAATATAATTTAAAGTTCACAAAATTATATTTGTTTTATTTCCTCACACTATGCATTGAAAAACGTAGTATGATACACGGGCGTAAGAGCAATAAATTACTCGGTTACGTTTAAAACACTCGCTATGCTCGTATTTTAAATCGTCCTCGTAATTTATTCCTTTGCGCCCTTGTAGCATAAACTACTATTAGTATGTTTAAGGAACAGGAACTTCTTTGGTTGCCCAGCAATAAGGAAACTCAGAGAAAATAACAGTATGTTTGGGAAAATAACAAAAATGTCTGATTCACTGATGTTATATCGGAAGACAAGATACTAATTAATTAAACAATTAAATGCACGTTATCAAAAACAAACGGTCCGTTCTTGACATACTTTAATGGTTATCATTATCAAACTTATCTATAAGGAAACGAATATGTACTTATATATGTACATACATAGGTCGACCTACAGGTATTCAGATATCTTTTATATATTAGACGTATACCTCAACTATATAGTAGTTTATGCTACAAGGGCGCAAAGGAATAAATTACGAGGACGATTTAAAACACGAGCGTAGCGAGTGTTTTAAACGTAACCGAGTAATTTATTGCTTTTACGCCCGTGTATCATACTACGTTTTTCAATGCATAGTGTGAGGAAATGAAAACAAATATAATCTTGTGAACTTTAAATTATAATTGGCTCAAAAGGACTGTATCCAGAGCCGTTAAACAGTGGAAAAAAAAGTAAAACATCTATGGTACACAGGAAGGTCTGCAGGTTAGCCAACCATTGTAAATGAATTAAAAATAATAATAATAATAAAGCCCTAGGGCAAAATAATCGACTTTTTGTTCGGTTTTGATGCATAAAAAGTGAGCCTTTACGAGCACATGCATTGAAAATATATTAAGTACTTTTGGAATTAGATAGCACGACGTTATAGTCCATACATCTTTGTTCCAATGGAGTTGACAAAGACACCATCTACTTCGACCCTGAGCCACGTCTTTCGCTACTCCACATTCGTCAATCAATTTGATATCCCTATCGTAAAATATTTTTCAATGCAAGTGCTCGTAAAGGCCCACTTTTTATGCATCAAAACCGAACAGAAAGTCGATTATTTTGCCCTAGGGCTTTATTATTTTTTTTTATATTTATTTATTTACAGTGGTTGGCTAACTTGCAGCCTTTCCTGTGTACCATAAATGTTATACTTTTTTTTCCAATGTTTAATGACCTTGTCACTTGAGAATTTTAGACATTATACTGATTGTGATGTGTGATTGCATATAAAAAAGTGGTCTGTCTCTGTCTGTCTACTCATCTGTCATCTAGCTGTCAAATGAGTCTGAAGCAAATTATTATAAATTTATCTTGATAGCAAAGGACACATTTCTAAACACCCTTTTCCCAAGTGACGTCACACGAGGGCAAATGGAAGTTGCAGCCTTTTCGTAAAAATATTCATCATCTTGAGGCTTTTTAGACCAAAACTTCGAAAATACGGCTTATTAAACCTAAATCTTGGAATGGTTTTCGACTTTTGATAATTCTGTTAAAACTCCGCTTCACTGGGCTCTCCAAAATTACATGTAAATTATTATTAACATAATTATTACTATTAACATAATTATTACTAACATATTTTTGACTTTTTGTTAAAATACTTTCGATTTCATACTTCATGATATGCCCAACCCACGACATTGCAGACAGATCAGCAGGTCAAACATTTCATTGATCTTGAAATGTTCGACGACAATCCATGCCTAGCAGGTGGCGCCCGCGCAGATGTAATCACCCGCGACTCGCGAGTATCAGCAGCCCCTAGATCCACGTACCCAGGACCTCCGCTCCGCATGCTAAAGCTGTGAAAGCGTCGTGAAAGCGGCGCGCGCGCACCTCGACACCGCGGACCGATTTGTGCAGAAACAATTAATTTTATTGTCTTACACTGGTGCGACGGTGGTCAATCATATTTGTGACGCCTTTCTATTACTGAGACAATCGCAATAATTATATATCTTTCAAGTGTTTCTGTTTGAGTGAAAAGATGTAATTGTAGTGATTGTGAACTTTCGAAATATTTTAGTTTGCTTATAATAATATCCTAGCTCATAAACAAACTATAGAACACGTTATCCATTTTTCGTTCGTTTATTGCGTTCTACGGAACCAAAATCTCATGCTCTGTACAAGGTATATGTTTCCTTCCTCAACCAATTCTTAATGCGACGCAATTATAAATAAGCACCACTTAATTATAAATAATCCGACTTCACATACAACAGATCATATATTATGTGGTTTCGCTCGGAAAATGAGCTGGGGCTGTCAACCACACAGCAAACCCATTTTTCACTCAAAACCATTCATGTATTTGTTCTGAGACCAAACCTCGCCGTTTTAATGTAATCGTATGGTCAGATGATAGGCCGGCGATAAGTCAACTTTCAGGCTTTGCTTTTTCAGATCCAGATCTGGTGTGAGGTCATTATAGTGACGGTGGCGTATTCTAGGACACTATAGGTTATATAAGCCCATCATTATTGTTAAAGGCTAAATCGAAGCTTATACAACAGCTAATAACTAGCCTTTGTGCTATACTTGAACAACAGCTAGCCTTGGTGCTATACTTGAACAACAGCTAGCCTTTGTGCTATACTTGAACAACAGCTAGCCTTTGTGCTATACTTGAACAACAGCTAGCCTTTGTGCTATACTTGAACAACAGCTAGCCTTTGTGCTATACTTGAACAACAGCTAGCCTTTGTGCTATACTTGAACAACAGCTAGCCTTGGTGCTATACTTGAACAACAGCTAGCCTTTCTGCTATACTTGAACAACAGCTAGCCTTGGTGCTATACTTGAACAACAGCTAGCCTTTGTGCTATACTTGAACAACAGCTAGCCTTGGTGCTATACTTGAACAACAGCTAGCCTTGGTGCTATACTTGAACAACAGCTAGCCTTGGTGCTATA
Source organism: Ypsolopha sequella (assembly GCA_934047225.1). Lineage (NCBI taxonomy): Eukaryota > Metazoa > Arthropoda > Insecta > Lepidoptera > Ypsolophidae > Ypsolopha > Ypsolopha sequella. The sequence continues at coordinate 29,204,145 of OW203986.1, read as the reverse complement.
CTTGAACAACAGCTAGCCTTGGTGCTATACTTGAACAACAGCTAGCCTTGGTGCTATACTTGAACAACAGCTAGCCTTGGTGCTATACTTGAACAACAGCTAGCCTTTGTGCTATACTTGAACAACAGCTAGCCTTGGTGCTATACTTGAACAACAGCTAGCCTTGGTGCTATACTTGAACAACAGCTAGCCTTGGTGCTATACTTGAACAACAGCTAGCCTTGGTGCTATACTTGAACAACAGCTAGCCTTTGTGCTATACTTGAACAACAGCTAGCCTTGGTGCTATACTTGAACAACAGCTAGCCTTTCTGCTATACTTGAACAACAGCTAGCCTTGGTGCTATACTTGAACAACAGCTAGCCTTGGTGCTATACTTGACCGAGACAGTGATTTGATTACAACAAACCCGTCCCCAGAGTGGCGAAGCTTGCATCCATAGACAAGTCAGTCGTTCAATTCGAGTTCCTAATAAAATTACTTTACAGTTATATTTAAGGCGCTCTTTGGCGTCACTATTTTGGGATAACCCAAAAGAGTGACTCTCTGTCTTTTTCTTTACGTGTAAGGAGTAAAGAAAATAACCACACTTTTGTACTTTTTCGTTGTTTTTATCGGTTTTTAAATTGTTTAAAAATAAGGGATATGTTTATTAAAACCCACTTACGTGGTCGACCTAGAAAATTTAAAGAGCAATATTACCAGATATGTTTCGTTAATAAAAGAGTGGAATTATGGAAATGGCATGATTTGAAAGGTCTTATTATATGCTGTGTTCGTGAATTATTTCTATCGAGCAAAGTTTATCTGATCGTGTAACACATGCGTGGAAGACCTAGATAAAGGTTCGAACTACATTGCGTATTTCTTTTTTGAAGTTTTAGACGATATTTGAAAGTTCTATTTGACTTTGAAATTACTGATTTTGGGATAAGAGCGCCTTAACACCGAGACCCACAACATAATTTACATTAGGAAAGTGTCACTCGCTGGTTGGCAGCCAGTTTGTTTGTCTGTTAGCGGGTGAGGAGCATCAGCAACTACTTATTTACATGTAAAGGTATACATATACATATAAACTGTATACTACTTTACTTATGGATACAACCCGAGTAGGAAGGTATGTTGTTGCTATTTTACTATTGATTGCCAAGTTGTCTATTATCTTTGATAACATATTTTTATGGCGGTTAAAGATTTCAATATTTGAAAAAAATCTCTGTCAAATGGCCTTTCACCACTTGCTGCCGTAGACATTACCGAGAACTTAAGTTTAAAAATGTAATATTTTTACACAAAGTGTTGAAACAGGGGCTCTACCGCGTAATTCTCATTTGTATCAACTTCAAGCAAATGCATGCGAAATTCAACGCGTGCGAAAGAGATGGCATGTTAGGTGGGCGTCGTCGCACGCACGTCAAATGTCAATCTCAAGTTGATGTTGATGAAAATGAGAATTACGCGGTAGACCCCCTGGCCCTAATATGCAACATACCTAAATTATTTCTATAGGTACACAAGTATTCTCTAATTCCATAATAAAATGTATGTCAATAGAACAACTTACATTGTGTACAAGTTCCGACATTACTTATTTTTTCATCAACACTCCTATTGTTTTACCAATGTGTCGATTTTTTTCACCTACATACTTGATATTTTTTACCTGTGTGACAAATTGGTTTTTACCTACATACCAAAATTTTGTTGAATAAGCCCGGCCTTTCATGGAAGTTATTATGGATGGGAGAAAGAACGGCACCGAAGCCTCAGGTTTCTATTTGGATGGACTCGAAAATTCAGACGATCAGTGTTGTATTGCAAAAGGAAGCCTTTTGTACAATCAATAGTATAAATATCACGTAGTTTTGCAGACTGGCTATACCACCTTCGCATGCACAATTTACGGACCAAAGATTTCAAAAGTAAAGATAAGCCCTTACCGTACTATGACAGCACAAAAGTGTTTCCACCTTTAAATGGGTGACGCTCACACGTTTGGAATCAGTGCTCATCTGAACGGGTTGTTCCCAAGTTCCTCCATTCTTTTGTTATAGAAAAGATTAACATTGCCTACATCAGTTCCCAAAATCATCCATGTTTTTATTACTTTAATATTATTATCATTTTTTAGTTCCATTCTCATCCAAAGTAGCTGAGTACAGTCAGGTGATTAAATTCAAGGTGTATGGAGTATTGTGAAATACATTTTAATAATACGATGGAAGCAGTACGTCTGTCAGATGGCACCAGTCTAATTGTAACAAATAGGCTTTTCAAAGCAGAAATTACCTACATACATATACTCACGCCTGTTTCCCAGAGGGGTAGGCAGAGACTACAGATTTCCATCTGCCACGGTCCTGACACACCTCTTTCGCTTCTTTCACATCCATCAATCTATCTAGTCTAGTCACATCCATCCATCTTTTACACTTGGACATATAAATCTCGAATATATTTCAATAAATGTGATGAATTTTTACCGAAAATGAATATATTTTTTTAAAACGAACTTACATTGTGGGACGAATTTCCATAGGACGAATATTACACTGAACCATAAAAACGTTCCCTCCGCTGCCCCTCGATCATGTGAGTTAAATACTCAATAATAAACATCAAATACTTGACACTTAAAGCTTCTTTCACCGACAGTACCTTGCTAAGTTTCTTGGATGAAAATGAAACCAATTTTAACAAATACATTTTTATATTTTTATTCGTGGATGACTTTGGGAACTTTTTTTCGACATTCTTGGATGAACTTGGGAACAACCCATCTGAACATAGTCTTAAAGTTAATAATTTTCACAACTTTAGTAGTCTGATCAGTTTGCTGACCGTAGGTAGACAGATTGCGCACTCGTAAGTGTGCGCGCGTCGGCATTATGTTAACGCACGCATTCTAAAACAATGCAATAGATTTTAGGTGCCAGAGCTCATCTAAACTTTTGAAATCTTTGTTACGGACGTAATCTCGCGGCACAGGAAATGCCTATTTTAAAGAGGGTATATATTTGTAAATGCTGGGTATGTTCTGTTTTAGTTGCATCATTAGAGCGTTTCGGCTAAACATACAATTTGTAACCTAAAGTTGCGTTACATGTACGAGAAGAAAATTTATATTTTGGATCAAAACATTACACACTTAGAATAATAACGCCTAGAAACCAAGTCCGCGCACAATAAGTGAAGCGAGTAAAACCAGGCCATATAGGCCTGGTTCGCCGGCCGGCCTGGTCAGTTCTCAAGGTCAGCCTTTGGTACTAACAACTCTCGGAAATTAAATTGAAAATGATGGTTTGTGCGGTCAATGGGTGTCACAATACAACAGAAAAACATAATAAACACTATAACATCACATTCCACCTCTAAGTACTACAATTCACATTATAACTTAACGAAAAACATAAAATTAAACAGAAATAATCGTACGTAATCTTGGTAGACGCCATTGTATTAAAATGTTCCCAGTAAAAGAAAAAAAAATATTCCCCAAATTAGTACTAATATACAAGGTGAATTTCGGTAAGTGGTCAGGACCAAGGTTCATCATTTCAATAAATAAAAATTTTTCGGGTTTTGTATACTAAATATTTTTGTTAAATGTTTGCTTATGTTATCTATTTTACGTTGTTTTAATTTCTAAGTGGCGCGGCTTGTTGTTGAACGGTATTTAAAAATTCGATTCTTTTATGAATCTAAAAAAGACAACATTTCGCAAATGCTGTCATCTAAGCGATAATTGTTTAGAAAACAGAGTTCCAAGGCCATTAGGTTGTTGTGGCGACCACTACGCGGCAAAGCTCGTTTCATTTTTTCAAATATAAGAGAAACGTAGTTACTCAACATGTTTTTTTATTCACCCCACCTGCCACATTTCAAGTTTATAGAATTGCTCCATAGTTCCGAAGATTCCCGCTCAGTATTAGACACTTGAAATTCCATACATACATCACTACCGTATCAGACTACTCCTTCTACCCAAACAACCATGTCAGTGAGTCACTGTTTTGTAGTTCTATATAATATATGTTAAATAATGTAAATACCGTTATATATTAATTCGTGCTTATATGGGCATATAATGTATACTGATTCCAACACTATAATAAACTGCGCTGTGTAATGTATATACCAAGAAATAATAATTCCGAGTCGTTAAGTAACATTTCCAATTTCCCTACTTTAGGGAAAATGCGTACTACTAGCAACATTGTTTATGCGCTTGTGTGCGTGTCAGCAAACGTAGCTACATGATGCTTACGCCCACATGAATCATCTTTTTGCCTCACTTTGGAGAGATCGGTTGAAGGAAACTATCATTCTAGGCGTTATTATTCTAAGATTACACAACTTTCCATCAAGTTAGTGGATGATCCGAATTAAATTGTACGATAAAGTACAAGCAGAATATTCCTGACCGCAAATGAGGACCATAACAAACCTTACGCAATCCACATACCTTCCTAATATGAAAATAAGATCTAGCATAGAGAGATGGCACAAAAGAACCCAATCTACAAAATCTCACATTTCAAATTACCCCATAATTGCCTTCACGATACAAGATACGGGGTAAGTACGTAATCGTATGACAAAAGCGAACGTAATACGAGGCACAAACTTCAAAAGCCTCAGAGTTGCTCTTTGACCTTCCATCACGTAACACAAGAGAAAACCTGAGACAACTTCTTTAAACGATCTGTCAGTTTTCACAATGCATTTTGCAAACATTTGAACGTAACCGTGCGACGCCGACGGTAGATAGAGGGTCTATGTTCGACTCCCGCCGCCACGTGGGGCATCATGCTAACTATACAAGGATTAAGTTACTAAAATTCAATATTTTAAATCGTTTATTACAAAGAGATATTTATATAAATGAATTATAATAAATAACAGTTCCCACTTTAAGACGCTTAGCTTTAAAATTAATACTTTACACTTGTACTAATACTTTCATAAAATAGATATTTCATATTTGAATAGTATAAATTAACGTTTTTTTTTATAAAAACCAGCGCAGGGGAGAGCCGGTAGATTAAGTTATTATTAGAAGGTTAGGTATGGCGAGTGGCGGAACATAGTAAAGCGACCACCATACATAACCTTATTTATAGTTGTATTAATTTTTTGTAGCGCTTTACACTTTTTTGTTGTTATTTCCATTAATTTTGAAGTAAGTTCAAGTGTATTCCTTTAGCAAATAAATATTAGTAGATGTATAACTACGTAGCCTAGTACAGTCGACATGACAGACACTCGCCTGCTTAAAAATTATTTCGGAAAGATATATTCGCGGGATAAATTATTGTATGTAAGTGTTGTCCGTAATAGTCCAGTAAATAAGCCGGGAAAAGTGTCAAATGTGGAAAAGTGGTGGAACAGCAGCACCGACTAAAAATTCTTTCTTTCACGTATTCTGTAGACCCTCAGAAACATTCATCGACATTAATTTTGTTGTTTGCATTACCTCCGAAAATGAGAAAGTTAGGGGAGTTTAACCCTCCAAAATGTAGCTGTCATTAAAAAATATATACTATTTTCACGTGTTTACGCAGCAAAATATCCATATTTCAAATTCCGTCTGAAAAAGAATTTTCGTAGAAATTTCATCCAAAAATTGCAAGAATATGGAATTCCTCAATTAGAACCTCAGATTCGTGATCAGCGACCCAAAAAACCCCCTAAAATCCGTTTCCGAGGCGAAATAACAATTTTATATTTTTCTTTACGACATATTCTTTTTAGGGCACTTTGGGGGATTTGCGACCCCCTAACTCTCTCATTTTCGGAGGTAAGGTAGAAGTCAATGCTGACGAATGTTTCTGGAGATGTAGAGAGCACGAGAAAGAAGAAATTTTTAAAACAGTATAATGAAATGAAATGAAAGTTACTTTTTGGGGATCAAACTTTCTCATTATTGGAGGCTTCGACCAATTTGGTCGAAGATTGGAGGTAATGCAAAGGTTAATGTATATAATGTATTACTGCGGGACTACAGAAAACGTGAAAGAAAGAATACTTTAAATCGGTGCAGTTCCACCATTTTTACACATTTTCCGGCTTATTCACTGGACTATATCTAATAAATATTATTTGGGTTGCTAGGTGGTGCCACTTGGGAATCCTTGGATCAACGTCATACATAATAAGTTTTTAATTTTTATGTAAACTTACCAATGGAACCTCCGATATTGAGTCATATTTTATGTGATTCGAGCCGTAGTTTTTTTTTTTTTTTATTTATCTTATTATCATGTTTTGTACATATTTTTGTCTTATAAAAAAGAAAATCACGTAAACCCTTAGTGGGTTTAAATGTGATTTCTGAGCCACTTCTTAGTGGTACAGTACATAACAAAAAAATACAAGTAAATAATAAAAAACATTTAACTGACATAATTAATTAGTTCAAGACAATAGATGTCTCTTCATTATTTTTCTTACTTTTTTAGGTTTGACATCTATGTCTTGCAACACTTTACCTGGTATACTATTTAAGATTTCAGGTAGCATGTAGTTCCAAGTGCGCTTTCCATAAATATTGTTGGATTTGGGCAGAACATAAGGAGGTAGATAAGAAAGGTTACGAAAATGTTGCGGCCGCGTTCTCTTTTGAAGACAGTTGACATTATTATATTCTTCACACACAACAGCTAGTTTAATCTTATTGAATACATCAATTACTCTGCAATATTTAAATAATCCTTTCTCATCTTCTCTGAAACGGTTTCTTATGTTGATAGGTACAATGTTTTTTAAGATACTTCGTTGAAGTTTATAAAGTTCGAATTGTTTATTCTGTTGGATGCAGCGATATGCATGTGTTGTTGGTAGGATGGCACTAATCTACATGGAAAACTGGCACCCCCTGACTTGGAGAAAACTACACAAAAATAAATATATATATTTCTAATTTATTTTATAAAAGAAAGTGACTAGTGACGTAAATGCCCAAACGTAATTTTTTTGTTTTTATAATTCTAAGGATGCTAAGAAGTATTATATCATATTATAATTTATGAGTAGATGCACCCTCCTGACAATAATCCTGCCGACGCCCATGCGGTAGCGTGATTGAAAATATTATATTGTTTATATTATGAGTAAGTAGTGTTATAATTAAGGCGCTACGGAAAAAAAATCGACACTTTAAGGACTTGCATATCTACTTCAGTAAATATTGTGTTATTTTCATAAAATAGTATATTATTTTTGGATTCTTTTTCTAGGGATCTGTTAAACCAGAAACGCGATTGGAGAAATTCGGCTCGATAGAAATATTTATTGAAATGAGGTCCTTTTCGACACCAATTCTCCTGGTTTGACAATTTAGAATGACATATAGACTGCAACTATATTTTATTAGGTGGGTTTTAACAGCATCTAGGACCTCGTTAAACGAAATTTGGTAGCTACTTTAGTACATTTTATATTAATAAAAACCCGACTTTTTGCTACTTTTCCACGAATCCGTCCCTCTCGTACTGAGGATTTTTTCGCATATGGAGTAACAGGGACACTAAAACTTTTACATATCGCCTTAACGACATAAAAGCTTAATTATAAGGCGCTACGGAAAAAAAATCGACACTTTAAGGACTTGCATATCTACTTCAGTAAATATTGTGTTATTTTCATAAAATAGTATGTTATTTTTGGATTCTTTTTCTAGGGATCTGTTAAACCAGAAACGCGATTGGAGAAATTCGGCTCGATAGAAATATTTATTGAAATGAGGTCCTTTTCGACACCAATTCTCCTGGTTTGACAATTTAGAATGACGTATAGACTGCAACTATATTTTATTAGGTGGGTTTTAACAGCATCTAGGACCTCGTTAAACGAAATTTTGATAGCTACTTTAGTACATTTTATATTAATAAAAACCCGACTTTTTGCTACTTTTCCACGAATCCGTCCCTCTCGCACTGAGGATTTTTTCGCATATGGAGTAACAGGGACACTAAAACTTTTACATATCGCCTTAACGACATAAAAGCCGATGTGGCTCTAATCAATTATGTTGCTGGAAAATCGCGAAACCGGGTCAAAGTCAAATTGCCCGCGGCGAACATTTCTCACATAAGTGTAACCCTAATGACCTTACCGTGAGTGCAACATTTACTGAGCATGTGCGGATATAAAATGGGTAATATTTGTAATGAGTAGGTACTGGGTACAGCGAAGAAGTAGGTAAGGAGTGCTATTCGACACTAATGATACTTTAGAAATTAAAAATTTCATGGCTTATAAAATGTTTTCCAATATAAATTTTATTTCGGCCAAGAAATCATCTTTGTTTTCCCGCTTTTTTTTTCACGCGAACGCCCTGCGCAGGCCCATATACAGAGGGGCATATGAATGGGTGTCCTATCCTATCCCCCCCCTCGGAAATATTTCTTGGACATCTAAAAATCAAAAGTTATAGGTACTTCGATATAACATTTCTTCAAGAAATATCTAGGGATAGGACTCTATAGACTACGGGCGCACTGTGGGTAACCCTATGTATCGAGTACCAAGATGTGACCAATTCGGAGATGTGTAGAAAAAAAACTATATTAATATAAGCAGGGTAGGCTGAGCGCAATACCTAGCATTTTGTACAGTCAGCAAAAACAAAATGCTTGCAAGGTTGCGCTCACCCAACCTTATTTATTTTGATACTGTTTTTATTCTACATAACCTCAAATCCTACCTTGTTACTCGATACATTCGGGTTACCAACTGTACGCTCCTAGTCTATTACAGTGCTATGTCAACCATGGATGTAAAAAAGTCGATGATGTCAAGTATGTCATGTCAACCACCACGCTACAGAATAATATGTACCACTCAATATTATAACGTCGCTTTTCTTTAATACGTATATTATCCAAGATGGGCAAGGGACTTTTCTGCTAGAAGTGTTCGCAGTTGCAGAATAAGAGCCAGACACAAAACAAAGGGATACAGGGGTAGTTTAAAGTATGCGGCGTCCAAGATCTGGAACGATCTTCCGCCCCCGCCCCCCCCCCCTGCAAGAGAAAATAACGCAAACTAGCTACGTTTAAAAACATGTAAGAAAACTTTTTTTCAAATTACAGTGTAATCATACGCCAACCATACGTCATTTCCATTTTATTCAATTGTTTATTGTGTTTTTTAATTTTTTATTTGTGTATTCATATTTATTTATTTTGTAATATGCCTTCTTCAATAGGTTTAAACTTATTCTCTGACAAGTAAGGACCTCCTTTAGAAGTTTATTGTAAAACTTTATACCATGTCCCACGAAAGAGCTGTACCAGGTACCTACCTACTTATACTTAGCGACCCATTTTTATAACGTTTTTGTATTTAATTGCAAGTTAAATTAAAATGAAACAAAGGAAAGTCAGTGCCGGCCGGCAATTTTTTTGCCGGCTTAGTCCGGTAATTTGAGCTCCCTTAATCCGCTTTGGGACGTAGGCCTTAAATAATTTACGGATAATTTAGGAATAATATATTTCGTAAAAAGTCAGGGTTTTCGGAAATTATGCAAATCATAAAAGCAGCCATTGTTTGTTTATTATTGCATTAGTTTTACAATGCCCCTTATTTCAGGCGTTATCAGAGCGACAAAACAATATGGTTGAATGTCACTAAATTACATTTTGTTATGCAAACCCTTCTTTGTTATAATATATGCGTATGCTTTTGTAGATACTAAATTAAAATATGCGTCAAATTTGTTTAATAAATGATGTACATTTTGAAGAAAGCAATTTAAATATTTCTTCCGTGCCAAGGAAAGCGTTTTATAAATGGCGGAGATCTGACAGAACTTTGGCCGCCATTTATAAAAAGTGACATCCGAAAATAACGATATTTTTCTTAAATGAGAATACTGAGGACTCGGTAAGTGCTCAGTAACATGGTTCGATGACCATTTTTATGAAATTCGTATTTTTTTCGTGTTCCTTTACAAACACAAGCTCAACCCCGAATCAATTACTATGGGAAGTCAACATTTTACATTGCGAAATTAGCAAAAAGTGTTATCGATACGTTTGTGATAAGTTTGTGATAAGTTTGATAAGTAGATCTGTACTGATCACTAGGCGGTAGACATGATGCGGGGCTCCACTGTGGAGGACCTACCACCATCCTACTCAAAAACCTCCCGAAGTTATTCGGGGGTGAGAAATAGGGTAGCTCTCAAACCGGCACAAAACCAGGGACCATGATCTGTTCCAGGAACCGATATATAAAACAGACTGATGACAGGCAGCGGCGTTACTGGTGCGAGGGCACCGCGCTCAGCAACCCGCCTGCCCAGCGATGGGCATTTCTTCCAGGAGGACCGCCAAGAGTGGCAAAATCATGGAAAGGCCTACATCCAGCAGTGGATGCACCAGGCTGATGGATGGATGCACTGATCACTTACCAAGTCTTCAGTATGAATTTGGCTATATAAATTAATATCACCTTATATACAAGGTGACTTTTTGATCATCGTCCAAATTCATACTGAAGCCTTGATAAGTGATCAGTATCTCGGATCAGTAACAATTTTTGTGAAATTCGTAAAATGAAATTTCGGCTTCCCATATAAATTCAGTTCCAGTCCCGAGTGAATCACTATGGGGAGTCGAAATTTCATTTTACGAATTTCACCAAAATTGTTATTGATGCATGATACTGATCACTTACCAAGCCACCAGTATGAAATTGGACGATGATCAAAAAGTCACCTTGTATATTTTATATAATTTTTATACGTATGTAACTACAACGACGATGTTAACATTTTGTAATTCATACAGAATGGTTGTATTTTTGGCCGAATGAATATTTTATTGTTTGCATTTATGAGTATGAATGAATAAGTGACACCCAGGTCAAACAGTCATACCACCTACACATGCGCAGGTAAATTGTGAATGAAACGCATATATCTGCATGATTTATACTTGCGATTGTCGGTACTTGATGAAACATAGAAAGCATCTTGATTTTGAACACAAACACTTGTACCTACTATTTGTCTATTTGTTTCATTAAATATATTTGTTGCACACTTCCCAACCGGTTTCGGAAATCAATTCATCTTCAGGGTATGCAAAATACTTACTATTTTCATATAAGATTGTTGACATACGTTTGTCGTTTTATTGCTTAAGTATACTGTATCCCCTGAAGATGGATTGATTTCCGAAACCGGTTGGCAAAAAAAGCGTGCAAAAAATATGTTTAATGAAACATCAAGATGCATTTATCTGCCTTTATTTTCACAATGCATCGTGACCTTTTGACCTCTTGGTTATCCTTTTTCTGACTGAGATAATTGACGCTTTATTAAATAAAAAGATCAATTCGGTTGCTCTTAGGGTTTCGCCTCCGCTGTCTGTCTGTCTGTCTGTCTGTCCGTCCATCCTTCCGCCCGTCTGTCACAGGGGTCTACAGCTTCAGCCATTATAAGTAGCCAGTTGAAATTTTCACATAAAACGTCTTAAAATGGTCTCTATCATGGTAAATAAAAAAAAAACCCAACTCCATACAAAATACTTTGGAAAAGGAACGTTAAAAATATGAAAAAACGCTACCATTTTAGCGACTTGTTTTTGTTGCCTTAATGTTGCTATGGCATCTATATTGTTGTTATTTACCATAATATTTTTAGTGGTACTAAACCCTTTGTGCGCGAGTCAGACTCACACCCAAATTTTTCAAACTTCAATGTGCTGTTTTTATCTTCTTTTTGGAATAAATAGATTAATTGAAATATGTAACTTTAAACAATAAAATGTTCGTGCTTTTAATCCGATATTTATAAAATAACTAAAATACTTTGTTAAATATTTACAGGAAGTGACGTCGTCATTTTAGGTTGAATGGTTGCATCCTTGAAATTTTAGGATGCGTTCGAGAAAAATAAAATATGCCTCTGGAAATGTGTGTTGATGACGTCACTGAAGGTCAAATTGCTTTTTCCATTTATAGAATAGAATAGCATAGAACATATTTATTTAGTATTTCCACATATTTACTTAAAACTAACAACTAGGAGACTAATAATAATACCAAATAGGTCTCCACTCAGCATGTGTCAGGAGCATAGCTAGCGCCATGACACTGATTTTCAGTGGATGCCTATATATATGTCATAAGTATACCTATATAAAAATAAAAGAATAAGTAAATTTTTCAATTATAAGTTTGACAGAACACAACTAATCACATATAGACTATTTGACAATCAAACTATTTGCTACCTATAAAATACAGACAATTAAATAAAAGATAACATTTTGCACTTTATACATACATAAATGAAGTAAAATAAAAAATAAATTGTTTGACAGCCCTGCAGACTAAACTCTATATTCTAAAATCTTATAGTTTTAGGGCACTATTAAAAAGGACGATGACTCAGCATATAATCCTATATCAAAGTGCAAGGAACACCTGTTATTCTGCCACCACCACAGGTAGAATACTCTACTAGACAATTGGCTTCCAGCGGGCCTATTGTGTATCTCTAGTTGCCTTCTGGACTGGGTGTCTATCGTCAAAAACATAGATATACTATCGAATTCCGATGTCCTAAGGATATTTTCGCACTTGAAGTGACGACACAGATTGTTAATAGTTCAATACCCACTAAAGGCAATTTTGAAATTTCAGTTTTTAGCTATGTTTTTGATGATAGGCACCTCGTGCAGTTGGCAACTAAAGATACAGAATAGGGGGGCAGGTTTCGGATTCAGCTCTTAAAACATAGTATAAAAATGTACTTCAAAGAAAACTTTACTTAGCCAGCAATGGCTGTAGATATAACTTAAATTTTCATTAGAAACCTACTAATGTAAAATGAAATAATATATTTTTCAATGCAAGTGCTCGTAAAGACCCACTTTTTATGCATAAAAACCGAACAGAAAGTCGATTATTTTGCCCTAGGGCTTTATTATTATTTTTTTAAATTTCTTTACGAGAAGTTGGCTAACCTGCAAACTTTCCTATGTACCATAAAAGTTATACTTTTTTTCCACTGTTTAACGGCTCTGGATACAGTCCTTTCGAGCCAATCATTAACTGGCGAAATTGTGACAATATAAATAAAAGAAAACAATTTAATAATTAAATTGTTTTCTTTGATTATATTTATTTTATTTCCTCACACTATGCATTGAAAAACGTAGTATGATACACGGGCGTAAGAGCAATAAATTACTCGGTTACGTTTAAAACACTCGCTACGCTCCTGTTTTAAATCGTCCTCGTTATTTATTCCTTTTCGCCCTTGTAGCATAAACTACTGAAATTTAACTCTGACGGTGACTGCAGAAACTCCTGCTTTCATTATTGAACCACTGGATCAAGTCAGCTGCCCCCCCCCCCCCCCCCCTCTCTCCCCCCTTCTATTGCAGACAAACTATGACATCACCATCACCATTGTAACCCACTTTGATTGAATCTAGCGCAACAGTCATATTATATATATATATATAGTCATATTGTACAGTTGTATTGTATTACGTAGATAATAAACAGTCTTTATTGAATTTATCATGTGATATAAAAGCGCTTTCATGTGATTGTGATGATTATAGAGAATAGTAAATACCTACCTGTTGGATGATTGCTTTTATATTTTGCTATTTTACTGGGATTATTCTCATTGTGTATATTCAGAGCATTACAAAAATTAAACAAGCTAATTAAAACGTAAAGTGGCAGAATAGATTGTGCCGGAAATATATTGTAAATTAAATGTTGAATCTTCAGATTTGGAACGAAATCGGTCAAGTGCGAGTCAGGCTCGCGTACCTAGGGTTCCGTATCGGGGATGAAAAATTTAATTTTGTCATTATGTTTTCGTGAATTTCTCAAGCGCTATATTTTTCGTGTAATCTTTACGTAGGCACATATTACCATTATCTTTTTTCTTATTTTTCTGTCCACCGGTTTTGGAGATAAGGGGGGGACATACATTTATTTTTTTATGGGTTTTTTGTAAATTTTTCGAAATAGATGCAAGTAAAAAAAGTTAGACTTTTTATTTTTAACATTAATTTTATTTTGTTTTATATTTCTCATTTGTGTAAAATTTGTTTTTAATCGCTATAGTTTTTCTGTAATTGGCTAGTTATAACCGATATTTTTTACATATTTTTCGGTCCACAAGTTTCGAAAATAAGGGGGAGATAATATATATAATATATATAAATGGCGGAGATCTGACAGAACTTTGGGCGCCATTTATAAACCTTATTACCTATGTATATAATATAGTATATTTAAAGGTAATAAGGTTTTGTTGAATAACTATTGAGTCAATTTTGAATTTAAGTGTTCTGTTTCGATTAATTAAATAAGGCGTGTCTTTCACAAACCGGCTGTAAAACCGCTCTTAACTTGTTTTACGGTTTTGGATACAGTCTATTCGGCAAAAACGATATCTCTAACGATGTCTCTAGACAGGAATATAAAGCAGCAGAAAGCTGATAGAAAGAGACCGCATATGGAAATGAGTGAGAGGGAATGATGTAAGGTTTTTTGTGATGATAATATGATGATAAGGTTTTTAAATTTTAATGAAATAATTAATGGTATGAGCAACTATCAGTTTAGAGTTAAATAATAAACTACATTACTAATACTTGATTATTGTATAAAATTATTTTTAAGAAAGAGAAATTTTAAAGTTGAAAGTTTTAATATTGTAGTACAAACTATTATTTTCAAAGAAGACAAATTTTAAAGCTGAAAGTATTTTTACTTATAATGCAAACACTTATTTTTAAAGCTGTAAGTATTAATATTATAGTGCAAAGTATTAATTTTAAAGCTAAACCATTAAAGTGCGAATTATTATTATTAAAGTTCATTTATATAATTATTACCCGTTTCAAAATAATTGCTTACAAAACTTAAGAATCGATTCAGCGTTAGTAATGGACCTTTAACTGAATGTTTTGTTTTGAATTCAATACAGACGCAGTTTCATTTTTTTTCACTTCTTATACATTGCATCATATTTTTGTAGTGAACAGAATTTTGAACAAAATACATCATTAAAAGTAAATTACATCACTCAAGTTACGAGCCGAAGTCGGTGACCTGAGATTTCGTGTTGAAAACATTATAAAAACAGGACACTCTGTATAAGGAATGGGAGAGAGGACATGTCAGAAGTTTCTGGTTCATTGATCCTAAACAATTCCACTTTTTAAGTAGCCTTTGTGTTGACTCTTGCTATATAGATATACAAATACATGTATATGTTATATATTACAATATCTTAACAAAATATTTCTTTATAAAATACCGTTGGCGATACCAAAAAAAAATGGGGTTATTAGAATCCATTTACTCCACTATAACCCAGTGGCGTGCACAAAACTTTTTGCTGGAAAAGCAAACAATTGGTCAAGAACAATAATAAAAAAAATAAGAAAAAATTTAAATATGACTTTAAAAAATAAAAATTTGTATGACGCCAGGGTAGACAATGTCTACCCTAGAGTGAAAATTTCCTATTTTTAAATTAAAATTAAAATTTCCTAAACTTTTTTTTTTTCAAAGTGATATTTCTATTTTTTCATATTTTTTTTATTGTTGTTCTTGACCAATTGTTTACTTTTCCAGCAAAAAGTTCTGTGCACGCCACTGCGTGAGTATAACCTCATCTACGTATTTTATTTTTGGGTAAATGTTTATTGAGTAGTTGATTAAGATTCTCACTAAAGGAAAACGCGATTGGATGAAATTTTCTCGATAGAATTTAATTCCGAAAAGACCTCTAAACTGTTTTATTTTTTCCTGTATTTCTGAAATCCTAACTAATGTCATTGTGAAATTGCATTCAAAATGTGAATATTATTTGTAAAGTCTCCTTGAAAATCTTTTTGACAAAATAGCTTAATACATTTTATATTAATAACCGACTTTTTACTGCTTTTCCACGAATCCGTCCCACTCGCACTGAGGGTTTTTTCGCATATAGAGGTTAGGGACGCTAAAACTTTTACGTATATTTTTATGTTATATTCCACATAAATATAAATAGTTAATTAAATGGTTTTAAGCGCTATATTTCGAACTATATGGTCGAAATATTTAATAAAGTATTTATATTTATGTGGGATATAACATGTTATGTATTAGTTTATATATGTATACAGGGTAAGAAATTAATTGTAATTGTAAGAAATTACATCATTTGGATTTGGCATTTACAAAAAAATGCAAAAATGTTAGTACTGAAAATTCAGTTTCCTTGAAATTCTCTATAGAAAACGGCAATTTCATATGTAAAGACCTAATATGCAGACTGTACCGAACACAAATGGGATTTGAATCTCCACCCCCCGGATTACTGGTCTGGACTCGAACCACTACACCACAGAGGCGGTCAAATTTTAAATAAGCTTAAATCTGAAATAAGCTTGATTTGTGTTGCGGGCTTCTTAATATTATCTAAGGTTGAATATTATAGACACGAATTCGTGCGTATATGAATTTAAATTGCAGTATCAAGCAGTAATATTTCGAATCAAACACAATTACGACGCACAAACTGGTGTTGGATAAGAACCAAATAGGATTTACAATTATCCACATGATGTCATCGAACGCCAAGGATTCTTGGGTGTTTCAACCACTCGCGAGGAACCTTGAAAAGGTGGCGATTGTTAGAAAAGTGACAAGAGAATTATTTCAGTCTTATCGTCGACAGGACGCTCCTCTCTACCTCAAGACCCGGATGCAAATCTTGCTGGCGAGCATGCACCAATGAGTTTTTCGAAATTTATGCGCATACTTTTTGTACACTTGCTGAACAGTGAAGGACGACACTGTGAGATAAACCTACATGCCCCCGAAGTACGGCGTTAAAGCTCACATCCTATCTCGTTAAAAAGAGGGTGTACGAATGGTGACTGTTCCATTGATAGTTTACACTCGTAAACACCTCTGATACCCCCTCGAGCATATATGTGGTGACGGCATGGTTTTACGCTTTAAAATGGTCTCCTGATCAATTACTATATTCATTGGGCCACCATAAAAAACCGACCAAGTGCAAGTCGGACTCGCGCACAAAGGGTTCCGTACCATTATCTATAAAAACGGAAAAAGAAACATGTCTGTTGTATGGGAGCCCCCTTAAATATTTATTTTATTCTGTTTTTTAGTATTTTTTGTTATAGCGGCAACAGATAAATACATCATCTGTGAAAATTTCGACTGTCTAACTATCACGTTCATGAGATACAGCCTGGTGACAGACGGACAGACAAACGTACAGTGGAGTCTTAGTAATAGGGTTCCGTTGGTTACCCTTTGGGTACGGAACCCCTAAAAAGGAGAACCCCTGCCTCTACCCAAAGAAAAATCTGAAGGACATCAGTAAGTATAACAAAAAAACGTGGGTCTGAATGAAATATTATGCAGATATGCAGGTAAATGGACAAGTACTTGTTTATGTGAGCCGTGTGTGAGCCTGTAATAGCCGAGACCTTCGTGAATATTCATAGAGATTAATCATCATCATCGTCATCATGGATATCGTGATACTGCCATAAATGTTAAGCTTTATATGCATCATATAAGTAATCTTTAAGTGTACTTAATGAAATTAGTGATTGGTCAAATATGACCTTTTCATACCTTATAAGTAAGTGTTCTTAATGAACCTAAATGATAACGTTTAAATAAATTATTTTATGGACCACATTTGGACATTATAATTTGCATCAAAGACCAAAATGACCTCGGTGAAACTGAGGTCAAGTTGCAGGCCAGGCTAAGTTGGCTAAGTTGTGTATAAATACTGAGAGAAAAAACTGCAAAGTGTACCAAGTACTTTTCCCAAAAACGTCATTTCAATCTGAGTATTCCGGCTAAACGGCCAAGTAAATCAACCCATTTTTGTTTCTTTTTGTTCTTTTGTTACAATTCAAACACCATGTAATACGCAAATTTTGTAATTATTGTACACCTATAGGAAGGCGTTGGTGACTGTATTACAATTTTATATTACCACAGTTACCATCAGCACATTTTTATGTTATATTTTATCACAAGCAATCATTTGCTTACTTAACTTACAACTTTGTTTTTGTTTTTGTTATCCAAAATTATTGTACCTGCATATTATACGTATTATCAGTTATTTTTGAGCTATGCCATTTACAGACAGACATTGGTTATCTTGAAGGATTCTTTTTTTAGCAAATTCTGAAAATCTTTTGGGTCGGAAAAGCTTCGGTTTCGGAATTCAAAGGTCTAGTTTCGGAATTAATTGAATCTCGCTAAGCGATAATTAATAAATTTCATAGTTAAGACCAAGGCAGTGCCATGGGACACAATGGGACATGTGCATAATCCTGCACATGGGACACAACAATTGTACTAAGAGATTTTGAACTCTACATCAGAACGCTCGCTTCTACCGCTGCGGAGCCAGATCTTCCGAAGCTTCTCTGGAAATTTTGAAAAGTATTTTGAAAAAAAGAAAAATGGCCTATAAATTTCATTATAAGTACGTGTAAAAAAATCAATTGATGAAAATGATTCGACTGATGACGGACTCATTGAAGAATCCGAAATATTTCGTAAAATATATAGTTTACTTTTACCTACAACTACATGTAAAAAAAAATCATGAGACATTTAAATTTCCTTGGTTGAATAATTTTGCTATAACTAAAGAAATTTATGAATAATCTGATGGGCTTTTTTGCGTATTTTTTTTTTTCATCGAACGAAGTTTAATTGGGAAATGTCCTCTACGTAGCATGTTTTGATGTGATAATGATGGAATTAAACAAAGCACAAAGTAAAATAAGCTAAACTTGAAATTCTCGAATGTGAAATGGCGGACAGACGACTGAATATTTGGCCTGGCAACAATTACAGTACTATTCAGCATCTCAGCGTTGATTGACTAATTAGCTATCCGCAGATTCGCACACTCTTACAATGCCATTATTAGATAAAGTAGTTTCGTCGTCTCTCGAGAAGACAACGCATGCGTAATCGCAGCTTTCTAACGTTGACGTAATTTTATACTAAATTAGCTATGAAGATAGCTTTTCATTTAGTGTGGTCTCTATATGGAAATTGACACTTTCGACGTGTTTAAGTTATTTAGATGAAATGAGTATTCGAAACACATCGAAACATCATCGAAAACATGAAATGAGTATTGTACGAATCACTTCTACCCAAGATCCAGTATTGTATTATCTGTTGACAAAAGAACCTTGCAATCTGGAAGTTGTAAATACTTTAATTTGATATAGGTAAGCAACAAATGATGTTTATTTAAACACAATAAGAAATTTATTACATAACAAATAAAAAATATATATGCCTAAAATTAATTATCAAAATAAAAATATGCCAGCATATATTTTAGGCATTATATATGCATAAAGACCTACAAATAAATATATTAAAATGAAAAATTGTCAAAATCGCTGCCGGCCGTCGTCGCGTCGCGTCGGACGTGCGGGAGGGTATCCAGCAATACCCAGACCCACAATTTGATTAAATTTAGGTAAACCTTACCTTTATTTTGTTTTTTGGGTATTTCCCCATAGTTTTTATTTAATTTAATATATAAAACTATGTAATAAATAACAATATGGGGAAATACACAATAATCGACTGTGAAACACGGGTGTACCGAGTGTGGACTGTGACTTGCATTTTTTGAAATTTAGTACGAAGAACCCTCATAATAACATCCCCTATACGTGGTTTCATTTTCTGAGCAGGTCATCATTACACCCAGTATATATATAAAACTATTAGAACAAATATTATTTTAAAACCTTTTTTTAGCTTTTAATTATTTTAAACAGATTATAAATATAAATAAAAAAGTATAAATTATTTTCGAGATATTTGTATTTCGACCAACTTGTGATATATTTCGACTAACGACGACCACAAGTTGGTCGAAATATATCTCGAAAATAATTTATACTTTTTGATTTATATTTATAATCTCTTTAAAACAATTAAAGCTATTAGACATAGATTATTTAATTATATTAGATTAAAACCGGCAAGTGCATCTACATTACATAAATAAATTATTTCATTTCAAATTATTTCAAAGTTGAAGGCTGTAGACAAGGGCCGACTGGGCCGACCTCGGCATAAAGACTGTACGAGTGTACGCCTACCATGAATTTGGCATTCGACACACGACGCGTTAGCGACTGCGTAAAATATTTTGTATTAGAAATTGTAATTCCTCTCGTAAACCGCTAGGGGCGCTGTACAATTTCTCATATAAATATTTTACGCAGTCGTTAACACGTATCGAGTGCAAAACAAAACTCATGGTAGGCCTACTTGAGATGCCAATGCACGAAGCATCCAGACCGGCGGCGACAGGCCGCGAGGCCTGGCGGAAGACCATCCAGGCTGTGACTGATGGAGGAGGTCACAATCTTCAGTATTGAGGCCATTGAGGGACCGACTAAAAGGAGGCGGTTGACAAATTGTAAAAAAAAATGGAAAAAGTACATGTGTCCCGATGTGGCTTTGTCATACCAACAGGTAACCGACACCTGGCACTTGATTATTGCTAAATTTGTTTACTTTCACTTGTGCTACAGATAAGATTTAGATAAGATATCCTTTAAATCTCTTTAGAAATTGAAAAATTAATTGTCTACAAAGAGACAATCACTCACCTCCCATGACTCCATTTCACTTTGCAGCATATTTTCCCAATTTTCACGTTTTTTTCTTCTCTCACAAAAATACCAACACAACGTTCAAGATACGGGAAACTAAATAACGAATGATAACTACTGATAGTAACAGAAATAAGACGTGACACTGAGATACACATATGAATAACAAGATTATCTACAGTAAATGTGTGCTGTGTGGAACATGGAATTTGGTAACTATTTTATTTATACATAAAACTTTAGTTGAGCGTCTTTAACTGAGTTCGTTCGCTGATAACTAATTATATTTCATGAACGAACCATTACAATTTCTGTGAACTGCCGCTGGAATTTTTCTTAAATATTAAGAGGATTTTAAGGACCACATATATTTTGTTCAAGAAATCTTTTGTTTGTCTTTTGTTTCGAGAAGAAAAACAAGAAAATGCAAATCGTTAGAATGGATACAATAGCAATGTGATGATGTCACTGTAACACAAAAATAATATTGTAAACGTTGATTTTGAAGTTTGAAGTCATAATAGGTTATTCATGTTTAATTTTTCAGAGAGCTAAACGATTTAACCCCATTTTTTCATTTTTCGTTTTAATTTTCAACTGTACTAAATAGCGGGATGTGTCAGAGATACAACCGTTATATAAGGTCTTTCAATTTAAATGTAAAATAATTTAACTAGGAGGTGATTCGGTATCGTTAATACATCACATTCCACTGCAAAGTACTTTTTTTTGCGCGAACTTTTTCTTCACTTGTCCATACAAACTGAGTCAGCTGATCGGACCACTATTTACTGAGAAGCGAAAAAATAGTTCGCGCAAAAAAAGTGCTTTGTAGTGGAATATAAATATCTCCCAAAACTACTTCAAAACACATTGAAATTAATTTTATAAAGTAATATTTCGAGGAGCATCATATTCCTGCCGTTAAAAACTCAACAAAATATGCGTATGAGTGATTTAGCTACATCGTGCCATAGTCATAACAACAAAACTGAATGAATTTGGAATGAATTCATACTTTTATGCGGGAAAATAATATATGTTACTCTAAAAGAATAATTTTGTAATCGTTATTGAAACCCAAATTAATTTACTTATACTTACTGAGATCTGTAACAAAGGTCAATGACCTTTTCGTGAAATTACCCTGTAGTATTGGCTCACCATTTCAGGTCCAAATAAGTGAAGTTTTTTGCAAATTATATAGGTACACTTACTTGGGATAAATCGCCAAGCATTTAAAATATAGAAATTTATTTTGAAATATTTACAGTGCATGGCAAAATTACTAGATCGTAGATAATCCTGTCGGTACATGTTCAGGTTCTGTTACGCAAAATGAAAACAATGAAACTCTTTTAGGATTAATTTGTTATCCCTATGTTTGTCTGTCTGTCCGTTTGTCTAGACAATTTTTTCTGGGTAAAATTAATAAATACCAATATAAACGGCCCTCTATAGAGCTGTAAAAACATACTTTTGACGTTTTTATTTATATTACGTTTTAGGTTTTTACGTTTTTTTTTTACGTTTTTCATACAAATTTTCTCACTATGAAAATGTAGGGATGAACACTTGAGATAATATTTTGCATTTAAAAGTCAACACAGAAAGGAATTGTTGAACAAATAATGTAAAAAATATGAAAACCATGTTGTTCTATTCTAAAGGGATTAATTATCTACTGTTCAATGTGGCGATAGCTTTGTTTATTTTTTTCCTTGAATTATTTTTTACTAAGATAACAAATAGTTTAATACAAGGTTTTCCTTAAGAGGTCCCTTTACCCCTGTATTTTTCTTAAAATTCATACAATAGTTATAAACCGAATGTGAAGTCTACAGCTTATTTTCTTCATATCTTTTTTCATGAGTATATTCTAGTGACATCTAACTACGTCTCTATACAGCCCAAAAAGCAAAATTTGGTAAAACACCATCATAATAGCTGTCAGGATTTCGTCAATATTGCCTCGTTTTTACGCAAAGTTTAACAAGTTTGTATATTTTTATCTATACCGGAAATAAAAAAGACAGAAATACAGGCGTCGTTCATGTTAAGATGACTAAGTTTACACACTTTGCTAAGTATAAACAATTACCGTTTCATGGAAAACTGTTTTGACCTGAAACCATTTCACAAATTCAATTAACTTATTTTGAATATCTTGTCATTTTGCACTTCTTGATGAGAAATACAATTTCAATAAGTAAAAATACAACTTTTAGTTAAGAAAACTTATAGTTAAAAGTCTGCTGTATGCATTAACATATTTTTAATTATATTACAATAGTAATAAAATAATTGGCTTATCCGTCGTCGTGATACCAGCCGTAAATTTCTTAAATAATCTGATATCACGCTTATGGAAAACCCAATTATTTTGAAGATACCATAATATCATTAAAATATGTTTATGCATATAGCAAACTTTTAACAATAAATTGTCTTAGCTAAAAGTTGTACTTTACCGTTATAATTATTTCTTAATATTTTGTTACAAATTCGGAGAAATAGCCCTTAAGGAAAACGTTGTATGAAAATATTTGTTATCTTTGTAACAAAGAAAGAAAAAAATAATAAACAAAGCTATCGCCACATTGAACAAACAGTAAATTATTAATCCCTTTAGAATAGAAAGATATGGTTTAATATTTTTTACATTATTTGTTCTAGAGTTCCTTTCTGTGCTTTCTTTCAAACGCAAAATATTATGTAAAGTGTTGATCTCTATATTTTCATAAGGAGAAAATTTGTATGAAAAAGTTAAACAAAAGGCCATAAAAACGTTATAATATGTATATTTTACAGGGCTGTAAATATTAGCATTTATTGATTTTACCCAGAAAAATTGCCTAGACAAACGGACAAACAGACAAACATAGGGACAACAAATTAATCCTAAAAGAGTTTTGTTTTTTCATTTTGCGTAAAGAGACCTGAACATTTCAAACACTTGGCGATTTATCGCAAGGGTAAACAGGTGTCCCAAAAGTCAACTCTTTCCCTTGGAAGGCTGGTAGGCCAGCTCATGACTGACCAGAATATCAAATTATGACCTCAGCAAAAAGTAGATAGTCTTCGAGTTGATGGTACTTTTATAAATTCGAATAGATTTTTGAGAGTCAAAGCTAACCAGTTCTAAATTCTAAGAATAAAATTTTTGTTGCGCAACTCTGAATAGTCATGCTATTGATAAAGTCAAAAATAAACCTTGAAATGCTGTTACATCAGGAAGAAAAATAAAAACCCAATTTATGAGCAATTTTTTGTAATTAGGTTAGTTCGATACCACACCCTGAAAAAAAATGTCCTATGTTAGTTTTGCAAATTGTCTTAAATAACGGCTCATCAAATATTGTTTTTCAAATGATCTGGCAATTTCTGTGTATTACTTTTGAAAAAAAAGTTATTGCTATTTTACTACCAAAGGAGCTGCGTATTTTTTAAAATAATTAGAATTTAGAATGAAAGAGTGGCGGGCAGTAAAAATATTTGACGTTCATTAGAAATGCCATTTAACACGCGTTAGAGTGAGATAAATAGTGACGCTATTTAAAATGAGTTGGAATGAGATAGGAACGCAGTTAAACGTGGTTGAATGAGAGAGGCATAATTGATATAGGCTACAGTGAGATAGGTAGTGACGTGGTGCATTCCTTCCGAGAATATTTGTTAGTTTCCACTTTTTGTAATAACAACTTTAGTAAAAATTTTTTGTAAAGAAATTTTTGGTCCAATTTATTTTCCCGCAAGTGTAAAACCAGCTCAACGGGCGAAAAATATTTAAAGAATGGGTAATGGTGACAATTAACCGCCACAATATTATTATGTATCTCTAAAGGAGTGTCTGAAATGTTCCGAGGGTCAACTGATAAATCAAACACTCAAAAAACCACTTTTAGCCGACCATAATAAATTTACGTCCCGACGTGATAGCAAGTAGGATCAATGCCGTGTGACGATGATCGAAATACACTAATAAATTAGATAAAATAAAATACGTATTACTTTTGACCCTGCCTCGTCCACTCTATTCGTATTTTTGCTATGGTGACGCGAACTTAGAGACCGGGACGAATTTCCCCCCACGCGCTATCGTAAAATAGAATAAGCCACGCCCGGAACTGGTTTTTGTTTTGGCTATGTCATATTCTTAACGATACTGAATCACCTCCTAAATTACTTTCCATTTAAATTGAAAGACCTTATATATTTAGGGGGATACTTCTTATGACGTCACTTATTCAATCACAGAGGTAAGAACCAATGGCGGCCATTAGATATCATAATATATGTCAGTGATGACAGCGCATTCGCTTACGAGGTCATTTAAACAACTTTTTTTTTGTTCCGATCAAGTAAGCATTAACTTATCGAGAAATAATAACTAAAAAAAATTATAATCGATTTAAAGACGTAATAATCTATAATCGATAATAGTAATAATAATCTATTAAATATTATAAAATTTTGTGTTTACAAAATTTGTTGAATATGAAATTGAAAAAAATTCATTTCATTGAAAAAAGTTGCTCCACAAGTGACGAGATGCGAACAAAGAGTAATCAAAAAATAATCCAATTCAAAAAATAAGCTCTCACTATGTTCTAAATGCTAGTTTTCTAAATAGTTCAGGAAGCAATTTTACATTGACACAACTAAAAGCAAGTGACAACAACACATAAGGATAGTTTCCAGCTTTTACCGGAAGTAAGTTCACTTCCAATCGTAAAGAAAGAAACCTGCGTAAAGAAAACAGCTTCTCTACAGAATCGTAACGAGTACCTATTTGTGGCTTCTATTCAACAGAAATTGGAAGTTGTCGCAGGAAATGGTTTCTCGGTTTCTCTACTTATTTCCCGAGTGTCTGTCGCTATGTCTAATAACGGAGATTAGAGGGCATAATGAACACAGCTATTTAAGAGTGAACAAACTGTGAAGACAATAGAAAATGCCACTTACGATTAAATTTTAAATTTTCACATTTAGTATTTTGTCGAAGATGTATTCATAAGCTCATGTGCATATTTTACTTCGGATAATTTACACAAACTAAAGAGCAGCCAAAGAAAATGACAGTAACAGAAATGAACTAACAGACAAAATGCTGGATCGATTATGTAAAGAAAAATATAATAAAAATAGAAAAAAAGGAAAACCTTAAAAACGGCTCGAACGACCGGAATAGATGATGATAAACATGCAAGAGCATGGCTAACAACCAGAACAAGAAGAATGTCTATTTCAGTCAAGAAAAACCCTTTGCCTTTCGAACCATTATGTTTTTGCTCTACACATTCTGCTAATAATTTGTCGAGTGACGTGATATTATTTTTTATTCGTTCTAGTTCCAATAATTTAAAAGTGTTTGTATTGTTATTTTGAATAAATAACAGATGTTAATGCAAAAACGAAGAATACTACCTCTAGATATATTTTCTCTTCCTATTTCCTCAGACACCTAATTACCGAGAGTAATGTAGTGGAGACACTCGACTCGATGCGCTTGCGACGCGTGGTCGACAGACCTCAAGTGAAACCACTTCCTGTAGCAGCCCTACTCAGTCTAGAAAGCCTACTGGACTGACAAAGATCCAACTAATCACTAATTTGTGCACTAGCAAAGCTATGAGATCTTCGGCCCTTCTTGCAAAATTTTGGCAGCAAGACGTCTCTTCAAATATGCATGAATCTCCCGAGGGGATGTCGGAGGTGTTTTCGAGTACGGACTGTGAAATGCAAGTCGACTTGCATTTCATCGACGATTATTGCGCCTCAACGAGATGGGTGATGAACCATATCGTCGTACTTTGCGCACAAATACGGTCCTTCCGAAGCACTCGGACCGAACACAACTGTGCTGATACGGGATTTGATCCCACGAGACCGAGACGAGCAGCCGAGGCCACATAAGCGGTCTACCCAATTAATGTAATTAAAGCTTCATTTATAAATATAGATAATCATTTCCTAACAGTATAAAGCTTTCTTCGTGTTGCAATGTCATCAGCTCAGTCAATTAGCTCAACAACCTGCAACAGCTAGATAGATAACCTTCCATCTAGGGCGGTGATGGTTGAAACTTGCTTAGACGTTTCATTTCGGAACGGACATGTGGACGTGATGCCTAAGCTTTCTGTGATGTTTGATCGGCAAGGACTGCAGAAGGTGTCTCCGTTGCAGATAGTTATGACAAAAAGCAGCGATTTTACATTTCTACACTGAATAGAATAATAATCAGTTTTAGATGCAAAAAAGACAAAATGTATAAAATTTACGTTACCAATGTTATTCAAAAGGATGTTAATTTTCTTTTGCAGGGGTCCAAGCTGGAGCTAGCTAATGAAACTAAGTTTTTAGGCTTAACGACAGACTCTCGTCTTCAGTGGGGTCCCCATGTACAAGCCCTCTGTTATAGACTAGTTCAGCCGCATACGCTGTTAGACGCCTAAGGCAAATTACTGATGTAGAGGTAGATACTGCTAGATTAGTCTATTTTAGTAACTCTCACAGCATTATGCCATACGTTATGCTGTTGTGGGGTAGAGCCGCGGATATAGACGCAGTCTTTGTTTTGCAAAGAGAGCAATTCGGACAATTTATAATATGAAGCACTGGGATTCAAAGAAATTCATGTTCCTTGTGAATTTATTTACTAAGTTCTTAGATGTCAGAAAAAATATTGAGTCTTTCCGGAGGATTGGCGAGCAACACTATAAAGAAACCAGAAATAAACATAAACTGGTTTTTCCAAAAATCTGAGTTTGCCAAAGTGAAGTGTATGTAATAAATCCTCCTTATGTAATGAAATTGAAAACCTCGTCCAAATTGTTTCAGGAGTTTTTATGTGAATCACGTACATACAGACAGACAGACAAAAATGACAGATATATTAAATTAAAATCTAGTCACGATTTTATTATAATTATTATACTAGCGGACGCCCGCAGCATTGCTCGCGTGATTTTATTTCTCCCGATTCCGTGGGAATTTCCTAAAGTCCCTTAGCAGATATGTCTACGTCACACAATGAACCTATATTCTAAATTTAATGTTTTGTGCCAGTAAGGGTGTTCTTTTATATATAATTATGTATATGTCGTGGCCATATCGTAGAATTACCATTTCATGATCTGGTTGGGCAGATCGTAAAGTATGAAATCAAAAATCTTTTACCAAAAGTAAAAAAAAAGGTGCGATGACGAGTGAAGCGAAGTGGAGCGAGGAGGAGCGTGTTAGGTTTACATGTAAATACATTTGTAGAGCCGAGCGAAGCGGAGCGGAGCGAGGCGACCATCCTAATTTTAACAGAAATACGATATGGCCAACCAGTGGGTCTACCGCGTAATTCTCATTTTCATCAACATCGACTTGAGATTGAAATTTGACGTGCGTGCGGCGACGCCCGCCTAACATGCCATCTCTTTTGCACGCGTTGAATTTCGCATGCATTTGCTTGAAGATGATACAAATGAGAATTACGCGGTAGAGCCCCTGATCATGAAATGGTCAATTCTACAATAAGACCACGACATATATAGATAATGCATTAATGTTCCAGGAGCAGACTAACGACGACATGTTTTAAACTATTCGCACGTGTAATGGGCCCGCTGACTAATGAAATGAGTTTCTTGAAACTGAGTTACAAAATCTAATGAAGGAAAAGGCGGAGTGCCGCACCGGTTGTCGTTAGGAAATATTAGTTACCAACTTATTTTGCAAGCCACGATTAAGCCTTAGCTCATTAAGCCTTTTTATGAATTAAGCAATTGTAAAATAAATGAATTGGATGTCTCCAAAAATGTTATAATATTGCGAAAACATTAAGCACCTACCTATATTTTAGAGTGAAAATTTATTATGATATCGTACAAAGTAATAAAATATGATAAGTTCTGATTTATCTACGAGGCAAAGTCCCATTGCATCGGTATGGAATGATCCAGGGACGATTTTGCAAAATCCCTGACCAATACTGATATGAACGCATATAGCCTATAACTCTTCTACACCGTGCAATCTTCTTGTTTCTGATACGGACGCATATAGCCTATAACTCTTCTACACCGTGCAATCTTCTTGTTTCTGATACGGACGCATATAGCCTATAACTCTTCTACACCGTGCAATCTTCTTGTTTCTGATACGGACGCATATAGCCTATAACTCCTCTACTCCGTGCAATCTTCTTGTTTCTGATACGGACGCATATAGCCTATAACTCTTCTACTCCGTGCAATCTTCTTGTTTCTGATACGGACGCATATAGCCTATAACTCTTCTACACCGTGCAATCTTCTTGTTTCTGATACGGACGCATATAGCCTATAACTCTTCTACACCGTGCAATCTTCTTGTTTCTGATACGGACGCATATAGCCTATAACTCTTCTACTCCGTGCAATCTTCTTGTTTCTGATACGGACGCATATAGCCTATAACTCATGTACTCCGTGCAATCTTCTTGTTTCTGATACGGACGCATATAGCCTATAACTCTTCTACTCCGTGCAATCTTCTTGTTTCTGATACGGACGCATATAGCCTATAACTCTTCTACTCCGTGCAATCTTCTTGTTTCTGATACGGACGCATATAGCCTATAACTCTTGTACTCCGTGCAATCTTCTTGTTTCTGATACGGACGCATATAGCCTATAACTCTTCTACTCCGTGCAATCTTCTTGTTTCTGATACGGACGCATATAGCCTATAACTCATGTACTCCGTGCAATCTTCTTGTTTCTGATACGGACGCATATAGCCTATAACTCTTCTACTCCGTGCAATCTTCTTGTTTCTGATACGGACGCATATAGCCTATAACTCTTCTACTCCGTGCAATCTTCTTGTTTCTGATACGGACGCATATAGCCTATAACTCTTGTACTCCGTGCAATCTTCTTGTTTCTGATACGGACGCATATAGCCTATAACTCTTCTACTCCGTGCAATCTTCTTGTTTCTGATACGGACGCATATAGCCTATAACTCTTCTACTCCGTGCAATCTTCTTGTTTCTGATACGGACGCATATAGCCTATAACTCTTCTACTCCGTGCAATCTTCTTGTTTCTGATACCGACGCATATAGCCTATAATTCTTCTACTCTGTGCAATCTTCAAGTTTCTACATCTTCTTATGAGAGCTCGATTTGTTTGTTTGTTCTCGAAAACATACCTCTAAACTTATTTTATTTTCATCACATCACATGCTCGAACGCGAAATTTGCAACATTTTTGCGAATTAGTCATTGTTATGTCTCTAATGTTACGACAATGCTATTCAAGATTTGTTCTTCAATTGACTCTTTTTTTTTCTGAAATTACTATAAAAAATTACAGCAATTGTTTTTAATGATCTTATTGTACAATTCATAGAGTAGCACGAGGTATTTATTTTGTTTAGAAATGTAAATATTTACTATCATCTAATTCTAAACTGATAATGCCGTGCCGTACCCTGGTTTTGCCCAATTTCCGAACTCCGACCATTAAGGACCAATGGTATTAGGATTCGTAAGGTACTAACTAAAGAGGCTAAGTTAACTCACAGGCGGGTAAGTATGAATTATGAAGTATTATAAGTAAGTATGTAATGAAAAGCCTGATTTTAGCGTCGTCACTTCTTGTTATGGTGCAATTACATATACGATGTGAGGAAGTATAGTCCCGTTAAGTTGTCGACACACACGGCTTATTTTAATTACTAATGCCCTTTGCACTCTCTCGTGAGAAAAGACCGAAGTGTTTATTACTACTTTTTTTTTTTTACCCATCACTTATTTATAGACTCAAAGGAACTACGAACCGAAAGATTTTTGTACTTAATACTAATAAAGCTCATTATTTACACCAGCGCTATATAAGGTTAAATAATATTAGTTGGCAAAACTCAAAATATAGGTAGTACTAGTCTATTATTAACAACTGTTTGTACGGGAGCTAAACGAAATTCCTAAACTTTGTTTTCACCTTTCCATACTGGACCAGTATCCCTGATCGGAGCAATTTGTGTGGGAGGAAGAGAAAAAAAGTTGCGAATTTCGCTTAGCTTCCATACAAACAGTTGTTCATATAGAGTAGTACTACCTATGTTTTGAGTTTCGCCAACTAATATCATTTAACCTTATAAGTTGTATAGGCTGTTAAAATGATTTTTCTTTCAAACAGGATATTTACCCATGAATACAGACAACTTTTACTATGGCACCATCACTTAAATCGCGGAAAAATAATCGCCTGTTCCATAGAAAAATACTCGACCAAAATAGGTATATGAAACAGTTTCTTTTTGCGTTTCAGGGTTGGCTCCATGGTAAAAGTTGTTCATATTAATGGGTACAATAAAAAGGTATCATCTTAAATCTTAAACGTAGCTATATATTAGAATAGTACCCAAACAATTTTCTTTAAAAGAGGATTTCTTAAGGATCGACCTCAACAGACCAGTTACATTTCCAAAGCCCGTCGATCACTATTCAAGCTGCACAGTTAACCTAGATCCAGGCAATAGACTGCGATGCAAACCACTGCACC
Source organism: Ypsolopha sequella (assembly GCA_934047225.1). Lineage (NCBI taxonomy): Eukaryota > Metazoa > Arthropoda > Insecta > Lepidoptera > Ypsolophidae > Ypsolopha > Ypsolopha sequella. Next base: position 29,172,903 of record OW203986.1, on the reverse strand, counting down.
GCCCTATGCATTTTAATTAGTACCTGCACGTACGAGAACGGGATCCGCAATCAGCTTTGACGTGCCGGCCTTAGACCCGGGTTTATCTTGGATTTTGTATAAGATAACGGGAGTAGTGTTGATGGAACTAAGGTAGGATAATAAATGAATGGAATGCCTTACTGTACCTTCAACTTAGGAGTATATGTTACCGCATACTGGGCTCATTGTTCATTGTTTGCCAAAAATATTTCACCTGCGCCCTGAAAATCATAATAAGGGTGTATGCGAATATGTTACCGGCAAAACCCGATTTTAGGATAAACTAGTTTGGTCGAGGCCAAAGTGGTTAAATGTTATCATAAAAAATAACGATAATTGATCAATTAAGTGAAATTTCTACATATATAAAAGGTGCGAAATAATTGCACTAGCTAGGCACTGACTATCGAGTAGAAACTTTAAGAAAGTCTCATAAAGCAAGACTGAATCAAAACAATAATAATTATGAATCCTTTTATAGATCTGTGAAATTGACAGTCGAAGGAATGCGCTCCTTTTGCGTTTGCGCTTTCGATCCTTCGTTAGGGCTTGTTCTGCCTTTCACCGATTACAAACACGAGACCCTTATAGGGCTTGATTTATTTAATTTATATCTGAACACTGCCTGGCTTGACAAATAACATGCAAGGAGAAGAAATCTGGTAGTGTCGTACGCATTAATTACCAAATAACCATATTGCAGATCGAATCATTTTTCAGCGCACATTATTTGGAGTCTGCATAAACGATTATACAAACTCTTATTTTTTCGGTACAAACACTTAGTGAAGAATCGTTACTTAACCAAGCACATGGCATATTAAAATTACTATGCCCATGGCTTGTCTACATAGGAATACATCAAACAAATCTTTTCAAAACAAGGAAGCCAGTACAAAAACCCACAAGAAAGAGCCATGGTCTCTCGTCGTTTGGTCCCTGAAAGATAACTGCTGTGTTCAACTCGAATTAGCATCAGAATGAATGTGATGCAAATGAGAAGGCATTAGTCGGTAGATAGCTAAAATATTGGTTTCGGCTTTTCGGCCTAGGCGAAAAAGCGAAAACTAAAATAAATTAAGTGAACCACCTACTTCTCGAAAAATCAATAAGTATAACTAACAAAATAAAAGATTCCTCAACACATTGGTGCGTGCCCAGTCCAAGGCCCTTAGAACAGACTATGGTCACATTAGTTATGATACATTAATGAGTTCTCTTCAAAAATACTTTCTACTAAGTGTGGCTGTTTGGCGGCATTTCAACGGATTGAACCCTTTTTGCCTTTCATGTCATATGTTTGATGATTAACGACACTTTGGTATGTGAAACAAAAACAACTAAAAACACCCTCAAGAGTACAGCCGAAAATTTTTCGGCTAAAATTCTTAAGACAGCTCTATCAATAGAAACATTAAGTAAACAGTTAACTGTGTCGACCTTGCTGCCACCAAGTAGTCACGGCGCGGCGGCCGCAGAGTTGGAAAACTATTGATAAGGCATATTGATTATGATTACTTCAAAATATGTAACATCATTGATCTATATTTTAACATTTACATGTGATGTTTACTTTAATACGCGATAATTTCACGGTCTGGCAGTTTATGATGATACCTAGGTGATTTTCATTCCCAAAAAAAAATATTCACAACCTTGAGGCACGCACAACTTCTCCTAAAAATCTGTATAAGTAATATACTAAAGTTGATTCTGAAGGCTTATATTATAGTTATAGTGCTGTCAAAACTAAATTTTGGTCATTGCAAAATAGTCCTCTAAATTTGAGGAATAGAAGCTAAATTACTTTGGAATAATTTTGACAGCATTAAAACTAAAATTAAAGCCTTTAGAATCGGCTACATTGTCTATGCTAAGTAGTAATCTACCCATCATTACCCATCCTAAACGCTTACTCGACATCAAAGTTGTGTATTTTTTTGTTATATAAAAGTGATGGCTGGCACCATTATACAACTGTCGTATACATTATTTGAAAAAAATCGATATTTTTATGCAAATTTAAAACTACATAACTGAATCATCTCATCAATTACTTCTATACGAAGTCATGGTTTACATGGATACATTCCTGTAGAAAATTGAAAAAATAACATGAAAGTTGCTTAAAGTTTCAGATATATCTTTCGCTAGTTAAGTGGAATTTGTTTAGGTTGTAGGTGAAAATAAGTTTGTAATTATTTGAAATAAAACTACCACCTCCTCCATTAATATTCTTCCAAACGGAAACGGCTCGCACGTCCTGCGCAAACGACGGTTTCCGAGTGCAGAGCGCATGCGCCACTTGCCTTCTACATCTATTTTACTTTCCCAGCTACTTGGCTCTTATACCTCGACTATAAAGGCCAATTTTGATTGCACACTGTTCGCAGAAAACCGGCTGATCTATACCGGGCGTGGCGGAAGTCATTCTGATGGATCGGCAGCAGAAATTAGCCCTTTTTGCTGGCAGTACTGAAGGTGAGACAGGTTTGTGAATAGATTGATAGGTATCGTGAGAGACGAAGCTTATAGGAAACAAGGCGGGACTTTACTACCAATAAATAATTATGTCGCTTCATGGCCCGTTTTCGGTTAAAGCGGTTGCCTCTGCTAGATGACGATGGCTGCCGGTGGTGAGCATTGTTCCAGCATCGAGGTTAATTCTAACGAACTCTCTATCTTCAACGTCAAACAGTGAGCCTCAACCCTGAACGTCCGTGATCTAATTCTTCACAACAGGAAGCTCAAGTTGTCAGAGCCCTAAAACTTAGGTGGCTAGAGCTCGAAACTCGATTCTTGATAGAAGTTCCAAGTCCCTCGTCACGGTAGGGACATCAGGAAGTAAAGGGACGTAGCTGACGCCTCACCCATTATGTACTCTTTAGACACATTGCAGCAATATAGCCATTAGCACCAGCAGAAGAATACTTATCTAAGGGGCGCAGTCGTAAGTTTTTCATGTAGATTAATGCCATGCCACAGAATAAATGTTTTTAACCACTAGCTAAAAACATTTATTGAATAGTTCAAGCCAGCTAGTGGCTAAAATCATTTATGTATGACAGTATGACAGTATGACACAGTTCTATCTGTAAATAAACGTTATTACTTGACTAGTTCAAGTAATCAGCATTCATTGTAGTATTCTTCGGTAAATAATCTATGAGCAAAATCCCTTCTGTGTCCCAAAAGATTGTAACCATAAGTTTACCGGCCGATGGATAGACCTTGAATTTCCGAGGCGGCTTCTCATCCTTAAATTTCCACTGTAACGACTCTTGCTTACTTTCCGGGTCCCATTGTCGAATCCAAGTCTCATCACATGTTACAATTCTAGAAATTATTTCTTCCTCTTTCCCTCGACTCATGTCCAAAAACTCTTCGCAACATTTGACACGCCTCTCCATGTCAAATGCAGTCAACATTCTAGGGACCCAACGTGCACTAACCTTGGACATGTTCAAATGCTCATGAATTATTTCATTGACTCGCTCTTTACTGACGCCCACATCTCTAGCTATCTCCCACTGCTTCACTCGTCGGTCCTCTAATATATTTTTTTTTCACCCTGGCTACATTTTCATCGATGACGGCCGAAACTGGTCTTCCGCTACGAGGATCATCTTCGAGGCTCTCACGACCTAATTTAAACTGCCTTGACCAAAACTTTATAACAAATTCGGAAGAACACGAACTGCCAAACACACGTAACATACGCTGTCTGATCTCCGAAGGCGTATTCCCTTCTTTAGTCAAAAACTTAATCACCGCACGCTGCTCGATTTTATCCATTTTCACTTTTTCTACCGACATGTTCGAAACAATTGTAGGAGACAAATAAACGTGATGCAATAAACAAATGAATGTAATACATTTTGAAAATAGAATAACAAACGAATATAAATCCATACCAGCCAGCATTATTTTTTTATATATTTCTGACCAAGGAGATTACATGTCAGCCGCCCTACGTATAATTTTAGTTTTAATTTGTCTTTTGTATTTATCATTTTAGTTTTAATTTGTCTATTGTTCATATTTTTCTTTGTGTTTCTTCTTTTTCATTAAAGGCTAAGGCTGAAAATCGGCGGCTTTTTGTGTTTACAAAAAGTCAATGGCCGAGTCTTAGACCGATTTGTCTCCTCTAATGTTAATTATTATTATTATTTTGTATCGTGTTTTGTGACAAATAAACAGCTTTTATTATTATTATTATTATTATTTTTATTCTTAATTTCTCTCTTTTTCTAAGAGGTAAAAGTGGCACGGACCGAGGCCAAGTGCAGAGTAGTTTACATGAATAGGTATGTGTTCTGGGATGAGTTAGACTGTAGGAATTTTCTTGTGATACGACAGGTGTTTATTATTATTATTATTATTATAGTTCGTCTTTAAATGTAGTATATATATATATATATATATATACACTAAATAAAATAAAATTCGAGTTACTGTGAGATATATTTCGGGCCCTATCCTGGGTCCGGCATCAGTCGAAAATTACCACAGTTCTATCTGTAAATTAACTAAATTAAAAACCAATTATAGGTAATTGATACTTGTCGTTGTTGGTTCTTGATGGAACATTAATTATAGGTATCAAAGTTGATCTTAGGATTCCCAAATACTTTATATTCCCTGCCCAAGGGGTGCAAGTGGCACTACCTGGCACCACCCTGCCTCTCTCTCCAGTGAGTGAGGTGTGGCTGACTATTCAAAATCGCAAAAACAATCTCCAATACTATAGTATGCCAGCAGCACCACATCGCAAAACTTAGTACGTGTAAAAATGGAAAAATAAGCACGTTTCTGTCAAACGATAAAAATTTTCGAAAAGGATTCACAAAACCGTTACGATTTAATTAAATTAAAATTCAACATGCTCCTCAGCAGCTAGTTAATTCTTGACATAATACGTTACAACATTACAACTGTTATCAGAATTCCCCGTCCGTCCGCGATGCTGATGGATGACGGAAACGTTACGTAAACACATATTCGGCGGCGCTACTTGCTGAGAATGTGACGTAACAGATAAACTAACAAAAAGCCGAAAGTTTACACTATAAGAAAAGCTTTTGTCTTGTATCATTAGTATTTAGATCTGCCCTGCAGATTGTGTTACTTGAATCTTGAATGTAATTCATGGACCATTACTTTCCCGTCAAATAGTATACCCGGTCACCCCGTCCTCTGTACTCCGTCTGGCTCCCTATTCCTAACAACTCTATATCAACCAAGCAAAAGCCTCTGAGAGTCAAAGCTCACGTAGGTAGTAAAGCTAACGAGCGCATATCCACGCAGCAACACTTTCAATTTCACTATGCAGTGTGACCATTTGTGGCAAATTCCTGCCATTCAATCCAGGCAGTTTTGGGCAGATGATGTTGACGAATTACAAAAGTGGCAGGATTTGGCAGATTTGTGGATATTTGTAGCAGAATTGGAAATGTTTACCTGACTCATGGCAGATTTGGGAGTATTTACCTTTACATGAATGTCAAACCCTCATGCGAGAGAATCTTCTCATAAGTAAACCCAAACAAAACTAAATTGTGGGACAGATTCCTAAATTATAATTATTTTTCTATCATTATTTTGAAAGAAAGAAGGTCTGCAGAAGATGCGGACTGTGTCATTTTTATACATACAAAGGAAGTGATTTAAAAAATGGGATCAGAATCAACATACGAAGAAAAAGAACAAAGAATAATAATGTAAGTACCTACCTACAAAAAGGTAAGTAATTTAAGTACCAGCAAAAAAAAATTATAAATTCTTTGAAATAAGTGTTTTTTTGCTTCCCATCACAATGAATATGTTGCAGGTAAATTGTCAAAGCCGTGAAATAATAATTTCACTTCATTAGGTTAGGCTAGATTATAAAAAACCTGAGGAAATTATAATTTCACGGCTCTGAAAATTCACCTGCGACAGAGATACACTAAATACCTGTCATATTTATAGCATTTTTCTTTATGGAGTTCACAGCAGATTTTGAACCAGTGTGTGGCAGATTCTTTATTTTTCCAATGGTCACACACACCGACTACTCGTACAAGTGAAAGTGAGAAGGTGTGTGGACCCTGAGTACAGGGTGTCCGCGACTGATGATGACATACAGCAGCGGTGGCACTCGCTACTTGCGACCTACATGTAGGGACTGGAATCCGGAGAAACGATTCAAAGATATTATTGAGAAGTTACACGATAAGCAGAGCTATGCTTAATGTTTTGTGTTTTTAATACTCTATGTCTGTATTTTCCAGACTGACAGACAACAACCCTGTTGGTATAACAACAATATGGTCAATAGACCAACAGAAGACCTTAAAAAGAGTAAATAAATTAGAAAAATATTTTATAAAAATACAACATGGGTATCAAACTGTAGGTATGAAAGAACTAATTGTAAAAATAATAGGTCTTTACATATGAAATTGACGAATTTTTTTTATAGATTCATGAGTTTATAATTCCTGTAATTCAATAGCTATTTCCATTATTTGTTTTTTGTTTGAAAGTTGATATCAAGGTTTTACATCAACGTATATTGATTTTATTGTTTTGATAAACAAACTTAAATTTACAAAAACAGTTCGTCCTAAATGCCATCTATTTCCATGATAAGATTCGTAATAATTGTTTACAGCTGACACTTTTCAAAAATTAAATTAATGTTGCTGTTAGCTTAATGTTGTCTCATTCATACACAAAAAAATTTGGATTTGTCATTCCTAAAAAAATGCAAAAATGTTAGTATTGAAACTTGAGGTTCCTTCAAATTCTCTATAGAAAACGGCAATTTCATATGTATAGACCTATTTCATTGGCACCGATTTCGAGAAATCTTGAAAAATCACAAAAAAATCTGCCTCCCTTTTATCTCCGAAACTGGTGGACCGAAAAATATGAAAAAAATGTCGATTATAGGTCATAACTGGCCAATTACAGGCAAACTACAGCGATTTAAAAAAAAAATGAAAAACTTATACTGGTAGGTTAGTACCTACTTTTGTAGCGATGATGGTCGGGTTGGTACTATTGTAACAATGGTCATAGCCGATAAATGAAATAATTTGGACAAGTGCGCGTCGGACTTGCGCACATAAGATTCCGTACAACCAGACGATACGGGTACGGCACCCTAAAATAGTATGGTAAATAACAACAATATAGATGCCACAGCAACATTAAGGTGACACAAACAAGCCGCCAAAATGATAGCGCCTCACAAACAAGTCGCGGCTCCCGCTGAGTATGAAACCCTAATATCTTAGCCGCTATATTTTTCTTGTACATCACCTATATTTTTCTTGTAAATCACCTATATTTTTTTACATATTTTTCGGTTCTGTTGTTTCGGGGATAAGGGGGCACGTGATAACGTAAACAAATATTGTCCTATTTATTCGAGGTATTTTTGTATGGGTTTCAAATAATTTTTTATATCATTTGCCGTGATAGAGGCCATAGCAAAACGTATTCTGTGAAAATTTCAACTGGCTACCTATAATGCCTATAACGGCTAAAGCATTAGACCCCTGTGACAGACGGACAGACAGATAGCGAATGCTTTGTAATAGCACAGTGTACATTTTTAAACTGTGGTAATAGGGTCCCGTTTGGCACCCTTTAGGTACGGAACCCTAATAACGTACAGCGGGTCTACCACGTAATTCTGATTTTCATCAACATCAACTTGAGATTGAAATTTGACGTGCGTGCGACGACGCCCGCCTAACATAACCTCTCTTTTACACGCACGTCAAATTTCAATCTCAAGTTGATGTTGACGAAAATCAGAATTACGCGGTAGACCCGCTGTACTCCCAAAGTAATAATGCCAATGATATATATCATTGAATAATGCGCATACAAATCTATAGCCGAGCGACCGGACGTACCACGCACAATGTTCTGAGGTACCCGTCACCTTATTGATTGTGTAGAAAGTGTAAGGAAATACGAACTTAGCCGAATTTGTATGCGCATTATCACTTTGGGAGCACTGTACCCAAGTATTTGTCAAAACCACCCTACCCAAAGTAAACTCTCTGTAGTAACTATCAGTAAGTTCCCTCTAAGGGTCTATGACCCCTCCTACACACCTACTGGAAGTCCATCTGGTCATCAGCAAGTCAACAGTAGATAAATTTTATTGCCGAGTAGTGACAGTCAGAGCAACCGGATGTCCTCACTGAGCAGTGTAGAGGCTGTAGAATCATTTTATATGGGAATTTAGACTTTATTGAAGATGACATAAAACATAGAGATTTATTTATTTACCAACATTCAAGAAGTTAATGTTTGAGCAACTCGCACCTAAGGTAGTTTAATTAAACTATGTTCCAGAAGCCAGATGTTGGCTGGGTTCACGCTTCGCATATTTGATGAATATGATGGATGGCCATCTCTACTAAACTAGAAGATATATGCTATTTATGATCATAAATAACGAAAACATAATATACAGTGTGTCCCTCGTACAAGTGCACATCCAAAAAGGGGTGAAACTAGACCTTATTTTATCGACAAAAAAATGTTTTTTTTTTTTTTTAGAAAATCTTTGTTTTATAAATTTACGTTTTAAATATTTTTTTGCCTACCATGGAGACATGAAGCAACAAGTGCTTCATGCATGGAGACTATGTATAAGATATGTCATAACTTTGATCTATCGCGAGTAATGCAATGAAATAAAACTGTTCGTTGCATACCAAATCAAAAACATAACATTATCAACTACCTTTACCATAAAAATAACATCCTAAAAGATTATTTCTTTAATTTTTCTGTCTTTTTTTCCGTAATAGTCATTTTTTTTTTCAAAATAGTGTCCCCGTTTTACTATACTTTTACTATTTTCCAATTTACCCGTTTTACTATATTCCAATTTATCATTGCCTATTCCATTATCTTTCTAACAAAAAAAAATAGAACGTTCTATCATAAATACAATATTTTCTACAAAGATACCCAGGTGGAGTATTTTTTCAAGATTAAAAAATAAATTCAAAAAAATGTTTTTTCTTTGTTTTTGTCGATATATTTAGATCTAGTTTCACCCACTATCGGATGTGCACTAGTACAAGGGACACACTGTATATCATCGCTACAGGTGTCTTCCAGAACGTCAACACTCGTACATCCTAGATTCACCGAGGATTTTATCACGGTACTTTGGACACGAATACTCGTAGAAGTGGTAGTACACAAATACCGTGCACATAAATATCGAAAAACCCTACGTAAGAATCATCTAGACCCCCTCCCACCCCCATGTAAGAAAAAGTAAGACTTGTTCACACCCCCTCCCCCTCCTAATCGTCTTACGTAATAAATGAACAGCCCCTTAGTGCATGCTTGACTGCAGGCGGGATTCAAACCCGGGTCTCAAACACGATTGAGCGACCAGCGAGCGCCCTACACATAATAGGGTAGGTACTCTGTGCTTCACACTGCGCTCTCACCGCTTACAGTTTGGTTCAACGATGTGCGTGTGCCATAGACGAATATTTGTGTCGATTTGGCGCAACAAGACTTAACTTATTTGACAGGACTAAACTTAATTTGAGCGTTCTGTCTTTTTCTTACTGTATCGTAAAGACAAAGATAGAACACTCAAAATAAGGTTAGTCCTGTCAAATAACTTAAGTTATTATGTATATTGACACCAATGTCTATGGCGTGTACACAACCCTCTTTCGAAGCTTCGAACTGCGACTGCTTTTGTGACTAACTTCCTACCTACCCGCCGCCGCGCCGCACAGTAGAACGGCGCCATACAAGAGGTAACAGAAGAGATTTTTTTAGATCTGTGTATCATTGCTATTCACTGCGCATAAGGCGCGGTCCAGGCGTAGCTTTGGAGTTAAATATATTTCGAAGGCGTGTCTTGTATCTTTGGTTTTCCTGGGGTTTGGAATAAAAAATAGGGCGTTAATAAAAATAAATTCAAGCATATCTTCATGTACTTACCGATTACTAAATTTTTTTTTGTAAACTATCGGCAACGCCAGAATTAACACTTTTCAAGTATAACGTTATTTTACGGTGGCTTAGATAATTCAAATTTGGTGCAGTTTTTGTCATTGTGTTGACCTAATTCCTACCGGTTGGGATATTTTATTATTTTTTGTCCCAACGAGTTACACTGTGACTGGTTTCGGTGTGACTCGTTGGGACAAAATGTAAGCAAGCAGAGATATATTGGTTGACGTCGTTGTAAGCAAATAAATATTAGTTGAAAGTCCAAATTATCTACTCAAAGAAGATACCTTTATATAAGGTCTTTCAATTTAAATGGAAAGTAATTTAGGAGGCGATTCAGTATCGTTAATACATCACATTCCACTGCAAAGCACTTTTTTGCGCGAACTTTTTTTTCACTTCTCAGTACAAAGTGGTCCGATCAGCTGACTCAGTTTGTATGGACAAGTGAAGAAAAAGTTCGCGCAAAAAAAAGTACTTTGCAGTGAAATGTGATGTATTAACGATACTGAATCACCTCCTAAATTACTTTCCATTTAAATTGAAAGACCTTATATATAGTTGTCGGTACTTTTCAGAGGTCGACGGCTATAGTCAAGCTATTTCATTTTTGGCACCAGTTCTCGGGCTACTGTGCGCTGTCTAAACTTGTCTAAACCATCATCATGTCAGGATTATAAGATCTAAAAGGCAATGAGCGGAACGTTTCGTGAACACCTTGCTAATTCCTTACGATATTATAAAATCACAAAACGATGTAAAAAAACTAGGTTTGTATTTAAAGAAACAAATACATAATTTTACATGAGTTTATTTATTGTGATTAACTGTGTTATTATATTACACTTTGTTAATGAACATATAATGAATGAGTGTAAACATAAAAATAAAAACCAAGAAATTGGTTGCCCAAATTCGGCAGACAACAGTCGTTACAGTGGTGAAGAGAAAAACAGTTGATTACCAAAACATCACTTAGTCGAAAACTAAAACGATTAAGATAAATTGGTAGTTAAAATTTATTACGTTAACTATCACAAAATTATGTTCTGTATCCACAAACCATGCTTTGTTTTGCACTCATTTCAAGTAGAGACAAACAAATCTTTTCAATAATGTGAGTAAAATTTTAACACAACAGTTACTTCAAACTTTATTCACTCAAAAGAATGAAAGGGACAAAAATAGTTCCAAAAAAGTTGCCATCCTGGTTACACAATTAATAAAATCGGTCAACTTTATGAAATACACAGCTACAATTCATCATAACTCATATTGAGCGTAATGGGCCTGGCACGAGGCCCTCTAAATGTTATCTATCTGACTTGCTCTCTCACGTATATCTCTATAAATGTGCGAAAGAGAACATCAGATAGAAAGAGGTAATAAGAAAAAAATCATAATTGTAACTGTCCCGAACTCACCACTAAACGGAGGTGGCGAAAATAAGAAAATATAGTTCTTCCCAAGCAATAAAGTCCAGCGATTTAAGATTAATGTGACGGAATTCAGGGCAGTTTTAATTAAGTCTCACTGTCGTAGCCATTCGACGAACGATTTCGATAAATGATAAGTAGCACAAATTGCCCCTTCACTGCAATCAGCCAATCGAACAATGTCGTTCGTTCCGTTTTGGTCGCATCAAAGCAACGCGCGCCATATACACATATTACAAATGTAAACATCTCATGATTAAAAATGACCACCGTCTCTTTCTTATTCAAATAATAAACAGAGATGACTTTGATTTTAAGCACTGATGCAGTTTATGTGCAAAACGGAATACGACCCAATAGGAGTGAGATCGGAAAGTTGACCCACAGACGAACAGAGAGGGTAATACGTGAGCAACATTAGCTCCTGTTATGTCTGTTGCCCCAACCCCTGCGGTGATCGTCTTTGAACTCGTCCATATTGCGCTGTCGCGCCAATTCTTCTGCGTCTTCGGTCTCCACTAGTTGTTCCTGCAATATGACGAAAATATAGCTGATGAAGATTTCCTTTGATTTGGCACATTATGTTATAGTAGTAGTATAGCAATGGTTGGTACAAAATAATAGATGTAATTTTTTTTTGTTAAGGCGATACCAAAAAAAAAGGGGGGTTTTTTTCGAATCCATTTACTCCACTATAACGTCATCTACGTATTTCGTTTTTGGGTAAATGTTTATTGAGTATTTAATTGAGATTCTCACTGAAGGAAAACGCGATTGGATGAAATTTTCTCGATAGAATTTAATTCCGAAAAGACCTCGAAATTGTTTTATTTTTTCCTTTAATTCTGAAATCCTAACTAATTTCATTGTGAAATTGCATTCAAAATGTGGATATTATGTATTTGTAAAGTCTCCTTGAAAATCTTTTTGACAAAATAGCTTAATAAATTTTATATTAATAAAAAACCGACTTTTTGCTACTTTTCCACGAATCCATCCCACTCGCATCGAGGGTTTTTATTTTTCGCATATGGAGTAACAGGGACGCTAAAACTTTTACGTGGCGTCTTAAATGGACGGTTTCGATTCCGTGCCAAAGAAAGGTGAAACATTTTTCCATTTTATATGAATAGAGAGAGAAGACAAAATCAAGAGAGCGACAGTTTCTCACCTTGCGCACTTGTTCAGCTTCATCAGGGTCTAGCTCAGCGCTCTGTATCGTCGTGCTGGGGATGCTGCACGCGCCCGGGAACCTGGAACAACAGTTTTATGGATCTTTACTTCAATTAGGTGTGTCGGGATCGCAGCAGATGAAGATCTGTAGCTTCTAGCTACCCCTCTGGTTGAATGTATTATAGGGGAGGCGAGGGGGCGATAAAGGTGTTCTGTCTGAAGTTAATACTTGCGATTGTCGGCTCTTGGTGAAACATCATCATGGATGAAAACAAACACTTGTACTGTTTCACAATTTAATTTATAGCAAAATTAACCGCAACTAGTTTCGCCTTATCGGCATTCTCAAGGGAATAACATAATAATTTATAATAAATAAATTATAAATAAATTATAATAAATCATCGAAACATAATGTATGTACAGTCCGCGTCAAGCTTAAGGCGCTTTTATCCCAAAGTCAGTAATTTCAAAGTCAAATAGAACTTTCAAATATCGTCTAAAACTTAAAAAAAAAATACGCAGTATAGTTCGAAACTTTATCTAGGTCTTCCACGCATGTGTTACACGATCAGATAAACTTTGCTCGATATAAATAATTCACGAACGCAGCATGTAATAAGACCTTTCAAATCATGCCATTTCCATAATTCCACTCTTTTATTAACGAAACATATCTGGTAATATTGCTCTTTAAATTTACTAGGTCGACCACGTAAGTGGGTTTAAATAAACATATCCTTTATTTTTAAACAATTTAAAAACCGATAAAAACAACGAAAAAGTACGAAAGTGTGGTTATTTTCTTTACTCTTTACACGTAAAGAAAAAGACAGAGAGTCACTCTTCTGGGATAAGAGCGCCTTAAATGCGTTCGAGTGAAGTTAGCTCCGGCGTGACGGATACAGGGAGGGGGGCATGGACAACACCCAGGACATTTAACTCGACTTTCAACTTTACATAGCATAAGTATAGGTATATAGTTGGTTTGCCTCAAGCACCTCAAGGCTTAAGGCGCCTAAAAACAATTTTTTTCAACTTTTTAATGAACTTTGTCAAAATGGCAACAGTTAATAAATTGATCCGAAGATTGTTGCTATGGTTCTGTACCCAAAAGCCACAACGGAGCCCTATTAATTTCAATATGCTGTCTGTCCGTCCGTCCGTATGTCACGGGTCTCTAGCTCGTTAGACAGACCTGAAATTTTCTTATTCTGTGTAGAATGTTGATCCAAAACCGAATATTGAATTTATAATTCAATTAAATTATTTTTCACCTCACTAGCTCGAAAACCGCGCCTGTGCTACTAAAATCAGTAAGCAAAAGTCAATTTTGCTCACTCAGTGAAGAAAAGTGTTTTAAATTAAGAACCTGTGAGTTGACATTTCGTATTTCATAGCTCACGAAACGTTCAGCAACTTCATAATAAACTGCTCAAGGGGAAAAAGGGATAGCAAACATCAGCTTGGTGGCCATCTCTTTCACTCTATATAAGGATTCCATACACATTGGGGGGCTATGCGCAGCCCTGCAGCTTGTCTGTTACCATAGACAAGGTAAACTTCTCGTTATTCTGCAATGTGTAGCCTCCCAGCGAGTGTGGAATCTGTACCAAAGACGATGGACACCGTAAAAACCGATGAACTTCTACCGGAAACGGATAGAGTAAAACGCCCGCGTGATGATCGTGTTGATTTGCGTTTTCGATCGGTTTGATCGGTGTCCATCGTCTTTGGTACAGACAGATATCACTGATTTTCCAATTTTTGACGGCTTTTGGGATTCAATTAACATTCCTTAATTTTTTTTTCATATGCAATATTTTATATGGTCTATTATTTAAAGAAAAATAAACATTAAATTCTTATAAGTTCGTTCGAAAATATAGTGTCTTTACATCTTGTTTTCTCGCTAGTGAGGTGAAAAATTGTATGTGTCACACCAGATTTATTTTGTTTCTTATGCCTTTGAATCCGTCACCCCGCTCAGGATTCTAACTTAGAATCATCCTTCGCTTGCTCGGGATTCAAACTCGGCACTTGCAACAAAAGAAAACTTTGCTCTGTTACAACAGCACAAATAACTATGTCAAGGGGCGTCCGAAAGAGGAGCCGAAAAAGGTACTCACGTGCCCTCCCTGACTCGCTGATCGTAGAACTCTTCGATGGTGAGGGTGGGGAGAGAGGGGTAGCCGAGCCCGTAGACCGCCTTCTGCACCGCGTCGCGGGTAATGATCACCGGCTTCAACGGAGGGGCGCGGGGGGCGGACTCCTTCTTGGGTTCTGTGACGGTAGGCGGGAGATGTTCATTAGCAAGTTCTCATATTCAGATAAGGTGTATTCCATTTTAGTGGCATCAAAGCATCGTGCACATCTACGATGACGTAAAAACGAATCTCTTTCTATCTATCTTTTTTAAAAATAATCTAAAAATGGCAACAGTTTCGCATCACAACTGTTCAACTTTGATAGCCTATCCTGAGGCAATAGATGCGCAAAACAGAACATGATAAATCATATGGTGCCATAGATATCATAATAACAACTCAATAACACACAGTGCGACAAGGAGGCTGTTTTGGCGTGATAATTTTTCCATCTTGTTTTAAGAGCGTTGTCGGTAAAAAACGGTAAATCACTCGTTTTTCATGTTAATTTACCCGTAAATGGCAATAATTTACTGTTAAATTCTTTTAACCCCGCATTAAAAATATCTTAATAATTAAATATCGTATGAAACCAAAATAAAAAAATTATATAATTTATAAAAATACAAGCTTATTTTGAAATTTTACAGGTAGATTCAATTCTCGTTTTGATCGTGGATATCTGAAAAACAAACGTGGTCGTCTGAAAGATATTGTTAGTGTTGGTGAATAAAATAGAAACATAAATTTAATTAATGTTTTTCACTAAAATTGAGAAACAAAACGACGCAAAAACAATATTTTTGGCCAAGTTCATCACTGTTTTTTTATATACTTGTCGGCGAAAATGATTAAAAGGAGCTGATTTGACTTTTGAGGCACAGCACGTGGTTGCCGCGCCATCGGGGGCCGCCGGTGTCGCGCGCGCGCGCTCACGGAACGTCGGGGCGGCCGCATGGTCGAGCTCGAGCGGCAGTGTTCGCTGGGAGCGCGCCCGATGCATTTCTCCGACGGATCGTTTGCCTCTTAAGTTGATATAAAATTTGTGTGTTATTGGATTAAATCACGTGAACTTTGTAACCCGGATATTTTAATATAATAGACCGCCTCCGGTTAGGATAGGTGTACGTTTATTCGACATCAGAAGTGTGATCCAGGACCCGGAAGCGCTCTGGAAGTGGTGCCGTGAGTGACAATGAGTGAACACGACACAACTGAGCCCGACCACCACGAGGCCAGCGCGAATATGGACCATGCCGAAAGTGCGGGCGCAGGCGAGTCCGGCGCGTTACTGCAGCTACTGCGCGGGCTGGCTAGAGGGCTGCAGCCGCCCGCGCCCGCTCCGGCAGCGCTTATCAAGTTCGACCCTGACGATCCGGATGCTGACATCGAGGGCTGGTGTAAGATTAATGAGGTTATTGTGAAGCACAAGGATCTCAAAGGTACCGAATTATTATTACCGTTAATGAAAGCATTGCGTGGACGAGCTGCCACGTGCCTTACGAAGATACAGCCCGATTGCATAACGTGGGAAAATGTAAAAAATACTCTGATCGCAAAGTTTGCAAAACCCATGCTTATGCAAGATTACTTCGATCGCATTATTAAATTTAAAATGCAGGATAAAGAAACCGCCGCGGATGCAGGATTGCGCCTTTGGCATCTGATTGAGACAATACCTAAAATCGAATTGAACGATGAGGTAATTACCGGCTTCGCTGTGTCCATTCTATCTAATTCCGATCATATTTTAAGACGTGAATTAAATTCGCATACTATAACTTCAAAGACGCAGCTGTGTCGCATATTACGTGGGGTATCAATGAAGCGACAAAATGAGGATACGACTACGCACATCGAGAATAAGCGCCCGCGATTCAATAACAGTCAGCGCCCGGTTACTTTTACTGGTACTTGCCATCGCTGTGGTGAGGTAGGCCATAAAATCATGAATTGTCCTCAAAGCCGTTACGAAAGTTCCCAGATTAGCAGACCATCCACATCACGATTTGTGCCATTGACGGCCATGGTAGCACCCCCGCGCCACGAAGAGAAGCGGCCGGTGACGTGCTACGCGTGCGGCAAGCAGGGACACGTTGCCAGCTCCTGCGCAGCTGCCACCGCTCTCCGCGACTCCAACCAAGCCCCTAGAAAGGAGGTCAAGCTGTGCAACAAGCGGGCTGTTACTGGTGAGCTACATGTTGCAGGTATGAGTTGTCGCTTTCTTTTTGACTCCGGTTCAGAGTGTTCTCTTATAAAAAAAAGTCTCGCAGAAAAACTAGATGGAGTGTTACTTTACAACACTGTAGTACTAGTAGGTATAGGTAATTCTGACGTAAAGTGCACTAAACAAATGAGATGTTCAATTAACGTCCAAGGTCTCACCTTGAAAATTCTATTTCATATTGTTGATGATTCTAGTTTGATTGAACCCATTCTTCTCGGTCGTGATATAATTGATATGGGGGTACATGTAGAACTCGGTGTTAATGGCATACATTTATTCAAATCTAAGTTTTCTCAGTTCACATCTTGTATGCCTACCCTACTTGAGTCACAAGTAGATACGGACTTAGAAGGTGACACCAAAGGATCTTTGCTGACATTACTTGATTCTTATTCAGAATACTTTGTCGAAGGTAGTCCAACCAGGCGTGTTACCACAGGAAAAATGAAAATAGAGCTCATTGACCCCAATAAATTGGTACAACGACGTCCTTACAGACTATCGGCTAGTGAACAACAAATAGTGAAAGACAAGGTATCTGAACTACTAGAGGCAGGCGTCATTCGCGAAAGCAAGTCTCCTTTCGCCAGTCCCATCTTGCTGGTCAAGAAGAAGGACGGCAGCGACCGCATGGTAGTAGACTATAGAGAGCTAAATTCTAATACGCGCAGCGACAATTATCCTCTACCGCGAATCAATGATCAGATTGATAGATTACATGGAGCTAATTACTTTACCTCTCTTGACATGACCTCAGGATTTCATTGTATCAGCGTAGAGTCAGCTTCTATTGAACGTACTGCGTTTGTTACACCTAATGGGCAATATGAGTACGTTGCCATGCCTTTTGGCCTCAAAAATGCACCATCGGTTTTTCAAAGATGCATTCAAAATGCCTTGAAAGACTGTGAATTTGCCCTTACGTATATAGATGACATCTGCGTTCCTTCGGTTACGGTAGAACAAGGGTTGGAACGTCTCGAGTCCGTTCTCGCAGCACTTGCGAGGGCTGGGTTCTCTCTGAACATGAAAAAGTGCAAATTCCTAAAACGTGAAATCTCTTATTTGGGGTATAAAATAAAATCAGGAGAAATTAAACCAAATCCTAATAAAGTGCAAGCTCTGGTAGAAATTCCAGCTCCTCGTACCGCTACGCAAGTTCGCCAGTTTATTGGGCTCGCTTCCTATTTTAGACAATTCATACCCAACTTTTCATCACTTATGGCCCCTCTGTATCCACTTACGCAACACAACGGTAATATCAATTGGACAGAACAACATAGCAAAGTGCACAGGCATATAGTAGATATCTTAACTTCTGAACCAGTATTAGCAATTTACGATCCAGATAGAGACGTAGAATTGCACACGGATGCGAGCGCGCAGGGCTACGGTGCGATCTTGATTCAGCGGCGTGAGCGCACGCAGTACGTGGTAGCGTACTATAGCCGGCGCACCTCCGCCGCTGAGTCGCGTTACCACTCATACGAGCTGGAGACTCTGGCGGTGGTGCGCGCTGTAGAGCACTTCAGGCATTACTTGTATGGTCGCCACTTTACAGTTCGTACCGACTGCAATGCGCTTAAAGCATCTAGTAAAAAAAAGGACCTCACGCCTCGCGTACATAGATGGTGGGCAATACTGCAAAGTTACGATTTTGATGTAGAATACAGAGAGGGGCGAAATATGCAACATGTAGACTTCCTATCCAGAAACCCACTACCTCACTCTGATTCCGATAGTGACGACATTGATTTCCCTTCAAAAAGGGAAGTTCAAGTCTTAGAGTTGCAGCAAGAATGGCTAGCTGTAGAGCAGCAACGGGATAGTGAGATAGTGGATATCATGGATAAATGGAGAGTCGGTGACTTACCGCGAGATGATGCTCAATCGTATGATATTAGGAAGGGCGTTTTGTACCGAAAAGTGCAGCGTAATAAACGAACTAAGTGGCTGCCTATCGTTCCCCGATCTTTAGTGTGGTCTCTTATAAGCCATGTACATTCCGAAGTAAAACATCTTGGTTATGATAAAACACTTGACAAATTGTTTGACTTATATTGGTTCCCTGGCATGGCAAAGGCTGTAAAAAAATTTGTAGATGCATGTTTGGTATGTAAAGCCTGTAAAGGAACTTCAGGGGCTCAACCAATCCAGCTGCACTCTATACCTAAAGTAGCGGTACCGTGGCACACGATCCATATAGATCTAAGCGGGAAACTAAGTGGTAAAAGCTCAAAAAAGGAGTACGTAAGTGTTATTATTGATGCTTTTACAAAATATGTTCTGTTACGGTTGACTACGAGCTTAGATGCCAATAGCGCTATAGAATCGTTAAAAGAGGCCATCAATTTATTCGGTACACCGAAACGTGTAATTGCTGATCAGGGCCGTTGCTACATTAGTAATTATTTTCAAAAGTTTTGTTCAGAAAATAATATAGAGCTTCATATTATTGCAGTCGGGGCTAGCAGAGCCAATGGTCAGGTCGAGAGGGTAATGCAAACACTTAAAAACCTACTCACCATTACTGAAAATAGTTCAGATACTGTGTGGAGAGACGAACTTGGTGCAATTCAGCTAGCATTAAATAGTACAAAGTGTAGAGTCACGGGTTACTCAGCAACTGAACTTATGTTCGGTATCAAATCGCAGGCTTTAGGCATCTCTAGGATAGCTTGTAATGATGAGACTTCTGAATGTAGGGCTGACTTAAACGAGATCCGTAAAAATGCCTCCGGCAATATACAACACATAGCAAAGTCAGACGAGGTTCGTTTCAATAAGGGAAAAACACTGGTAAAGTCATTTAGTAAGGGCGATTTTGTGTTTCTGAAATCCTGCGAACGAAATCAGACCAAGTTGGATAGGAAGTTTAGAGGTCCTTTTAAGATAACCGAAGTCTTGGAAAATGACCGCTATGAACTGCAACATGTAGACGGCTCAAAGAGGAAGTACAAATACCCCCACGAAAGCTTGCGTAAAGTTCCGGAAGGGCGCGAAGGACTAACGGAAATTGCAGAAGCTCTATGTGATCAAGCGTTAGAGCAGGATGGGCCTGTGTCGGCGGATGATAGCACTGAAATGGAGGTTGATGAAGGAGACACGGGTAGCACGGCGATGCAGGTGCACCGTGAGGCGGATAATGGCGCGGTGGTAATGGAACCAGCCGGCGCAGTGTGTGATGAATGATGATGAAGGTACGTTAAGTAGCATCTCACTGCTGGCCGCAAACCACTGGCTTGCCAAGCGCTATATGCGTGTTGGTCCCCAGTGTGTGGCGCGGAGCTGTAGCGAGTGCTATACGCGATACTTGTCTTGAGTGTTTTCGAGAGTTGATGATCACTGAGAATATGAATTTGAGAGAGAATAGAGCTTTATTAATTGTCTTAATTACTTTTCATTGATAATACACCATTAAGTTCGGATAACAAAACGCCGTGGAGTTCTGTAGAATCCGTATTTGATAGAAAGCTTGACTGTGTTCGATGGTAACGCTGGATTTTGTTATCTTCAGATGAGTAACGCACGAGGACGTGCGTACGTCAGGAAGGCCGTGTCGGCGAAAATGATTAAAAGGAGCTGATTTGACTTTTGAGGCACAGCACGTGGTTGCCGCGCCATCGGGGGCCGCCGGTGTCGCGCGCGCGCGCTCACGGAACGTCGGGGCGGCCGCATGGTCGAGCTCGAGCGGCAGTGTTCGCTGGGAGCGCGCCCGATGCATTTCTCCGACGGATCGTTTGCCTCTTAAGTTGATATAAAATTTGTGTGTTATTGGATTAAATCACGTGAACTTTGTAACCCGGATATTTTAATATAATAGACCGCCTCCGGTTAGGATAGGTGTACGTTTATTCGACATACTAATTGTTTATCAAAGTTTATTAATATATTTTTATATGAAACTAATGAAATTAAAAAAACCTTAATAATATATGTTGTCATTAATTTGTAATAAATATTTTAAAACTGCTCTATCAACGGGCGCGCGAGCCAAAAAGTCGTTGTCTCAGCTACGCCATACATGCGAGAGTGAGAGCGCGTTATTTACCGACAACGCTCTCAACAGAATTATGATGCCAGTATAAATAAGGTTGAGATTTAATAGATTTAAATATACATTTTTTATATTATATTTATTTTTAATAGTATTTTTTAACAATAAATTTCATGTTTCTGCAAAGATCAAACCCACTACTTTTTGATTAAAATCCTGAGCTCCACCCATAAGCAAGCTCTACAATCAACATATTTACAGGTTTTCAAAATTATAAAAAAGCCCAAAACTCATCGCATTTCCCTACCTCCACTATGTGTGCTCATATACTCCAATATTGGCTTCTCCTGTTCAACACTATTGATGTCTTCTACGGCCTGGTTCACATAGTTCAACAGCATTGTGGTGTAGTACTCCCGCTTCGTCTCGTCGTCTACTGTTGCAGAGTTGATGGCATATCTGAGTTTCTCTAGCTTCTCTTTGAGCTCTTTCTGCTCCTTGTAGCGTTTTATTTTCGCTTCTCTTGAGTTAACCTGGAATTACAAATAGAAAAAGTACAGATCACACAAAATTTGATCTTTTAAATCAATTATTGACCGAATTTAAATTATGTGCAGGTTATTTTCCACTAAATTCTTTAGCTATTTTCTATTTATGACGAATTAGTTCTCCAATTGTAGCCGATTCTGAAGGCTTTAATTTTAGTTTTAGTGCTGTCAAAACTAAAATTATTCCAAAGTAATTTAGCTTCTCTACTTCACACTTAAGAACTATTTTGCAATGAAGAAAATTTTGTTTTGACAGCACTTAAACTAATATTAAAGCCTTAAGAATCGGCTTTAATAGCTTAATAAAAGACACATTGTAGCCGATTCTGAAGGTTTTAGTTTTATTGCTGTCAAAAGTATAATTTCTACCCTGCAAAACAGTTGTTACGTGTTAAGAACAGAAGCTAAATTACTTTGGAAAAATTTAAGTTTTGACAGCACTAAAACAAAAATTAAAGTCTTCAGAATCTGCTTTATTATCTTATCAAGGATCGGTATAGTAGTGTTGGGCAATGCAATAAGTAGAATGGATTCTCAAAATTTATGTAAAAAGTAATTTACTCTTGCAATTTGCTGTGTAGCAAATGCTATGTGTAGCAAGAGCAAATGCTATGTGTAGCAAGAGGTACATATGGCAAAGACTACAAGTCCATAGTATTCTTGCTTTGTTGACCATTTTTTTTATAGTTCGGACATCATATATATATATACATTAGAGGACACAAATGT
The DNA here is from genome assembly GCA_934047225.1 of Ypsolopha sequella. NCBI lineage: Eukaryota > Metazoa > Arthropoda > Insecta > Lepidoptera > Ypsolophidae > Ypsolopha > Ypsolopha sequella. The sequence continues at coordinate 29,150,629 of OW203986.1, read as the reverse complement.
TTATCATATATTAGCAAAATAATCAATTTCACAATATAACGCACCATGCTTGCAATTTTAGCTTGTTCACTCTGTACTCTGGCAACTCCATTTTGTGTTTCATCGCTTGTTTGTGGTATTTCTATATCTGTCACACCATAATCTTTGCACCTTTGCAGAAAATCTCTGAAAGTAGAAAAATATTTTAATATGGTGAACATTAAGACTAGATACCAAAATAAATTGGAGTTATCAAACTCACTGCTATTGAAAGTAACTCGATTTGAAGTTGATGTCAAAACTGTAATGGTGAAATATAGGAAACAATTTCATCCTTCCCATTGAAATACTTTTTTGATTATAATATATATTATCGGGTCTACCGCGATCAATTTTTACCTTTATTACGAAAACCGGCAGATGTACAAATCAGCGATAGCAGAACATCTTTTAGAATCCGGGACCAATCACTGGATAGAACTGCATAACCCGAAAATTCTCTCCACTGATCGCCATTACTACCCTAGAATTGTGCGTGAAGCGATTGAAATCAAGAAACATCCTAATAATTTCAATCGGGAAGATGGTTTCAAATTGTCTCCCACATGGAGTCCAGTTATCGGGAAATTTAAATTGCGGGTTTCTTCTCTTAGTGCATCTCCGGATACTGTGACTGTTGTGTGACGTGCGTGAATTAGATAACAATTAATTTTAAAGTGTTTATGAGGGTAAAAGAAAAATACTTCGGTCGTCACCTGCATCTCATCACTGCGCCTCGCCATACTTGCCAGTTTCCCATAGAACATGAGACATGCAACTGTCTTGAAACGTCGGGTGGCCATTTTTCGTAATAAAGGTAAAAATTGATTGCGGTAGACCCGATAATATATATTATAACTTTTTTGATGTAGTTATTTTATTTAAATGTTATTTGAAAAATCCTTTATTCATATTAATCGGTTAATCGGTTGTTTGTATACTTATAAGTTTACCACTATTATTTAAAATGACGATGTTTTTTTAAATAAGCATATTGTAATTGACTGTTGGGTTTCCGAATAAAAATTATTAAAAATTATTAATTATTATTATTAAATTTTCTAGAGGTAGATCCTGAGTTTGTAAACTTGTATTAGATGGGTCGTAGCCCAGACAACTTTGGGAACCACTGATTTAGAGAAGTCCTCCCTTACTCACTGAAAAACTCTTCAACACCCAGCCCAAACTCTGAACCTAGAGCTGAATTTATGCAGAGACTCCCTTTATATTTTTCAAAATTCCCAAGGGTTCAGGAGAAATGGAATCTAAGAGAGCTATGCCGCAAGGCGTCCGCTAGTAATACATAAGTAAACAACCGTTTCTAAATTAACAATTTTGATAAAACAAGTTTTGTCACCTAAAATAAATTTCAGCTACAGTGATAACATCCTTCCTCAAATGACCTTTAGTGTTAATCTTCAAGCTGAGAGTACCGAGCAGAGCGGGCAGCAGCAGGTACTGGAGTGTGTCCGTTGGGAGCTCCTCCAGACTCTCGTTTCTGCTGAACATGCCTGACATAGAGACCAGGTTTGTAGCCTTCTCAAATTTGGAAATAGCTCTTTTTATGTTCATCTGAAATGTAAACAGTTTGTTACTGTAGGCGGAATACGATCTATTTGGTACTAGTAGGCTAACTTCATTAAATTGAACATAAAATATGTACACAAAATTGAATATAAAATATGTACATAAAATTGGGTAAGTAGGTGATTCTAATGTTCCAACACGACAATAAATTGTCATGAGCAGCAATATGATCGCGATTCATGTATAGTAGGGATTATTTGGCCTTTTTGTTATCTACTCAAAGATTTCAAAAGTTTAAATGAGCCCTGGCACCTAAAATCATTGCATTGTTTTTGAATGTGTGCGTTAACATAATGCCGACGCGCATCTGTCTATCTACGCTCAGCAAACTGATCAGACTACCAAAGTCGTAAAAATTCAAAACTTTAAGTGCACTTAAAGCGTCCAACTATCACTGTGTTCAGATGAACACTGATTCCAAACGTGTGAGCGTCACCCATTTAAAGGTAGAAACATTTTGGTGCTGTCATAGTACGGTAAGGGCTTATCTTTACTTTTGAAATCTTTGTTTCTACTATGAATTTATGACAGTGTAAACAAGAGTAACTCCGTTTATGTTACTTTTTCCTATTGTGATGGTTTTGCTGTTAGAAATCTCTGTTTGGAGATAAGCTCGCCAATGTGCATCTTTTTACTGTAATTTTGTTTATGTTTGTTTATATTTCCGTGTGTGTACAATAAAGAATAAAGAGTAAGGTTAAGTAAAATTAACTTTAACATTACCCGTTTCATCAAAGATTAGTGAATTTTATATGTATCATGGCACAATTCGGACATGATATGTATAAGATACTGGACGAGAAAGGGTAAAAAAAAAATTGTTTACCTGCGCAGCATCACTGTTTGTTGGTTGATTGTCATTTTCTATCTTTTCAAACAGTTTCATTGCTTCATCGAATATTTCTGCTAAAGAATCTTCATCTGTTGACTGGCCAGGTTGGTTTTCGGCCTCAGCCATCGTGTACCTATTTAATTAATAAGAATTTTAGGGATAATAACTTGAATTTTTTAGGATGTAGTAGAATAATATTACAGCGCGTTCCGAATGACGCCATAATCGATTTTATCGCGTCAACTGTCATTCCGAGTCAGTGTTAGCGCGATAACGATAGCTCTGCAATGGTCGCTAAGACGTCATAGATGACATCACTAACGGCGCGGCGCCATGTTGTGGTATCATCGCCTATGCTCCAGAGTGTTTGCACCATGGATGTGGGTTATAGGTTCATGGTTTGCACTCTGAGTGATCCATGAAAAGTGACAGCCGGCAGGCGGCAATTTTGAAAATAGGTTATTCGTCGGACCATAACACTTTATTATTAAACCATGATTCAAAAATTGATGTTACAGGAAATTACTTCTTGGACCTCGTAAAGTAATACCCTTTGTATTCACGTAACGTTAACAAATTTCTACAAATTCTGTCACTTTTAAGTGTCAACGTCCATGTCGCGGTCAAAAGCGTTCCGAATGGATCATACGTTAAAACGTCTGTGTCTGTCAATATGTCCATGCTGTCAGTCGATGCAGCTGCAGCGATGAACTCTGCAACGGGTTGCGTTGCGACGATGGATGTGTGTTATACGACCTTTTTTTTACTTGCCAAAATGACAAAATTTGTCATGCCACAAACGTATCTGTTCCGGTGTTCCGGTGGTTAAGTCTGTATGTCGCTCAGTGAATATAGAGCCGGCTACAAACTTATAAAGTGATGACTTTATTACTAATTAATGTAGTCTTTAGTTACAATGTTGTAAAAGCTATTTTAGATTGCAGATAATATCTAAGATGTTATTGAATACCATAATTCAAGAAATTTATAGTGGCCTGAAGTTAGCTGCACAATCACGTTTGACAGCCAATTTTTCCCTACGATGTTTGACGTTTGTTGAGGGTCATGCATGACAAAAGTGTTCTGTGGTCATGACCGAATCGTGGGTGTTTATAGTGGAAAATAGTAGTATACTGTGATCTGATGACCGAACCACCGATCTGATGAAGGCAAATGGAAGTTGCAGCTTTTTCGTAAAAATATTCATCAACATGAGGTTTTTAGAGCACAAGTTCTAAAATATGGCTTATTAAACCTAAATCTCGAAATGGTTTTCGAATTAACACACCTTAACATAATTGAATCTAAGCGAATTCCTCCGCATTCACTCTACTTTGTTGTTTATCTGACCATAATACCCAACATTCACTACCATACATTGTATAAGTGTTGGAGCCAACACTCCATTATGTGCCGCCAATCGTGCCTTGTCACATTTTGTCTGCCCACAAAGGAGTGTAGGGCTCCATTCACTTTATTTCCCGCATTCACTCTTCTTTCAATGTCATCGTCACATTTTCCATCGCGCGTAAATAGACCGGGTGTAAATAGACTGCTATTTTTAATACATACTCTACGGTCATACCCTGCACAACATTCCCACAATAACATAGGTACCCGCACAAATGAAAATTTAACTGTATTTTACCATACAAAAAGTAGGTAAGTAGGTACAGTAGATTCCCAAAGTTCTTATTCTTTATTGTACACAAAAAAGTTAATACAAGCAACTGAATACAAGTTGACTTTTATCTATGCAGCCAAATTCATACTGAAGATTTGGTATGTAAGTGCTCACTATCAAGATTCGTGACCTTTTTTGTGAAATTCGTTAATTTTTTTTTTCGTGTTCGAACATTAAATCAAAAATGTTCAGAGTTCCCTACGAACGAACGCAAGCCAATCCGAGCTTAGAGGGTCTAAGAATCCGAGAGTCAATTACTATGGGAGGTCACCATTTTATTTTGCGAAATTTACAAAACGTGATATCGATCACCTACGAAACCTTCTGTATGAATTTGGCTCCATGAATAAATGTCACATCATTATACTGGATGTTAATTTGATAACCGTTTTCCTTCGAACAGGATGTTCTACTTATTAATATGAACAACTTTTACAATGGAGCCAAACCCGAAATAACGAAAAAAAAGTCTGCTGTTCCATAAAAAGGTTAAAAAACTACTCGACTAAAATGTATTGTTAGAAAAAGGTTGTCATTAGCGTACAGCGGCGAGCAAAGTTAGTAGTTAGTAGAGACACAGATAATATAATACTAGGTAGAGAGAAAAACTAAGTCATTTTGTAATTTGCGCGGGTATGTTTTCATATTCTGACCAATTCTGACAAAGTCATCACAAAGTAAAAAAAAAGTTTTTAGGCGCCATAAGTCTCGAGACTCTTTTGGCAAACCTATACAGGCCACAGGGAGTTAAAATAAAGTTGCGGAAGCCGGAAACTGGCGATCGAACTCGTCCATACCATCAAGTTTTCGTAAAAAAATGATACATCGAGAAAAAAAAAACAGTTGTTTCATATATTTTGGTAGGGTGGCTATGTAACTTTTCTATGGAACAGCAGATTTTTTTTTCACGATTCCAGGGTTGGCTCCATAGTAAAAGTTGTTCGTATGGACGAGTACTATCACCAGCTTCCGGCTTCCGCAAGTTTAATAAATACCTAGCTATGTATGATGTGTAATAAATAGTGCACCCAAATCGAATCAAAAAGTCGAGTCCAACTCAACTGTACAGAATTCCTAGGTGTTTTGGAGGGCCCCCATACCCTCCTGTATCCGCCAATGAACAATAATCGAGGCATGTATTTATAAGCCGCAAACTGGCGATAGTACTCGTCCATATGAACAACTTTTACTATGGAGCCTACACCCGAATCCCAAGAAAAAACAGCTGTTCCATAGAAAAGTTACAAAGCAAGACCACAATGTATAAAACAACAGTTTTTTTTTTTTACGGGATATTGTTCGTATGGACGACTACTATCGCCAGTTTTCGGCTTCCGCAACTTCATCTTAACAGCCTGTATATGTAACGTATTTAGTTTATATGTATTTATCATCTGTATCGTATAAACTTTATTGACAATTAATATACGATTTAATTATTTATTAATTATTTTTAATTTATACGTGTATTAAAGCCGATTCTGAAGGCTTTAATTTTAGTTTTAGTGCTGTCAAAACTAAATTTTGTTCGATACAAAATAGTCCTTAAGAGTTAGGATTAGAAGCTAAATTTCTTTGAAAAATTTTAAGCTTTGACAGCACTAAAACCAAAATTAAAGCCTTCAGAATTGGCTTTATTATTTGATTAAATTTTATATTGTTTATTTGTTACATTATGTAAAATAAACGTGTAATTATGATGTGCATAAATACATTATTCATTCTCAGCCTCATTAAAATTATTGTCGAATATCTATCGACCTAAGTTATCCTTTAATCGATCACCGATAGTGTTGCGAGTCGATGTATCGATAGATCGATGGGCCAGACAGACCGACATCGACACCAAGGCTGCACTATACTTTCTTCCGTTTTACGACAGCAAACCTTTAAAAACAAGACGGGTGTGCCCACCACTTTATGTTAGGTTTACTTAGCTGGTCTAACGTGGGCGTATAATATTTACTCAGCTCAGCTTACACAAACGCTACGCTGGTGCGGTTGCGTGCCCTTCAGATGGCAAAAATATATTTCTGAAAATTTGCGTTTAGGTCCGCTACCGCCTTATCGTACTCATACTCATGAACTTCGACCAAAATAAAATAAATGGACGGGCCACAGCGTAAAGATTTTTGAAGTTTGTAAAGTGAGCGCCGGCTCTCACTTCATCTCAGTCGGTCTCTGTTAGAAGAGTGACAAGTACGCTTATTATTACATGCCATCCAAATAACTGACGAAAAAATGCCTTCTTGTGCATTTCCAAAGTGCAAAAAGCAAAATAAAGACTTACAATTAGGTATTGAAGTATAGTATATATCCAATTGCTTAGACTCGTTATGAGTGAGCAAATTGTAAAGACAAGGCCCGTCCATTCATTTTATTTTGGTCGAAGCTCATGAATAATAAATCAAAATAAAATAAAAATCTTTTATTTCAGAGACAAGCTCCATATTGTGTTAGTAACAGATTAGATACTTATTTACTATGTTAGTAACAGGTAATTTAAAACAAAACAAATAATTAAAATAGAAAACTATAAAGAGACGCTAAGGAAAGGGCTTCAGAAACCCTACCCTTCTCGTCTCTTGGACACTAGGTGGACAGTCCGCATCCAGTCTGGTCGCTATCACCTGTAGAAGACTATTGGAGCTACTCCGCACTCGATGCATCAGGAACGCGGTTCGCAGCCTAACGATAGTAGAGAAGCTATTGACTCCAGCCTCTGCCAGCATCCCTGATGCACTGCAGTATTTATACACCCAGTGCAACATTTATTAAAGTTTCTGATCCCTTTTAAATAATACGCTTTTCCAAAGCTCTCAAAATAGGCGTTTATTTTGCCTCAATCACAGTTATTATAATGTTAAACTATGCAAGTACACAAATTTTTCAAAAAAATATTCAAGTATATAAAAGTAACATATTATAAAATGTTATTTATGCTAGCCTTGTTCGAATCTGCATTATTGCTATGTTGATAGGCTTAACTAGGTACCTACCTATTGTAACTTAAATCCGCCTGTAGAAACCTACTGTTTCAACTATTTCTTGGTCCCTGGTCTGTGTGATGGATCCACGTTTCATCCACGGTTATGAATCGACGCATAAATTCATCTGGATTAAAATTATCATGCTTTCATTTTACACTTGTCTAGGATAGACAAGCTCAGTGGAAGCGGGCCTTTTTAGAAAACACGCGAGGTATTTAATATTTTGGAATAAAAGGAATATTTAAAAAAATATTTTGGTATGAGTTTTATCAACGATATATGTAATATCGTTGGATTTACTGTTCAAAACTTAGTATATACTTAACTAAAATGAAATTATATTTTACGAGTATATCATAGTTTAGACCTAGACCATTGTCTTACCCTTTAGTTTAGACTCTTTAGACCATCTTTGCGATTTTATTGTATGAAGGAAAATGCAAATCGTGTATCGAACTACTGAAATATCAAGATCAAAGAGTGAAATATGTATACAAGGTGACTTTTTGATCATCGTCCAAATTCATACTGGAGGCTGAATAAGAGATCAGTATCTTGGATCAGTAACAATTTTTGTGAAATTCGTAAATTGAAATTTCGGCTTCCCATAGAAATACAGTTCCACTCCCGAGTGAATCACTATGGGGTGTCGAAATTTCATTTTACGAATTTCACCAAAATTGTTATCCATGATACTGATCACTTACCAAGCCACCAGTATGAATTTGGACGATGATCAAAAATTCACCTTGTTTATTTTTTTTATTTCATTTAATTATAGCGACCTATATCACGGTTTAAAATGAATTGGCATCTTGCTCTCATCTAAAAATTAACGCTTTTGATAATAGGCAGAGAATGTAAAGTATTACTAATAGGTAAGAACAAATGAACAGAGCCTTCTTGGGATTGGGTGGTGCTTTGGGTTTCCAATTCTTTTGTTCTCTAGAAAATCAAAACTCCATACATTAATTCTTCCAGTTTCCAAGAAATATTTTATTTATGAAATTGATTTCCTTTTAGTTTCCAAAAATTTTGTTGGTACAGTCGACAGCGGGAGCAAGTGATTATTTTAACATTTATTTATTTTTTATTTATTTATTATTTACATTTATACTACACAATCTTTACAGGATAACCTAATGCGATTGGTAACAAATTATATTTAAAGCAGTTTTTGTGAACTCCGTCAAAGAACAACTAAACAAATCGGTACCAGTAAGGTTGTCGATTCTGTTGAAAAGATGGAGTGCCTTTACAACAGGTGACTCTTTAAGAACATTAGTGCGCGCATGCTGCACGCAAAACAACTTATGATTTCTCGCGCGAAGATAGTTATCCGGCACAAACAGCTTCAAGGACGCTAGCAACCGCGGATTGAACAATATACCTCGCAAAACTTTAAAAAGATAAATTAGTAGCGCCAGGTCTCTCCTCACTTCCAACTTATTATATCCAACCATACCTATAACAAATAGGGTTGGATACATAAGTGGATAGTATGGATAAACACCATAATTTTTTAAATAGAGCCAGCGAACAAACTTGTTTTGAATCTTTTCCACCATGTGACTATATTTAGTCTCATGGGGATTCCAGATTATTGCACTACTTTCTAAATTACTGCGTACTAAGGCATTATAAAGAGCTTTTACGGCTAGCATGCTATTAAAACTCCTAGCCTGCCTCAGTATGAAGCCCAACTTCTTAAAAGCTTTTTTACAGATAGCCACAATGTGATCACGAAACGTTAGCTCGGCATTCATCAACACACCCAGGTCCTTGACGCTATCGACTCGCGCTAGCGCAGTCCCCTCCATCTGGTAAAGGTGCTGACGTGGCTCTCGCGCACGACTATATGACATCACCACGCACTTTGACACATTGAAGTGAAGATTGTTGTGCTGGCTCCATTCTACTACCCTCCGAATGTCCTGCTGCAGTCTCTCAGAATCAGTCTCATCTTCAATCTTCAAGACTAATTTGAGGTCATCCGCAAATAAGAGACAGATGGCGCTCCTGATGACGTTTGGAAGGTCGTTTATCATAAGCAAAAACTCGAGGGGCCCGAGATTGCTGCCCTGACTTACACCAGAATAAGTGAAATACGGAGCTGATGTTGCACCCCGGTAATCCACATATTGCCGCCTATCTCGCAAGTAACTGCTAAAAAAATTAAGCAACTGGGGAGTGAATCCAGCTGCCGCAAGCTTCATCAAAAGGATGTCATTATCAACCGTGTCGAAAGCTTTCCTAAAGTCGAAGTACGCAGCGTCAATTTGCTTACGTTTGTCAAGCTCTGGGGCTACATACGTCATAAAGCACAACAAGTTACTTCCGGTGCTACGTTCTGGCCTAAAGCCATGTTGAGCATCCGAAAGCTGGCAATCCACTTGTTTTAAAATATAACAATGTAAAATTGATTCAAAGACCTTCGCAAACGTCACCAGGACTGCCACCGGTCTAAAGTCGCCCACATCCGATCCCAAACCCCCCTTTGGCACTGGAATAACACGTGACATCTTCCACGCTTCAGGGTAAGTTCCAGTAGCCAAACAAAGATTAAAAAGGAATGCCAGCGGTTCATCCAGTACCATCTGGCAGTCCTTTACCACGTAGGACGGTATACCGTCGAGCCCGGCCGAGTGCTTTGGCTTGAGGCGGGCGAGCGCGGCCTGCACGTCCCGCACGGTGACGCACGGCACATGCACGCGCGCCCCCCCACCACCGCTGCCGCTGCACCCGGCCGCGCGCACGGCCTCGTCAACGTCTAGTCGCGGTGGAGCTGGAGTTGAACTATATACCGAATGAAAATATTCAGCAAATTCCTTAGCACATTCTTCATCCGGCAATGAATTTCCATTCTTAGTAATTCACGAACCACTATTACGAGTTCCCCTTTTACTTTTCATTAAGTTCCAAAAAGATTTGGGATCTTCCTTCAGTTGAGACTGTATTCTATCCTGATATTGAGAATACGCCGCAGCCGTCTTCGCTTTAACTGATGATCTATCTATACCGAGCAAACGCCTCGTAATCCCGCTGTGACTTACTGGCCTTATATCTCTTATGTAATTCAGCTTTTAACATAAATCTTAACATCGACTCAGGCAAGAGAGACGTTTTTGTTTCACGGAATAATTAAAGTAAACACAGCAAATAATGTATATTAGAAAGATTAAATCAAAGAGGTACTTACTTGTGCTATACTCATACGAGTATGTAAATTGAGTGACCGTACTAGGTCCACCCAAATGTACGCCGGGATTCATCACTAGTTAATTTGGACACTAACATCTATTCGTGACAAGAGTGCAAAAACAACTAAGTTTAAAAAAGATAATTGGTAATAAACTACTCACAAACTTTTTTACCTGGACCATTAACAGGCGGCAGCCCCTTTGTTTTAATTTTGTCCCTTTTACAAGGGATAGAGACCGCCTTCTTATTTCTCGGAAACGGGTTGGCAAACTTAACAATAGCTTTACAACGAAAGCCACCTGGAAAATCAACTTGCGATTTCTGTCAACTAAACGGTTCATAACAATAAGTAAGTAGGTCATAGTAGAAAAAAGATTTATTTATGCTATTATAACTTGCTTCTGATGCTGACTGTACCCCATCTTGGTTTTGGGAACAAGAGTAACTGAATTTGTAAACTCGCGGAATTGCGAAAGGTCGTTTTTTGGAAACCCAAGGCACCACCCTTCTTGGGATTATGTTGACAGCGCCAATTAGTTCCCGCTACATTTATAGATCTCTATGTTTTTTTCTTCAAAGAAAAGAGTTTTAGTCATATACTTAGGATACCATCCATCATCCATCAGCCTAGTTCGTCCACTGCTGGACATAAGCCTTTCCAAGACTTTGCCACTCCCGGCGGTCATCCTGGAAGAATTGCCCATACTCACACACGCTGGGCAGGCGGGTTGGTGAGCGTGGTGCCGGAACCCTCGCACCAGTGACGCCGCTGCCCGTCACCAGTCTTCCCTATAAGTTCCATATAAGGCCCACCTCCCCCCAAGGCCCTCCACAGTCTAGCCCGGCATCAGCTCTACCACTTAGGACATACGTTTTAGTAATAAGTCATAGACGAAAAGATAGGACACCTCGTGTAAAATGTTATACTTAGAGTAAAACGTTCATAGAGGAGATGGTTCCTCTGTGAGAACGTTATAGCACCCACATCGAAATAATTATAAACCCCTTATTATTTCGATGAGCACCCACCATAGATATTGATAAGCCAAGTCTCAGTCAGGATCATAGCAGCAACAGCAACCTCGACGAAACAAGTATGCTTTGACTAATTTATTGCTATAATCACATAGAAGATCAGCAAACTTTTTTAGTTCCAAGCAATCATACACATACACAACAACAAAGCACACAAAGCGATACCTACACATAAACTCTTTAGCCGAGAGGTGCGGTTTTATTGGTCAACCAGTCGGGAGTCACAGAGTACCTTCTTATTATTTATTATTATAGGTATATAGATAGAAACAGTCGGGAGCTGTCGGTCGCGCAGAGAGCACGTCCGTCGTTACTGCTACATGTAAGTTAATTGTTTACCATTTTATCGTATGCACCGGCTCGGAACAGGGTGGCTGCAATCTCGCACCTATGATGTAACAAACAATTGACTTCTAATAGTGCGTCATGGGCTGCGATGTACTGTCGTAGTTCGGAGAACCCCGCCAGCAGCAGTAAGTACTGCAAACAGCTACATACCTAACACCTACCAAAGTGCATTCCACTACTTTTAAATTTCTTACCTGTTTAATCTACTCATGTTGTTTTACATATTTATAACTATCGATCCCACAAAATTTTTATTGTGATTTTTTTGGTTAAGGGGGTATATCGTGAAAATTTACACTTTTTGAAGTTATTTATCTGGTCTTTTAAAGAATTTCCAATTAAAATAAATTAGTATAACAATTTTGGGACCTTTTTCTAGATTTTGGGCTATCAGAAACGCGATTGGAGGAATTTCACTCGAATTACTGAAATGAGGTCTAAATTTACACTTTTTTTGATATTCTGACAAATTGGGATACCATACAGACTTCAAAAATATTTAATAAGATGGGTTTTAACAATACCTAAATTACTGGTTATGGAAATTTTCGTAGCTATTTTAGTTAATTTTTTATTAATTTAAAACCGACTTTTTGACAATTTTCCCCGATTCCGTCCCTCTCGCACTGCGGGTTTTTCCGCCTGGAGTAACGGGGACCTTTGCACGAACGATATATCACCTTAACCAATGACCGGTTTCTGATTGAGAAAATAAGCGACGAATCATCCGATCATCAAGCTTAAGCATCCCTAAGATCAATTCTCAAGTGCAACATTATAAAGTCAGTTTTCGCTTCACTTTTCTTAGGTATGTACTGTACACGATGACCTAGGTCGAATCACTTGTTATTGTCAACAGCGCGACTTGATGAAATTAACCAGTTTTAAGGGTTCCATCGAAAAAAGGGATCTCAATTGGAGTAGTACCTCCAACTAGGTACCTAGTTGTGTTAGATGTAGTTTTACTTATGTTCCTAGACGGGTTGGATTCAGACCCTCAGAAAATTATTGTCTATGGGAATTAAAAATATACTACTTGGCTATAATTATACCACGTTTCGTTTTTCGTCGATTTTTGTTTTGAATTGAAATAAAATAGTCTTATGTAAGTGATTTGTTTTTTAATTTACTAAAAATATTCATAATTTAATAACGGAGTCTATTTGTTAGTGAAATAAAAAAAAAAAACTAAAAATATTCATAACGCACAGAAATTCCCTATATTGTAGGGTAAATGTTAATAAGCAAAACTTCTCAACCAATAAAACAAGTCGATCGGCCTGAACATAAAATTATGGTATTTTTACGTAGTATAGTTCCATTACAATACTACATAAGATTCAGATTCAGATTCAGATTCTTTATTTGCATATCACAGTATTATTACAGGTGGAAAATAAATATATAGTATCATTATGTGATACCCTGTTAGGGCGTAGCAATATTTTTACAAGTCTAGCAATATATTATTTAAATTATTAGTAACAAAAATAAAAATACATAAAAACTTAAAAAAAACTAATATTAGTTACATTAACTATCTATAATTAATAAATGAATCACAGAAAGTATGAGGATAGAGTCACCGACAAAGTGTCAACCGTCACCGTCAACCGTACATACTACATGTCATGAAAATATGGCACAAATAGTATAATTATACTACGAAATCCAACCCTGTACCTAGACTGGGTAAACTACGGAAAATATCCAATGCCGTAAATGCTTCGTTAATACCTAACACGGCTTTTCAAGCAGATTAGACTCCATTGACTATTATTATTACTTATTCATTGACGGAACCCGTACATATCCACGACGACGTACCCTTGACTTCATAGCATTTAAGAGGAAAAATAAGCGCTGTTTAACACGACTGAACTTATTTGACAGAACTAACTTTATTTTAAGCGTCTGCCTTTGTCTTTTTGATACAGAAAGAAAAAGACAGAACGCTTAAATTAAGTTTAGTACTATCAAATAAGTTAAATCGTGTTACACCGAATCGACACCATTGTCATGCAGTTGAACTGGGTATAAAATAAAACTTTTGTACAGAGCCACAAACTTATCTGTTCCGGCGGCGAAGACTGTCATATAGTGAATATAGAAGCCATTTTAGTTTGGCCGACCGGAACAGATAAGTTTGTGGCTCTGTACGTGCTAACTTGATTTGAATATTACCATAGACTAATAAATTAGTCTATGATATTACCTAAAACGTCATACTTTATTGAGTAATAAAAAAGAAGGTTAATACTCCGCTTCTGATATTCACAAATCGGTCTTCATTCGTGTTTATAAAAAACCTCATAACAGCTAAAGCAAGATAGAGTTCAAAAGTTATCCCTTTAAAAACTCCTATCTACTTCATATTTTTTTTTTTTTTTGAATAACAACTTACAGAAAAAACCCTCAGATGCCTGCCACTTCCACTTTCTATATCAAGCAGTACCGACATCCCGCTACTTTCTTTGTCAGAATCTAGTTGCAGTAAATATTAGAGATCACATTAAGCTATATACACATTGGACTTTGTACCCATCTTATATCCTTCACAATAGGGGCTAATTTAGTACTGTAAGTGTATAGCTTGATGTGATCTCTATTGTACATCCTAAGCGACGTTTTTATTCCTTCATGATTATGAGTCAACACGCGATGCAACTGAATCACGTCTTCGTCACAAAAAGTTAATCTGGTTCAACTGTACCTACATGCATCTGTTGACCTTTCTTTTGTAGTCTCATTGCAATGTTTCACAAGCACGTATTATGTTTGTGCTACGTACTATGTATGTATGTGTGCTATGTATAGGTACTATTACGCAAATACAATTTTCTCTGTAGTTTTTATACTTAGCACAAACTGATGAACAATGAACAACACAATGGTAGGAAACGAGTGCGCCTGTCATTGCCTCCATACCGTATCATTATCATGTTTTTAGGGTTCCGTACCCAAAGGGTAACCAACGGGACCCTATTACTAAGACTCCGCTGTCCGTCTGTCACAGGCTGTATCTCAGGAACCGTGATAGTTAGACAGTTGAAATTTTCACTTTGAATGATGTATTTCTGTTGCCGCTATAATAACAAATACTAAAAAACAGAATAAAATAAATATTTAAGGGGACTCCCATACAACAGACATGTTATTTTTCCGTTTTTATAGATAATGGTACGGAACCCTTCGTGCGCGTGTCCGACTCGCACTTGGCCGGTTTTTTTCTCACATTTCCGCTAAAATATTTATCCTAGCTAGACGCACTACTCCTGAGTAGGTCCAATCTATAATCACAATACTGACGAGCATACGTAAAGGGTCGGTTGCTAAAAAAGCAAACATTTGGGCGTAGCCAGGTTTTAGTTTCGGGGGAGGGGGCAGGGGGGTCAAGAAAATAAAACGACAAAAAGTGCATGAAATAAAATGAATATTCATTATGTTTGCAAAAAAAAATCAAAAATTGCAAACGCAAAAGGTTTCTAGCTGGTCCTAGCAGAAGTGGCACTTGATCTCCGTCAAAACAGGGGTAGGATTGTAATATTTTTTACTTTTCGGGGAGGTTTCGAACCCCCAAAACTCCTCCCCCTGGCTACGCCCATACGCAAAAGGTCTTAAACTGCACAAAGTATCTTCTTAATATAAATAGTACATCTACTAATAACAAAATTAATAACGCATTAAATAAACATTAGTAGCAGAAAGAACTTGTTACTAAGTTTGAGAAAAGGAAACGAACAAAACATTGTGGGGTTGCATTCGGTTGCAATCCAAAAATAAATACTTTAAAAGAGAGCTAAGAAGTTTAAGAAATGTCGGTCTTACATTCAATACTTCGTTTCTTGAAAACGGATTCCTTAGGTGATGCTTCACTTCAGAATGTTATTTCATTTTTGAATAAGTGCCTGTTTCAGGACAAAAAGCATGAGTGAGGTTTAACTTCGGCTCCTGACAAGTCTTCCAAGCTCGCATGTCAGCTCAGAAATTAAGATGTTGCGGCCAGGGCATAGTCGTATAATTGTCACTCATATATGCACTAAAAACGGCTAATGAACGTTTAATTTGAAAAGGCTATCTAAGGTAATTTTTGAATAATCGTGATTTTTGTAACCAACCCATTATTTTTGCTTAATAATGAAATTATATCTCCCTTCACAATTAATGCAACTACAACACTTCCTTTTACAATTTTTACATACTGCTCAATCATAAGTACCTATCGATTATATTTTATTATAGAACCTACCACTACCCTTGACGTTATTATGGGTAATGTTTGTATATCGACATATACGTTATATATGATTAATGTTTGTATATCGAGATATACGTTATATATGGGTAATGTTTGTATATCGACATATACGTTATATATGATTAATGTTTGTATATCGAGATATACGTTATATATGGGTAATGTTTGTATATCGACATATATATACGGGATCGTTGCCGTAGTAACTATTATAATAATCTGTGTCGTTGCAGCCTGAAAGAAGATGCACTAGAATAGGAAAAGGAATGTGGTTTGAACATTTATAGAGGGAAGAAAAAGGAAAGTAGAGTAACGAAAGAAATTGATGGTACGCATAGTGAAAGGTACAGTACAGCTCGATCAGGCCGCCCTATAGAAGAACGTATGCTGACCAAACTGGCGACATACTGAATAAGGGCAATGTAAAAAGTACCCAGAATAGAAGAGCTTGTGTGACTAGATTGATTGATGTGAAAGGACCGACAGGATCGTAGCACATAAAAATTTGTAGTCTATATTGTATATAGTATATTATTATATAGTATAGAAAGTACTCAAATAAACAATAGTAACATGACAGCGGGGCCTGGCAAAGCATTGTTATGTTCTGGAAAATTCTGGCGCGAAACGACGCGTGTGTCCGCCACAGGATGACGGCTATTACGGCGATTTGTCCCGTCAACTGTGACAGACTAACTGATGATATTAATTCCCTTCACGATCTCTCTAGAACCTTTAAGAAAAAAGATCGGTACAGATGAAAGTATCGATTCCCGGCAAAATAGTTATAGTCTTCGACCAAAATAAGTTATAGTTATGTTGTTTTATATCACAGAGTGGGAGTCATTATCTGACCTATAATAAAGAAAAGAACATCTGGTAATATCTGGGGATATCAAATTCAGCCACACCACATCCGTATCGATTTCCCATCGAATTGCAATTACAGGCAATATTAGATAGTAGTACCCAGTAGCTCTAATAATTGAGGCACGCTCTATTTGCGGTGCACATTCAATCATTGTCTAAGCTCGACTATCGGAAACAGATGGCGTAGGTTCGCACGTCCATGCTACTGTTTACGTTATCAATTACAACCAGGTAGCTAATCAGACGAGTGACAAAGTTACGTAAACAACCGCGAGGTGATCAGTTCAGTTAGTACTTGTAACGAACAACGGCGACTTGTCACCAATTCACTTTCCACACGTGACCCTTAATCGAAAGTAATCGAAACCACTTATAAATTTGTTTGCCTTCTGGCTATTGGTCGGTAACTGCACTGAATATTTAAGGAGATCAATTAATAGTTCGCTGGTCAAATACGATGTCAATAATAGAAGCAAGATCTACAAACATCAAAACATTTAGCCAGTTTTCCAGAGAGGGGTTAAATAATGTAACTAAAAAGGCATTTTTCTATTCAGTTCCAGGCATACTATGGCCGACAACTTCTGAAGAACAATACAGCTTCGACACTTAACAGAAATGGCTCGTCTCCCGGTCCTTGTTTTAACCCTCGCGATTGGATCGACGATCGGCTTCAACGGCGACAACTTCGAGCTGGAGTGTCCAGACGAGTGCGACTGCCACTACTTCAGGATTAACTGGGTGACCGACTGCTCAGAGAGTAACCTAACAGAAATACCATACGAAGAAATCAGCAAAAGTGTCTACATACTGGACCTGAATGGGAATAACATCACGGATTTGATACCGTTTCCCAGTGACATCAAGATGAGGAGGCTTCAGATAGCAAACAACAGGCTGACTAGGGTAGAGCGACAAGGGTTCACTGGTTTGGAGTATCTGATTGACATCGACCTGTCGGGGAATAATATATCTTATGTGGATCCGGAAGCGTTCCTGTAAGTATTTATAAATATGTCTCTTTCTCTTCTATTAATAGTAGAATCGCGATTTCTAAGTAACTATTTACTTTCAGTAAATAAAACACAAGGAAAAATGTAATTTAATTTAAAAACTACTTGGCTAATTCTGGACAAATCAATATGTTGATGCTTAGCCCAACAATTTCGCTAAAAATGCGGAAAACATTCGATTGGATTTATTTTTTAAATCATTACAAAAACTTCGAGTTAGAGCCATTAAATGAAGTTTAAAAACAAACAGTTAAATTTAAAACCGTGTTGCAATTTTGTAAGTGACCACGTGAGCAACCATGTCAGTGACTCACCATCATTGTTTACCTCACACTTGTCTATTTTTCCCACAACCGGCTATTGTTCG
The DNA here is from genome assembly GCA_934047225.1 of Ypsolopha sequella. Lineage (NCBI taxonomy): Eukaryota > Metazoa > Arthropoda > Insecta > Lepidoptera > Ypsolophidae > Ypsolopha > Ypsolopha sequella. The sequence continues at coordinate 29,132,426 of OW203986.1, read as the reverse complement.
GCTGACATATCATGTCTGAATACAAAGCCTTTGATGATAAAATTGTTCCAATTGCTTTTGAACTTGTCGCTTCTGTAACCGTCCTCGACAAATTGCCATTATGACTTCGTGATGCCAACTATATTAGATAATGGCCATACAACGAATGCAAATTGAATTTTCCGACGAGTGGCTAGATCACAATTTACATGTTTACGTTCACAATGTGCTCGGGACTCAACAAGATACTATTTTCCTTTTCAGGGACTCACGTGGTCTCCTCAATGTAGAGCTCCAGAACAATCCCATCACTAACGTCGCAGGACCATTCCTTATATCCGGCACTCTTCAGTATTTGGACATAAGCTCCTGCAATATCTCCGAAATCAACTCTCAGTTCTTTGACAATATTACAGCGCTGAATTCAGTTGATTTATCCAACAATCCTTTGAGGATAATTGAGCCCGGAGTCTTCGATCTCCTCACCAGCTTGGAAACCTTGAAGCTCAATGACTGCAAACTAACTACTATAACAATTTATGCATTTTCTGCCTTAGTAAATCTTAAAAACTTAGAACTGGCAGGAAATTTCTTAACCGGCACTGATTGGCCAGAAGTTCTAGGATCCTTATTCAGACTTGAATACTTGGACTTGAAGAAGTCAGGCATTAAATCCCTCTCTGAGGACTCTTTCTCTAATTGCACAAATCTCGTGTCACTCGTATTAGCAGACAATGAACTACGTCAGTTAGATGTCGCTGCAACATTAGGCAGTAGCGTTAATCATTTGGAACTGCTTGATCTCTCTAACTGCAAAATTCAAGGTCCTATTTCTGGCGAAGCTTTTGCTAATGCAACCAGATTAAAGAGCTTATATCTTTCCGGAAATCCACTCTTTGCCCCAGATTTACAAGAAGCCATAGAACCATTGCCAAAACTTGAAAGATTATTTTTAAGCAATTGTGGGCTTCGGAGTCTTCCAGATAACTTCAATGTGTTTGACAATTTACAGGAATTGGATATTTCGCACAATCCACTCGTAAATGTGTTCACGCGGTTGTTAGCGCCGCTTAACAAGCTCGAATACCTTAATATGGGATACAGCAACCTTTCTTTCATCGGACCAGACAGCTTCTCCAAAATGACATCCATGAAGAGACTTGTTTTGTCTGGAAACGACTTATTGTCACTTGAAGCAGGTTTATTCGGAAATTTGACTCAGTTGACCACATTAGAATTAGAATTTTGTGGACTAAAAAGACCGCTAAACGCAAACGCCTTCTTTAAAAATCTGACCTACATGGATTTGAGAGAAATCAAACTTGGAGGTAATCCTCTTGTGATACCTGAATCTGGACCCTTGTTCCCAAAACAACTATCCCAAGTCACAATACTGGACTTGAGCAACTGCAATATCACTAAACTTGAAATAAACGCTTTCAAAAACACGGAAAACATTACGGACCTTAACTTATCAGGTAACAAACTGAATTCTGAAGAAGGAAGCTTGGGATTCTTGGAAGTTTTGAAACAACTGGAGAAAATAAACTTGAGCAGCAACAACTTGACAACTATCGACCCTCAAATCTTTATCAACAACCCAAAACTACATTCGTTGAATTTGTTAGGCAATCCATTCATATGTGACTGCAAGATTGCAGAGATGTGGGACTGGGCGAACATGATTAAGGGTGACTTGGATGTTCTTATCGGAGCAAGGAGTGCTGAAAAAGACATTGTTGTCAAAGGAAAGAAGAAGAAGAAGAATTTGTATTGTCGCTACAACGAGACTCAGTTGCGAAATATGACGATAAACGCAAACAAAACAGTTCCTGGCAGGAGACCATTTATAAAGCCTAGAGAACTGACCTACGCTAACAGAACCTGGGCGAAATACGTGAGAGAATCTGGTTGTGAGCCAGTTGTAAAGATCCTGAGACCGGTAGCGTTTATGGCTGGATTTTTCGATATGAAGACTAACAACATTGTTATATCACCAACGGCAATAGTTTTAGGAGCAATAACAACGGTTATCGGGTCAGTAATAATACTGATGACAATCAGGCTGGTATGTAGAAGGCCGAAGAAATGTGCGGATACAGAGAACAATAGGAAACAGAGATAGCACATAAGTGTAATTAAGTAAATAAGTTAACGATTTTTCCTACTCAAGGAACCAGATATCTTGAGGCTGTACGTAGTATTCACGCAGATGATGATGTTTTATAAAGATGATTTCCATTTCTAGATGATGGGACGATATTTTTATACTTGTAGTTATTTTATATTGACTCTCTTGTATCTAAAGAAAGGTTTACTTTTAAAGACCGTTTTTAATATAAAACCAATTTATTTATTTTTGTTATGAACCTAGTCAAGAGGTAGCCCTTTCGATTGCGCGTACACTGTAGTTTTAACATGGTAATAATAAAACCAAAATATCTAAATATTTGTTTTATTTACTTTTCTATTATTTCAGAACAGTGAACTATGACGTGTTGTTATGTTATGGAGATATTTTTATTAGCCTAAATTTACGCCTTCAAAACTGAGCATGCAACACGAGAAGCCAAGCGTGAAGAGCTTTTTGTGTAACTTTTTATCAGCCGACAAGAAAAACGAAAGACAAAGTTGTCACGTAATATATTGACAGCGAAAGTATTTCCATTGCGCAAGAGTTGCTGAACTAACAAAGTTTCTTGCTTGGGACAAATTTAGGATTTTGCAAGAACTGTCTCCTCTTTTTTGTGTCTGCAGAAACATTCAGTTCAAAAGTAATGAGCTTCGTAAAAATTAGTAGTATCATTTTAAACAGGAAGCTTCATTTTCCAGGGTTGCAATAACTTAAAAAAATGTCCTCATAATAAAAAAATAGTACTTCCATAATTTAACAAAATTTATTTATTAAAACAACGACTACTTACAGAACTAAAACCATATAATAAATACTCGTAAATTGTATCAACTGGCAGGTTTACTACCGGATGTGCTAGTTTTCGTTATGTACCAGTTTTCTTTGTATAACTTTTTTCGAGTGCCCGCCTTTTCACTTTTGGGACTATCGTTTGTGGCCATCGCAGAGAGCTCACTATCAAGAAGTATCGGCAAGGAGATCGGCTCGAACCCGTACTGAAACTGGGGCTCTACAAATGACGTTTTACTTTTACGACTGACCCCGGAAGGATAAGCATAACTATCCCGCGGAGCTTCTTTTGAATAATCATACTCGTATTGAGGTGCTTCTTTGTATTGAGCAAAGTAACTCTGCTGCTTTTGTTTCGGATAGGACTGGTATCCGAACTCGCTAGGGTAAGCTGTGTAACTTCCGCTTTTCTTTTGTTTCTGCTCTGGCTCTTCTCTGAAATAGACTGCATTTGGATTCTGACTTTTATAAGTTTTGTAGTAATTTAGCTTACTTTTATGCCGATCTAGTAATCTTTCAGGCCTACTGACCGAATAGTCCAAAAAGTAATCTTCCTTCGCGTCGTCTCTGGTGCCTTTATAGCCAGTTCGCGCACTTTTAGGAAACTCGTCGGTTTCTTTTTGATACTGCTGGAAAGGGGAGTTCTCCAAATCGAAGTCATCATGTTTTGGAATACCGTAGTTTTCGGGATTGTAAATGTCTTTTTCTATTTGTTCAGTATTGCGTTCGTAAGCTGGAAAACCGATTGCAGCGTCCTTGAATGCCTTTTCGAAATCTTCCTCATTGTTATCCTCTTGGTCCACCATTTCCGCGACCATTTGTTCTCTGTGAGAATGCATTTCTTCTGGTGTTTCTTCTTGAATTATTATTTTGCGAGATTTTTCAACGATATGAGGAGAGGAGTCATAATTTGTTGTTGGCTGGGGTGCTTTATATTTATGCTGTTGGGGTTGGTGATGGTACTGGTGATTATGTTGGTGACTTTGTTGTGGCGCAAGGTGATTGTATTGAGGCTCGTCGTGGTATTGTTGAGGGGGACGAGATGGTGGAGAATGGGGATGATAGTGATGCACTTGCATGTTAGGCTTCTGTGTTGCATGAGTTTGGGTGTTACTCTGATGATAAATCACTTGGGGTTGCTGCCGATGGCCATCATTATTAGATTTTTGATAACTATGAATTTGTGCTGGCTCTTGATAATTATGAGTTTGCACATTATAATTTACTGGATGATTTTGTTGCTGTTGACGAGGATAAACTTGAATTGGAGAATTTGGTACATGTCCTTGCACTATACGAATGTCTTCTTCATAATACTGAGGACTTGGAGATAGCTTTTGTGGCGCCAAACTATGGGGGGCTATGATTGGATGAGAGTATTGAAGCGAAGGTCTGTTGTGAGTAACACCATGATAATTATGAGTTACACCATTCTTTGGCGCACCATTATATTGTTCTTCCCTATGCTCGGGCTTCAGGTGGTGTGATGGTTTTGGATTTGATACAACCTCAGAACTGGTGTGGTGTTTAGGAGTTTCATCATGGTAACTTTTAAAACTAGAATTATGTCTTGGCTCATGATGGTTTTCATGAATCGAATAATACCTAGGTGACTCATGGTGACTTCCTTGGTTAAAATGTCTGGGATCAGTTTTGTGATGATTTTCATTTTCAACCAGTTGAGAATGATGTTTAGGAGTTTCCTCATTTGACTCACCAGAATGATCTTCACCTGATTCATTTGAATAGCTGTTTTGAGGTGGATGTTCTTTTTGTTTACTGTGATTATCTTTACCAGGTTTAGTGTAAATCATTTTTTTAGAACCATAATTATGGACTTCAACGTAGACATTCTTCGACGGATCCTTCGAGTTGGAAGATGTGGTAACACTGTAACTTACAGGTTTCTTCATAATCAGTTTGTTGTAACTGTAGTGGACTGGTTTATCGTCAGCGTTGTTACCATAGTTGACTACTTTTTCGTTGTAAGATTCCTTATAGTTCGGGGAGCTAATGTCGTAGGAATACTCAGGACCACTACGATTTCCGCTAACAGTTATTAAGGGTTTAGAATGTCGTGTAGGTTTGGTTTCGCCGGAATTATCTTGCTCAAGTGTCTTGGATGATTCAGGTGGTGGATTAACATTGTCATTAACATTATCATCATCATCGCCATCATCATCGCCATCATCACCATCATCACCGTCATCATCATCATCATCATCATCATTGTTTTGCTCGTCACTTATAATACCAGTGTCGTAGGACTTGGTTTTCTGAATGACAAACTCATTATTATGGTTATGAGATTCTACTTTCGGTAAGTTATAATTAATTTTGGGTAAAAAGTGTTGTACTTGAGGCACAACAGGATTAGCGAAAGTCAACGGATGCAGAAGATTTAAATTTAAAAGTGGCAAGGGTGGTTTAGAAGCAAATAAGAATGTGGTCTTTTTCCCATTATCAGGAGTAGCTGTTTGCTTCGTTGGAGCACTTTGCGATGGCTTCTGTAAGTTTGAATAATTGCTGCGAATTATCAGTGGTGTATTATCTATTGTGTGCACAAGTCGCTGGAATTTTTTAGGATTCTCAAAGTGAGTTGGCTGGTTAGAGTACACGACTTTACTATTACTCGACTGCTGCTGAGGTGACCTAGTCGGAAAGAAGTAGCTTCCTTGGATGGGGGCGTAGCTTTTGATATTTCCAGCATAAAGTTGAGGCTGCGATGGGTTGTTGTGCCGTACTATCGGCGTCGGAGTCACGAAGTTTGGCCGAGCCGCTGCTCCAGGAGAAAAGTTTGGAATGTGATAACCAGGCACCGCAACTAAAGGCTGAGACAGATGCACTGGCAAATCTTGAAGTCGCACATATTGCTGTGGGTATGTCGTCTTGTAAGCCACCGTCTGGGGAGTTTCCACAAACTTGTTGCCGTACGAATCCTTCAGTACTCCTGTCTGTGAGCTTAATACGAAACTTTCTTCTTTAACTGGAACAAGGTGTGATCCTGAATTCGCTGGTTCATGAAGTTCACCAAATTTGTAGGAAATATAAGGAGAATTTCGGGCGTAAACTTTAAAGGTCACATCAGGATATAACTGAGGAGCACTTTCTGCACTAACATTGTCTTCAACTGTAAGATTCACATTTTCTTCTCCATTTGCACCAATTGTCAGCCAACACCAGAGGCTTATTAGTACCTGTAACAAAACACTTTGATCACATCGGCCATTTTCTCTAGCTTAATTTTTTGTTATAGAAGCTCAAATAAGTATATTACCTGTCTCCTCATGCTGAGCGAGCGTTCTGTCGGAGACAGTGAAGGGATACTGCGCCGGCGCGGACAGCTCTACGGTATTTATCACTGCAACGATTGTATTGTTGTAGATTAACCGCGCAGGTCTTTTTGCTTAGCTGTAAGTTATATCACGACGAACCTCAGAAAATTAAATGGGTAACCGAAAGAAATGGGGCCGCGTTGTTGACAACTAGATTCAATTATAAATAAATTACTTCTGATGCACAAACAACTGCTACACTTTTATATAACAGTAAAATTAACTGAATAACGCAAGTCTAAAAATGGCAACTAATATAAAAACAGCAACTATTAAAAAAGCTGTCGCATTTGTAAGCATAATACTTAGCAGCAACAAACGGCTTACACTTTATCGCATTGGGAAATTTAACATATATCTACCTAGCTCATATAGGTAATAAAGTTTTTCAGAAAACCTAATTATAAATCGTAAAAAAATACATAATGGTGATCAAAGATGAGAGTAATATTTTTGTCTATCGAAATCATTATTTGAAACTTTTACGGTTTGGAAAAAGTCCTAAAGAGACATTCGTTTTTTTTTAATATGTTTTTATGTATGTAATGTAGATCGTACCATTACAAAATTAGTCGCGAATATTTTTTAGATAATTATTATCCATCTTTTGACAAGGTTTTTTTTCTATAATGTATACTTTAAAATCTTCCTTTAATTACGTTTCAAACAGATTGTCGCTTACCTACTTTACATTTGATAAGGCTCTACTATTTGAAGCCCGGGCAAAGATGCCCCTCGGGCGGCCGAAGACGACCCACGCTCAAGGCTCTACTTTTACACGACTGCCCCGAAAAATATGACTGTTATAGTTTTCAGGGTGCATCTATGTATTTTTTTTTATTCCATCATATCTTCTCAACGTTTTAACCAATTTGGATGAATGAGGTCTCATTAGAATCTCTATGCTATCCGGATTGCCACTGGGTGTAAAAGTATTAAATAAAAATAAATAATAAAAATATTACAAAACACGACTGCCATAACTTCAAAATGAACTAAGTACCTAACTACACCCAGTGCAGTCAGGGGACAGCTCTACATTGGATACGTGTTGTTTTGTATGTCTTTGTATGTCCCCCGACTGCACTGGGTGTCGTTAGGTACTAATTCGAGCACAAGTGAGCAAGATAAAAATAAATAATAAAAAATATTAAAAAACACGACTGCCATAATATCAAAATTAACTAAGTACCTAACGAACGACATCCAGTGCAGCCAGGGGACAGCTCTACATTGGATACGTGTTGTTTTGTATGTCCCCCGACTGCACTTGTGCTCGACTTTAGATACTCGTAGTTCGTCCTGCACTTTTTTGACCGCTGTACAAACAATACATATTATACTAATAAATAAAGTGAACATTTAATTGCACATCAAAAATACTAACTGCACATCAAATGTCTCCATTAGGAAATCTTAGCGCTGAAGCGAGCCAGTAGGTTAGGTTAGAACCACCAGGTTCCACGATTCGCCTATAGAACCTTCGTTGTCATTTTTATGACAACCCAGAAATTCGATGTGCAGTTAGTATTTTTGATAGGACTATATAGTAGTTAGGTTTTTAATATTTTCTGATGTGTGATTTGAGTAAATACTACCCATAAATATAAATTACGTAGGATACTGTGAAAGTACCTACTAATAATGCTCTTTTAGACGGTATTTAAATATAAGAGATGGAAAATCACGGATTCCTGAGGGCTGAGTTCCACAGCCTCACAGCCTCAACCATGAATGATTTGCCAAACTACGCAGTATTTCTTAAATATTGTGTTTTCACTATTTTTGGTTGCACTTGTTGCACTTTTAAATGAATTACCACATAAAATAAGCAACGAAATGCATCTTAAGGCGCTACGGAAAAAAAATCGACACTTTTAAGAACTTGCATATCTACTTTAATTATTTATTTATTTAATATCGACTTTAAAAAAAAAACTGTGCCACTGAGTCCTTAGATTTAAGATTAGTTTATTTAAGTTTTTTAACGCACAGCTGTCACAATGTCTAAATAACTATTTGTCAAAACTATTTACCGGCACCCACGAAACATCCCATCGACTACCCATCGTCTAGTTTGGGAGCCACTAAAATTTAAGTTATATGTGTTAACCCATGTGTCTGAAAATAAATATTTTTGTATTTGTATTTGTACTTCAATAGATAATGTATTATTTTGATAAAATAGTATATTATTTTTGGAATCTTTTTTTAAGGATCTGTTAAACAGAAACGCGATTGGAGAAATTCGGCTCGATAGAAATATTAATTGAAATGAGGTCTTTTTCGACACCAATTCTCCTGATTTGACAATTTAGAATAACATATGGACGGCAATTATATTTTATTAGATGGATTTTAACGGTATCTAGGACCTGGTTAAACGAAATTTTGGTAGCAACTTTAGCACATTTTATATTAATAAAAAACCGAGTTTTTGCTACTTTTCCACGAATCCGTCCCTCTAGCACTGAGGGTTTTTTCGCATATGGAGTAACAGGGATGCTAAAACTTATACATATCGCCTTAACGTCTATAAAATAAGGGTATTATTAAGTGTTACATCAATTCTTCACGGTGCACGGTGGCAGTGGGTGTCTCATTGTCGATTGCGACGGCCTGCCGATGCCGGCGCGGCGGCGAGTCGGCACATTAAGAGCAGACATCATAAGCATAACGCGACCAACACATAATAAATAATAAATAAATGAGTAAATAATAAATGAATAAATGAATAAATGAATAAATAACTCAATCCCGATAAAAAAATCTTCACCTAATGGATAAAAAATCTGTCATGCTGTTTCATTTCGCTATAATATATGCACGCTTCATGAAACTTGCGAAGACAACACAATCGTGCCGATTTCGTCGCAGGCGCAAAATTGAAAACTTGTTTCAGCAATCACATCATTTTGGAAAGATAGAAGTCACATAATTTCAAACATATTTTTGGTTATTATTAATCTAGATAACATTTTTGATGTTTGACTCGTATTAATTTTTCGATTTTATCTAAAACAATAAGAGCACATTCGGCTACACTTTTGATAAAAAAACCGTTAAACCTTATTTTAGGGGTTTGTACCCAAATTTCACGATTTTTAATTCCACTTAAACATAGATCTACATAATAACAATGGACTCAGCCTAAAATATTATAATAACATTTCATAGACGACGCTCAATAATTTTGTGATTGCGTTTGTATGGAGGTTTGCACGTGATGACGCCTCTTAAATATTATTTACTACACAATACTGTCTTGAAGCGAAAAATCGATTTCAGTCGCAAGACTGCGCTCAGGTATCGGCGCGGGCATTTGCGTTGTGGTAACAATACTGCTCAATAGTGAATTACTTAAACTCACCGCTGTGTCGGTTCCTTTTTTTTTTTCGTTTTTCAATAGTTATTTATTAATTTGTTATTGAGCTGGACGACTTCGAAGAGACAGTAGCCGGGTTCTGTGCCTTTACCATCACCCTGGAGACGCGACAGGAACTTACGGAAAATGTCCTGCGGACGCAAGCTACAGTCCTTTTTAGGGTTCCGTACCCAAAGGGTAACCAACGGGACCCTATTACTAAGACTGAATTTTTGTTGAAATTTTCACAGATGATGTATTTCTGTAGCCGCTTGAACACCAAATACTAAATAAAATAAATATATTTAACGGGGCTCCATATACAACAGACATGTTTTTTTGCCGTTTTTATAGATAATGGTACGGAACCCTTCGTGCGCGAGTCCGACTCGCACTTGGCCGGTTTTTTATTAAGGCGATTAGTGTCGACAAATTAGCAGCACGTTATTTGTCGGTACGAATATCGACGAAAACGACATTGAAATAACGTTCATATCAGCGCGCAATGCATAGTGGCTGTTACGTCGCTCGCTGTGTCCTTGATAGGGCGAAATAGGAGAAAACAATACTTTTCGCATGGACGTGATTGTTCGATTGAATAATCTTATGTTATATTTATAGCTATCAAGTTTATCTATTACTCAAAGCATAAATTGATTAAATCGACCAAGCCGCTTAGGGCCGGTAGGTAATTCAAGCCAAATAAACCGGCCAAGTGCGAGTCAGACTCGCGTACCTAGGGTTAAATTTAATTTTGTAATTTTTTTCATGAATTTCTCAACCATTTTAATTTTCCTGTAATCTTTACGTAAACACATATATATTACCATGATTTTTTTCAATTTTTTCGGTCAACCAGTTTTGGAGATAAGGGGGGGGGGGGAGGGGCATACATATTTTTGTTTTTTTTTTAAAGATTTCTCGAAGCCAGTGCCAGTTAATGTAGTAAAAGTATATATTTTTACAATCAGTTTTTGAATATCTACAATTTGATACCCATACTGTATTTTTAGGATAATATTTTTTATTTTTCTCACTTTTGTTTTGGAAATATTTTGAACAGTTTCAAATTGTTCATATTTTTTTTACACCGTAATACGTGGGCAAATTAATGCTATGTTTGTGATAAATTTCATGTCTTTACCTTGAACGGCGCTAAAGTTATGAGACTGTGACATATGGACGGACGGACGGACGGACAACGGAGTCTCACCATAAAGGTTCCTTTTGTACCTTTTAGGTACGGAACCCTAAAAACACCATACGGTTGATTTTTTTTTTTCATACACTTAGTAGTTTTGGTGGTATGAAGAAGAAAAATATTGCATAGGTTGTTTTAGATTTGATAATTGATTTACATTTTTTTTCAATATTTTTGGTTTGGCCATAAACGAGGAGTAGGCTTTATAAAGTACCCATTGGGCGATACTAAGCCCCTTAAGGCGCATAATCCTCCCAAATTATATAGCAGCTTGATATGTTTCGGTTTATATACTAATACTAAATTTATATACAAGATCATTGGATTTGGATTCGGTACAAATATCGACGAAAATGGCATCGAAATTAGATACATATCAGCGCTCATTGCATTATATCAATGCGACTTAGAGCTCACGGACAAAATAGATATCGTGAATGCCTCGTTTTATTGTATAATTTTCATCTATACTGGAAATAAAAAAGAGGTATACAGACGTCGTTCATGTAAACAAGACTAAGTTTATACACTTTTCTATAAATAAACAGTTATCATTTCATGGAAAACAGTTTTTACCTGAAACCATTTTACAAATTTGGCGCTTTTTGAATATCTGGCCATCTAGCACCTCTTGATGAGAGATGTTACAAACACCTAAAGGTGAAGGTTCCAAGAGTTGGGACCGGTTCCAGATGAGGATACACAAGCGGGTGATCGACCTGCACTCTCCCTCTGAGATCGTGAAGCAGATCACCTCGATCAACATCGAGCCTGGAGTAGAGGTGGAAGTTACCATCGCTGACGCGTAGGCACAGCCGCCTTTAACTTAATTATATAAGTTTGTAACTGAAATGTATGTGACAGCTGAGCGGGATGGCCCACCTTAAGACTGTACATGAGCCTAGAGCACGAACAACGCCAGACTTTCAAGGATTCGTTTGAAGAAATTCGGACTCTCCTTGTATTGAAAATAATATATTTGATTTATTGATCTTTTATCTAGGGATTCTACTTATAAACAATGTATTAAGATTTATACTTTTATCAAATGAAAATGTTTTCCACCCTCTTTTTTTTGGTTTTCAAAAGTTCGTTTATAGAACGCGTTTAAGAGATCAACTTGATTATTTTTTTTTCATAAAATAGGTAATAGAAATATGAAGGGGTTCTACTTAAATCCAATGTTTTTTTCCCTACAAAATATTTCAGTATTAGCTAAAAAAAACACCAATTTGTTGTTTCACTGCGTGATCATTATTCAGTATTACGCGTCCAAGAAAAAGAGGCCAATGAGCCAACATATAATCGCCTCTATAAAAAGCAAATAAGGTCTTTGCCATTGGACTTATTGTGCTGGACGGGTAATAAAAAAGTTGCTAGGGTAGGCCGTCCTCTTAACGTGAAATTCTCGAAATTTCACATTCAGTGTGAAATCGGGGGTACATTAATTATCGATACAGCCTTCAATTTGAAGTTAAGCTTTTCTATCCACATTGAGAAAAACAATTAAATTTAACAAATCTTATTGTTTATTAAATCTTTTATTATACTTAAACTATAAACAAAAAAACACATTTCTCATGTTTGTTATGAAAATAAAACGTAAAGAAACCATAGTTTCTTTCAAACACTGTTATTTATAACAATACAATATAGGTAGGATTTTAACCCCAAAACCAGAAAGGTGCATTTTGACAAAATCGTTAAGAGCGGTTTCGCAGCCGGATTATGAAAAACCCGCCTTTTTCTAATTAATCGAAACAGAACACTTAAATTCGAAATTCACTCAATAGTTATTTAACAAACCTTATTACATAATTATAATATATTGTGTATGTTGCCATCGCAAAGTTTCCATTGGCTTCTGTAAATTAGAATTTCAAAAACTTTTTATTAAAAATTTTAACATACACAATACATTACATAGGTAATAAGATTTTGTTGAATAACTACTGAGTGAATTTTGAATTCAAGTATTCTATTTCGATTAATTAGAAAAAGGCGGGTTTTTCACAATCCGGCTGCGAAAGCGCTCTTAAAGAATAAAACGAAATTATTAACAATGAAAATGGTGTACGACAGCTGCCGCATGGTTAAATCAGCCATCTAATTGGACGCCTAAGACGTTAATTAATTGGCGGCATTCAATTGATTGGCTAGGCTAATGGTTGTATAAGTTAAGAGCGGTTTCGCAGCCAGATTGTGAAAAAGCCGCATTTTTCAAATTAATCGAAACAGAACACTTAAATTCAAAACAGACTCGATAGTTATTCAACAAAACCTTATTACCTATGCATTGCGTATGCTACAGTCGCAAAGTTTCCATTGGTTTCTGTAAATTTGAAATTCAAACATTTTTAATTTAAAAATCTTTGAAATTCTAATTTACAGAACCCAATGCATACTTTGCGATGGCAACATACACAAAACATCGGTAATAAGGTTTTGTTGAATAACTATTGAGTGAATTAAGTGTTCTGTTTCGATTAATTAGAAAAAGGCGACTTTTTCACAATCTGGCTGCGAAACTACTCTTAAGAATAAAGTAAAAGTACATTATTGCTTCTATCAAGTTGCGATTAATGTGTAAAGTTGCATAATTTGACCGTCGATTTACCGTGTAATTTGTTTTTGCCGCAGACATCAAGTTTTAGCCAGCTTTTTCTTTTTTGGAAAATGTGTACACAAATGCTTAGACCATTTAACACGGGACTTGGCAAGCGCGCGCAAGTACCTCTGCCGAAGTACATGAACAATTTGTTCGTGTAAGTTTACTTGTGTGTCCGTTTTGTGTTTGTGTTACAGCTTTTGATTTACATCACGTTAAGTTCACAAATAATTTCATTTGAACTATAGTTTTAAAATCTGATGAGGTCGAAATATATCGAAAAATATAAAGGTAATGTTTTTATTATTATCATCTAATACTTAAAACTATAAATAAAAGGCTAATATAGCTAAAATTATATTTATTCATATTCATCTGAACTAACAACTTTCATATTTCATCGCTAATCCTGCAAATGTAAGGCAATGTGAGCGAAGAATTATTGAATGTATTGGAATGGATTTTTCACTTTATTCAATATAAAACTTTATGCATTAGGTGCTTTTTCATAATGTTCTAGGCCTGTGAGATGTCGTTCAAAACGTCATTTGGACTTAAGCTGGCTCCAATATTAGGGAACTCCCAAAAACAACTCAAGCGATGAAGCAACGTGACGCCCTTGAAATCGAGGTCGAAAAAATATGTCAATCCATTGGCGTCGTACACTCTACCTCTCTTTTTAGCTTCTTCAAATGTGATAACTTCTCCAACATACTGACAGATAAATTGACCTCGTCTCATTTTTGCTCTGTTCTGACACCCCAGCCGCGACCCAGCCCAGTCCGACATTCGGAAAATGCACAACTTAATGTTTCTTCTTCCTTGCACTTCCTCATAGATCAGGGTGTAGGCGTAGAGACGATTTGTGGCGGCAATTACACACAGTACACTCACATCCAAAAGGAGATCATCGGGAATTGTCACACTAGCACCTGGTATTGAATGTTTTATGTATTTAATTTTTTTAGGTGGGGCAGCATAGTCTACATTGTTCTCGAGAATAATTTTCTTGCATTTGTATACTTGATTCAAAAGCTCTTCCCAATTGTTCACCTCATTTATCTGACGAGCACGGTTTCTTGCTGCTATATCCCATATGCAACTGTAAAAGATCAGTCTCTTGAACCAGTTCTGTCGCAATTTCTTCATCATCTTCTTTTAATGTTAGTATGCAGAGTAATTTTAGTAGCAGGGTTTGTTTTATTTCGGTTATTTTAACTACTTTCAACCGATTCACTTAGTAAATCATCAAGAGATCTCTTTTTTAAGTTGTTCAATAGCATCACAATTTTTTGCAAGAGTGTGCGTGAGTAAATGTGTGCGGTGCGTGTTTACCTCACCTCCCGCGGAAAGTGGCCGAATGAATTTAGTATTAAGAGTCGCGCTTTGCCACGTCCCGTATTAAAATGTCTAAGGTACAAATGTATGAAATTAATTGCAACTCTGGTCAACCGCTACTCAGGTAAATCTAAACGGGAAATCATTGTACAACTTTATTAATCAAGTGACGTTTTTGTTTATGATTAATTTGCAGAAAATTTCTTCTGCTTCTGAACTATACTATCATGTTGTTAATTCATGATCATCACTAGTAATCAATTATTTTGATTATAATAAAGGCGTGTAAGTATTTAATAATTATCAATGAAAAAACACCCTTTCCCATCACGCTCCTATATACATATATACAACGTGTAACAGAAAGGTGTAACCATATTTGAAGAGCGTATTCAGTCAATGGTATATAGAACAACTTTTACTATGGAGCAAAACCTGCATCTCGAGTTTTTTTTTTATTGTGTCTTTGAAAAATGCAATGCTCCTCGGCCGAAATTTATGGAAGGGCAGATTTTTTTTTCGAGATTTCAGGGTTAGCTCCATAGTAAAAGTTGTTCTATACCATTGACTGAATAAGCTCTTCAAATATGGTTACACCTTTCTGTTACACCTTGTATAGGACGAGAAACAAAACTAGTCTTAATAAAGATGTCACAGAGATTCATTAAATTTATAATATTAAATTACTCGTATTAAACAAAAAATAACTGTAAATGTAAAAAAAAATGCTAGACAAGAAAGAGCGCAAGGCTAGAATTGGCAAATGAAAAAGATCACAAACAAGTGTGCATGTTTTGGCGTTCAATCCTGATACTCATATAATAAAATGACAACAGATAATCTGTGATATTATTTCTTTGAATAAATGTTATTTTCATTTTCCTTTGCTCACATAACTTTCATGATTTTCAACCTGATGAAACATTCATGGTCATTATGAGCTACGAATGCGAACTGCCAATAAAACACTTGTTTTCTTTTTAGTTCCGCACCAATGCCAGGAAGCACAATCATGTAGTGAATCCCAAACACAAAAACTATCTTTCAGTAAAAAAAAAGTACTTACAAAGTGCTTCTACTTCTGTGTTCATTAACAAGGATCGTTTGTTATCTTTCTTATTCAATATATTCTATGACACTCGAGCATAGTCTCCCATTTCTTCTTCTCAAACAACAGCACACATGTACAATCACCGACTCAACTGTCTCAGCATCAATCAAACACCCAATCTATTGAAGACATTTTTCGTAATAGTTAAGTTATTCACATTCTTGCTTCCTAGCCGTCCTTTAACACCTGCACTACTAACATTAGGGACCTCCGCGATGTCCGGCATAGACAGCCTCCTCTCAGGTTTATTGAACACAGGGGTGAACTTAGGGGCAGCCAGGACTAACTTCGTCACGCGATCTATTTCCTTATACTCGACTTTGTTAGAGAATTTAACCGATTTAGTTTTAGCTGCAGGTACTGAGAGCTTCTCCTTGATGCTGACCGGCGCCTCGTCAGCTCGCATGGTGCCAACGGCTATCTTCCTCACGTTGTTTTTGGAAGCTGTCACGGTCATGACGTTTTTGACAGCAGGTGTTTTGAGAATGCCCTCGTATTTGAGAGCATCTTTTGGTACGGGGATGACGGTTGTGGTTTCCATTGGGGCGTCCGCTTTGGCTCCGAGTCTGGAGAATATTGGTTTGGCTGCGACAGGTGGCACTGGTTTGGCGACTTCCGAGCTGCCGAGCCGAGCGAACACTGTTTGCTTCACTGCGAGTCCTATATGAGAATGTTATCATTACTGTCAAGGTTTAAGGGAGTATTTATATAGAGAACTAGCCTTTTGCCAGCTCCACCCACGTTTATTCATTCTCTGCCCCGTTTTCGGCGTGAGCCTGAGCACTATTTTATCAACACCCCTTATAGCTTATATCTTGACCAGAGTCACTACGATGATAAAGAAAATCACATCCAAATCCGTTAATGGTTTTCGAGTTAAAACGGAATAATTATACAGACAGACAGAAAAATTATAAAAATGGTAGTTTTCCCTTTAGTACAATACTAGTAAAATAACACATCATTTTAAATTTTGAAAAGTTATTCAATTTACAGACACGACTTTTTTACTACTTTACTTTTAGTATAATATACATATTTAACTAAATAAGAAATAACATTATATCATTGCAGTATAGAAACGCAGAAAGAAAAGTAAATCTGGATGTGAGGAGCTCTGAACCGGGATACGAAGCCGGGACCTCTCGCTTACCGGGCGATTGCTCTACCAACTGAGCTATCCAGGTCTCGAC
This sequence comes from Ypsolopha sequella, assembly GCA_934047225.1. NCBI lineage: Eukaryota > Metazoa > Arthropoda > Insecta > Lepidoptera > Ypsolophidae > Ypsolopha > Ypsolopha sequella. The sequence continues at coordinate 29,115,374 of OW203986.1, read as the reverse complement.
ACAACTCGTTCGAATGGGCGGAGGTAGGCATGTATTTATATATGTAACCTATTACTATGTAATATATAGGATGGGATTTGGTCGGCCGCCTGGATTCGTGCTGGGGGCTCGGTTGGTGATCATTGAACCTTGTTCCTGGTCCCTGGCCGGGTCTCCGGTATGGGTTCGGGCGGTTGATTGGATTTCACCTTGTATAATAATATTTTACCTATAATTTTAATCGTATATATATTGCTACATAAATTAAATAAACATTTAATCTAAGTAGTTCATGTACATTTATTATTTTATTACATATATTTTTATAAGATTAAAATTTGTCTTGTGAAACGTGTATTATATATACCTACTTTGCAAAATAAACTTTTTGAATTTTGAAAAGCTCCACACATCCAAATTTACTTTTCATACTGCGTTTCTATACTGCAATGATATAATGTTAATTTATATCTCCTTGCGATGGATAAATCGAAAATGTTCAAACATAGAAATGTATTTCTGTCATAGTTTAGATAAGAAATAACCAACTGACCTTCAACAGCAGTGGGTGCCTGAAGTTTCCCGAACCGGATCAATCGTGACTTCTTTATGTCGAACGCTTCCGTGCTGAAAGCAAACCAAGTAAGGTTTTTATGGCAATTTGAATGAAATTTAGTAATAATAGTTCAACGCTCAATGTTTATGGCACAGATTAACGACTGCACTGCACGCTACGAGTGTAATAACAGTACAGTAGCACGATATTAGTAATGCACCTCGGCAATATTCGCGTATCTTCGGAAATACTATTTATATTTAACCATAACCCATGGCACCAAAGTCTAAAATCAATGCGCTATATCTTGTTTGGTAGAATATTGCCGAAGAGCATTATCTACTGTACATTACTGCTCAGACCGGAAAGTAGACCATTACCGAACGAGTACGAACAGTGGGGATGTGCTAGTTTTTGTGGGACGAAGGTTACTAACCCTTCGTGATCGACTAACAGTACGAGCTGAACTTCGTTTGATAGTTGAGGCGCTGAGCGCAATAGTGGTGTAACCCACATTTATGCTTTTAAAGTTCTTGATATAAAAAAATTATAAAAGAATCTCAAAAAGATAAAAGTGACTTACATCACTTTAACACTCAGAACCTCAAGGCGCTGAGCAAAATAGTAGTGTAACCCAAAATTTTGCTTTCTGAGGTTCTATACGTCAATTTATCATGAAAAATCTCGAATATTCGAATGTGCGTTACACTATTTTTGCGCTCAGCGCCTCAGTTATCATTAGCACTATAATAAATAATTTGGGCAAGGGCGAGTCGGACTCACGCACAAAAGATTCCGTATCACCACACAATACTGGTAGAGAACACTAGAAACATTATAGTATGTAACAACAATATATGTATATGCCATAGCAAAATGAAGGCGACAAAAAACAAGCCGCTTAAATGCTAGCGCCTGACAAACATTTCGACACCCTCTGTGTACGGAACCCTAATTGTTATTATTTGCTGTTTTACTTTAGTGTGTGAACTACAATCTGACAAAATGTGAAACTTGTATGTATTATCGTCTTTAAGCCAGCGCTGAAACAAATAACGATAAGAAAATGCTACGAGTACTTTTTCATAGTTTTTTGTATGGAGACACCCTTGGGTTTCATTTTTTTTTTCTCTCAAAATCTCAACTGGCTACCTATAACGGTTGAAGCCGAAGACCCCTGTGACAGATGGATAGACAAACAGACAGACAGCGGAGGCTCAGTAATAGGGTCCCGTTTGGCACCCTACGGGTACAAAACTCTAAATAAAGTAAGTTGTCATTTAATTCCATTTACACGCACAACTCACCCAGTTTCAACAAGTTTCCGCTTCTGCACCGGCGCTCTGGTGGGCGATGTGTCCGGAGTCGTGTTGCGTGTGTAATGTTCCAGCATGCGAGTGGCGGCTGTTCGGAACACGACACATTTATTACTTACATAGTTACATATTTTGTAATATTTCACATACCTATAATACATTTGTAACTATGTTTCAACTGCGCAAATGTACCGTCTCTAGGAAACTGCCCGTCCCCAGGGAACGATTTATAGCCTATGTTCAAGCATAGATAAATAAAGGAAGGATAGATTGCTCACTCCATACATTAGAGCAAAGCCCGCGTAAAACTTATTATTTTTTTTTGTTTTTGTGTTTAACCTTTTTAAAATCACTAGTTTTCCTGTTGTTGGCCAGTTATGACCTATAATCGACACATTTTTCATATTTTTCGGTCCACCAGTTTTTTTGTGGTTTCTCGAAGATTTCTCGAAACCTGTGCCAGTAAATACCGTAAAAGAATATATGTTTACAATTAGCTCTTTAGTATCTACAATTTGATACACATATTGTATTTTTAGGATAATATTTTTTATTTTTAAAGCTGTAGTAGTTTATGAAGTGTGACGTCACTCTCAGAGAGGCCTCCTGAGAGATATCGTTTATTCCCGCGCATTAAAGATATGAACTTTAAACTTCTCTAACTTCGTCAATTAGCAGCACTTAGCAGCGTCGAGCAGCACTGGTTGGCGGAGGACGAGACGTCTCCAGAGCCGAGACGGGTGCGTCTCTGCTTCCGCCAACTGGCGTCACACGTCACTCCTCTCATTTTTATAGCATGCAGTGTTTACCTATAATTGGAGTTACACTCTATTCCTACTGTACGCTAGATTAATTGTATGTTATTAAGTGTATCATCTGTTGGTAGACCAAATAAATGAATAAAATAAATAAAATAAAATTATTATCGTATAACAATTAAACTTTTACTAATGTTTAAGTTATTAAAAGTACATTCAACAAAAGAAAAATTGAAATTTGTTGTGGAATAGTCTATTCTCATGGTTGGGTCAATGAGTCATGAGGGCTCGTTTTGAACGGGGTGGTGAGTCGGCCAGTGATCGCAGCGACCGGCACTTTAGCACTGTTGTTGGCGGAACGCAGCACTCGCTCACGGAACAAACTCTCGTGGACCTGCTTGGAATGTCTGGGAAGAGATATTTCAAAGTAGAGAACTTACGCGATGAGGGCTTGTTCTGAGCGACAGTAAGTCGGCAAGTGACCGCAGCGACCGGCACTTTAGCACTGTTGTTGGCGGAACGCAGCACTCGCTCACGGAACAAACTCTCGTGGACCTGCTTGGAATGTCTGGGAAGAGATATTTCAAAGTAGAGAACTTACGCGATGAGGGCTTGTTCTGAGCGACAGTAAGTCGGCCAGTGACCGCAGCGACCGGCACTTTAGCACTGTTATTGGCGGAACTCAGCACTCGCTCACGGAACAAACTCTCGTGGACCTGCTTGGAATGTCTGGGAAGAGATATTTCAAAGTAGAGAACTTACGCGATGAGGGCTTGTTCTGAGCGACAGTAAGTCGGCAAGTGACCGCAGCGACCGGCACTTTAGCACTGTTGTTGGCGGAACGCAGCACTCGCTCACGGAACAAACTCTCGTGGACCTGCTTGGAATGTCTGGGAAGAGATATTTCAAAGTAGAGAACTTACGCGATGAGGGCTTGTTCTGAGCGACAGTAAGTCGGCCAGTGACCGCAGCGACCGGCACTTTAGCACTGTTATTGGCGGAACTCAGCACTCGCTCACGGAACAAACTCTCGTGGACCTGCTTGGAATGTCTGGGAAGAGATATTTCAAAGTAGAGAACTTACGCGATGAGGGCTTGTTCTGAGCGACAGTAAGTCGGCAAGTGACCGCAGCGACCGGCACTTTAGCACTGTTGTTGGCGGAACGCAGCACTCGCTCACGGAACAAACTCTCGTGGACCTGCTTGGAATGTCTGGGAAGAGATATTTCAAAGTAGAGAACTTACGCGATGAGGGCTTGTTCTGAGCGACAGTAAGTCGGCCAGTGACCGCAGCGACCGGCACTTTAGCACTGTTATTGGCGGAACTCAGCACTCGCTCACGGAACAAACTCTCGTGGACCTGCTTGGAATGTCTGGGAAGAGATATTTCAAAGTAGAGAACTTACGCGATGAGGGCTTGTTCTGAGCGACAGTAAGTCGGCAAGTGACCGCAGCGACCGGCACTTTAGCACTGTTGTTGGCGGAACGCAGCACTCGCTCACGGAACAAACTCTCGTGGACCTGCTTGGAATGTCTGGGAAGAGATATTTCAAAGTAGAGAACTTACGCGATGAGGGCTTGTTCTGAGCGACAGTAAGTCGGCCAGTGACCGCAGCGACCGGCACTTTAGCACTGTTATTGGCGGAACTCAGCACTCGGTCTCGGGCCGCACACTCATGGACCTGCTTGGAGTGTCTGGGAAGAGAGGATATCAACGAATTAGTTAGCTGTAATATTATACAATTGAGTAAATAAATAAATCAAAATAAGGACCTGAACTGGATAAAAGATCCTGTGTGATTAGATTGATGAATGTTGAAGAAGTGAAAGAGGTGTGTCAGGATCGCAGCAGATAGAAATATGTAGTCTCTACCTAAATGTCTGGGAGACAGGTGTGACTATTTAAATGTATGTATACTACGTTACGTGTATGCCGGAAAAAACTGGAGAGAAGTCGCCCAAGACAGAAAAAAAATTACCGTACATGGAGAAATATACCGAAATAAATACAACGCAGACGAAGAAGATGATGAGGGAGGCCAAGGTCAGAAAGACCTCTAGTTTTACGAAACAGAAAAATATTAAGAAAATATTTTTATTATGGATATATATATATTTTTTACACGTGTTATTATAATTACTACTATTTTTTAAATACTTGCATAACGTTTGTTTTTTAGGTAACCTTTTTTTTTTAAGTATTTGATATGTGAGAAAAAAGCTTTATAGAAACAAAACTAGAAATAAATAGCTTATATAATTATTATCATTATTGTATATTTTTATTATATCTCGAGACTATGTAGCCCCGGACCTTTGGGAGACGTGCATGGGGCCGAAGCCAACATGTAGAGGCCCTTTAAATAATTTTTCAATGCAACGTAAAGGCCCGCTTTTTATGCATCAAAACCGAACAGAAAGTCGATTATTTTGCCCTAGGGCTTTATTATTATTTTATTCTTTAATTTATTTACAATGGTTGGCTAACCTGTAACCTTTCCTGTGTACCATAAATTTTATACTTTTTTTCCACTGTTTAACGGCTCTGGATACAGTCCTTTTGAGCCAATCATAATTTAAAGTTTACAAGATTATATTTGTTTTATTTCCTCACACTATGCATTGAAAAACGTAGTATGATACACGGGCTTAAGAGCAATAAATTACTCGGTTATGTTTAAAATTTATTCCTTTTCGCCCTGGTAGCATGAACTACTATTATCTAAATGTGATGTGACACCAACCGACGATTATCCCTGTACGCACTGTAGGAGTGCACCCAAGGACAACCCCAGGTCTGTGTAGGACTATTGTAAGGAATGAACACGAAGGAATCGTGGTGACGTCAGCGGTCGGGCGGCGGCGGGGATATCAGCTGGCTGGCACCGGGCGGAGCTCACTTTGTCGCCTGCGCTCGAACGATACGGTCACTTTCGTAGCTCTATTGCATTTTTGTATTTTTGCCACTTGGTACTTTAGTTCATTGATTTTTTTGTAATTTTTAATTATATCTGAAAGTAATTTTTGTGTTAACCTGGTTGTTCTTTTCCCGCCTTTAATTCGTAAAAGCATAATTTTTCAGAAAATAAGATATGCAGCATAAGGATATTATATTGCTCTGAACGAGTATCTACAGTTCTTTTGTTCAAATAGTTTACAACTTTGATGCGCCGTCACTAATGGGCCGCTAACTTCTGCCAAAAGGCGGCGTCAGCAACTTCAAAGACAAGGCGTGATGTGTACACTCGCACTTGGAATACTCGGTACACAGAGGGTCTATTTTTATTCATAATTGGTATAAAAAAAATACTTGGTACTTAGGATTCAGATGACTTAACATAAATAAATGTGTATTTACTCTGTTTGATTTTTCGTTATTTATTTGTCGTGATATCTTCAAAAAAATTAATTTAATGAGTCGGTAGGTTAAAGATGAATTACTTATTTTCACATAGTCTCCAAAATAACCTGAACTACTTAAGCACATCAAACTATATAAGTAAAAGGACTGTATAGTTTATCTGTGATTAGCTTGATTTACATGGAATTTTGAAGGCAACTTAAGAAATCATACATTGACAAAGTAACTTACAGCACAAAAACTGGTTATTCCATTTCATTTGTCCAAGATCAACAAGGAAAAATTGTGAGATATCATTAATTAAAGGTAAATGGATTATTTAGTTAATTGAATACCACAGACTGGTATATCAGCAACTAAGCACATACCTCAAGATGGCAATGACATCTCCCATCCTGGTGATGCCCATGTCTCTCAAGTATTCCTTATTCAAATCCAACAGCATATCATTCTGTATCCGATTCTCTGTGAATGTGAGAGCATAGGTCGCAGCCACATCTGATGGGATACCAGCAGCTGTGAAGAAGCTCACCCATAACCCTGGAAAGCATTATTTTGTATGTATTATTATCATTATAGTTAAAAAAATGTGGTTTAGTTAATAAATACCTATCTATGTAAGGTATCTAATTTGTTACTTGGTGCAGTAATAGACTTATCCATTCTAACTTATTTATGTTTATGGGTAAGCAGATAGCGTTAGTAGTATTTTTACATGGATAAAAGTTTTTAAATCATCGAAAAATACCAAGTACTTGCAGAGATATAAACGATCAAAGTTTGAAGTAAAATTAATGTACTGCTAAACGCCCGCCGAAATGAGCGCGATGCCCACTTGACCGATTTGACGTCACACGACTCTACCGTGTGCGGGCGGACGCTCTACAGATTTTACGCTTTGTTTCTCGTTTTCAGGAGTTTAAATCAAAGGGTTTACAAAGAGGACTTTTTTTAAGAAAGTCGTTTAATACTTTAGCAATAATTACATGTGTAAACATTTAAAAAACCAGCCAAGTGCGATTCAGGCTCGCGTACCTAGGGTTCCGTATTGTGGATGATAAAATTAATTTTGTAATTTTTTTCGTGAATTTCTCAACCGCTTTATTTTTTCTGTAAGGATTTCTTTGAAATAGATGCAATTAAATATAGCCAAAAAATATACTTTTACAATCATCTTTTTAATACCCACAATATGATACCCATATTTTATTTTTATAAAATATTTCTTTTATTTATTTTACTTCTTTTTAAAATTTTTCATTTTTGCTAATTTTTTTTTAATCGTTATAGTTTTCCTGTAATTGGCCAGTTATGATCTATAATCGACATTTTTTTCATATTTTTCGGAGATAAGTGGGGGGGCATACATATTTTTGTGGTTTTTTAAAGAACTCGAAACCAGTACCAGTAGATATAGTAAAAGTGTGTACTTTTACAATCAGCTTTTTAATATCTACAATTCGTATTTTTAGGATAATACTTTTCACCTTTCTCACTTTTGTTTTGGAAATATTCTGAACAATTTAAAATTTTTCAAATTTTTTTTACTCCTTGATATGCAGGCAAATTAATGCTATTATTTTACCAAATTTCATGTATTTAACTTTAACAGTGCTAAAGTTATGAGGCTGTGACATAGGGACGGATGGACAACGGAGTCTCACCATTTGTACCTTTTAGGTACGGAACCCTAAAAAACAATGTTTTCGGTTTAATGTTGAGATACTCAAATATCTGACTTCTTTGAGACTGTTGGGCTTTTTGACCTGACTCTTCATGAAACAACTTTTTATGTCAAGAAAAGACATTAAAAAGTGATTGAAAAAAATTATCACCTGATGACCATATTTTTTAAGGTGTCAACATTGTTGTTGATTGACATTTTAGAACAATGCAATTTTATAAGACTGCTGCTTAGATAGAAACATTTTTACGGGCTGCTCATTCCGGGTGCTATAGTGGTTTCCCTGTGTACAATCGCAGGCACAAGCTTGGGACAAGTCGTGTGACGTCACTCACAGGGCGGCCACGGCCGCCTCCTGGGAGCTATCGTTTATTCCCGCGCATTAAAGATATGAACTTTAAACTTCTCTAACTTCGTCAATTATTATTGTATAACAATAAAACTAGTGCCAAAATTTAAGTTATGAAAAGTGCATTCAAGATAAAAAGAAAAAAAATGGTTGTGGCATAGTCTAAGTCTATTATAGTTATATTATCTGTAGTGCAGTAAGAGATCAACATGAAACCTACTTAGCTTGCTTAAAGCCCAGTATCAAACTAAACATCCATCCTGCTCTAATCAACTGCAACTCAAGACTCTTTGTATGCTCATGGAATGTGAGCTGATGGTTAAAAACAACACCCAGTTTCCTGATAGAGTTAACACAAGCAATGACTTCAGAGCCAAGTGTGTAAGACTGCATGAAGAGGTTGCCGAATATGGGTGAAAGACGGGACGTTGCACTTCAAAGCATTAAAGTGGAGCTTGTTCCTAGTACTCCATTGAAGTACTGAGTCAAGATCTTGTTTACATCATCCGTATACAGCAAATAACTCACCTACCTAAAATAAAACATGCCTAGCTAACATAAAAATATGAGGTGCATAGTAATTGGGAAATAATATAACGATGAGCCATTTGAGTATGGTATGATTTTAAAAACAATAAAAAAAACAGTTACCAAATATACGAATTAAAAATTGCTTTATTAAATATTTGAATTAATTAAAATCACATTCTAAAAGATTAGAAAAATGCAATAGACCTTAACACAATTTTCAGACAAATACTGTAAAAAATAACAATAATATCAACAAAGAGGTCCTAAGCCATAATATGTTATTATATATGTTACGTTATACATATGTTACGTATGTATATGTTACAATTAGATACAAATATCTGTTATTTTATTATTTTATTGTAATAATTTATGAAGTATTATTAATGTTTTAACTGCACTACTGTATCAGGTTCAGACCTGTAAAGATAGTTGTATGTTTTAGTTTAAAGGAATAAATAAATGTTAGTAAATTATAAATTATAGGGATTTCTAAGTTATAAACATTTTATTTCAAAATAATAACCTTGATGAGAGCGAAATCATTATTTTGGATTTTCCACTATAGGAACTGCTGTAAGGTTCAAGAGAGTGAGACGATACCTGTTAGATGTGTTTCCATCCTGCTGGGACTTGAATTCATTACCCAGCCACCACAACGCCTATCAAATTACAAATCTTCCAAACGAAAATCAACACGACCAAAATTGCCAAACAGAAGCAGCCATGACATCTAGGTGAAGTGATGGGAAATTATATTAAATAAATATCGAAAGGATTGTTTTTAATCATCTGACACTTGACAAAAAATGTTTTTTTTTTTTGCAGTTACAATACCTACTTTTCCCACAACATAATTTGTTCCCTTAATATCCTAATTACTGCTTTAAAAGTGTAGGAACATTATTACATAAATTATAACATTTTTGCAAACTATTCAATAACAACACACGTAGTCGTTATTACTTTTTGACCGTATGTCGTATTGAAAGTCTCGACTAGGTACTACTATTCTAAATCTGGAGGTCATGGGGCACATTTGTGTTTGGTCTACGTTTTCCAGAACCAGAAGGAAGGTACCTACTAAAAGCTATTGATCCATATTTGTGTCTGACTTATGGCAGAGTATAAGGAAGTAGACAGTATTCTATCTTCATAGAAACGGGCCGAAACGAACCCCTCCCAAAACTCGGTTCAACTCAACAACTATATGTAGCCCATTAGTATGTAGTATATTAGGTGGAAATTGGTCGGCCGCCTAGATTCGTGCCGGGGGCTCGTTTGATGATCAGGAGCAGTGTTTAATGACCCGTCGGATGAAATTCGAAAAGGTTTTTTTTTGCTCCTATACTTCCTATGCTAGGATTTCAATTTTAACTAGTCCAGTGTGAAAGGGAGCTAAATTTTTAATGTTTTTTGATTTCTTTGGTATGATTTCGAAAAAAGAAATGAAACCTAGGTCTACCTGAGTGAACTTTGAATTGCTTGGAAAATTGTTTCAACCAAATTCCAAACATACACAAATTCAACACATTTTATTCCTGTAGTAAAATTACAAAAAACGAAAAAATAAATGCTTGCTTCTCTGAAATATAATATCGATTATTTTATCGACTCTATGAACCACCTTATTTTTGACGTTTTCTGATATGAACATTCCTTTTTACGCATTACATTTTTTTCTTGTTACAACAAAATATTATTTTCTTTTTCATATTTCAAATGCCTTGTTATTTTGATATTATACAAAAGACATGATATGATACAAGAAGAGTAAAAGACTCGTTCTGTTTTTATGATAAATAAATAAAATAATGTTTCTTCGTGGGTACGGTCATCAGATCACAATAATTTACTATTTTCCACTATAAACAAAACACCTGCGATTCGGTCATGCATGACCCTCAACAAACGTGATTGTGCAGCTAACTTCAGGCCACTATTCTGTTTATTTACTTAACCGACTTACCACTCTGATAGTCGTTCATAAACTCACACCGAGTTGGGTTTCCTACCCGGGTCGCAACACTAACCCGTTCAAAAATGAACTCGTGTCTCAACACCGACCGTTCAAAAATGACAGTGTCGCTACACTGGTGTCGAATTTTTCAACATCAACTCTGAGCAGGGTTCGCAAGGTTTCAAGGACATTCACGTAAATTTTCGTAAATGAAATGACGTTAATTTTTGTACCGAGGGGGTCTTCTCAACGTTATAGTTGATATATTTACGTTAAATTTCGTACAGAGGGGGTCCTCTCAACGTTATTATACTAAATATAATGCAAAAATGACAACTAACGTTTGGAGTGTCGCTACACGACGAAACCCGTTCAAAAACTCAGCGTTACAACCCCAGTGTTCCTACCCAGCTCAGGGTTATTTAATGAACGCACTTCTGATCACTCCCGAGCTCGGACGAAGCTCCCGAGCAAGCGTGTATATTGTCGCGTTTAACGCACTTGATGCGTCCGCGGCAATAAAGTGTGCGACGCAGTTGCAACGGGTTGCAAAGTGTTATAAACGACCATTTCGTATGAGTTTGGGTGTGCTTATCAGATTATACAAAATAAACACACTTACAACCCGGTCACATTATCTCGAAACCTGGCGTCGATGACGTCACGTCGCGTCGGCGCTCAGATACAGAGCGTGGGGAGGTGAAAGGAGAACGGGGGCGGGTGGTTCGCATTCCAGCGAGGTCTCGAGATAATGTGACCGGGATGTAGCTATCGTGGGTAAGTCGGTTATGTAAATAAGCAGAATAAACCAACCACCATAGTAGTTTACCATGGTGTCGTATACTCGTATTTATGGTAAATTGTCAGTTTGATTAGATGTCACTCATTGTCATTACATTACTAGGATTTTAGCACAATAAAGCCTACATAATTCAGGTTGTAATATTACTCATTCTCCACAATTTATTGTGCTAAAATGGACAAATACCTTCGTCCTCAAATATTCGACGAAGACCCGTCATCAAATATTGATCATACCCCGGAGTGGAAACATTGGAAAAAGACATTTGAAAATTTTCTGAAAGTTGTCTCCTCGGAAGGCAAACCACTATCGGAGGAAACGAAATATCAATTATTGGTAAACCACTTATCACCAACAGTGTATACTTACATCGAAAGCTGTAAGGATTATCAAAAATCTCTAAATAAGCTAGAAGGGTTATATGTAAAGCAACCAAATGAAATCTTCTCTAGACATAAACTAACAAAAAGAACCCAGCAACCTGGTGAGTCAATTGACCAGTACCTACAAGCGCTCAAGCTCCTTGCTAAAAACTGCAACTTTAAGGAAGTCTCTGCCGAACAACATGAAAACGAATTTGTACGTGATGTATTCATCGCCGGGATTTACTCCCCCTCTGTGCGCGAGCGGCTTCTCGAACACTCCTCTCTTACCCTAGATGATGCTCAAAACAAAGCACGTTCTCTGGAAGAAGCGCACTTTAATAATGAAGAATACCAACAATCAGGCAGTAGCAACACTACCACACCAATAAATGCGGTTTCTACAAGTCGAAGGCGAAATTATATAAATAAGAAGAATGCAAATGAGCTATGTTATTATTGCGGTAATAAAAAACACCTACGCATGAACTGTCCTGCCGTTAGCGCTACCTGTCTATCCTGCGGCAAAAGAGGACACTTCGCTAAGGTATGCAGAGCAAAACAATACAATGCTTTCCTTGACGTCGATGAAAATAATGATTTTAAAGAAGCAGAAATTCAAAAATCGTCTTGCGTAACCGCTGCCACTGCGGACCTCAGTAAAGCTACGATCACGATAACTATTAACGGGAAATTGACAGCAAAAGCACTTGTTGATACCGGAAGTACTGCTAGCTTCATAAATAGCAGTCTTGTAAACCAATATAACATTGAAAAACAACCATGTAGACAAGAAGTCACTATGGCAGCATCAAATCTCTCATCAAAAGTAAATGGACTTTGCCATTTGGACATCAGTGTACAAGGACAAAAATTCAAAGCTAATTTATTAGTTCTAGATGGGCTATGTACAGATGTTATATTGGGCCACGATATCTTAAAAAAGCATGAAACTCTTGAAATGTACTTCGGTGGGCCTCGAGAACCATTGAAGCTATGTACTTTAACTCAAGCTTCCATAGAGCCAGTGAGTCTCTTTTCAAATATGCTTCCTGGAAGACCGGTTACTACAAAATCACGGAAGTTTTCAAGTGATGATATAGAGTTTATAAGAAGCGAAATAAAAAATCTCCTCTCCGATGAAATAATTGAACCCAGCTCATCTCCATGGCGAGCACAAGTTCTGGTTGTCTCGAACGATAATCATAAGAAAAGAATGTGCATCGATTACTCTCAAACCATCAACCGCTTCACTCAACTTGATGCGTATCCCCTACCGAGCATTGAAGACATTGTAACAAAGGTTGCCAAATATTGCGTTTTCAGTAAGATTGATTTGAAGAGCGCCTATCATCAAATTGCTATTAAAGACTCAGAAAAAACTTATACAGCCTTTGAAGCAGACGGCAACTTATACCAATTTAGAAGAATACCATTTGGAGTAACAAATGGCGTCGCAGCCTTTCAACGCGCTATCAATGAGATAATCAAGAAAGAGAATTTACAAGGAGTGTATGCATATCTAGATGATATTACACTGTGCGCCATAGACAAGACAGATCATGACAAAAAACTGCAATTATTTCTTGAAATTGCTTCTCGCTACAACTTAACTTTAAACCTAGACAAGAGTGAGTTCTGCAAAACTGAGATAAACATACTAGGCTATAACATAAGCCAAGGCATAATTAAGCCAGATCCTGAACGCCTTAGGCCACTCTCGGAATTGCCATTACCGACAGATTCTGCTTCACTTCACCGAGCTCTTGGGTTTTTTGCTCATTATTCAAAATTCATTCCAAGGTTTTCTGATAAATTGCAACCGCTAGTCAAAACTGAGTCATTCCCCTTGACAGAAAATGCGATAAACGCATTTAATAACCTTAAAGAAGAAATAGCAAAATCATTAATTCACGCCATTGATGATAAAATTCAATTTACTGTTGAAACTGATGCCTCAGACCATTCTATAGCTGGAATTTTGTCACAAGAAGGCCGACCTGTTGCATTCTTCTCAAGAACTTTGACAAACACCGAACGTAACCATTCTGCTATCGAAAAAGAAGCCTGTGCAATTGTTGAAAGCCTTAGAAAATGGCGTCAATTTCTAATCGGCAGGCCTTTTCAATTGATTACAGATCAAAAATCTGTATCATTTATGTTTGATCAAACTCACTCCAGTAAAATCAAGAACGACAAGATCCAAAGATGGCGATTAGAATTGTCAAATTATTCTTATGATATAGTATACCGCCCAGGAAAAGAGAACATTGTAGCTGATACACTGTCACGGGCCAACATCGTGGCATCTTCGGCTACTGTCGATAAACTAGCCGAAATTCACAGAACTTTATGTCACCCAGGTATTACGAGAATGATCCATTGGGTGCGCAGCAAGAACCTTCCATACTCTATTGAAGAGGTCAAGAAGATGATATCAAGGTGTAAAATATGTGCAGAAATAAAACCCAGATTCACACAAACCCGTGGAACCCTGATTAAAGCAACTTCTCCTATGGAAAGAATATCGATAGATTTCAAAGGTCCACTGCCAAGCAAAGGATCCCCTAACCGATATATACTGACAATCATAGACGAATATTCAAGATTTCCATTTGCCTATGCATGTCCTGATCTTACTACAAACACTGTGAAAAATAAATTACAAGAACTCTTTTCGATATTCGGTATGCCTTCTTACGTACACTCTGATCGAGGTACCGCTTTTCTTGCTAATGACTTGAAAGAATTTCTTCATGATAAAGGAATAGCTACAAGTTATACAACTCCATACAATCCACAAGGAAATGGACAAACTGAAAGATACAATGGCATTATATGGAGGGCTATTCAACTAGCATTAAAAAGCCACAACCTTCCAATAGAAAAATGGGAAAACGTTCTATCTCAAGCACTCCATAGCATCCGTTCTCTCTTGTGTACCGCAACCAACTGTACACCACATGAGAGAATGTTTACACATCCACGCAGATCATCCAACGGACAATCGATGCCGACATGGTTAACAGGTCCAAAAAGAGCGCTGATGCGCAACCACACTCGGACAAGTAAATACGACCCAATCGTAGAGGAAGTGGATCTGATAGAGACGAACCCGTTTCATTCCCTAGTACGAACATCAAATGGACGAGAAGTTGTTGTATCAAACCGACATTTAGCACCCACTGGTGAATATGGAGTGAACGACACTGAAGAAGAACTGACTTATTCTGGACATGACAATGTTATCGCAGAGCCACTGCCTGGCACTAATACCGTGGAGCCACTGCCAAGCACTAGTACCACAGAACCTGAATCAGGTCCAGAGACGCGTCGTTCCGGAAGGCAGTGCCGTCCACCCCAGCGCATGTTAGACTATGTGCTAGATAAATAAAAACATTAAATTAAATGTGCTCATTTTAGATACTCCGGGAGAATGTCGTATACTCGTATTTATGGTAAATTGTCAGTTTGATTAGATGTCACTCATTGTCATTACATTACTAGGATTTTAGCACAATAAAGCCTACATAATTCAGGTTGTAATATTACTCATTCTCCACAAGTGGCCTGAAGTTAGCTGCACAATCACGTTTGACAGCCAATTTTCCCCTCGATTTTTGACGTTCATTGAGGGTCATGACGGAATCATGGGTGTTTATAGTGGAAAATAGTAGTTTATTGTGATCTGATGACCGTACCCGTAGACAAGCATCGAGCATCGCAAATAATTTCCAATGCTCTTTGCATCGTATTCGTATACAATACAAGGTACTTACAACGTTATCTGTTCTGTTGTTGACGACTGTCAATTTAGTGAATATGGAAGCCATTTTTGTTTGGCTCACCGGAATAGATGAGTTTGTGGCTCGGTATGCGTCATTTTGACAGGTAAAAAATGGTCGTTTATCAAATTATCAGTATTATCATATCACACATCCATCGCCGCTACCCCATCGCCGCAGAGTTCATCGCTAGAGTGATCGTGTGAATTCGTGTGCGTTAAATCCGACAAATGATAAATGACCATTTTAATTACCTGTCAAAATGACAGATAACATAACATACAGAGCTACAAACTTGGGCCAATCTAAAATGGCTTCTTTATTCATTCACTATGCGACAGATAAGTTTGTGGCTTGTATACGAATATGCCCTGCGGTCCGAAATAGAATTAAAATGGATCATAAGCCATTCACTTCATACTTTCGTAATCGATTTTCGGAACGCAGGGATGATGTACAGTGGAGACCACATCAAGCTATACACTTGCAGTACGACATTAGCCCCTACAGAGAAGAATATAATAGGTACAAAGTCCAATGTGTCTTACTTGATGCGGTCTCCACTGTACGATGCAGAGAGCATCGTAAATTATTTTCGATGCTCGGTGCTTGCATTGATGCTTGTCAAAGTCATGCGAAATGGTCGTCTTTACAACCCGCTGCACACTTCATCGATTCGGCGATGCTTGTGTGTTAAACGCATCATACAATACAAATGTCTGTCACTGATTGAGGGGCTGATTGACTTGACCGGCCAGATCTTTTATTGCTTTATTTTTCGTTTGATTCTGACTGAATGTTAAATAACGGCAGTAAATTATTGCCATCTTATCGCACCTACTACAGCTTTATTGTGAGTCACATAAAATCTATTCATACAAGTAAGTATCCTACAAAAACTTAATGTTTTTTTACTGAACCTAACCACATTTAAAAAATATTACAGTAAAATTCAGGTAGGTAGGTCAGGAGATTTTGTTCTTTTCATCACGAAGTTTGAAGCTGCTTGGCTGGGTTGGGGTGTAGAAAAGGGGGCACTATGGGAAAAAAGACTTAGAAAACACCCCCTTATCGACACTCCGACCCTTGGCTGCACCCCACATGATAATACAATCCCTTAACCAGAGGCAGAAGAAAACCCCTCTACTGTATACAGAAGTGGCTACAGCTTTAAGGCGTATTTATAAAACATTAGACGACAGTTAGGCAGTATCGCGTTATCGGCATAGGTCGTGTTTGGCTTTTGGCGAAGTGCCAATAATTACTGACCATGACTACTTATTTGCAGCTTCGAGTTTGTCCCAAAAAATCCACAAAATGTCCAAACTAGAAGCTGTTCCTAAAGTGGATATTGATCCTACTGGAGTGTTTAAGTACATTCTTATCAAGGTGTATGATAAGGTACAAGAAAATATAGAACCATCCATTACTATAGTTAGAGGCTACCAAAGGTGCAACTACCATTCTGATATTTATGATGAGGTAAGTGTGAAATGTTGTTATATTTTAGTATTCTCTCTGCTTCCCTATAATTTATTTTACTAAACAAAAACATTTACTTCTCACCTGCACCTGTAGCACAGTATTTAACATGTTGTGGGACAGTATCACCCACAGACGTCACGGTGAATTCTGGAATACAACAGTACGCCTGTCGACAATACATCTCTCGGCAATCGTTTTTCCTTACTGTTATAAGGGACAGCATAAGTACCTACTGTCACAACAATAGTTCTTATAGTACAAGTTTAGTCTGTCATACATTTTACTGTCATATAACAGTAAGCCTATAGGCAATGTATGAAAATTAATAGTGTCACAGGCGACGTGACTTAGTTAAATCACAAGTGCAAAGAGGGTGACATACTGTTTAATCATAAAAACACAGTGTCACCATGGACGAAATGGTGTCACAGTCCTCGCACTTGTGATTCAACTAAGTCGCGTCGCGCGCGATTAAACACTGTGCTTATGGGTGCTGGAGCTATTTGCCCACAACTAGTGCAATAACACTAAATTAACACTCTTCCAGAAGTAGTCATAAAAAGTAATTAATTAATTTCGTTCACTGAATAATGTATATTAGGCTACAAATTTTATAAAAACAAGTACTTATTTAGTCACATTACTTTTGCAGGTTCAAGCAAAACTTACGCCCCTAGACTGTGAGCCCCTTGGCGGAGGCAGAATATCTCACCAGCCTGATGATAAAAAAATTCACATTTATGGCTATTCTCAAGGATATGGCAAAGCAGATCATGAAGAAACTGCTAAATTAATCAAAGATGCTTACCCGGGTTACACCATTACAATAAGTGATGAGGGTTATTAGCCTTTCTTAAATTAATTTATTATTATAATCAGATTTTATAACTATAAACTTCCAAGTTTCATTTCAGATATGTGAATACAGTTGAACCATTGTAAGTCGAATCTGAAGAAAAATGCTTTCAATTGAGTTAAGTCCAAGTTATTACTAGTCTGCAGTTAAGATATTCATAGATTCGATTAGATTCAGCACCAGCAATCTGGTTTTCTGAGCATGTCACTGTCAACTCATGAAAACTATTATATTAGGTCTCCTTCAACATTTGTAGCAGGGTTAGCAAAAATCTAATATTTACATAGATTTAGTACATACTACCGTATGCTACATCTATGGATATTCATAATAAATATAAAAATATCGGACATTTGATATAAATCTGATACAAATCAGATATATATCAAGTACTAAAAAAGACGCGAATAATAACTGGCGTTTTTTTGTTTTCCTGCCAATTTTTGCACGGTTTCAGCATGTTCACTATATAGGTATCTCTGTAAATAGTTATCAGAATGTAATACAGTTTCTTTTGTTAAAACTAGATTAAATTATCTACATGTAAAAACAAAAATAGTTTTGTATATGTAAAGTATAAATTGCTTTTGGTCATATACATATATATGAACATATACTTATATATGAACATATACTGGTTGTAAATAGACTGAAATGAAAACACAATATTCTACAAATAAATAAACAATAATAGTAAAAAATAACCATTGCAATACATTTTTTTTTTATGTATGCGTTAAAATATACTAATCATTTATCCTACTAACCAAGTAACCACAACTTTATTTTTTTTAGTGTTCCGTACCTCAAAATGAAAAAAACAGTTGTCCGTCTGTCTGTCAAGACCATTTTGCTCGGCCGTGGCCCCCGGATGAGATATCAAGTTGAAACTGATACCCAAAGAGTACATTATATCTGATACCTTCTATAGAAGACTACGGCCCCATGGTGCTGTAAAAAAATCAAGTTTTTAACTTGAAACGAAAAAAAGTTACTGCACTTGACATAATCAATTTCATACAAATTTTTGGCACAAACTGCGGGATCAAATCATGGACCGGATTTTTCTTTTTGTTTTTTTCATGTTCGATATACATACATATGTATAATCTAATATACAATAAAACAAAATAAATATTATTTATATATGGACCAAGTAAGTTGAATAAAGTCACAGTCGAATGGCGCCATCTTGGTAAATACAATGGAAATTACGTCTGACACAGTCAATGTTTTAACATACGTACGTTTACGGGATGTCACTAGATGTCGCTGCACGTTTCTTCGGGAAGACTTTATGGAATGTATTATCACGCTCTACTAAATATGACCACACGCTTGGCACTTCTTATTCTGAGTTCGTTAATAAACTCCTCAGATAAACTCACACCGCGTTGACTTCACTTTGACATTACGCGCAATTTTTTGGATTCTGGTTTATAGAATTCTTCGGAATGAAGCCATTTTATTACGGTAAAACAATAATGATACATAAACAAAAAAATATCCTTTGCCACTCAAATAAACTGCCTTAACAAAGTGGCCGTTCCAAAACGATTAGTGTAGCGCCATCTGTATTTAGTTGAGGTCCTGACACTAGGTGGCGCTGTCCCGAATTACATCGCGCAATCGTATCTTCTACAAATTGTATAACCTCTCTGTGACAAATGTCGGTTATCGGTCATCGTCGTCGGCCACTAGCAAAGCGTACAGTGGAGACCTCATCAAGCTATACACGTGCAGTACGACATTAGCCCCTACAGAGAAGAATATAAGATAGGTACAAAGTCCAATGTGTCTTACTTGATGCGGTCTTCACTGTACATTAGTATCGATTCGGTATAACACTTCTTAACTAATTTGACAGAACTAACCTTATTTTAAGCGTCTTGTCTTTTTCTTTCTTTATCGAAAAGACAATGACAGAACGCTTAAATAAAGTTTGTGCTTCACCGAAACGGTACCATTACGAAGTGATCTTAGTGAAGTACCTACTGCAAAATTACGGTGATTTTTCTTCCCGCCCGCCGCCGCTTGAACAATGAAAGACATATAAAACCTATAAACCGCTGTATGAATACAAAAAAAATATACCTAATAATGTGAAACAACTTAATTTATGGTACATTCAAATTAAAGAACACACAATAAATAGAGACATGGCTTAAAGGTCTTTGCAACCAGCACATAAAAAGTAGAGAAAATAACCAGTGATGCCAGATTGGGGGGAATCCTCTTAATTTGGGGTTTTTATAGCTATTGGGGGGGATAAGATTCTCGGGGGGATTTTTTGGAGAGAAAAATACTATTATGTAGGGAATTGGGGAATTTTTATTAGCAAATTACATTAATGCTTTAGACTAGTGTTTTTTAAACTGTGGGTCGCGACCCTCTGCGGGGTTGCGAACCCTCGGGGGTCGCAGTTAGCATTCTAGTTCAAAATATTATATTGAAGCGCACGTAATGTGATGTTTGGATTCCATATTTATAACATAAAAAGCAGAAGTTAGAAACAGCGGAGGGTAGAGGGTCGCGAAATGTTTTTCTATACTAAGGGGGTCACGCCATGATAAAGATTGAAAAACACTGCTTTAGACAATTGTAAGTTAATGAGCCCGCAGAATGCAACATCTTAAATAAAACCCGATATTACAAACTAAGCTTAGTCTTTCAAGCCCGTCTTCAATGATGTCGACTAAGTGTTACAAGAACAGAATACTTTGAAACGACCTTGAAATCCACGCAATACACTGAAGAGTTCAGGGTTGAAGTTTATAATTTAAAATTGCAGTCTGTGATAGAACATAAGGACACGTTAGCAAATTGGGATTAGGATTTTTGTCAACGCCATTTTCTAACGCAGTTGTGGAAAGCGAAAGAGCCTTCTCTCAAGTAGTAACTACCGAATATATTTAGAGAATAAGGTAGGTAGATATACATTGTCAGAAGGATGTGTTAATTTGAAACCAAGTTCAAATATATACTAAACAGGTTTAACTCAGAGAAAATGTACAGAACCTCAGACGACGCGTGTGAATATGCTGATTATTGCTGATCCAGTAATAGAAGCTATTTTGGAAGAAGCATAAAATTTTATTGAATTAGGAAACAAATGTTTTTTCTTCTGTGGGGATTTTTTTCTTCAAAACCAGAATTTTGGGGGTATTCTGGGTAATATTTGGGGGGAACGCGAGTCAATCATCTGGCAACACTGGTTCACCAGCAAAAAAAAAGTCAAGTGACAGCAGAGCGAGCAGAGGAGTCCGGTTATTGTACAGCCACGTATTACACGGCCTGATATTACGAAGCCAATGTTATGTACACGTAATACGGGGCGTACAATCCATGGCTGTACAATATCTGGCGTCGTAATATCGGTCCGTGCTGATAATGTACGGCCAATAATACGAAGCCAAGGAATGAACAGCCAATAATTCATGTACATGTACACGTAATATCAGTCCGTGCATTATTTGGCTTCCAATTATTGGCCGTACATTATCGGTACAAGGTGATATTGTACAGCCAGATATTACATGTACATCACTCCTATTGGTTAACACATCTCGCCTCCTATTGGTCAATAGATTGTTCTGTATTTATGGTCTGAGCCTCGTTTAGACGGTCGAGTAAAGTGCTCTTTTACGGAAAAGCAAGGAAAACTGGGTCTATACAGCCTTGTCATAAATGAGTACAACCAAAGAGTACATTAGTTGTTGTTCACCTCAGTCGTTCACCGACCTACTGTTGGTCAATATTTATCGTGACCTATCACAGATAAAACAAAATGTCTGTGTGACCCATTTAGGGTGGTGTAATAACAGCTGGGGATTTTCTGTTTCGTGTAACCGCATAATGTACAGAGAAGGTGTTGCGGCCTTTAGGAATGGTAGAAACACATTACACGCAGCATAATAATATATTATAAACAAGTAGGTCTACTAATATGGGACCAGGAAACACATTTTCTGTAAGAATACTTTCTTTAGGCGTTCTTCAAACTATTTAAACAATTATTAGGTAATGTATGTTGATATTTTTGCACCTCTACGGGAAAAAAACCGACACATTCACAACCTGCGTATCTAATTCAGTAAATAATGTATCATTTTGATAAAATAGTATAAATCCCTTTCTACGGACGACTGGAGAAATTCAGCTCGATAGAAATATTTATTGAAATGAGGTCTTTTTCGACACCAATCCTCCTGGTTTGACAATTTAGAATGACATAGTGGACCGCAATAACATTTTATTAGATGGGTTTTAACGGTATCTAAGACCTGGTTAAACGAAATTCTGACAGCAACCTAAGTAAATTTTTATTTATAAAAAAAACGACTTAGTACTGCAACTCCTCCACGAATCTGCCCCTCTCACACTCTTTGAGAATTTGCATTTGTAGAAATTTGTTTATAATACGTGAATACAAAGGTGACTTCTTCTTATTACAATCTTTGAATCATGGTTTAATAATAAACTCTTATGCTCCGAATAACCTATTTTTTGCCTCCGGCCAGCAGTCACATTTAATAGATCGCTCACAGTGTTGTGAAGCATGGGCGATGATAGCACAGCATGGCGTCGTTAATGTGGTCATAGCGACCATAGTTGAGCCATCGTTATTGGGCTCACAGTGGCTCGGAATGACGCGATACTTAGACCATATAAGACGTCAACACGCTATGGACGGTTCTCAAACTTTAAAAGTCGGGAATGAGGGATTTTCTTTTCTTTTTTTTTACTCTTCCCTAGTCGCTGGATAGATGGCGCTGAACTTGGTAAGTTACTGCAAGGAACGGAACGTCACATAATTTTTTGATTATTTCACTTGGATGTAATTTTGAGATCGTAAAACGAAACGTACATAAAAAAGTAATTAATGTCATTGTCACATCACATCACAATGACATTTTGAAAATAAATAAATAATAACAACAAGGAAAAAGAAAAACATATTTAGCAGTCTTTTTATGAGTCTACGCCAGAAAGAAACTGTCCCAAGAGAAAAAGAAGAGAAGTCTGTGCCTTGTGGATTCGTGTAAAAATGAAGGCATACATCTTTTTCCTAAAGATGAAAGCCGTAAAGCGCAATGAGTACAAGCCATCGTACATTTTAAACCTGGACGGACTATAACAAAGCATTCGCACATATGCTCAGCACACATGTCAGTCAACCAACGAGCGTATGTGAAGTGATGTGACGCAATGTTTTTTTTCCAATCGTTTTGGCTTTGGCACCTAGTAACGTAGTCAGTTCAACGCCATCTACAGAGTTCTTGGTTTTTTTTAATACTAAAAAAAAAACCTCTCATGGAAATTTCTATGTTCGTAGAAATAAATTATACTAGGTAGCATTGGAGACTCACACTATATCGATTTTATCAAATCATACATACCCATTAGGATAATGGATACCCAAAAAATACACATTTAAAAATAATAAAAATCCTTGGAGACGTTGTTTAGAAAACTATGTAAGTAAATATACAAATATATTGGATAAATGGGGTAAATAGGACTTACAATTTCTGATACTGGCTTTTGGGCCACAAAAGTTAAGCCACTCTTGAGCCACCAATAAATTTTTGGGAAAAGAAAAAAAGTCGAATTATTCCGCCTTTGCAGCGCGATTTTTACAATTACGGATCGACTTCTTGCTTCCTAGGATTATCATTAATTATTTAGCTCGTATGCAATTCGATACTCGCTTCAACCTTTGGGAATCTCTGTGTGGAATGAATATATATATATATGAATATAATGAATATAATACAAACTATTAAATTCACTCTCGTGCAGCAAGGATGACAATAAATGGACTAAACGCCATTAGATATTGCCAGTATTATGCGCTTATTTTTACCCAAACGTTTTACACAACTTTTGCAAATCTGACCATAAAGATAAGCAAAAAATCAAAATTACATTTGTTTATGTTTAATTTCAACAACAAAAAATACTTATTAATGTTACAAATAATATAATTATTTTGTAAACGAAATAACTTACCTTAACCTTTTTTCCTTATCATGAAATAATGACATAAAATGGCAACCACGTAATATGACGTCACCTTGGGCCAGGGCGTTCCAAATATTTAATAATATCAGTGTCGCCGTACAAACTCTTGTGCTTATTCATGAGCACTCATACAACATTTTATATGCTATCCTGTTGTCACTGTTCAAATTGTAGTAAGCTTATGTTTTGGAATGGAAACCAAAGGAACAGATCTTAGAATAAGTCCTTATTCTTCTAAGGAAAAGGCCATTTTTTATTCGGCCATGGGTGAATGAAAAAAAATACCGCCCTTGCTAATATGCGCCCTAGCTCGCGCGGCCATAGACAATAAATTGCCGAAAAAAGTTGAAGCGTAACCTTCCGCAATGTATTGTTTCGTATAATAAAAACCTCATTGGTATAAGATATAAGATATTAAAACCTCAATCATGACTGTATGGACTAAGTTATCTTTGCCTTTCTATTTCGTGTAACTGTTCTTTTATAGCAGAAAAAGTTGTTTTAAAGTATTATTTTGTTCAGAAGATTGTACTTTAATTGATTTTTTTATTAGAGATTTATTTATTTATTAGAGACGTTTGTAAAAAAGTTTTCATTATGCACAATTTATATGATTTTCTTACCCGAGAAATGAAGCTAGTTTCGACGTGAGCCAAAGGTGAACGTCGAAAGCTTACATTCCGAGGGTAAGAAAACCCATTTTTACTCGTTGCGAACGATACTTTTTTACTACCTGATTTATGTATTTAAATATTTAATTTTTCCTTTCAAATTTAATGTATTTAATGACTCTGCAAACCACGGCACGATTTTTACCTTTTTTTTTTAGGCTTCGGCCGGCGAATTTGTGGCCAGTATCATTTTGCGAAAAAAGAGTGTCAGACGCGATATAATCGATTATGTCGTGAATCAGAATGCAGGGAATTTCGATTTCAAAGACAAACTAAGGACGTCAAAAACAACATAATTTAACATGAAATGAAGACAAACGTCAAAAAGAACCTAATTTTGCAATAAATGAAATTTCAATACGATATTTCGAACTGACCTGATAGTCATTCCGCAACGGAGCCCGGAAAGTTCGATTTTCAAAACTAATTTCGAGTATTAAATGGAACTTTTTCATAAAGGTAGTAGAAAATAGTAGATTGTACAACAAGGTCATAAAATGGGTTTTATGCCAGAGTTATACACTCTGCTTTTCACTTCGATTACAAGGGGTGAGTCTCATTATTTCCATTTTCCATTGGAATGGAAATTCTGATACTGCCAGATTTATGCAAATCCGTCTCACAATAGCCATTGACGTGAAAAACATCGAATGGAAATAGTGATAAATTATAAACACGACGAGAGTCACCTCGGTCTTCCACCTGACCGCCGGACGCACTCTCCAGTCTTCCCTGCCGACGCGTTCGGAGCCTACACGCCGGACATCACCACCGTGTCTCCGAGCGTCTCCACGATCCAGGACAGTTCCTGACCTTTGGGAACGTTTTAATGAACACCACTGATTTTTAAAAATTCTGATTTATTTTCTTTCTTCTCTTAAATTTTATTAAATATTATTTTTTTCTTTTTTTTGCACGTGGGACCCTACCGTACCCCGCGACACCACTTGGAAGTATTCATCAATACTCTAATTAATTAAAACAGTATAAAAAATAACAAGTAATCGAGGCACAATTAAGGTAATCGGAAATAATTATTATTCCCAACGCAAAGGGTGAGTCTCACTCAGCACAGTTCGAACGGCGTTGGGCAAAGCGTGAGGCGCTTGTTTAGATCAGCCAGCCAAATATGCGCTTTGTTGTCGCGATACGTCTCGCTTCGCATCGGAGTTGGCGTCGTCCTGCACCGGGTTCTTAAAATAACTCAAAAACCTAAATTCACTTTTGGTACTTTGATCTAATATTCAAATAAAAACATAACCACTAATAATTGTAAACCTGTAATTTTCTCGAATTTATGGCTAATATATGCAGATTTGGCACATTTGCCGGGTCGTCAAATCATTTTGACGTGTCTAATGTTTACTCAACTCACACTTGATTTTATTTTAAATAAAAACGGCTCACCTCAATACGTGTTATGAAAACTGGTCGGCTTTCCCGATCATATTATTTTTGTGATTTTGATTTTCATAATATACTTATTTACAGTAGTTACAATGTAGTCCGTTTTGGCATTATGTCATCGCAACGGCAAATCGGTTACTAGGTCAACAGATTCTCACGAGAAATCAATTCAAAATATTATAAGTTTGTTATCGTTTGAAATATTTTCAAGTTTATTGGTTATAATTTCTAGGAAGAACATTTAATTAACCATTGGGTAGTTTAATATAAATTTTATGTTTTGAAAATGATGGAGGGTGATAGAAAGATATTTCGGGCGCTAAAACCAGCTTTTAATATTTTTTCTTTACGAAAAGAATCTGAAATGGAAATTCTTACGTACCAGTAATATTTTGTAATGTTGTACTTCACTGACCTCAAATTAGATAGAGGTCAGTGCGTTGATAGATATAAAATACTGGCCAGTAAGAAAAATATGTAGACTTCAAGATGAAAAAATTGCTCCCTGCCTTATAAAAAAAATACTGCCATATTTCTTACCAGCCAATATGTCAATTGATAGGATGTTTTATGGAAAACTTTGCCTGTAAACCAATTCATTAATAAAAAAAATGAGACTTCAAGCAATATGCATGTTTTTTATATATATTTTTTGTTTTTGTAAACTATAAGTTTAAATGCTAAGTGGTATGTTACATATTTAGCACAATTATAATATTATATTTTTCGGTATACGCGACACCGTTACAAATACATGCAAATGTTCAAATCTAAAAAGTTCATATTTGCAAAAAAAAAAGGAAATTTAAACTTGGCTTTATGTGTACAGCAGTGGGTCTACCGCGTAATGAGCGTTTTTCCTTATGTCAAATTTAGTGTTAAATAAGATTCCTAGATGGCACTGTCGTATCTTTAGCAACAGAATCAAGGACAAAATTTGCACAGATTCTAAACAAACTTATAACCACTTTGACATTGATTGCTACAAACACATTTTGACATAGACATGACATGACATGACATAGACAGCGCCATCTGGAGCAAAGCTAAGAACTAAGAAAAAAAAACAACCAGAAAAACGCTCATTCTCATTTTCATCAACATCAACTTGAGATTGAAATTTGTCGTGCGTGCGACGACGCCCGCCTAACATGCCATCTCTTTTGCACGCGTTGAATTTCGCATGCATTTGCTTGAAGTTGATACAAATGAGAATTACGCGGTAGAGCCCCAGGTCTACCGCGTAATTCTCATTTTCATCAACATCAACTTGATGTAGATGAAAATAGCAAAAGCCTCAATTTGATTATGGCATATTGTGTAAAAATTTTCATCAACATCAGCTTCGTGAATGAACTAAAATCCGCGTTTCGTTTATTCAATGTAGTGTTCCGTTGAGACTTTTTGAAGGAAGCTAAGTAAGAGGCAAAACATAGAAACAAGCATTTATAAAATGAGAGTGACACTTTTTATATTAAAATTATACTGTTTTATTTTCAAAATCTTAACGTAACATGATAAATGAGAAATGAAAAGTGGATAACAAAACGCATATGACAAAGTTGTTAAGGCTGTATGGTTAAAAAGCCTCTAGCCTTTCCTAAAGTAGGAAAATTAAAAAGCGTGATGACGTCTCGTCAAGCGAGTCGTTGTGTGTTTTTCTTCTATATAATCTCATAAAACAAGATATTGGCGGAACTAATGTGCGCAGTCACGTTAAAGGAAGCCAGATGAAACGGCTTTTATTGATTGACTGATTGAAATATGTGGGAAAATCAAAATTTTCAACATAATGCAGTGCATCAAGATTCAAATGATACTCGTACCTATGTTTCAGAATGCCAGCGCACAAGCAAACTTCCCACTAGCAGCTGTAGATGCTGGTGGGATTTATAGAGGACCACCGAGACTTGGCTGTTGGGAATTAACTAACAGTGGGCCACATGCGAAGCACCAAGCCAAGTCTCAGTGGGAAACATTGGCGGCACGACTGAATGCTGTGGGGGTTGGTACCACAAAAACAAGCGCGTAATGGAAAGATGTGATTAATTGGAAAAGGCAGTATTTTAATATTTTATCAAAATGTTGATGGTTGTGATTGTCTTTATTGTATTTACTTGGTCACAAAACTAATATTTTGTCGTTTAACTGCATGTGGGATGCTCAACACCACCACCGCTCGAGCTGCCAGAGTTCTTGGGGGAACCTGTGAGCCCGCCTCTGCCAGAACCTGTGGAGGCTTTGCCAACCCCATCAGCAGTGCCGCCACCTCCTAGAGCCCCTAGCCTCCAATGGGAGTGTGAGTTTTAATCCATTTGCTTATATTCTGATAAAGTGAAGTCAGCCAGTCCAAGATGTAACATGTGGCCACACATAAAACGTACATGTAGATATGTATCAATAACATTGTTTTTATTTACAGTTTAACCGAGCACAGCAACAGTGCCGCCAACTAGAGCCCCTGCTCCTGGCGCAACCACTGAGAAGTCAAGGAGTGAGTTATTATACATTTGCTTAGTTTTTGTTAACATTCAGATAAAGTGAAGTTGGTCAGTCCAAAGATGTAATATGTAGGTATGTATTGATGACATTGTTTTTTTTTTACAGTTGAACCCATGGCACCCCGGTGGGCCCTGCAAATTGAGGAGCGCAGGGTGACTGCAGAGGAGCAGGCGGCTGCAGCGTTGAGCAGTATTTCTGCTGCTGTATCAGAAAACACTAGAACATTGGCTCAAATAGCACAGTTGCTGGAGAGAATATAATATATGATGTTTCCTCAACGAACCAGTAGATTCACTGATCTTGGACACATTATATATTTTTACTGCAACATGCTATTTCAGTCATTGTTCTAGTGTTTTCTTTTATACCCTGTTTACTTTATTTTAATATATTTTGTTTTGTGTGTATAATTGTTACCGACTTAACTTACTTATTGCTGTTTATCTTGTGTTATGCATCGGTGGAAATTGGTTATTTGATTCATTTTTATATAACATTCTGCCGCATTTTATTGGCTGTTAATCATCATTATGATGGTGAATCACCCTGTTTTATTGGCATCATCCTAATAAAATTAAATAATTCAAAATATAATAATTTTTGTTTATCATTCTTGTCTAAGTCTCTATCCATCCATCAGCCTAGTTCGTCCACTGCTGGACATAAGCCTTTCCATGAATTTGCCACTCCCGGCGGTCATCCTGGAAGAATTGCCCATACTCACACGCTGGGCAGGCGGGTTGGTGAGCGCGGTATCGGAACCCTCGCACCAGTGACGCCGCTGCCCGTCATCAGTCTGTTCCATATAAGGCCCGGCTATTAGGGATGGACATACCGCCATCCAACGGTCCCAGGCATGGTGGGCCTCTTGGTTTTTTGCCTGTGAGCTGTCCTCTTACGCTCCCCCGAATTACTTCATGGGGGTCTCCAAGTAAGATGGTGGTACCTCCACAGTCGAGCACGGCATCAGCTCTACCACCTTCCAATGGCGAAGGCTCCATAGAAGCCGATTCCCACCGGCTAACCTTTCAGAAATACCTCGCAACTACAACTAACCATTCCACCATTCATTATTTTAATGTACAATTATTTTCGTGTGCTTCTAACTAAGAATTACTAAAAAACGCCGGTGCAAAACGAAAATCAAATCTTCCGTACACATTATTTCAACTCATGGTGCGCAGCGCTATGTTAAATTGGGAGATTAATAGGCCGGTCCATTTTAGCTAACCTTGCAACGTTGCCACGTTGGGCACTATTGGGCAGGCTCCCATAGTGAGCAATGTTTGTATCGGCTTACCAAAGTCATAATTCCACCACTCGCCACTGCCACGTTCACCTAAAAGTCTGAAAATAGAACAGAGTCATTCGGGCTCGGGATGGTCGGAGAACAAAGCGCCGAAGGACACAAACCTCAACACATGACCAAGCTCCACAGCAAGCACAATGTAAGTAATGCTAAGTAAGGTGGAGATGGACGGGACATTTGGCTAGACGGGATGACAGAGTGGAGCAACAAGGCCAGTGGGCAGACCACATCGTCAATTTGACGGGATCTGACTACATGCGGCGGCCACAGGACCGACAGGATTGGTGCAATAGAAGTGAGGTCCAGCAGTGGGTCGAGAATGATGAGATTATTGTATCATGTTGGTATAATTAAACTGTGTTTCATAAATTCACAAGTTTAACAACATATTATTGTATGAGCAGGAGCAAGTTCGATGAATCAATCGAAATGTTGCTGAGGGTAGAGGCTGCTCTTAAAATGCCGAGGTTTTGGCCACAGTGGTAGATTCATTTAAATTAATATGTGAAAGCATTGACAGACTGACACGGCAGGCAATTCTAAACAATATTACTCTAAAATTATGCTATGCAGGGAGGAAAAAAACTAGTAAGTAATTAGAGTAGGAACGACGGTGCCTTTTGTATTTCTTAGTTTGTATTTTCCCCCGAAGTAGTCTTTTTTTCACCTTATAAATTATATTCTAAGAAAATTAATAAGTAGGTATATCAAAATAATTTTCTTTTTTTCAGTTTTGTTACCAACCACAAGATCGACAACAATTGAACGTGTGCCCGGAATAAGGGTCTATTCAATAAAAAAAAAATTAAAACGATGTTTTTAACGGAAAAAGGGTCTATATCGCATTATGATCAGAAGATGATAGAAAAAAAGTTTTTTTTTTCATATACTTAGACCCTTTTTCTGGGCACACATTCAATTCTAGACTTAAGATTATTTTTAAGACTTTTTAATAGATTATAAATAAAACTTTACTTAATAACATTCTATTTATTTTTACCCGACTACGGCGAAGCAAAAATGAGGGTTATGATTTTGACCGGTATGTATGTATGAATGTTCATCTGTTCCCTCATAACTTCTAAAGTACTTATCATAATTTGACAAATAAGGTTAAATTGAATATAGCGCCCTCTAGAGGGCATAAAGTCGTGAACTACAAATAAAATATGTCTTAATTATGCCGTATTGTATTGGGTATCAAATGAAAGGGCTTAATTCGCACGTTTCAAAAATATATATATTGTTAGCTGTTGCTTGCGGCTTTGCTTGCCTGTACCCGATAATTGGGAATAATTTCTATAAAATTAAGCTTCACTCCAGTCCTTCCCGCTTCACTCCAATAAAGTGGCTCTGCTTAAACGTTATCACGAAGTTATACCCCCAAAATAATTTATATACAAAATTAGTCCAACAACTAAAACCAGACTACAGAAACAAGAAAATGTTCTCATCAGAAATTTATTGTACAAACGAATCAATATTTATCGTCTATTAAATAAACAACTTACACATACATTTAAATGTTTTTAATAAATATTCATAGTGATGTTCAGAGGACAGTCGTTGTCATATGCTACTGTGCCCTAAAGCTTATGATCGCTTACTACTGTTAGAATGTATTGTTTTTTAGGGCAGGTGGCATAAGACCACGGCTATCCTCTGAACATCACTATGAATATTTATTAAAAACATTTAAATGTTTATTTAATAGACAATAAATATTGATTCTTTTGTACATAACAATTTCTGATGAGAATATTTTTTAGAGCGTGATATTACAGTGGTCGGGTTTTAGTTTTTGAACAAATTTTTTATTATCTATTCCTATTAACTAGCCCATAATCTTGAATAATTGCGTTTCTCCGCGCATGACCCAACTCCAAGTCGGAGAGCTGGTGGCGAGCTGTGAGGCGGGGCGGAGCGCCAACGCCGGCGCCTTCCGTCAGCCTGCGTTCATGAGCCGCCTCTTCCGCCGTCAGTGGAGTGGATGCCACATGAGCTCTGTGAGCTGTAAGCATTTGCAATCCTTGCTGCTGCTATTGGTGTGTAGTGCATCTTCCTGTCTACCAATAGGCACCTATGGAAAGGAGAAAATACTTAAATATACGTAAACGTGACCAAACATTTACAATTACAGGTAAAAATTTATTTACTCATTTCTGAGACGCATATAACTAGCCAAAGATCTTTTGCCACAAGGGGGCTATAAATGCTACCTTACAAATTATCCTGATGGAAGAGCTCATGGAGGAACAGCAGTACTAATCAAAAACACAATAAAAAATCACAAAATGCCAGCATAACGCTAATTGAATAAATGCGTGGAGACCAAGCATTCGAATACTATAAAGCCGATTCCGAAGGCTTTAATTTTAGTTTTAGTGATGTCAAAACTAAATATTTTTCATTTCAAACTAGTCCTTAAGTGTTAGGATTGGAAGCTAAATTACTTAGGAATTTTTCAAGTTTTGACAGCACTAAAACTAAAATTAAAGCCTACAGAATCGGGTTTAATATCTACTGGTGAGCCTACATACTAAAAAGATTCCAGACCTACTAGACTTTTATATTTCAAAAGGTATCCCGAACCTATACTATAAGGTAGAATGACGTCTGAATGGATCATAAACTCACGCCTGTATTCCCTTGCGGGGTAGGCAAAGCGTTTCCGTCACTTTTGACAAATATTGAGGGTCATTTCAGAAAGAATGGATCCTTTGACCATACCACGATATACGCCCATACAATGACCACATCACAAAAATTTTCGAGTAAAATAACTTACAATAGCCTAGGCATCAATGGCATAAGTGGGCTTCGCTTGGGTCGCAGCAATGTTCCCATTCCTGGCGGTGTGGAATATCCCACTGTTAGTGGTAATTTCATTGTGTCTTCTCACAGCGGATGACCAGGAGCTCGCAGGATTCGCCTGAGAGGTAGTTCTGGAAGATGAAGTCAATATTATAACCATATTTTAAACAAAGGATGTACCATGTCACACCAAAACCAAACTAGCAAAGTTGAGATGGGTCGCAAGTCCATCGCTTACAGCAGGTGCACAACAATCGACCCATTCCCTTAGTGGTGTTTTACGACATCCACGGGAAGATATTGTGACCATGAATATTTGGGTGGAATGTTTGTAATCATTGTTGTATAATGTATATATTTTTTTCATTGTTCTTTGTCTCTGTGTATAAACAATGAAGATTTATAATATCTGAACTGTATATTTTATAAATATTAATAGATATTTATTAATTGAAGAAGCATGAAATGTACAGGGCGGTTTAAAGGCGCCGCACACCGGACGCTTGTTTGCGTTGTAATTTGTCTCTGTGTCTGTTGTTGTAACGCACCGGTTGTAATGTATGAAACTCTATGAAAGATGGCAGACTGCGCACGCACGCCACGCCACGCATCCAGTCTGGCGTCTTTTATACAGTTTCATACCTTTATCAGGCGAGGTATCCCTGATATCCCTCGGTTGTTTATCCTACTAATATTATAAATATCAAAGTTCGTATATTTGTGCCTCAATCACGTATAAACGGATTTTGATGAAATTTCGCACAGATTACAAAATAACACATGTTGCGTGCACGAGTTAAAAAGTAGCCCATGTCACTTTCCGGCCCTCCATCTATCCATCTACATCGTCAAATTACATCGATCCGTCCGATGCTTCCTCTTTTCCCATACGAACTTTGCCACCCTTTAGGGGTAGAATTTTCAAAAATTCTTAGCGTATGCGTACATCATGATATCTATCTGTATGCCAAATTTCATCCCGATCCATCCAGTGGTTCGAGCTGTGCGTTGATAGATCACCTTTCAAAGAAAGGACCTACAATTTTTTTTTTCATTTTGGCCCTGATTATTTAATTTTTCATAGAAAGTTTTATCTTAATTTTTTTTATATTATTTTGGAACAGCCTAAAGAATAGTTACCAACACAGGGCCAAATTTATCATGACTTGTTACTCCTGTGATTATTTTGTATGGAGATTCATATGTACTATCATCAACGAGCGACCGCAATGGTCTATGCATTGGTCGATTTTGCACCACACACACGGATGTATTTGCAGATGGATGGCCGCGTTGAAAAGAGGATACCTGAAGTTTTGTGAGCGTAGTGAATGATTTGGATATCCTAGACTATAAGCAATAATATATACATATGCCTCTGTGTAGCGATAAGGTTTATATAAACTGTAATGCTATGTGTAAATAAATAAATAAATCAATAGCCCATGCTAGGCATAACCCTCTACCATCCAGTGGCGTGCACAGAACTTTTTTCCGGAAAAGCAATCTGAAGGTCAAGTACCACTTTGAAAAAAAAAAGTTTGTATGAAAATGTTCCTCTCTAGGAAAGGCAGTGCCTACCCTTGTGTCATACAAACTTTTGTTTTTTCAAAGTGTTATTAAAAATTTTTCATATTTTTTTTATTGTCGTACTTGACCTTCAGATTGCTTTTCCTGAAAAAAGTTCTGTGCACGCCACTGCTACCATGGGAGGAATTAGCCGTAATATCCACGCTTGGCAGGCGGGTTTGAGATTGCAGTGATGGAAGACTAAAAGAACACAATGCTGCCTATTCTCTGGTTGACGAGGCTCTCGGCGTTCTGCCTCAGACATTAGTCGCATTATACGTCACCCATAAATGTAAAGGGTTGGTGCTATTCTGGTCTGCCGGACACCACATGGCTCTATAACTAACTTACTTAGTTATTAGTGATGCTTCTTGACAACTCCCTTCCCTGCATGGTCAGCTCACTCACTAGCGCGGCTCTCTGCTCGTACAGACTGACACACAGCGCGTCCCCCGGCTCCACACCAGCTGCCATACTTGCTGCTCAAATTCCTCGCTGTTGGAGCTGATGGAGTTGTTGGGGTTGGGTACGGAGGTGACTGTTGAGGTCTGCCAGTTGTATGCTGTGAGGCATTTATCTAGTTTCTCCTGGAATAGTAGACAGTCATACATGAGAGGAAAACAAGCAATTTCATGAGATATTTATTTATAGTTTGGGGGTGAAATTGTGTTTTCTTCTGCAAACACTGCTTTTCATCCTGACTGTGAAGAAAGTAAACAAAATGTACATATATGTTATATTCCAATTTTTGGGGAGGAAAGTAATTTATATTGAAGTCTACTTTTCTGCCTTGGAGGAAAACTGGCACTTTTCGGGAAAACAATGACCTACTTTCCACATGAGAGATGAAAAACATTTTTGTTTATTTTGTAAGAACCATGTAATTTATTGCTGATTAAATAGGTACAGAAAATAAAGAGACTAAACAGAGTACTTTCTGTTCTGGGTAACAATTATATTAATCTGGGGTCTGGGTCTGTGTGTTCTCCCGTTTATTTAAAGTGAATGAATGAAAGAAGTATTTATTTGCTTGATGTATTTTTAAGTACCTGCATATCGGCATCATCATCATCACTGGCAGTAGAGCGAGTCAGCTATTTCTTGTAAATAATTTAATATATATTTTTTTGACTTATTCTTCTTTTATTTAAATATTATTATATATAAAAACATGACATTGTTTAGTCAGTTTTGTTAGAGAGCCATCTGCCGCAGCAGCCACACGCGCCAGGACAGGTCATCCACACCCACGCAACTCGGGGTTCGTTGGGACACTACAGGCTTTAGATAGAAGACTAACCAAACGGCTCCTAAGGCTATACAGGAGAAGCCTTAGAAAGATCACAGGAATATTAATAGGTAGGACACTGTTCATTATACAAACACTACCACACAATTGGTATTACAGATAGTCCCCTGTGCAGGGCCTGCATGGAAACAGAAGAGGCAGTGAGAAATACGCTCTTAGAATGCAATTAAATCACCAGCATCAGAAAGAATCGGAACACCGGAAAGTTTAGAGGCCACCCTAAGGAAACTAAAGAGGCTGGTGAGGTTCTGGGGGCAGCTGGGGTGGCTTGAGTGAGGGCCCACGCACAATGGTCTCACTACTAAGTGCAGAAACCCTAACTACTATAGGCTTTATTATTGACATCAACATCAGTAGAAGTAATTAACTAAAACCCAATAACTATTATGTGTCAAAATGGTACAATAAAATTCATTGGTGAAAGAGATTAGTAAAACTTTGCTTGCGTGTTTGATTTACCTGCCTACTTACTTAATAAATTACTACCTTACATTTTTTTGAGAAAAGCACTACATAGCATCGGCGAAAAGAAATTACCTCATTTAATGAACTCGTAATAATGTACCAAATACATTTCGTGGATATCTTGTCCAACAGCTCGTCGCGCCAAAACCACACACACCTTGGCGTCCTGCACCGTCATCCTCAGGTTACTCTGCTGCACCATGGACCATTGTTGAATCATTCTTCTGAAATAATTGAGAACAAACAAACAAATAAAGTAAGTCTAAAAGCAAGCACTCCCACGATGACGCAAACTCGTGCAAGTGGTTAAAACGAACGAGGCACCGTTTTAGTCTATGATCGAATGCTGCTGATTGGCTGGTAGAATTCTGACATGTTGAATGACCGCCATATTGGCTTCGTAATATTGGCTGTACATTATCACCCTGTACAATATCGGTACGAGCCGATAATACGCGACCCGATAATGTACAGCCAATATTACGCGACCCGAGCTTACGATCCATGTACACGTAATATCGGGGTGTGCATTATCGGGTCGCGTATTATCGGCTCGTACTGATATTGTACGGGGTGATAATGTACAGCCAATATTGCACACCCCGATATTACGTGTACATGGATCGTATACTCGGGTCGCGTATTATTGGCTGTACATTATTGGGTCGCGTAATATCATGGCTGTACAATATTTGTTCCCGAGCAGAGCATATTTCTCAAATCTCATACATGTTTGTTTTGTCATGAATTTAACAATTTTTTCGGAATGGCCAATTTTACAACTGATGCTAAAATATGTATCGAAAGAGAATTAAGTGCTACCAATATCGGTTACGAGCTCACCGATATTGTGAATCAATTTGATATTAAAGAATCCTGCAAATGGATTTTGGAGAACAACTTCGAAAGGGTAAGAGTTATTCGATTTCAAGTACATATTTATTTTGTTAACAACCCTCTATATAAATCTGTTTTACCAGGTCTGCCTTCAATTTCCTGACGAGTTACTCGGTGCTAGTGCTAAAGTATACGAAGAAATAAAACGCAATGTGGATGTGGACCTTTATATTCTTGGAGACACATCTTACGCCAGGTATACCGCCTCATTAGTCATTGTGGTTAAAGTCTTAAATCAAGACGCCTTCAAAAGTATTTGCGAAGTAGGGCGGGTGGAGAGGGGAGGGAGAAGTTTTTGATATCATCTACCTGATTTATGGGGAGAGGGAGAGGAGGGAACCCTCCTGTGTAATTTTTTCTTGCTGGAGGCGCGCTGTTTTTTTTTACCGAATTTTAAAAATCGTATGGAAATGACCTCAATAATTTATTATGTAAAATTGTTACTGATTTAGGGGGATAGGGAAGTGGGAGAATAAAAATAACTATAAAATAAAAGACATATTGATTTTGTTTTCACAGTAATTTTTTAAGTTGGTTTTGCAGAGTCTATCTTTGAAACATTTGAACCTACCAGTACAGATGTCGATTTTTGGCCCATTTGACCCAGTACAGAAGTTCAAGAAGTACACAAATTCACCACTGCACCGGCTCTGACGCTTCAGGATGTGCAGCCCCTTCACGCCTCCGGCTTTTTATATACACTTTAGGGGTAGTAACCACAAAACTGTAAAGAGTCGAGGTGCGCTGAGTCTGTTTTTGAATATTATTTACCTACCAGTACAGAAGTCCATTTATGATCCACAAAACATGATTTTCAGTGCGTTTTCGAAAATTTACAAAAGCGTGTCTGGCAATAAAAAATGTAACTGTGGATCACAGTTTGGGCCCCTATACCCAAATACATTCTTATATACTCCAAGTTACGGTAGATGATTTTAAAAGCCAACCCAAAGTCTTCCCACTTTCCCCCCTGTCCAGCCTCAGCTGCTACAGCACACAGGAATGCTTGCTCTTTGTTACTGAGGGCAAGGCTGCCCTTCCTTCGTGGCTCTGGCTTTATATATACTCTAGGGATAGTAGCCACAAGACTATGTCGGGTTGCTCTCATTCGGTTTTGGAGCTTCTAGTAAGCTACCAGTACAGAGTCTAGCTATGCCCTAAATAAGTTATCTGTGTAATTAATTACCTTAATATAAATATAAAAGTTTTGTAAACTAGTTTATGCAGCAGCAGTGAAGTTACGTTTAGTTTCACCTGCAGTGCCTATAACAAAATGAGGACCTTTTCATGTGATTTTACATTATTTCATTATTTTTAATATAAAATAAATTCAGATGGCTCCTTATAAGACCCAACCTGTCATCGTAGCTGGCTGGCTATTATTTCATGAGTAAAGTACCTGGTACCTACAGACCACATCTGTGCTTGTACAGATATTCTATCTCACGAAGACGGTTTGGCTATGGTTGTAGTAGTGCGTGCACATGCACTTTTAATAGTGTGCATAATCTCGGGAGAGCTACAAAACGCGCAACACACAAAGCACTCTCATATATCACTAGCATAGCCAAACAGAAGGCCTACTCCGAAGTGACAAAATTCAGTCGAATATCGGTCGGACGTATATCCATCTCTATCGCACTCTTTATGCGTGCGTCAGAGATGGACGTATGCCCGACCGATAAACGATCGAACGAATCTTTTTGGGAGTGCTGATCCTGTCTTTGTGAGATAGAATATCTGTACCAGAGTTAGGGCTGTGGAATAGATATCTGCCCCCATATAGACACTGGCCAGAATAGAAGCTAGTTTATATTATGTTATTGTTACAGCTGTTGTGTAGACTCTGTGGCTGCAATGCATGTCCAGGGTGAAGCTGTGGTGCATTATGGAAAAACTTGCTTCTCCAAGACTGACATTCCGACTTACATAGTGCTACCCCAAAAAGAAATTGATGTAGAAGTGACCATGACAGTTCTGAAGTCAAGCTTTGACTCTGATGACCATGTCAGGTTATGCCTGTTTTATGATGCTGAATTTGAGCATTGCAAAGGTCTGTATTACCTATGTTAATAGGATATGATATGGCTTTAGCAATAAAAGCAATGAACTATATTCTGTTAGTGGCATGTTAATTGTCCATTGTACAACTTGTTCTTACACAATGCAATCACAATGCTCGGTGAGTTTTCAGATTAATAAACTCCAACAGAAGCCATTTTATATTGTAATTGCATATTCATAAGTGTAAATATTATACTCATATAAGTACACTACTATAAAAGATTTATATAAAACACAATTTTTATTGTGTAACTACTATACATATTTTGATTGGTTTTCACTATTTAGGGCTTTTGAAGTTGTTGACCCAAAAGTAGAAGAGGGTCATGTTTCTCAGATTTATTTTTTTATCTCCACAGATCTACTGTCCAGCCGATGGTACAGGCTTTATCCAAAAAGCTATGTATCCTTCATAGAGAAGGAAGAGAAACCAAACAGATTCCTTGGAAGAGTCATCAGAAACAGTGACGGAGAACACATAGGAGTAGAAGATGTCAGTGATTGTGTTTGTCTATACTTGGGGTCCAGGGGGCAGACTGTGTTTAATTATACTATTTCTATTGAAGGTAGTACCAACCTTAATAATAGATTTTTTTATTTATTTATGTCAAAATTATCAACTGTTCCTTGTTTATCTTCCACAGCCTCAGAATGGTACTGCTTAGACCCAATCAAAAGTATAGTAGAGCGCATGGATGAGAGCATGTGGCTTAAGAGAAGACGATTCCTCGTAGAGAAGTGCAAGGACGCCAACACTGTGGGGATCCTAGTGTGCAAGCTCTCAGGGGATCAGACCAAAGATATCATCAGCAGAATGAAGCAGCTTTGTAAAGTCAACGGCAAGAAGAGCTACATCGTATCTGTTGGAAAACCTAATGTCGCGAAATTGGCTAACTTTCCTGAGGTGATAATCCATTTAATTTCACGTGGATTAGCAAAAAAAACATACTGCACATCTAAAAATATATTCATCTGTTTCAGATTGACATCTATGTGATGATTGCATGCCCAGAAAACGATCTCTACAGCAGTAGAGACTTCTACAAGCCCATAGTTTACCCATTTGAACTAGAAGTGGCTCTAAATACCAACCGGCCTCCTTACTCCACTACCCACATCACAGACTTTGATGAAATGCTGCCCGGAAGAAGATACTACTGTGACATAAGCCAAGTGACGAACACTACAGATGTCAGTCTCATCACAGGAAAGATTAGAGAAACAAAAGTTGAAAGCTATGAAGGAAACAGTACAGATTTAGTAGAAAAACAAAATTGGGCACTAGAAAACATAGGCAAGAGTTTACTGAATAGGTCTTGGGCAGGATTGGAGCAGAAATTGGGCGAAACCGAAGTGAAAAAGGCAGAGGAAGGTCGTAAAGGAATACCATTACAGTACAGTAATGAGCAAGAATAAAATTTTAAGATTTCATTTAATACCTAATATTTACAATTTAGGTTACAAAGTTGGTCATACTCGCGTAAGACTGATATAATGGGGAATAACTTGTAACATCAATAAATAATTTACACAACAAAGCAAATTTTCATAAAAAATCTGACCTCTATTATAAAATTGAACACAATGAACAAAATATTTAAATGGGGGCACATTCAATAAAACAGTGCCCATTCCACAATGAAATTATACAGTGCTGGGTAGAGGGCGTTACAAACCGTTAAAAGTTTCTGTAACTAGGTATTGGTGTAATAACTAAAATACGGTATTCGGTTTTACAATTGTGTCGATTCGGCGCAATACAACTTAACTTATTTGACAGGACTAAACTTAATTTAAGCGTACCATCTTTTTCTTTCTGTATTGAAAAGACAAAGACAGGAAGCTCAAAATAATCCTGTCAAAAAAGTTAAGTTGTGTTGCGCCGAATCGACACCAATAACCATGTTTTGGGAGAAACCAGGTATTGACGATAACTATCGAACGATACCCATTAATACCGAAGTTTGATACGACAGGGACAGCACGCTTACGTTGCGTTGCGTGTAAGAGCGAGACACAATGTATAAACAAAATACACACACTACTAGGCCGATGAGGCGGCCACCTGCAGCAGACGTGAGGGGGAGGTGTGCGGACAGTGGGGGGAGGTTTATTATAATGAAATATTTCCTTCCAATATTCAAATCATAATAGTTCAAATACTACTTACAGACACCTCAAAAATATTATATTAATAAATTTATCTAAGAAACAGTACACATATATACCGCAATATTTTATGAAACGATTTAATTTAATACGCGTATCGACCTCTCAGGTTCAGCTATAACTATAATAACGAATTCGAAACCTAGGTACTCGTCAATACCTATAGTTATTTAAATAACCAGTTATTGAAAACCACACCAATACCTAGTTTCAGTATTGCAAAAACACGTACCGACCCGTCACTATTCAGTGCTCTGAAAATTAAACCACATGCTCTATTGATTACAGGGCTGCGTTCATAAACTTGGGGACGCGACACGGGTTCTAATGCCATCTCTGTCGCACGCGTTGAAAATTGTATACGCTATCCTGCTGT
Source organism: Ypsolopha sequella (assembly GCA_934047225.1). Taxonomy (NCBI): domain Eukaryota; kingdom Metazoa; phylum Arthropoda; class Insecta; order Lepidoptera; family Ypsolophidae; genus Ypsolopha; species Ypsolopha sequella. The sequence goes on along the minus strand of OW203986.1, from coordinate 29,074,014 downwards.
CAGTGTTGGAACCTCACGAAGTTCATTTATGAACGGCAATCAGACAAACTTGTTGTATTGCTTTTGCATGTTTTATTCGCTTCCCCATTGAAAATTAATAGTATTAAAAAATTATATGGAGAAGTGAGATTTTTTTCAATGTAAGGAACAGGACAGCATGTGATTTAATATTGAAAGCACGTAATTATTACACTGATATAATATTTAACCATTCTAGTGAGTTTTTAATAGCTTACGTTCATACGAGCCCTTTTTTGCTGCGTTAACGCTTAAAAATAGAGCAAGGACCGATATAAAAACTCAAAAAAATCTCCCACGTACAAAACAACATCAAAAAAAGCGCTCGTGCGAACGTAGGCTTATAGTGAACTTTGAGTGGTAGTTATTCTATTAATTCAGAACTTTTGATTCAAAGGGTTTTGTGGAGATTTCAGCCATTCCTTCCTCAATAACTGCTTCAGCTGTGAGAGTCTTAGGGTAGGGTTTTCGGCCTTCAGTCGTGGCATCGTGGCCTCCTCGAATGCTGTGTAAGCTGCCTTTAGTCGCTTTTCAGGGTGCCTGTCGATCTCTGTTGTAGACTCACTGTGAAATAAATGATACTGTTTATTAAATAGCTACAAGAAATGAACATGCCACCACTCACTTCTATGAATCAATAACAAAGCTTATTATTTAACCCTCAGAATTATTGGCCAGAGGGCCTATTATGTATCTCTAGTTGCCAACTTAACTGGGTGCCTATCAACAAAAACATAGATATACTATCGAATTCCGATTGTCTAAGGATATGTTCGCACTTGAAGTGACGACACAGTTCGTAAATAGTTCAATACTCACTAAAGGCAATTTTGAAAGTTCAGTTTTTAGCTGTTTTTGATGATAGGCACCTAGTACAGTTGGCAACTAAAGATACAAAATAGAGGTGCTGTTTTGTTTTCCCGCCAATTTTGGCGCGCTGGTTCAGTATTTTCACTATATCTCTGCAAATAGTTCTCAGAGTCTAATGCGGTTTACTTTTTCTAAAACTAGATTAAATTTTCGGACTAAAGTGCACAGAGAAAAATATATATTATTATTATACATTTGTATACCGTATATACAGAGTGGAAAAAATGAAAGGGCCCTGGAGGGGAACTACCTTAAATCCTTTAGTTAGCTCATTTTACTGAAAGGAAACATTTCTTTATTTTTTAAAAGAAACAAAACTGCATTCAAAGATCTTCTAAAATCTGCTTGTCTCACCCGGGAACTGTACCAACTAAAAATAAAAAAAATAAACTCTCGCTATTTTATTATACCAATCGGTAGGATTATTGTTCAGGATAAAATTTGTCTAATAAACATTTGGTCTTACACTCATCTGCTGTATATATATGTCTATGCAAATATATTATTATTTAAAAATAAATAAACCATAACAATAAAAATAAATATATACTCACTGATGTATATGTAAATGTTACTACTCATACTTTGCATTTGCCACGATCTTGTCTTAGGAAGTCCGATCGGACCTGTTACAATTCTCAAGGGTTAAGGGCATTGTAACCTTTATCATTAACCTATTATTAGTCACAAATCCCCCCCCCCCCCGCTCCCGAAGCTATACGAGGGAGAGTAAGAGAACAGCTCTTAACATGCCTGGGACCGATTGATGGCGGCATGTCCACTATCCATCCCTAATTCCCGGTATTATATAAAATAGCCTGATAACGGGCAGCGGCGTCACTGGTGGGAGGGTTTCGGCACCGCGCTAACCCACCGAACTGTGCAGCGTGAGTATGGGCCATGGGCAATACAGATGTGCTATCCTACGAATTTCACTTTGCTATGGTTATAGTAGTGACAGTAACCGCTCCCAAGGTTACGCACACTAGAAACAGTGCGTGTGCGCGCAATGTAGACAATGTACAACCATGTAGAGTTCATAGCATTAAACATCTGTACTTCCAGGAGGACCGCCGAGAGCGGCGAAATCTTCTGTGAAACGTGAACGCATAAGCGTGGACAGTGACTTGTATACTCGGAGTCACCTCTGATATGGGGATTCATGTTGTGACAGATTGACAATGCATATTTCATAATAGGGCCATAGAATGAGAAATAATATAAAATTACCTGAGAACAGAGATGGCTTCCTCCACAGTCTGTGCCACCTCCCCGTCCAGCTGCACGCGGTTGATGTTCTCCTCGAGCTTGGGTTCTTCAACAGTCACTCTGGCTGGCTGTAATAACAAAATAAATAGCATTAGCAGAAAAATTGCTGATAATTTTTGTACCAAAATATCAATAACTATTATAATGGCCAAAATACAACTTTTATCTATAGCCTCGACCTTAACCGCTGTACATGAGATCAATATTGTCAGACAGATCCTCCAATATTGTTTCATTTATTTTATTTTAATTCTACTCTTTCCTTTCCTGCCCCCCCAGCACCTAAGACGACACAGCGGTTACGGTCATACTATAAGAGTAATTTATACCAATAGTTTACTATATATGCATAAACTTAACTGTTATAATATTATGGAGCTTCAAAATAATTGGATTTTCCACAAGGGTGAAGTTAGAATAATTTAATAATTTTTTTTTAACTTCACTCTTACGAAAAACATAACTATTTATAACTAAGCTAGCATAAATAAAATCATTAGAAATACGTTTATTGGTAAGATAAGATACATTTGCTTTTAGCTAAAAGTTGTATTTTGGCATTTATATTTGTTTTTTTTTTATATTTCGTTACAAATCTGGAGAACATCATCTATGGCGACTCTGACAAGTCCTTGAAATGTGGAAGAATTTAAGAAAGCATGCAAATGAAACTTAACACTGCTCTCCTCTGCTCTAGAAGGCAGGGAATTTTAAAATAAAATATAATATGTAAAATAGTTGATCTAATGAAGCAATTTCCCCAAAAATGTTTCGGATCTGAAAACACTTCTCGAAACAAAAGGACCAAAAATTATAAAAAAAAAAAACATGCTAATAGACAACTATGTAAAAATTACAGAAAAATAATGAGGTCGTCAAATTTCGGAATACAAAAAAGAAACACAACATTTACATCCTTTCAAAACTACGATATAGATGGCGCTAGCTGTAAAATACTTTTCTATTTATTTTTCAAGTATGGCGGTTCTAAGAGAGTTTAACAGTGGCAAGAATATCTTGGGAACACAAAATTAATTTTAGTTTGTTTTTTACTGTTAACAAAGTGCAGTGCCAATATTGGCGTAGCCAGGTTTTGTAAGGGGGCCTAGTAGGAGCAAGCCTCAGAAAAAATTGGCTGTGTTCAAAATTATGGTTTACTAAAATGGAATTTCAATAGGAATCGAAAATCACTTAACACATAAAATATGAAACTTCCCTCCAGCTCTACTTTCGGAATTTGCATACACGCTTGGGCATATTTCCATCCCAAAAACGCTTAACCGGTTCACATGTTCATGTTAAAAGGCCTCTGTACGGCTGGATTTTTCTTAAGATTCATACAAAAGGTAAAAACTGAATGTGAAGTCAACAGCCTATTTTCTTCATATTTTTTTTCATAAGTATTATCTAACTACGTCTCTATACAGCTCAAAAAGCAAAATTTGAGGAAACACCATCATAATAGCTGTTTTGATCGATTTTTCTGCAGGAAACACATGCTTTCCTGGGAGCCGCGCCCATCCCTGCCCCTACCTGGTTACGCCAAGTACCAATGTGCCGACGGCTTGGATTCTCCTTCAGCGCAGGCACAGCTGTGGACAACTAACTAGCTAATATTGATGTAAGTTCTTTTACTAACCACAGGTTTCGCAGGCTCGGCTTTAACAACCTTCATCTGAGTGATCTGAGCACGTGTGATCTTCGGTGCCGGAGCAGCTTTAGGAGCCACCTTCAGGGACTCCATCTCTTTCTCAAGTAATGCCTTTGCTTCTGCTTTTTTCTGGAGTTGTTCCAAGCGCTTTTTCTCTTGTTCTTCCTGGGAATAACGAATAAGAAACATCACTTTGAATTTGAACAGAAAATGAAAATATTACAAACAAATATCAAAACAAAGATGGTTGACCCTAATACATTAACTGCAAAAGACCTTTTAACAGTGGCATGCGGTTCATATAGACCAGGGGTCTCCAAACTACGGCCCGCGGGCCAAGACCCTTAGTACTGTCCTGTGCCCTGCACAAAAGATATCTCACTGACCGGCTAGTACCAATATGAAAATTTGCAAATTTTACAGTATTTTGGAATTATCTATGTCTTGGCCCTTGGGTCTTAGTGGGGGAATCAGTGTGGGACTTAGGCTAAAAAGTTTGGAGACCCCTGATATAGACAAAAAGACACCGTCTACCTTTGACAAATACGCATCATTTACATATTTTTGTTCAATCTGTATGTCGGCAATATTCTAGTGGTCAGGTTGTATATCTCAGACTTTTATATTTTTATATAAAACTATGCATGCCACCATGCCACTGCCTTTTAATATAAGTAATAAAGCTGATTCTGAAGGCTTTAATTTTAGTTTTAGTGCTGTCAAAACTTAATTTTCTTGATTACAAAATAGTCTTTAAATGTTAGGAACAGAAGCTAAATTACTTTGAAAAAGTTTTAGTTTTGACAGCACTAAAACTTAAATTAAAGCCTCCAGAATCGGCTACATTCTCTTCCAGCATAAATACTATTTATTGTCTTACTCAAGCTCCTGTTATATTGTATGGAATAAGTCTATTTCAAGCTTTTTTTAAATTAATTTGTGCATTAAAACATTACATAATGGCATTACTTAAATATTAAAAGGAGTTAATTAAAAATATACTGTAAATTAAAACAAAAATGAAAGAAAAGCTTTACCTGTACACAAATTTTATAGTGAGTTTATCTGTTTAGGTAGCGTTCCTAAACGCCTGGGTAAATGTTAGATTTAACTGTCAAAGTGAATTTAACATTTCTGAGGTTTATGGATGACCAGGACCTGTAGCATATTGTTTAATCGCGCGCGACGCCACTAGTTGAATCACAAGTGCAAGGAACGTGACATACTGTTTAATCGCAAAAACATTGTGACATACTCCTCGCACTTGCGATTCAACTATGTCGCATCGCGCGCGCGGTTGAACACTGTGCTATGGCTGGTGGAGCTGTTAATTTTTACTCCGCTGGTTGTGAAATGGGTGACAGTTAATTTTTACCTTTACCCTGGCGTTTAGGAATGCTACCTTATTAAACATTTATGAAAATAAAAGTTTGAACTTAGTAGGTACAAGAGAATTGAGAAAAACTATTAATTTGCTATTTAATTTTCAAAGTTTTGTGTTATTATTATATTAACATATTTTCATCATCACTGACATTATTTACACATTTTGTATGTTATAAATAAAGTATTGAATTATAACAGATTTAAAATTTAATCAGCAAAAATAAATTTTCAAAGGACAAAAGTGCAGGACATTAAAGTAGAGGCAATGTTGTACAAGTATTTTGACAAATTCAACAGCCTGTCACAACTATTTTGTTCAGGTACATACTTTCCCATGCACTAGGCATTGTGCACAATGTATTGCAATTTTCAAATTGGCAAAAGCTTTATATTAAAGGGACCATCCATAAATTATGTTACATGTTAAGTGGCTGCACAATGCCAAAATTCAGTCCTGCTCTAACGCTTCCGTTTTTTAAGTGTCTATCCTGCTCTAAGCACATGCAAAACTTCAGTTATTTTGAAATTGCAGCTACATTAGGATGTTATTTATATTTTTTTTATGTAATAAAGATGGTTTTTTCTAGTAAGTATCTGCGGGTGTTGGTGTCTTATCAATCGGTTTTGAAATATGGAAACTGAATCGATTTTTTCATGAAATTCATGCTTATTTAAAAGTATTATATTTCAAAGGAGATTGAAAGCATGTTTATTTATAAAGTGTAATTAATAATTGTCTTGAATCAAGAAACACTCCATATTTTTGCCATCTACATTGACAGAACTGAATCCAATGCAAAACTGATGTTTAGCATTGTGGAACCCCTTACGGGCGATGGAGGGGTTTAAGAAAGTGTAACAAGTGGGGAGATGAATAATAATGTTCATGACATAAATCTATTTTATTTAATTTGTTTATGAATTTTCTAAAATATTTATAAGAAAACAAATATATAGATATAATTTTGGAAGTTCTGTTTTAATTTAATAAAATTTTAAATTGCTATATAAGGTCTTTCAATTTAAATGAAAAGTAATTTCTAAAAACTATAGGAAGGCGTTGGTGACTGTATTACAATTTTATATTATCACAGTTGCCAACGGCACATTTTTATGTTATATTTTTTTCACAAGCAATCATTTGCTTACTTAACTTACAATTTGGTTTTTGTTTTTGTTATCCAAAATTATTGTACCAAATTTTTTTTTTTATTTTTTTTTTTTTTCCTATTTTTGGTCTACTTGCGATCGGTCTTTTGACCATAAGCAGGTATTTTGTGGGTGAAGAGCTTGTGGGTTGGTTGATACAGCTATCAAACAACCTTTATCGGTCTACTTCCTGTTATGCAATCCCAGGATCGTGTGCCTCTTCAGGCGTCCCACATCAGCATTACTAGTAAGCAAATCTGTTGCTAGGTTGTTTACGTGAGACAAAAGGCGGGCTTTGTATTTCACATTGCGTTCCTGTATTTCTTCAATCACTGTTGGTACTTCAAGGTATTCATGAATTTCCATGGACTTTGTGAACCAGGGATTGTACCAAATACCAAATAAAATTATTATTATTATTATTATTATAATTTAGGAGGTGATCCAGTATTGTTAATACATCACATTTCACTGAAATGTACTTTTTTTTATGTAAATAAACGTTATTAATTGACTAGTTTGTCTTTAAATGTAGTTAATATATATATATATACACTTAATAAATATATCTCACAATAACTTAAATTTTAACTTTTTTTTATGCAAACTTTTTCTTCACTTGTCCATACAAACTGAGTGAGCTGATCGGACCACTTTGTACTGAGAAGTGAAAAAAAGTTCATGCAAAAAAAAGTGCTTTGCAGTGGAATATTATGTATTAACGATATTGAATCACCTCCTAAATTACTTTCATGTGGTGTCACTAGGGTTGCCAGATGTCCGGTCTAACAGTACGGTTTTTTGAACAGCTGTCCAGTCTAGAAAATGGTGGAAAACCGGACAATAGAATGTCCGGTTTTTTTGAAAACACGTGATATATATACCTCACTTACGAGATGGTAAAATATGTGTACAGTGTTCCTGTCTCCAATGCCTCCGTAGAACGATTTTTTTATCGTAATGGGTAATGTATGGACTGACGGAAGAAATTGACTAGGTGTGAATACCGTAAAAAGCGAACTATGTGTTTCTAGTGCCAAATATCTTAAAAAGTGATTTTTTGCTCACCAACAGCAATGGTAAATAAATATAAGTTTTAATGTTTACTAAGTGTTTCATTGTGTTCACCCTCTGTTATTTCTGGTAATTTTCTCAGTTTGATCTGGCCAAAGTCAAATGGTCCTCCCTTTCAACAAATTGTAGCAAAAAAAATCATACCCTTTGATAAAAAAAGTTCGGTTTTTTTATCCGGACCATCTGGCAACCCTAGGTGTCACACCAGGGGACTAGATTTGCAAACCTGTTGTTTGGGGACAAGTAATATTACCTGAAGAATGAACTGTGCTTCTGCATATAGAACTATATGGTCTTATGTTAACCTAACCTACCGTCTCGATTTGCGGTGATGATGATGAGCTTGGCATTCTGCACACTGACATCTACAAATCAACTGCCCTAGTAGGTATTGGAATGGCAGCTAGGTTTTCTGACTACATCCCATTACAAGTACAAGGCAAAACTTCATTTTCAAACCTGGCAAATGACTAAAACGAAGTTTTTTTTACAAGTACCTACCTTTTTCTGTTGTTTCTTTATAATCTTGTCATCATCTTCCTTCCACTCTTGATCTTCTATATTTTTCTTCTGCTTTTGGTCTTTCTCTTGTTTAGCATTTTCTTTACGTTGACGGGCCGCGACGGCCTTGCTGTTCTCACCAACAAACTTCTTCGGCATTTTTCTAAAATTATCAACCGTTTATTATGTTAGTTACTAATAAATTGCAGGTAAAACGAAAAGGAAACATAACCTTTCCAGTCCAACAACAAAAGCAAAAACGACAATTATTTGCTCACCGAGTTTACAGTACCCAGTACGAAATTAATAGGTAAAGTGATTTTATTCTAGCCAATTTTATTTTAACAAAATCCTAAGTGAGTACCCTACTTATCCTACCAACCAAAGCTGAAAAAATATGAAAAATTCTCGGATTTTTTTGTATTTGTTTTTGACGTTTAAGTTGCAGTCCGAATCGAAGTGGTTATATTGTCTTTGGTCCGAATTATCAAAAAAAAACCGGCAAGTGGGTGTCGGCCATGCGGCTATGCCAATCGCAATTTAGACTCTCTACGGTTCCGTAGTTAAATTAAATTAAAATTCATTTATTTCAAGTGACCAAGACTCATATAGGAATAAAACATAAAACAGATTAAATTAAATATAACATTAAATTGTACTAATAATAATAATAATAAAACACACAATATATATAATAACTGCTCACCACGGCTACACACACATGCCTGTCGCATGCCTGTTGCAACAGTGGCGTATGTAGAGACAATCAAGCCTGTCCGCGATCATTGCCAGGATTGTGTTGGCGCTGGCCCGCACTCTGTGTAGCAGAGACGCGCATCGTCTGCGCATGGTCGCATGGAAGCAGTCAATGCGAGCCCAGGCGAACATGCCCGAGGCGCTACAGTAGCGAGGCAGCCTCAACACCGCCCTGAGCGCGTTATTATACTGGACTCGGACAGCCCCGTATGACCTCTGAGTGTAGCTAGCCCACAGGCTGCACGTGTAAAGCGATGTACAGAAAGCCCTAAATAGGGTAAGCTTTACCTCAGTAGAACAACGTGCAAACCTGCGAGCCAACATATTTGCTCTAATCGACAAGGCCCTCCGTTCCCGCTCAATATCAGCATTATCCCTGAGGTCGGTTGTGATAAGATGACCCAGGTATTTGAACTGTTCAACCCTGACTAAAGGAACACCGTATAGTCGAACAGGCGGCACGCTATGAGGGCTCCCTGTACCGGCCTCAAAGACAAGGTACTGACTTTTTGCAACATTATACTTAAGCCCGTGGCTTAAGGCGTACTCCTCACACGTCATCAACAGTGATCTGAGACCACAGACCGATGCGCTCAACAACACCGTTAACGTTAACCGTCACAGTTTGCGCCAGTTTGCGGTGCGGACTCGGATGCAGGGTTGCCAACTCGATACCACGGTTGGGTGCTAAATGACACCTTACTCAAATAGTGCTAGATTGCTATGAATTTCCAAAAATAGTGCTAAATTGGTCATGAAATTAAATATTTCATCAAATACAAAATATTTTTTATTTGATGAAAAGCATTCTAAACATTATCTATGTACTAAGAGTTTTAGTGCCTTACTAAGAGTGCATTACAAACCTGAAAACATTAATTAGAGAAAAATGTCTAGTAGGTAAGACAAATATTTTGTTGTAGATTTGATGGTTCCCTATTTTTTCAAGAATATCTTAGGGAATTTCATATATGAGGCAGCTCTTGCGTGGCTGCTAAATAGTGCTTAATTTAGTGCTCAATAAAAATAAAATAAAATGAAATTTATTCATCAAGATTTTGACATGTTCAGAAATTTACGTCAGCGTCCGGTGTTAAGAGGCTATACGAATTTCTTTTTTGTCACTGTCACTCCGATTCAAGGCAAAAGGGAAAAAAGTCGGTTTTATATTTTTATTGAAAAAACTAAATCAAATTTTCCAAAATCAAAAATCTAGATATTGTTGAAACCCATCTAATAAAATATGTTTGGGTTCTGTACATGACAACTCGGGATCAAACTGAACGAGACCCTCATGCATTTGCGCAATTTTTTTTTTCTTTTGTATTCAGACGTTTCGGGACGTAGCTTAAGCTATGATACTAAACGAAATATGACTTTAATGATATAGCTTAGATGTATATTTTGCTACCATTCACATTTGTTCGCTTCATACTCGCTCGATTTTGATTTGTCAAGTTGTCGATTGTCGCGTTTAACGCACACGATGAATTCTGCAACTGGTTTCAAAGAGTTCTAGGTTACGGTAGCATAGTGTTTAATTGCGCGCGACGGACGCCCACCACTAGTTGAATCACTAGTGCAAGGAGCATTTAATCGCAAAAACAAAGTGCCACACACCTTGCACTTGTGATTCAAATAAATCACATCGCGCGTGATAAAACACTGTGCTGCGGGCGATGATCACAAATTATTTGGTTTATTCTGCTTATATATAATATATATTCTACTATAACCGACTTACCTACAATAGATGAGTGTGTTTATTTTGTTTAATCTGATGACCACACCCATAAACGACCATTTCGCATGACTTTGACTAGCATCGAGCATCGCAAATAATTTCCAATGCTCTCTGCATCGTATACAAACTTATCTGTAAGACTGACACTTACTCAATATAAAAGCCATTTTAGTTTGACCCACCCGAACCTATCATTTTGACAGGTAAAAAATGGTTGTTTATATTTTATCATTATCAGTTTTCATATCACACATCCATCGCCGCGCCGCAACCCGTTGCACAAATCGTCGCTGCCGGCGATGCGTGGTGTGAAAGTGACAATTGTCATTTTCAATTTTTCATCACTGAAATAAAACATTTTTCAAGAGATAGAGTTCATTAATTTCATTGGTAAATGCTAATTTGCTTTCTAAATAAAGTTTTCCAGTTGCCTGACAAGGGCGAATAAACAATAAAAAGTTGTCCAGTTTATATTTGTACAAAAAAAGAAAGTTAGATTGAAATTTCCCAATGGCCCTCGTAGCTTATGATAACAGTGACTCCAGCGAGTTTGAGGAGGAAGATAATGAGCCTGCACCCACTGCAACTTTAATCGCCAAAAATGAAGAAAATGCTGGTAAACATCCTCATAATTTACCTATTGAGCTCTTATTTACATTACATACATATATTCACGCCTGTTTCCTAGAGACCACAGATTTCCATCTGCTACGATCCTGCTTGGCACACTTGTTTCGCCTCTTCCACAATCTAGTAGAGTCAGCAGAGACAGATAGCAAGTACCTACTAAGAGGGGAGGCTGAAAAGTAATCTACCTAACTATGAAAGAAAAGACGTAACTGGATAGTTTATTTTTATTTTTCTATATAGTCCCCTGCTAATAAAATGCACTTATTAAATTTTTCAAATATTGAATTTAAACCATTAAAAAAAATATTTTTCGTTTTGTCGTCAAAATAGTCAGAAACCGCTGCCTTCATTTCGTCATCGGTCATAAACCTTCGTCCCCTGAGGTCTTTCTTGAGAAGTCTAAACAGAAAATAGTCACAGGGGGCTAGATCTGGACTATAAGGGGGGTGGTCAATGGTTTCGAAGCCATTGTCTTTAATTGCTAGCTTTGTTGTGCGTGCGGTATGCACTGGTGCGTTATCGTGCAAAATCAGAATTCCTTTGCTTAGTTTACCTCGCCGTTTTTCTTTTATTGTCTCTCTTAGTTGATATAATAAGTTTGAGTAATAATCAGCATTCATTGTAGTTTTCTTCGGTAAATAATCTATGAGCAAAATCCCTTCTGTGTCCCAAAAGATTGTAGCCATAAGTTTACCGGCCGATGGACAGACCTTGAATTTCCGAGGCGGCTTCTCATTCTTAAATTTCCACTGTAACGACTCTTGCTTACTTTCCGGGTCCCATTGTCGAATCCAAGTCTCGTCACATGTTACAATTCTAGAAATTATTTCTTCCTCTTTCCCTCGACTCATGTCCAAAAACTCTTCGCAACATTTGACACGCCTCTCCATGTCAAATGCAGTCAACATTCTAGGGACCCAACGTGCACTAACCTTGGACATGTTCAAATGCTCATGAATTAGTTCATTGACTCGCTCTTTACTAATGCCCACATCTCTAGCTATCTCCCACTGCTTCACTCGTCGGTCCTCTAATATAATTTTTTTCACCCTGGCTACATTTTCATCGGTGACGGCTGAAACTGGTCTTCCGCTACGAGGATCAACTTCGAGGCTCTCACGACCTAATTTAAACTGCCTTGACCAAAACTTTATAACAAATTCGGAAGAACACGAACTGCCAAACACACGTAACATACGCTGTCTGATCTCCGAAGGCGTATTCCCTTATTTAGTCAAAAACTTAATCACCGCACGCGGCTCAATTTTATCCATTTTCACTTTTTCTACCGACATGTTCGAAACAATTGTAGGAGACAAATAAACGTGATGCAATAAACAAATGAATGTAATACATTTTGAAAATAGAATAACAAACGAATATAAATCCATACCAGCCAGCATTATTTTTGTATATATTCCTGACCAAGGAGATTACATGTCAGCCGCCCTACGTAAGTAGAGTAGTTGTAGTGATATAAATAACCAAGTTGTTTCTATGTCCTAATAATTTACCTTCAATTTATTGATATTTATTTAATATTTGCAATTCTGATCGAGTGGTCTAATTTACTTTTCCAGGATCCTTAATTTTGAATCCAGTGACACAAAATAGGCCAAATTCAGACATTCAAAGTGTAAACTTGTTCAACTTACTGCCACAACCAACAAGTAAGAAGCCAGCAGTTATAGAGGAGGAGGATGATGAATTTTTGCACAAAAAGGAGTCTCTTCCCAATGTTGCTAAGCCGAAAGCCAGGATCACTGTGCCCTCATTGAGTGACGTAAGTTCTATTTTTATTACTGTATCTTAACAACTTACACTTGAATACTAGTCATTCAACTGAACATTATGATTTTTTATTTGTAGAAACTTAGGTAAAGAAAGTTAGCAATGAAGTCTTGCTGTGACATTCCAAATGTTATAGGAGTTTTATAATTAGGATTCCATATTTTTTCAGTTCAAAGATGTTGCAGACAGTACACCAAACAAGCTAAGAGCTCCTAGCACGGTAAGTATTTACTATAAAATCATTGTAAGTGGCTCAGAGCATGTACCAAATAAGTTGGTGTTTCAGAATTTATATTTCTTGTAAAACATTTATTTCAGAAAAAGTCAGGACTCCTGAGCATGCTTCCACAACCTAAAAATGCAATCAGGTTAACAACAACCTCAAAGTCTTTAATACCTCATGTCTTGACACAAAAACCACAAACCACAACAGCCAAGAAGAAAACACCAGAGCCGTCTCCAGCAAAACTTGCTAAAGTTGAAACTAAGAAATCATTAACTATAGACTACTCCGATGAAAGTGATGATGATGATACAGCAACAGATTTCTTCTCAATAAACAAGCCTATAGAATTACCGCCTGATGATGTACCATTAGATATAGATGCTAAACCAACTAAACAAATTGAAGAAATTAAAAATGTTTCTGTGCCAAGCAGTCAAAGAGAAACACCAAACATACAGTCTTATTTCAAACAGGATAGTGTTGATAATCATGTGGAGTTGCTGCCAGATGAAAGTAGTTATAGAGGTCCAGAAGCTGCTGGTTATGAAAATGGATATTCTCAAGAAAGTTCCAGTAATGACATGGCTCTGGATGAGGAAGCTGTAAGTTTACTTGCCCCATACTAAAGCTTAAAATTCTGATGTACCCTTGAGGTCATTGGTTTAAAAACATGCATGCCCAATTACATAATATTAGGTGAAATAAAAAAATCTTTTATCAGATAAACTTTGGAATAATAAAATTGGTGTTAAAATGCACCAAAATTTATGAAAATAGTAGATTTGTGTCAGATAAAATAATTCATTAATTTTACAGATTCGTCAACTCTGTGGCTCGCGCGGCAAGCGTAAACGCGAAGATATACAGATAGTAGACGTCAACCAACAAGAAGTGTTGGCGGATGCACGTGAGTGGCTCATGAAGGGCCTTATGGATGACACCACTAAGCGTGTGTCTTCGAGCAAGAAGAAGGGCAATGAACCCACCAACCAGCAGCGGAGGAAACACCAGATCACATATCTGGCTCATCAAGTATGTTATCCTTAATTCCTGATCCTAATTTTTATACTACAAATCTGCATAAAATATGATATCAAAATGAGGAACTATTTTTCATGTGGTTAATCTGAATGCATAGATATTTTAATGTTTTTTTTTGTTTTAGGCCAAAGCAAACGAAGCTGAATTACAAAACCAATGGGCCAATAACAGAATGTCAAAGAGACAAACTCAGTCGAAATATGGATTTTAGTTGTACAGTTTAAGTTTAAATAAGTCTCTTTTGTAAATAAATAAATTTTCTTCATGATAAACCCTGTTTAATAATTGATTTAATAAAATTAAGGTTTGAAATAAAATTAAATATTTATTGCTAGCACTAAAGTACAAATAGATACAAAGTAATTCTACAATCTCTTAGCCTTCCTGGGTCTCGGGGGATTCCATGAGACGCGGGTGGTGTCTGTTATTGACACTATGTCCAGGCCACCCATCTGTAGACCCTTCACTGCAGCCTGGTCAGAAAAAAAACATAATTTAACCTTAGGACATGTTCTACTGACCAAATAAAATAATGTGAACCAAATTATTTGTTTTCTACATAAATTCCTAGAAAAATCAGTAGTGGAGTTGTGAACATTCTTCAAAGGCAAGAAGTATAAGTTCTTACCAGTCTTCCAGGGCCAAGTCCTCTTACTCGAACTCTTACTGTCTTGAATCCTTTATCAATAGCTTTCTGTAAATTAATAAAATATGTTACTATTCAGGTTTTCTTTATAAATATTGATATATATAGTGGTTTATTTTAAATTATAGACATTAATTAATATAAGCATCTCACTGTTGCTAAAGCAATAGCAGTAGTCTGGGCTGCAATATTTGTGCCCTTCTTTGTATTCTTGAAGCCATCCATTCCACAAGATCTGATGATCTTGATTATCCCAGCAGCATCGGTGAGGCTGACAATAGTGTTGTTGTGGCTAATCCTAACATTGCAGATCGGTAGTTGCTTGAAGGGCGCTCCATCAAAGAGCATATCATCTGTTTCTGCCGTCGGAAAGATGTGTTGTTTTCTGAAATGAGAATTCGAAAAATAATAATAATCAAGCATAGAGGAATGTTTCTAGAGGTTAGAATTGACTAGGGAGCTTTTACTTGGGAATAGAATATTAGCGTGGTAATTTTATACTTACTGTTTGATCATAGAATCTAAATCAACAATTTTCTCTCCCTGTACACCATCGTCATCTTGAGGAATCTTCTTGTAATTCCATTTCTTGTCTTCAACAGTGTTTGGGGCGGTAGTTTGGAAAAACCTCACAGCATTGGTAACTGGGGCTCTTAAAGTATTTCTAATTGCACAAAGCATGTTTTTTTTACAAATTCCCCTTATATCTTTTATTTTTGATAAAATATTACGAAACTGTAAACATAACCTCAACTCAATTTTAGTTTGGCAGTTGGCGTTTCGTTCATTATTGCTCATTGCGATATGAGATGTCGTTCAACTTTATACACTTTTTGCTATAGGCTGGCAAATTCGTACACTGATTGTACGTGATAGTTCCCGTTATTCAGTACCTATACTCTATGGTCCCATAGTATGCGAGCGACGCGACGGGGTCGGGGGACGAGAGATTGCGGGGCCGGGGGACGAGAGATTGCGGGGCGGGAAAGAAGAGCCCGGGCAGGCGGTGCCGGTGGGGCCGCGTAGTACGTTAGTGGTTTAAACGTATTCCTTATTCTGAGGTTTAAACCAAAGTCTATGGTTTAAACTTGCACACAATAATTTACGAGTGTCTACGATACCAAACAATTGTGTCGATTCGGCGTAACATGACTTAACTTATTTGACAGGACAAAACTTAATTTAAGTTTTAAAAATTGACGTTTAGAATAAGGAATAAATAATGTTATTAAATTAATTAATAGTAAAACAAATGTGAAAGACAATAATTAATACAAAAATAATCCTAAAGAAATAATTATAAAAATAAAATTGCCTCTAGATCACTGCCCTGCGGGAGAGTGCCCAAAATACTTGCCACATTACCTGTCTGTATGGCAAGACTTATAAATGTATTAATTATTTATAATTAATAAATAATATTACATATAGGTAAGTATATGCAATTTAAGTTTTTGTCCTCGTCTTTTCAATATAGAAAGAAAAAGACAGGACGCTTAAAATAAGATTTGTCCTGCCAAATAAGTTAAGTCGTGTTACGCCGAATCGACACAAATATCGTTTTCGCGTGAAATTATTGATAATATTTCTAACCAACAATTTCACAAAAAACGAGAAAAAGAATATGGTCAACACTGGTGTCGATTCGGCAACACAACTCAACTTATTTGACAGGACTAACCTTATTTTGAGCGTTCTGTCTTTGTCTTTCCGATACAGAAAGAAAAAGACAGAACGCTCAAATTAAGTTTAGTCCTGTCAAATAAGTTAAGTCGTGTTGCGCCGAATCGACACAAATGTCTATGTACACTGATAGTTGTTGTCATACGGTGCTGCTAACAAGTACAACATGCCTGAGACATCTCCTCAGACCAATCAGAAGCGAGAACGAGTAAAGAGGGCGTGGCGTAAGAAATTAAGACAGACGTTATCACTTGTGATTGGTTCTCTAGCGATGTTATAATAAATTTGGTCAATCACAGCATTCAGTGTTATATAGAATGTAATGTTATAACATCGGTTAAACAATTGTTATCTTATAAACTTATGGGAGTAGGAAAACTTGTTTTTTTTTATTACCTGTATCAAATTCTTGTAATGTTGGACCTTCCAATGACTTTTTCAAGCTTCCCAAAATATCCCAAAGTCTGTGCCAAGAAATCATTAAAAAAAACGGCCAATTGCGTGTCGGGCCACGGCAGTGTAAGGTTCCGTAGTTACCCTGCACAATATGCACTTCTTCTCCAAGTACATTTTATAAGTTGGTCGACTAATACAGATCGCGCCAAACTTCGAATACGTTCGGAAGTTGTTCTTCCCAAGAACGGCCCATACATTTTGTTCCTGCTGATGCGAATCGCCCCGTGTTGAGAGGGGACTAAAAGTTAGGCGCGATCTGTACTCGTTAACTTGTAAAGCCTACTTGGCTGTGATAGTTTTCCTTTTAATTTCGTTATGTATATATACTACTGCCGTGATTTTTTCACGTCTCCGAATACAACCGTTTCGCTGGCAGGGGGGGGGGGGCCTTGACTCTAACAAAAATTAACACTTTTAAACTTAATATTTCGCAAACAGAACCCTGGATCGAAACATGGTCTTCTCACACCCCCAATATTTTTAAATTACCTATCCAGCGACACCCCACACTAGGGGATAGACGAGAAAAAAAAAACATCCCCACTTTACGTGCAGGGGAGGTACCGTAAAAAAAATATTTTTCAAAATTTTACTGCACCACTTTATCGCCGTGATTAATATGTATACCCATGCCAAATTGCAGCTTTCTACTACTAATAGTCTCTAAGCTAAGCCGCGGACAGAAAGACAGACAGACAGACGGACATGGCGAAACTATAAGGGTTCCTTGTTGTTGACTACGGAACCCTAAAAACTTTGTCATTTTGACATCGATATCAATTTCTTTGAAAACATGGTCTCTTACCTTCATTTGTTTGTATTTCATGTTTGGTTTTCATGGATTGACCCATAATATCTCTATGAATATCTTATAATTTCTTTGAGATCGTGTATTTTTAATAATAAAAGTAATTACACCAATAATGCAATGATTTAATTATATCAATAAATTATATAAAATTTAATTCTTACTAAACATTTTCTTATAGTATAGCACTGACTGCGAAAATCCTCTTAAGGGCGAGGGCACACCTAACGCGAGCAGCTGTAAATGTCCAGCTTCAGCTATAAAGTTGGCTTCGAGCAGTAGAGTGGTCGCCCACTTAACATTATAAGTGCTCGAGTCACCACTGGACGATTCTCTGCTGAGTATGTAGCTCAATACAGGTGAGTAAAGTGGGGTCGATACCAGCTGAGTAAATAATCCACTGTCTAACAGTTCTTTGATTAGGTCGTCATCTATTTCTTGCTTTTGCACTGCTTCCTGCAAAAGAATACTTGAATGTTAGCTCTCTGACTGCTTCTGTAGTCTAGTTCAGGGTTTCTCAAAGTGGGGTACGCGAACCCTCAGGGGTTCGCCAGTTGATCGTAGGTTGTTCGTGACAAGATTTACGAGGACGACCCCCACCCCTGTACCCTGTGGGCGCGGCGAGCACGAAGTTGACAATCACAAGCTATAGCGACTGAGCTTCCGCTGTATATGCGTACCAATGCTACTTTATTTTATCAAAAATTTAATTGTATCAAATAAAAAGTAAATGTAGTTACAAACCTTATGTTTCTGAACAAGTCTCGGTATGTTGTCCCTAGATTGTTCACACTTGCTCAACAGTATTATCCACACTAAGCTTATCACAGCGTCGCCCGGTACGTTCTCTGACAACAATTGTATCTCCTGAAATCAATCGTTTAATTATTAACAAACATGCTGAAAATCCCAAGTAACATTAAACTATATTTTAATCTTTGTGTATGTCGTAGGCATAGCTTAGAATTGGGCATAACATCATCTACCTATCAATATCATGAATTCTGTTAAAACTACACTCCGCTACGCTTCGCTCGGCTCTCCAAATTTATTTTTATGTAAACCTAACACGTTCCTCGCTCGTCGCCGCAGAACCTATTTTCGACTTTTTGTTGAAAGACTTTTCGATTTTATAATTCATGATAAGCCTAATTCTACGATATGCCCGCGACATACAGGCTCGATTTTAAAGAAAAGACTAAAACGCGACAAAATGCAAGCTTTCAAGCCTGTAAGTAACATATATATTAGGTCATTTATTATGAAATTGCCGTGTCTATGGAGAATTTAAAGAAAACTCAATTTTCAGTACAAGACATTGTGATTAAATTATTCAAGTTTGTTACTCCTTTGGTGCAGGCTGAATCGTGGACAAAAGGTCAGTGCGAGAGTAATAAAAAACCGGCCAAGAGCGAATCAGACTCGCGCACAAAGGGTTCCGTTCTCGTATTGTGTGGTGTTACGGAACCTTAAAAACATGGTAAATAATTCCACTTGCAGTCCAACTTAACTTGACACTTACCATTGGTCTTAAATAAGTAACTTCCTAAATAATTAAATATTTGAAATTTCCATATTTTGTCTTGTATGTGTGCTATAAGACCTACCTGTAAACGAAATTTTAAGTTTCTAAGTCAACCGGAAGTGCCCTATAGGTTTTAACTCCCTTGCGAGTGTCAAAAATTTGTATGAAATTGATTATTATGTAAAGTGAAAGAACTTTTTTCGCGTCGAGTTAGCAGCCTCATTTTTTTACAGCACCAGGGAGCCGTAGACTCCATGTGGCAGGAGACATCAGTTTCAACTTGATATCTCATACGGGGGTCTTGACAGACAAACAGACGGACGACAAAGCGATTATATAAGAGTTCCGTTTTTTCATTTTGCGGTACGAAACCCTAAAAATCTCCTATTTTGACGGTAACGCTATCCAAAATGAGAAAAACGTTGTTTTTTCACAACTAAGCATATCCAGTTGAAGAATGCTTATTTCCTCACCTCCTCGACTAAGACAGGTTTCCTTAGCAACAACTTCATCAGGACTAAACTCTCCTTCTGATCGGCGCTCGACAACAACGACTCTATGTAGTCGCAGTGGAGGCTTCGCTGCCTGAAATTTGATAGCATATTCCATCAACAATAACGGCTCATGCGCTCTTTGTTTTTGTGTTTGTCATTACAAGGCGGCTTAGCTTCTAGCACCCCCCCCCCCCCAAAGATAATAATAAATCATAAAAATAAAATAAGATAATAATAAAACGTAAAAAAATATTCTATTGGAGGCTTGAGCCCCCCTAGTACATACTCATCCCGCCACCAATGCCATTACATGGGAGTTCTAACGTGAAGTATCGGAGAAGGCATAGTGTCCATTTTGTCATGGAACCGTGATCCGTCGAGAATTATAGCACCCGTCCCGAACCCACAGTGCGGAGTTAAGTGAATTTAAACCGTATTGCCTAACTAATAGAGTGTAGTGACGGGATCACAGACTCACCCCGGGCTCCTGGAGACAGGCCAACAGTTGAGCACATCGACGAGCGCCTTCTTCCGCTGCCACGTGTCCGACAGAGAGAGGAACTTCATGAACGTTCCCTTCCGACCCTCCTCGCTCGTCAAACTGTCGTCTGAAACGAACAATAACCTGCAAGTGTGACGGTGGATGGCGCTGTTGAGGCTTGTTTATGCTTGGCACTGACCTCTATACTATTAGGTACAAACTATGAAATGTCCTTTTTGTATGGAGAATATAAAGAAAACTCAATTTTCAGTACAAAAATTTTTGCATTTTTTTAGGAATGACAAATCAAATTTTTTATATTTTTGTGTATGAATAATACAACATTAAGCTAACAGCAACATTAATTGGTATTCCTTTTGTAACAATTCTATTTTACAGTAGACTGTGAAACACTAAGGTGTATGCTTTCGAATCAAAACGAGACCAGCTTAAGGCCCGACCTCCAGTGGCAATCAATTATAATATAGTTGGAGGGGTGATGACTTGCAGTGAATGTGATCACACTTTCACTGCAAAAATCGGCTACGTCAGCCACGCGAGGGCTCACCAACGCTGCTCTCAGCAGTGACAGTCGCTGTGACCGAAAACGGCCGAGAAGAATTGATTTTACAGTAAATGTTTCAAAATAGAAGAAGAAAGAAAACGAACAAGCCTATCCTTTTGTAGCAATTCTCTCATCAACTACATAATAGTGAGCATCGTTCATTGTGTTGTGGAACATTTAACTTACCAGTCAATTCTTTGGCGAACTCAGAGTCTGCCCACTCAGTCTTAAACAAGTCGATGGTAAACTGAACGATCTTCAGCAAGTCGTCGCCATCTTGAATCTGGTTCTTCTCACTCAGAGATAAGAGACTTATTTGCTTGTGCGGCGGCAGACCGTGCTCCGTGGCCTTTTGCATCACTTTCTCGAGTAACTCTTCGGAGAACTTCACGCCTTCTTTGTTGTAGTACAGGAGACGAGATACTAGCTTTTGTATGTCGCTGGAAAAAGTAATTCGATACTATATTATTGTTATTAATAAAATCATTACAATAACAGTTTAAACTCTGGTACCGCACCGTGCAAGATTTCAAACTCTTTTGGTATCTCTGTATTTCATTTTCATATATAATATTATGCTAAGTCTCCTTGTAATACTTTTGGCCATGTTTTAACATGGACCAATCTCTACACAATGAAGCAGATTCAGAAAGCAGGGCAGAAACTGAGCGCGATATTGGCGTGGCGTGAGCGAGCGAATTGCTAAGGAAGTATATGAGAGAAACTACACAGAAAGCAGAGTAGTTGCAGGGGATCATGCTGAGCTTTGTGTGGCATCTTTCATTACTTCCATAGTAATTCGCCTGGCAATACGCACGCTTTCATCACTCCCCGCTACTGCCTTGCTTTCTGTGTGCCGAAGCTTTTAATTTTAGTGTAAGTGCTGTCAAAGCTAAATTTTCTTCATGGCATAATAGTCGTTAAGAAGCTTAATAACTTTGTAAAAATTCAAGTTTTGACAGCACTTGAACCAAAATGGAAACCTACAGAATCTGCCTTATTGTTAAAATGTAGAATTTACATTAAGATAGTAAAAAAATGGCACATCGTGGCTCTGAACCGTCTTACAGGTTAATATGTGAGATTTATCCGAGCCATTGTCTGTCCTGGGATCTATTATAATAATTATTTTAGCAATAATGAATAGTGACTTTCTATTGTATAGTTTAGACAAAATATATAGTACTAACAACAGATTGTGCACGTGTTCCTCGACGGCCATGTCAAATATCCTCTCGACGTCGGTGTCCACATGCAGACACTGCAGCAGCGTGCTCAGTGACGTCAGCGGCAGCTCTGACGTCATCACGAGCCGACACAGCGCCGACTGCATCGCGCTCGCATCGCCGTGACTCTTCTCTATCTCGCTGGGAATAAAATCGAAATAAAAAAACAAAGTTGTAACCGAAGAGCAACGAGAGCCGACCTCCATTAGGAAATGGCACGAAGAAAGAGAATATCAGTTATAAAGGGCTCATTGAAGTGTTTGTCCACGACCACTTTGATGTCTGACGTCAAACGCCGGAGCAGGACAACGGAAGCATCGCCAGAAGCTATCTGTCCACTAATTCGGTTTCGCTTCCGATATTGGATAGAACACAGCTCATTTTACCAACAGCAGTGTAAATGGGGAGGGTCACTCGCAGCAATGTGCCCCTGAAATTACGGACCGTCGAGGCAGGACCTCATGGACAGGTTCTTGCGTTTTATTGCTAGTATGTATTGGGTAATGAGCTGTCAATGATAAAACCACCAAACCCGGTAAATGACGCGCCAGTAATGGTCCGATCTAGCGGCACATCGGACCAAGCGCAATTACCGACGTCCAGACAGAAGGACATCTAACATGGGCCTCTCTTCGGTTCGTCATGATGCCTGACGCCGAGCCAGACCGTGGACTTACACTGACAAAACCTTAACGGTGTTACTACAAAACAGTGTTTAACTTTAGACAGTGTTTAAATCTGTCGGTGTCACCTTTTTTTTCATATTGTAAAAGAGTGACAGCAACAGATTTAAACACTGTCTAAAGTTAAACACAGTTTTGTGGTAAGACCGTAACTGACGACCCAATTATAGCTCTTAAAGAATCACCTGAGACCGCGTGTCTTCACTGTAACGTATATCTGTCTATAGCTACTCACAGCCACACCTCATCCCTCGGTATACAGTTGTCTATGATCCCCTGTATTGTGGTCGAGTGGAAGTTCTCCAGGAAGCGCGCCCACCGCGTCAGCTCCCCCCCTACTTGCGACCACGTGGCTTCACTGTCAACAAATGGACATTGTATTAGTATACCCAGAGTATATGGGCTTCGTTATTGTCACGGAGCAATTACGAAGTGGAGTTGCCGATATAATGTTTATACTGTATGTACAGGACAATTCTGAGACATTTAAAGAATGTAGACCAAAGCAAAGGTGCTGGGCCAGATGGAGTTCCGCCACTATTCTTAAAACGATGTGCAGCATCCCTGTCTTACCCGCTCAAACTTATTTTTAGTATGTCTCTGGAGAGTGGTGTCTTTCCCTCAATTTGGAAAAGAGCACGCATCGTTCCGATATTTAAGAAGGGAATTGCCGACCATGTTCAGAACTATAGACCTATATCTATTATTTCTGCTTTCTCTAAACTTTTTGAGGTGCTTATTTGCCCTATTGTCACAAACCATACTAAACATCTAGTCATTCAGGAGCAGCATGGCTTTCAACATAGGAAGTCTAAAGTAACTAACCTCACGTCATATGTTTCGTCTATAATAGATTCTGTTGACAGTGGACACCAAACGGACGCTATTTATACTGACTTTTCTAGTGCCTTTGACAAGGTTAACCATCAGGTTTTGCTTAGTAAACTCTCTAATCAGTTCGGTATCAAGGGTTTATTGCTTACGTGGTTCGAGTCTTACCTAACTGATCGACCTCAATCAGTTGTTGTTAATGGATGTGAATCTATAGAATATAACACGACCTCAGGAGTCCCACAGGGGTCTCATTTGGGACCCATATTATTTGTTCTGTTTGTAAATGATATTGTTTCTTGCATAAGGCATAGCCGTTGTTCACTATTTGCTGACGATATGAAGCTTTACAGACAAATTAATTCACTCGAGGACGCCAGTTTGCTTCAGGAGGATTTGACCCGTATATACCAATGGTGTAGCGAAAATCATATGGTCCTTAACATCTCAAAATGTCAATACATCCGATTCACAAAAAAGAAAAAGCCGGTCGAATCATCTTATTCGATAGGCAATGATGTGCTAGACGAGGTACGGCAAGTTAGAGACCTTGGTATAATTTTGGACAGCAAATTGAATTTCATACCCCATTTCGACCACATCACCAAAAAAGCGGCCAAAATGGTTGGATTCATTAGAAGAACCACAAAGCCTTTCAAAACCACCGCCACTAAAATCACGTTATTTAATGCTCTTGTTCGTAGCATACTGGAGTTCGGAAGTGTTGTTTGGAATCCTACATATAACAACCACATAACACGTCTTGAATCCATCCAGCGCTCTTTTAGTAGGCATCTTACTTACATCTCCCCCGGAATAAGTCATAGAGTCCCATACGATAAAAGGCTCGCTTTTCTTAAATTAACTTCTCTTTACAATCGCAGACGTATGCTTGACCTATCCTTTCTTCATAATATTATAAGCGGCCGGGCCATCTGTCAGGAGCTTTTAGAAAGAATTGATTTCCTTGTGCCCCGTATTAACTCACGTCGTGTCCAACTAGATACGTTTCAAATTCCAAATTGTAGAACAAACCTCAAGTCTCACTCTTCTATGCCTAGAATACTGCGTACGTACAATAAATTATGGCGACCTTATGAATTAGATATTTTTCGAGATAGTTTTAATTCTTTTAAGTCTAAATTATTAACAATATAACATAATTTAATTTTTTCTTTCTTGCATGCTACCTAGTTTAATTTTGTGTTTTTTTTTAAAATGTATAAATTAGGTATTAATTGCATGTTAGTTTTTGTTTTCCACTTAGTTTTGTGTTTAATTTAATTTATGTATCACGTTAATTATGAATGCTGTGCATATCTGTTATAGATGTAAACATTAGTTTGAGAATTTTTCATGTGTATTATAAATGTTATGTGTTTACATTGTTGATGTGCCTTTTCTAATAAATAAATAAATAAATAAATAAATAAATAAATAAATACTGTTGATTGTTGGCACTTGGTGGAACTTGCAATATATAATGAACAGAAGATCACTTGTACTATCCCACAAATTGTTGTTCAATAGTTCATTTCTGTTGGGTAACATTGCGTGACACTGCGCGGGGTGTAAGGGAGAGGTACGGGGAAGGTTAGCTCCACCGTTCCAGCAATCACATAGTACATGCCACCAATCGCAATCGCCCTCTTTAGTGACGTTACGCTACCATCGATCGTAACATGCCTCCATTCATACGCCAACTCCTCTTCGTAATTGCTCCGTGGTTATTGTCATCAAAAATTGCTAATACAAATATAAAATGGTATCAGCACTGGTCATTTTATCATTATGTAGAAAAAGTATAGTCCTGGGTATTAGCGTCGTAGGTTTACCTGCAACAATACCTGCCCATAGTTATATACAGAGTTGATGTCTCAGTAAAGGGGCGCCCGCCCAGAAACTGAGTCCCCACGCCCCAGAAAGGGGTTTGTGAGATGACTACGAATGCTACAACATTTTGCTGAGCCTGGGTCAATGTCATTTAAGCAGATGTGAAATAAAATAACGTGTCTCTAAATTAGTATTGTGTTTGATTAATTTTTGTGTCGTCTATAATTGTTGTCTATCATTTGATATATGTGTTGTGTACTTGTCTTTTTTATAGAGATTTCCGTCATCTATACAAAACGTACAAAAACTTCAGCTTAATTAGCCTAGTAGTGTTAAAACTAGACAAATAACAGACGTATGACAACTATTTAATAGTCAACCAACGGTTCTGATATATCTTACTTCTTGTTCAACTTGAGGTCGTTTTCTTGTTCTTGTTGACAGTAGTCCACAGCTTGCATTATCATCAGGTTTCTTGTGCCCGACGGGACTCTGAAATCGAAGGAAAAATAAAAAATAAAGGAGGATATATACAGTCCAAGAATTGTAGATGCAATGAATCAATCGCAGATTGTAGTTTAGCAACCTCATAATCATTATATTTTCACAACAAACTTTACCAACCTCAGCGCAAAGGCAATTTTTGAAAAGTTATATCATAGTGTCGATTCGGTGTAACACGGCTTAACTTATTTGACAGGACTAAACTTAATTTAAGCTATCTGTTTTTTTCTCTCTGTATCGAAAGGATAAAGACGGGACGTTCAAAACAAGGTTGGTCCTGACAAACAAGTTAAGTTATGTTGCGCCGAATCGACACAAATATAAAAGTTCATTTTTTTTATAAACTTTTCATTAGATACCCATAACAAACACATAAAAAAAATGTCTGGGCCAAGTTTTTTTCTTCTTGCAATCAAAATGTACAGATTGGTGTGCCATTTAGGTTGGACAACGGCAAAAATAAATTACTTGCGTGGTTTTAACGCTGTGTATCCAAATGTATACTAATGGCGCTGATGCTGTTAACTCTTATCTCATTGTGACCCCTGTAGCTTCAGTTTGCCGCACAAGCAAGCATCGAACTATCGTGAGTCGCACTTCAGATTTGTCACACGAATGCGAATAAAATCAATCTAATATCGAACCGTTTTTCAAACTTCAGTACAACAATCGCCGTTATATGTTACCCCTCCCGCATTGCACCGCGTCCCTACCTAAGGAACAGACCAAGTTAACGGTAAACCTATAATTGTACAATAGCGATATATCTGACCGGTCCACTGCCTCGTCACTGAAGCACGTGTT
Source organism: Ypsolopha sequella (assembly GCA_934047225.1). Classification (NCBI taxonomy): domain Eukaryota; kingdom Metazoa; phylum Arthropoda; class Insecta; order Lepidoptera; family Ypsolophidae; genus Ypsolopha; species Ypsolopha sequella. The sequence continues at coordinate 29,047,369 of OW203986.1, read as the reverse complement.
CCTCACGAACTGCAGTAGATCTTCTCGCGACAGCTTGTTGAAGTAGCTCGCGCATTGCCGGTACTGCTGCATCCACTTCTTGTTGGTCGCACTCGCCGGGGACACCTGTGAATTAAATATTTACAGATCGTAGCTGGAAGTCTGATATCTATTATATAACTTTAAAACCATGTTATTTATTTATCTTCACAGTAATTGTCAGAAAAGCAGATTATTAAAATCACGTGTCGTAATCGTACTTTTGCGCTCTGTAATAAAATCTACTTTTACTAAAAAGGAAAATTAAATACTTCCTGTTCTCTATCTAGCCGGTGGTAATCGTAATGAACATCATTAATAATATTATTAAAACTCGCGTGAGCTGACATACTAAATTATTATTACATACGGCTTGAACACGCCATCGGCGGCTGCCAGTGCCCGTTTGACAACGACGGTGAACGCCGCGTCGTCGTCCTAACAACGACACTCGCCTTGATAATGCCGAAATTGTATCGGTGAAACGGTTGGCATATAGTCAACAACAATCACACGTGAGTGTTCAAGCCGTATGTAATAATAATTCTTGAATCAGGGATTCAGCAGAGTGAAAACACAGACGTGAACTTGTGGATTTCGTATTTATTTAATAAGTAACTTGACTCGATAATAGTTTAACAGTAGCCATTGTATTATGCACATGAGAAGGACACAGTAAAAAACAAGATGGCAGGCATGCATAAACAGGAAGCATAGATAGCTAGGAATAGACAAAGTCAAATTCTGGGATGCCACAAAATAATAACAGTACAAATATGTAAAAGAGCTAAATAATATCTTCAACAATAATCATTAATAAACTTCTCTACCCCAACCCTTGAATCTGACAGCAGGATAACATACCAATTCAACGCGTGGAAAACAAATGGCATGTTAGGCCGGCTTCGCCCTACGATTAATCTGAACGCAGCCCTGGGCTTCAGACGTCAAAATGAAGCCCATTACGAACGTCTCCGAGTTATGCGGTAGACTCCCTGGTATTTTGGGCAATTCCCTAGAAAAAGCGGAAAACTAACGAGCTATATTAAACATACTCACAGTAAAGAAGTACTTAGTGAGCCACATGGTGTAGATCGCGTTGACGGAGACGGGTAACCTGAGGGCGGGCGGCAGGCTGCGCAGGAGTTTGGTGAGCACGCCGATGTTCTCCGGCGACGCGATGCGCAGGATGTGCGCCGAGAACTGCTCGGAGGACGGCTGCTCTAGGAGCAGCTTGTAGTCTAACTCTAATGAGGAAATGGTACTGATCAAGTTACTAGTTTATAGCAGCAGTAGACGGATTATGATCGTTACTAATCGTCGCACCAGTGCTTGAAGGGCCAACCGACAAGTTTTGACTTTATATCCTTCACTATAGGGACTAATGTAGTGCTGCAAGCCCAAGTAACTTTTAAGGTTTTAGAAAGGTTCTGAAATGGTTCTAATACCTTTGTATGGAAATCTGCTCATAAGTCTTTGTAGTCTCAATTACTTTATATTAACGTTATATTAACCTCCTGAGTGCAAAAAGGGCCCACGTTTTAGAACCTTTCTGAGAGCTACAGCAAAACCTGTAGCTCTTATCCATAACCTTTCTAACTACTTACTCAAAACCCAAATATAACCTTCACAACCTTAATTTAACGTTAATATAACCATACAAGACAACTAATAGGTACTACATTAGTCTTGGATGTAACTCCATGACAACTTAAAACCTTTTTGATAGACATGAATACCGCTTTTCCAGGACTTTCGGGTTTTAAAATGTTTCTGTTTAAGATTGTTAGTACGCAGAAACACTAATGGTGGGTTTAAATTACTTATTTATAATGGCGCCATTCCCTGTCATTGTACCAAGTTTCAAAATGGCTAGATATGTAGGTGTTGTATTCTTAAAAAATATTTAGTAGCATGTTAAAGTCAGATAAAATGAAAAACATAGTGCGATTGGTACATTATCGTGAAACATTAGGATAATAGTCCTATATGCGAGACGGGCCTTTCGTAATTACAAATTTTCAGGTCATTTTAAACAAAAAAAATTAAAAAATAAGGTGTTTGATGGTTTGTCGCTTTAGAAATAAAAGTTATACTCATATATAAAAACGTATATTTGAAATTGTATAGAACATGTTATTTAATTTTGCTTTGTTGTATTAAAATGTTATTTTCAGTTCGTTTTTATTTTTATTTTAGTGAATAAATATGGCTGACGTTAGGAAATTACTAGAAAGCATTCAAGTTAACCTTTTCAGAACTATAACAGCTCAAAACTCTTGATTTTTGCCAAAGTAAGAGCTAAAGGCAATCCGCGGAGCTATTTAAAACCGAAAGGCTGTTTTCACAGCTTTCAGGTTATCGTCAGGAGTAATTCAATACTCGCCAGTCGCGACCACAACCATTAAGCAAAATCAACTGTTCAAGTGTTCATAACAAGTGATATCAAGCAGCTACAGGCTGCTCCTTGAGTGCAAATAAGTTACTATTTATTTTTTCAATTATGTTTAGTAAATAGGTACTTGTCTAACTTATGTTTTACCTTTACTACTGAATAGATTTAAATTTAACCTTAAGTAGTCCTTAACAGTGACCAGACTACCTATCTAGAATAAAACGGACAAGTGCGAGTCGGACTCGCCCGTCGAGGGTTCCGTACAAATTTGTATATAAAAGAATACCCTGACTGACTGACTGATCTATCAACGCCGAGACCAAACAGCTAAACCTAGGAACATGAAATTTGCACCGTAGGTTCCTTTTATTGCGTAAACATCCGCTAAGAAAGGATTTTTTGAAAATCAATTCATATTGAAATGGGGTAGAAACTTGTTTGGAAAATCGTAATCCGTGGGAGTATCAACATACACTGAAGAGTCAACATACTTCGCATAAATACTATTTTTAATAAGTTATGAGAAACATGTAAGAGGGTTTTACAAAAGGGGGGTAAAATTGCATGTTAAGTTTAGTATCGAAAATTGTATCCCTTGAGTGTATCAACTTAAAACTTTGCATAAATGAGATACATGTAGGAAAGTTTTCAAAAATTATCCATCCCCTAATGGGGGTGAAAAGGGTTAAAAACTTTGATATGGAAAATCACAATCCCTGGGGATATATAAACTTATATATTATGTATAACTCATTTACATATATACACTTACTTACAACTTCGCATAAATCCTATTGAGAAAAATAAGACACGTATAAGAGGTTTTTTTTTTAAAAGAAAACCGTACGAATAACAGGATTTAGCGGGATGTTGAAGCTTTCATTGTAAAATATGAAACGCATTACATACTTAATCCACGCGGACGAAGACGCGGGCAACAGCTAGTTATAAATAGTTCAGACAATTTTTTTGAGATAAAATTACAAATGTATAGTTTTTAGATTTTTTCCTGTATTCGTAGTATAAGACGCTACTACTTGCCTTTCATAGTTCTAGGGTCAACGGAAAGTACCCTATACATTTTGATACCCTTGAGAGTGTCGAAATATACGATTTTAGCGGCATAAACAGCAGCTCCTGTTTTTATTTATAATTTTAGTTTAAATCCCCCTAATTTCATCAATTATTAGTGTTTTATTGTTAATTAGTGTATGAAATACCTAGGGGGTAAATTTATTTATTAGTGAAAACGCCAAAAACTGATAAATTTTTGGCTAAAATTTGTGAGTAACGGTCACCGATAACAAAGGATTCTAAAGGCGAGTATATCGTGTTTTTATGTAATTTATTGTAAGACCTAGTAGTTAGGTAAAATATTGTACCTTGCCTGTACTAGACAAATCTCTTATCATATTTAGCACTGAGTAATCTATTTTTAGATTGTTTCTTGTTTTCTTGCTAATTTTTCTCTATAACTTTCAGCCTTTCTTTCTCTCACTTACCTATTAATTTATTTTCCACAGTCTTATTTTGTATTCTTACATTTATTTCACCTTTTATTTTACATACTTTACTCAACTCTCAGTGCATTATTACTATTGTTTACTATTATTTATATGATTGTAGCTAGGAGATTATTTGCAATTCCATTGATTATTTAGAGTCATTATATACATTTAACATACACAATTCCTTAAAATACATATCTCACACTGTGAGAAACGTCCAGTTTCACACACAAGTGTTAGTTTGGCTCGCTGTGCTTGACGAATAGTGGAAGCACAGTCGAACGCTTGACTAAATCACTTGTTTAATTCACATCACCCACAAAACTCAAGCACCAAACCTACACATTACAAGCATAACACAATCCTGCATAAAGGGCTCTCATACTTCCTGGCTAAGTTTGTGGAAATACTACCGTTCTCCCCCATATCATTTCAGGTCAATCCGTCAAAATGATGACCCGGAGCCAACTGAGCAGGGCTCTAAATCAAGAATTGCAGCTGAAGTTGGCGACCACCCTTGAGGACCTCAAGACTGCCAGAGAGCTCAATGCTCAGCTTCTCCAAGAGCGGAAAGAGAGTGAACAAGAGATAGAAAATGTGAACACTCAAAACAGTCTCTTAAAACGTGAGATGATTGTTATTGACAGGGAGCGTGCAACATTCCATACTCAACGAGATTCATTACACAATGAAATCACTTCTTACAATGAGTGCATTCGAACACATGAAGCATCACTACAAAAAATATGTGACCTTGAACAGCAGCTTGCAAAGACCCATAATGAACTGCAACAAGTAATCATGGAACGAGAAAACCATGAAGCAGAGCGAACCCTACAAACATCTATGGTACTATATGATGAATTAGTTAGCTGCGATGAATCTCATTCAACATTACACACTATCGACTCAACTAATGTGACTGTAACACACCAATCGAGCGAAATCACCGAATTGAGATTGGAACTAGAGGCCATGCGACAAAAATATCATGCTGCAAGGGATGAGCTTATTCAGCAGGATGTAACCTTTGCAGAAATGTTGAAGATTGCTGAATCCATGGGTGAAATCATAGACAGCAATGATGAAAAACTACAGTTCCTTGTAAAAGCGACACAGCCTTCAGAGGAACGTAGCTGCATACACAGTAGCTGCCTGCTGTGTAGGTCATCTGCAACTCCGGCTTTTCCGGACACTCCGCCTATACTGACCCCTCAAGATCTGCATACGTCTATGGGCCTCTCACCATCTCAGAGACACCTTGGCATGACTATGACATCACCCGCACAGGAGCACACCTCTGTCACTGGTCTGAAAGTGTCCCCAGGCTCTCCTGAAGTGCCAGTGCCCCCGTCCGAGTCCGGAGGTGAGGACTGTCAGCGTTACCAGCGTCCCAAAACACCGGTCTCCACACCTCAACCTAAGAGCAAGGCTACCCGTCGAAGGCAACGTCACCGTTCTGCTCGTCTTCGTCGAGGCTCCGGTCATGGCGCAGAACCATCATCCACTCCTGCAGTGGAAACCGCGTCAGATCCTGCACCTACGTCTAACGCGCTGCCCACGCCGAGCTCTTCCCCTCAGCCCTCTGAGCCCTTGTCGGTTGCTGCGTCAGCGACTGGATCCTCGGCGTCGCAAGGACAAAATACTGTTGTGTTTACAGACACTATTGGAAAAAACTTAGGGCCCTTATTAGGAAATAAACTTGTGCAGAAAGTCACCAATATTTGCATGCCAGGTGCATCTTTCATACAAATTGTAGAACGTTTGCTTAAAATGGAATATAATTTAAATACTACAATTGTTCTGTTAATAGGAAATAGTACAGGTATCACACAAAGTGACCTTATTAAATATCTCGAGCTAATGTTACAGATTAGGGTTAAAAAAATCATTATTTGTGAATTCCCTTATTCAGAATTACTTACAGGGTCACAAAAAACTAATTTATATAATTTGAATATGTGCATGCACAACTTCTCGGCGTGTCACAGTGACAAAGTGCACTACTTTAAAACGAATATCCACATTCGTAATTTTTCTTTGACAGAAGGTACTTTGTACCTTGCAAATTATTATAAAAAACAATTAGCTACTAAGTTAGCATGCATTTTAGAATGTAGTGAATCTGTTACAAAGTGTGTAACAGAAAATTTTCCAATACCTGTTATAATTGATGGTATCTGTAATGTTAATTATTTACATAATTTTGTCCCTATTGACACGGTTAGTACAAGTACTAACAAAATTGTAAAAAATTTTTTTTAGAATTGAAGACAACGGGAGGGCTGCCTGTATTAAAGTTGGTACATCAAAATATACAAGGCGGCTTTCTCGGCAAAATACTTTCAATCGAGTTGTTCTTAGAGGAATCAAAAACAGATATTTTGTGTGTAACCGAACACCATCTACATGAACATAATATGCAGTTTAATGTGAATAATTTTAGTGTTCTTAGCTGCTACAATAGATTAAAAATACAAAAAGGTGAATCCATGATTCTTGTAAAAAATAATATAAAAGCAAAGGAAAGAAAAGACATTGTAAAACTTTCTGTAGAACATCAAATTGAATTAGCTTGCATAGAAATGAGTACATATATTATCCTCTGTGTTTACCGACCCTCGGGACAAGATTACAGCATTTTTGAAAAAGCAATGGAAGAGGTTTTAAAATTATTATTTGATGCCAAGAAAAAAGTTATTATATGTGGAGATTTTAACGTAGATTTACTAGAAAAATCGATTATGCGCTCAAAATTAATACATTTATTCAAATCATTTAATTTGTCTAATGTGTTCTTAGAACCTACTCGAATTACTCGGGATACTGCGTCATGCCTCGACAATATATTCTGTGATTGCGAATATTCAGACAATAAAGTAATCAACCGCTTGCAGTCCGATCACAGTGGCCAAACTATAACCATTAAACAAAGCGTAAATCAATTGCCCAAAAAAGCTTTTTGCAGGCCTATTACAACTCACAAAGTAGATTGTTTCAAAGCAAGCCTAGAAGTTAAATTAGCACATTTTAATCTTCTCTAAGACGATCCAAACGCTCTCTTTACAGACCTTTTCAACATAGTCTCCAAAGAGTTCGAAAATACGTTTAAGATGCAAAAACTTTCTAACAAAAGTAAAATCACCTTCAGTGACTGTGCGACTCCAGGTATTTACAAAAGCAGAAATCATTTATACGAATTATACGACATAAAGTCCTACAATAATAATGTTAAATTTACTGAATTCATGAAAAATTACTCACGCATCTTTAAATTGGTGTGTTTAAAAGCAAAAAGTATCTACTTAAATAAAAAACTTAAAAGGTCTGATAACAAAGTAAAAACAGTATGGAACATCATAAATACTGAAACTGGCAAAAGTAAGAAACGTGATAACGAGCTTAAGTTAAGTATTAACAATGAAGTCGTTACGGGAGATAAAGAGGTTGCGAATGCCTTTGAACAATTCTTTACTGAAATTCCGTCCTTAACAACTAAAGATTTAAATTCAAGCCCTGGGCTTGCGCAGGATCTTTTAATAGATAACGTACCGCAGTGTCTTTCTGTATTTGCTTTTAAACATATTAATTCATTAACTGTAATTAAAGCATTTAAATCGCTTAACTTGAAAAAAACCGAGGACTTATGGGGCCTATCTGTGAAAGTTATAAGTTCTGTTATTGATTTAATAGCTCCTTATTTGGCATTAATTTTTAATAAATGTGTAGATGATGGTATCTTTCCTGACTTAATGAAGTTTAGTAAATTGATCCCCCTTTTTAAATTAGGCGACAACGGTGACCCATCAAACTATAGACCTGTGTCAGTTTTACCGGTTTTGAGTAAGGTTTTTGAAAAAATAGTTTTTAATCAATTGTTATTTCATTTTAATTTAAATAAGTTGCTTCACTGTGAACAATACGGATTCACTAGAGGGAGGTCAACCACAGATGCAGGAGTTGCTTTAGTTAAGCACATTTTTGATGCTTGGGAAGAAAAGCAGGATGCATTTGGTGTATTTTGTGACCTCTCGAAAGCCTTCGACTGCGTTAATCATGAAACACTCTTATGTAAATTAGATCACTACGGAGTGAGGGGCAAATCTTTGGCGTTAATGAAATCGTATCTTAGTGATCGTATTCAAAAGGTAGACATTAATGGGGTAAAATCATGTGGAGCATTAGTTAAAATGGGTGTCCCGCAGGGTTCCATATTGGGGCCCTTGCTGTTTTTAATTTACATAAATGACCTTCCCTATTTAATTAAAGACTTAACTAAGATAGTACTATTCGCAGACGACACGTCACTTATTTTTAAAGTTAATAGACGTAAATATATCCTTGACGACGCGAATACAACTTTATCGCTGGTGCTTGATTGGTTTACTGTAAATAATTTAGTTTTAAACGCAAAAAAGACAAAATGTATAAAATTCACGTTACCAAATGTTATTCAAGTGGATTGTAATTTGCTTTTGCAGGGGTCCAAGCTGGAGTTAGTTAACGAAACTAAGTTTTTGGGCATTACGGTAGACTCTCGTCTTCAGTGGGGTCCCCACATAGAAAACCTATGTGGTAGACTTAGTTCGGCCGCATACGCTGTTAGACGCATAAGGCAAATTACTGATGTAGATACTGCTAGACTAGTCTATTTTAGTTACTTTCACAGCATTATGTCATACGGCATGCTGTTATGGGGTAGAGCCGCGGATACAGACGCAGTCTTTGTTTTGCAGAAGAGAGCAATTCGGGCTATTTATAATATGAAGCACCGGGATTCATTAAGAGAAAAGTTCAAAGAAATCAATATACTAACTGTTCCTTGTGAATATATTTACCAGGTCCTTAGATATGTTAGAAAAAATGTTGAGTCTCTCCCGAGGCTTGGTGAGCAACATTGTAAGGAAACCAGAAATAAGTATAAACTGGCTTTTCCAAAAATCAGACTCGCCAAAGTGAGTACCTCTTTCGTAGGACATGGTATAAGATTTTACAATAAACTTCCAAAAGAGGTCCTTACTTTGTCAGAGAATAAGTTTAAACAGTATATTAAGCAGGGCCTACTGAAAAAGGCATATTATAAAATAAATGAATATTTGGATGATGGTGAAGCATGGTGTTATAGTGATACTGATTTTGATGATAGTAGGTAATAATTTAATTAATTAATATAATTTCCTAACTTTTGATTCCTCTTAAAAGTTAACATTAATTAATTACAGACTGTAAAAGGAAATAGACTGTATGAGACAGGTAGGCAAAGATATATATGTTTTTCTTTTTTCATTAACCTGAATTCCTGCTGTCTTGTATTTTCTTATCCCTTGGTTAAAGTAGATATAAGTAATTCAATGTATAGTTTAAGTTTATGTTAAAAAAAAGACATGATCTTGCCAAGTTTCTTGCCCGTTCTTCTTAGCAAGACTAATCGAATGGGCGGAGGTAGGCATGTATTTATATACGTAACCTATTACTATGTAGTATATAGGATGGGATTTGGTCGGCCGCCTGGATTCGTGCTGGGGGCTCGGTTGGTGATCATTGAACCTTGTTCCTGGTCCCTGGCCGGGTCTCCGGTATGGGTTCGGGCGGTTGATTGGATTTCACCTTCTATAGTAATATTTTACCTATAATTTTAATTGTATATATATTGCTACATAAATTAAATAAACATTTAATCTAAGTAGTTCATGTACATTTATTATTTTATTACATATATTTTTATAAGATTAAAATTTGACTTGTGAAACGTGTATTATATATACCTACTTTGCAAAATAAACTTTTTGAATTTGAATTTGAATTTGAATAAAAAGCCGTATTTTTTTGCGTTAATATAGAAATTTATTTTTTTCTCAGCTTCAAGTAACCGTTGACTTGATTATATGGTTTTAATTTCAATTTGATAACTTCACGCGTTTTTGAGACAAAGGGTCTGGACAGATAGATCGACATACGGTCAGACAGACGGACAACAAAGTGATCCTATAAGGGTTCTGTTTTTAGGGTCCGTACCTAAAAGGTACAAAAGGAACCTTTATGGTGAGACTCCGTTGTCCATCCGTCCGTCCATCCGTCCGTCCGTCCGTCCATCCGTCCGTCCGTCCGTATGTCACAGCCTCATAACTTTAGCACCGTTTTAGATAAATACATGAAATTTGGCATAAAAATTGCATTAATTTGCCCACATATCAAAGTGTCAAAAAATATGAAAAATTTGAAATTGTTCAAAATATTTCAAAAACAAATATAAAAAAATAATAAAATATTATCCTAAAAATACAATATGGGTATCAAATTGTAGATATTAAAAAGCTGATTGAAAAAATATATACTTTTACTAAATGTACTCTCACAAGTTTTGAGAAATTTTTAAAACTCCACAAAAATATGTTTGTTCCCCCCCTTATCTTTGAAACTGGTAGACCAAAAAATATGAAAACTGGCCAATTACAGGAAAACTATAGAAGTTAAAAAAATTGAGCACAAATGAAAAATATAAAAAACTATCTTCTGCCCGCGGCTTTGCCCGCGTGGCCTACAGGAAACAAATAACTTTTTTTTCAGAAACAAACATTTTAAGTACTCTCACTCCCTCTGGGAGTCAAGGTGTAGTGCTCGGACGAAAAACTTGCATGCTCGTTTTTCGGCCTCGTGGAACTTTGCTCGGCTTTTGGCCTCGCCAGAGTGCCAAATACGGGGACTTACCGATCAAAGTTTTTCCAAAAAAGTGTCAAAATCCCTATCAGTTTTCAAAAAATGACAAATTTGAATATGGCAGCGTAATTGGCAACCCTAAATGCCCCTTGATACCGAGTTTCATGCAAATCAGAATACATTTTTAGACCTGTTCAAAAATTGGCAAAACTGGTCAAATTCAATTTGTTTTTGGTCATGTAGCTCCAACTTGACCGATCACTATAGTTGAAATCCAGACTCCTTAAAATTAGCCATTCGGGAGATATGGCCGATCAAAATCATAGCAATTTTTTTACCGTCATCTAGATCTTGCCGAGCCCTTTTTTTGGAATACCATGAACATGGTTCTAGCATCAGCCGTTTAGGAGATACGGGCCTGTAAAGTTTTGACTTTTTCGGCAGGTAGATCTCGTCAAGACCTTTTTCTAGACATCCATCAACATGGGTCTAGCTCCAGCCATTTAGAAGATGAAGGCTGTCAAAGTTTTGACAAAAAAAAAACTTTTTTTGGCACCCCATGGTCCAACCCCTAGGGATGTACCACCTTCCATTCCAAAGATATTTTGCTTGGATATATTATTAGATATATTGTAGATATATAGATAGATAGAAATCTCAAAAGGAAAAAATGGAAATCTAAAAGGATCACTTCTGTGGCTGTCTGTCTGTCCGTCTGTTACAGCCGATTGCTCTGTCACACATACTTTCAAGAATTTTCATGTTACACTATATGAAATTTCAAAATCCATGCCATTTTCGTAATAAACATCCAAAAAAACCATAAAAACTACACCCATATTGATATTTACACATTTCAACATTTCAATCCCATCGCACCCCAACAGGGGATGATGGTATTTCACGTCCACTACATTGGATTTAGAAATCGTTGTTGTTTTCTTAATCAGCGACCCGATAAACCATACAAACGATACCCATGTTGATTGAATTGAATAATTGAGCAAAAGCGAAAAATATAAAAAAGAATTATAATAAATAAAAAAACATTTTATAAAAATACATTATGGGTATCAAATTGTAAGTATTAAAAAGTTTATTGTAAAAATATATAATTTGGCTATTTGCATCTATTTCGAGAAATCCTTGAAAAATCATGAAAAAATTTATGTTCCCCCCCCTCTTTATCTCCAAAACTTGTAGACTGAAAAATATGAAAAAAATCATGGTAATATGTGTTTACGTAATTATTACAGGACAATTAAAGCGGTTGAGAAATTCACAAAAAATAATGACAAAATTAAATTTATCATCCATAATATGGAACCCTAGGTATGCGAGTCTGACTCGCACTTGACCGGTTTTTTTTCTTTAGAGGCACGGAACCCTAATAATATAAACTAATCGCTGTATTCATTATTCGTAGAAATTTTCCGCACTTTCCGTTTAAAATTTCCACTCCGCTTTTTTGAAATCACCCTGTGTTGGTTCTTTTTGCAAGACATCGTAATTTGAATTCGCGGAGACAACTGATAATTTTTGAGAATGCCTCTAAAGCTTTCAAATATTCTTGTAGGACATAAATCATGCCTTCAGCTCTGAACTATAGCCTTTTGGTCTTGGTTTTCACCATGCAGTCCTAATTTGTTTGCCGAAACAACTTTTATACAGCCTAAAGGCTTAAGAAAGGTTTTAGAAATAACTTCTAAGTAATTTCAACATTCCATAGCTTTGTGGTTATATCAAAGTTAAAAATTTAACCTTTAGATCTCAGTTAAGCATAATGCTAGCCTCTCCAGAACCTAATCACGAGCCAACAACAACTATAAGATCCTAGGACTTTAAGGTCGTGAAATACAAGTCAAAATAACGTTAATTTAAACTCTTGTCAACAGCTTAAAGGTTGTTATGATAAACAATTAGTTTTAGAACTTAATAATCATTCTCAAGTACTTAATATGCCTAGATAGAAAAGCATTAACCTTTTTGCGACCCTAATACAAACTAAAGGAAGTTTTCACAACCTACGCCTGAATGAATTGTTACTTGGGAGTGTATAGCTTGATGTGATCTTTTTTTGTCATTGTGTAAGAATAGTTATTATTATTATATAAGCTTTATTTATTTCTTTTGTTTATTAATTGGTATTAAAACAATTAAATGAATATTATTCGATATATTTCGGCCCTCGGTATGGGGCCGTCATCAGTCGAATGCAAAAAAATATTGACAGATTATGTTTAAAAAAGTAAAAGTGACACTTAATAACAACTTTCTTCTAAAAAATAAAAAAAAATAAAAATAGGTTTTACTACAGATGGTGTTGATTATATAAGCTTTGTTATTTATGTTAGAATAGGCGGTGACAAAATAACAGCGTCCACTTTTCTCTTGGCTGTGGGGACAAAAGCTGAATCATCGACCTCTTCAACGGATTCGTGCTAAGTTTCCACTAACATCGTTTTAGCAACTTGTTTGTACTATAAATATGTATGATCTGTTGAATAAAAATATTTTTATTTATTTATTTATCTCCACTTTACGTAATAGATATACATTCATCACATTCATGTAAACATTTATTTTTGCCAAAAATGGTCGGTTGGCCATTCAAGCAATGGCGTGATGTAATAAAACGATTCATAATGCATACCAGGTGTACATAGAGAGTATGTACATACACAATGTCCAAGGAAAGATAAGGGTCACCCTTGTATCTATTGTAAGGGCTCACCATATCACGTTAACCCGACAAATGTCCAGTACACAAACGGTTATGTACAGAAACCAAGAAACCAGTGTTCAGTACACACACGGTTGTATACAGGAAAGTTGATGCGTTTCATTTTAAGTATTTGTTTTACGTTTCGGAACGGACTATACCAAAATGATACGCGGTAATGGCGCGCGGCTGGTCGCATTCCGTAGTTTTTTGACGTTTTTTGAATAGTTATATTTACACAATAGTAATACATGTAGTAACAGCAAAATTTGTTTGTGATTCTTCTAGTGATACGTTTGTATTGTGAATAGCCGTTTGGACTAAATTGTGAGTGAAAATAAGTGATAATCTGGTGTAGTTTTGGGTAAACACTAAATATAATCGACGGAAATGTCCACATAGGATTATTATCGAAGTAAGTGTTACACATAAGTATTTAGCCCATTTAATTATATTATTTAATATATATAACCTGAGATAACGAAAACTATGGATTTCTGAATCAAGTCGGAATGATTTTACGCCCTCCATTTTCCCGTGACATTCTGGCCTCTCGCAAATCGTTTGTATGGCGACACTGAATGGGTTAAAAAAGAGGGTGTTACGTGTGTTTACTGTTCTTGTGACACCTCATGACACCCCATCAGGGTGATATGGCGCGATGCTCTAATATGTTAACAGTGAAGTTACCTTGAGAAGCAGACTTTGCTTTCTTGAGCAGTTTGATGTGTTCAGCGGGCGTCAGGCCGCAGACCTGCGACTTGTCGTCGATGCTCTTCAGTAGCGTGAAGTAGTTGATGAGGGAGTTGTGTTCGTCTCCGCGCAGCAAGTCGAATACTTGCTCCTTCAGCCTGGAACATACACCCAACACATATTATCGCATTAGGTTGCATTCCTGTAATGGTAGGTGTAAGTTGGGAAATAAATAAATAAATAAAAAAATATTAACAGGTCACCCACAAATATAATACGCATAGAGATCTGTAGCCTAAGCTTGAAAATATCTCTGTATAGTTGCGTTTCAAACTACAACAAAATCGTATGGAATCTGGGAAACTGCTCCAAGCGGACAGTAGCAAAACTAACAGCTACGTATGGCAACCTAAGTTTAGTTTCAAACCCAACTAGGCTACTGTAGCAGAGCGACCGGACGCGCAAAATCTGTCATTGATTGTAAATGTCGCAGTTAGATTGTAGAATCAGCTGTTTTACAAAATAGCTCCGTTATGTTACGTTCGACAATACTGCTGTCCACGTTTTGTACGTAATGTAAAAAGTCTTCAACCAAAAGTCAAAAAAGGTGCGACGACGAGCGAAGTGAGGAGAGAGTGTTAGGTTTACATGTAAGATAAAATAAGGAATCGAGCGAAACGGAGCGGAGCGAGGCGACTCCTGTTGTTTTTAACAAAATGTACAATCCAACGTTTAATTTGACGCTGTTTTACAAAACCAATAAACGTTGACCAGCTGCTTTGAAAAACGCAAAACCTTTATACAATCCTGCGTGTTAACGTTTAGCGGTTTTACATAACGGAGCTATTTTGTAAAACATCTAGTCTGCGACATAATATAGTGTGTAAGGAAATACGAACTTTACCGAACAGTGGCGAAGATTTGTATATTCTTGGTAAACGAAAATAGTTATATAGTACAGCGTTTCTTGACCTTTTTTGTCCACGGACCCCTCAGGAAATCACGCACAATTTTAAGGACCCCCTTAGTAAAAAAGCAGCAATAAATTTCGGACTATTTATTTTAGTTCTACAAATTAAAAAAAATAATACTTTTTCATATAATATACGTTAATGAGAAGGTTTTTTGGTGGCATTTATTTATGATTGTTAAATGGTCCATAGATTAGGCTGCGGACCCCCATACATATGCTCGGGGACCACCAGGGGGCCGCGGACCACAGGTTAAGAAACGCTGATATAGTACATACCTAGTTACATAGTAACAAGAGAGCAAAGTTTTTTTTTGTTGCGGGTGCCGAGTTTGAATTCCGAGCAAGCGAAGGATTCATTCAAAGGTACAAGAAACAAAATAAATTTGCTCTCGTGTGACACATACAACATTTCACGTCACTAACAAGAAAACACAAGATGTAAAGACACTATATTTTCGAACGAACTTATAAGAATTCAATGTTTTTTTTTTTAAATAATACGCCATATAAAAATATTACACATGAAAAAAATTTAAGTAATGTTAATTGAATCCAAAAAGCCGTCAAAAATCGGAAAATCCCTGATAGACCGATCGAAAACGCCAATCATCACGCGATCGTTTTGCATTATCCGTTTCCGGTAAAAGTTCATTTATTTATACCGAGTCCATAGTCTATGGTACAGATTTCATACACGCTGGGAGGCTATACACAGAATTACGAGAAGTTTAACTTGTCTGTAGTATTCCAAAAGTTGCAGGACTGTGTATAGCTTCTCAATGTGTGTGGAATCCTTATACGTAACGAAAGAGATAGGACACCATGCTGATGTTTGCTATCTCTTTTTCCCTCGGTTTGTGAGCCAATGAAATACATGTGAAATGTCAATTCAAGGGTTTTTAATTCAAAATACTTTTCTTCAATGAGTGAGCAAAATTGACTTTTGCTCACTGATTTTAAGCAACAAAAACGCGCTTTTCAAGCTAGTGTGGTGAAAAAAAAATGGTTCTACTGTAAGTCATGAAGTGGCTTTTGATTATTTAAATAAATATTTGGTATGTTAACCCTGTTAACTATGAGAGTTACGCTAAGAAAATATATCGCAATTTAAAGCGTGGGCCGGATCCCAATAAGAGAATAAATAAATGCCGGAGGTATTTTTTTTTTCATTTGAAACTTCCTTGGAAAGCCTACAATGCTTAAGACTATACACCCTACTAATAAGTCTATATCTGTAAATACTAATTACCTTTTTTTAAATTGTTTTTTGTCTAATTACGCATTTTTGGTTTTTGTTTTTATTTTCTTTAATTTAGTTACAAGCCATTTCTGCCAATTGTTATTGATTTTTCAATTTAGTAAATAAAATTGTTAACGACTCGTAAATACCTTATCATGCAATTGTAACGGAGGTAGCTGAAAACCAGCGCCAACCAAAGCATGTTTTGGATGGCACATAGCTGAGCTACATCCTTATGTCGTGTTGTTATTTTTATCTATAGATTACTCCCTACTTAAGTAAATCTTTTCTATTGTGTTATAATAATTATGTTAATAAAATATTTTTATAAAACACCGTTCAAGGGCCTTTTTTATTTTTTTATTTTTTATATATATGTTTTACTCCACATAAATACAAACAATTAAATGGTTTTAGTCGCTATATTTCGACCCCTCAGTGGGGCCGTCATCAGGCGAATAGGAAAAAATATTATATGACATATAATATTCTATTGTGTTAGCTATAAGTTCTTTTTTTTTGTAAATGCGCCAATAAATTTATTTTCTTTCTTTCAGGTATAATTAACTAGCGGACGGCCCGCGGAGCTGCGCGCGTGGATCCCGTTTACATTTCAAGACGGGGTTCGAAACCGTCTCGCTACCTATCGCGGGCGAGCGACTAACCTCCTAGCCACAGCGAGGGTATCAGCATCAGCCGGCAGCATCTCGACCAGCTGCCGGACAGCAGCCGCGTCGTCGATGACTGAGCCGGCGTGCTGCACCCACAGCTCACATGTCTCCATCTTGTACTTCCTGGCGAGGGAGCACGCGAACTCCATTTGTTCCTTGTTTGAACATCTGGGAAATAATAGCGTGTAATGTAGAGAAATGTAATCGAAAGCACTAGAGTAAAAGCGCTTTTAAGATAAACTGACGAATGTCAAAGAAGCGGAAGAGGTGTGTCAGGTTCGTAGCAGATGAAGTTAAACATTCAATCTAATGAAAGAGTCAGACCAGTTAGACGAAGACCCAAGTAACTGACAAATCTTTTCATTTCCACAGCTTCGGTCGTGGCTTGTCACGTTAATGACGAAACCATGCCGCCAAGCGACTTGTCTGGCGGCGTGACGTCATGGGAAGCAGTACTGTGAGAGTAGTTACATGCAGTTGGGGAGTCATTCGTCCATCACCGACTTCCATAGATTTTGCGGAAGTCCTCGGACATAGTGATTAACGCCTCGCCTGCTTTAATTGTTCCACTACATGAGCGAATGCACTTCATCCTAGGTATCATCGAGGCTTTTCATCACGCGCGGTAGTGTAAACCTATTGTGTGTAAAAAAAACTTACCTTGCCATCCGATAGACGACCTCCTTCCTATAATCCGCGTCGGCGGTGAACAGCGGCCCGTTCACCGAGAGACCGAAGTCCTTCAGCCTGTTGATCTCGACCATCGTCATCAACTTGTCGAGACACGCGCGGATCAACTCCAGCTGATCTGTCGACGCGTTCTTGTGTTTTAGCGTTGTGCGCGCCATCTGCAGACACATAATACACATGTCACCACACTGGAGGAGGTTACAGAGTTGGTTCCAAGAGTGTCCTGTCACTAAAAACAGTCAAGTACACCCGATATTTTCGTGCCAACGTGATAGGGGCTGAGGTTTATCGCCGTAGTTACTTCGGGCACAAATACACGCTTTTAAGGGCATGCAGGTTTACTTCAATGTGTTTTCCTTCAGCGTCAGCGTGGCCAACTTAGGTTTCTTGGATATATGTTTCTCATATTCTATGATATTGGGGATAAGTCGTAGATACACAGAAAATTGTTTTTTAGTATGAGTTTATCAGGCTGCCTTTTGACTTTAAGGATGGTACTCATGATGCGACTAACTCAGTTGTGGGCGTGGCCAAATGTCATACTGTTTCATTTCGCTATAAGATGCACGCTCTATGAAACTTGCGAGGACAATACAATCGTGCTGGTTTCGTCGCGGGCGTAAAATTGAAAACTTGTCTTAAGAGAAACCACTTTTGGCAAGACTGGACGTTTTCAAACATTATTTTTGGTTATTATTAATCTAGATAACATTTTCGATGTTTGACCCGTATTCATTTTTTGATTTTATCTAAAACAATAAAAGCACATTCAGCGACACTTTTGGGAAAAAACCGTTGAATTTACGTATTTTAGGGGTTTGTTAGATATCACTCAAATTTCACGATTTTAGGTCTGCTTAAACATAGATCTAGATAATGTTAATGGACTCAACCTAAAATATTATAATAACATTCCATAGACACCTCACAATATGTTGACAGCGTTTGTATGGAGGTTTGTGCGTGACGACGCCTCTTAACAGAGCTATATCTCTTTTCTACATACTTGATGTTAAATATTTTTCGTTCATTTACTTGTCAAATAGATAACTCTTTAATTAATGAATAAATAGACACTTTGTACACGAAATAAAATAATACAAATTTACGAATACGCAAAGGCGGTATGACTGAAAAGCAATTTCTTTCAGTAGGTTGGCAGGTTAGATGGTGATGAAATTATTATTTACAATAAGTAGAAATTTACTTCTTCTTTGTCACCTAAAATTTCCAGGCACGTCAATAGCTATCCAGCCGCTTAACAATATCAACCCTACTAAATTCAGTAGACCCTCACCTGCAGCGGACGCGTCAGATACACGTTGTCTCTTAACTCGGGAGTGTTACACTTGATGAGTGTCGCATACAAGGCCGCGCTCACGGCGCTGTCTGTGCTCTGGGTGTCCACAAGTTTCTTGGTTTGTTCGCAATCCTGGGACGAGCGGAGTAAGCAGGACACGCTGAATGGAGTGTCCTTGTACATCACTTCTTCAGCGCATTTTTGTATCACTAGCAAAACGAGAATAATGTAATAAACTTCTAGAGAACAAGAACTGTTTATGACAGGAAAATAGTTTTAAAAGAATAAAAAATAATAAAACTAGACAGTTTGTTTTTACCATTTTAGATTAAGTAAACAAGTACATATATAAATATATTCAGATATACCTGACGTAGAAACTTGTATAACTCACCTTCGCACTCCAAATCAACTTCATTCCGACTGGTCTCCAAGGAGTTCTGTATGAAGTACCATTTCATGACCGACTGTCCGACGGTCTGCGCGTCGACCACCGCGTCCGGTATAGAGAACTTGCTGTACGCGTAGTACTGGGACGAGATCCTGTGTTCTGGGTAGAGCGTACGGTAGAACTCCTGGCAATGGATGCTTTTATCTACTGGCTCGGTGGTGGAGGACTTTGTTTCGCTGGAAACAGGTTTGTCAAGCCGTCGTCAACAATCTAGCAAATAGGCTAAGCTAGATACCATAAATATTTTGATGAAAATGGTGACGGTAGTTCTACAAATGTAATCTGTAAAATTCTTTATTCAGGGACGAGGAATCATAGCGGATTCGGTAAGTGCACATTACCGCCTTAGGCAAAATGTGATCAAAATGTTATGATGATCCACTCCGACCGTTTTCGATCATGAAGACCACTTCGACACCTAGTCAGTACGACGCTAATGCGCCTAAAAATAGCTAAAGTAGCCGATCTTTATGAATCCCCGTGCGCACTGAGCGCACACGAGTTTACCGTCTATAAAATGATATGCATAATATAAATGCTTACTTCATCTTCTTAGCAATAAAAGACTACGTAGTCATCACATTTCATCGAACACTTTCTGTATTTGAATCCCAGACAAAATAAAAGTCAAGAGGGAGCGCTGTCAACACTGAAGTGAGGCCGGTTTCGTAAACACGAGAGCTAGTGAGTGATGCCACGTAGTAAAAACTGAGACAGATTGCGCATGTGTGAGTTTCAAGACGGTTATGAGCACGAAAATATCTCACCTTTGGGCTTCTTCACCTCTTACAAGGAGTAAAGTACGTCTTGACTTTTTATTTGGTCTAGAATATCAAAGTCTAGATCGGTGAAGTATCATAATATAATATATGATAAAGGATTTTAAGGACACCAAAACTAAACGATTTTGTCTTTTGCACGATGTATCGAGAAGAAGCTCTTGTAAAAACTCAAGACAGATCAATTTATTTTCTTACCTCAAACTGAATTTATTTTGCCAAGTGTCCATTAAGTAGTTGAAGAGGGGCATCTTCTTATCGGATGTTGCTGGCGCCACCAAGTCTTTCTTTTCTATCACAGGCTGTAGACAAAATAGAAAACTGAATCACTAACGTTTATCGATATTGTTTAACACATCTCCAGGGCTGCATTAATTAAGGCGATATGCGAAAAAAATACGGGTGTTTATTTTCTGTGTATTTCTAAGAAGACCTTCTAACTCGAGGGATAACCAGTACGGTGAACAAATAAGGGATCGTACCGTAGTGATAGCGTCAGCAAATTCATCGTCTACTGAAGGCCAGCGCTCCACGAGGCGCGTGTGGTCCCGCAGCGCGGCGCCCATCTGCTGCAGACCTTCTAACTCCAGGGATAACCTGGAATTACGAATCGAATAAATATTTCAAGTATTATTAGACCGCATTACAAACTAGAGAGGATCAATCAGAAAGTAAACAAATATTTTGAAAAAATTCCTCGGGCCAGGATTAGAACCTGCGACTTTTTGCTTTAATGAGAAGTGCGCTACCGATTACACCACCGAGATACTCATCATGGACCGTCTTATTTTTCCATTATACCTGTCCACCGAATTTTTGTAACTTCTTGATACACTAGCTAGTAATGCACATATTGGACGCTCACGAGGGCGTTATGTGAATTTCACGCCTTGTTCTAAGGAATCACTGTCGAAGCCAGAGACAAAGAGATCGGTCTGCAATAGTCTACATAAGATAAACGAGGGTTATAGTTATCGTTATCAATATCAAAAGTCTCACCGCGATCGTAATATTTCCTCGATGGCGTTCGGAGAAGAATGCGTGACTGCGGCCGCGAATAACTCCCTCCGAGTGTTTCTGTCGGCGTGAGCCTGGGGAATGGACAATGTTTCTTTTAACGGGACACCTGACGCTAGAACATCAACAACACCAGGTTTTCAAGGGTTCATTGGAAGAAACTAGGTCTCTCCCCGTATTGAAGAAAATATATTTGATTTATCGATCTTTTATCTAGGGATTCCACCTATAAACAATGTTTTAAGATTTATACTTTTGTTAAAAAAAAAAGTTTTCCACCCTCTTTTTTAATTTTCAAACGTTCGTTTGAAAAACGCGGTTAAGAGATCAAATTTATTTCTTTTTATAAAATGGGCAATAGCAATATGAAGGGATGTTACCTAAATCCAATATTTTTTTCCCTACAAAATATTTAATTATTAGCTAAAAACATACCAATTTATTGTTTCGCTGCTTGATCACTAGTATTACGCGTCCAAGAACGCCAAAGGGCCAACATATAATCGCCTCTATGAAAAGCAAATTAGACTTTACCATTAGACTTATTGTGCTGGACAGGTAATAAAAAAGTTGCTAGGGTATGCCATCCTCTTAACTAATGTAATTAGCAGGTCACAATTAATAACCACAAAAAAAACTTGATATTGGTATGGGAAAATAAATTTGTGTGAAAATATATTATTTCCAGCTACATTTTTTTTTTTTGCTATATGCTGCACATGTTTTTGTACACATTTTCCAAAGAGTGTTATGAAATATTGGCTAGTTAGAACAGCGAGAGAAAAAAACTCAGACTCAAAAATAACGGGGGCGGCGTTCATAAAGCAACTGAATAAGATAATAAGAATAAAAGGAGTTTATTGCCAAACAAGAAAACTTACAAATATATATACATATAAAATATGTATATAATCATTTAAAGACTAACAGAGTTGTGCTTATTAAAGATCAGTTTTTAACAAACGGTAGTACGCTCGGCGGTGCTGCCGGCCGAGAGTCCGAACAGTGCTGGTTTTTAGCGTACCCTTGCACTTCGAAGTACGCATAGCTCATAAATTAGTAAACAGGCGCTTGTAAATCTTATAGTAGTTTATGCTACAAGGGCGCAAAGGAATAAATTACGAGGACGATTTAAAACACGAGCGTAGCGAGTGTTTTACACGTAACCGAGTAATTTATTGCTTTTACGCCCGTGTATCATACTACATTTTTCAATGCATAGTGTGAGGAAATGAAAACTAATATAATCTTGTGAACTTTAAATTATAATTGGCTCAAAAGGACTGTATCCAGAGCCGTTAAACAGTGGAAAAAAAGTATAACGTCTATGGTACACAGGAAAGGCTGCAGGTTAGCCAACCATTGTAAACAAATAAAAATAATAATAATAATAAAGCCCTAGGGCAAAATAATCGACTTTCTGTTCAGTTTTGATGCATAAAAAGTGGGCCTTTACGAGCACATGCATTGAAAAACATTAAAAACCTCGCTGGGTCGGTAGTGGTACATATAGGTAGTCGGTGGTTACCTGAGCGTGAGTAGCGACGTGTGCCAACAAGGCGGCGGCCGGCTTATACCGGAGCACGGCTAGCTTCCTCGCCGCATCGGCTGCCGCCCCGCCCCCGCCCGGCCCCGCCCGCGACGCCATCTCCCCCACCAGCTGCAGCACTTGACCTTCCCTGCGCGACACACAAGAATGCGTAATTAACTTGTCACCATCGATATAATACTCATATTATATAGTCATACAATTCCGTTCATCCCGCTGCCTCCTAGCACCGGCAGTGTTGCCAACTCAACTACCACAGAATATGCTAGAGTGGTGTAAAAAATATGCCAGAAATATGCTAACTTTCTTTTTAACATGCCAAAAAAAATGCCAATATAATTTCGAGTTGTTAGTATTTACTAAAAAATAAAATCAGCGAAATAAAATGTCATATTTTCATCAACAACAGCTGATGTGAAAGGCTACAAGCCCAAGTCGTAACTTTATTTGGCACCGACACAGCGTAGTACAACATTGTCTGCTGCAGTGTAATAATAACAGCACTTTCCTGGTCTCTTCAGGCTAAATCTGACGTATAAAATGGCATTCAGGGTTCTCACCACCAAACGAATTCAAAGTTTTTTTTGACCAGACTCATTTGGCTAAATACACGTTCAGTATCCACGTTTGAATGCGACAATGTTAAGAGATATTACAAAAAAAAAAACATAAACCTGCGAAGGGGTTATTATCAGCTGCATCTTTACTATATTGCATGACTTCTTTCTAGGACATGCTAGTGAGGTGGGGAAATTGATGGAGTTATCAATATCGATTTTTATTAGAAGAAATATTGTGATTTATATTCTTTTCATATTTCATAAAAATATGCTAAGTAAATATACTATATGCTAAAAGCTAAAAAGATATGCTAAACAAGAAGAATATATGCTAAATTTAGCATATAATATGCTAAATTGGCAACACTGAGCGCCGGTGATATACCACGCGGTGATAAAAACAGAGAATTCCCAGTAAGTGGGAGTGGGGTGCATATAAAGTTCAAGTTTTAATTCAGTGGAATTATGACAGTTCAAGGAAAGGGATGGAACTGTGCAAGTAAGCGAGATGAACTGTATCGTTTCTCCTTTACTAGCACAGCGCCATGCTTTTCTTGAACTGTCATAATTCCACTGAATTGAAACTTAGACTTTAGCCAAGTCTATGCAATAACAAAATCGGACGGTACGACATTCCTTCTCGGAGCTAGTTGTTCGATGATAACAACAAAATTTATACTTGCGATTGTCGGCACTTCGTGAAACTAGAAACACATCTTGAATTAAAAACACTTGTACTTATAGTTTCACTTTATTTATGTTCACTCCTAACCGGTTTCGGATTTTAGTCCATTTTCAAGGGAAGATGTTAATTAAAATATTTCACTGACTCTCTGACTCTGACTGTAAACGTAAACGTTGCTCAGAGCTAGTGCCTGGAGTCAGTGAAATATTTTAATTTTATTACCGGTTTCGGATTATTTTAATCCGAAACCGGTTGGGAGTTAACATAAATAAAGTGAAACTATAAGTACAAGTGTTTTTAATTCAAGATAACAACAAAAGTACCGTTTCTGTTCGTCATCGGGTGCGATCCTCAGGAGCTTGGCGAGCTTGAGCAGCTTGTGGCTCGCGAGGTACGCCGTCGGTGACAGCTTCAGGCACTCCTCTACCAGCGTCATCCGGTCCTCGCACAGGCGGACTGGAACACGTCAACCATGTACTTGTACACTCGCCTGGAGTTCTACCTACCTCATGGCGCCTCATGTCGTAATAGTACATTACTGCCGCGGTCTGTAATTACTGCGTTGCTGGAAGCACTGATGATGGCCGAAAGCGCTGCTCCAGGCCTACACAGCGCGGTCAGCAATGCAGCCCTTGATGGACAAGCTGGAATAAAGGCCGGGACCCAAGGTCGAGGCCTTTATAGCGTGAACAGTAAGGACTGCAATGATGACCAAGCTTGAAGGCCAAAAGCGTAGCTAAGCTGAGCTCAAAGCCATCATAGCGTGGCCAGCAGCGCAATCATCGCGGACCAAGGCTTATATAGTGCTTTACTCAAAAATGCGTGTATGTGGTCATTAGCACATGACTATTCTTGAAAAAGAGGCGAAAGAGGTGTGTCTAGATCGTAGCAGATTGAAATCTGTAGTCTCTGCCTACCCCTCTGGGAGACAGGCGTGAGTATATGTATGTATGTATTTTTGAAAAACTCGACAATAGTGGATGTTCAAAGAAAATTGCTGTTGGCTAAAACTCACCAGCAATGAAATTCTACACAACTTTGCTGGCGCCCATTCAAGTAACGTGGAAAGGTCAACTTTGCTCACAAAGAAGGTTTTCAAAATAAAGACCACATTACAAGCATTTGCACGTCACGACATATAATCTATATAAAATTAAACATGTAACAGAAAATACCTTGAATCGGAAGAATAGTCAAGTTGAAAGCACTCAATATCTTCAAAGCCTCGATCAGATCTATTTCCTCTTGTATACTTTGATTTCCATCTTTGATTAGCATCAAACAGCATCTGCGAATAACAGGCAAATACAAGTAACGGTTACGACCAAAAATTAATATTAAGTAAAAGCAATAAGGTTGAAATTTACTTTGCAAGCTCCAACGCGGGGTCAGTGAGCGAGGACGCAGAATTGAAATATTCTCTTGCAGCGTTAGAAACCAAAGTGACACTTCTTCTGTAGGGGACAAGGTGTAGATTGCCTCGACGGGACTCGTTTTCGTCAACGGTGAGAACTTCTGAAGCCAGTTTGATGCTGGGCGCGTCTCCTGAGGTTAGAAGGGACGAGGCATAAATCTGTAACAATATTACATCGTTAACGCGCTTTATGCTGCGAAAGTGCTACCATTTTAGAAAAAAAAAAGCCGTTGTGCCCGAAAACTTTGCTATGTAAAAAGCCAGTATATCAAGCAGATGCAAAAATAACAGTGGACAAGTATGATGGAAAAATTCATCGTTCTGGGTAGGAACCTCGGTGGCGCAATTGGTAGCGCGCTTGTCTTGATAACAAGAGGTCGCAGGTTCGAATCCTGGCCCTGGGAATTTTTTCAAATTCTTGTCTTTGGATTTGTTTCGGATTGATATTTCTAGTTTGTAATGCACTTTAATAATACATATTTAGAGTAAAAAAAGTTCATTGTAATAGCAACTAGAAAAATGTAGGCACTTAAATGAGCAGATTTTCAATAATTATTCTAGGGGATCATTCAACAATTACGTGATCTACGGAAGGGGGGAGGTCGGGTGCTTGTATATACATCTGGATTATTTGGGGGGGGGGGGAGGGTTCCGAAAATAAATAAATTATATTTAAATATTTACGTCCAATTTTGAAGTCTATTAATAATTTTATCTTCTTAATAATTTTATTTAAAAATGACAGACGTAAATAAATATTAAAATATGTAGGTACATGTTCCTGTCAAACGTAAATTTACGTTCCTGTTTAATTTGTTCCTGTTAAACGTAGATTTATATTGACAACTGACACACCCTCTTCCCAAATTTAGGTCATTTAGACCCATAGAAACATGACACACGTGTCAGTGCTAATAAACAGCAAACATTTTAAGCCCGGACGAAGATTACGTAATCAAGGCGAGGGGGGGGGGGGGGTTGAAAACAAAAGATTACGCTGTGATCACATAGGAGGGGGGGGGGGGTTAAAAAAACGCCCAAAAATGATCACGTAATTTTTGAACGATCCCTAGAAAGAAGTGTCTTTTTTTTAACGTGGCAGCACTTTCGCTACATACAACGCCTTAAGGGATATCCTAAACACTGCGTGTAAATGGACAGCTCTATAAATGAAACTACACACTTTACTGAATAACTTACATAAGAAACAATCGCACGCAAATAAAAAAAACATTTCTCGTTTCTATCCTAAGTTTAAATACCTATCATTGACGTACTACCCTATGCAGCGTTACTAAACGCCCGGCCGGGGTAAAGGTAACAATTAACTGTCACCCATTCCACAACCAACCGAGTGAAAACGAACAGTTCCGAACAATTCCCGAAGTCGTTCATAAATCTTATCAGCAATAAAAATTCACTTTTGGCAGTTAAATTTTAGGACCTATTCAGGGATAAATTTTCACGTTGACATTTGCTATCATCACATTACGCGCCTTTTTTTGTTTTCTGGGATAGAGCATTCTTCCGAATAACTCCGTAATAGCATTTGCTAGCTGTAAAGCCATTTAATTACGGTAATAAATAATTATATAATAATTTATTATATATCCATCATCCATCCATCAGCCTAGTTCGTCCACTGCTGGACATAAGCCTTTCCAGGACTTTGCCACTCCCGGTGGTCATCCTGGAAGAATTGCCCATACTCACACACGCTGGGCAGGCGGGTTAGTGAGCGCGGTGCCGGAACCCTCGCACCAGTGACGCCGCTGCCCGTCACCAGTCTGTTTCATATAAGACCCGGCTATTAGGGATGGATATACGGCCATCCATCGGTCCCAGGCATGGTGGTGGGCCTCCTGGTTTTTTGCCTATGAGCTGTCCTCTTACTGTCCCCCGAATTACTTCGAGGGGGACTCCAAGTAAGATGGTGGTACCTCCACAGTCGAGCCCGGCATCAGCTCTACCACCTTTATTATATAATATAATAATTAATATAAACAAAAAAATTATCCTTTGCCCCGTAAATAAATCGCCTTTACAAAGTGGCAGTTTCAAAACTATTAGTAACATATATATTACCTCTTTCACTTTCACGAAGTAAACTTTAACTTTATCTAGGCGTATTGGAACGCTACCTTAGTACCTTGCTTTTTTTACATTTGCGCCGCTGTTTCTTTAGGAAAGTTGTTAATTTAGAGATACCTGTGACTTCACACCCGATATAACTATAAAACACTTAATCATATTATTAATAAAAAATAATAAAATTAAAATAAAATAAGTAAGAAGTGAACAAACCTCATAGCAATCTTCTTTGGTGACGCGACTGAATAAA
This sequence comes from Ypsolopha sequella, assembly GCA_934047225.1. NCBI lineage: Eukaryota > Metazoa > Arthropoda > Insecta > Lepidoptera > Ypsolophidae > Ypsolopha > Ypsolopha sequella. The sequence continues at coordinate 29,019,706 of OW203986.1, read as the reverse complement.
GTAGATTGTAGATCCATTATGTCTTTCAGTAACTTCTCCCAGTCCTCTTTAGTCGGTTTATCGTCTCTGAAAGAACATTAATTAAATGTTTTTGGTACGTTTTCAATATATGGAAATTTAGACATCAAAATGCTATCCCAGATAATGACAAAAAATACTGCGTCTTCTTTTTCATCGGAAAGCAACCCTAACTCTTTCTTCAGAAAGCTTAAGGGCGCACCGAGCGTTTGCTTTTGTCTCTATCTTTTTCTTTATGTGTAAAGAGTAAAGAAAATAACCAAACTTTTGCACTTTTTCCATGTTTTTCATTGTTATTTTCATCATATTGTTCTTAAATAAAAAACTATCGTATATAAACGCTCCAGTCATCTATGAACTTTATTTTAGTAAATAAATATTCATATCAAATTACTTATTTATATAAAAAAGTAGGGAAATAGAGGAAAAAATTACACGAAAAGAGGTAACTTTGCGAATTTATTTTATCGAGCCAACATTATTAAATCGTGTTTCCATCGTGTATACAGTCTAGTATATATAACCAATATTACCAATATATTTCCCTACATTTTAATTTAATTGTTTACTACTCCAAACAAGGGTTATAAAAACGTGTTTGTGTGTGTAAATAGCTCGGTGCGCTCTTAAATCTTCATGCAACACAAACAGTAAGACACAGCAACAACAACACCCGTTTTCAATAACGAGGGACCAAGCGACGCCTACTTAGGTAACACCTAATTTTGCTTAGCAAAGATTTCCGTTAGTCATGCATGACCCAAGGATTGGACATTTGACTTAGGCGTCTCCTAAGCTTAGTGAAAACGGGCATTATTTATTTATGATAGGAAAACAAACAGCTTTAAATCGAATCTAAACATAACATGGTGATGCAAATTAGCCTATACTTTTCAAAATTGAATATAAATACAGTTGATTTGTGAACTGCCTACTAAATAAGCAAACATTCAGTTTAATGTAATATAATATATAATATACTTATTTGTTGTAAATAATATATTTAGTTGATTTTATATAACACAAAGCTGTATCTATACGTACGTAAAATATTTGTTTATTTGTGATTGCACCTGAACCTTCTTCAAGGTTATATATTACATATTATTAGAGTGCATTACAAACTAGAAAAGATCAATCAGAAACAAACCCAAAGACAAGAATTTGTAATGCTCTCTAATAATATTTAGAGTATTCATAGCGATGGATTTCGCAAAATAAACATAATCTTAGGTTATATATTCTTTATGTAATATATTATTTCTAAAAAAACAAAAGAGTCTTCACTTCATGCAATAAAAATACTTCATGCGTATTGTTTTATTAATGTTACCTTCCATTCTTAGTTTTGTTTCTGCCCGGCAATTTAACCTTAGGCTTATGTGTCGGACCATCTTTCGTCGGCGGGCTGAGCGGTGGGGGAATAATGTTAGTCGAGTATGGTTAGACTAAAATAGGAAAACAATAATGAGGTCGATCGGTGAGATGGTTAGTATAGACTGGCCCGATAAGTCAGTCTTCACCCGGGAAGATACAGGGGCGCGGGGGCGGGCTTACGCTGCATTAAGGGTGCATGAGAGATATATCCCCGCTCCCCACGCGATTCCCTTTGGCGTCATTCCCGCGTCCCTGTAACGACGCGGACGAAGACTGACTTATCCGGTTTACCTATAGTAGGTTGTTTAGTGTATTAATGAAAATAAATTAAAGAATGAAAATGCTTTTTCGGAAAATGGTAAGGAAATGAATGTGAGGACATAAAAACGGTAAATTATGAAAGTCAGGTAAAGTCCGGCTATCGAAAGACGAGACCGGAAAATGCGGCCAATTAAAAAAGAAAACTTTTCACTACTGGCCAAGCGCAACACGTCGGTGACTCGAACCTATAAGATTTTCTGCTACCAAAAATTTATCAACGCGACCAAAGAAGTTTTGACTTCAAAAATTATTTGTATGTTTATACACTGGTTGTAGTAAGCTAAAGAGAACAACAAATCAAAATTTAGTTATTATCAAATTAATAGAATTACATACATTATTTAAGAAAATCACTTGTAAAAAACAACAGTTTGGCATAAAACTAAACTAATTGGTTGGGCCCTGCTAGTCTAGCATAGCAAAACATATCGAGCTCGATAGCGCGTGATACAGTGCTCTCTCACTCTTTTAATCTACCTCGAGAGGGATAGACACGTTGTATCGAGCGGTTAAAACTCGATATGGTATGCTATGCTAGACCACCTGGGGTCTGCGTTAGTAAAAACTGTATTGTAGACTCCAGTGTCCCCTGCCTGCATAGAGGCATAGACTAATATTACTACGTATAGACTAGCAGCTCGCATACATCAGTTTGTAGCCACAAAAAAGGTGTAAAATTCTAACGAAATCTAGATGGCGTTGCTAAATCCTCTAACGAACACGATGCTAAAAAAAAGCAATTGGTGACGATGGTGGCACAGCGATGTCACGTAATATAAAAATAATTCCCACTTCGATAATAGATGGCGCTGAAATATTCACTGTTAATGTTGCCAACTTAGCGCCATCTAGTTTTTCTGAGCGAAGCTATTACAGCCACATGTTTACGTGGTAACCATGAGAGTTCACTTGCAGCCAATTAAACAAATTATGCTTATTTGCAACACTTGGCGACACCGAGTGTTGTTAAGGCGCGTAAAAAATTTGCTACGCCTTGATGTATGGGAGTTGTCGGTCTATACTTAATAATACTTAGTCTGTGATAGAGGTTATATCCTCGACAGCCAACACGTTGTGTGACCATGTTTCGGTGTAAGATGAGGGCGACATTTTGTGACAACGGTGTCCTCCATGGTTAAAGCAGGACTCATAGAACATATTGTACAGAAATGCTACGAAGTGCAGTGACAATATTTTTGGGGTGACCAGTTTGTTTAAAAAATAACTCAGTCTCATCTTTCGACACCTTATACTTCAAGAAAAGAGAATGGTAAAACAAGGGCGGATCTAGGGTTTGATTTTGTGGGGGCCATCATGACAAGGTTTATTACAAAGTAAACAAAAAGCAAGTTTTAGGTGCCTTTAGCCCTGAGGCGCTTTTGGCAAACCTATCTATATATTATATACTACACATCCGATATAAACCGTAAAGTCGAGTCAGATGTATGTAATTCCTGGGTGTTTTTCATGGCCCCTATGCCCCGCCCCCTGTATCCGGCAATGTGATAAACAAACATTAAACTTGCGAGAAAAACCTGTTAGAACGTATGATCCGTATTGCTAAGAGATAAGGAGCTACACTCACTTGACAGCGAGACTTCGAGCTACCCTGGTGAGCGTGAGTTTCGCCTTGTCCGGCGTCCACTGCTGCGCGCGCAGCTCGTGTAGAGGCGTGTCCACTCCGCGCCACCAAACGATGCCGCACGCGTGCAACAGTCGCTCGAGCTCGTTCAGGCGACGGAGGAGCGTGGTGGGGGCAATGCTGCCGTCGCTGAAACATCATACTATTAGTTTTACTATTTCAATTTAAGTTAAAGGGCCGGCGGAGCATGCCTAGTTCATACAAACGAAATACCAAAGATATTCTTAGAATAGTGTATTTATTCCGATTGGATTACAGAATATCTAGGTTCCCAAATATATATTTTGAAAGGACACTGATTTAAAGACGACATAGCAATTTAAAATTATTTTTCTCACATTTCATGTTTAAATCAGTGTTCTTATTTAATATATATTCGGGAACCTAGATACCCGGTAATGCAATCGGAATAAATACACAAATGATTTTGGTATTTCGTTTGCATGAACTAGGCATGCTCCGCCGGCCTCTTAAATATGTATTTCACCTAGCTTTGTGGATTGCAACAACTGTAACCACTTGTATAATGGTTCCGTATTTCCAATATCATTGATATACAGGTGTTCCAAAAGAAAGTTTATATTTGATTAGCTTACTGTGTAAACGTAAAAAAAAACTAGAGGTGTCCAGGGTATGTCAATCGATGGCTTAGTTTCAAGGAATTCAGTCATAATGGAGGTTTTGTCGGGGGCGGATCGTGCGATCTGTGTGCGACAATTTTACAGGAACCCTAAAAACGGTGTTTTAGCGAAAAAGCACTAAGACATTTTTGAAGTCGTCGTGGTTTGCGTAACCTTAATGATGCTGATTCGCTGAATCATCGTTTATAGGGTTTTTGTAAAATTCTCGCACACGGAACGCGCGGTCCTGGCGGCAATTCCTAGATAACAGGCAATCGATTGACATATCAGAGTTTTCGCGTTTACGCATTAAGCTTATCAATTATAAATTTCTTTTGAGACCCCTCCACTTGATTTACGTTTCTTTCAGTATAGTAGCGAGCAGGTCGCACGCCATGTCCAACTGCTCGGTGGTGTTGTGCGCCAACAGACACTTCTCCGCGAGTTCCAAGTGAGTGCGTACGTCCAGCTCGAACTCTTTGGGCGACTGGAGCACCTGCCAGAGAAAAACTGTATTTTACTTCATTTTCAATAGGGATGATGCCAGGGTTGTCAATAAATTCAAAAACTTGTATGCGTAAAATTAATATTCAAAAATAGTGCCTACTTCATTCATCATTTTGCACGAAGTTAAATTTAAAAATGTTAATACAATGAAACAATGTAGAAGTTATTCATTTGCCTTCTGCCAAAGTACAAAATTATGAAGTCACTTTTAAGTATTTTCATACAAAAATCGTTTTTGATGTTTCATAAAGGGTTGTTGATTTGACTAATAGTCATCATTCCTATTTTATACTTTCAAAATTGATACAACATATTGAATATTTATTATACACTCTGGACTACGTGCCACCTGTTTCATTGATACAATTTTGGCATTTGCAAAGCGAATGTCTTCGTTAAGACCACAAAATCAGTCATTGTTTGGGGGGCCAAACCTCTTTACTACTCCCCGCTATGTATTCCACCCGTTACCATTAGACCTAGGGCGTACCACCAACTAACACCGAGCTACATGAGTGATACTAACGTCATAGACTAAGTATTACTACGTATAGACCGACAACTCCCATACATCAAGGCGTAGCAAATTTTTACGCGCCCTTACATCACTAGGTGTTGCCAAGTGTTGCAAATAAGCACTATTTGTTTAATTGGATGCAGGGTAAACTCACATGGTTACCAAGTAAACATGTGGCTGTAATAGCTTTGCTCAGAAAAACTAGATGGCGCTAAGTTGGCAACACGAACAGTGAATATTTCAGCGCCATCTATTATCGAAGTGGGAATTAATTTTATGTCACGTGACATCGCTGTGCCGCTAGCGTCACCAATCGGTCTTTTTTAGCATCGTCTTGATTAGAGGATTTAGCAACGCCATCTAGATTTAGTTAGAGTTTTACCCTTTTTTGTGGCTACAGACTGATGTATGGGAACTGCTAGTCTATACTTACGTGCAGTATCCACGACAGATCGTCGACACTGGCGCTCTCCAAGTACTCGACAAGTCCGTATACGCAGCCCTCAGACCGTTCCGTGATGTTCTCGTACCGCTTTAGGAACGGGATCACGTACCGCTTCAAGTCTGATACGAACGTTTCTGGCGACGTCTGTGGAAAAAAATCTGTTTTTAGAAAGACTCCGCTGTCCGTCCGCTTGTCACCAGGCTGTATCTCATGATCCGTGATAGTTAGACCGTTGAAATTTTCACAGATGATGTATTTCTGTTGCCGCTAAAACAACAAATACTAAAAAACAGAATAAAATAAATATTTAAGAGGGCTCCCATACAACAGAATTGATTTTTTTGCCGTTTTTATAGATAATGGTACGGAACCCTTCGTGCGCGAGGCCAACTCGCACTTGGCCGTTTTTTTTTTATTTAGCATGCATGAAAATATGATAACATGGTCAAATTTTTCGTTTAATTATAAGAGTTTTTGTTACGGAAATATGATAATTACAATAGACGACGTCTTATTTACACTTTTCTTTAAATGAAGAAAAGTTAAAAAATATGACGAAGCTATCAAAGTTAGCTACTTAATACTTTTTTAAACAGAAAGTCGCCTCTTAAACTTTGCGATTCAATAAAACTTCACACACCATTAGCATCAAATAGTGACACGTTTCCAACGGCGTCATTTTCTCGACCATCTCCAAATTAACACCTTCGATGCCGACATCATACGTCAACGTGTCCAGGGTCAAGTAGTTGAACATCATAGTTTCAAGGCCAGGTATCCGTTGCGTATAACTGGCCAAGGTAATGAGAGTCAACGCGTGGCTGACCAAACCGCTCTTGTCTTCGATCTCGCGCGCACGTTTCTCGTACCACTTGACTATGTCTTGCATGGAGACGCTCAGGTCTGATGCTTTTTCAGACTCTGGGGTCGCGTCTTCAGACCAGTTTGAGCTCCATATTGACCTGCAAATTTAACAAACAATGTTAGTAAATACACGAATCCCATGGGGTTGTAAGAGGTGTTCTCTGGGTCTGGAATGATAAGTCAAGTCACAGTCCACGCTCGTACGCGGGATGGGTGGTGAGCTCTTCGCCTTACTTCGGGCACAAATATTGACCCACAGCCTAACGTGCCACCCGCAGTACGTAAACTGGACACAAATGTGATTTGAACCCGCAACCCCCGTGTTAGTGGTCGAGAAATGTAAACATACCGGTACTAGCTCTTGTTTCATTGTAACTGCCTTCATAGTTAAGTTTTTAACAAACAGCAAAGATAAAGAAGCCAATTCAAGCCAGCGGCGGTCGGGGGGGGGAATCACAGGGGCCATGACCCCCCCACCAAAATAAGCCACGCTGATTCCAAAATCTCATTAAACTTGACAGGTTAGGACCATTTTGAATAGGTTATTAACTGCTTGTAGGCGACGCATATGTATTTCAGATATATTGTTTTTGGTCATTATACTTATGTAATTTTGTTTATGTACACTGCCATCTTTCATTTGTTTTAATAATTAAAGGTGACAATTAACGGGTGCACAACGAATTTACTTTTATAATATTCAGTGGCGTGCACAGAACTTTTTGCTGGAAAAGCAAGCAATTGGTCAAGAACAACAATAAAAAAAATATGAAAAAATTTAAATATCACTTTGAAAAAAAAAAATTTGTATGACGCCAGGGTAGACAATGTCTACCCTAGAGTGAAAATTTCCTATACAAACTTTTTTTTTTCAAAGTGATATTTAAATTTTTTCATATTTTTTTTATTGTTATTCTTGACTAATTGCTTGCTTTTCCAGCAAAAGCACGCCACTGATAATATTATTGGCCGGTAGACGGTAGTTTTGTTTTTAGAGACACTTGTAGACTTCGATAGAAGCTTGTTCGATGTGCACCTCATAGTCTTTGTTTAACCAAAATTTTCGGTAGTTACTATTCAATCTCTTTCAAAATTTGGTCCCTTACACTGCTTAAGTCTGAGCAATGAAATCAAAAGTAGTCGAAAAGTAGAAAAATCTTGAAATCTCTTAAAATAATTGAAAAATGCGTGGAACTATACTAAAGCCAGGATGATCCCCCCCCCCAAATCGAAAGCTACAACCGCACCTGATTCAAGCTGTGATGATACCTTCTTCGATTACATAGACTCTTCACAGATAAGAGTAATTCGATAAACGTAAGTGGTCTTCATGTAATTGTTTACCGATATGTATTTTATGATCTTCACTAACGGTCACGTAGCGACTTTATTAGCCGTACCTGTGTGATTATTAATTTAAAAATCTGCATACAGGTAAAAAGAAAACCATATCAAATTATGTAACGTGTACTTGTTTACTTTCTTAAACCTAACAAAATACAGTGTGTCCCTCGTACAAGTGCACATCCGAAAAGGGGTGAAACTAGACCTTATTTTATCGACAAAAAAATGCTTCTTTTTTTTTAGAAAATTTTTGTTTTATAAATTTACGGTTTAAATTTTTTTTTGCCTACCATGGAGACTATGTATAAAATATGTCATAACTTTTAATCTATCGCGAGTAATGCAATGAAATAAAACTGTTATAATCCTTAAGAATAGACGTTGCATACCAAATCAATAACAAAACATAATCAACTACCATTGCCATAAAAATAATATCCTAAAAGATTATTTCCTTAAATTTTCCGTCTTTTTTTTCAGTAATACTAAATTTTTTCAAAATTATGTCCTCGTTTCACTATACTTTTATTCCTATTTATCATTGCCTATTCAATTATCTTTCTAACAAAAAAAAAATACAATGTTTTATCATAAATACAATATTTTCTTCGAGCGGTTAACCAAAGGCACTGCGCTCGCGTCCCATACAAAGATACCGAGGTGGAGTGTTTTTTCAAGAGAAAAAAAAAAGAAAAAATGATTTTTCTTTGTTTTTGTCGATATATTTAGATCTAGTTTCACCCACTTTCGGATGTGCACTTGTACGAGGGACACACTGTATATTTATTCTAGATAACTTGCAATAAGAAATACAAAATGTCCAACTTCTACGTAGCTATACGTAGAAAAGATGGAGAAGCGATTGATGCATCTTTAGCAGAATACATTAAAAGTATCATAGATCAACATGAAATATATTATTTTGAACAAATAAGACCTGAGATAACCTCATCTGGTTTAACGACCAAGGGCTACTACTTGATCGAGGCAGCTAACGAAGTAACCATGAACTGGCTATTGAAAGAATTGAAGATTGAAGGTTATAATATAAAGTCACATGACATAAGCCATGGAACTTCATTTAATGTTCCCAAAAAACCACGAAGACAAAATTCAGAAGCAAAATTGAAGATTGAAGGTTATAATATAAAGTCACATGACATAAACCATGGAACTTCATTTAATGTTCCCAAAAAACCACGAAAACAAAATTCAGAAACAAGTACTCTATTGATTGAGTGTTGGGGATGGAAGTTGATTCCCGTTGCTGGTGACGATGATTTGATCATCAGTGTTCCAGACGCAACCATCGATGAAATTAGAAAGAAAAGTTTAAAGCGATATGTTTGGTTCGGAGAAGAAAGTTAAGTTCGCCGCGTCTAATACTAACGGCTTCAACGCCATGTTACGCAAACGAATAGCCTCCATGTGGGAGAGGGTAAAGGAGCAGCACCAATACACTACTGATTGTGATTGCAGAAAGGGTGTGTAGCATTGCAATATTTGTAATACTTCTTGATCCTTATTTTTCGATAACCTCTTTTGGTTTTGCTGGCACTCGAAGCCAAAAGGAAATTTTTAAATCTAAATTCAAAATTTTCTCTTTTTGTAAAACTAAAACAAAAGAATAACTTCTTGGGAGAATTTTCCAAAGAAGCATCCTTGCAGATAAGAAAATTATAAATATCTGATTTAATTATTATTACCATATTGTTACTGATAAAACTTTGTAACTGCTGAAATAGAAAGGCTGCCTAACTGCAGGTATGTAAATATAATAATTCAATGTGAAACTCTATCCAAGTCATGTCTGGCTCACTAAGACTGAACTGGTATATCGATTATTGAGGGAGCCAGATGCGCCTTGGACAGTTCTTCAGTTACTGTCCTTGTTCCAGCCTTTCCTTTTGGACTACTATCTTCCTACTCTCCTCTCCTATCCTGTTCTACCTTCGACCACTATCTTCGACAATTGACGGAAGTATCTGGACGCTGTGCCACTCAAGCTTGATAGTCGCCTGCGCTCACCTAGGACTAAATCGAGGCCAGTGCTGTCTTTTTGTAAATACTTTTATAATCCTGATCTTTTCCTCCTTCCTTATTGTAAATATATCTATCGAACTACGATCCATCTTTTAATCTGCTCCCGCTAGGTAGCCCGGTTGCAGGTGGACAGTCCAATAATAATACATTGGATGTCCACCCACGTCTGCTCAAACAAAACTATATATTTTATTGATTTTATGTGTTTTTATTTGTGTTGTAACTTGTACCTATGGATTATACTTTGTAATTGTATGGTCTGAAATAAATACATTTTAATTTTAATTTTAATTTTTAAGTGTATTTTTAAGTTGGTAATGAACCATTATAAATATTATAGAGTATTGTTAAAGTGAGGAACTGTTATATATAACTACAAACATGTGCAGGATAATGTAATACAAAGTAATGTATACTATAATAACAAAAAGTCCATATGACATTAAACTATGGTGGTCTAATGCCATAAATCACATTTATTCAAAAGTAAGAAAAACAATATTTCCTAGTGACTCTTCAGATAAGATAAGATACACTCTATACACAATAATTGTACTTCATTCTAATCAGTAAAAGTATCAGCAGTAAATGACCACGCACCGAGTTCAAACAACGTGTCTGGGGATTTTGTTGAAAAATTTGTTTACAGGTTAGAATTAATCATAATTATTAATACATAAAACTTACATATTTACTGTTTAACTCTTCATATATCTTAACATTTTATATAATTGCAGTATAGAAACGCAGAAAGAAAAGTAAATCTAGATGTGAGGAGCTCTGAACCGGGATTCGAACCCGGGACCTCTCGCTTACCGGGCGGTTGCTCTACTAACTGAGCTATACAGGTCTCAACACAACTCGTGAATTTACCGATGTGCTTTCCCATACTGCAATTATATTTATAGATACCCACTTTACAGTGAGCCACTTGGCGCCTAGAGGACGCTAGTGTATTCAAAGCTAGTCAAAGATATAGTCTTCATATATCGTTCGTATTCTAGATATAAAAATTCGTCCACTGCTGGACACGAAAAGAGTACGCCAAATTTTCCAAGCGTTTCGCATTCTCATCCTACCTAACTTCATAATAACTAATCTATTCCAGTAAAAAATGCCCAACTTCTACATAGCCATTCACAGAGAAGACGGAGAACCGATAGACAAAACTTTAGCAGAATCCATCAAAACGCTTCTAGATGACTCAATGACAGAAGCGATGGTATCTGGTAGAATAGAACCAGAGATAACCACATCCGGCTTAGTAACCGAGGGGTACTACTTCATCGAAGCTGCAAACGAAGAGACCATGAACTGGCTGATGAAGGACCATGAGATTGAAGGCCACAAAATCAAAGCGCATAATATAAACCATCGGATATCATTAACAGTGCCAAATCCACCGGTGAGTCTAACGAGAAGACAGTATACATTGCTGCATAACACTGACACGTCAGCTTTGCTGGTTGGAGAATGGGAGTTGATGTGTAAGAAACCCGTCAATGAACGCAAAGACCAGATGATTCTCAGCGTCCCGGAGGCAGCGGTCGAGGAGATTAGAAACACAAAGTTAGCTAAATATGCATTTGGGATAGCGGAGACGAATATTGAAATTTGCGAGGAGAAGCCGGTTTTTGTCGACAAATAGCCGAACTCCGGTAAATTATAGTAAATCATGATATTGGTGACGTTTCATTGGGTAACTCTTATATATTACTATTAGAGGCTAATTTTGATAAGCCACGAAATCCCTACCAGAATTTGGGGTCCTCACCAAGAGTTTTAATGACAAGCAATAGAGACTATTCCCCAAATGTCGTGGCGAAATGAAATTTCACTGATATCATAATATCCCGAAAAGACTATAATTAATTAATTTCATATTTTTACCCGCCCGTGTTGCTTTACTCTATATCTCTCTTCCGGATGTAAATAGATTGCTATTATTAAATGAAACCACATACTACTGATCATACTGGACTACTTTCACAAAGAAAAATAAAGTTTAGTTGGCCTTACGACATTTTTTGTAGGTTCTTAAAGTTAATATAATAATGTAAACAGTATTTTTTTGTTTGCGCTTGTATGTTTCGTCGGGAAAGTTGTTCATTATATTATTTAGTTTTGTGAAAAATGTATTTATTTACAAAATAAGTTAACAAATCAATGTAGGTCCAGCGGTTCCCAAAGTAAGCTAGGTTTGAGTTTCGGGGGCCAGGTAACACGTTTGATAAGTAAAAATTTCGTTATTTTATTCTCGACGCCCTGCTTAACAATTATACGAGTATAAAGATAGCCATCCATTTACATACTATAATTTAATGCACCGTTTGTTTGTACACTTATAACTAAAGTATATAAATTTACGCTGAATAAGTTATAAGTTATGAGTTTTACACATTGACACTAAGATTATATTTATCGATCGAGGTTAACTATCATTATCTTTAAATAAAGTGGACAAAATTGAGTGACAATTTTAGGAAAATTAATAGTAAAAAATAAGCCAATAGCTTTCTTACAGAATGGGTGAAACCCTAGGCAAAGAGCTAGTTTATTACAACGAATGTTGACTAAATAAATTAATAATATAGTAATAATAATCGTCGGTGAAAAGCAAGTGTACCAAGTGTGGATCGTGACTTGCATTTCATAGCTCACACATGGCAACGCTTCTGACACCCCCTCGAGGATTCATGTCGTGACAATATGTACATTAATACATTAATAAAGATTGTGAACTGTTGTTTTACTTGGAATCGATATGAGGCTCTTTAAAACTGATAGCAATGTAGATAAGTAGATAAAACATGATATTAAAATAAACAAACCTGAAAGTGTCCTTCCTGCACCAATCCCTCTCATGCTGCTGTTTGACCGGAGTCTTCTCCTCGATCAGACTCGCCAACAGGTCCTTGTACTCGTACGGGTTCATAGTCTCTGGCAGCTTCTCCAGGACCGCCAGTTGCATGGACATCGACTTTATGTGCGGCCATAGACAAGTGAGAGCGGCAACGCGCCCTTCCTTAGCCAACTCCGTGGCGCTATGGACAATGCTGTTGCTTCGGAGACGATCGTACTCGTCCTTTACGTAAGTAGACTTCTCGCAGCGGAGTATCGCCTGGAGTAAAGTTTGCTTTCATATATTCAATTGATGGTTCTTGGAAAATCATCTCCAACTTTTAAAAAAATTTAGGTTCATTCATTGCACAAATATTTGTGGATTTGTGTACACATAACTAGTATTATTCCAAAACACCTATGACTATTAATAATAATAATTACTTGTAGTAATCTGTTAGCCCCGTGATGTGTAACACAAAACCGGTAGCCTAATTCATACCGGAGTTTTTGTAAGTGATCAGTATCACGGATCGACAACACATTTTGCTAATTTCGCAAAATAAAATGTTGACCTCCCACTGTAATCGACTCGGGGCCGGGCTTGTGTTTGTAGGAATATGGAAAAATAATTTAAGAATTTCAAAAAAGGGTCATAGACCCTTGATACTGAGCACATACCGAGTCATCAGTATGAATTTAGCTGCATAAATTAACGTCACCGTATATTTGTGCAATAGAATAACAATACAAGAATGTGTGTATCATTTGTTGAAGCTGACTTTATTCACAGCGGTTTAGAGTCATACTTACGGTGGCAAACATGTTATACTACCATGCATCAGGTGATTTGATATTATTTGGACTGCAAGATACATACAATTGTTATAAACATTAATTTTTTGTAAAGTCTAGGGTATAGAACTCACTTGTTTGCGTACATGTTTCTGTAAAAGTGATTCGATTTAAAATAAAGAAATCACCGGTATATGTCTATACCATTTTGGGTCTAGAAAGGAAGTCTTACCTCGTACAATTTGAGCCGTTCCTTATAAAACAGCATGACATGTCGACATCTCAGCAACTCGCTCGTGTAAGCGTTCAAGTCTTCCAACCTTATCTTCTCTGGATCCTCAATAAACGTGTCTTCGGATCGGTCTTTGTTTATTTCTGTAATAAATGAAAATAGGGGAGATGACAGAGTAAACAAATTTAGATTATCAAAAAATATTGGACACGTATTTTTTCTTTTGTCAATCAAATAAAAAATTACGGAGATAAAGCGCGTCAAAGTTCGGGAGTAGGGGCTGGTGACGTCACGCGGAACTTAAGCGGGCTATATCTTCATCATTTTTTGTTTAATTGACAAAAGAAAAAAAACGTGTCCAATATTTTCTGATAATCTAACTGACGGACTAATTAGAATTTTTTAGTCATCATGCCTATTACTTACGTACTGTTGCAGTGAACAGGAGGTCGCAGGTTCGAATCCAGGCCCGAGGACCTTTTCCAACTATTTGTTTATTTGAAATTTGTTTCTAGTTTGTGCACTCTAAACATATTTACGTATTTTTGTTGCTAGTCACCCACAACTGCTAACTGGTACACCGATACAATTTCGGTATTTTCAAGGCACAGCGTTTACCGTCGTTGTCGTATGCCGTCAACATGGAGAAACAAGCCTTAAGAGGCGTCGTTACGCGCAAACCTCCATACAAACGCTGTTACCACATTGTGGTGTGTCTATGAAAAGTTATTATAATATTTCAGGCTGAGTCCATTAACATTAATTAGATTTATGTTTATTTCGAACTAAAAATCGTGAAAATTGAGTAATATCTTAACAACGAACTCCTAAAATACCTAAATTTAACGTTTTTTTTTTATCAAAGGTGTTAGGTGATTGTGCTTTTATTGTTTTACATAAAATCAAAAAATTAGTACGAGCCAAGCATCGAAAATGTAATCTAGATTAATAATAACCAAAAATAATGTTTTAAAAGTCCACAGTCTTGTCAAAATCATGTTTCTCCTGAAATAAGTTTTCAATTTTGCGTCCGCGACGAAATCGGCACGATTGTATTGAGATCGCGTCATTATGTCGGTTCTTAATATACGAGTAACATAACTTTGACTTTTATTTTCTCTATGATAAGTTTCCAAACAATACTGTGTCTTACAATTTATAATTCGGCTCGTTTTCGAGAATACGAACGAACGAAATAGTGGCGAACATTTGTCTGCGCATTTACATATATCAGTATAAGACCGGTACCTTGTAGTATTTGCTCATTGGTGAGCGTCAGACCGAATTGCAGAAGTTCTTTAGCAGCCGGCAACGTCTCGGGCAGCCGGTCTACACACTGATGGACCGCCCATATTTTCTTTGACACTTTACTCTGGAAATCAAATTTTTTATTACTTCACCGACATTTTGAAGCTTATATCACAATTTTCAAATAGTAGAAGTATGATTTCGTCATTATTAGTGCTTAAGAACCCGGTGCAGGACGACGCCAACTCTGATGCGAAGCGAGACGTATCGCGACAATAAAGCGCATATTTGGCTGGCTGATCTAAACAAGCGCCTCAAGATTTGTCCCACGAGCTGTGCTGAGCGAGTCTCGCCCTTTGCGTTGGAAATAATAATTATTTCCGAATACCTTAATTGTGCCTATTACCTGTTATTTTTCATTCTGTTTTAATTAATTAGAATATTGATGATACTTCCAAGTGGAGTATGTACTTACTTTGCTTGTTAAATGTTCATAAGTCTCTTAACGAAGCCTTGTAAAAGTACTCGATTTTAGGGCGAAAACCCCTTTTTTTTATTTTTCTGGTCTTTAACGCGATGTTTGTGAAAAAATCAGGGACATACACTACTTCATGTTTACCGTCTAAATGAAAGCATAAAATTTATTTGATTGAATTGTTCCAATTTCGCGAGTTATTATGGTTTTTAGATATGTATGAAGTACGATTCGGAGCGGGTTCTTTAGCTTTTGACCTTTTTGAGGAAAAAATCAGTATGGTGATCCAGATACGACTGGCACCAACGCGAGAATCAATGTATTTTTCTGTGATTGTATACTTACCAGTTGCTGGACAGTAAATGACAATAGTATGAGGTAAATGTTAAAGACTACGGTTACTATATTTCTCGGGTCTCGTCGGGACACTTGGAAGGGAAATTTTTATAATATAATATGTGAATTTAGCCAAAAACTTATAGATTTATGATTATGAAGTATTTATCAATTTTGTTTAAAAAAAACACTTGTACTTATCCACATATACAGTAAAATTTATTATCCCCGACCGGTTTCGCTGTTAAGCATTTTCTAGGGCCTTTTACAAATCCTAACTAACAAAGAAAATAATTTTATACTACAACCATGTCTAAAAATGACGTGCAATATTTTTTTTTTTTCGGGAGTCGAGACGGCATCATTTCGGTCGGGTGAACGACCTGCTTTGCCACGACTCGGTAACAAGAGTATAGTAGCATAATATTAGAGACTAAATAAGCATCGGTGAATGTGGATACAAGTGTTAAGTCGGACCTCTGACAGGTCCTCAAATATATGTAAGCGTTACCAAATATTTGTGTATGGCATCAGTAGAGACTGGAGTCTTCCGCCATTGTTGCTGGTAGACCAAGTCACTGTCCAGGTGGAACGTGTCGGCGAGCGCTAGAGCCTCCGTGTAGTTGCCGCTTTCGATCTAAGTAATAATAATAATAAATTAAATAGCGGAACACAATCAGTGGAAATAACAAAGAGGATGAATGAAAGTAGAGTGATGAAAGAAGTTTATGGTGCGCAAGTGGAAGGTACAGCTCAACCAGCGGCCCTACAACGTAATTCTGATTTGTATCAACTTCAAGCAAATGCATGCGAAATTCAACGCGTGCAAAAGAGATGGCATGTTAGGCGGGCGTCGTCACACGCACATCAAATTTCAATCTCAAGTTGATGTTGATGAAAATCAGAATTACGTGTTAGACCCGCAGGCTGCCCTAGAATGACGTATGCCGATCAATTTGGCGACGTACTGAAAAAGGGCAAAGTCAAAAGCACCCGGCATAGACAAGCTTGTGTGACTTGATTGAGGGATGTGAAAGAGAAGAAAGAGGTGTGTCAGGATCGTAGCAGATGGAAATATGTAGTTTCTGCCTAACCCTCTGAGTTAATATATGTAGATCCGAAACCAGTGAAGGTAGTAATTATAACCAGCATTAAGATACAAAAACCCACTATTGACACAGAGTTGTTAAAAAGGTATAAAAATGAAACATTTAAAACTCAGTTATACTGTAAAATTATTACATGTTTTGAAAAGGCACGTTATTTTTGTCTGTACAAATCACGGAGTAATTAAGAAGAGGTATTACCGATAGTTTATTTCTCTAGGAAAAATTGTGTGACACTGCGCGAGGTGGAAGGCAGAGGTACGGAGACGGTTGGCTCCGCCGTTCCACCAATCACAGAGCACACTGAGCACATGCCACCAATCGCAATCGCCCCCTTGTGTGACGTTATGACACCATTGATCGTAACATGGCTCCATTCATACACCAAATCCTCTTCCTAATTGCTGCGTGGTACAAATCGTTGCGAAAAAATCGATTTAAAATTTTTCATATTCAGTGTTCTATCTGTAAACGGTAACCCTTAACGTTAATTTTCTTTGTCTGTCAGAATATTAGCAGTAATTACCTTCCTAGAGAACAGTTCATCAGGCGTAGTACTCTTGATGCCGAGCAGTCTGTATATCCGCGAGATGACTGTTATTTTCTTCGGTTTCGGCTGGAACGTTTCTATGTCCGTTATCGCGTACAACACAGACTTGAACAGCTCCTTGGTCCAATCGTACATGGTGTCGTCGTCCAGCTCTAGCTTCACCACCTCCATCTGAAAATTCATATGAATGTTAACAAACGAGGCAGAACAATGTTGTTTAGTGATTCACTCGGGACTGGAACTGAATTTCTATGGGAAGCCGAAATTTCATTTTACGAATTTCACAAAAAAATTTACTGATCCAAGATACTGATCACTTATCAAGCCTCCAGTATGAATTTAGACGATGATCAAAAAGTCACCATGTATATACATGTATATATATATAAATAAATTTTATATTTATGAGTAGATAATAAAGCCGCTGCTGAAGGCTTTAATTTAAAACTTATTTTTTTCCTAAGTATTTAAGCTTCTGTTCCTAACATGAAAGGACTAGTTTGCAATGCAAAACATTGTTTTCACAGCACTAAAACTAAAACTAAAGCCTCCAGATTCGGCTTTAATATGTACATATAACTGCTTAATTTTATGTAGGTTAATATATATAAATATTATTTATCAATGTAATTAAATATCCTGCAATATGATTTCGTTAATTGATAAACTTATCTGGCACTATCTGGTAGAGAATGCTAATTATCATTAAGTTCGCTTTTGTGCATTGTTTATTTTTGTGCAACAAAGTATTTACATAAGTACAATATTATTTATTAGTCTAAAGGAGATCATAGACAAAAAGTATATACCGTGTTTATTTAAAGGCCCCTATTTTCAAATGAACAGCTTTCCCAAAAAAACTTGCCCACGTAAATTTGGTTCACTAGTTCTTAAAGTATTAGGATGGTCGTCATGACGCGACCTACTCAGTTGTGGGCGTGGCCAAATGTCATACTGTTTCATTTCGCTATAAGGTGCACGCTCTATGAAACTTGCGAGGACAATACAATCGTGCCATCAGACTCAGTATATCCTCTTCAGTCCTGAGAGTGTATTTCTTAAGATATTAGTCCAATTTTCTATTGGGATATAATAGAGGTGCAAATAGATGATTTCTGTGGAAAAAAAAATCCGTGGAAAACTCCGGGAAATATTACAGGTATCAAGTATGATACCTTAGGACTCAACCACTACAAAATAACTCAGATTTCAAAGATAATTTCTTTTTTTGACCTTCGAGTCAATTAGTTTTGAATAATAGTTACAGTACCATCGTTTCTCACCACTTGATCGTACGAACCTCTTTATTTCGACATTTGATGGTCTCTTGTAAATTCTGTGTTTTTAGGCATGCGATTCTTGAAGAAAAACAAAAAAGTTTTCATAGAAAGTTTGAAAAAAAGACATGCTGGAGTCCTAACGTATCACCCGCGATACCCAACCAAAAACCACAAGCTACACAGCAACTAAAAAAAAATCTACGCCATGGCTGCTTCAGAAAAGTAATAATACACTTACAATTCTTTTTCAATCAAAATATCCTATAACTTACAGAAAAAACAATAAAATTACGTAAATTGCGTTTATCCTTGGTGGTACATTCAAAATTCACTGATTTTGACAAATGACAAACAGCTGACTTGAAATCCAGTGTCGACAGAAAAAATATTTTTTGATGCACCAAAATGTACAGAATCTGATAGCATAGGCCGTTTGCTTGTGCTTCATTTAGATTCGGCTATAAAAAATCATATATGATACCCGGGGACTGAAGAGGATATGAGAAAAAATTGGTCTGTTTTGTCGATCTGCAAACTTGAATAAATCATATGTAGTTCACAAGTAGATGAATATCATCATTTTTGGACGAACACATGCTGACACAAAAAGCTGCAGTTCCCAAGACATGGCTAGTGAATAATTGAACGCCTATCTGTCCGTACGATGGACTATCAGTTGAGGATCGCGGAGATACCGAGTAGGCTAGAACCCAGGATATTCACCAAGTGACACTCACACTATCGTCGCTCCTAGCTCGCTTGGCGGGCAGCACATTGCTCTCACACTCGAGCGACATGAATGTTCCGTGATGCGCGCGCGTCACTTTCGGGGATCCCTGCATGAACTCCGGACTCTTCCCGAGGATATTGACCAGGTTGTCGACGCTACACACTGTCACTGCACCGCTAAACCGGGATAGAATTATTTCCTGAAAGAACAAAGATATTGAGTATGACCAGAGTAGGTAACACTTGAACCACTTGACTACTCACGTAGGGGTTAGGTTAGTCGCTACGGGTATGTCACATGGATAATAAATAAAAACACAAGGTGTCAACATGATGTTATATATCATTAACCTGAATTCCTGTTCTCTTATATTTTCTTATCCCTTAGTTAAGTAGATATAAGTCATTTGTATAGTATAATTTTTATGTTAAAAAAAGACATGATCTTGCTAAGTTTCTTGCCCTTCTTCTTAGCAAGACTAATCGAATGGGCGGAGGTAAGCATGTATTTATATATGTAACCTATTAGTATGTAGTATATAGGACGGGATTTGGTCAGCCACCTGGATTCGTGCTGGGGTCTCGGTTGGTGATCATTGAAGCTTGTTCCTGGTCCCTGGCCGGGTCTCCGGTGTGGGTTGATTGGATTTCACCTTGTATAATATATACTTTACCTATCATTTTAATCGTATATATATATATATATATATTGCTACATAAATTAAATAAACCTTTAATTTAGTTCATGTACATTTATTATTTTATTACATATATTTTTGTAATATTAAATTTGACTTGTAAAAAGTGTATTACATATACCTACTTCGCAAAATAAACTATTTGAATTTGAATATATGAATTTTGTTGCGGAAGCCGGTAATGAAACCTTCATTACCGGTGCCTTCATTAGTTAGATTTAATAAAATACAGCCACAACCTACTCACCTCATCGCTCCACCAGTTGACATCGACTGGATGATAGCACGTCTCCTTGGTCCCTTTGAGCGGGTTGTTCAAGTCGTGCTGCGGCTGAGTCGCTAGCGGGAACCGCTGCAACAGCTTGAGGAGCGGCAGCCGCCACACGCTCACGTCACCGGTGCAGTGGAGGCACACCAGTTTGGTGCCGTCCGGGGATATTACCATGCTCGTTATGAACGCCTGAAAGATTTCAAAGTCACAGACCTGTAAAGAGCGCTCACCCTGACAGTGGAAGACTGAAAGCCTGACTTCAGGCTATACGATATTCAGAGAGACGATACCAAGCGGTCCATTCACCTTCTTCTTAGCAAGATTAATCAAATGGGCGGAGTTAGGCATATATTTAGTATCATCATCCATCAGCCTAGTTCGTCCACTGCTGGACATAAGCCTTTCCAGGACATTGCCACTCCCGGCGGTCATCCTGAAAGAATTGCCCATGCTCACACACTCTGGGCAGGCCGGTTGGTGAGCGCGGTGCCGGAACCCTCGCACCAGTGACGCCGCTGCCCATCACCAGTCTGTGCCATATAAGGCCTGGCTATTAGGGATGGATATACCGCCATCCATCGGTCCCAGGCATGGTGGGCCTCCTGGTTTTTGCCTGTGAGCTGTCCTCTTACTCTCCCTCGAATTACGTTGATGCAACTCGTAAACAAGACCACACACCTTATCAACAAAGAGGAATGTGTCCACAAGCACCTCCTAGCTACCGCCGAGTAAATATAGACATTATGTGTAACGATATTAGAGGTAATGTTGTTTAACTGAATTATATCAGTAACTTATTGAGTCGAAAGTGAGATGCAAACTGTGTTTGGTTTATATTTCGAGTTGCAGAATTAATATACGGTATTTTCTATTTATTCACGCACGCACAGGAGCTCGCCTTCAGCCCAAATTTAATTGTTTTAATTCTTACCACGATACATCTCCAGCACATAGCTAACAGCGGCATTTCTTTTGACGCGGCGGCAGGTGTCAGTCGGGTGAACGACCAGCTTTGCATAGTTTCACTAAACGTAGTATATCCAGAGATTGCAGCAAAATTTCAGTCAAAAGTCGGTATTGGACGAATGACTGATGACACGCAACAGCGTGTAACAACCCTCCCGATACAGAACTGACCATATTCTTGTTGAAGACGAACGGCACGTAGATCCGGAACCGCTGGGTGGCGAGCTCGGCCTCCAGCTGGTCCGAGACCACCGACAGCTTGTAGAACGGCTCGTCGTTCAGAATGCGCCACGCCGTGATCCCCGCGTAGAGGGGCGAGGACGGGTCCTGCGATACGACGATTAATGGTACATTGTTATACCGAGCGCTAAGTAACGCGAGAGTGGTGTGCTTTTCTTTCAACTACTGCGAAGACAAAAAACACAAATTCTGTACAGAACACAAGTTCTGTTTGCTTATAACTTGAGAACCACTGAATAGTTTTAATATATGTAGACGTGATTGTGTTATTACCATTTATAACTAAAGGGAGCCGCTCGGTGACTAAGTATGGATGTTTATTCGCTTATAACTAGAGAAATAACAGATTTGATTGAATTTTTTTTTTAAGATTATATATTGCGCTGTGGCCGAAAGGTGCATAGCAATACCCATATTACACATTATAGTGAAACAGCAAAAGACGAAGCTACAGTAGCCGTCAATAGAAATTGTGGACAATGTAAACAAAGCGCCATGTTGTCTTTGTCTATGAATAGGTGAACTATCTAGAGATGGGTAAGTATGTGATTAAAATATGTTAGGTGCTTAATTAGTTTTCTTTATTTGATTCATCGCTAAAATATTCTGATGAATCGCTAGTCAAATCGCCCACGTTAATTAAAAATGGTTCCGTCACAGCGTCGTTGGCCGTATCTATTATCCCATCCAGTTCTTTCATTTTTTCTTCTACTTTTAGGACATGAGCTACACATTTTAGAGCAACGCTGGAAGATCACACAGCTCTCAATAGAATCACACACACGTTTATGTCAAAGATTATGAAGTAATGCTGTTAAAAAAGAATGACGGAATAAAATAACATCACGAATAAAATAGGTTTATATTCAAATAGATTGGTACATCACCAATTTTCAAAGACAATACAGATTCGATGAGAAAAAAATATGACAGCAATCTCGACGCAGTACAGAATTGATTATTGATTCTATGATTTTCTGTAATTAACTGGTGATTATTGAATATTTCATGATGAAATACAGTGAATGACTGGTAAGACTTGATGCTTCATGATTTGGAATAATGTTAAATGAGACTCCGTGACAGAACCTTGAGAAAAATTGAGAAAACGGTTTGTTTACATAGTCCACAATTTCTATTGACGGCGACTTTACGAGCATCAGGCTAGTATGATAAGTTATACACACCTCTTGATAAATGTTATCTAGAGATTGGTATATCAATCCATAAAAATGATCCAAGTAAGATACCGTGACGTCACGAACCTTGCACGGCCCCCGCGGCAGTCCGGCGACGTAGAGGAGCGAGTGCGCCGCGCTATAGGCGACGGCCCCGACTCCGCCCGCAAACCGGAACGAGTGGTGCAGCTTGAAGCCGTCCGTCTGCGACACGAGGTACCCGCGCAGCTTTCCGTCGTACGTCACGATCAGGACTTCCCAGTTCCTGTTGATGGAATTTAAGTCATAAAAACGGAAAACTCTATAGCAAAGCCTCAGTATCTGTCTACAGCAGGGTATCTCAAAGTGGGGTACGCGCACCCGGGTTCGCCAATTCCCATAGCTTAATTTTAAAAATATATATTTTTTTTTTTCAGTGGTTATACGCCATTTTAATTAACCATAATTTTTTTATGATTTTTTAAAGAACTGTCCGATGGCCTTGTCACTTGAGAATTTTAGACATTATACTGATTGGGATGTGTGATTGCTTATAAAAAAGGACACATTTCTAAACAGCCATTACTCAAGTGACGTCACATGAGGGCAAATGGAAGTTGCAGCCTTTTCGTAAAAATATTCATCAACATGAGGTTTTCTAGACCAAAACTTCTAAAATACGGCTTATTAAACCTAAATCTCGAAATGGTTTTCGAAATAACACACCTTAACATAATTTAATCTACGCCAATTCAGAATGGAAAGTAAAGTACATGAATTTTGGGCAAATGTCCATGATACTACAGATACAAAATATTAGCAAACTTTGCTCTAGACGTATTATTTCTACCACATAGCAATGCAGATTTTGAATTTGAATTTAAGTGAATTGAATTTAAGTGTTCTGTTTCGATTAATTAGAAAAATCCGGGTTTTTCACAATCTGGCTGCGAAACCGCTTTTAACAACACATTGTTATTTTTGCCTATTATCTTTTATTTAAAGAAAAAACCTTATTTCCCTTTATGGCGAATTTTTTGTTAAAGAGATGTTCGCATTAGTCTGGTAAATTTGATAGGGGTACGTGGAGCTACAAGTATGAGTAACCCTGGTCCACGGCATAAAGAAACTCAAGAATGGCCTTGAAAAATGTTAGGAGACATCAGATTTTGAAAATTCCATTGGGTTGTACAATAATTCGTATTAGAATATGTTAATAGAACCCGCTTATTGTGTAAGACTGACTACAGAATTACCATGGCTTAATTTTTAAACGATTTTTTTTTAATTTGTTTTCATAGAATATACGCTATTTTAGGACATAGTTTTCATTATTTTGATATAAAAATTAACCATTACTTTTGTATGATTTTTTAAAGAATTGTCCGATGACCTTGTCTTTTGAGAATTTTAGACATTATACAGATTGTGATGTGTGATTGCTTATAGAAAAAGTTGTCTGTCTCTGTCTGTCTACTCATCTGTCACCTAGCTGTCAAATTAGTCTGAAGCAAATGATTATAAATTTATCTTGATAGCGAAGGGCATATTTCTAAACAGCCATTACTCAAGTGACGTCACACGAGGGCAAATGTGAGTTGCAGCCTTGTCGTAAATATATTCATCATCATGAGGTTTTTTAGACCAAAAATTCGAAAATACGGCTTATTAAACCTAAATCTCGAAACGGTGTTCGAATTAACACGCCTTAACATAATTTAATCTATGCCAATTGACACAACGAAGCGACGAGCGAAAGCCGTTTACAGTAGAGCCACTGAGTGATGGCGCCTATGACGTTTAAATGCCTACAAAGTATCGTTATTATTTATAAGCAAGTGTGAATTAAAAAATGTAATACTTCATTGTTGATTGTATTTTTCGATTTGAATGTTGCTTTATTGTGCAATGGAATTCGTATAGAAACAAAGATTTTTTTTTTTTAAAGTTTCTCATTTTTTATAGGTCGTGTTTGAGGTCGCCAAGTTACGCAATAATATTTAATTAAAAACAAAACAATGACGAAGTTAAAATAAACTAAAATAAATGATAGTAAAATACTTTTTTCGATTTAGATATTTAAACATTTCTTGGGGGCCCCGGGGCACTACACCGCATAGCCCTCCGATAGCTACGCCACTGATTTTGGCACATTTTCCTTTTGTATCATTATGTTGAATGTTAAATGATGTGTCTAATGTTGAGTAAACTCACACTTGATTTTTATTTTTAACCGAAATTTGAAATGTACCTCATCACTAAATGCAGCTGTCATAAGTGCCATTACTCAGTGACCCTACTTTAGTGATATCATTATTATGTACATACATAATAGACACTTTAGTGCAGAAAGAAAGTGCTTAAAAGCTGGGTAAAGTTATCATCCATCCATCAGTCCGTATTCGTCCACTGCTGGACATAGGCCTCCCCAATATTACGCCACTCTTGGTGGTCCTCAGTCATCCTCATCCAACCGCCACCCGCAACGTCCTTCAGATCGTCAGTCCAGCGGGCACGAGGGCAGCCTCCACTGCGCTTTGCTGTACGTGGTCTCAATTCCAATCCCTTACGGCCCCAACGGCTATCACGTCGGCGACAAATATGGCCAGTCCACTGCCACTTCAACTTACTGACTCGGCAGGCTATGTCGGGTAAAATTATAGAAACATAAAATTACCATTTATTGTCTTTGACGCGCAAAGGCATAAATATGATTTCGGCAACTGCATGCGTGTTGTCCGTGCATTCTAAACCATCGGGTCTGGAGCAATCCTGGAATTTAAAAAGGAGTAATTTTATTTAATGTTAGCTGTGTATCGCCAAGATGACCCAAAGGAAGCAGGGCACTAACTACATTTTCTGGAAGCGTTTCGTCGTATTTAATCATTTACATCTTATAGCTTACATTTTTATTCTATTTGTGTTGTGATAGGCATAGGCCCCCATAACTTTTGAATTGTTGTTCATCAAATGTGTGTGAACATAGGGTATTACCATTTAAATGTGTGTTAAACATACGGTATTATCATTTAAATGTGTGTTGAACATACGGTATTATCATTTAAATGTGTGTTGAACATACGGTATTATCATTTAAATGTGTGTTGAACATACGGTATTATCATTTAAATGTGTGTTGAACATACGGTATTATCTTTTAAATGTGTTGAACATACGGTATTATCATTTAAATGTGTGTTGAACATACGGTATTATCATTTAATGTGTGTTGAACATACGGTATTATCATTTAAATGTGTGTTGAACATACGGTATTATCATTTAAATGTGTGTTGAACATACGGTATTACCATTTAAATGTGTGTTGAACATACGGTATTATCATTTAAATGTGTGTTAAACATACGGTGTTATCATTTAAATGTGTGTTAAACATACGGTATTACCATTTAAATAATGCGCGTAGGAATAATGCGCTGAAACTCTTCAGCGTTCATCGGCAAAGGTCGTATTTCAGTATTAATATTTCTACTTTCTATACAATCCATGACATATTGTTTACTTGCGGTCGCATACCCACTATACCCAGCCAAAATAACACCCATAATTTCTTCCTGTTCCGATTTTTTGCATATGTTCTAAAATAACTAATTTTATTTATCTTTAATAACAATAAGCTTCCAAATACCAGTTACAAGTTACAATTTATGATTCGGCTCGTTTTCGAGAATACGAACAGTGAACAGTGACGAAGATTTTATATGTGCTAAGCAAATCTCTACATGGTGTAATAAAATAACATTAAACAAATATTTTAAATGTGCTAAGCAAATCTCTACATGGTGTAATAACATTAAATAAATATTTTAAATGTGCTAAGCAAGTCTCTACATGGTGTAATAACATTAAATAAATATTTTAAATGTGCTAAGCAAATCTCTACATGATGTAATAACATTAAATAAATATTTTTTTATATGAACTAATATTGAAAGGACTACTTACCACAGGTATATTAAACAAGTTTGAGGCAGTGAGATCAAAGAAGCTAACTATCCCATTTCCATAGGCCACAGCCACAAATGAGCAGTCAGGGCTCCAAACGACCTTGCGCCATTGCGCGTACGCATCTCGACTAACTGTGAACATATTAAAATAATAACATTTATTGAAAAAGGCGTTACTTTGCGGAAGTCCATAATGTATTTGTGGATATATTAATAATTTGCAATATTATTTAAACACTCTTACCATGCTATTCAAAATGCAGACTTAAGCACCGCCCACCCTCCCGCATAAAACATGCACAAGCAAAGCAAGCAGTACAAGCACAAAATAAAGCAATCTTAAATAACAAGCAAGAAAACTTATGAGCATAATTTGTGCTCGTGCTACTTGCTATATATTTTCACTTTAGAACATACTTGGATCAGAAAAAATCTAATTCTAGCTAAATCATATAAGTGAAAACTCAACTAAGAACAAGTTGGCCTGTGGGCTTCAATAAGAGTCTCTAATATCAGAAACATATTATACAAATCCAAAAGACACTGACAGCATTTCCTTACATGTATAGCCTAATGGTTAGGCAAGGCCGTCACCATTTTGAGCTACATTTAACCCCTTAACTTAACATGTTCAGGGACACAACGTCCAAAGTTGGGATTCAATATTACACAAAATTTCTCCATACATATGCTCGGCCTTCTGATGACGTTGTGTTACATCATAATACATTTTCCTTAGTGTGTTACGGTTCTACTACGATGGCAAAGATGAGCGTGGTTATAAAGCCTTGCGATATGATACTACTCTGCTTGAAAAACTCACAACAGGGCACTCATACGTCACGTTAATATATATCTCACTAATATGATTTTAATTTATATTAAAGAATCACATACCAGTAGTCCGGGCAGCAATAGTAGCATACTCAGATCTCTTAGTTCTGATCTCCAGAATGTTGTCGGTGAGCACCACAATCACCTTGCCTTCATCTCCCAGAGCTATGTGCCACTTGTGCTGCCGCTCTTTGTACCTGGACACATTAAAACACTTAGCGCTGCAGGTTTAAACAGCTTGTTATATAATTACGAGTATTACAACCTTTTAAACATCAAGCATTTAAAATTTGAAATGTGGTGCTGGAGAAGGATAGAGAGAATTAGCTAGACAGAGAAGAAAACTAACGAGAAAGTGCTAAGACTTGTAAAGGAAAAAAGACGTTTGTTAAAAACCATTGAAAATAGAAGAGGGAAGATGATAGAACACTAGATTTAACATGCCAGTTTCCTGAAAAATATCACAGAAGGAAAGGTTGAGAGGAAAAAAGGAAGAGGAAGACCTAGAGTGCTACTTTACTCAAGTGAAGGAGAAAGTCTTAGGTAATTTATTGATAACAAAACAAGAATGACTTAAATAACATTATTGATCCAAAATTATAAACAACGGAGAAAGTTGATGTCAAGAGGTCAAATCATTAGCAGAAGATAGAGAAGAATGGCAGTTACTCCGCCCACAAGAGGGTAGCTCTTAAGTTATAGATAGAAAACTCATGAGCTTCATGTGTATCATAAATGACAGTTACCAAGGAGGTCTGGGTTAGAAATAGACATGTGTAACTCAAGAGTGATTGGTAAAAAATATGTAAATCCTTCAAAAACAGTGATTCAATCAATGAATCATACATTTTCCAAATACATCTTTAAATCATCAAAGCTACGGTTATACTTAAGATTGATGGAATCATAAAAAGATGTAGGTTAAGACGACTGTTGCAGGATTAGATTAATCAAAAGAAAACATGCAACGATTTAAAAAAAAAATTGCACATTTGTAGGACAATGATAGGTTGAATGTTACGTTATACCCCGTACCTGCCTTCTTTTTTTTGCCAAAGTAAACAAATCAATGGGATTTCATTTTGCACTAATTCATTCATTATTGACTTATCGATTACTCTCTTTAGTTTTTTAAAAACTATTTATAAATGTGTTTTACTTTACGTCTTATGCTTCAATCAAAGCCACTCAAAGTAGACTGTGATATTGATGCAGTGATTCAAAATTTTTCTTTTCGCTTACGAGTTATTTGGGAGTTAAAGATTTATAAGAGTGATTTAATCTGAATTTATAAATCTGTGCCTTCCAAGAATTTAATCTGCAAATCTCAAGTTAGAATGTATACAAGGGAGCAATGATGGAAAATAGGAGTGTAAACTAGTAACCCAAGCTGTTGGGTTGCTACTTGAACTTTTATCTGCCTTCTTTTTGGCACTATGACTGACACCAGGGGCCTTACTGTCTAACTTCAAAATCTATTGCTATTAGTTTTAGAGGTAACGTGATGGGCTAGAAATGACGAGACACATTGTTTCTAGCCAATCACAAGTACACTTGAATGTGATAGTGGTAAATGTTGAAGTTAAGCAATAAGGCCCCTGTTCTATGTAAAATTTACTTAAATTTTCATGTAACATGTATTGCAGTCAATTTAACAAATATGACTTACGCAGTAACACTGTCCAATAAGCTCTTTTTTGGTCCCAAGAACTTCAGCCAACACCATAATGCTGATATGTTTTCAGGCAATATATTGTCAGGCTTTTGCTGAAATAGTGCAAAAATTTAATTGTAACTTTTGTAAGTAGGTAATGTTTTAAACTACAATCAAGCGGTACTGTTTAATCAATGAAAACTTTATTGATTAGATGAAAATATGATAAAAATAAATAAAACTATACCAAATATTCTGGCTCTGGTTTCCACTCCGAAAAAACGTAGAGCTCATGCAGAATAGGCGATCTTTCTTCCATTTCTGCAATTTCTGAAATTTATTAAATAGATGACATATATGCCTATGAATACAAAGTTTGGCAATTTTAAAGATTTATTGTAGGTATTTCGTAAATTAGGTATTTATCACATATCGATCGATCCGTATGTTTTGTTTTTTGACGTTTTGTTGGGCTTTTGTTAATTTGTTGACATGACATTTGGGAGTTTTTTTTTTTTTTTTTTTTTTTTTTATGGCAAGTACGGACTCCTTTTTTAAAGGTCAGTTTTGCCAGCGTCAAGTGATATTAAAAGAAAAGTATAATGTATAATAAGAAGAAGGAAAGGACGAGTTATTACCTCTTGAGAGAAATAAAATTATAATAAATATAAATATCGATCGATGGAAATGTAATATACGTATGAAGGTGAGTAAAATAAAAGTTGGCTTCGTATGGTGAAGTTAGATACATAGTGGAAGAATAAACTTACAAAAGAATATTACTAGTATGAAGGTATATCTGTTTTAATTCAGTTTGATCACCCGCCGACGCCCGGCTACGTCGATGAAAACATCTCTTTTGCACGCGTTGAGTTTGTAATGCTATCCTGCTGTCAGTGATGAAAACGGGTGATCAAACTAAACGCAGCCCAGTTGTGGGCTATGTTCATTTTGATTGTCAGACGACGCCCGCCTAACATAACATGCCATCTCCTTTCACGTGTTTGTCTTAGGGTACGTTTCGAAACGTGTGGTTATCACTCGAAGCGATGCGAATTCTACCCTGCAGCGTTCAAAAATCGACCTACGATAAATACGACCTAATACGCTAAGTGTTTTGAAACGCTTTCGAGAAATTCAATGTGGCACTGACAAGTGCAGTTTCTAACTCTGTCTAGGACCCGATAAAATTCACCTGACAGTTATCATTTCGGAGTTTTCTCGGGATTCGGACAAATTTTGAAAATAGAATTCAACATTTCCGTACGAATACGGTGAGAATTTTTACGAAACTGCTCCGACAGGATTATGGCTTGCAAATGCAAAGGTTGCAATGCCATCCATATTAAGAGCAATAGGTACCGGATCAATTCCTTCTTTATTAGGTATGTACTTCAAAGAGTTCAAAGAGTACATTATGGGTCCGTTTCAAAACGAAAATTATCATTACGGCGATTATGACAGCATCCAGCTGTGCTGTGCCAAAGACAATATAACCACTTCGTTTTATGCTGTGCCAGCAATGTGTGCCAGCAATGAAAATTGTCGCGTTTAACGCAAGTGCATTCCCGCAACGATGAACTGTGCAACGCTTTGTGGCGTTGGCATTGTGTTAAATGACTATTTTACTATGGGCCAAACTAAAATGGCTTCTATATATTAACCGTATGACAGTCTTCGCCACCGCAAAAAATAAGTTTATGGCTTGTACAGCTTGGCAAAAAAGAGTTTGACGCGGTGACAGATAGAAATAAATAATTATTTTGGTCGTAGTATACGGTTTTGGTCGTAGTGTATAGTGTGACCACATGTGTGGTATAGCGCCCTCATTTTTTCCAAACTCTTTATTGCCAAGCTGTATACGAATACTATACAAAGAGCATGGGAAATTATTTGCGATGCTCGATGCTTGTCAAAGTCATGCGAAATGGTCGATTAGAATTTTTGCAATCCGTTGCAGAGTTTATCGCTGACGTTGCAATTAATTGTAGAAACTAGAAAAACCGACTAGGTTGATATCCTTAGGTACATAGTAATCTAACAAAATCATTTTTGTTATGGCTTTTTTTTAATGGACAATGGACATTTTTGAAGCCTACAAAAATAAAATTTGGGTCAAAAAGACAATGTATTCAGAGCTGCAAAACAAGACTGCATAAAAAAATGCTATAAAGTTTTAAACGCACACGCATTGTAGTCGATTCTGAAGGCTTTAATTTTGGTTTTAGTGCTGTCAAACATAAAATTATTCCAAAGTAATTTAGATTCTGTCCTTAACTCTTAAGGACTATTTTGCAATGAAAGAAATTTAGTTTTGACAGCACTAAAACTAAAATTAACGCCTTTGGAATCGGCTTTAATTGTCTGCGGTGAAAGAAAATATCCAATCCTTTGACTGCTATATTTTAAGGCTAAATGGACTTGTATCCAAAGCCGTTCAACAATAAGTAAAAAATGAAAAAACACACCAAAGAAAAGGCTATCATGGTCTCTTAGATACCTTTGCCTGTCCAAAAATGGGACACATTAAGGAAAAAAAAAATGAAAAAACATATTTTTTAGGTTATCTTGTTGATGTTGGTTGGTTGCTTTCTTGGTTGGTCGGTTGCTCATTCCCAGATAAAATTGTTTGATTGGTTTTGGTTGTCGATTGTTGTTGCAAAGACAATAAAATCACTTACATATCATTTCGCATTTTAAATTCTTGTACATCAGCTATGGATTTTCTTAATAACATCTACAAAAAGGTTTTTAATTTAATTAATTCAACATTCTGCGCTATATATTCTTACATGAAACTAAATATTTTCGTTCCATGGTTTCTTAGCCAGTTCCTTGACTCTGATTATTTTTTCTAGACCCTGGCAGAGAATGAGAAGAACCTCCGGTTTTGGGAAGATTATTTGCAGAACTTGACATCTCTTGACCTAAGTATTTATGCGGAGAAACTGAGAGTTCCTGCTTTGGTTCCTCTAGGAAGCAGAATTCTATTCAGAGGTCAAATTAAACATACCAACGAAGTAACAGTTGCTCTCGGTGCTGATTACTTCGCTAAGTGTTCTATCAAGCAAGCTGAACTTTTGCGCCAGCATAGGATACAAGGTATGGGCAAAATTATATTCCTAATGGACAACAGATAATGACATAAAATAAACACATACTTTTATACAAAAGTGAAACTTGAGGATAGTTTACCATATATGGGCAACCACCAGCCTGCAAGCCGCATCCGGCCCATCAAGAACTATATTACGGCCCGCTGTACTATTTAAAATCTGACTGACTTTTTTATCAAATAGTCGCATTTCATAACTTTGGGTGTCCCTAAAAGAGTACAGCCCACATTATAGTCCAGTCAATCTAAGAATGTTTGTATGGAGAAGGTTGAATTAAATTTGCACTGGGTGAAAATTGGGAATATATTAGTGAACTTACTGAAAAATTAAAGTTGAATAGAATCTCTGATTAATATTTTTTAAAAAAGATCAGCAATAATTAGACTATGGCTAAGAACAATATTGGTAGGATCAGGGGCCTAATTCTTTTACTAAATTATAAAAATAAATATGTTCTTCCAGAAGTGTCAATAATATGAAAATACTATTATTTCGAAGTCATTTTAGTAGTGTATCTTTAATTTACTGTACTATTAACCTTCTTGGCTGATCTGAGTAAAGGTGTGAGTTAGCGAGAGCTGAGAATTAACAAATAAGAAACCAGGCAAAATTTGCAAATTGCTTCGTGTCTATTTATTAGTGGAATCAATCCCGATAATAGTATTGATTCTGTGTAACACAACTTAACTTGATTTTATAAGACTAATAGACAAAACGCTTAAATTAAGGTTAGTCCTGTCAAATAAGTTGTGTTAAACAGAATCGACACCAATAGTAGTCTTGTATCCGAAAATTAGGCTCAAGCTTCCCATTAACTGGAAATGATCAAAATATTAAGTTATAACTTATGTAGTTTATTAAGAAACTTGAATAAAAAAAGTATAAATCAAGTCTGTGGTTCACTGATTGCATCATAATTTTCGCATATCCATCAGCATATGGCCCGCAACTTTATGAGAATATTATTGGCCAGCGACTTATTAAAGATTGCCCATGCCTGATGTAAACAAATGACTCGCCTCAATAAATACTATGGTGTCACATGTAGTTTTTATGTTTTCCTGTTATATGTATTTGATATTATCAGACAATAAAGCCGATTCCGAAGGCTTTAATTTTAGTTTTAGTGCTGTCAAAGCTAAATTTCCTTCAATGCGAAATAGTCCTTAAGTGTTTGTTCTAGAAGCTAAATTACCATGGGAAATTTGAAGTTTTGACAGCACTAAAACTAAAATTAAAGCCTTTTGAATTGGCTTTAATATCATACATAACATAAGCATCTAACTTGAAAACAAATGTGTGGACCTCTCTTCAGGTTCAAGGTCAATTAACATTCTCATCTAAAAACGATCTAAATAAATACTGCTATGTGCAAAAACATCCACTTATCTGAATGTGGCTAAAATCCAAATGATTCCCCTGCCCAGAACCACTGTTTCTTAGCAACTCGCAGTACCCTGTATGCTACCCAGTACCACGTTATATATTAATAATTACTACATACTATGTATGTATTAATTGTTGGATCGACCTCCATGCGTTTTCTGCAATTTTGTTCTAGATTATCAAGGCCCTACTGTATGTATGTATATTATGTTCTATAAATTATTTTTGGTTTGGAGCTGGTGTTTGGGTATTTTAGTTATTTAAATATAGGTATTAAGTATTTTATAAAATATAAAATAAAATAAATATATTATCACACCATGAATCCCTGAGGGGGAGTCAGAGGTGTTCCGAGTGTGAACTGTGAAATGTAAGTCTCAGTCCACACTGGGTACACCGCGTTTCACCGATAACTATTATGTCATATATCAGGTTGGTGAGCCCTATCGCCGTACTTCGGACACAAATACACGCTTTTAGGGCATGCAGGTTTCTTTACGATGTTTTCCTTCACCATTCAGCAAGTGGTTGGTTACTATGCACATAAATTCTGAAAAACTCATTGGTGCATGCCCAACCAGGGATCGAACTAGTGTCTCAAGATTGAGAGGCCAGAATTCTACCCCTGAGCTACCACAAATTTCATAGTGTTTTGTATTTTTATTTTTTTTTTATTTATTTTTATTTGTATTTTTGTGATAAATTTGTATTCATATTGGACCTAAAATAATATATAACATCGATTTATAGATAAATATATATAAATTTAAATGGCATTGGACTGTTAATGTTTTTGTATTTTATAATGTTGGGAGACCTCGTCTTCAATTAAGTTTTGAATTTATAGCGCAATGCCAAGGATACTTTATATTCTCTGGCCAAATTCTGCATTGATAAGCATTGGGACAAAAAGTCAGTTGTTCATACATGAGTACATAGATGTACCCCTTCTGTCTTTCTTATCTATCTATTATCTTAAATTCTGTTAACTACCCCAGTGTCATATAATTCCAGATGCAAAATCAAGAGTGGATGCATTCCAAAGTGAAAGAATTTATCTTGAAAATCAACTTTCATTCAGTAAACAGAATTTCTATGAAGATAAAGGAAATGAAATCATTGAAAATTACAATGAAGATGAAGACAAGCTCTGGAGACAGAGACATAGAGAAAATATTGTATTATATAATCAAAAGAAAAATAAGGAAGAGAGCAGAAAGGAAGATGTCACAGATGAAGAATTGTGGGAGAGATTAGAAGAACTGGAACTGCAAGAAGAATTTGAAAATGAACTACAAAATATGTCACAAATTGATAAGAATGGTATTGAAAATTCGGAAAAATGTGGGTATGATAAGGACATTTTGATGTTTGGAAGAGAACCTAAAATTAACAAAATAGATTCTAAATTAAAAAAAATTGACAAAAAAGTTTCATTTACAGAAGTAAAAGAGGACAAAACTGTAACTTCCAAGCTAGACTTATTACAAAAAGTTATAGAAAAACAGAATGAATTAGAAGAAAAATTAAACGAACTTAAGTTTAAAGAAAGGAACCAGAGTAAAACTGAAAAAGATTTATTGGCAAAATTAGATGAAATGGAAGAAATTGATGAACTTGAAGATGAAATGGAAAGGTTTGTAAGAGATATAAATCAGCAATATGTGACTATACGGGCCAACCAAAAAGGCGTGTGTAAAGTTGGCTGTCGGTTGGCGCCGCAGTTTACCACCGCGTAACTAATTACATCATCTGTGACTAACTTCATGTCCGTCCACCTCATTGGTTTGCCTGTAATTTACCTAACTGAAGCTGATATTAAATTATGTTTGAAAATATGTATTTCAAATATGTTTTCATTTAATTATTTATATATATTTAGGTATATAGAAGATTAAAAACACATTCAAATCATATTTTGGGAGATATATTTCGAACTGTATTGTTTGGCATCAGTTAAAATAATGAAAAATATATGTAAATTACTAGGTATATTATCGTCTATATATATATATATAATTGTTTTTTTTTTTTCAGGTTAGATGACATTTTGGAAAATGAGGATACAGAAGAGGAATCTTTAGAAGACCGAGAAGAAAATAACTTACAAGCTGTTAAAATAAAAAGAAGTGTTTCATTTGCAGATGAAGATGAAAGTGAAACTTTAGAACTATTATTTAAACATAGTGATAACAATCCAAACACAGATCCGTATGATTCAGAAAAAGGAATTTTAAAGCCAAGTGATATTTATGATGCTTATGAAACAAATTTATCAGAAATTCCATCAATACTGAAAAAATCTAAATATGAAGGCCAAATAAAATCAGAAGACATTTTAAAAACACCCAAAATACTAGAAGAATGTCTTAGATATGATAATCTTGATTTTGAAAAGACGATAGTGGTGAAGGACGTCACAGAAAAAATACATAAAAATAGTATTGAAATTCCTGAGAGCACAG
This sequence comes from Ypsolopha sequella, assembly GCA_934047225.1. Taxonomy (NCBI): domain Eukaryota; kingdom Metazoa; phylum Arthropoda; class Insecta; order Lepidoptera; family Ypsolophidae; genus Ypsolopha; species Ypsolopha sequella. The sequence continues at coordinate 28,983,661 of OW203986.1, read as the reverse complement.
CAAGGCCAACTAGTCTCTTTAAAATGAGGAGACAACAAAAGAAATCGTAATCTGTGTAAAATATATATATTTTTTTGTAATTAAATCTAATGATTTTATTTTTCATTTTAGTAATAGTGGTCTTGCGGCAAGACTCTTGACTTGCCTCGTTTCTACATGGCTAGCACTGTAAAATATTGTAATTATTGTATCGACTGTCATCTTTTTCTAAACTAAAACTCTATCGTAAACCATGATCCGATACAGTCTATCGACTAACGAAAAACCGAGAGGAGCGCAAACACCCATAGTAGGTCTCTCTTTTACTAATATGACCACAATACTATAATTATATCAATTAATATAGGTACGTATATATATCTACACAGACTTAACTGTGGAACAAATCATCAAAACTCATGCCTAGGTGTTTGTCTGCACCCTTCCGGCCAAAATTCCTAAGATCCCCACTGGTCTCAGCAAATTATCAAAACTCATGCCTAGGTGCTGTCTGCACTTGTCTGTCAGGCAGATCTTTGTTGAAGCCCGAAGACTGTATGGAGTAGACAGTTGTTGGTCTCAAGATGGGAATTTGCATATGAAACTCCCTGATGGCAGCAAGGTTCGGCTCTACTCTTTAGAGCAGTTGCAGGAATATTCAGCCAAATTTCCTAGCGTCGGTGGTCCCAGCAGATCGAAGCGGGCTGGTACTCTGAAAAAGTAAACAGCAATTTAGTTTATTTTGCTTGCAGTGTTGCATTAGGCCTCCAAGACCCCGAATTCAGACTTTCCCTATGTATCTACCTGATCTGTTAAACATAAAGTCGCCGTCAATAGAAATTGTGGACTATGTAAACAAACCGTTTTCTCAATATTTCTCAAGGTTCTGTCACGGAGTCTCACTGAACATTATTCCAAATCATGAAGCATTAAGTCTTACCAGTCATTCACTGTATTTCATCATGAAATAAACGAAGTGGTTATATTGTCTTTGATGAAATATTCAATAATTCACCAGTTAATTACGGAAAATCAATAGTCAATTCTGTACATACTGCGTCGAGATTTCTGTCATATTTTTTTCTCATCGAATCTGTATTGTCTTTGAAAATTGGTGATGTGATGTACGAATCTATTTGAATATAAACCTATTTTATTCGTGATGCTATTTTAGTCCGTTGTTTTTTTTTGACAGCGTTACTGCATAATCTTTGAAATAAACGTGTACTGTGATTCTATCGAGAGCTGTGTGATCGATTTGACTAGCGATTCATCAGAATATTTTAGCGATGAATCAAATAAAGAAAATTAATTAAGCACCTAACATATTTTTATTCACATACTTACCCATCTCTAGATCTTAGAGAATATACCAAAGGAGACGCCTTTAACAGGCGTTCCCCTCTGCCAAAGGTATGAGATTCTATATCTAACGCGTTATATAAAACTAGTTTAGTCGCCATTTCTGTCATATGATTCCCGAACGTCTTTGCATAAAGAGCTCCGAGAAAAATGCCGTTTTGTGCTCTGTATGGGTGCAAAAAAATGTCTAACACATAAAATATACAAAAAAATGTTGTTACATTTCACTTTTAAGTATATTTTTGGTTATTTCATTCGTAATTTACTCATATCCAACATTTTTGAAAATGTATAAAATTCATATTTGGCGCCATAACTTCTTCACGATGACGTAGGCGTACTCCCTACGAGACCGTTGGCTCTACCGACCTAACTTTGAACCTAACAGCAAACTAGCTCGTTGGCGACTTCGCCTACAAGAATTTGATTTTGACATCCTACACAAATCAGGTAAACTAAATACGAATGCGGATGCACTCTCCCGTATTAAACTAAACGCGTTAGGCAATGAAGAGGATGACAGTTCTATGATTGTAAATGTTGACGAGAAAGAGAAAAGACTAGAAACATACCTTGATGAAGTGAAAAACAGATAACAAACCTTAACCAAAGACGAAACACAGACGACTCAAAAACCATAACTATATCTGACTCTGAAGGAACCCGAACAGCTAGTCCAATCACCATTATTGGTGACGAATTCCAACCTGAAAACTCAATTCGATCAGAATCTACTTCCACGGAAACCATTCATTCCGCTGAAAATGTGGAATCTTATGGAATACCGATATTACATGAAGCTATAGACACTAAACCAAACCAAATACTTGTTTTCAGTTGGCCAATTAATAGAATGCAAGTAAAGGACTGGTCTAGAGACAAGCAAAAAGTACTCGAGGTTTTCTTACCCCTTAATAATTTAGAGATAATAAAAGAATTTTTAAAGAAATATATTAAACCAAAATCTAAATACTTCATTAACTTCGAAGAAGAGCAACATCGAAAAGATTTCAGTAAGATCATAATCTCACTATTTGAACAAGGTACAGTTAACTTTTATGAATGCACTGAACGTGTCGTTTATATAGAGAATGAACAAGAACAAAAGGCTATTGTAACCGCTGGCTACAGGAATGCAGGGCTGATGGGATTTGACACGGGAGAATTGTGGGAAACAATGTGGGTGCACTGACCTGCTTTGTATGTTGGTGGGCGAGCCGACGAATGCGCTGACGAGCTGAACCTTCTTGTTGGGCTGATGAAGCTGACGTCTTGGATGAGTAGAATGTATTGAATGTCTTGGTTCGTGGTAACGTGAACACAACACTGTTAGAACACTGCACTGATGGGTACACGATATTGGTTGTGGCGGCGCGAATGTGTGTACACACGTATCGTTCGGTCGATGGTTGCGGCGAAACAGCTGGCTGCGCGAGCGCGCAGACGTGCGCCTCGGGAGGCGTCTCGAGCCGAACAGAGTGAGTGAACCGCGGGTTGGCGCCAGCGCGCGACTCAATTCTGTCACGAGTTACTTTCTGCGCATGCGCTGAAATGCGCATACCGTCACGCTGTAGCGTGAACATCCTGGGGGGGCCGGGGCTGCGACTCCTCTTGAGCTGAATCCAACGGCAGCCTGGCTATCTTGAACACAGGTCGTCGCAGATTTCCATGGGCTGTGTCCAGATCCACAACTTGGATCACTCCATCCTTGCCAGGTATCGTGCGGAGAATTCTCCCCAACTTCCATTGGAGCGGAGGCAGGTCATCCTCTTTGATGAGGACCAGTTCACCCACTTGAGGAGGGGAAGAAGGGGAGAGCCATTTGGAGCGGGTTTGCAGGGTATGGAGGTAGGATCTGGACCAGAGAGTCCAAAAGCGCTGAGAGAGCGCTTGAATGAGTTGAAACCGTTTAAGAGCAGATATGGGTCTGTCGTCAAAAGACTGCTCAGGTAGAGCGGTGAGCGGACGACCAATAATGAAATGTCCGGCCGTGAGAGGTTCAAAGTCCGTAGGGTCGGATGAAATCGGGCAGAGGGGTCTTGAGTTGAGTATTATTTCGTGCAGAGCGCCGAACCAAGTTATGTGCTGATTCGCGAGCTTGTGAGTGATTGCATCATAGTTTGTGCCGCAGTCTGAGCGAATGAGAACTGGAGTACCGCGACGTGAGATAAAACCTAACAGGGCTCGTGCTGAGTGAAATTGACCATGTACGTCTGCTATTTTAAGTGATACGGTTGGCAACAAAATTGGTGTGTTAGTGACGTTCACTACACGTTGTGCGGAGTTACAAGAATTCTCTGTTGGAGTTGAAGTCATTGAGTGAAAATGAACTGAGTGTGTATGTGATGAGTGTGTGTGTGATGAATGTGCTGAGTGCGCTGAGTGCTGGTTTCATTGAGTGAAAATGAGCTGAATGTGTATGTGATGAGTGAATGTGTGAGTGAAAATGAGCTGAGTGTGTATGTGCTGATTGAATGTGTGAGTGAAAATGAGCTGAGTGTGTATGTGCTGATTGAATGTGTGATGAGTGTGACTATATGTGAAAATGAGTTATTAAAACTTGAGCGCTACCAACTCCAACGTGCGGATAGCTTGAAACTTGCGCGGGCCGAAATAACAAAGGCTATGTTCAAACGGAACACGGAAAATAAACACGACAGAGAGAAAAAAAATTTTTTTTTTTTTTTTTTTAAAAACAACCTGTATATGAGCTGAACCAACGTGGAACACCCTATATGTGTACCATTAACAATAAGATCAGAGATGAGAAGAGGATCAATACACGTTAGCTCTTGCTCACACGAACGCACATTTACAACAAAACAAATTCTATTAATAGAACAAGATACGTACCTACTTCGTTGGGTGTGTAAACAAACAAAGAATGTATTTACCTGGCCGAAATCGGATCTAAATGAGCGGACAATCCAATGATGCAAATCAAGCTTTAATCAACGTAATAATACGTAACCGTAATAACGTGTGTACTTATGTACTCAACACACGTAACTTACGTATATATGTGACGTATATAAGTGCACGAAATAAAGCAAATTTATACTCGCACCGAAAAAATATCTCGCAAGATAAGAAACCTATCTTTGACAATGGTCAGATGTACACCTCTCCGCGGGCAAAAATTGGGTAAAAATAGGTAAATTGGGTCGGGTCGGGTCGAGGGGTTTAATAAAGAAATATAGTGGACTGTTATAAACAATTGGGCTGAATGGATGGGCCGGTTCTATACCGATAAATGGAATGTTCTAGGCGGCGGCGGTTCTAATTACCTACCCGCAATAGGTATTCGAGACCACAAAATATTTTTTGCCGGGAAAGGGGGCAAAATATGTAACCGGGTGAAAATGGACTGTAGTAAATCGACGGGGGCTGATTCAAACAAAGTTACGGGCCGGCGGGGGGGAGGCGGGGGGTGATATAAACCAAAAATTTTCCGCTCGACGGACCAAAATTTTTCTTGGATTGAAAATGTTTTACTACCGGCTCGAAATGACCAAAATGTTCGAAAACGGTCTCGAAGGATCAAAATTCGATCCGGCCGAAGGACCAAAATGTAACCGCTGGCTACAGGAATGCAGGGCTGATGGGATTTGACACGGGAGAATTGTGGGAAACAATGTGGGTGCACTGACCTGCTTTGTATGTTGGTGGGCGAGCCGACGAATGCGCTGACGAGCTGAACCTTCTTGTTGGGCTGATGAAGCTGACGTCTTGGATGAGTAGAATGTATTGAATGTCTTGGTTCGTGGTAACGTGAACACAACACTGTTAGAACACTGCACTGATGGGTACACGATATTGGTTGTGGCGGCGCGAATGTGTGTACACACGTATCGTTCGGTCGACGGTTGCGGCGAAACAGCTGGCTGCGCGAGCGCGCAGACGTGCGCCTCGGGAGGCGTCTCGAGCCGAACAGAGTGAGTGAACCGCGGGTTGGCGCCAGCGCGCGACTCGATTCTGTCGCGAGTTACTTTCTGCGCATGCGCTGAAATGCGCATACCGTCACGCTGTAGCGTGAACAGCTATTATTGTCAAATTACACGAAGGTAAAACTTGCCACCGGGGTATCACTGAAACTGTCAAAAGAATCCGACGAACCTATCATTGGCCTCATATACATGAAACTGTTTCAGCTGTAATAAACGCGTGCGAAAAATGTAAAGCTTCAAAATATGATAGAAAACCGATCAAACCTACATTTTTATTTTTTATTTTTATTTTATTTTATTTTATTTTTTTTATTTACATTTTTATTTTTTATTTTATTGCAATTGACTCAAACTAAAAATGCACCCTTTCAGGAACTCTTCATTGACCTCTTCTCCATAGAATCAAAATACTATCTCACTATCATAGACGCTTTTAGTAAGCTAGGTCAGGCCATAGAAATTCCATCTCGATCCACACCTGAGGTAGTTAGAGCCCTGATCAAGTATTTTTCATTTTATGGAATTCCTAAGAAAATGAGCTCTGATCCCGGAATGGAATTTAATAATGAACTCTTTAAGGAATTAACAGAACTGTACAAAATCAAACTCCATATTGGAACTCCGAACAACCCGAACTCCATGGGTATGATCGAACGACTACATTCCACTATCACAGAAATTTACCGTTTAGCAAAATACGAAAGAAAATATACCGACCCTGCCTCTGTAATGTCTTACGCCATTATGGCATATAATAACACAATCCACAGTGCCACTGACCTTACACTCTTTGAAGTTGTGTTCGGCCATACAGAATTAAACTCTGTATTTGACGAAGACTTTGACAAAAATTATAAACAACAACTCATAAAAGACCATAAAACGCGAACTCAAACATTATATAAATATCTATTTGAAAAAATGAAGACATCCAAACAAAAAACACACGAAAAACGTGGTGGTGAAATAATACCAAAACTAACGGACGGACAAACAATTTTCGCAAAAGCAGTTAATAAAAGACAGGCAAAGGATAAACCTAAATATCAAAAGGCCAAGGTTATTGGACCAACTCAACGAAATATTGTTCCAATAAAGGTTAGAGACAGAGAAACGAAAGTACCTATTAAAAATGTCAAACGCCCTCCGCAGGTGGTGCCTACTCCTGTTAGTATGGACATCAATGAACCAGGCTCTCCACAACCAGGAACATCAAATACTCAAAATTGAACGAAACCCAAGACTATTACCGGTAAAATTAGGCAAGGCATTTGTGCAGAATGATAAATGGCTTATAGCAAAAACCGTTTCCTTAAGCGGTATTGGAACGGATCTATCATTTAATGTACAAAAATATTTAGAGTTCAGTAAAATGTTACAAACCGACAAACCTTACATGTATGAGTTCATAGGTCTTAAAACACATTTAGAGTACTTACGTGATGAAGCCCTTGAAAAATACCAACAGTTGGTTCCTTTAAAAAGAGTAAAACGTGGAATATTAGACCCACTAGGTTCAGTCATAAAAGTAATTACAGGTAATTTGGATCACGAGGACGCAGTCCGCTATGATAACCTTATAAATACTCTCCAAAACAAAGAACAAACCACCTCCGAAAGGGTCACTATAATTTCCGAAATGTTAGATCATTTTATGAATTCTACAAAAATCTTAGCAGATAACACCAAAATAATTAATGAACGCTTAAATCGAATAGAGAAAATTGTGAAAGATTTAGCTACAAAGGAAAATAACATAATGTACTCTACCTATGTACTTGGTCTATTTAACCTGTTCACTATTAACTTTAGGACGATTTATGTAAAGCTCAGCGAATTAGAAACAGCCATAGCCTTTAGTAAGGAATCAGTATTGCATAAATCAGTAATTAATTCAACAGAACTGTTCAACATATTAAATTCAATTGATAAATATGCTAATTTGATGTATCCAGTAACTGAACAAAATCTAATGAATATAGAGGAGACTCTATCTGTTAAAGCTTATGTAAAATTTATTTATTTATTTATTTATTTTATTCATAAACAAAAATCCACAGCAAGTACATTCAGATTACTTGAACATGATATTCATCTTATTGTGCCAATAACGGATTTCACTATGCTAAACTAAACATACTAATAAAAAATTGGAACATAACAATTATAATTATGGTTAAATTAATAAATTATTCGCAAAGAAGACGAATTTATAATACAAAGGTTTGTTGCCATTATGAGTTTGTTGAGTGTCGGGTGATTAGGGTGTGTGTGTGTGTCTTTGCGGCTAGAGTATTGTGCGGTCTTTACCTTGTCAAAAATCCTTGTTGTGCGGTCTTTCTGATTATGCGGACGTCCGCATAATATTTTGGCAGACCTTTAAATATAGCTATCGGATCGTCGTGCTCGGATTGGTCGACTGGTGAAATCTGGGAGAATTTCAATAAGGTGGCGCACAACCAGTATTTCTGTCAAGTTGAGTTAACACATGCAAAAATATAGTTCAAGTGTGTAACCACCACGTGGCGCCACCAGTCCAAAAAATGTATAACTTAGTACGAAAATGATAAAATGCGGACGTCAAAGTAGGACCGCACTTTATACAAATAACGAACCAACCTTACTTTCTCGTGTGTAAAAAACAAATGTGAGTTAAAGTAATCATCTTAAAATGCGAAATTTAAAATAGGACCGCACTTTATACATAAATTGAATTCACCCTACTTCTTGGTGTGTGAAAAACAAGTCTGAGGTAAGGTAAGCACCTAAATATAAGTTTATTTTTTCATTCAAATTCATTCTGGATGGTCGGTAAGTGTTCAGTATCAAGGTTCGATGACCCTTTTTGTTAAATTCGTATTATTTTTTGTTTTCCTTGCAAACGCAAGCCCATCTATCAGCCCGTATTCGTCCACTGCTGGACATAGGTCTCCCAATATTACGCCACTCTTGGCGGTCCTCAATCATCCTCATCCAGCCGCCACCCGCAACGTCCTTCAGATCGTCAGTCCAGCGGGCACGAGGGTGGCCTACGCTGCACTTTGCTGTACGTGGTCTTCATTCCAATGCCTTATGGCCCCAACGGTTATCACAAATATGGCCAGTTCACTGCCACTTCAACTTACTGATTCGGCAGGCTATGTTGGTCAGCTTCGATCTCTGACGGATATCTTCGTTTCGGATTTTATCCATCAGAGATATCCCAAGCATAGCCCGCTCCATAGCTCATTGAGCGACCTTAAATCGGCTGATCAAGCCTTTAGTAAGAGAACACGTCGTCACTGGAAGGACGCACTGGTTGTAGACTTTAGCCTTTAAGCACTGCGGTATTGGTGACGTAAATATGTGACGCAACTTCCCGAATGCTGCCCACCCCAAGCATATTCTTCTGTCACCCTCGGAGTCGAAGTTGCTTTTACACAGCGGGATAGCTTGACCAAGGTAAACATATTTTTGAAAAACTTCGATGCTGAGATTGTCGACGGTTACTGGCCTTTGGATGACATGACAGTTGAACATGACCTTGGTCTTATCCAAGTTCATCCGCAGGCCCACTCGTCTGGAAGAATCACTTAGGCTGCGCATCATTTCCTCCAGTTCTTGCAGCGATTCCGCCATTATCACGATGTTATCGGCAAAGCAAAGATGTGAAATTTACTCTCCGTTCACATTTATGCCTCTACCATGCCAGTTCAGTGTTTTAAAGACGTCCTCCAGCGCAGCGGTAAACAGTTTTGGGGAAATTTTGGGGAAATAAAATCCCCCTATCTCACGCGCTCAAGGCGTATCGGTCTTGTTAGTACACTCTGTACTTGTACGGACATGGAAACGGAGTCATACAGACATTTCAGCATCTCCACGTAACGCCAGACAACTTGGCATCCAAGTTTCAATGGAGTCGAAGGCTTTCTCGTAGTCCACAAACGCTAGACATAAAAGCTGATTATACTCTTGTGTTTTCTGTATGATTTGTCTTAGCGTATAAATGTGATCCACGGTGCTGTAGCCTTTTCGAAACCCAGCCTGCTCTGGAAGTTGGAAGTCGTCGAGAAAAAGTCTTGAGAAAAGCTTGTAGGTGTGGCTCAGGAGCGCGATTGGCCTATAGTTATTCAGTAGCATTTTGTCCCCTTTCTTGAAGAACAAAATTACCAGGCTCCTGCTCCACTCCTTTGGCGTAGTTCCGGTGCGAATGACGGCATTAAAGAGGTCCTGTAGCTGTCTGAGTATAGGGTAACCTCCAGCTTTCAGGAGTTCGGTTGTGATGCCATCTTCGCCCAGCACCTTGTTTTTTAGCTCCTTAAGAGCTATCCTAATCTCGCCCATTTCAACATCCGAGAGTTCATCGGTGTAGTGGCGGATCAATGGTGCATGTTTGTCGTCCTGATCGCGGGAAGTTGGCTTGGGAGCGTGTAAAGGATACAGGAGCCCATAGAAATTCTCGATTTCAGTGAGGATTTCTGGCCTAGAGGTAACAGTTCTACTGTCAGATGTCTTCAGCTTCATCAGATTAGTCCTTCCCAACAGCTGGGCAAAAACTTTTGAGCCTTTGTTTCGCTCAATCGCTGCTTTAATGATGCGAGTGTTATGTCGGCGCAGGTCAAAACGAATTTGCCTTTTAACGCGCTTATTAAGAAGGGGGTAATCTGTCGAATCTGAAGACATTTTCCGTCTTTGCCTCATCATGTCCAAAGTTCCGATTGAAATCTTGGACTCCTTATTCTTTCGCTCGGGCTTAAAATAAGCCCTGCCAACTTCGCGTACAACATTCGTGAAAATGTTAACAAGCTGGTCGACGTGTTCAGTGGTTTCCAACAAGATAAATTGGTTCTTAAGTTCCATTTGGAATTTCTCGGATCATTTCTCTCCAGCTGTAAGTTAATATTCCAGATGCTTCGGACAAGTCGGTGATCGCTACTAGTACTAAACCTATAGATCACGGAGACATCTTGGAATATGTGCTTTTAATTCGTCATGATGAAGTCTATCTCATTTTTTGTCTTACCATCGGGGCTTCGCCAGGTCCATTTCCTTTGGGGCTTTTTTTGAAGAATGAATTCATCAAATAGAGCCCCTGGCTTTCAAGGAAGCTAACCAGCATCTGACCCCTAGGGTTTCTACAGCCATAGTCGTGCGGTCCGATTACCGATTCACCACACTCATGTACATGTACCCCCACTTTGGCGTTGAAGTCCTCCATAACAACGCTATGATGTGTCTTGGCTGTATTATTTTTGGCCTTAGTAATGTCATCATATATGGCCTCGACATCATCATCGGGGTCACTCTTGGCGGTCCTCAGTCATCCTCATCCAGCCGCTACCCGCAACGTCCTTCAGATCGTCAGTCCAGCGGGCACGAGGGCGGCCTACGCTACGCTTTGCTCGACGTGGTCTCCATTCCATTGCCTTTCGGCCCCAACGGTTATCATGTCGGCGACAAATATGGTCAGTCCAATGGTGGTCGGGGAGTGTAATTTCGTATACAAAACCATTATAGTGCGAACGGTGTGTTATTCCGTACGTAAGACCACCAAAGTGCGGACGGAGCGTATAATTTAGTACGGTATTTCATCAAAATGCGGTCGCTGTGTAATTTCGTTCACAAAACCATCAACGTACGGACGTTGTGTTATTTGGTACGTTAACCCACTAAAGTGCGGACTCTGTGTATTAACGTCCGCAAAACCCTTGTTGAGCGGACGGCCCGCACAATATTTTAGGACCGCACAAGCCGTATTTTTGACAAGAACTTTGATTGCTTCTATCTCCGTCTCCAGTGAGTGTTAACGAAATTCTGTTAGATGTTCATGCTAGAAAAAGACAGCCGTACATCGTGTAAGCAAATACACTCGCCTAAGTCAACAGGAAAGGTAGGACCGCACAATGAGGATTTTGGTACAAGTCCGCACAACATTTGTCCCGCGAACAAGGGTGTGTGTGTGTGTGTTTGTGTGGTCCTAAATGTGAGACGTTTTGTCCGTCTACAGACCCAAAAGTGAGGCACCTGTCAAAGCGAGGCGGTCTCACATTTTTTCATGGATAATCTGACTTTATTTTCAAAATCTACGGCCTTTGTTTGGTCAAAAACGTACTTTTGACGACCCAATCAGAGACATTGAAATTTTCGCCTCGCTTTTGGTAACTATGGCAGGCCGTGTGTGTGTTTATAAAAAAATCACGAAATAGGTAGTACCAGGGTGTGCCCGCTAGGTGGCATAAGAGTCACAAGAGTGTAAGTTCTGATCCTAATTCTGAGGCTGTTGTGTGAAATCGGTGTAAAAATGAAAGCGCCTCGGAATTTAAAACACGTCTATGTCTGTGTATCGAATATTTACACTCATTTGAAGATGCCGTTAAATAAGTGTTCAGATCGCGCTAAACTTCTAGTTAAATCGCCTCGTATTCAGAGTGGACTAGAAGTTAAGCGCGGTCTGTATATTGCATGACATTCCGTTATATTACTTGGTGTTACCGTTTGAATGATTATTATTTAATTATATTATTTTAACTTAGTATTTTGATCTCAAAAAATGTTCTTCTTTTTAAGTTGCTTATGGCTGAATAATTTCCTTAAGTAATAATTAAAATAAATCTAAAAATCTAAAAAGAAATTATTTTTTCATACATTTTGGTCAAGTAGGTATGAAACGTTTCTATAGTGCAAATTTCATTTTTTTCGCGGTTTGAGATTTAGTTCCATTGTAAAAGTTATAAGCATAGACGAGTAATATTGCCAGTTTCCGGCTTTCACAACATCATCATCATCATATATATAGGTATAATAAAAAGAGAAGTCCTGACTGACTCACTCATTCAAAGACTCATCAACGCACAGCCCAAACCCTTGGACCTAGAAAGCTGAAATTTTGCACAAAGCTTCCCTTTGTAATATAGACAAGGAAGTAGAAAGGATTTTTCGAAATTCAACCCTTAAAAGGGAGAAATTGGGTGACCAAGTCTGAAAACCAACATGGGTATCGTTTGTATGGTTTATTGGGTCGCTGATTACGAAAACAACAATGGTTTCTAAATCCAACGTAGTGGACGGGAAATACTGTCATTCTCTGTTGGGGTGCGATGGGGTTGAAATGTGTAAATATCCTATCCCTAATAGGATCACTTGTGTGGCTGTCTGTTTGTCCGTCTGTTACAGCCGATTTGCTCTGGCACACACACTTGCAAGAATTTTCATGTCCACTATATTTAATGTCAAAATCGATGCCATTTTCGTAATTAACGCCCAAAACAACCCTTAAAACGACACCCATATTGATATTTACACATTTCAACCCCATCGCACCCCAACAGAGAATGACAGTATTTCCCGTCCACTACGTTGGATTTAGAAACCATTGTTGTTTTCGTAATCAGCGACCCAATAAACCATACAAACGATACCCATGTTGGTTTTCAGACTTGGTCACCCAATTTCTCCCTTTTAAGGGTTGAATTTCGAAAAATCCTTTCTACTTCCTTGTCTATATTACAAAGGGAAGCTTTGTGCAAAATTTCAGCTTTCTAGGTCCAAGGGTTTGGGCTGTGCGTTGATGAGTCTTTGAATGAGTGAGTCAGTCAGGACTTCTCTTTTTATTATACCTATATATATGATGATGATGATGTTGTGAAAGCCGGAAACTGGCAATATTACTCGTCTATGCTTATAACTTTTACAATGGAACTAAATCTCAAACCGCGAAAAAAATGAAATTTGCACTATAGAAACGTTTCATACCTACTTGACCAAAATGTATGAAAAAATAATTTCTTTTTAGATTTTTAGATTTATTTTAATTATTACTTAAGGAAATTATTCAGCCATAAGCAACTTAAAAAGAAGAACATTTTTTGAGATCAAAATACTAAGTTAAAATAATATAATTAAATAATAATCATTCAAACGGTAACACCAAGTAATATAACGGAATGTCATGCAATATACAGACCGCGCTTAACTTCTAGTCCACTCTGAATACGAGGCGATTTAACTAGAAGTTTAGCGCGATCTGAACACTTATTTAACGGCATCTTCAAATGAGTGTAAATATTCGATACACAGACATAGACGTGTTTTAAATTCCGAGGCGCTTTCATTTTTACACCGATTTCACACAACAGCCTCAGAATTAGGATCAGAACTTACACTCTTGTGACTCTTATGCCACCTAGCGGGCACACCCTGGTACTACCTATTTCGTGATTTTTTTATAAACACACACACGGCCTGCCATAGTTACCAAAAGCGAGGCGAAAATTTCAATGTCTCTGATTGGGTCGTCAAAAGTACGTTTTTGACCAAACAAAGGCCGTAGATTTTGAAAATAAAGTCAGATTATCCATGAAAAAATGTGAGACCGCCTCGCTTTGACAGGTGCCTCACTTTTGGGTCTGTAGACGGACAAAACGTCTCACATTTAGGACCACACAAACACACACACACACACCCTTGTTCGCGGGACAAATGTTGTGCGGACTTGTACCAAAATCCTCATTGTGCGGTCCTACCTTTCCTGTTGACTTAGGCGAGTGTATTTGCTTACACGATGTACGGCTGTCTTTTTCTAGCATGAACATCTAACAGAATTTCGTTAACACTCACTGGAGACGGAGATAGAAGCAATCAAAGTTCTTGTCAAAAATACGGCTTGTGCGGTCCTAAAATATTGTGCGGGCCGTCCGCTCAACAAGGGTTTTGCGGACGTTAATACACAGAGTCCGCACTTTAGTGGGTTAACGTACCAAATAACACAACGTCCGTACGTTGATGGTTTTGTGAACGAAATTACACAGCGACCGCATTTTGATGAAATACCGTACTAAATTATACGCTCCGTCCGCACTTTGGTGGTCTTACGTACGGAATAACACACCGTTCGCACTATAATGGTTTTGTATACGAAATTACACTCCCCGACCACCATTGGACTGACCATATTTGTCGCCGACATGATAACCGTTGGGGCCGAAAGGCAATGGAATGGAGACCACGTCGAGCAAAGCGTAGCGTAGGCCGCCCTCGTGCCCGCTGGACTGACGATCTGAAGGACGTTGCGGGTAGCGGCTGGATGAGGATGACTGAGGACCGCCAAGAGTGACCCCGATGATGATGTCGAGGCCATATATGATGACATTACTAAGGCCAAAAATAATACAGCCAAGACACATCATAGCGTTGTTATGGAGGACTTCAACGCCAAAGTGGGGGTACATGTACATGAGTGTGGTGAATCGGTAATCGGACCGCACGACTATGGCTGTAGAAACCCTAGGGGTCAGATGCTGGTTAGCTTCCTTGAAAGCCAGGGGCTCTATTTGATGAATTCATTCTTCAAAAAAAGCCCCAAAGGAAATGGACCTGGCGAAGCCCCGATGGTAAGACAAAAAATGAGATAGACTTCATCATGACGAATTAAAAGCACATATTCCAAGATGTCTCCGTGATCTATAGGTTTAGTACTAGTAGCGATCACCGACTTGTCCGAAGCATCTGGAATATTAACTTACAGCTGGAGAGAAATGATCCGAGAAATTCCAAATGGAACTTAAGAACCAATTTATCTTGTTGGAAACCACTGAACACGTCGACCAGCTTGTTAACATTTTCACGAATGTTGTACGCGAAGTTGGCAGGGCTTATTTTAAGCCCGAGCGAAAGAATAAGGAGTCCAAGATTTCAATCGGAACTTTGGACATGATGAGGCAAAGACGGAAAATGTCTTCAGATTCGACAGATTACCCCCTTCTTAATAAGCGCGTTAAAAGGCAAATTCGTTTTGACCTGCGCCGACATAACACTCGCATCATTAAAGCAGCGATTGAGCGAAACAAAGGCTCAAAAGTTTTTGCCCAGCTGTTGGGAAGGACTAATCTGATGAAGCTGAAGACATCTGACAGTAGAACTGTTACCTCTAGGCCAGAAATCCTCACTGAAATCGAGAATTTCTATGGGCTCCTGTATCCTTTACACGCTCCCAAGCCAACTTCCCGCGATCAGGACGACAAACATGCACCATTGATCCGCCACTACACCGATGAACTCTCGGATGTTGAAATGGGCGAGATTAGGATAGCTCTTAAGGAGCTAAAAAACAAGGTGCTGGGCGAAGATGGCATCACAACCGAACTCCTGAAAGCTGGAGGTTACCCTATACTCAGACAGCTACAGGACCTCTTTAATGCCGTCATTCGCACCGGAACTACGCCAAAGGAGTGGAGCAGGAGCCTGGTAATTTTGTTCTTCAAGAAAGGGGACAAAATGCTACTGAATAACTATAGGCCAATCGCGCTCCTGAGCCACACCTACAAGCTTTTCTCAAGACTTTTTCTCGACGACTTCCAACTTCCAGAGCAGGCTGGGTTTCGAAAAGGCTACAGCACCGTGGATCACATTTATACGCTAAGACAAATCATACAGAAAACACAAGAGTATAATCAGCTTTTATGTCTAGCGTTTGTGGACTACGAGAAAGCCTTCGACTCCATTGAAACTTGGATGCCAAGTTGTCTGGCGTTACGTGGAGATGCTGAAATGTCTGTATGACTCCGTTTCCATGTCCGTACAAGTACAGAGTGTACTAACAAGACCGATACGCCTTGAGCGCGTGAGATAGGGGGATTTTATTTCCCCAAAATTTCCCCAAAACTGTTTACCGCTGCGCTGGAGGACGTCTTTAAAACACTGAACTGGCATGGTAGAGGCATAAATGTGAACGGAGAGTAAATTTCACATCTTTGCTTTGCCGATAACATCGTGATAATGGCGGAATCGCTGCAAGAACTGGAGGAAATGATGCGCAGCCTAAGTGATTCTTCCAGACGAGTGGGCCTGCGGATGAACTTGGATAAGACCAAGGTCATGTTCAACTGTCATGTCATCCAAAGGCCAGTAACCGTCGACAATCTCAGCATCGAAGTTTTTCAAAAATATGTTTACCTTGGTCAAGCTATCCAGCTGTGTAAAAGCAACTTCGACTCCGAGGGTGACAGAAGAATATGCTTGGGGTGGGCAGCATTCGGGAAGTTGCGTCACATATTTACGTCACCAATACCGCAGTGCTTAAAGGCTAAAGTCTACAACCAGTGCGTCCTTCCAGTGACGACGTGTTCTCTTACTAAAGGCTTGATCAGCCGATTTAAGGTCGCTCAATGAGCTATGGAGCGGGCTATGCTTGGGATATCTCTGATGGATAAAATCCGAAACGAAGATATCCGTCAGAGATCGAAGCTGACCAACATAGCCTGCCGAATCAGTAAGTTGAAGTGGCAGTGAACTGGCCATATTTGTGATAACCGTTGGGGCCATAAGGCATTGGAATGAAGACCACGTACAGCAAAGTGCAGCGTAGGCCACCCTCGTGCCCGCTGGACTGACGATCTGAAGGACGTTGCGGGTGGCGGCTGGATGAGGATGATTGAGGACCGCCAAGAGTGGCGTAATATTGGGAGACCTATGTCCAGCAGTGGACGAATACGGGCTGATAGATGGGCTTGCGTTTGCAAGGAAAACAAAAAATAATACGAATTTAACAAAAAGGGTCATCGAACCTTGATACTGAACACTTACCGACCATCCAGAATGAATTTGAATGAAAAAATAAACTTATATTTAGGTGCTTACCTTACCTCAGACTTGTTTTTCACACACCAAGAAGTAGGGTGAATTCAATTTATGTATAAAGTGCGGTCCTATTTTAAATTTCGCATTTTAAGATGATTACTTTAACTCACATTTGTTTTTTACACACGAGAAAGTAAGGTTGGTTCGTTATTTGTATAAAGTGCGGTCCTACTTTGACGTCCGCATTTTATCATTTTCGTACTAAGTTATACATTTTTTGGACTGGTGGCGCCACGTGGTGGTTACACACTTGAACTATATTTTTGCATGTGTTAACTCAACTTGACAGAAATACTGGTTGTGCGCCACCTTATTGAAATTCTCCCAGATTTCACCAGTCGACCAATCCGAGCACGACGATCCGATAGCTATATTTAAAGGTCTGCCAAAATATTATGCGGACGTCCGCATAATCAGAAAGACCGCACAACAAGGATTTTTGACAAGGTAAAGACCGCACAATACTCTAGCCGCAAAGACACACACACACACCCTAATCACCCGACACTCAACAAACTCATAATGGCAACAAACCTTTGTATTATAAATTCGTCTTCTTTGCGAATAATTTATTAATTTAACCATAATTATAATTGTTATGTTCCAATTTTTTATTAGTATGTTTAGTTTAGCATAGTGAAATCCGTTATTGGCACAATAAGATGAATATCATGTTCAAGTAATCTGAATGTACTTGCTGTGGATTTTTGTTTATGAATAAAATAAATAAATAAATAAATAAATTTTACATAAGCTTTAACAGATAGAGTCTCCTCTATATTCATTAGATTTTGTTCAGTTACTGGATACATCAAATTAGCATATTTATCAATTGAATTTAATATGTTGAACAGTTCTGTTGAATTAATTACTGATTTATGCAATACTGATTCCTTACTAAAGGCTATGGCTGTTTCTAATTCGCTGAGCTTTACATAAATCGTCCTAAAGTTAATAGTGAACAGGTTAAATAGACCAAGTACATAGGTAGAGTACATTATGTTATTTTCCTTTGTAGCTAAATCTTTCACAATTTTCTCTATTCGATTTAAGCGTTCATTAATTATTTTGGTGTTATCTGCTAAGATTTTTGTAGAATTCATAAAATGATCTAACATTTCGGAAATTATAGTGACCCTTTCGGAGGTGGTTTGTTCTTTGTTTTGGAGAGTATTTATAAGGTTATCATAGCGGACTGCGTCCTCGTGATCCAAATTACCTGTAATTACTTTTATGACTGAACCTAGTGGGTCTAATATTCCACGTTTTACTCTTTTTAAAGGAACCAACTGTTGGTATTTTTCAAGGGCTTCATCACGTAAGTACTCTAAATGTGTTTTAAGACCTATGAACTCATACATGTAAGGTTTGTCGGTTTGTAACATTTTACTGAACTCTAAATATTTTTGTACATTAAATGATAGATCCGTTCCAATACCGCTTAAGGAAACGGTTTTTGCTATAAGCCATTTATCATTCTGCACAAATGCCTTGCCTAATTTTACCGGTAATAGTCTTGGGTTTCGTTCAATTTTGAGTATTTGATGTTCCTGGTTGTGGAGAGCCTGGTTCATTGATGTCCATACTAACAGGAGTAGGCACCACCTGCGGAGGGCGTTTGACATTTTTAATAGGTACTTTCGTTTCTCTGTCTCTAACCTTTATTGGAACAATATTTCGTTGAGTTGGTCCAATAACCTTGGCCTTTTGATATTTAGGTTTATCCTTTGCCTGTCTTTTATTAACTGCTTTTGCGAAAATTGTTTGTCCGTCCGTTAGTTTTGGTATTATTTCACCACCACGTTTTTCGTGTGTTTTTTGTTTGGATGTCTTCATTTTTTCAAATAGATATTTATATAATGTTTGAGTTCGCGTTTTATGGTCTTTTATGAGTTGTTGTTTATAATTTTTGTCAAAGTCTTCGTCAAATACAGAGTTTAATTCTGTATGGCCGAACACAACTTCAAAGAGTGTAAGGTCAGTGGCACTGTGGATTGTGTTATTATATGCCATAATGGCGTAAGACATTACAGAGGCAGGGTCGGTATATTTTCTTTCGTATTTTGCTAAACGGTAAATTTCTGTGATAGTGGAATGTAGTCGTTCGATCATACCCATGGAGTTCGGGTTGTTCGGAGTTCCAATATGGAGTTTGATTTTGTACAGTTCTGTTAATTCCTTAAAGAGTTCATTATTAAATTCCATTCCGGGATCAGAGCTCATTTTCTTAGGAATTCCATAAAATGAAAAATACTTGATCAGGGCTCTAACTACCTCAGGTGTGGATCGAGATGGAATTTCTATGGCCTGACCTAGCTTACTAAAAGCGTCTATGATAGTGAGATAGTATTTTGATTCTATGGAGAAGAGGTCAATGAAGAGTTCCTGAAAGGGTGCATTTTTAGTTTGAGTCAATTGCAATAAAATAAAAAATAAAAATGTAAATAAAAAAAATAAAATAAAATAAAATAAAAATAAAAAATAAAAATGTAGGTTTGATCGGTTTTCTATCATATTTTGAAGCTTTACATTTTTCGCACGCGTTTATTACAGCTGAAACAGTTTCATGTATATGAGGCCAATGATAGGTTCGTCGGATTCTTTTGACAGTTTCAGTGATACCCCGGTGGCAAGTTTTACCTTCGTGTAATTTGACAATAATAGCTGTTCACGCTACAGCGTGACGGTATGCGCATTTCAGCGCATGCGCAGAAAGTAACTCGCGACAGAATCGAGTCGCGCGCTGGCGCCAACCCGCGGTTCACTCACTCTGTTCGGCTCGAGACGCCTCCCGAGGCGCACGTCTGCGCGCTCGCGCAGCCAGCTGTTTCGCCGCAACCGTCGACCGAACGATACGTGTGTACACACATTCGCGCCGCCACAACCAATATCGTGTACCCATCAGTGCAGTGTTCTAACAGTGTTGTGTTCACGTTACCACGAACCAAGACATTCAATACATTCTACTCATCCAAGACGTCAGCTTCATCAGCCCAACAAGAAGGTTCAGCTCGTCAGCGCATTCGTCGGCTCGCCCACCAACATACAAAGCAGGTCAGTGCACCCACATTGTTTCCCACAATTCTCCCGTGTCAAATCCCATCAGCCCTGCATTCCTGTAGCCAGCGGTTACATTTTGGTCCTTCGGCCGGATCGAATTTTGATCCTTCGAGACCGTTTTCGAACATTTTGGTCATTTCGAGCCGGTAGTAAAACATTTTCAATCCAAGAAAAATTTTGGTCCGTCGAGCGGAAAATTTTTGGTTTATATCACCCCCCGCCTCCCCCCCGCCGGCCCGTAACTTTGTTTGAATCAGCCCCCGTCGATTTACTACAGTCCATTTTCACCCGGTTACATATTTTGCCCCCTTTCCCGGCAAAAAATATTTTGTGGTCTCGAATACCTATTGCGGGTAGGTAATTAGAACCGCCGCCGCCTAGAACATTCCATTTATCGGTATAGAACCGGCCCATCCATTCAGCCCAATTGTTTATAACAGTCCACTATATTTCTTTATTAAACCCCTCGACCCGACCCGACCCAATTTACCTATTTTTACCCAATTTTTGCCCGCGGAGAGGTGTACATCTGACCATTGTCAAAGATAGGTTTCTTATCTTGCGAGATATTTTTTCGGTGCGAGTATAAATTTGCTTTATTTCGTGCACTTATATACGTCACATATATACGTAAGTTACGTGTGTTGAGTACATAAGTACACACGTTATTACGGTTACGTATTATTACGTTGATTAAAGCTTGATTTGCATCATTGGATTGTCCGCTCATTTAGATCCGATTTCGGCCAGGTAAATACATTCTTTGTTTGTTTACACACCCAACGAAGTAGGTACGTATCTTGTTCTATTAATAGAATTTGTTTTGTTGTAAATGTGCGTTCGTGTGAGCAAGAGCTAACGTGTATTGATCCTCTTCTCATCTCTGATCTTATTGTTAATGGTACACATATAGGGTGTTCCACGTTGGTTCAGCTCATATACAGGTTGTTTTTAAAAAAAAAAAAAAAAAAATTTTTTTTCTCTCTGTCGTGTTTATTTTCCGTGTTCCGTTTGAACATAGCCTTTGTTATTTCGGCCCGCGCAAGTTTCAAGCTATCCGCACGTTGGAGTTGGTAGCGCTCAAGTTTTAATAACTCATTTTCACATATAGTCACACTCATCACACATTCAATCAGCACATACACACTCAGCTCATTTTCACTCACACATTCAATCAGCACATACACACTCAGCTCATTTTCACTCACACATTCACTCATCACATACACATTCAGCTCATTTTCACTCAATGAAACCAGCACTCAGCGCACTCAGCACATTCATCACACACACACTCATCACATACACACTCAGTTCATTTTCACTCAATGACTTCAACTCCAACAGAGAATTCTTGTAACTCCGCACAACGTGTAGTGAACGTCACTAACACACCAATTTTGTTGCCAACCGTATCACTTAAAATAGCAGACGTACATGGTCAATTTCACTCAGCACGAGCCCTGTTAGGTTTTATCTCACGTCGCGGTACTCCAGTTCTCATTCGCTCAGACTGCGGCACAAACTATGATGCAATCACTCACAAGCTCGCGAATCAGCACATAACTTGGTTCGGCGCTCTGCACGAAATAATACTCAACTCAAGACCCCTCTGCCCGATTTCATCCGACCCTACGGACTTTGAACCTCTCACGGCCGGACATTTCATTATTGGTCGTCCGCTCACCGCTCTACCTGAGCAGTCTTTTGACGACAGACCCATATCTGCTCTTAAACGGTTTCAACTCATTCAAGCGCTCTCTCAGCGCTTTTGGACTCTCTGGTCCAGATCCTACCTCCATACCCTGCAAACCCGCTCCAAATGGCTCTCCCCTTCTTCCCCTCCTCAAGTGGGTGAACTGGTCCTCATCAAAGAGGATGACCTGCCTCCGCTCCAATGGAAGTTGGGGAGAATTCTCCGCACGATACCTGGCAAGGATGGAGTGATCCAAGTTGTGGATCTGGACACAGCCCATGGAAATCTGCGACGACCTGTGTTCAAGATAGCCAGGCTGCCGTTGGATTCAGCTCAAGAGGAGTCGCAGCCCCGGCCCCCCCAGGATGTTCACGCTACAGCGTGACGGTATGCGCATTTCAGCGCATGCGCAGAAAGTAACTCGTGACAGAATTGAGTCGCGCGCTGGCGCCAACCCGCGGTTCACTCACTCTGTTCGGCTCGAGACGCCTCCCGAGGCGCACGTCTGCGCGCTCGCGCAGCCAGCTGTTTCGCCGCAACCATCGACCGAACGATACGTGTGTACACACATTCGCGCCGCCACAACCAATATCGTGTACCCATCAGTGCAGTGTTCTAACAGTGTTGTGTTCACGTTACCACGAACCAAGACATTCAATACATTCTACTCATCCAAGACGTCAGCTTCATCAGCCCAACAAGAAGGTTCAGCTCGTCAGCGCATTCGTCGGCTCGCCCACCAACATACAAAGCAGGTCAGTGCACCCACATTGTTTCCCACAATTCTCCCGTGTCAAATCCCATCAGCCCTGCATTCCTGTAGCCAGCGGTTACAATAGCCTTTTGTTCTTGTTCATTCTCTATATAAACGACACGTTCAGTGCATTCATAAAAGTTAACTGTACCTTGTTCAAATAGTGAGATTATGATCTTACTGAAATCTTTTCGATGTTGCTCTTCTTCAAAGTTAATGAAGTATTTAGATTTTGGTTTAATATATTTCTTTAAAAATTCTTTTATTATCTCTAAATTATTAAGGGGTAAGAAAACCTCGAGTACTTTTTGCTTGTCTCTAGACCAGTCCTTTACTTGCATTCTATTAATTGGCCAACTGAAAACAAGTATTTGGTTTGGTTTAGTGTCTATAGCTTCATGTAATATCGGTATTCCATAAGATTCCACATTTTCAGCGGAATGAATGGTTTCCGTGGAAGTAGATTCTGATCGAATTGAGTTTTCAGGTTGGAATTCGTCACCAATAATGGTGATTGGACTAGCTGTTCGGGTTCCTTCAGAGTCAGATATAGTTATGGTTTTTGAGTCGTCTGTGTTTCGTCTTTGGTTAAGGTTTGTTATCTGTTTTTCACTTCATCAAGGTATGTTTCTAGTCTTTTCTCTTTCTCGTCAACATTTACAATCATAGAACTGTCATCCTCTTCATTGCCTAACGCGTTTAGTTTAATACGGGAGAGTGCATCCGCATTCGTATTTAGTTTACCTGATTTGTGTAGGATGTCAAAATCAAATTCTTGTAGGCGAAGTCGCCAACGAGCTAGTTTGCTGTTAGGTTCAAAGTTAGGTCGGTAGAGCCAACGGAGAGGCTCATGATCGGTAATAAGGTCAAATTTATGACCGTAAAGGTATGGCCGAAAATGTTTGGTTGCCCATACGGCTGCTAACAGTTCACGCTCTGTGGTACTATACCTACGTTCGGTATCAGTTAAAGTTCTGCTAGCATATGCTATTAGTCTATCACTCCCTACTTGTCCTTGGGACAGTACAGCTCCAATGGCTACTTCAGAGGCATCCACTGTTAAAATAAACGGTTTAGTCATGTCTGGGTATTGTAATATGGGGGCGTTAATCAATAGATCTTTACACTTCTGAAAGGCTTCAGTATATTTTTCATCAATTATTACCTTCCGACCCTTTTTTGGAGAAATCCTTAACAAAACGACGATAGTATCCAATAAAACCTAAAAATCGTTTGATCTCAGTTTGTGTCTGGGGTATGGGATAATCAATAACTACTTGGATCTTGTCATTGTTAGGTTTAAGGCCGTCTTGAGTCAATGTATGTCCTAGGTATTGTACTTCCTTGCGCAAGAACTCTGTTTTGTCGAGTTGAACTTTGAGATTGGTTTCTCGAAGTCTATTAAATACTGATCTAAGTTTTTGGAGGTGTTCCTGCAGACCGCTGGAGTACACCAAAATTTCATCAAGGTAAACTAAACAATGTATACCTTGGAGACCTCTTAGCACACTATCCATCGCTCTCTGGAACGTTGCGGGTGCCGTTTTCAAGCCAAACGGCATCCTCTTAAACTCATAGTGTCCATTTTGTGTAGAAAACGCTGTTTTCTCTCTGTCAGTCTCTGTAATCTCGATCTGGTGATAACCTGATGCTAGGTCGATTGTTGTAAAGTAATTACTCCTTCCAAGTTTATCAAATATGTCGCAAATGTTGGGTAGTGGGTATTTGTCATCTTTAGTAATGTCGTTTAACCTGCGGTAATCTATTACCATTCTATATTTAACCTGACCCGACGCATCAGGCTTTTTGGGGACCAAATGGAGTGGTGCACTCCACGGGGAGTGTGATTCTTGGATCACGTTGTCTTTGAGTAATTTGTCAACCTGTCGTTTGATTTCTTCAGCTTGAATTGGTGCTTGACGATATGGTTTTATATAGATCGGGTCTTCATTAACTGTCCTTATATGATGTTTTACCTGGTTAGTGAAAGTAAGTGGAAGTTCCTCGGTGTAAAATATATCCTTGTATTCTTCACATAAGTTACTGATGGCTCGTCGCTCTTCGTCATTCAAATGGTCTAGTCTTAGGTTGGATACATTTTCAGTCAATATGTTATCAATTTCAATGTCACTCATGTCTGTTATGTTGTTAATGGTATAGCAATTTTCAGTCATTTTAGTCACTTCAAAAGGGGATGTAATTGTCAGCTTAACATCAAACTCAGTTGCATTCTGTATAACAGTAGTAGCAAAATAATTTTCACATTTGACTATTGCGGCGGGCATTCGTATGCCCTCTGCGTATTGTTTGAATTCCAAAATAGCGTCACCTTCTTTAAGATTTGTTCGTAGTTTAACGCGGTGCTCAGATCGAGGTTCTAATTTAATATCATATTCAGATTCGTAGACAATTGGGATGGTAGCTGTTTTAGTTTTAAAAGTATAGTCTTGTAGGCAAATGTTAGCCTTTAGTCGCGCTATAAGATCCATTCCTATCAGTCCGTGATAATTTTTGTCAACATCGTATAAATAAAATTTATGGTGTCCACTGTCATTAAATGTAGGAAAAAGAGGAATATCCACTACTTCATGGTGAACGCTGGAAGCATGTGTGCTGGTTACTGTGAAAGGCTCATAACACTTATTTGCTGCAAAATATTCGTCAGCCTTTCGCGGACTTAAAAATGATTTTGTACTTCCAGTGTCAAGCATAAATTTACCATTGATCTCGGGTATGTAAATATATGGAAGTCTTAAATTAGCGTCATAATTAAGTTCTATCACTTGTGTTTTCTTTGGGATACCACAAGTCGAAAATTTTCGGCCTTGTTAGTTTCCTTTTCGTTGTCAGGAATTACATTAGTTTCAGTATTATTGTTTTCAGAATAGTATAATTCAGATTGTTCGGGGTAAAATGATTGTTCTGGTTGATCAGAGTAAAAGTACATGTTGGTTTGGTCATGGTCATTAGTCTCGTAATTATAGGTATAATTACACTCATTATTGTAGCTTTGCTCGTCATTATAAGTGTAGTAAAGCTCATTAGCTGAAAAGCCTTGGGGTTTAGGTGGCTGTGGAGCGGTTCTCATAGACACATCAGTATTTTGCGGAGGCCGCGGAACAACGTTTTGTGGGGGTTTGTATCCAAATTGACCCGGTTGCGGTCTAAAACCTGTTTGTTGGGGCTGAATTGGTCGCATGCCAAATTGCATGGGGGTTTGTATCCGAATTGACCCATTTGGGGTCTAAAGCCAAACTGTTGATTGGATGCATTAAAATTCGGTCGTGGAATATTTTGATTCGGGATGCCGAATTTGAATTGACCCTGATTTACTGGGGGCATGAATTGACCTTGATTAGGAGTTGGTAAGGATCTAAAATTTAAAGGTGCTTGGGGTTGAATAAATGCTGGCCTAATAGGTGACGGTGCTGTTGGCAAATTCGGAACAAAGCCTTTATTTTGAAGGTTTGGTAAGGGGTTCTGATTTTTGTTTTGCAGCATTTTACTACGAAGGTTATACTGCTCCTGGAAGTTAACTTCCTCTAAAACGTAAGCTAATGCTTGTTCTAGAGTGTTTGGCTGTTTTAGTCTAACCACTCTTACCATATGTTCGGGTAAGTTGTATAAAAATACATTTAACGACGTATTATTGTATATAATTCTTTTGGCCTCTTTCAGTGTTTGAGACATGAGCTGATTTACCTTAGACAAAAGAATGGCACGAACGTCCTGTACGCGACCACAAAACTCCAAGTAGGTTTCGTTGCTTTTAATTTTGAGAGTTTCAAGTTCTATGGCCACACACTCTTCGCTGCGCGGGTCACCAAAGTGTTGTAGCAATAGAGCTTTCAATTCGTCATACGTGGCAAATTCACCCCTTTCGCTTATAAGGGCTGCTGCTTTATCGGTAAGTTTGCTAGTAATGACTTGCATCAAATATTCATTACGTTCATTTGTACCTTGGTACTTGGTTATAACGTATTCACATTTTCTTAAGAATAAGCTTAACAATTTAGTGTCTCCTGAAAACACTGGAATAAGCCCCACAATTTCCCTCGGAACGAGCATATTCATATTTTGTGCATTATTCTGTGCATTATTTTGTGCATTATTTTGCACGATTGGTGGATTTTCGTTAGGCATTGTGAAGAAAATGTAACTACGCTTTTTTAAAACAATAAACTATCTAATATTGCTACAAAATTATCACTTAAAATATAATATAAAATTATTTGCCTTTGATTTCACTTAATTACCTTAATTATAAATAATTTAACAAAATTTTCGGGATTTTAAGGAAGGAACAGAAAGGATTTTACTTACTGACCGACCGCCCTTTTCCACATGCTTTCGGTTTAACAAATTTCTTTGGTTCGTAGTATTTCCGCTTTGAAGAGATATTTCACTCACTGTATCACACCACAACACTCCGCGAAGACTAGAGTTTTTCCCGATTTTCCCGATTTTAGGTATTGAATTCGGGGTAAATTAGCACTTTTCGCGTGTTTATTCGCGGTGGACACAACCGGAAATCCTACCGGCTGCGCCAGTCAAAACCGGAAGCGAAGAAAAACGCTTTTTAAAAACAATTTGAGTTTTATTTTTACACTAACTTATTCTTATGAATAGAAAACAAGTACAAGCCTCGAGAGATTTATCCAGACTGACTTGGGTACAAAACAACTAAACTAATACCAGAATGCTATGTTAGCATTTTAGGGCCTTATCTTTATTAAGACGGAGGTCTCATATTGCTTATTAGGCAAATATAAGAGGTGCAACAGTGTTGCCTGACATATAACTATATTGTTCTATATTTATTTATGTATAGTATATACACTAATATGTATATTATATGTATGTATATTTTTGTATTTATATATGTTTATGTAGATATTATATGTTATATTATTAAAAGATAATATTTATAAATTAATTAATTAATTACTTATTTGGCACTACCCTTGTAATCTCCACATCACCAAAGGTTAACTGGTAGAGAATGCTAATTAGCATTAAGTTCGCCTTTGTGCATTGTATACTTATTTTGTGCAATAAAGAATTTACATACATACATACATACATACATGCACCCTTCCGGCCAAAATTCCTGAGATCCCCACTGGTCTCAGCAAATTATCAAAACTAATGCCTAGGTGCTTGTCTGCACCCTTCCGGCCAAAATTCCTGAGATCCCTACTGGTCTCAGCAAATTATCAAAACTAATGCCTAGGTGTCTGTCGGCACCCTTCCGGCCAAAACTCCTGAGATCCCCACTGGTCTCAGCAAATTATCAAAACTAATGCCTAGGTGCTTGTCTGCACCCTTCCGGCCAAAATTCCTGAGATCCCCACTGGTCTCAGCAAATTATCAAAACTCATGCCTAGGTGCTTGTCTGCACCCTTCCGGCCAAAATTCCTGAGATCCCCACTGGTCTCAGCAAATTATCAAAAAAAAAAAAAACTTTAAACTACCCCATCTAAATTTATTATTAATCATTGGTATATAAAACAGTCTTGCTCTCAATAATCCGGCAGGACCCGACATACGACAGTGATCCCAGCATCTCCACCATTTTATGTTGCGGCCTTTAGGAATGGTAGAAAAATATTACACGCAACATAATATTATAAACAGTAGGTCTACTAGAAGCTATAGCGACTAGGAGGCGCAACACTCATTTTCATCGTTATTACAATTTTATAATACAAGAGAGAGAGCCACCATTGCATCAGGCTTTCGCCTGATGTTGACAATGGTCGACGTACAGCAAGCTGTACCTACTCTCTCGTAGCTCCCATGTTCCGAGGGACAAGTTTACCTCCTAGTGAACACTGAGCACGCGGAACCTTTATGTTCCGTAGATGGACCTCCTACCTCCCCTACAGTCCAACCCATGCCACCAGCTGGTATCAACATTCTCACGCAGCCACGATGGAAACGCGGCTCGTGCGCACGAGGCAGATGCAGAGACTAGTGTCCTCTCTTCACGGGCGCAAGCAAAAATGTGCAGTGTGACCATCTCATAAATTCCGAATCTGCCATAGAGTGAGCAAAAAATCTGCCAAAACCTGCCACACTTTGCGCCAAAAATGCCAGAAATATGCCTTCATGGAAATGGAAAAAATACACACGAATTCAATGGAATCATTGAACAATTTTCTTATAAATTGTACCTATAAGTAACATTTACTCAACGTGTCAACATTTGCCTCCTAATTTTCGTCTTCTTTTTCCGGTAGTACAAAGATTTTGAAGAAATCTGTTTGATCTTGTTTTAAGTTGGTTTAAAGAAGACACAGTCTCCGTGTTCCTTAATCCCCTCTTTTGTTTTAATTAAAGCTGAAACATGTTGGTTTAGGAACCTATTCTTTATTTTTGTTTTATTTACATTCACTTGAGAGAATATTATCTCGCACGAAACGAAACAAAATAAAGCTTTGGCGAATTTTGTAATATTTGGGTATTTTGTAGCCCCATTCGCGTCCTTGGTTTTTCCTTTCGCTCCCCAAAATTTGTCTACACTCAAAATTGTGCTGGTGGTGCTACCTCCACCTGATTCTAATAGGTCTTACACTCTTATAAAATTTAATTTGTCGAAGTTCGTCATCAACTTTTTGAATGTTGTTTTCGTCTACTATGTTGGGAAAATTCTTTGCAATGTTTAAAGTAGACGCAAAATCTTTGTAAATCAAATTAGGTAATGTGAATTTTCTTGGAATCTTTTAAATCTGCCAAAATCTGCCTCTTTTGTAAATCGTCAGCATGATCTGCCACAGACAAAATTTAAGAGCGAAATCTGCCAAAACGGCAGAAATCTGCCACAAATGGTCACACTGAAAATGTGGTCCAACTCACATTCAGGCGGGTAAAAAAGGCGGTTAAGCCAAAGAAAAGAAAAAGTGTTGCTAGCACAAAATAAAGATGCGTTCAAGTTGTATTTTACCACCAAACGTTTTCATAGGGCCGAGCTCGCGGTAATCCGCGACAGGGGTCCTCTCAACGTTATTATACTAAATATAATGCAAAAATGACAACTAACGTTTGGGAGTGTCGTCACACGACGAAACCCGTTCAAAAACTTAGCGTTACAACCCCAATGTTCCTACCCAGCCCAGGGTTATTTAATGAATGCACTTGGTGTGGTGACAGCTACTTTATACTTGACCCCCGTTCATAAATTAACTCTTTCGTCAGGTTCCAACACTGACAGCAGAATGGCGTATACAATTTTCAACGCGTGCGACAGAGATGACAATAGAACCCGTGTCGCGACCCCTAGTTTATGAACGCGTCGCGCCCGAACATTATTTTGGCTAGCTATGCTATAGTGTTATTTGAGGTTATGATTGTTTGTTATGTATATTTCTGAAAAACTTTGGTAGTCATACCTACAATTATAAAACACGATATCCTCTTCTCTACTCTAGACAATCAACATGCTTTCACGTAGCTGGAGGCATTTTGGTCGGCGGTATTCCCAAGCTGTTACCTTTAGGACTACAGAAGTTTCTCCTGTAAGAATTCTCATGAGTAATCCACTACAACTTTGTTTCTTGATATTTTATTAACTTATATAATGGTATACGTACATCACTTTTCCTAAAAAGTAGAAAAGTCTGTATAAAAATGGGTAATGCACCGTGTATGAGGTTATGTTTATGATTTGCCTGCTCTAAGGCTCAGGCTACATGCATCTGTTTCGGTCCCGTATGAATTAGACAAACCTATGCGAGGAAGTGTAACAGACTGGCATGTTGGTATAATAGGTAATGAAAAATTGGATCTTCTAACTAAGGATGCTATTGTTAGTGGTGATCTCTAATTTTAATAAAATTTGGCCCAGGGTCTTTCAACCATGCCAGATAAACATTTGTTTTCCAACTGGAATGATGAATGGAACTGTTTCTCTTATCACTTCTCTCGCTCACAGCTTTTCGTTCCTCCTTGTCCTTGGTTCTATAAATTCTGAAAGTTTTGCAAATGCGTTACAATCATGCTTATTAGATTAAGATTGGGTTATGTGCGTTCCCCTGTCAAACTGTTTAAATTTAGGCTGCACAATTATCCAATATGTGATTGCCAAATGGAAGAGGGACTGTGTATTACAATCACAATGGACTGTGTATTAGTGTACAGTGGAGACCACATCAAGCTATACACTTTCAGTACGACATTAGCCCCCACAGAGAAGAATATAAGATAGATACAAAGTCCAATGTGTCTTACTTGATGCGGTCTCCACTGTACATGTGTATCACATATTCTTAAATTGTCTTATTAACAATAAATGATACCACTGGCTGAGGTACTTAGTGCATGCAATATGTACATATGATACTAATAATGATGTAATGAATGTTGTCATTCAAACATAAAAAAGCTATTTTCGTCCTGGCGAAATTCATATTATTGAATGAGATGAGATTATAAGAGTTGCTTATGTGTTGTGTTGTCTTATCTGTATTGTGCTTATTTCTAATAGGTATATTCAGTTGTTTTTCTTCTTTTTATAATTTATAACTATAAAATGTGATTAGCTGACTACCTGATATTGGCAGAAAATGGTGGCAATAAGGAAGCCAATGCCCAAATAGAAAAAAAAAGTATAACAGACTGTGTTCAGTCCTGCTTACTCGTACTGGTTTGTCCCTTTCATCCAAAAAGAATGTAGTACTGTATGTAGTACGAGCTTTAAATTTAAATTTCATTGTCATTTCCTTCAGTCTCAACACAATGACAAACAAGTTG
This sequence comes from Ypsolopha sequella, assembly GCA_934047225.1. Lineage (NCBI taxonomy): Eukaryota > Metazoa > Arthropoda > Insecta > Lepidoptera > Ypsolophidae > Ypsolopha > Ypsolopha sequella. The sequence goes on along the minus strand of OW203986.1, from coordinate 28,952,499 downwards.
GCTTATTCTACACAATCGAGAAGGACTTATGCAAGCAGTTGTTTGGACAAGGGGGGTTCCCAAAGAGCTTCCAAAAACAAACCAAGACTTTCACTGAAGCTGCTGTGATGGTGCGACAGCCAGCGCTTGAACTGATGCAGTGTATCAAAGCCAGTGATTTAAACAAGCCTGTCATTAGATATGTGCTTTGTATCCTTTTAAATTACAAGAAATTAATCAGTAAAGACAACAATGTTTACATTGTATATTCACATAGGTAGGTGTCTTTTACATTTTAATTTTATTATAACTCCTCAAGTGATGTATACTCTGGGTAAGCAGGCGAGCCCTCTACCACTTCGCTTATTACGGACGCATTTGTCCATTTGTAAGGAAACAGAGGCATATTTTTTTTATCATTTTAGCAATGTTCCTTTCATTATAATATTCCTTAACACGAATTTACAGATGGTGAGAAAGGGACAGGAAAATCTATTACATTGGCTCATCTCCTTCATTATGCATTTGAAAATGGTTATCTCATAGTCCATGTGCCATGGGGTAAGTCAAAACTACACTGGTGGACATAAAAATCGACTCAAGCATTGTTGTTCTCCATTTAAGGAAATAACCCAATCATACAAACATAAACATATGAAATATATAACATATCATTTTAAAGGTATAGGCCTCCACCTTCGATTAAATGCATTTTTGTCTTAAGGCTTGGCCCAGGCCGCTGAGAAATTGAGATTTCCCCCGCGCTTCCCCGCAAATGAATTTTAGTGCCACAAATCGGCACTAGAGGCGCTTGTGTGCGAAATGTTGCATAGCTATTGGAAAAGATAAATTGAAACAGAAAATTGGGTAATATGTATTAAAGTATTAAACATTTGTGGACGTCAAGTATTTATTTAATTAAATGTTAAAACAAAACGGTAGTTAAAATATACATTTCGAGAATATAAGTTAAATTTAAAACTTTTGACCATAGTCACATTTGTTTACATAATAATACAAACATTTTTAGTATTTCCCTAATTAACTGCTACATTAGTACCTACTATATTTTTTAGACGTGGGCGCCGACTTGAATCTGCCGGCGGCGACTGTGCGCCGATCAAATTTGGTTGGCGTAGCGGCGCCGCACCTCGGCGTTGTTTAAATGTTACACAAAATGTATACGTTTATTATTAGAGTGCAAGGTAACATGAAAAAAAAAACAGCCAAGTGCGAGTCAGACTCGCATACCTAGGGTTCTGTATTGTGGATGATAAATATAATTTTGTCATTTTGTTTCGTGAATTTCTCAACCGCTTTATTTTTCCTGTAATCTTTACGTAAACTCATATTACCATGATTTAAGCTAATATTTTTTATTTTTCTCACTTTTGTTTTTGAAATATTTTGAACAATATCATATTTTTCATATTTTTTTTACACCGTGATATATGAGCAAATTAACGCTATGTTTGTGCCAAATTTCATGTCTTTATCTTAAACGGTGCTAAAGTTATGAGGCTGTGACATACGGATGGACGGACGGACAACTGAATCTCACCATAAAAGTTCCTTTTGTACCTTTTAGGCACGGAACCCTAAAAATCAATCAGAAACAAAATTCTTTGAAAAAAGTTCGCTTCGAGCCCCTGAGATTTTGTTTTTACTATGCACTCTAATAATATTGTGAGTTTCTAAAGCGAAGGATTTTGCTATAAATAATATAATCATATGGATATGATTTGTGAATATTGTATTAACTTAAAAGTTTAATTTTACTAACAGTATAAATAAAAAGAAAATATCGTTTATTTTTTACAAGCTTAATCTTACTAACACTGTAATCGTTTATTTTTTTATTTAAAACATACATCTGCTAAAATGTAAGAATAGAACTGATTTCTTTAGAATTCTTTTTCTTTTTTTGTGTCATTTTCACACAGGTCAATAGTTTCTATGTGCAACGGGTTGTTCTTCCCAGACCATATACTGAAAACGCAACTTTTACTTCGCGCTATAAGTAACTGGCCCTGAACCTGAAAAATTAAACATGAAGAAATAGAAAAGAAACCTGTTAAATAGTAACTAGATCTAGATTCAAAAATTAAATTACTCATTTGATAAAACCAGTCCTGATTCTTGCTAATTACCAGTGCAACGTCTTTCTTTTTGAAAAATGGTAATTTATTTAAGACATCTACGTCGTTCAAATTCTGTTTGTAAACTGACAAAGGGCACTTAATTTCCACGACTTTATCATTTCCAATGAGTCCATACGGTGTTGCTCCAAGGTAGGGAGTTTGAGCATAAACGAATAATCCGCAGTTCTGTATAGCAATCCCAAGTTGAATTGACAGCTGATTGAGTGCATTAGCTTCATTCGCAACGCCGTTTCTTAACACGCTTATTGCTTTTACATTGCTGAAGTATTGCTTATAGAGAAGTGTTTGCACTAACGTTGACCTTGATGTTTCCCTTTTTAGGGTTCCGTACCCGAAGGATAACCAACGGGACCCTATTAATAAGACTCCGCTGTCCGTCTGTCACCAGGATGTATCTCATGAACCGTGATAGTTAGACAGTTGAAATTTTCACAGATGATTTATTTTTGTTGCCGCTATAACAACAAATACTAAAAAACAGAATAAAATAAAGATTTAAGGGGGCTCCCATACAACAGATATGTTGTTTTGCCGTTTTTATAGATAATGGTACGGAACCCTTCGTGCGCAAGTCCGACTCGCACTTGGCATCACTGCAATCCCGTTGAAGAATGGTTTCCTTTTCGATTCTTAACCTTTGCTTTTGAGTTTTCTCTAAGTTGCTCAGGAACGTGTTTATACGAAGTTCTAGTTCCTCGGGATCAATGACCGTAGTTGGCATGCTTGACCGTAACTCTTATCTGTTTATAAGGATTTGCTTGTGAGTGTGGGTTTGAATAATACTTTTGGTAGGAGGCGTTGACGTTTTTTGTAACAAAACACGAGTTTGGTAGTGTAAACCAGATATTTTTATATTTATGGTAGATTTATCGTTTCCTCTGTTTCATTAATTTACTAGGCAACATGATATTTTAATTGAATACCGTTTTCTTCCGTATTATTTTGCCAAGCGACCAACCGTCACGCGGTGGCGGATCCAGAGCTTGCGGTGTCGGCGTGGTGACGCCGCCAATACGCAATTCCTAGCTAATAGTGGAAACCGGGCAGGCCGTGCGCCACTGCTCCGTTTCCACGAACTGATCAAAATAATAATATTTTATAGAACTTTGTTTTCTGTCAAAAAGGACTGTCCATACTCGGTACACAACATGGTGTCCCCATCTTTGATAGTACTTTATACATTTTAGCTCAATTAGCAGAGAGAGACGAAAGAAAGTTCTAGACAGACACTAAGACGGTAAGATAGGTGGTGAGCCCTATTATTGCCGTACCTACCTACTCTGGGTACAAATACATGCTCTGTGTTATTTTTCTTTTAGATCATGTTATTTTAGAACTTAGAACTTTGTTCGAAAGTTAAATAGATGAAAAATCTAAAATATTATAATCGACAATAAAATTTGTACCAAATTACGTTCCATTTTTCTCACGCTAAAGTTCTTATTACATTGCAATAAATATGACAGCGCCATAATTCACGGGACAACTGATAGGACTCGCTCGAGATACGAGCGTAACCTGAATGAACTCTTATTACAGTTACAGTAAGTAAGTGTTAGATTTACGCAGTAAAGTCTGGTGCCATACACCTGTGTCGGCTTGGTTTGAGCTCAAAGGAAGCGCCCGGCGCGGGCGGCGGCGCTAGGTTTACCTACCTAGTTTCATTCACATCATCTGATTCATCTTTTTGTTCATTATCTTTTCTCGATCTGAAAGAAAACTATTCACATTATTAGTTGATATACGTAATATGCATCTCTAAGTACATAATTTACGATATTAAAGTTGAAGAAAAATAATTATACACCGCGTCAAAATAATGTACTGGTGCAATTTTGTTTGTAAAGAAACAAAAGTAATAAATAAAATCAATATAATATATCGTCACGAAACGAATGCTCGAGGGGGTGTCAAGAGGTTTTCCGAGTTTGAACTGTGAAATGTAAGTCATACTCTACACGCTCTGTAAACCCACGTTTCACCGACGATTATTACGTCCCAACGTGATGGGTGGTGGTTACGGTGAGCCCTATTGCCGTACCTACTCTGGGTACAAATACATGCTTTTTAGGGCACCTATAATAAAAAGTAAATTGAATATTTACTTACTCTTACCTTACTACTCGTATATATAATATAATATTTACTTACTCTTACCTTAAAATATCCAAAATTCTTTTTTGTCTCTCTCTATATGAAAATTTACTTCGATCTCCTTTAAATTTTATTTTCTTTTGTCCCATTTTATATATATATTTTAAAATGTTTATGGTTTTATAGCGCAGAGCGAAAACTGGCACAGGTCCGACCTCCAGAGCGCCTCAGCGCGAACTGGTCGCAGGCGACAAACAGCGATCAGAGCGTTGCGGAAAGAAATTATATGTATTATTTCATATTTATTTCAAATGTTAATTGTGATCAAAAAGCGTTCAACAAGTAACTTAAGTAATGTATGTAAAAAATTCTCGCATATTTTGAGATGTATAGCTTTAAAAATACATATCATTAGCTCGATGTTAAGATTTTTTTAGAGCTGACTTTGCGATTTTTTTCTATCGAGCGAAGTTAATTAAATTACGTTTTCAGAACGACAAGTTACTTAAGTATATCCTCGTTTCTAATATATATTTTTTTTGGATTTTTAATAACGTAATTACTAACGGTATGAATTAAACAAAATGTTAATTTTATAATTGAGGGGCCTTAAAGTATTTGCGATGCAGGCTGTAATTTTTTTTTAAGTGATGAATTAATAAATATTGAAATAATCAAATAGCGAAAAATTCAAAAAAAAAACCTTCTTTTACAAAATCATTCATTTATTCATTAATTAAGTTTAACATTAGTACTTCGTGTTCCCCCCTCTAGCCCTTATAACTGCATGCAGCCGGTTCTTCATTGACGTAATAAGTTTTTAATTAATTAAATGAATTTCACGTCCTGTATAGGGAATACTTTTAAACCAAAATGTATTTATTCAAAGGTGGAGGCCTATACCTTTAAAATGATATGTATTTCATATGTTTATGTTTGTATGATTGGGTTATTCCCTTGAATGTAGGACAACAATGTTTGAGTCGATTTTTATGTCCACCAGTATATATTTAAGGATGAAAGAACTACTATTAAGAATGCTATTTAATAAAAACCGGCTAAGTGCGAGTCGGACTCGCGCACGAAAGGTTCCGAACCATTATAAAAACGGCAAAAAAATCAATTCTGTTGCATGGGAGCCCCCTTAAATATTTATTTTATTCTGTTTTTTAGTATTTGTTGTTATAGCGGCAACAGAAATACATTATCTTTAAAAATTTCAACTGTCTGACTATCACATTTTACAGCCTGGTGACAAATAGACGGACAGCGGTGTCTTAGTAATAGGGTTCCGACCCTTACCCTTTGGGTACGGAACCCTAAAAATGATCCTGGTGATAGTATATCTGGTATATCTTGTTTTCAGTTCTTTGTAATCAGAATTACCAATAAAAATTTAATATTTAGATAATGAATAACATGTAATATGTAGTTGGGATGGGAATCTCCTTTCCTCTGGATGAATGACTCATTAAATTTGACTAACTTTGTCAAGTGAAGTGTCTTCTAAGAAGTTCTTTAATATCTTGTATGTCCCAACAAATAGGTACAACTAGTTTTAATTTTTTGGTTCATTTTTGGAAATTGTGTATGCCTTTTAGTGATAGCGAAAACCAAGCATGTAACTATTGTTCTCTGATTTGATTCTCTGCTTAAGTTTCTAACTGAAATTATCTCTTTACCGCTCTGGTTAAGTGTATTTGACACATTTGAAGTTTTCCTAACTGAAATTTTGTTCATTTGATCCTCTAGTTAAGTTTGGCAACAAAGAGTTCCAAGCCACATCTCTAACCGAAATTATTTCTTCATCTCCAACTTCTTGATCTCTGATTTCTTGGGCTTCATACACTATCTAGTGTCCATAGGTTTCTAATGCTAAGTATATTCAAATTTTTGCAACAGGCAGTCGTGTGAAAGCTGGAAGAAATTTTTAAAACTGCCTACATTGTAAAAATTTATACTAATGGGTATACAATTGTTTGACATGGAGTTTAACCTTTTAACACCCTGTTTGTAAGTCACGTATTTCACAGAGTTCCATTATACTAAATCTCTGAGTATTAAGAAACTTTATAGTCTACTGGCTTTTTCTTCAAAGTGTCTTTCAATCAATGTATTTTATTAAAATCTGTTAGAATCGTTGAGTAAGAAAAAGTCGTGTACATTATATCGAATCTTTGAGTAGTGCTGATATATCTTGGCTTAGCGGTTATTTTATACCCCTTTATGATGACCTGGGTCACTACAAATATAATAAAGAAAACCGCATCCAAATCAAAGTGGTTTTCGAGTTCAAACGGAACAACACAGACAAAAATTGTAGTTTTGGCCTCAGTACCAACACTAATATAAACACAATTTATTTAAAATTTCGCAAAAATATTCAATGGACAGACACGACTTTTTTACTATCTACTTTATTATTAGTTTAGATATGGCAAAATCCTTAAATGATTTATTTTAAATTATTTATCAACAAAATAATAAATAAAGCGAAGTTACAAGAAATATAGTTGAAGTAATAAACGCATATTATGCTATAGTATCAGAATGGCTGCGACGGCTGCCCCGACACAAGGAGATGTCCAACTCACCAACGAAGGAAGGCTTCGTGGATCTCCCGTTGGACGCCGCTGCGTGGCTCCTGCACTTCAAAAACCAAAACCAGGCTTTACTCAAATCCGGAGAGGTAAGACATATGTTCACGCGACAGCGTGACGACGCGCATGCGCGGATAACGAGACCCCCCGCCGCGCGCCGGCTCGAGGCGCGCGCGGGCGCTGGTCTCACTCTGTTTCGCCGCAACCGTCGACCGAACGATACGTGTGTACACCCATTCGCGCCGCCACAACCAATATCGTGTACCCATCAGTGCAGTGTTCTAACAGTGTTGTGTTGACGTTACCACGAACCAAGACATTCAATACATCCTACTCATCCAAGACGTCCGCTTCATCAGCCCAACAAGAAGGTTCAGCTCGTCAGCGGATTCGTCGGCTCGCCCACCAACATACAAAGCAGGTCAGTGCACCCACATTGTTTCCCACAATTCTCCCGTGTCAAATCCCATCAGCCCTGCATTCCTGTAGCCAGCGGTTACATTTTGGCCCTTCGAACCGTTACTGAACCAGCCCCCGTCGATTTATTACAGTCCATTTTCAATCCAAGAAAATTTTTGGTTTATATCACCCCCCGCCTACCCCCCCCCGGCCCGTAACTTTGTTTGAACCAGCCCCCGTCGATTTACTACAGTCCATTTTCACCTGGTTACATATTTTGCCCCCTTTCCCGGCAAAAAATATTTTGTGGTCTCGAATACCTATTGCGGGTAGGTAATTAGAACCGCCGCCTAGAACATTCCATTTATCGGTATAGAACCGGCCCCCCCCCGGCCCTTTACAGAATAAACTCATTTTCATCCCGTTTGTTATTATTATTCAGCTCAGATAATATAATTATATCCATTCAGCCCAATTGTTTATTACAGTCCACTATATTTCTTTATTAAACCCCTCGACCCGACCCGACCCAATTTACCTATTTCTACCCAATTTTTGCCCGCGGAGAGGTGTACATCTGCCCATTGTCAAAGATAGTTTTCGTAGGTATCTTGCGAGATATTTTTCGGTGCGAGTATAAATTTGCTTTATTTCGTGCATTTACGTAAGTTACGCACATACGTAAAACCCACGTATACATAAATTATTACGTTACCAAAGCTTGATTTGCATCATTGGATTGTCCGCTCATTTAGATCCGATTTCGGCTAGGTAAATACATTCTTTGTTTGTTTACGCTCTCAAAGCAGTAAGTAGGTATTTTATTCTATAAATAGAATTTTCGACGACGAACCAACGCGTATTGTCGGCACATGATTTCAAGGCAAATAACATAAAAGTGAACAGTGCATACATAGCTGTTTGTATTTTTACAAGTGTTGTTTAAATTAGTGAACAAGTTCAGCCCTTTCCGATATTTTATGTTACGGTAATCTTGTGTTACAGTAATATATTGCCGGACCGTTTATTTGTGTTATTGTCTGCTTTTTTTTTACCCGGGTATATATATAGCACAAATATAGTAAAAAATTTGTTTTTTCATCTCATCTCTGCTCTTGTTGTTTGTGGTACACATATAGGGTGTTCCACGTTGGTGTATCAGCTCATATACAGGTTGTTTAAAAAAAAAAAAAAATTTTTTTTTTCTTTCTCTGTCGTGTTTATTTCCGTGTTCCGTTTGAACATAGTCATTGTTACTTCATCCGCGCAAGTATCTCAGCTCTATTCATCTATCTCATCAATTATTTTAGTTGTACGTTCGCTCTTATAGTTCAGCTCAAACTCGTTGCGTATTTTATCTTAGTAATCAACCACCTAGTTTAACAAGATTAAGATGCCTTCGAAATCACAAGCCGCGATGTTTCGTGAGGCCGTAAAGGCGATAGTTCTGTTAAAGGAGATCGGTGCGGCGGTCGAGGCAGGCGACAGAAAAACTTATTCTGTGGCGGACTTCACCGCTCGTTACGCAAACATACAAAGCGTTAAAACTAAGTTAGAGGACGTATATTATGAGATCCTTGACGATGAGGATTTGTCCGACGAAACTGAGGCAACCTACACAAAAAATTTTCAGTCGGCACTTAGCAACTATGATGCTATCCTAGTGGCATTTGAAAAATTAAATGAAAAATCAGCTCTTCCGGACAAGACGCAACCCCTCAGCTCAGGTACACCCGTTGGTGTTTTACCAAAAATACCCATACCGGAGTTTCATTCGAACGTTGAAGAATGGCCCTCATTTATTGCCGTTTTTAGGAGCCTCGTCAGTGAGATGGCTACAGTCTCGGATGCTGTCAAACTGCATTATTTGTTAGGCGCCCTAAAGGGTGAGGCACATGATATGGTGAAACACCTCTACCCTACCAACGAGAATTATCCCATAGCCATGGAAATTCTCACCAAGCGTTACGACAATCGTCGCGTACTCATTGACCGATTTGTGGACATTATAATGAACCTTCCGCACATCCACATGCGCTCGGATATCCGCACATCGTTCTTAATTCCGCTTATCTCAGCGCAAAGCGCTCTCCGCAATCTGGATCTGCCCATGAAGGATTCTGACTATGTTTTCGTGTCCATGGTGGTGCGAAAACTACAAGGCGAGCTCCGCACTCTTTTTGAGCGGAAGTACGGATCTCGTGCAACTCTGCCCACGCTCAAGAACCTCATTGAGTTCTTGGAAGAGCACGCACGCTGCAAGGAGAATGAGTCATCGTCCCTTGCGTCACAGAATGCTCCTTCTTCAGCACGGCTCGGCCCGTCAGAAAGGCTCGCTCAGCTCAATAAGCTGCTTCAGCCCACTCGAGGTACTCCACGTCAGCCCTACCAGGCTCATCAAGAGTTCCGCCCCATAGCTCCTCGGCAGGACAATCGCTCCCCCCGTCCTATTCATCAACCAGTTTTTAGTCACGTCACGACGGATTTTGCTGGCCACTTCTTCGTTAAATCCAGCACGTTGCGGAACGCGAAACTCATAAAGGCGTACTTTTGTATTTTCGTTTGCCTCGCAACAAAGGCGGTTCATTTGGAACCAGTCTCTGCACTCTCAACGGAAGCGTTCTTTGCGGCATTGCAACGTTTTATCTCACGTCGCGGTACTCCGGTTCTCATTCGCTCAGACTGCGGCACAAACTATGTAGGTGCTAGGAATCAGCTCATTGAAGTTCAGAACTTCCTCAGGTCAAACAATGATGCAATCACTCACAAGCTCGCGAATCAGCACATAACTTGGTTACTGAACCCGCCTAAAGGGCCTTGGTTCGGCGCCCTGCACGAAATAAACGTAAAATCCACCAAGCAACTACTTTATCGCGTGATAGGTGAACAGCACCTCACTTTTGAGGAATTTTCTACCCTTTTGGCTCGAATTGAGGCTGTACTCAACTCAAGACCCCTCTGCCCAATTTCATCCGACCCTACGGACTTTGAACCTCTCACGGCCGGACATTTCATTATTGGTCGTCCGCTCACCGCTCTACCTGAGCAGTCTTTTGACGACAGACCCATATCTGCTCTTAAACGGTTTCAACTCATTCAAGCGCTCTCTCAGCGCTTTTGGACTCTCTGGTCCAGATCCTACCTCCATACCCTGCAAACCCGCTCCAAATGGCTCTCCCCTTCTTCCCCTCCTCAAGTGGGTGAACTGGTCCTCATCAAAGAGGATGACCTGCCTCCGCTCCAATGGAAGTTGGGGAGAATTCTCCGCACAATGCCTGGCAAGGATGGAGTGATCCGAGTTGTGGATCTGGACACAGCTCATGGAAATCTGCGACGACCTGTGTTCAAGATAGCCAGGCTGCCGTTGGATTCAGCTCAAGAGGAGTCGCAGCCCCGGCCCCCCCAGGATGTTCACGCGACAGCGTGACGACGCGCATGCGCGGATAACGAGACCCCCCGCCGCGCGCCGGCTCGAGGCGCGCGCGGGCGCTGGTCTCACTCTGTTTCGCCGCAACCGTCGACCGAACGATACGTGTGTACACCCATTCGCGCCGCCACAACCAATATCGTGTACCCATCAGTGCAGTGTTCTAACAGTGTTGTGTTGACGTTACCACGAACCAAGACATTCAATACATCCTACTCATCCAAGACGTCAGCTTCATCAGCCCAACAAGAAGGTTCAGCTCGTCAGCGGATTCGTCGGCTCGCCCACCAACATACAAAGCAGGTCAGTGCACCCACATTGTTTCCCACAATTCTCCCGTGTCAAATCCCATCAGCCCTGCATTCCTGTAGCCAGCGGTTACAACATACGTACAAACTACTAGGCGTTTGATTAGAGAATGCCTGTACCTCTGTTCCCAGTTCCGCTGCGGAAATTCCGCATCCGCATGTAGAGCAGGCGCAAGTGAGGGAAATACACATAAACAACCACATAAAACAGGCGTAAGCAGAGCGTGGTTCGCGGAAGTGGGATTCTTGAAGCAGACATATTGGCGTAATTAGAGTATTTTCCTGGCCCCTGAGTGGTGGCCGATAACTGTTTTGATCCGCTTTGCAGTTTGGCGAACTTTATAAAACAAAAGAAAATCCGTCAAGTGCAAGTCAAACTCGCGTACCTAGGGTTCCGTGATTAGGGTTGGTAACCCAACATCCTTGGGTGGGCACCACACGATTCTGAGTTTTTTTTTTATAATTGGGGCGCCTAACGGACAGTGGCGTGCATAGAACTTTTTTCCGGAAAAGCAACCAAAAGGTCAAAGTTTAACGATTAAAAAAATATGGAAAAATTTAAATAACACTTTGAAAAAAGAAAGTTTGTATGACGCCAGGGTAGGCACTGCCTACCTGCTTAGAGTGAACATTTTCATACAAATTTTTTTTTTCAAAGTGTAGTTTAAATTTTTTCATATTTTTTTTATTGACAAACTTGACCTTCTGATTGCTTTTCCGGAAAAAAGTTGTATGCACGCCACTGCTAACGGAAGAGGACATACGTAACCCACACAAATTCACAAACCGATATTTCTATGCCTACCAACTCTTCTATGATGTTAACATCATAAAATAGAAATCTCGGTTGGTAAATTTGTGGGGCAACTCTTCCACTGGGCGCCTCAATTGTTTTGTTCTGAATTTAGTAAATTCACGACGATGTAAAATAAATAATAATAACGTGGTAACGTTATGGTTTATGATCTATCAAAACGATATACTTACTACCGATATTAATGGCGATATACAAATTTATTTCATGATATTTGTCTAAAATTGATGTCTGATGATTGAATCATGAAAAATCATGATTATTTATCGCACTATTTCTAGGTCTATTAAGAGCACGGAGCAATTAAGGAGAGGAGTTGGTGTATAATGAAGCCATGTTACGATAAATGCTGTCATAACGTCACACAAGAGGGCGATTGCGATTGGTGACATGTGCTCGGTGTGCTCTGTAATTGGTGGAACGGCAGAGCCAACCTTCCTAGTACCTCTGTCTTCCACCCTCCGCAGTGTCACACAATTTTCCCTCGAAAAATGAACTATCTGCAACTCCTCTTCTTGATTGCCTCATGCTTAAGAGACTATGATATGTATCCCCAGCTGACAATATCGAAGGAGTACGTGTGGAGCAAGCGCGAGTCGACTCCTGCGCACGCGCCGCTGCTCGAGCTGGTGGAGCTCGGCCTCAGCCGAGTCAAGTACGCGTGTGACGTCATCGACGCGCTCCTCGCCGAGGTCAAGCTGCTCTCGGATGCCAAGAAGTGAGCCGCTTTACCTTCCTTTGAGATATGTACAAATAAAAGTACGCAATGGACGATTGAATATAATTAGATTTTAATATATATATTTTTTACAGTAAGTAATTCAAATAATGCGCATAGGAATCTTCGCAACTTTCGGCTTTCTATACAATGCTTGACAGATAGTGCGCGTCCAGTTGGTCGCCTATAGATTTCTATGCGCAATATCTATGGCAAAATTGTAAACAAAAAAATCCACAAGTATAAGGTAATTTTTCGTGCGTGACCACTTACCGAGTCTCCAGTAGTAATTTGACTATAAAAACAAAAGTCACATTGTATTGTATAAGGTGGCATTAATTTATGCAGCCAAATTCATACTCGAGGCTTGATAAGTGATCACGATCAGTATCACGTATCGATAACACTTATTTTGCTAATTTCGCAAAATAAAATGTTGACCTCCCATAGTAACTGTCTCGGGGCTGCGCTTGCATTGAAAGAAAACATGAAAAAATATAATTTACGAATTCGACTGAGCACTTACTGAGACTTGAGTATGAATTTGGCTACATAAATTAATGCCACCTTGTATATGTATTTGTATGTGTAATTCTATTATACAAAATCGAAAAGCGAGAGAGGGACAAAATTACCGATACACCACTTCTCCAGTATGATTTTGGCTATATCAACCAAAGTAACTGTTTTGTATGGAGAATAAATAAAAGATGCGTATTTTCACTAATGGCTTGCACTGGCAACTGACTGCTACCTACGTATACAGATAATTACATTGTTATATCTGCTTAAATAAGCCAGCCTCGACTCCTAGTGCCCTGAATTTCAATTATTTTCTCGTTTCCCAGATGCAAGACCTTCGTAGCCATGGATGGTTTCAATAGCTTCTTCTACCCTCTGACGCGCCTTTATACTACCTCCAAGAAGAAAGTTAAGCCTGAAGAAGTCACCCTCACCAACTCTTTTCTAGAACTCACCAAAAATGACTGGGTAAGTTATTAACTATTAAGTTAAACCCAATCAAAAGTTAATCAACAACAGTAATCTTCACAAAACAAAAACACTCGCAGCAAATCGAATATCAGTACTTACACTACGACGAGCTATGAATGACGGTAAAGTACTTTTACGCCCGCTTTAGACGTTGCTAGTTAGTTTGCTAGTTAGCATTGCTTTCTCTCACTCAGTGTTGCTAATTTAGTGGAATTGCCATTAAACTGGTGGTTTAGAAACCCTTTCTAGCGGAGAAATATTGTTTTTAGTGGCTGGTTTTTTTTTTTGTGGATACTTTAGTTAGGGGAAAAACAAGACACTCAACCACTAAAACATATCTGTTATGCTTCCATATTTTATTCGATAATAGTTTAAGTTAAGATTGTTGCATCAGTTTTCGTTTCCAAACGCACAAGTAACTTATTTATTATACATTCAATAAACTCTATTCCGTTAATTTTCCAGACGAATGGTGTGGTGTTGCTGACAGCCGACGAGTTAGCCGTCCCTGCAGATCATCATGAGAGTCATCTACCGAAGTATCTACTTTACAAAAAGGTATGAAATTGCTTTGAGCAACTTTTTCTAACTACAACGTGCTCAGGCTCGGCTCGGCCACTCGCGTCTGATACAAAGCGTCGAATGGATCGTGTGTTAAAGCGCGCTCGCTCACCCAGCAAGTACCTACCTCAAAGTGGAGATTAACCATTCTACCGGTACGGCTTCTCATGACGTCACGTCATGCCGAATATTGACGAGTAACTAAGCCAGTTTAAATGAAAGTATTTGTCAGTTAGTTGGGTGTTGCTCTAACAGTCCAGGGTGTGCCGGATGTATTTGAAGTAGTAAATGGTTGTGCGTTACAGTGTGCCTCAGTTTACGCAATGGAGATCAACACTGCCAAATTATCCCTGTAGATGGCGCATCGTCTATCGTCTAAAATATGTCATTTCAGTAGGTACATTGTTATGGTTTTTGCGTAGTTATTTGTGATTTTCGATTAATTTCTTGGAATTATGCCTTCGTGTGCCGTACCAGGTTGCTTTAATAATAGTGTTTAAAAAACAGTAGGAAAACCGGAACACAGACAACAACAAAGTTTGACATAGTCGGACCATAGTATTTATTGGTATTACCATTGGTACAGCGCCATCTGTAATTAGCTACGGATCCCCATTTTCATGCACCGTAACTGCAACTGTACCTCAGTTGGTAGGACCCCAAAGACCCGTATACAGGATGGAGATTTGGGTGTCGTGTTTACCCGCGAAATCTTTGGTTTTCAATAAATCTCAAGATAGTTTTTATGGTCTTAAAGACAATACCACAGTAAAAAAAAATATTGAAAATCAACCACCTGTTCAACACTGAAAATAAATTTGAAATAAAAGAATGAATGGAACACGACACGTATTTTATGTATCACAAGCATTTCTAGAAGTTTTGTCTCAACCGAAAATGAATCCCATCCTAGGACCCCAGACCAGACTCTTCAATCTAAATCTGCCATCCAGAAAAAACGCCTTGGGGCGGAATAAATGTTGAGTAAAGCACACAAGAGTTGTTTAAATTCACACAACTGTCGACAATCACAAATATAAAAGGTTGGATAGTAAACAAGCGGCAGTAGCCCCGTCCAACGAACTAAAATTTTATGGAAATCCATCCCAGTACATCCCTTCCTAGGATTATGACCCCACGACACGGAGGTTGTGTGTGATTTTGAGTATACTACACGTACTTAGCTCACTACGATAATCGCAATATGATTGGCTAGTGATTACCACGCCATTCCGATTCCAGCCAATCATAGACTCGAGTCAGACCGAAAAGAATGGACCTAGTCTTTATTTTATTGTATTAAAGACGAAAATGTAAAAAGCACTAACGTGGTAATGTGTCAATCGCTTATAAGGTTATTTCGTTTTTAGTTTTTGGTTTTAAATTTATGAAAATTTCGAATACTTACGCATAAAAACTGGTACCATGACTCTTGCAGTATTTGCTCGAGTTGCTTATGCACCATTTCACGGTGCAACCCGGCATTTTTTTATAATTTTGTTGTACTTACACACCTGGGCCCATAAATGGTGGCGTCAATTTTTAAGCGAATTTACGCTTCCATGAAATTTTAGTTCGTTGGCTCAGTCGGTAGGACGCCATAGACTCAATGTTAAGACCCGGGTTCGAATTCTACCGGTTATATGCATAATATTTGTATACTACCACTTGCAGAATTAACCACAGATAATGAACCTGGGCTTTACTGGGCTGAATGATGGGGCGGAAAATGTTCAGATGTAAAATCTTCGGTGAAAAGAGGGTCTAGGAGTGTTAACGGATCTAGTGACACTCTACTCTAGGCAACACTTGCGACACCCCTCGGGTATATCGTGACAACTCCTTATTTACGAGGGTACAAGCAGGACCATTTAAATAATGCTTGTATGATATACAAATTATATAATACAATATATAAATAAATAAATATATCGAGGGGGTGTCAGAAGTCTTCTTGTCACAGTCCATACTCGGTACACCCACATTCCACCGACGATTATTACGTCCCAACGTGATGGGTGGTCAGCCCCATCGCCGTACTTCGGGCACAACTACCCCTTTTTAGGGCATGCAAGTTTCCTTACGATGTTTTCCTTCACCGTTCAGCAAGTAATAAGTAACATGTACTATGTATGCACTTAAATTCCAAAAACTTTTTGTTTCATGCCCGACCGGGGATCGAACCTGGATCTCAAGATTGAGAGACCAGCGTTCTACTCCTGAGCTATATTCTAGTATGAATCTTCGGCAAATTTACCTATTAGTAATTTCGCTTTCTAGACAACATACAGACAGTGCAAATCCGGTTGACTATAGACAACCAGAATGACACCCTTAATTGCTTCCTTGCAACGATTTTTTGCACATATTCTAAAATGACTTTGATTTGACTCCTATTTCCTCTTCAACAAGTTTCCAGGTGCTAGAGCTCTCACAATTTATGATTCGTCTCGTTTTCGAGAAAACGAACAGTGGCGAAGATTTCAATGCGCATTATAATAATGTCACCGATAAATAATATAATGACATCTTTAGCAAATCTGTATGTTGTTGGTTACAGGGCTTCGAACACATAGACCCGTTTGTCCCAGTAGAAGTAGAAAGATACTCAGAGAAGGAGTTCCTCAGCTGTGCGACATACTACAGAGACCGGCTCTGGCTGCGAGGTACGCCAGAACTGGAGACGGAGCTCAAGTTCACCAGCGCCGGGAATCCCTTCAAGTTCATGGAGCTGTGTGCTCCTCTGTAAATGTAGTGTTATGTAGGTAATATATTCTTGTGGTTAGTAGTTGGTGTTTCATTTATACAAGAACCTTAAAGGAACAAAACTATTTAAACTAAAACGCAGTTTAAATTCAGATTGAAGGTATAAATATTTTACAAATAGCCAGCAAACATTGCCACGTTGTGATATTTATCTATCAATTCATACCATACTTTAAACTTTGTAATAGTTTCTTCTCAATGCCCACCGACCTGCTCCCGTACGGCCCCCGAGACACTTTTCTTTCGGCAGCACGGCAGTCGCCTATACCACTTCAGCGTGACTCCATGCTGCCCGTTGGCGTGCCAGCCGCTATCGCAATAGCGATAAATAACGCCCTAAAATCTTAGTGTTTGTTAATTGTGTCCCCATAATTAGGGGAACAAGTCTGGAGCTACCTCACCATCTGGACATCTTCTCAGCCGGTCCACCTAATCTACGAAGAGTCATCTCTTCCCATGACGAAGCTGACGCCTACATCTAAACAGGACTACTGGCTGGGCATCCTCTATTCTTGACCATACTCTACAGTCCTTGAAAAAATTTGCTTTTAGTAACTCCATCTCACTCTTAAGGAAAATGAAAAATTCTTATTAGTAAATGTTTTTCCTGTTTCCTGCAGCAGTCCATGCCAGACTAAGTCTACATAATATGATAATACAATGTGGGTTTATGGAATCAAATACAGACTGGTTTTACAGAAAATTTATTCACTGAACATAATATCTACAAGATTTGCTTAAACCGAACTGGAAACACTTAGACATCATAACCAACAATGTGACGCTTGCCGATGCATTCTCCAATATAGAACCAGAAGATCACTTCCAATCCAACCAGAGTGTTTAGAGTCGCTTGCTTGACGGTCTGGTTTTTCCATGCTCCTGTCTTGGCGCCGGCGATAAGTTTTCCAATACCAGCCTTGATCTGTGGGATCTCGCTAAGCTTCGGTGGGGCCAGTTCTACTTTAGCGTATTTCATGAAGATGGCAAACTTCGGCCGGGCCTGGGCGATGGCCGCTGCAAGGGAACATGAAAATGTAAACGATCCTAGAGGGTAGTTTAAACGGCACTAAAGCATTAATTAATTCGGGTTTTTGGTGATGTATGTGCTTCTAAATGTGTCTGGTGTATCTTTTACAGGTGAATGACGATAGAACAGATAACCTTCAAATTATTTGGAATTACATAATCAGAAATTCACAAACGATAAATGAAAGGTAAAATTTACTATAATTAAGGATAACTTACAGTTAACTAGGGCAGCCATTTCAATTTAATTAATAGAAACAATTGAAAGCTAAAAATTAGTAAAACCGAACCCCGATCTAGACTTCGTTCGGATATTAAATTTTAACAAAAAAAAAATACTGTCAGCTAATGGCTGCGCATAGAGTATATGGGGCTGCGTTCAGTTTGATCGTCCGAAAAAGCATATACAATTTTAACGCGTACAAAAGAGATGGCATGTTAGACGGGCGTCGTCCGACGATCGAACTATAAAATAGTATAAAATATTTTATAATTTTATTTATTTAAGAACAAAAAAAATAACAATAATCATTTTTAATCTAACCTTAACCTGCGTTCCGATACGCCTGGGTAAATGTAAAGATTACGTCGTAAAAGTTTTCCCACAAGAAACTTAATCAATCTAGGAGGCGACCAAATCGATAAGTTTTTGGAATGGCAAAACTGCATCATGAACCTACACATAAGTGTATTATTGACTTCGTCCCATCCTGATGATGAAGCCGTTACGGTGCTGGAGAATAATATACACGACAAATTTTACAGCAAAACCGTGTTGATTTTGTGTACTGATGGGGCTACGGTTACCAGACAAAATTCCTGATAATTCGGTTAATTTCCTGTCACTTTTATTAATGTTTTATGTGAATGCGGAAGCGGCGCGATTTTGAACTGTTTTTGTTACAAAAACAACGTAACTCAATCAAAATATTATTTTAAGCATTTATTGTTTCTCTTTCAAAAATTCCTGACAAATGCAATTTTTGCTTGATTTCCTGACAGAGGGTCAGAATTCCTGACATGTCAGGAAAATTCCTGTTAACCCTAGATTGGGCTGAAATCGATACGCTTAGATACGCGGCATATTTTGATTTCCAAAAACGTACTGCATTGGTTGCGAGGAGGGGATGAATTCAATACGATTGAGGAAATACGCGACCGTAGGCAGAGGATAGCTAGATGTAGATCTATCCTCTGTCTAAGATTGGAACGCTATCTAAACCTATCATTATTAAATTTATTGGGTGGCAACACTGCTGCTACGTCGACATCTGTCTGTCTTGTCTGGATCTGTCAAAATCTTTGCCGGCGATTGAGATTGGCGATAGAAGTTCCTTATTTTCTTATTTTAATGTGTTTCGTCCACTATTTAGCCTCTAAGTGATCTAAATTAGAATAACCAGAACTCACTCAGTGAGAATTTTCACCCAAAATGTACTCCAAAGGTATGATTCCAGTGTTTTCTCCTGTACTACATATCAGCGTGGAGTCCGTAGTTTTAACTTATTTTTGTAGTTAAAAAGCAGTAATTGGTTTCTTTTATGATAAAATGACTTCAATTTTATCTTGCTACTATCCGCCTAAATAATCTGTAGGCAATTTATTATAAAATAACGAATTATATCGATAGGGACACGTCATTGTTATTCCTCTTATACCGGTTGGTAGATTCTACAGATTCGAGGTTATTTTTCTATTGAATTTTGCAGTAAACGGTTGCTCCTCATCACACCTCAGTTTAGTAACAGTCAACCTAGTTTACAGCTAGAAGCTACTATCCATTTTTTTTATTATAACTAATGCATTTTTATAAATCATCCATCTGAATATCTGCACAACCATGTTTGTTTCAGCACTTCTGCTACTATGTGGTTTACTAGCAACAATAAATGGTAACACACTGCAAGGCACAATAGATGTAAATAGGCTACAAGGCATTCTTCAGGACAATGTAAAAAGTAAAGACATCAGCTCTATCTACTACGCTCTCAAGGGACTGAAGCAGCTCAAGGCTCAGATACCAAATGTTTGTGAGGTATGTTCATAAATAAATATGTATATTTTTACTTTGACATGACTGCCTCTGTTGGCTAGTCATCTCTGTAACTTGCACTTCCATACAGATGAGCCCTCAAGGGTTCATTTTGTGACTATGTATATTATATTTGCATTTCTACTTTTCTAGTCAATAAACTTGAATAATGTGACCATTTTTTTGTTAGCTTATATTCAAATTATTAAAGGTTATTCTGCAATCATTTTGATGATGTGCTGGTTCTATGTAATGCAGGCATATCCTCCTCTAGTCAGCCATTCATGGACTCTTTTTGTTTGTGTCTCGCAACAGTTACCATTTTATTGAAGAGTATTCTGTAACAAATACACAGTAAAAGTCTAGACCAGCACAAAAGACTTTGCAAAAAAGGCTAACTCTTACATGTGCATGGACTAAATTTAACAATAAAGCTTACATGTTTATTCTTGTAGGAAATCAAAAATGCCAAATATGACCCAAAGAACCTTGAGCAAGTGTTCTACCTCACAAATGCAGCAGCTCTGTCCAACTGCCTCAATGTTCTCAAACCGGACACCTTGAACACTCCCGTTCAAACACTGGAGAAGAAGGACACCACTATCCCCGAGCTGTACCATGCGGTTTACGCTATGAAGGCCCTAGGCAAGGGAACCTCGTTTGATAAGGAGGATGCATTAAAAAACCTGATTCAGTTGTTGAAGAAAGATGATTCTCCAGCTAAGTATGTTGAGGAATTTTAAAACATGATATAAAAACAATATTCAAAAACAATATTTCAAGGACAATGAGACTCTAAGACCATGATCCCCGTCAGAGCCTAATTAAATTCTACACTTGTAAACATATATTTAACTGTCATCCTTAGTGAGTGACTAATAGAGTACTGTGTGATCGTCTGCACATTAACATATGGCAGTTCTTATTAACACTATTACTACACATAACATACAAGTCTGCACTTGGCTACTTAGGCCACTGACTAGTGGATTGTAACAAAGCATGACTATAATCCTCAGAATATCCAATATATCAGCCAATGCCACATTTTTCTATCCTCTGCCATCCTAACTAAGAATGAAATAAATATAATGTAAATAAATGTTCCCCAGCTATGGCTATGTGTTCAAGCTATGCGAGCACATGGGCTGCTCCGCATGGAGCGCGACGCATGCTGAAGGCGTACTGCTGGCGGCCGACGAGAGTGACGCTAAAGCGCTACACTTTGAGGGGGGCCTGCCTGTCACCTCCACACTGCTCAGTACTATTGTAAAGTGAGTTTATACTTCATTTTCATTAAAACTACAATGTACGTAAATGTCCCATACAGTTAGTATAGAATAAAGTTTGAATTGTTAATGCAAAATGTACCAAATTGCGCCGCGGCCGACCAGGAGATTTCGAAGGTACTACAGGTTGGCCGTCCTTACAAAGTAGTGGATTGGTTCAATTGTGAGGTATGGTTGCTTGCAGTTGCAGCTCGGACCAATAATAGCCTGACAAGTTTGTGCGCGATACGCCGATGATTTAAGAGTGTTGAAATGTGATTTAAATAAACCTACTTATCTGTTATAAAATGGAATTTTACTGAATTTTACCCTGACTGACTGACTTATCTATAAATTCAAATTCAAATAGTTTCTTTAGTAAAGTAGGTATACATAATACACTTTTTACGAGTCAAACGGCTTTAAACGTGAAATTTGGACAGTAGGTTCCTTGAATGACGTAAACATCCGCTGAGAAGGCATTTTGATGGGATTGAGAGAAACGTTACCCACGCGAGCAACGCTGCAGGGCGTCCGCTAGTCCAGCTATAAACTCACTGTTCCCTAAACCAATGCTCCTGTTCGCAGCGCGTACAAAGCCCAAAAGAAGGCAACTCCGTTCACGCCGGAGCAGCGCACCAAGTTCGCCGAGTATCTGCTGTCGCGTCGCTCTGTCACCTCGGCCAAGGGCGCCGCGTTACTGCTGGAGGGGGCGCAAGCGTTGGCTGATGATGAGGTCAGCTACTAAAGTTTTCACAGGAATTTCAAGGCTAGGACTACGCGGGGTTCATCTTCCACCTAGAACCGAATAACCCTAACGTTATAACGACGCTTTGGGGATTATCTGTCGCGGCAAACTCTGGCGCGGTTGACCCGATTGATCTGGCTTTATTTTTGATTGGCCTTTGATCAAATGATTAAATATGTAAATAAAAAAAATAATAATATGTGTTCTATGATGTGATATCACAAAATCAAATCTAAAATCATGGAATTTTCTGCCAACTTTTATGGCTAACTGTATATTAAAATAATCTTAAAAAGCGATAAACACTTTAATGGCTACCTAGATTCTACTAAGTTTAATGTCTGCGTTTTCTATGTACACCTGTATATCCTGAAAGAATGTTTATAAAAATATTAATTCCCAGCCCACCCCAATCGCCATTGCGATTAAAGGCAAGAAGTACATCACATCGGAGACCGACTCGATCGAAATCTCGATCACGGACCTGATTGGTCGCCCGTTGCGCTCGCTCCGCCCTGACGAGGTCGTCGCTGAATCAGGCACCAGGCTCGCCGATGACGTCGTCGTGCTATCCAAGCAGCCGCTTACACAGAAGCCCGGAGAGCAGACGACTTTTGTGCTTAACCTCAGCAAGATTAAGTCTCAATACGGCGTGTACAAGATCGCGATCAAGGCTGGTGGGAAGACGGCGAGTGTGAACGTGGCAGTGCTGGGAGAGATACAGATCGGGAGCGTGGAGGTGGGCGTCGGAGATGTGGATGGCACAACCAGCCCCCGGACCACTACTGTCACTTATCCCAACAAGTTGTCGGAGAAGCTCCAGGCGGACCATTTGCAGAAGTAAGTTAATGAATTTATGTCATACAAAGATGTCTCGCAGCGAAGTCCTTATTTCAGTGGCACGTGCTCTTAAGCATTTTAAGTAACACGGACTTCTCTATCTCATAAAAAATGTCTAGATGTAATTCGATGATTTCATTTCGGACAATGGCGACATATATAACTCTGAAACGGCTTGTTTTATGATATTTGATCTAATTATATTCTGGTTCATGCTCAAATTACAACTAAACATTCAGTAGCTATCATTTTGACTTTGAAACCTGTGTGAGTTTCGTAAAATACCGAAAACGATTTATATTTTAGTTCCTTTCTCTAGCTATACACTTACTGCACCTTTAGAGCTCTAACTTTTCATACTAACTGAGTGTAAATTAACACGTATCTTAAAATTAAACCATATAATATACTGAACACATAATATACTAAACATATTTCCCGAAGAAACATACCTACTGAATTGAAAAAATATTTTCATGTTACCTTTCTAAGTTTGAATATCCTGTGAATTTTGTATTGGCAGGTCGAATCTTTTATCATCCGCCCTTTTCTCTTTCTTTGGAAAAGTTGTTCAGTATGATCAGTGGATTAAATGAGTGTCCTGTCCATTAACACACGGTATATTTATTGTTTCAGAGTGACTCTGAAGTTCTCCGTGAAGGACAAGGCCGGCAAGCCGGTGTTAGTGCAGCAAGCGTTCGTGCACATCGGCAGCACTGCGAATGACGATGAAACTATCTTCGTGGCCGAGCCAGACAACACTAAGGCTTACAAAGTGGAACTGGTTAGTTTTTTCAAGACTATTTATAACTCTTCTGCGACTTCTTTGGGATTATGTTCCGCGTCCTTGCAAATGTCCAGCCACATATCCGATATCTGGTCGTTTTTAATTGAAAATTTGCTTAACAATTCTGTATATATTAAATAAAAATTCAATTGTGCAAACAATATTATGTCAAAATTATTTTGACAACGGCGGTGAAATTTGACTTGGTAATGCCGAAATTGTATCGAAATTGTATAATAATTCGAGTTGGTTTTCAAAATATTTTAGGAAGTATATCAGCTCACGCGAGTTTTAATAGTTTTACAGTATACAAATTAATGCCTTTTAGGCCCATTATGAGTCCTTTGACCCT
Organism: Ypsolopha sequella; assembly: GCA_934047225.1. Taxonomy (NCBI): domain Eukaryota; kingdom Metazoa; phylum Arthropoda; class Insecta; order Lepidoptera; family Ypsolophidae; genus Ypsolopha; species Ypsolopha sequella. Next base: position 28,928,622 of record OW203986.1, on the reverse strand, counting down.
TTTGATTCCCGCATGCCCCGTTTCTAACTTAAAAAAACTAATACGACGTGTTTGTACCCAGAACGTGGCCACGATCTCATCCCACCTGAAGCACGTGTCCGGCGTGTACACGGTGCACGTGTACGTGGGTGACAGCGCCGTGTACAACCCCATCGCGTGGCAGGTCGGGGACATCGCTTTCAGCTTTGGGAGGGAGGTGGACGCTGTCGGTGAGTGAGGCACTCGATGTGAAAAAGTTTGCAAGCTTAGATACGACGGCATAAGGAGGCGAAAGGCGGCGCCAGCTACTTAAATAATACGGCGATTTGTTATCAAGTTTGTTCACCGAGATCTTTTAGACACCGAATTTTGATGTAGAAACTACTTTATAACCTAACTAGTAATGCACATATAATAGTTCACGAGGGCGTTGTGTTAATTTCACGCCTTGATCTATGTAACAGAACTCTGTCATCGCTACAATATGTGAAGCCTCTGCTCGTTAAGAATAAACCTTGAAATAGCGATATATACCTAAATATATATATATTTATGAACAAAAATACAATAACAAAAAATACAGTAAACATTAACTAAATATTACATCAGCTAATAGTGCCTATAATGGATTCTACTATGCTAAACAATAAAAATACATAATTTTAAACTGGGAACTAACATTATAATCAATTTGTAAAATACAAAAGAAAAAGACGCAAGACTCTGTGTTTACTTATTAAACCAGATATTGGTGTCGAATGGGTGTCACATATCTGACAGGATCAAACCCGATACAAGCGCTCCGTCCTTGCCATTTCAATACTGAAAGAAAATTTAATTATATACCTACAACTCGCCAAAACAATAGATCGCAGTCCAGATCGCGGCTCAGATCCACATACATATTAAGAGCGTTAACAAAGATATGATATATAACAATAAACCTCCAGCCGCGCCGGCCTCCCCGCGCCGCAAGCCGCTGCCCGCGATCACGCACATGTTCCGCGAGCCGGAGCCCCGCCCCCCGCGCTTCGTGTCGGACGTGTTCGCGGCGGCGTGCGCGGCCCCGCTGCTGCTGCTGCTACTGCTCTGGGCCAAGCTGAGGGTCAACTTCTCTAACTTCCCCTTCACGCTGAGCGCGCTCATCTTCCATCTCAGTCTTGGAGGTGAGTCGTTTTATTCTTTTATTGTACACACACGGAAATATAAACATAAACAAAATTACAGTGAAAAGAGATGCAGATCGGCGAGCTTATCTCTAAACAGAGATTTCTGTCAGCAAAACCACCATAATAGGAAAAAGTAACATAAACGAAGTAATCATACACGTGTAGGTACACAGAGAAGGAGTCCGGAGTTTTGAACTCTCCGTATTCTTGTTTTATTTTTTAAGCGCCGACGACACAGAACCTCGTTCTGCGTGCCGCGGTTACTGTAATCTGTGCTACGGCTTGGATCTTTACACGCAGAGACCTTGTTTCCGGCTCCTTAAGACTTGTGAGCCTGTTGTTATGATGGTATACGTAGCATGAAGCATCTGTGTAGAAAGTTAAGCAATGCGAGAATTGCGCTAGGTAATACTTGTAGTATTTTCATTCTCCCGAGAATTAGCAGCGATTCTCGTGTTTTGTCCCATCCAAGATTTATGCCCGTTTTCACTAACCTTCGGTGGCGCCTAGTTGTTAAATATTTAAGCGGTCGTCATGACGCGAACAACGCAGTTGTGGGCGTGGCCAAATGTCATGCTGTTTCATTTCGCTGTAAGGTGCACGCTCCATGAAACTTGCGAGGACAATACAATCGTGCCGATTTCGTCGTCGGCGCAAAATTGAAAACTTCTTTCAGGAGAAACCATGCACGTTTGGCAAGACTGTGGACGTTTTCAAACATTATTTTAGGTTATTATTAATCTAGATAACATTTTCGATGTTTGACCCGTATTCATTTATTGATTTTATCTAAAACAATAAAGGCACATTCACCTACACTTTTGGTGAAAAACCGTAAAATTTACGTATTTTTGGGGTTTGTTGTTAAGATATTACCCAAATTTCACGGTTTGTAGTTCGACTTAAACATAGATCTAAATAACGTTAATGGACTCAACCTAAAATATTATAATAACATTTCATAGACACCACACAATGTGTTAATAGCGTTTGTATGGAGGTTTGTGCGTAACGACGCGTCTTGATCAGAGTAAGAGCAGAAAAATTAGAAAACTTGCTTGTTTTTACAAATCTTAGGAGACTCCTTAATTAGATGCCTAAATGTGTCACAATTCCCTACAGCAAAAACACGATACACCAACTCTTTCTTCACGCAAAATTAGGTATTACCTAAATTACAAGGTAGACGTCGTCTTGTTCAGTCAATCTAATGGAGAGTTAACCACGTGACCGATATCCCCACAGGTTCCCTGGCGCTGTACGGCGTGCTGTGGCTGAAGCTGTCCATGTTCGAGACGGTCCGCTACCTCCTCCCCCTCGCGCTCCTCACCTTCCTGTCGGGACACCGGCTGCTGCGGCGACTCGTCGGGGACAAGCAGCCGCGCTAGGGGGGCCCCGGGCTGGAGACAGAACGCTTCCAGTTTTTACGTCCAGCATGTTAGACTAGACAGTGTGACCAAAATATCTGTGGGGTGCCATTAGCTTTCTTATGTGTTTTGACCTTCGATATTAACAATACGCATAGATGACCCACTTCATACAAAATATACGAAAAATCTTGTCTCAGTTGTCTACCAATCAGTCAGTTGTCAGTTGCAACCAACCAGATATATAAAAAAAAACCGTGATTTTTCCTTTGTATTAAATTTGAGCTTTATCACAATGATTTAAGATTGAAAACCGAAAAGCGGGAATGCATTCTTATAATTTATTTAATTCGATGGATCCAGGTATTATTTCATCGAAGGTTTTGAAAGTTATTATAGTTCCGACACCGCCCGCCTTGGATTGAAATCGTTTATTATCGATTAGTAACACCGGCCATGTCAAAAGTACCCGGAAAATAGAAGAGCTTGTATGACTAGATTGATAGACGTGGAAGTGGCGAAAGAGGTGTGTCTGGATCGTAGCAGATGTAAATCTGTAGTCTCTGCCTACCCCTCTGGGAGACAATCATAATTACTTTATTTTCCATGCTTTAACTCCGAATAACGGATCAAAAGCATATAAAAATTACACAAATATTGCAGGATAATTAATGAATTTATCTTATAAAAAAGAATCTTCGGCTTCGTAGAGCGTCGTCTCTGTCACCGAACTGTTAGTGCTTCGTGCGACAGAGATGACGCTACGATACGATGTGCACTATTTACTGCCGGGACCTGTATGTAGTAATACCGATCGATACAAGTATTTTCGGAACACAGAGGGAGTTTTCGGGCGATCACCTGATTTTACTAATTGTATTTTTTTAAATTAATTTGGCGTTGTATAAACATCTTTTAAGTTCTTATTATAGATAAAGCAATAGTTAAACAATAGATAGCAAGCAAGATGGCTCGAATGCATTTACAGGGTCAGGCCAGGCCAGTTTTGTGCTCTGTGGCATTGCTAACCATAGATATTTTGGTCAGACTGTATTTCCAATGTTAGTTTATTTTGATCAATTTAGAAGCGTTTGGTTTACAGTCTTGTGTTGTTACGTGCGTTTGATTTACAGTGAGAAAATGTCGCAATAAATTAAGAACTTTTGTAATTTATATCGTTGTACATTTTGAAGCTTAATTTGATTATATTAGCTGCAAATGTATCATTGTGTCGACTGAAAGATGTATATGTGAATGTACTCTAGGAGAGAGTAAATAAATGTAACAATCTTTTATATAAATATTTTATTTGAGTTCTCCAAAATCTAATATCTAAGGCTGGGATTGGGATTACTACGACGGTTCTTAGGGTGGGACATAGAGAAACTACCCGTAAAGAGGTGTAATGACACTTCATTTGTTCGACATAAATTCCGCCAACTTTCAACTTTCTTATTGGCCAAGCCAACACCACGCAGTGATAGAAATAGAAAGTTCCCGGTAACTGAGATGCATATAGTAAAGTGTATGCAAAAACACTGATTAGTTGGCGAAATCGGACGGTAGGTACGGCATCTCTATGGGATTGGACTACTGAGCCCGTTTGCATTCCAGGTGAAAGTGATAAACATACTGTTTTATGCTGGCTTATTGAGATTGGCCATAAAGTAGATATGTAGCAAATACTGCCGATGCCGGCCGGCTCGCGCCTCAGGGGCCCCTGGTAAGTGACTTGCCGGGTGGACGAGAACATAAAGGAAATTGAAAATCTCACCAGCACTTACCCCGATGATTCAGGTGACGTTTATACCAATTGTATTTTTAGGGTTACGTAGTCAACAACAAGGAACTCTTATAGTTTCGCCATGTCCGTCTGTCTGTCCGCGGCTTAGCTTAGAAACTATTAGTACTAGAAAGCTGTAATTTGGCATGGGTATACATATTTATCACACTGATAAAGTGGTAGAGTAAAATTTTGAAGATTTTTTTTTTGTGTCCTCCCCTACACGTAGTGGGGATGATATTTTTTTTTCGTTTATCCCCTAGTATGGGGTGTTGTTGGATAGGTAATTTAAAAATATTGGGGGTGTGAGAAGACCATTTTTCAATCCAGGGTTCCGTTCGAGAAATATTAAGCTTAAAAGTGTTAATTTTGTTAGAGTTAAGTGCCCCCCCCCCCTGTCAGCGAAATGGTTGTATTTGGACACGTGAAAAAAATCACGGCAGTAGTATACATAACGAAATTAAAAGGAATACTATCACAGCTAACCTAAAATGAAAATTGCTTACAAATTCCACTGAAAATTACTTAAACGAAGTTGTTTAAAACAGGTAGTAAATATAAGGTGACTATTATTTATGTAACCAAATTCATACTAGAGACTCGGTAAGTGGTCAGTGGTACGGAACCCTTCGTGCGCGAGTGCGACTCGCACTTGGCCGGTTTTTTTTCTTTAAGTAAGTATATATGTTTACCGCGGACATCGTAAAGAGAAGTCATGCCATAGATAAATGCCTTCGTCATTTTGTAGAATCCGGCAAATTGTAAAGTACGAAAACTTTCGCCAAAAAGTAAAAAATAGGTGCGACGAGCGGATGTGTGACGTTTACATGTATATATTTTGGGAACCGAGGTGACCCTCAGTAGTTATATTATAAAATAACATTGTAATATGCCGAATTATACGATATGAGACGACGTATGTTCTTTGCCAATAAATTCAAATTTTTAGACAGTTTTATCTTTATAAAATATTCCTTCGAAGTTGATGAATTTTTTGATTCGTCTAAGATTTTTTGCCATAACTTGATTGACGAATATATTTTTCGTTTTCGTTTAGGGTAGGGACCAGCAAGGGGGGGGGGGGGGGGCAAGTGAGCCCGTCCCACAGAATATAGTATATAAAATTCAGTTTAATGAATGACTAATATAATTAATTACAGGTCCCAGCAGTAAATAATGCACATCGTATCGTAGCGTCATCTCTGTCGCACGAGCCCTTCTTAGCAAGACTAATCGAATGGGCAGAGGTAGGCATGTATTTATATATGTAACCTATTAGTATGTAGTATATAGGATAAGATTTGGTCGGCCGCCTGGATTCGTGCTGGGGGCTCGGTTGGTGATCATTGAACCTTGTTCCTGGTTCCTGGCCGGGTCTCCGGTATGTGTTCGGGCGGTTGATTGGATTTCACCTATCATTTTAATCGTATATATATATATATTGCTATAAATAAACTTTTAATTTTGATCATTTATACCTATTACATTAAATTTGACTTGTAAAAAGTGTATTATGTATACCTACTTTGCAAAATAAACTATTTGAATTTGAATTCGAAGCACTAACAGTCCGGTGAGAGAGACGGCGCTCTACGAAGCCGAAGATAGCCGATGTGCATTATTTACTGCCGGGTACTGAACCTCCATAATATTTTGTTGCCTCATTCATCTATGGTCATTGGCGGCGCGGCGGTGGTTTAAAACCTGGCCTGTTCCAGATAAAAATAATTGTTACGGTATGCCCTTGGGGACCGTAGGTTTTACGAAATTAAATATTTAAGTTCATCAGAAAAATATTTATTTATACAAACTTCATGACCCGCACTAAGGCGCAATCTTAACCACAATATCACACAATCTTAGAAAAAAAAACTTAAAACAAACTTTTAAGAAATGTTATTGTTTTACTTACAAACTAATAAGTATCTTATATTAACTCTATAAGCGAGATTTTCATGTAGTGTCGGAGGAACTCGTGCAGGCCCAACTTTCATCACTACAATTTGTTTATATGAGAGCGAAAAGTGTGCCTGCAGGAACTTTTTCAATTTTAACTTTCTCCGATTACTCAAACTAATTAAATGCAACATACTAGAAAATATAGGTATATTTTGTTTGATAGTCCCACTTTGTAAAGCTATCTTGGGATTACAATTATGCCAAACTTTCGTTATCAAAACTCCGGGTCACCCGGTATCAACAAATGCCCCACTTAACTAGTAAAAAATCTTTATCATTAATTAATAATTGCAAAAAAAGGCATCATTTATTATTTACCTACTGTTGTAGATAAAAATTTGTCAGGTCTGGTCCAAAAAAATATTGCAATAACTGTTACATGATACATGTAAGTAGGAATCAGTCAGCAAATTAGTCTACAATAATACTGTTGGCCAATTCTGATGACAAAACTGTAACAAAGTCGCAAAAACGTGAGAGAGAAATGCCGCGGTACGCTCGCATCTGACAATCCGTCTCGCGGTTTCCTTCAGTTTTGTAAGTAGAACTGCAGTTATGACGTCACTGGGATGTTAGAACTCCGCGTCTAATGTGAACACGTTGTCCATGGGGTTGGACATCACTCCGCACTTCTGGTATTCGCCGACTTTCTTCTCGAAGAAGTTCGTCTTACCCTCGAGGGAGATCAGGTCCATGAAGTTGAATGGGTTTTTGGTGTTGTAGTGCTGAAACAAAACATAATAATTAGATATAGCATAATAATAATTGGTTTAGTTATGTACCTATATAATATACATTGCATGTCAGTGACGCACCGGCACATAGTCAAGGGACGAGTTTTCATATTCCATCTTACTGTTGCAAGTAGTCAGCATTACATCATCATACTGTAGCCAGTTGACGACACAATAATAGTGCGAATTGTAGAGATAAACTACGCTAACATGGCCCGCCCCTCCAAAATTCAAAGCGGTTGAATGTATTTGTGAAAGTATTTATAAAGCGCCACCAAGGCTCACAACGCATGTGTGCGTGCTAAGACAGACGTCAAACAAAGACAAATAGTAGGATTAGTTGGTCGACTAGTCGTGTCACTAATAAGTTCATTATTATTAGTATGACGCTGCACTAGCGCAGAAAATAACACGTCCGTTGTATTGCACGGCTGGCTGGTTGTGATTAGTTGACCAACAAATCCGATAATAAGTGAGATGTTATATTATTTTCTATGTATGTGTAACCATTATTGTTTGTAGACATAAGACATGTAGAAAAATAAAGCAACAAATGAGATATCTATCTTGTGCTGTGGCTATACCTGTGTCATAGCGCGCTAAAATCTAATATACCTACGTCTGAATTAAGAATGTAATCGCACCCGTTGATAATAACTTCGCTGTCAGTCGTAACATAGTTGATTTTAGTGCGACAAGACGCTGGTGTAGCCCTAGCATTACTATGAACTGGCTACCAACTCTCTACGAGAATTCCAGTGCTTGCATCAGGATTAACGGGGAATAGAAACACTAATTATGATTTAACATCTCTAGAGGAGTTAGACAAGGACGTGTAGCGTCACCGCTTAAGCCAGACGGAAATCTGTAGTGTCTGCCTACCCTTCTGGGAGACAGGTGTGAGTATACGTATGTATGTAACTGATAAATATCCTGTAACAGCCAGAGCTAACATTGACTAATGCATTTTACTGGAAATACACAGACGCAATTAATCACGTGCAAGCTGTTTCTGTTATTCATAGAACTCTGCACACTGTGCACATAATAATGAATGAATAGGTATATGTATATAATATGTACTTATATGAATAATACGCAAGTCTCTGCATGACAAATTATCCAAGTAATAAAATAAGTAATCACTGTAATGAAATTGTCACATGATTGAATGAGTTCATTTCTGTTCCAAATTATCAACATCAGCTTGGTTCGTCCACTGCTGGACATAGCCTTTCCAAGATTTCGCCACTCTTGGCGGTCCTCCTGGAAGAAATGCCCGAGCGCGGTGCGGAAACTTGCACCAGTGACACCGCTGCCCTTCACCAGTCTGTTTAATATAAGACCGGCTATGTCGCAGGCAAATAGTAAAATTCGGCATTTTACAAACGGCGTCGTCAGTTACTATACGCTCGCTATTGTGCTCGAATCTTAGTCGAGCGTTCAGATACTGACGACGCCGTTTCTTCGGGGGGTTTTCGAGTAAGTTTGAGAGCAGGGAATCTAAAAATGCCGACTTGGGTGAATCATAAAATTATTTGAAAGTAGGATAGAGTCAGAGCTTTTTCACGTGTGCAAAAAAGATGGCATTAGAACAGAATCATAATGTGATTCATTTAAAACGGCCTTTTTAGAGGGACTGTCCTCTTAATCCCGAATAACTTCGGGTAAGATGGCGGTACCTTCAGTCTCTACCACCTAATTCATGCAAAATTCAAATTATCAACATGCATATAATTAAAAAAGAATACCCTGACTGATCTACAAACGCCTAGACCTAACGGCTCGACCTACAAACATGAAATTAGGACTGAAGGTTCCTTGTATGACGTAGATATCCGCTGAGATTTTAGTATATTCCCTCAGGATCTAGACGAACTGCTGTGTTGCTTTTGTTAGTCTCATATATTTCTGAAGATCCTAAACCCAGTTGTTACCTTCTCTCCGAGCAGGTCGACCAGCAACCGATCGGCGACGAACTCGATGTACTGCGACATGAGTTCACAGTTCATGCCGAGCAGCCGCACCGGCAGCGCGTCCGTCAGGAACTCCTGCTCGATCACCACCGCGTCTCGCACGATCTGCAGCACACGCGACGCTGGAGGCTTCTGCACCAGGTGCTTGAACATCAGGCACGCGAAGTCTGTGTGGAGGCCCTGCAGGGAGGGGGGAGGAGATGCTTTAAAAATGTTCGTTTGATAGACAGAGCCGTCTTTCTTTCTTTATTGTTTAGTACACACGAAAAGATAAATATACTTAAACAATATTACAGTGAAAAGAGATGCGAGAAAGAGCAGTCTTGCAGCTCCAAACCTTGGTCCTTGATTTGAATTTGGAGCTGATTTTCACACCCAGGTGCAGAATTTAGCTTTGAACTTATTTTGTGCCTGGGTGCGAAAATCAATAATTGGTGTGACAACATTTAATATTTATTAAAGATGTTCATGTCCAGCAATGGACTATACATATTTTCTTTTAAGCGCATGGTTTTCGACATACACTCAATGGCTAAAGAGCGTACGGACTACAACTTCAAAGAGAAGTATCTCGAAGGAAGGCTAGGATGACATTTTCATACTCAGGGGATAAGACTGCATCATGCAAAGATGCTGGAGCTTTGGTAGTGGCTCCAATCATATCGTACTCCATAACCACCGTCTCTGTACCGTCCGACGAACAAGCCAGGCAGCATGTTCACTGTTACGTGCCTTTTTCCTGTCAATAGTCATTGCATCATCCATAGCAGTTTGCCAGAGGATGATGCTTCAATCTCATAAGCCACCAAGGAGAGCGAGGAGCTCCAGGTGCACCGACTGCGAAGCTTGACGGATGGAGCGAGCACAAAGAGCCGTAAGGGTTCGTCATTGTGTGCTGTTAACGTCAAGACATGGCCTGACCAATCACTGAGGCCAGTGCCACGTGGCCTAGTAGTTCCAGCAGGATCATGTGCTAGAATAACCAAGTGAACATTTTCAACTCAACCGTGACTTTCTGAAGCCACGATGATTATGATAAGCCTCTGCCGGCCAGCACGTTCCACGAACAGTCTGAGATCTTGACCTGCGGAGAACGTTCAGTGGTCTCGCACTATCTACGGCAGCAGTCAAATCTTATCAACAGTTGTGGAAACAACGTGCATGATAAGTCTACTACTCCAATTAGCGAATGACAAAGGTGGCTTAGTACTAATACACGTCGAGTGGTAGCGCTGCTTAAGCGCTACAAATAATGGCAAACGACAAAGGTTAACGATAAAATCTTATCGCGCACCAAAAGAATGCTTAAACATATGAAGCAGAAAGGAAAAATTAAACAACTTATTATTTATACTATGATTCATATAATACACAAAGTGGCGGCTTACATTAAATTATTTATAGAACGAATTTTATTACTATACACGCATTTACAATGTGGAACTAAGATTAACGCTACTGTAACTATGCGGTTGCCGCAAAAAGTGGTAACATCACTCTGTGAGCATCCTGTAAAGTATGGGACCGTCACGCTGCATCTCGACCCCATGAACGTAGACAATGTCATCCGCCGAACGGATGAAGCTCCGGGCGATGTCCTCAGTGAAACGATTTCGCTGTTGTCGTAGCAGCATCAAAGTACCCTCGAGAGTGTTCAACCAGCTCGCAACGTGATGTGCACAGTAATGGTGGTAATGTCCAGACGGGCAGGCACCCGTAAGGGGCTTCTCTAAGGCTTCGAAATCTCGGCAGTTCTTGTCAACCAAGTGACACGGGCAGCTGGCGAATCAACCCTTCGAGCACTGGTTCAAATGTACGTGCATTTTGACGAAATTGGTTAGCTCGGAAACCCCTGTGAATTTGTTCATGGTTGGAGACACAACTCCACCAAAAATAGGCGACAAAGTATCCACGTTCATCAGTATGCGGTCTTCATTTAGTGTTGAGGGGTCGAAGTTGTACTCGATCACTATTGGCCTTCCGTTGATGAACATGGTGTCGGTCTGGTACGTGGACAGCTCCCATAATTTTTCTCGAATGAGTTGGTTCAGGCTGTATTGCGGATACAGGCATAGAACAAATCTTCTGTAGTCCTGGAAGCACATGAAATTTGCCATGTAGAGAACCATCTCCAATGGGAAGACAGGTCGCTTCGACGTTGAGAGCGGTGCGTCTTGACGGCGAGTTACGAGTATTTTCTCTAGCATTCATTTTGTAATTATTACTTGTAAATACGCATTTGGTAAGGGGATGAGGAAAACACAATGGAATTGCATTTGTTATTCACTATGGGATGTCACTATGGGAAGAGCCAATGAAAAATGCAGAAACGTTGCAACACTTAACTCATACAACTTTGTTGTAACCTTGTTGTAACATTCAGCGTCGAAACTGTCGCGCAGACGTCTCCTGACATGTAGACGTCCAGTATGGACGTCACATGGTTTCCACGCCTCGTGGTCCAGCCGCATACGCCGTAGTCATGTCCCGCTATGCATGTCATAGAGTGTTAAGATCGCCCGAGTAGTAACGTGACGTTCACGCTATGAACTTCGTTCTGTATCACTCTTGAACCGATAGGAACAGGTGTGTTCGTAAGAGCCGTTCACACTTGTGTGTCGTCACCATCTGAACACACGTGCAGATCAACTTGCATTACCACAAAACTGTGCAGATTCGGTGGGGTCGTGGAGTTGTCACTGCTGGAGTAACGAACCCGCCACATGTACTACGTGAGGAAAAATAAGTTTTAACGCCTGTACGTGAACATGAGCAGGCACGCTTGCTACAATGGGCGACAGATGAAATATAGAACTATTTAAATTTTTGTCAATTACTTTCAGTTTTAATTTTTAATTTTAACTAAGTATTGTTTAGACCACCAACTATTATCATTGCAACAGTCACCTATACAAAATATTAGGTATCTGAAATGGATTTTGTTAAAGGAAATAATTATTTGATTATTTCGATTTATATTTCATCTGTCTGTCCAAATTTAAATTCTAGGTCTGACCAAAACGTTAAGATCTGTCGTCGAATTTAAATTCAGGAACAGAAAGGAATCTGATTTTTCAGTCCATCATTGCAATATCTCTATATATATGAATTATACAAACCTCATCCCTAGAAATGAGCTCATTGCTGAAGGTTAGGCCTGGCATGATACCTCTCTTCTTCAGCCAGAAGATGGAAGCAAAACTGCCCGAAAAGAAGATGCCCTCAACAGCTGCAAAAGCAACTATCCTCTCTCCAAATGTGGCTGTCGTGCTCCCGATCCACTGAAGTGCCCAGTCCGCCTTCTTCTTTACACAGGGAAGGGTCTCTATGGCGTTGAACAGGAAGTCCCTAGGCAGAATAAAGAAAAGTTATTGTCTGCAGATTGCACCCACTACTCCATTGAAAATTGAAAAGTTTATCAGGTAGAATATACAAATGGCATTTTTAACAGCAGCCCAACTTGGTTGCAATGCTGCTGCAAATCTGGGGCCTTATCTAAATTCAACATCTATCGTTATCACTTGGTACCATGGTAGGCTAGAAATGATGTGTGCTTTTTGTGGTAGCCAATTATGACCCCTTTGATAAGATCTGTGTGCTAGCTTAGTACTGTAGAAGTCTAAAAATAAATAAGGATTGTTGCCTCACCTCTCCTGAGGATCTCTGATGTATGTGTCGATTAGTAATGAGTACATCTCAGAATGTACATTCTCCATTGCAATCTGGAATCCATAGAAGCATCTTGCTTCAGTCACTTGCACTTCTTGTGAGAATCGTTCCACCAGGTTCTCATTTACTATGCCATCTGATGCAGCAAAGAAAGCCAAGACGTGTTTTATGAAGTGCTTCTCACAGTCTTTAAGGTTATTCCAATCGTTCATGTCCTAAAATAAATATTAATATAACTACTAGGCTTGTGTAGGACAGTACAACAGTACTATTAAGACATCATTCCTGAAAGTGAATGAGAAAGAACTATCCTGTTTGGATCTTTCTAGCCCTGCAATCCGAAATAGAATTACATCGCTAAAATCTATTACAAAAGTATGAAGTGATTGGCTTATGATCCATTGTAATTCTATTTCGGACCGCAGGGTAACCGGTCTTCTAGTACATTTCAGTCATAAAGAATGAGTACATGAATGAAAGACTGACAAGAAACGGAATGAGATTTGATGCAATTTAAAAGAAATAATTCAAATCATATTCCCTGCGGTCCGAAATAGAATTACATCGCTAAAATCGATTACGAAAGTATGAAGTGAATGGCTTATGATCCATTATAGTTCTATTTCGGAACGCAGGGATTGTGAGCTGAGTATTGAATGAGTGACATACTAAAAGTACTAATAGTAATAAATTAATGAATTCCTATATATACGAGGCTGACTAACCGGGGGAAGTGCACAACACTCACAATCGAGGGGAGTCCCATCGCCCCTGCTACGAATTTAGGATTTTAGATAGTACAAGATCAGATTGAACCGTGCAAGCACAAGCCCAACAAGTACAAGTTTTCTTATACACTACACTAATTTGCCTTCTCTTGTCATGGAAAACCACTTCTTTCTAACAGCAGAGCTCTCCTTGTGCACTTATGCAGGGGGTTGTTCATGGATGGCAGTTTTGATTTGGTCTGCCTTTCTTATCGGTGCTCTACGGCATACTCTATATAGTGCCTTGAATTTTTCTCTGTACTACAGTCAGCGTGCCAATCTTTTAGTTGCCTCTGAATGAGTTACGAGTGCAAGCTTGCGCAGGTACAGTCAAGGAAACAATAATATCAACGGTTGATAATTAAATGTTTACTATAAGTGGGAAGGTGTACTTGTTGTACCTACCTATTAAATTATTTATTTATTATTTTAGTGCAATCTTAAGTATATAAATAAAACGCATTAATATAAACACCATTTTCCTATGTTGTCGCTTTAAAACGCTATAACGTCTGTGAGGCATAACAACAACAATGAACTTTAACTAACATAACTTTAAATCAACAAAACAATAAATAAAGGCAACAAAAACAATAACAAACAGGTTCAACGATAAACTTAGCGAATCATTGAATTTTTTCCTCAAAGGTACTTTTCATGAAACGCGCGCGTGTGTTGTGTACCGACGTAGTACTAACACTAACGCATAGTGTTAAAACCAGGGTTGGATTCAGACCCTCGGAAAATTATTGTCTATAGAAATTAAAAATATACTACTTGGCTAAAATTATACTATGTTACGTTTTTCGTCGATTTTTGTTTTGAATTAATAAAATAGTCTATTTGTTAGTGAAATTTACTAAGAATATTCATAACGCACAGAAATTCCCTATATTGTGGGGTAAACGTTAAAACCCGCTAAATGGCGAGCGGGGTGTGTGCTCCGCGCCCTTGCTCCTGTAATGTCCCCCTGACACCATAAAACGGCTATTGCGTTGCCTCCTGCGGCTATCTTCAGAGGCGACTAAAATATTGGCGCTAATAATACTGTACTAGGCGCTCTATGGATTCATTACGCCAATTACTACAACTAGGCCAACTAGCGCATCACGAGGAGGTTTGCTCAAACTACACAGAAAAACACAAGGCTCGAGTATTTAAGGGTAATTTAAAAAAGGTAATACATACCTCCAAAGAATATCATTATGACCACTATGTAATTTAAATATGTAGAATAATACAGATATTAATAATAACATTCCGAGAGCCCAGTGCATGGGGTTATCTATTTATTGGTGCAAGAAGTTTCGATAATGTAAACAAAAAACTTATGGTATTTCTAGGTTAGGTACCTTGGAAAGATCAACTTCTTCAACAGTCCAGAACGATGCCTCCGCCTTTTTGTACATATCCCAGATGTCTTTGTACTTGATGGGGAAAATAACAAATCTGCGTGGGTTCTCGCGCAGCAGAGGCTCCTTTTGTGGGTCAAATTCTTGAGCTACGTCTTCCTTCACCACTTCCATTTTGTCATTAGTTTCGGTGATGTTACGCTGTGCCAGTACGTTGCTCTTTACTGGAGACTGCAATGAGGGCATGACGAATGATTATAAGTTAGTAAAACCTAGTACTTGTGTTGTTAAGAGCCCGAAAAATTTGTTCGAACTAACCTTGATGTGAATGTTGTCCAAATCGTTGTAGAGGTTTTCCTTGTAGTGTAGTTGTGCCATTATTTGTTTTATATGTTCAAATGTTATTCCGAAAACTATTTTCACGTGGACTAAGCGGTACAATCTTGAAATGATTGTGGAAAATTACGAATATAGGCGAATTTATATGAGTTTCACAAATGACATTCGGATTCAATGAACTCCTCTACGTTTAGGCGGCAATCCAAATTCCGAATTTAGGTTCACAAGTCAATTTACAAAAAACTCAAGTAATCTTTTATTTCGAATAGAGCTATGGACACTGAAGTAAGTTATAATTGTATAACTTCCGTAAAAAAATAACAAATCTGTGCCTAATTTCTTTAAATAACTTGCCAATTTGGGTGCCTTTTTTAAAACAAAGAACTTTGTTGTTAAGCAGTCTTAAACGATTCGGAACATTAATTTATCGAAAACGGAAATTAGGCTGCAAGAAGCGGGAAAAGTTTCT
This sequence comes from Ypsolopha sequella, assembly GCA_934047225.1. Classification (NCBI taxonomy): domain Eukaryota; kingdom Metazoa; phylum Arthropoda; class Insecta; order Lepidoptera; family Ypsolophidae; genus Ypsolopha; species Ypsolopha sequella. The sequence goes on along the minus strand of OW203986.1, from coordinate 28,913,059 downwards.
ACCCTTTCTACTTATGATTTCAACAGTTAGCTGGATTCTTTATCTGAACCTTCGTTGAAATTGTTGTTACAAATCTAAAAATCGACTTTTCTTTTACCTTAACTGTAAATATTTCGTCTTTCCCTAATAATCGGCGGGAATTATAGAGATTTTCATTGGCCAACTAATTAGCCAATCGAGCAGCTGCAGCGAGGAGTAGGCATGTACCATAGAGGAGATTTTTCCTATATTCATCGGTGCACTCGACTAATATTTAACTCGACGAATAGTCTATGCGGCGGTGCGCACCATTCAATAGCACCCATCGCGATATATCGGTGCCATTGATAGTGAGTGCGGTAAACACCCATGATTCGGTCATGACAAACAAACAAACAAACAACAAACAAACAAACAAAAATCAGAGTTGCGCCCCCCTGTCACTGTGATCCACGCGCCATCAGATCCTTGTATTGTAGCACTATATGTACTATGGTGGTTGTTGGTGGTATGACATTTCAATAGTCGGTCACGAGGTCCGTTCCGACCCGGGAGACAAAACGCGTTGGTCAAAGTTGCCAATTTTCCGCCGGAGGAGATGATATGATATTTTATTTGATTTTGTTTGTTGAATATCATGGTAAATTTTCAATATTCGTTAAATTTAATGGTTAATGGTTATTTTCATCATCTCTAGTCTGCGCGGCGCAACGCACGGTCACTTATCGACAGAAAAACCTTCAAGGTGGCAACTGGCAACCACTGAGCAAATAAAGTGGCAGCCGTATCCCTCTATAATTTGTGTGGGCAGCCCAGGGTTGCCAGATTGGGGGTTTTTTTCGTGATTTTGGGGAAAAATTTGGTACTTGGGGAAAGTTTGGGGAAATGATATCTTTGGGGAAATTTTTGGGGAAAAAAATTTGACGTTGGGGAAATTTGGGGTTAAATAAGAATGCAATATCTATCTTCACTTTTCTAATATCTAAGTTTACATATTTGAATGACTGAAAAATATGAAACGAAACGCATTAAAAAATGGAAGACGCGGTCTGAAAGAGTTTATTTTAGTGCCGTACGAACAAAAAAAAAAAACAGTCAGTCGCTCACTCACTTGCCCTGCGGTCCGAAATAGAATAACAATGGATCATAAGACATTCACTTCATACTTTTGTAATCGATTTTAGCGATGTAATTCTATTTCGGACTGCAAGGTTGATCACTTCTCTTCACTTTGCCAATTCTGCTGTTTTAACAGTAGGTTTTCTGTTTTCTCCTTGACATCCCTGTTTTCTGTTTTAGTTCGTAGATCTACTGTGTTTATGTGATGTATCCGAATTTTGAACTGCGTAAAAAATAATCAATTCCAAATCGCAATAGTTTGAGCCGACTGATAAAACGATAAACCGGTTCAATTCCGAAAACGTCTACTCTGCGGGTGGCGAAGATTTAAACTTATTAGATGTGTTTGGTCCGGTTAATTAAGATTGTTAAAGAAGTTGTTGCCTTTTAATAAATAATATAAAAATAGCGATTATTGTGTATTTTTCAAGTTTGGGGGTTTTTTCTGGAAAACGTATCATTTTGGGGATTTTTTTTTATGAGTTTGGGGAAATTTGGGAAATCACATCTGGCAACCCTGGGGCAGCCGGCACTGGCAACTGTGGCAACACCATATTGACAGATCGGCTGCGTTGATTGACTGAGTATGGTTACGCTTACGATTGTTTTCCAATTTTAACCAATTTTCGTATAAAATTGCCAACTGAAGTACAATTTTCTTCATTATGTCTGATAACGACGACGATTATATGTGCGAGGAAGAGGAGGACTATGGATTGGTAAGTTATAACAACTCTATATTCGATTCAAAGTTTTCTCATTCATCATCACAATAACAAGGCCTGTTTTTGCAATTTACTTCTGAAACGGTATACAGTTTGTGTTTATCACTTCCCTGGTTTCATACATTTTAACCCCAGTTTGATAAAAAGTCAAATCTAAGGATTTGTGTTAAGTGCATTTTGAGGTTTAGGTTATGGATGTTTACTGTGTATTTGAAGCTCAGATATCATATATGCAACCTATGTTTCAAACACAGTTATATTTAAAAAGAAAACATAGCTATTTGTATATACTTTTGCCAACCAGTTCCCAATATTTCATTGTTGCCTCATAGAGTTTTCTGCTGCTTCATTAATTTATCACTGACACTGCCTGTCATTCATATTTTATATTAACACAAAACACAACTTTTCTCTACTCAGTTTCAAAATTATCTGTATAAGTTTCATTATTAAAAACCTGTTAATGTATAAGAGGTTTTTTTGCCATGCCATTTTTCAGACCACTGGTAAGACATTTTGTATTATGTGAAATTATCAAGAAAATACCATTATAATTAGATTTAAATTTCCAGGAATATTCAGAAGACAGCAACTCTGAGCCGGATGTAGATTTAGAGAACCAGTACTACAACAGCAAGGCTCTCAAGGAAGATGAGCCCAAAGCTGCCCTGCTCAGCTTCCAGAAAGTGCTGGAGCTAGAAGGGGGAGAGAAGGGAGAATGGGGGTTCAAAGCACTCAAGCAAATGATTAAAATAAACTTTAAATTGGTAAGAAATTGTTGAATTAAAGTTACTGCCTCAACCTCCACCTTTTGTTAATTATTCTGTTAAGTTCTCATTATCACAAAATAATTTAGTAAAATAGCAGGCGTGATTGTCGCAAGAATTCATTTTATAGGTTACATGTCATCATCTCTGGCACTAACAGCCATAATAATGTAGGATGTATACTCAATTGGTACATCTAACTGCTAAGTGGTTGAGTGCACAATGTAATTTAAACTCTACTCTTCATGTTAAGTGCTGGAAGTCACAACCATCACAAATGATTTGTGCAGCTCTCTGCAGCATTTGAGTTATCTGTAATTATGACATTTGTCTAAATAGGCGTTTGTAACATATCGCTAAAAGAAAGAGTCCCTAAGCAGATGTGGTCCCACACACAGTGTAAATGTGGATTTGCCACCCAGACCATGCTCCGCCTGCTCTTATGTATTGTTTGCCTGAACTGCATGTGGGACAACCTCTGGAAGGCTATGGCAAATGCAGTAGACCTGGCCATCCACCGCATATCATTTCTGTGATGCTGATTTTAATCAGCGACACGAAAAGAAGAACATATCACTTTTTGTGATCTGACACTTCAGGCTTTGTGAACATGACCAATAATTTCTTACAGCCAAAAATCATTAACTATAGCTTGTATTCTTCGGGCTCGCACCGCCCGCGCGGTTGGAGGGTTGGGGCGGACGAGGGAGCATGGCCTCGCAGGAGGTGCGGGCAGAATGGCGGGAGGGTGGGGGAGCGCGACGCGTGCGACGGACCGCCAGTCGCCGGAGGTCACTCGCCATGGCTACTTGTGTATTCGGAACTTGTCGCACACGACATCACGATCCGAAGACGAGCAAACCGATTGGAAGACAGGCAAAAGAAATTGTGTATAAGGTATACAACTTCTTCAAAGAGCGTAAAAAATATAAATCAACGCAGGAATACCAGAATGATGTCAATTTAGCAAAAATTGTGTCTGAAGCAAAGATGTATGATGTAGAATTAAACATTGATTACCAATTTTGCTAAAACGCATATTATTATTTATTAATATCATCACTTCATACCCACCTAAAATAGCTAAAAAACTATCTTATACAGTACAAAATACTTCGTAATAAATCTAAAGATATTTATATTAAGGGTCAATTCCGTAAAACAGGTGTTGGCGTAGTCTACTTTTCGTATACTTAACATGAATAGATTTTAACAATTTTCTCGATAGCAAATCCCTACCTGTATAGCCATGCGCTCGGCCGTGCACGTAAACGGCGTGCTCCCTCGTCCGCCCCAACCCTCCAACCGCGCGGGCGGTGCGAGCACGAAGAATACAAGCTATAACTTGTAGCACCCTTGGTTGTGAACTCAGCACATGTTTCCTTGCAGGGTAACTTTGTAGAGATGATGTCGCGGTACAAGCAACTCCTCACGTACATCAAGAGTGCTGTCACAAGGAACCACTCAGAGAAGTCCATCAACTCCATCCTCGACTACATCTCCACATCCCGGAATGTAAGATAATATCCAGGAAAAATCACCTTATGTCCTAAGGGACCTTATTGTCTAACTTTAACATCTATTGCTATTGCTTTTAAATGTATCGTAGATGATTATAAATGACATCACTCGTCATTTTTAGCCAATTACGACGGCTTTTAAAGTTATAATGATAGACATAAATAAAAGTTAGACAATAAAGACTCCGGTCACTTTTTACAAGTTTTAGACCTCGTCATAAGAGGAATTGTTTACTGTGCACAAATCTTCTATTAGATCTGCCAAAATGTTGTTTTTTGTACTCAGCACGGTTTCATCAATGCAGTTAGAAGTGGCCTTAATCAAGTGAATTAAAAAAAATTTAAGTGATAATACAAAAGGGCCTAGTTAAAAGCACCTAGAATAGAAAAGCTTGTATGATTCTATTGATGAACATGAGAGTAGCGAAAGAGATATTATGTCACAAGACTGTAGCAGATGGAAATCTGTGGTTTCTGCTGTATCCCTTTGCGAGAGAGGTGTGAGTATCTGTTGAACAGAACTGTGTGTTGTACAGTTTTCATTTTTTTTCTGGGTTCCCAGGTTATAGATAAGCTCAATCAGTTCAGCCATATCACAGTGAGACAGATGAATGGACCGACTGGCCCATGCGCCAGTTTCTTGATGACAGCGTAAAAGTGTGAAAATTGACTAGCTTTATGATGATGTTGATGATCTGTTTGTGGAATAATTCAACCACAGCCTGCCCAATATTACCAATGACACATAGGTTCATAAATAAATTTAGATCCCAGTTACAAATGCATCTGCTAAACTCGTTGATACAAGATAAAAGTACTTGAGAGTTCCCCACAGATGGAGTTACTCCAGGACTTCTACGAGACCACACTGGAAGCCCTCAAGGATGCCAAGAATGATCGGCTCTGGTTCAAGACTAACACCAAGCTCGGCAAACTTTACTATGACAGAGGAGACTTCAACAAGCTGGCCAAAATCCTCAAGCAGCTGCATCAGAGTTGCCAGGTTAGTGTATGTATTTTAATAAGTTAAAGCATTTTTTGGGTTTCATGGTAGCAAAGCTTTAGGCCCATTTGCATCAAGTAATTTAACGCTGGTTAACTTATTTTTTATGCTTTGTCTTTGTCACATCAAACCTTAAAGATAAAAAGTTTGTTAACCTTGGTTTTGTCGCTTGGTGCGAGTGGACCTTTGTGCCTGTCTGTCTGCAATATAATTTTAAAATGGCTGAATGATAGAAAAGCAGATAAAGTATTCAGTCAACAAAAACAGTATTTTTTTCTTTTTCCATTAGTTGTACCATATTGATTTTTTTATTTAGTTAAGTGGTTCACCTGAAATAAATTGGTAGAAAATATGAAGAAGTATTTTCATTTCTACAGCTACAGTGCAACACGATGTGCCATGAAGAAGTTGCATCACAAATTGTAAATATTGAAGAAAACTCGATCAATCTCTGGACAAGGATTAAAGGGTCGATTCTTCGGATTTGTAACGAAATCTTAGGCGCCGACCATACAGAGCTGCGTTCTGCGTTCCGCGGTCACTGTAATGCGACGACTTGAATCTTTACACACAAAGACCGCGCCCAGATAGCATATGAAACTGTGTAACAGCTGTACTAGGAACTTTTTGAATGCGTTAGGCTGTATTACATAGCTGTATAGAGGCTGTATAGCCGGCTACACAGCCATTGTACCCCCAAAAGGGGCCCCAAACTATACAGCGTTAAGTGTAGATCCAGCTGGCTAACAGCAGTATTTTCGCCTGAAGTCTGAGTAAGGGATTAATTAAATTCTATTATACAGCTACAGCTCTACAAAAACTGCTATTTTGAAGCTTACTCACGATCTTAGGCTGGTAAAAGACTTAAAAAATTACTACGAGAATCATTTATTCTGTTAGCTGTTATCCTCTAGACTTTATAAATCGAACGCCATTAGATAAATGTGAAGTAACTTATAACATAACATATTTCGATTATTATGTGTTATTTTGCTTGCGGTTGCAATTTTTTCGTGAATGTGTATATTAATAATAAGCAAAAAACTCATGCGCTCTCGAAATAATCGATATTATCGACAAATTGTATGAAATATCAATCGTTTTATTCGACCTAAGACCGAGTCTGTTGTGTTTGTAATACTTGTCTATAGAAAATAAACTAACTATTATGTATTTATTTAGTAGTCTTTGTAAATTTCAAAGAAATAAACACTAAAACATTACGTGTAGTAAAAACTCAAGTTCTTAGGTTATGTTTTAATGGAGTTTCCAATGAAAACAGCTGTTGCTCTTTTTTTACTCTATTATAAAGCGATCTGCTGGACGAAGGCTGAGTTAAAGAATTTTTACTAGCCTAAAGAATAATATTTTACCATTTTTAGAATTGAATTATTCTAGTAGCTGGGAAGAAGTAGAAAATTAGTTAATATTACAGCTGTTTAGGGTTACATTTATAATAAAAGGAACCTTTTCTGTATTTCCAATGTACTGATGTATTTACCTATACGAACGTAATATAATATACGCTATATACGAACACAATAATTAACCTAACCTGTATACACATTCGAAAAACGTATGCAATACCTGAACAGCAGCATAAAATTTCGCTTTAAGCATTAAAATAATAGATGAGCTGGATAATCATCCACAAACAAACTCAGAGCTGTACAATCATCTACAGTTTTGCCATATAAACACTGAGCGCTGTACAATAGAATAAACCTACACTAATCGTGTCGGCAGTACAATAGAGTAAGATTATGCTCTTATCCAAACCATAGCATTTAATTACACTATTGTAAAGCGCATCGCTGTCACAGGGTGTAGAAAATATCTATTGAACAACCGTTACACAGCTCTAGACTTCTTGACTTGCTTAAAGTATGTTTGTACACTAGACACTATATGTTTGGTGTTTTTAATGCTATTTACAAGCTAAAAGTAAACATTTCGGCAAGTGTACAGCCGTTACCCAGCTGCACTGTTTAAACTACATAATTTATGCTATTGTACAGCTCTAAGAAAGTTTTTAGTCTCTTGTTCATCTATTTTAAAGCGTTTGGCTGTTAATGAACTGGAATAAAGCTTTTTTTTCAGCCTAAATGTTGCTTGGGCGAGAACGCGCGTTCTATTTTTTAGACAGCAGACGCTCTGTGCGGTTGGCTCTTTAAGAAATAATTATACCATCCAAAAAACAACTCTTAGCTAAGAAAAATGTATACAGATAGTGTATATGATATTATATAAGTATATTTAATGATATATGGTGACTTTAAAATATTTATTTTAATTTTCCATAGGTATGAAGTTTGTACTTTTTAGAAAGTTACCACAGACTCACAACTATAGAAAATCAAATTATTTTGGAGACACTATAATATAGGTAATCTGTTTTCCCATATACTTTTGTCTACATTATTGTTGGCTCGATACTATGTTTTGGGCGTCATAATTACTATGATTTCGTTCAAAAAGTGAGGAATCGATCCTTAATTATTTACATGATCTTTTAGGAAAACTCTCTCATTGGTCCGTCTATTTTCTAGACGGATGACGGCGAGGACGACCTCAAGAAAGGCACTCAACTGCTGGAGATTTACGCCCTAGAGATACAAATGTACACTGCACAGAAGAACAACAAGAAACTGAAAGCTCTGTATGAACAGTCACTGCACATCAAGTCCGCCATACCGCATCCTCTAATCATGGGGGTCATTAGAGGTGATTATTAACACTATTGTGGTCATAACATGATATATTTTATGTATTTCTTTCCACGATTTTTTTTGGTGTGTTTGTAGCGCTAGGGGCTTGGCTATACATAAGATTTGATAACTTTTAATAGCGAAAGCGCTGAATCTTGGCAACCTACTTTACATGAAATGTTTTTGGTGGGATTTCATTTTTTTTTGTAAGGAAATATTATATGAAATTGATACTTGTCGTTGTTGGTTCTTGATGGAACATTTGAAACATCTTGTCAATAAAACACATTCTTGGTAACTGTTCCACTTTATATCTATATTACACTAGCGACCGGTTGGATACGTATCCAATAGCCTGACGATGTTATTATAACGAAACCGGTCGCTAGTGTAATATAGATATAAAGTGGAACAGTTACCAAGAATGTGTTTTATTGACAAGAAATATTATATACAAACTTGCACTGCCCATTAGGAGGGGGTTGGAGGGTGAAAATTACAGTTTATTTTTTCTTTATTTGTATGCATATTCTAGCCTGCATACCAAATTTCAGCCCATTAGGTCTTTTGGAAGTTTGAAATATAAAATGTTATATAATACAGAACCGGAGTCCCCTTTATGAGGGGTTGGATGGTCAAAGTTACAGATTTCTTAGTATTTTTGTTTGTGTGCTCATCCAAGCCTGCATACTAAATTTCAGCTCTCTATGAATTTTAGAATATAAATTCTTATATTGGGTGCTTATCTATGAATAAAATTACAGATTTTTATTTTCCTCACATGCATTCACACACATTCATGAGTTCATTATTCCTGTAATTCAATAGCCATTTCCATTATTTGTTTTTTATTTGAAAGTTGATTTCAAGGTTTTACATCTACATATTAAATTTCATTTTTATTTTCAGTTTGATAACTATAATTAAATATTCATAAACAGTTCGTCCTAAATGTCCTCCATTTCCATGATAAGAGTCGTAATATTTTTTTACAGCTGACACGGTTCAAAAATTAAATAAATGTTGTTGTTAGCTTGTGGAATGTTGTCTCATGCAAACATAAAAAAAAAAAATGGATTTGTCATTCCTAAAAAAATGCAAAAATGTTAGTACTGAAAATTGAGTTTCGTTCAAATTCTCCATACAAAATGCCAATTTCATATGTAAGGACTTAAAATAATATAGAACCGGACCCCCCATTAAGAAGTGTTGGAGGGTGAAAGTTACCAATTTCTTAATTTTTGTTGTTTGTGTGCGAATCCTAGCCTGCATACCAAATTTTTTCAGGAAGTACGCTAGAGGTTTTGATGATCATGTATCAGTGAGTGAGTAAATGGCAAAATCAATGTATTTTGGGTATTAATAAAATTCAATGTATAAAAGCTAGATAAATGAAACTTAACGTGTTTCATAAGTCTGCTAATTAAATCTTATGCTGAGAATTTTGGCTCTCTGGTATTATTTAGGCCGAAGCTATGAGGGTTCGAAAATAAAAAGCTTCCTTCGGCTTGTCTTGGCGGAGGCACTACCGTGCCCCCAAATATCACGACATGAAATTTGCAACTAAATGTTTTTTATGCAAGCCTCAATCAAGAGGCACAAACATTACGATTTCAAAATATTTCTTCAATTTTTAGGTGAAATCTTTTAAGTGACGACGTTTCATAGTCAAGTCGTAATAAACCGCTTTTACGCTGACTAAACTATAAGAACTGACATAGTATTAATACTTATCCAATTAAACATGTTTATAGTTAAGATAAAATTAAAGCGAATAAAACTAATAAATATTCCAGAGTGCGGCGGTAAGATGCACCTGCGCGAGGGAGAGTTCGAGAAGGCACACACGGACTTCTTCGAGGCGTTCAAGAACTACGACGAGTCGGGCTCCCCGCGCCGTACCACCTGCCTCAAGTACCTCGTGCTCGCTAACATGTCAGTCATTATAGTAACTAGCGTCGTTCTAGAACTACGACGAGTCGGGCTCCCTGCGTCATACCACCTGCCTCAAGTACCTCGTGCTCGCTGACATGTCAGTCATTATAGTAACTAGCGTCGTTCTAGAACTACGACGAGTCGGGCTCCCTGCGTCATACCACCTGCCTCAAGTACCTCGTGCTCGCTAACATGTCAGTCATTATAGTAACTAGCGTCGTTCTAGAACTACGACGAGTCGGGCTCCCTGCGTCGTACCACCTGCCTCAAGTACCTCGTGCTCGCTGACATGTCAGTAATTATAGTAACTAGCGTCGTTCTAGAACTACGACGAGTCGGGCTCCCTGCGTCATACCACCTGCCTCAAGTACCTCGTGCTCGCTAACATGTCAGTCATTATAGTAACTAGCGTTGTTCTAGAACTACGACGAGTCGGGCTCCCTGCGTCATACCACCTGCCTCAAGTACCTCGTGCTCGCTAACATGTCAGTCATTATAGTAACTAGCGTCGTTCAAGAACTACGACGAGTCGGGCTCCCTGCGTCGTACCACCTGCCTCAAGTACCTCGTGCTCGCTGACATGTCAGTAATTATAGTAACTAGCGTCGTTCTAGAACTACGACGAGTCGGGCTCCCTGCGTCATACCACCTGCCTCAAGTACCTCGTGCTCGCTAACATGTCAGTCATTATAGTAACTAGCGTCGTTCTAGAACTACGACGAGTCGGGCTCCCTGCGTCATACCACCTGCCTCAAGTACCTCGTGCTCGCTAACATGTCAGTCATTATAGTAACTAGCGTCGTTCTAGAACTACGACGAGTCGGGCTCCCTGCGTCGTACCACCTGCCTCAAGTACCTCGTGCTCGCTGACATGTCAGTAATTATAGTAACTAGCGTCGTTCTAGAACTACGACGAGTCGGGCTCCCTGCGTCATACCACCTGCCTCAAGTACCTCGTGCTCGCTAACATGTCAGTCATTATAGTAACTAGCGTCGTTCTAGAACTACGACGAGTCGGGCTCCCTGCGTCATACCACCTGCCTCAAGTGCCTCGTGCTCGCTGACATGTCAGTAATTATAGTAACTAGCGTCGTTCTAGAACTACGACGAGTCGGGCTCCCTGCGTCGTACCACCTGCCTCAAGTACCTCGTGCTCGCTGACATGTCAGTAATTATAGTAACTAGCGTCGTTCTAGAACTACGACGAGTCGGGCTCCCTGCGTCATACCACCTGCCTCAAGTACCTCGTGCTCGCTAACATGTCAGTCATTATAGTAACTAGCGTCGTTCTAGAACTACGACGAGTCGGGCTCCCTGCGTCGTACCACCTGCCTCAAGTACCTCGTGCTCGCTGACATGTCAGTAATTATAGTAACTAGCGTCGTTCTAGAACTACGACGAGTCGGGCTCCCTGCGTCATACCACCTGCCTCAAGTACCTCGTGCTCGCTAACATGTCAGTCATTATAGTAACTAGCGTCGTTCTAGAACTACGACGAGTCGGGCTCCCTGCGTCATACCACCTGCCTCAAGTACCTCGTGCTCGCTAACATGTCAGTCATTATAGTAACTAGCGTCGTTCTAGAACTACGACGAGTCGGGCTCCCTGCGTCATACCACCTGCCTCAAGTACCTCGTGCTCGCTGACATGTCAGTAATTATAGTAACTAGCGTCGTTCTAGAACTACGACGAGTCGGGCTCCCCGCGAAAAAGGTGCGCAGGATCATAGCAGTTGGAAAACTCTAGTCTTTGCCTACCCCTCTGGGAGACAGGCGTGAGAGTATATGTATGTATGTGTGTACTTACAAAATAAACCAACACATTCTTCATCATAGTTTTTGCCACATAAAATTCGACTCTAATCAGTGTCCACTCAAAATGGTTTTCGTTAGCTTCGTTGATATGCGTTGTACTTTCTATTAATTTATTAAAAGGCAGAAAAAATAAGCTTATGTATGTAAAAAACCACTTCCAAACAAAAATGGTAAAAAAAAAACCAATTGAATGTTACCTATTTTTTTAAGGCAAATATATGGTCAGATTCTTGTAAAAGGTTAATGCCGGTGCGTTTAATGAGAAAAAAAACTGTCGGGCTGAGTTGACAGAGCAGTTTGACCACCTGGATTATCTTGTTATACCGCAGGCTGATGAAGTCGGGCATCAATCCGTTCGACTCGCAAGAGGCCAAGCCGTACAAGAACGACCCCGAGATCCTGGCGATGACGAACCTCGTGATGGCGTACCAGAACAACGACATCAACGAGTTCGAGTCCATACTGAAGCACAACCGGAACAACATCATGGACGACCCCTTCATCAGGTAACCACTGACATTGAAATAACGTTACAAATGACGTTGGCTGCTGTAAAAAAATACAACGGTCCCGGTAGGGCTTCTCATGACGTCATGCTGGAACAACGGTTGAAAGAGAAAGGATTGGTCAGTAATTTAGGTTTTGGTCAGGGTGAGCAATTTTATAACTAAAAGGGTAAAAATACAACTGTCTGTAGCTACTCCCCTGGTATGGCTTCTCATGTCGTCGTGCTGTAATGAGAAAGGATTGGTCACTAATTTGGGTTTTGGTCAGGGTGAGCAGTTTTATAACTAAAAGGGTAAAAAATTCAACTATCTGTAACCACTCCCGGTTGGAGCTTCTCTTGACGTCATGCTGTAACAACAGTTGAAGAGAAAGGATTGGTCACTAATTTGGGTTTTGGTCAGGGTGAGCAGTTTTATAACTAAAAGGGTAAAAAATTCAACTATCTGTAACCACTCCCGGTTGGAGCTTCTCTTGACGTCATGCTGTAACAACAGTTGAAGAGAAAGGATTGGTCACTAATTTGGGTTTTGGTCAGGGTGAGCAGTTTTATAACTAAAAGGGTAAAAAATTCAACTGTCTGTAACCACTCCCGGTTGGAGCTTCTCTTGACGTCATGCTGTAACAACAGTTGAAGAGAAAGGATTGGTCACTAATTTGGGTTTTGGTCAGGGTGAGCAGTTTTATAACTAAAAGGGTAAAAAATTCAACTGTCTGTAACCACTCCCGGTTGGAGCTTCTCTTGACGTCATGCTGTAACAACAGTTGAAGAGAAAGGATTGGTCACTAATTTGGGTTTTGGTCAGGGTGAGCAGTTTTATAACTAAAAGGGTAAAAAATTCAACTGTCTGTAACCACTCCCGGTTAGTGCTTCTCTTGACGTCATGCTGTAACAACAGTTGAAAAGAAAGGATTGGTCAGTAATTCGGGTTTTGGTCAGAGTGAGCAATTTTATAACTAAAAGGGTCCGCTAGTTGTATTAGATTAATCCGTGGTTATATCTCAGTTTATGTCATTTGAGAAAACTCTACTATTGCACCCAAGCTCTGCCCGGTTGTTCGACCGTCCGGGTCATTCTGTCTTTCCCGGTCCTTTATTTTGTATTATTCATATGCCATTAAAAACAATTATACAAAAATCAAAAATAAAATTATAATTGGATGTCGAGTTGTTTTAGCAATTAGACTGGGTTCTCAGTCAGGGATATCGAGTCTTCCGAAGTAGAACCTCAATGGGCACTCGTGGAGAATGTGATATACCGTTTGCTTCTCAGCACTACAGTCACATTGGGAGAAGCTGACCAACCACACACATGATTATAAAAAGCGCTGAGTCTATGGCCAGTGCGAAGTCTGTTCAGCTGAGTCTTTCCTAGGTAAATGAAAACCTCTTGTTTTGCTTCCGGGCTTCATCGAGTCTCCTGAAGGTAGAGCTCGACCAGGCCGCCCTAAAAGAATGTATGCTGACCAAGTTGGTGACGTATTGAAGAAGGGCAATGTCAAAAGTACCCGGAATAGAAGAGCTGGTATGACTAGATTGATGGATGTGGAAGAGGCGAAAGAGGTGTGTCAGGATCGTAGCCTACCTCTCTGGGAGACAGTATATGTATGTATGTGTGTTAAATAATTTACGGTTGTACCTGACACAACCCCGCTCCTTTTGGTTCGAGTGTAATATCTCATTGAACACTTCCAGAGAGCACATCGAGGACCTGCTCCGCAACATCCGGACGCAGGTGCTGATCAAGCTGATCGGTCCGTACACCCGGATACACATACCCTTCATCTCCAAGGAGCTCAACATTGACGAGAAGGAGGTCGAGAATCTACTCGTCACGTGCATATTGGACAAGTTAGTACTTAGCTACATACCAGATCTAATAAAGATCAAAGATTTCAAAAGTAAAGATAAGCCCTTACCGTAATATGACAGCACCAAAATGTTTCCACCTTTAAATGGGTGACTCTCACACGTTTGGAATCAGTGCTTATCTGAACACAGTGATAGTTGGACGCCTTAAGTGCACTTTAAAGTTTTCAATTTTTACGACTAGTAGTCTGATCAGTTTGCTGACCGTAGGTAGACAGATTGCGCACTCATATTGTGCCCGCGTCGGCATTATGTTAACGCACACATTCAAAAACAATGCAATAGATTTTAGGTGCCAGGGCTCATCTAAACTTTTGAAATCTTTGCTAAAGATGTAATCCACGTACATATCTTCGCCAGTTTTCGTATTGCCGAAAACAGCTGAATCATAAATTGCGAGAGCCCTAACTTGTATTTGGAAACTTATCCAATAAGAAATAGGAGTCAAGGTCATGTTATAAACATACAATAGGTACCACTCTAAGTAGATACAATAAATCTAGGTAATATTTCTATAGCACATACCGACTTTTGTGAAGATTCCTGTGTGCATAATCATTATGTGTGGTCGTACTGTACGTAATACAGATCGTGGCCGTAAATAATGCACTTCGAGCTAAAGATACATCGGCTGTAATCGGCTAGTTTCAGCTTCGTAGAGCGTCGTCTCTGTCGCACAGAGCACTAACATCCCGGTATCTATTAGGAGCTAAAAACAATTGAGATTTTTTAATATTTGAATAAAATACACCAAAGTATTTCTTCTAGAAATAGAAATTCTAGTGGCATTTGCAACTCGCTCTTGAACTTTGTTGAAATAGTTACTTCCACTAACATCCTCAAAATGTATGAATGTGTTGGCTTCTTTTACGAAATATTTATAAATATTGTAAGATTTCGCGTGACTGACGGTGTATAGATTTCTCTCTTTTTATTTTTGATGTCATTGTATAATTTTAAACTAGGTGGTAGAGCTGATGCCGGGCTCGACTGTGGAGGTACCACCATCTTACTTGGAGATCCCCTCGAAGTAATTCGAGGGAGAGTAAGAGGACAGCTCAATGCTCAATGACACGATGCTCTACGAAGCCGAAATTAGCCGATTACCTCACTCTTTAGCTCGATGTGCATTATTTACGGCTCCGCACTGTACATTTTGTTTGGTCAAATATTACACCTATGAGTTTTTCGGACATTTATTTGCATAGTATTTGTATACTTATCACTTACCGATGTTGAAGGAAAACATTGAGGTAAACCTGCACGTCCTATAAAGAGCGGATTCTTTGCGTCCGAAGAACAATTATAACGCTCAATCCCTATCACGTTGTAACGTTGAAATCGGTGAAGAGGGTTTGACTGTTCCTGAAGAAGCTTATAACAAAACTGAAGCGCTAACTTCCTACAAAAAAATTATAGGAAGTTAGCGCTTTAAGGAAACTTGAAAAAATTAGACTGTCAAATTCTTTACCTTTCAAGAGTAATAAAGACAGCGATATCTACCCAGATTCATGGGTAATAGAGATAGAAATCCATTTATTTTGCGTGCGGCTTTCATTGGAGGTTAGCCATCCAGTCTGGTCATAAACTTTTTAGTGCTGACTGTTTTAGTAATAGTCTACACTCGGAAATACTTCTGACGCCCCATCAGGGATATATGTTTTCACGATATGCATGCAGTGCTTTTAAATTAATTCAGGTCAGGCCACATTCCATCGTTGACCATTTCTATTATGTCAACTGCACAAACCTATTTTTACTTACTTCATTTTTGATCTCGGACCTTCTAAAGAATCATACAATTATTCCAGCACGATCAGCGGTCGCATTGACCAGGTGAACTCAGTATTGGAGCTGCAGTCCAGCGCACGCGGCGCCGCTAGGTACACAGCTCTCGACAAGTGGACGGCGCAGCTCTCCTGTCTGCATCTAGCGCTTGCCAACAAGATGGCGTAGGCTTGCAGCGCTTGGGTTGTCAACTCATTGTAAATACGGCGCATCTTTTCAGCTCGATAAAGGGGACTGACAGTTCATTTATGGCGGAGATATCGCGGTTTTGTCCTGGTATCGTCAGGGAACAACTGATTATTAGTTCCGGCTTTTTCCAAGTCCTACATAAGCCTTTTCGTACTATCTAATAGTTATCAAAGCCATTGCGGAAAAAGTTATATTTATTCTCAAATTGCAGGGACTTCAAATTGAGAGTTTATGGGTACAATAAACTATTATTTTCCACTATAAACTCCCACGATTCGGTCATGTCCCTCAACAAACGTCAAAAATCGTGGGGAAAAATTGACTGTCAAACGTGATTGTGCAGCTAACTTCAGGCCACTATAAACCGCTATGGTATGTTTTATGGTGGTTGATTTATTCTGCTTATTTACATAACAGACTTGCCCACGATAGCTGAGTGTGTTTATTTTGTTTAATCTGATGACCACACCTGAATGAAATTTTAATAACCATGGTCGTTCGTAGTGGCCTGAAGGCAGCCAATTTTTTCCAACGATTTTTGACTTTTGTTCGTGAATATACGTGACCGAGGCTTTATTTATTGACGCGATTTGATAATTCCGTTTCGACAAAGTGCGTCTACGCGTTTCATGCTTAGAAAACAAATCGGAACAATTTTGACGAGAATTTCGGTTGTAATTTGGAATTACCTTTTCTATGTATCAAGTTTTGAATATGGCATAAAATATAACTTGGCAACCTAAACTACATTGTACTCACTTAAATAAAACTTGTTAAAATCTTGCAAAAAATGTTTACACGAATGACAGCTGTCAATAACACATTGTTCAATCGCATAAAGTCGTATCAGCTCATGGGCAGAAGCGGTTCGTGCAGTTTGATGCGGTGTTTGAATTTGTTATGTTGATCATAAATAAATTGCATTGATGAAGTTGATACGCGAATTGAACCAATTTTGACCCGCATCATGGTCGGTCACGCTCAATACGGAACGAACGCCGAATCGTGGGTGCTTTTGTTGGAAAATAATGGTTTGTAGTGATCTCATGACCACCCCCCATGTATAGTGAACGCCAAGATGGCGGGATCCCCTCGAATAAATGAAAATCTTTTAATCAGTAAATATTTTAACTACGTATAATGTGACGTAAAGTTTTATATGATGGGTATTAAATACTAGTTAAAATATTTTAATTTTTAAAAGGTCATCCCGCCATCTTGACGTTTACCATGTTGGGTTTTTCATTCTAAGCCATCGAAATAATTTCGATGTTCTAAGCAGTTTGCTGTTACTTATTTTGTACTGGTGGTCGGCTAATTGAAAGCATCTAATTCTGCTTAACCCGTTCAATTATTGATTTTCGATAACAATTGAAGAAAAATAATGAGCTGATATTTAAATTTGAATATTTGAGCGCGATCGAGCCCTGAAAAATAGACGGGTTAAAAGGACTTGTGTTGTCGATTGGGCACAAGGCACTACCTTTCTAGAAGCAAAGGTAATTGTTAAAGCTTGATTAATTGTTTTCCTCAGATTACATGTAAATAACAGGTTACATTGATGATTGTTTGCTCTCGATTTTCTATTCTTTCTTCCGCTATTTCAAATATGGCCAAACATGTGTTATTATTAAGCTAAATAAAAGTTGAAAATATATAAATGAATTGTGAACTTTCAAGATGTGATAAAGAGTTTCAAAATGTTCTAATGAATACTCGAAACCTATTGTATATTGTGTATGTAATGTAGGGGCAGACATCGAACAGTGTTAGATAATATGTATATCAAAACCGAATCGTGAACCGGGATAGTTAATTAATTGTAAAGTACTAATACTTTTTAAATTTCTCCAAGTGTTTTTTTTTTATAATCTTCCACTGTTGTTATTGACCTCAAATACAATAATTTAGCAACAAACCAAACATGTCTTACTTATTGTCATTTTGTATTGGTTACGAAATACCACTTGTTAATTAAATAAAAGGCTATTAAAAGTAAAACAAATGAAATATTAAAATAGTATGTATAATATTGTAAATTGGACGGATTGATATAATATCACAGGTTAGTTTTTACGCACATTCTTTCAGAATTACATTCAGATAGCCGTAGGGTTTTCATTCAATAAATTGTCAAACAATCAAAATTAAATTCAATTTAAAGTACATTTTTCCTTCAAAAATATTAACTTTGTAAGAACTAATCCTAGAATAATAAGCATCTTTAGTTTATATAAATAAGTAGCTTCTTTTCTTATAAAACTATGATAAAAATACAATAATATAAGATTTAGGATGTTATTTAAAATGGCACTAAAGTCCTAAAATGTCTTAAAAACATGCTATAATGCAATCGTGCAAGGGTAGATAGTAAAAACACTAGTAGGGCTAAATTACTGAATTAACCATACTTGTCAGTGCTTGTAATAGTGACGTGGCTTAGTGGAATAACCGATACCTGGCAGATAAAAGTACTAAATTTGGTATGACGGTAACTCAGGGTTTACTAATAAATATGAGCCTAGGAGCCTCCTGGATTATCTAAAAATTTTAATTTACAGTACACCAAAATAAAAAAATTAAAACCAATTTAAGTAACCATGGGCATCTAAGGGATGCAGAAGCCTTAAGTTTTTCATATATTATTAGTGCCATGCCATGCCACAAAATAAACAATTTTAATAACTAGCGGTGTAACTACAAAACGGTGTTTAACTTTAGACAGTGTTTAAATCTGTTGCTGTCACTCTTTTGCAATATGAAAGAAAAGGCGACAACAACAGATTTAAACACTGTCTAAAGTTAAACACCGTTTTGTAGTAACACGGTAGTTATCTAGTTAGAATCACATCCAGAGATACAACTGAGACACAGATGTTAGATCTGTAAGTTTACAGGTATCATGTTGATACCAGAATTCCCAAGGGTTCAAATATTCAAATGCACCACCAACTGGCACGCCCCTGCCGGCGCTCATGAAGCCAACTAAGAAAGAAAAAATATATACTAAAGATAAACATGATTTTTTGAATATTCCTGAGGGCTCCTAGACTAACATGTATTAGTATACCTTCATCCCTAGTGCTTTTATCCGCCAGGTAACGGTAATTTTAAAGTACACCTCTAAGCAGCTTGACTATAAAGCCTAAATACTGACACTGGCGGATGAAGTTGCACTAACCCCTTTTTGCTCTTATCTCGATTGTACAGTCAGCAACATACTACATCCGCTTAAAATTTATAATTGTACAAAATGGTATACCGTAGCTTATGGCGGAATGTACGAGCGTAAAGTAGGTCAGCGGAACTATCGCCGATAGAACTTAATATGAACCCTAAATATAAAAACAAGATTAAAAGGTTTTATTAAAACCAAATTGCCAATCAGAGTGGCGTGACAATCCCCAGTCGGATTAGCAAGAAGATTTTTTTGCTCACGTGCTTACCATTTCATAATAGTCAACCATACAAGAGTGTCGGTGAATAAAGTTCTTTTCTCGAAAGAAGGTACTTATTGTCAATGAATAAATACGAAATTGCCTTATTTCGCGGGACTTCTTTCGTGGAAAGAATCTAACATTTTGGACCAGAACAGAACAGAAGGCGTGCGTGAAGTTAGTCACAGACCAATTTTGTGTCAGACTGACCCTTAAAAGGCCCTGCCTGCCCCCCCCGCCTGTGATAAGACCCTGGCTACGGCAATGCGCACGCTTTCTGTGCTGGCCTAAGCTGTATTATTTCCTTTTTATGAGAACTTGTGACGTCACAATGGTGTCGATTCGGTCTAACACGATTTTACTTATTTGACAGGACTAAACTTAATCTAAGCGTTCCGTCTTTTTCTTTCTGTATCGAAAAGACAAAGACAGGAATCTTAAAATAAGGTTAGTCCTGTCAAATAAGTTAAATCGTATTACACCGAATCGACACTAATGTCTCCTACAAACGGGAACACTGTGAGCACATCGGCGTCGCGTTATACGACAACAGCTCTTACGTAAGAGCACGTAAAGGCGATATTCGTCCACGTCGCTCAGTGCTGCGGCTTCTCGTGCAGCCAGGGCCGGAAGATGGGCAGGGTGGAGGGGTAGTGAGTCGCGGGGTGCGGCGCGGAGTCGTGCTCGTCGCGGAACGGGTACGTGCCGAGCAGGATCGGCAGCTGTAGCTTTATCTCCTTCTCGAGGCTCTTCGGCTCGATTATGAACTGAAACAACATGGTAGCAGTCGTTGTTGGAACGATTAAGATTAATTCTAGACATTTAATTGAGCAGAGTTTCGATAAGTTATTCTGGTAAGATTTTCTTTTGCATCTCCAATCTCACTTTAGCTAATCTAGGGTCATAAAATTTAAATTGTATAAACAGAAACCTTCAATGTGCAGAATATGAGAAGAAAAAAAAAACTTAGGAAAAAGTGTAATTTCATTCAGATTTAATTCATTTCATTTTCATTTAGGTAGATTCAAATTCAAATAGTTTATTTTGCAAAGTAGGTATATATATATAATACACTTTTTACACGTTAAATTTAATCTAATAAAAAGATACGTAATAAAATAATAAACGTACATGGACTAGATTAAAGGTGTATTTAATTTATGTAGCAATATATAGACGATTAAAATGAGAGGTAAAATATATATTATACAAGGTGAAATCCAATCAACCGCCCGAACCTATAACGGAGACCCGGCCAGGCATCAGGAACAAGGTTCAATGATCACCAACCGACAGATTTGGGGCTACGGCCAAAAATCACGTAATTTTGTTATGATTCTCCGTTATTTAAATCTAGTTTTACTAACTTACGTCCACGTTTGGCTAGCTATAGCTGTTGCGTTTACTTAGAATAGGCCAAGTCTAAGTTAGACGTCGTCTGGCGACATGAAAACAACATGTTAACGGTCTGTCATTTCAAATGCAGTATATTTACGTAACGTAATATGCGTATATTTACGTAACGTAACAATGTAGCAAGCTAGATGTTGACGTATGTAACTGAAGCTAGATGTAAATAACGAAGCAGCATAACTATTTCACAATAAAATGACGTGTTTTTTTGTTAAGCCCTCCTAGACTTTAAGAACCTAGTTTGAAGAGCAGGCTAATGGCCTGGTGGCGCCTCAACATCACAATTTAATCCCTAGGGATATAAAATCCCTTGAAAATGATGTAAAATCCGAAACCAGTTAGGAGAAAAACATAAACAATTAGTGAAACTACTGTGCAAACAAGTGCTTTTAATTCAAGATATAAGAAGGAAGTATATTTTACTGACACATTCTATATACTACATTACCGAAAGTATGCACTCGACAGACTTTTAGTAAAAATTGAGGATTAATGTTAATTGGGTCGAAAATACTCACAAAGACATCGTACTGCACTGAGATGAGATGACAGCCGCGCAGGTTGGTAGGTGGCAGCGGTGGCACGTACAACACCTTCAATAAATAGGACAGTAAATTAATGCTGGTGCAATACTAGGAATACGAGTACTCGTCTGAGAAAAAAATGTCTATAGGTACTTTACAACAAAAAAGAGAAATCTTACATATCGTATTTTTTAATCTTCTAATATTTGGACTGAATAGGATGCACCTTGCCGTGCTTTGACAACTCGCTCTTCTCCTTAGTTTAGTTACTCACCTCCCCGCGCCATCGGTCGGTTTCGCCGGGACGCACCTTGCCGTGCTTCAACACTGACAACTCGCGCACCTCCTTAGCAGCCACCTTGCCGTGTGCACAGTACTGGATTGTCTAGAAAATACGTTAAATTAGGTTAATCAAGAAACTGTAGAAACTGCTTTTAAAGGCACAAAATCTGGGTCAGGGTCACATTTTTTTACGACTTAGTTTTTGACCGAGAAAGTACGTATATCGCTATCAGAAGCTCTTGTCTTATTATTTTTAGAGTTCCGTATACCCGAAGGGTGCCATACAGGACCGTATTACTACGCCTCCGTTGTCTGTCTGTTCGTCCGTCCGTCCTGTCACATGGATCTACAGCTTCAGCCATTATGGGTAGCCAGTTAAAATGCGTATTACTATGGCCTCTATCACGGTAAATAACAATACAAAAAATTATTAAAGACAGGCTGATGGATGGATGGATATTTACTGTGATTGAGCTAGTTAAGTTAAATTATTAAAGACAGGCTGATGGATGGATGGATATTTACTGTGATTGAGCTAGTTAAGTTAAATTATTAAAGACAGGCTGATGGATGGATGGATATTTACTGTGATTGAGCTAGTTAAGTTAAATTTTAGCATTTTATTATCGACTTAAGTATGTAAATAAAATATTTTTTATTAATTAAGGGCTTTTTATTATTCTAAATTTGTATTTTACATAAATATAAACAAAAAAAAAAGTTATAGGCGCTATACTTATTTCGACCCCTCAGTGGGGTCGTCGTCAGGCGAATAGAAATATATTATATTTGTACATTAAATGATTATTATAATACTAGCTTCTTTCCAGGGCTTCGCCGCGTGGCCTACAGGAAACAAATGACATTTTTTTTCAAAACAAACATTTTAAACGTGCTCTCAATCCCTCTCAATTGAATATAGAAATGACAATATCCCGAAGCTAGCGAGGCCGAAAAACGAGCATGCGAGGACGGAGAACGTGCCCGCGAGACCGAAGACACACACGGCTTTCGCGACGCTGTGAAGAACTTTAAAACCTCGCACAATTATTCACTGAACGAATAGATTCAGATGTAAGAGTGTAAAGTATTATAGTAGGTGTGTGCCTTGCCCGCGACCCCACCCGCGTTTATTCAACTCTGCCCCATTTTCCCCTTGAACGTTATTTTATTCACGCCCCTCATATGTTGAACAGGGGAACTACGATGATAATAAAAAAAACGCATCCAAATCCGTTCAGTGATTTCGGAGATGTGCGCTAACAAACAGACAGACAGACAGAAAAGAATTCTAAAAATGGCTGATTTGCGTTGTATTACTCTTTTTAATCACCCCCTTTCTTTTTTTATTACTTTTCTTCAATGTATGGACACACCGGGTTCTATTATGTAATGTATTGATATAGATTATTACGTATCATTAAATCATTTACAACTCTATAAACTGACATCGAACTAAGGACTTGGGAAACATCATTCATATGGTCACTTGGGAGACATCATTCATTATGGTCACTTGGGAGACATCGTTCATATGGTCACTTGGGAGACATCGTTCATATGGTTACATGGCAGACATCGTTCATATGGTTACTTGGGAGACATCGTTCATATGGTCACTTAGGAGACATCGTTCATAATGGTTACTTGGGAGACATCGTTCATATGGTCACTTGGGAGACATCGTTCATATGGTCACTTGGGAGACATCGTTCATATGGTCACTTGGGAGACATCGTTCATATGGTCACTTGGGAGACATCGTTCATATGGTCACTTGGGAGACATCGTTCATATGGTCACTTGGGAGACATCGTTCATATGGTTACATGGCAGACATCGTTCATATGGTTACTTGGGAGACATCGTTCATATGGTCACTTAGGAGACATCGTTCATAATGGTTACTTGGGAGACATCGTTCATATGGTCACTTGGGAGACATCGTTCATATGGTCACTTGGGAGACATCGTTCATATGGTCACTTGGGAGACATCGTTCATATGGTCACTTGGGAGACATCGTTCATATGGTCACTTGGGAGACATCGTTCATATGGTCACTTGGGAGACATCGTTCATATGGTCACTTGGGAGACATCGTTCATATGGTTACATGGCAGACATCGTTCATATGGTTACTTGGGAGACATCGTTCATATGGTCACTTAGGAGACATCGTTCATAATGGTTACTTGGGAGACATCGTTCATATGGTCACTTGGGAGACATCGTTCATATGGTCACTTGGGAGACATCGTTCATATGGTCACTTGGGAGACATCGTTCATATGGTCACTTGGGAGACATCGTTCATATGGTCACTTGGGAGACATCGTTCATATGGTCACTTGGGAGACATCGTTCATATGGTTACATGGCAGACATCGTTCATATGGTTACTTGGGAGACATCGTTCATATGGTCACTTAGGAGACATCGTTCATAATGGTTACTTGGGAGACATCGTTCATATGGTCACTTGGGAGACATCGTTCATATGGTCACTTGGGAGACATCGTTCATATGGTCACTTGGGAGACATCGTTCATATGGTCACTTGGGAGACATCGTTCATATGGTCACTTGGGAGACATCGTTCATATGGTCACTTGGGAGACATCGTTCATATGGTCACTTGGGAGACATCGTTCATATGGTTACATGGCAGACATCGTTCATATGGTTACTTGGGAGACATCGTTCATATGGTCACTTAGGAGACATCGTTCATAATGGTTACTTGGGAGACATCGTTCATATGGTCACTTGGGAGACATCGTTCATATGGTCACTTGGGAGACATCGTTCATATGGTCACTTGGGAGACATCATTCATATGGTCACTTGGGAGACATCGTTCATATGGTCACTTGGGAGACATCGTTCATATGGTCACTGTGGAGACATCGTTCATATAATCACTTGGGAGACATCGTTTATATGGTCACTTGGGAGACATAGTTCATATGGTCACTTGGGAGACATCGTTCATATGGTCACTTGGGAGACATCGTTCATATGGTCACTTGGGAGACATCGTTTATATGGTTGCTAGGAAGCTCGTTATTGACCCGGACTAAACGACCTTACCTAACTCATTTTACTATTTATCCGTTTTTAAATTTACAGTTTCATAAACAAAATTTTAGCTCAGGATCGGATCTCTCAGTATGATAGCCGACTAACTAAACTGTCTTAAAATATGTGGTTCATGATTCAAAATATACTTTTTAAGGTTCCGTAACCAACGGGACCCTATTACTAAGACTCCACTGTCTGTCTGTCTGTCCGTGTGTCCGTCTGTCACCGTGACAGTTAGACAGTTGAAATTTTCCCAGATGATGTATTTCTGTTGCCGCTATAACAACAAATACTTATTTAAGGGGGCTCCCATACAACAGACATATTTTTTTTTGCCGTTTTTATAGATAATGGTATGGAACCCTTCGTGCGCGAATCCGACTCGCACTTGGCCGGTTTTTTATATTTTTATGGCAATAGATGTCAGTGGTTTTCTAGCTTTAAATATATGTCATATTATAATATTTTTCTATTCGCCTGATGTCGACCCCACTGAGGGGTCGAAATATGTATAGCGTTTAAAATTATTTGTTTATATTTATGTAAAATACAATTTACAAGCAATGAAGTATGTATAATTATTGCTAGCTGAGAATGTTGCATATTGTAAGCTAAATACCTACTTGCCATTTGAATAGGGACAGGCTGGAAACCAGCGTTGTGTTGCTGATCTACAGCCTGATTTAATTGTCTTTTTCATGCTGAATTGTAATATTGTCTGTCTTTTTATTGTTCTTGAATCAAGATGTTATGAGATGTAATAATAAATATATTTTCAATTTCAGTATATATTTACTTTATTTCCGCGATTCAACTCCGAAGCAAATAATCAATAGTGTACAATGATTCAACTCACAGGATGATTGGTGACATTTTCTTAGTAATTGTAACAAACAAAATAAGAAGAAAGAACATGCTTTCCAACACACTAGTATAGACACAAAACTATGTAATATTACTAGGTAGAGCTGAAATAAATAACATTACCAAACAGTTACAAACAACAACATATACTCGTAAGAAATATACAATTTGTAACAAATAGAATATAATATAATAAACAAATCAATTTAATTTAAAAATAGCTGAATGGAGGTATGAAAATTCTAAAGTATGTATGTGATTGACTATAACTA
The DNA here is from genome assembly GCA_934047225.1 of Ypsolopha sequella. NCBI lineage: Eukaryota > Metazoa > Arthropoda > Insecta > Lepidoptera > Ypsolophidae > Ypsolopha > Ypsolopha sequella. The sequence continues at coordinate 28,887,263 of OW203986.1, read as the reverse complement.
AGAGAAACCTGAAACGCGCTTTGAACGATGCCAATAATACTAATACTGACGACAGACTTCTTGTCTGAAAGCTTTAAAATTCCGTCAGATCAGAGTATATCGACAAAAAAATATAAATACAAAAACTACTATTTACATCTCCTAACATTCATAAAGATAGGGTACAGATTTTCCTGATTAGAGCAAAAATATACTTGAGAAAATTGATATGCTTAAACTACGCAACCTGGGTTCAAAAAAACCTCTGTCAATTAAAACAAAAGACTCAGTGGTAAAAAACAACGAAGCTCAAACCTACAACCCTGCTGAACAATTTAATCTAACCTCTTTTAAATCTTAGTATGATCACGGTAAACATTAAGAATAACGTGATCCAAATCAAGGTCGACACGAATCCTATGTAGACTTCAGGGTCTGTAATGGGCCATCCCCTAGTGAGGATGGATCTTAGAGAACTGGTAGCTAGCGTCAAAGGAAGGCACGTCGAGACGTATCTGAGGATCCAAGGCATGCCCTCGATGGGCCAGATGATTCCAGACAGCAGTAGAGTGGGATAGAATGAGCCGAGAGCCAGCTGTATAGCGTTCCTCTCGAGCTCGCAGGCTGCGGAGATCACAAAGCCGAAACACATGCCGCAAAGACCCTGCAACAGCGTCATGAGTACGACGAATGCGATATTTCCGTTGCATTTGACACCGAAGACCAGTATCATGAAGACGAGCACCAGTGCTGTCTGTCCGCACATGACAACGAACTGGGTCACTACGTGTGAGAGCAAGATCTCACCGGGAGACACGCCTGCCACCCACGACCGGTCGAGCAGACCTTCCGTGCGTTCTACGATCAAGGAAGACGAGGTGAGAGCGACGGCCAAGAAGAATACGATGGTGAGAATAACACCAGGAGCGACGAAGTCAGTGAAGGAAGGGTTGTTGTCTCCATAGATCGGCTCCATGAAGTCTATCGGGATGTCACCCGCCTTCGGGTTGTAGTTGCAGGTCTTGAGCAGATCTTTAGCAAAGTCTCGGTAAGAGAACTGTATGTCTCTATTCAGCATGAGTCCGATCTGTTGGTTGGACATGTCGAGCCAGACCTGCACCTCAGAAGACTCGATAGTTTCGTCATCAGCCGTGTCCGCTAAAGCCAATCTTGCAACTAAAGAAACAGTATAATTCTCGTTGAAGTATATTGCGCCCCAGGCCTCGCCCTCTTTCACTGCGTTGATGGCGCTGCTAAGGTCCACGTAGTACTCTTTAATGATGGACTGGTTTTTGAGGTGGTCCAAGTATCGACACGAGAGGTTCTTCATCGAGCACGAATTGCTGTACGGACAGAACCCGTTTGTCACGTCCACATCGTCGTTCACAATAGCCAGTCTAAGCCCACTCGGATCGTGTCCGATAGCCAGACAGAACAGTATGACCTGCATGACCGGTAACACGAAGATGAACAACATCGCACCTATGTTTCTCCACATCCTCAGGAAGTTTTTCTGGATGAGCGCCTTGATCTTCCCGCGGGAGGTCATCTGGAAGCAGTTGCCACAGTCGTCGCAGTCAGAGGTTATGCTCTCAGTTGCTGCTGCCATCTTGCCGAGGATATCGCCATTAGAAACACTGTTATGATCTGTGAACATAACCTCCTTGCTCTGATGGAAGTTGAGTCCTCGCACGTTCCCGTCCTCCACGGCATAGGGCGCCTCCTCACGCTTCAACATCTTATTGAGTCCGAGGGCTCCAACCGTCACGTTCAGCTCGATGACCGGGTTTGTTTGACCTACTTGCTTTCTGGAGAGTTTTAGGAAGACATCCTCGAGCGAGATGCAGTTGTACATGGTGAGCAGACCTTGAGGGGACTGCTCAGCCAGCAGACGCCCGGACCGCATCAGACCGATAGTATGCGCCAGACGTGCCTCCTCGATGTAGTGCGTGGTGATGATGACGGTCTTGTCCCCGGAGCTGGTGATGCGCACCAGGTGCGCCCAGATGCTCTGACGCAGTAGCGGGTCCACGCCCACAGTCGGCTCGTCCAGGATCAAGAGCTCGGGGTCGTGCATCAGGGCCACGGCGAAAGATACGCGCCGCTGTTGACCACCGCTCAGATTTTTTACCATTCTATTCTGACTGGGCAAGTCGAGGAATTCGAGTAGGAACCGCAATCGGTTAATGATCTCTTTCGTCTCCATGCCAAAGATCCAGCCGAAGTACATCATGGTCTCTTTGATCGTGAACTCTCCATACAGGGCAATCTCCTGAGGCATGTACCCCACGCGCTTGCCGGGGACGCCCGATCCTTTAGTCCCCGGCTTGCCACCCAGCACCCAAATTTCTCCGCTATTCATTTTCCGTCTGCCCACGATGCAGGACAAAAGCGTAGTCTTACCGCATCCTGATGCTCCCAGGAGGCCGTAGATGGTGCCCTTAGCCACAGTCATGTTGAGATTGTCGAACACATGGTTGGGTCGTTTGTTGGAGCCATAGTGTTTGAACGCGTGCCGAACGCAGACCGCTTGCTGGCGCTTTGACAATATCCCGCCGTCCGATTTGTCGAATGGTTTGGAGAACTGTATCTGACTCATTTTGGACTCCTCGTAGCTCGGTGGCAAGGTCTCTGTTATAAACATCTTGGCTGGCAGCTTTCTTGTAGCATATGCTCACTTTCTTTTGCACAAGCACAACGAACACAAAATTAATGTTAAAACAATGTTTTAATATCAATGCGTTACAGAATTATGAAATTCCTGAACGAAACTTTCTAATTTTGGTGCGTAATTTTCTGTCAAATCACGATATTTTGTGTGCGGATTGGCGCACGTTGGCACGCTGACTGAGCTACTACGTGCCGTTTCTGCTTATCTTGCTCGTTTTGCAATATTTCTCTCCAACCGGTCCGTGGTGTCTGGCGTGGAGGCTCTAACACGGCGGCTATTACATACCTTGTCTATTGCTTTAACTTATATAACATTAAATAAGAAACGTAATTCTTTGTATAAATAAGCAGTAACTGTTGTAATAAATCAGGTTGAAGCTAATATTCGTCTCACTCACAACTACACCACAATTTATTGATGACCTTTGACTTTGAAACTAAGCGTAACCGACAGAAAATTTACCACTGTTTCCCATGTGCCAAGCTGCAAAAACCTACCAAATCTGCAGCAGTAAAAAATCTCAACGACACACTGGAAGTCGCCACAACCTCCCGTCAGCCACGGCTTTGGATTATGCAGTTTGAAGTCATCGTCACCTCCCAGAAGCAAGGTGACGACTACAGTACAATATGGGCAATGACCGTTTAATCAGAACTATCAGAGATGGACCTAGGTGACCAAAAACCTTCTCAATTATAACGAATAATAAAACCATTCAAGTGCGAATAGGACTCGTGTTCTGAGGGTTCCGTAGACATCGTTTAAAATGCAAATTTATTCCACGTGCCGTTATGAGCGACCAAATTGAAACTTACGATCCATAAACTGTATGTATCCAGAGGGTCATTAATTACTTCCCACTAATATTATAAATGCGAAAGTTTGGATGGATGTTTGTTACTCCTTCACGCCGGAACTACTGAACCGATTGGGCTGAAACTTTGCACAAATGTAGTTCGAGACCTGGTATAGGACATAGGCTACTTTTTATCCCATAAATCAGTTCCCATGGGAACAAGAAATAGTGTTGTTCAGAGACGCGGCTCGGCCTGCAGCCTCGCCAAACACACTATACTAGGGGATTAAATCAGTTATCAAAGACCGCCAAAGAGACATTAGCAGAGGATTCATTCAGAGAACAAGAAATAGTGTCAATCAGAAAAGCGGCTCGGACAAAGACACTTTACATGGGGATCAAATTAGAGATGTTGAAAATCCAAAACACTCCATATCTCCAAACTAGAGTCAGGTCAACTACGTACTAAAAAATTAATGAGCTGAAAAATATTTACAGATTCGATACGAATATAGAAAAACTTATTCAACGCGGGCGAAGCCACGGGCAAAAGCTAGTCTTGAATTATTAAATATAGGTAATTTTCTGAATTTTTCCTATACGTGTTGGTGAACGGAATTTCAAGTTCTAAGCATGGAAACTGGATGTGCCCTAAAAGTTTGTATGTGTGTTTGTATTTCAATTTGTATGAAATTGACAACATAAAGGGTAATAACTTTTTTTGCGCTGAACTTTTAACAGCACCACGGGGCCGTAGACTTCTGTAGAGGTATCAGACTCATGGGGCCCGAGAAATATCTAGACAAACGGACAAAGTGATCCTATAAGGGTGCCGTCTTTTCATTTTGAGATGCGGAACACCGAAATGCGAGATTTGGCAACAGGGAAAACAAATGACGACACAGAACGTCTACGGTGGTTGAGACCCCTTCAGCAACCACAGTTTTGGCTGCGACCGATGAGTTACAAAACTAGAGAAATCACTGAAATATTTCAAAAATCACGTAAGTTTCTGCAATAAACAGTCAAGAAATAATAGTAACGACATGACAAACCGCAAATCAAGCATCGAGCACAGCTGGCAAAAATGCAGTTCGACATAAATGCGCTGCAGCACGGTCACGGAAAATATCTACGTAGCATTCAACGGAATGTGAGTCATAAGCGTTATTCGTTCATGATGAAGGTCAAGATTATGTTTCGATATCAGCCGGGACCAACAGCTTTACGTGCTCTCGCGCGCTGATTCCTTAGCCTCATCGAATCTTGGCATCAAAAAACAAGAGCACTATAGGATACTATGCTATGATATAATTATTTACACCTAAAACATAATTATACTTGCAAATTTTATCTTGTAATTAGGGTTCCGTACCCAAAGGGTAACCAACGGGACCCTATTACTAAGACTCCGCTGTCCGTCTGTCTGTCCGTGTGTCCATCTGTCACCAGGCTGTATCTCATGAACCGTGATAATTAGACAGTTGAAATTTTCTCAGATGATGTATTTATGTTGCCGCTATAACAACAAATACTAAAAAACAGAATAAAATAAATATTTAAGGGGGCTCCCATACAACAGGCATGTTTTTTTTGCCGTTTTTATAGGTGATGGTACAGAACCCTTCGTGCGCGAGTCCGACTCGCACTTGGCCGGTTTTTTTTGTAATACTTGTAGGATAAATACGGTATTCTACTAGAATGACTACTACTCTTTCACTTGAGCACACAAATAAGAAACCCTTTTATCTGTACACTCATTTTCATACACACTTTCACTCTCCCTCACGCATGCATACTCACACCCCATATAAATATAAGCAACATTTTTCTTAATTTTTCTACTTCTACTTTTTGTCTTGGTTTTTTGATTTTGTATTTTATTTTTCTTATTATTAATTTAAAATTACTCTTATTCTTATAATTCAATTATCTGTTACCTATGGAAGAGCGGAGCATTCTATTGCAGGTATATATTTTATTAAAAGGAGACTCCAATCAGTCTACGAAATTGTATGTATAAGTTTTGAAATAAATAATTCTGTATTTTTGAAATATTTTATTGTATATCTATACTAATAATAAAGTACTTAGTAAAAAGGTCATGTCTGTACATTAAAGATTTTTATCTACTCCCACACTGCAATAAAGTAATTACAACATCAAATTTTATAAGTACCTACATTGTTTGACCGATGTTATAATGTTATGTTACATTATAACACCGCAATTCTGCGCTGTAATTGGCCAAATTTATTATAACACCGCTAAAGACTTCGGAATCACAAATCGTTTCAAAACGGTCCGAGCGAGAGTGCCACGCGCTGTAGACGCACGCACACTACGGTCGATTGAGTGTGGGGATAAAACGTGAAGTACATACGTCATACATGTACTCTCTCTGTTTTATACTTCTACTAGGGTTGCCAAGATTTTTTTCGGCAGAATATACTATTTTACAGAAAAAGCTATAAAAACATAGTACCCTTCAAAAAAGTATAGTATTTTATGAAAAAAGTAAATAACAAAGATACTTACCATTTATTTTTATAAAAACTATATTTTTTTGCACTTGGATCTTTTCAATCGCGTTTCATGCATAAAAACAAATTGAAACAATTTTGATGCGAATCACAGCCATTGTTATATGTCTACTACAACATACCGTGCATTTTTCAAAAAATAAGGTGCTTTTGATTTTAGTTGACGTTCCGGTTCACGGCATGAATCATTAGCTCTGCGGGTCTACCGCGCAATTCTGATTTTCATCAACATCAACTTGAGATTGAAATTTGTCGTGCGTGTGACGACGCCCGCCTAACATGCCATCTCTTTTGCACGCGTTGAATTTCGCATGCATTTGCTTGAAGTTGATACAAATCAGAATTACGCGGTAGACCCGCTGGTCAACAAGAAGCGGAATTTCTGGGAAAACAATCATCAGCACCTTTCTCAAAATCAGAGCCTGTAAAAAAAACCCCTCGACAGTAATGGCCTGTAAAGATGGGTACATTCTTTCAAGTTAAATAAAAATTTGCTGATATCTTCATGGAAAAACGTTTACGAACAATACACATTGACAAAAACAGGCTTCGTCATGTCAAATACCCCAGAGCCGCACGGATTCACGAATAATAGTAATCGGTGCGTTTACAAAGCGAGGTTTTTTTTTGTTATTAATTGTTACAATAAAAGATGGATCCGTCAAACTGAAATATAGTATTTTTGCGTACAATATATTTCTTCAACAGTATATAGTACACAGACCCGAAATATAGTACAATACTAGATATTATAGTACAGTTAGCAACCCTATCCTTAACAAACCTCAGTGAGCGCGATGCGACTAGCCCTGATGGTGGCGCGTGACTGGTTGGCGCAGACGGCGGTGAGCGCTATGCTCTCGCCCGGCACGTAGGCGCCGCGGTCGAGCGCGACGCGACACGAGACCACGCCGCTTCCGACGCACCCCACGCCCAGCCGGTGCTCGATGCTACATTCGAACTCCTGCTGTTGAGTACACACAGTTGTAAACAATGTTTACTATATAGAATATGTTCAATGCAACTGATACCGGGCTCAAATGGACTCGAAATATATCTTGTTTTAATTTATTTGTGTGTTTATTTTAAATAATTTGTATACATATAATAATAATAATTTTATTTTGGTACAATAATTTTGGATAACAAAAACAAAAACCAAGTTGTAAGTTAAATACGAGTAAGCAAATGATTGCTTGTGATAAAAATATAACATAAAAATGTGCCGTTGGCAACTGTGGTAATATAAAATTGTAATACAGTCACCAACGCCAACCTACTTGTATAGGTGTACAATAATTACAAAATTTGCGTATTACATGGTGTTTGAATTGTAACAAAAGAAACAAAAAGAAGAGAGGGTGTAAGGGTGAGTATGTATATGTATATATAAATGTATATATAAATATATAAAATATGATACGAATAAATACGAATAATACGAATAAACGAAATTTTGGGACTTGTTTGTGTAAGAAGTTACAGATGTAAAGATATCTATCGCTACATCGAGTCGGTCCCTGAAGTTGCTGCGCAGTGCGGGAGGGGTGTGGTGACGTCACGTGACTTAACGCGAGACAGACCCCGCGTTCCGAAATAGAATTATATCGCTAAAATCGATTACGAAAGTATGAAGTGAATGGCTTATGATCTATTGTAATTCTATTACGGACCGCAGGGATAGAGAGAGACGCGAGACGCCATGTCATCCCTCCCCACTGACCTCCAGTAAGAAAGTACGCTGGACTGGCTATTGACGACAACGTGATAATGAAGAAATTCGCTTAGATTAAATTATGTTAAGATGTGTTAATTCGAAAACCATTTCGAGATTTAAGTTTAATAAGCCGTATTTTAGAACTTTTGTTCTAAAAAAACATCATGATGATGAATATTTTTACGTAAAAGCTGCAACTTCCATTTGCCTTCGTGTGACGTCACTTGAGAAATGGCTGTCATTGTATACATTTGAATGGCTAACATATAAAAATATCATATCAATTGGCATAGATAAAATTATGTTAAGGTGTGGTAATTCGAAAACCATTTCGTGATTTAGGTTTAATAAGCCATCTTTTCGAATTTTTGGTTTAAAAACCTCATAATGATGAATATATTTACGAAAAAGCTGCAACTTCCATCTGTCCTCGTGTGACGTCACTTGAGAAATGGCTGTTTAGAAATGTGGCCTTTGCTATTAAAATAAATTTATAAAAAAATTCTGCAGACTGATTTGACAGATGGATGACAGACGAGTAGACAGACAGAGACAGACCACTTTTTTATAAGCAATCACATATCACAATGTCTAAAATTCACAATGTCACAATGTCTAAAATTCTCAAATGATGTCATAACCGACAATTCTTTAAAAAAATCATCAAAAAATAATGGTTAATTTAAACACCATGAAAACCATGTCCTAAAATGGCGTATATCCTCTGAAAGTAAAGAATTTTAATTATCGCTATTTTGGCGCTGATCGCCGCAGTGAGTGACGTGAGCATACTCAGAACTAATGTTACATTATATTGTACCAAGTGTCAATTTCAATTCTCCGTAAGCTCGGTGGGGGCGCTTTGTATCGGCACAAAAAAGAACTATCATTTTCTATGGCACAACATGTCCAGCGTTCTTGTATTATATACTGGAGGTCAGTGCCCCTCCCACATCGCTCTCTAGTACTCCCTACTGCAGGAAACGACTCAGTTAAACAGTAGGTCTGTATAAAGGACAGCTGAATGGTAACATATATCTTTTATAATTAAAAACTCTGAGTAGGTTCACAAAAAAGTAATTGAATCTTGGTTCTAATCACTAACTGACACGCCGCGCCGCCAGTATGAGTTTTATCATAGACTAAGTATTACTAACTTAGTCTATGGTTTTATCAATAAAAGCGATTTTATATAACGTTCTTACCGACAACACCGGCGGTTCCAAATTCAAATCGATAGGGTTCATCACAATGAAGACTTGCTGGTTCTTGTGTGTCAGACCGTTCGGTTCTCTGGAAGGTAAACAGAATACAAAACGTTTACATTTTATCACTGAGGGCCTATTATGTATGTCTAGTTGCCAACTGAACTGGGTGCCTATAATCAAAAACATATATATATTATCGCACTTGAAGTGACGACACAGTTCGTAAATAGTTCAATACCCACTAAAGGCAATTTTGAAAGTTCAGTTTTTATCTTTGTTTTTGATGATAGGCACCCAGTCCAGTTGGCAACCAAAGATACAGAATAGGGGGGCTGTTAACATTTGTGGCGCTCGTATTAAAAAACGTAAGGTTAAATAACATTGGCACTGGCTCACCAAAATGTAGGAACAAAACCGGTTCAAGAATGCTGCTCTCTGGCACACCCTTTTGAAGATAATTTGACGTAGATTCAATTTTTGTAATGACTTTATTGACATCAAGAGTAGGTAGTTTACTGTCTTTCTTTAATATATGATTCGAACCAGTCATTTATTTTCCTTCTAATGCTATATCTGCTAAGTACCAGGCCACGCAATATGTTTTGCGAAAAAAAGTTTTTATGTACGAGACAATGGCCAGTTTTAATTTATTTTGAAAATATAATTATTTAAAAGTAAAAATACGAAAGTAATACTTAAAGTACTTAAAAATTTTACTACACATTTTTTACGAGGTAAATTGAACTATCGTGTCTCATTGGAAAATGGGTCTGCGTCGGATTCATAAAAATGATTTTTTTTACGATTTCAAGAAGGAAACGTGCTAGAGCACTGACACATTCAATTCAAGAGAATAGGCGAATTACGTATGAAAAGATTCAGCACATATTGCAAATTGGATCGAGGAGCATTCACGAGATTCTACACGAGCACCTTCGCGTTAGGAGGCTAGTTTCGCGCTGGGTGCCGCAAAACCGCACCGCTGCTCAGAAGCAGGCCCGCGTGGAATGGTGTAGTAACATGATTGCTAAATTTGAAGCAGGCTCGTATCGGCGTGTTTACGACATTATTACGGGTGATGAATCTTGGATTTATCAATACGATCCAGAAACGAAGTTCCAGTCGACAGTTTGGCTTTTTGAAAACGAGCCTACCACCCTGACACTCACTCCTTTCGTTTTTGTTTAAATTTATTTTAATTTTAAGTTACTTTTAACTTTATAATCTAACTGCTCCCAACCCAAGGAGAAGGGCGCTGTTACTCCTTACTTACAGGCCTAAAAACCTAGCTAGGAAACAGCAACACCTTTGTTATGGTACAGTGGAGACCTGATCAAGCTATACACTTGCAGTACGACATTAGCCCCTACAGAGAAGAATATAAGATAGGTACAAAGTCCAATGTGTCTTACTAGATGCGGTCTCCACTGTACCACATTGTTCTAGACTAAGCATAAACATGTACAGTGGAGACCACATCAAGCTATACACTTGCAGTACGACATTAGCCCCTACAGAGAAGAATATAAGATAGGTACAAAGTCCAATGTGTCTTGATGCGGTCTCCACTGTACATAACCTTCATCTTGTCTTGTACCCACTTATGATAATAAATAAATTTGAATTTGAACGCTCCAGCCGTGAGTGCAGAGGAAAGTGGACATACCAGAGCGCCGCTATGCAGAAGAACTTTACCCAGCCGTGAGTGCAGAGGAAAGTGGACATACCGGAGTGCCGCCTTGCAGAAGTACTGCACCCAGCCGTGAGTGCCAAGGAAAGTGGACGGTAGACCCAACGGTAGACCCAGCTTGAAGGGGAAGCTGTGGATGCCTGGTGAGAGTAGTGACGTGCTGTGACCTGTGAGCAAAAATGTAGAAGTGTTTATAGGGATCTGTAAAACAATGTAAACCCTTATAGCGTAGCTTTGATGCTCGTCTTTCCGTGATATATGTTGAGAACGGCTAGACGAGTTTACATTGTGTACATACACTTGAAAAACTTTTTATATTTGGATAAGTAATTCTGTTACTAAATGACCAGATGCTAAAAATTTACAAGTACCTGATATGGTAGGTTTTCTAGATATTGGCACATCCCCGACACTTCATACTTTTCGCTCAAGTTATGCTTGTATATAAGTCACGCTTGTGTGTGTGCGTGAGCTAGTCTAGGGCTGGCAGCAAGCGTGTAAGCGTCGTCGATCTTTACTTTAAAAGTAAATTAGACGAATACTTCAAACTACTTCCCGTCTGTCCAAATGGGATCAATGGCCTTTCCCTTTATGATGCCGCAACGGCGCGGCGGCGATCGTTCGACATTGCGCTGGCGCAACTTTGTAACGGTGGTACGCGCGAATTTTATATGAGTAAAATTTAAACATCGTCATGGCACGACACGAATCCTTTCAGAAGGAGGCTTTTTAGTATGGACTGTGAAGTGCAGCTTATAGTCAATACTTTTACACCCACGCTTCACCGACGATTTTCAACACGCTTTTATTAGCTTCACTTGTATGTAACAAACAATATAACTAACAAAGCAAAATAATTTGTCCCTAAATCGGATTTTGCCGGTAACATAATGTACGACCAAAAACTTAACTTACAAAATTACATAATTGCCAAAAATCAGTATCGTAATAAAACAAAACAAAACAAAATACGCGCGCAACGAACGAGTGGTACTCGAGCTCTGCCTGCCTCCAGATTTGCCACTAACTTGCGGGGGACCGCGGGGGACGATAAACTCGCGCGGGGAGGCGAGTGTCGCTTCTTTACGTAGTAATACTTTATATTCTCTGATATTGGTGTGTGATATTATAGTATGATAATAAATATTTTTACTTAATAAAAGCTTTTTTTACTGTTTTATTATATATATGTATATACACAGATTTTTATGAATATTATGGTAGAAATTAAATAAAAAAGAAAACTTTCGATATATATTTCGTACCACTTGGGGCCGTCGTCAGTCGAATATGGAATATTATCATAAATAAAATAGAGTTAACAATAAAATTAAAAACTTAACCTATTTCATTTACCATTTTGCTCTCATCTGGTGAAGGTAGAGAAGGGTGTGTCTGTCGGTCAGTGTTGTCTGTTTAGTCCGGCTCCGTAGTGGGCACCAAGTGATATTATAGTATGTGTATTAAGGTAAAACCATAGTACCAATTTCTATACAAAATTAAATGACCAAGATCAGTTGAGGTACATATTTTAGCTTGCATTTAACTACAAGAATGTCGTTAATTTAAGTAAAAAAAATATTTTATGACCATAATTGGGTTATTTTAGCTTTTAAAGTTCAGTCCATCATTTTACGTGTGTAGTTGTGGACATCATACTATAAAACTTTAATAAGTGTGAGTATGCTTTACGTGTATGCGGGTTAACAAAAAGGCGGTTTTATACGATCAGCTGTTTTCAATTCCTGCGTCTCTGTCTAAACATACTAACTGCGGACCAAGACAATACAACGAATAGTGATAACTTTATTTCCTCTCAATAAGGACGATTATATGGTTGAGAGCTCGATTCCCGCCACTAATTTTATTTTTGTTTTTTTTTTGCATTATTTTAGGTTTTGTTTTTTTTATATTTAGTCAAGTATTATTATTTATTCCATATAGAATTGAAGATAAATTATTTTATCTACTCCCATACTGCAAAAAGGCAATTGTAACATCAAAAGCAGTTTTATAAGTACCTAGATTATTTATCCGATGTTATAATAATGCATTATAACATCGCGATTCTGCCGTGCGATTGGCCCAATTCATTATAAAACTGCTAGAGACCCAATCAACAACAGAGACGAGACATAATGACCTTATTTTTTAAGCCCCGCCCCCTTTATCCTGATTGGCCTTCAAGGCAGCATTTGCGGGACGACGCACCCGAGGTTCATGAATGAATGTCTTCTTCTCATTTTTCGTGAAATTGTTAGTTGAAAATATTATAAAAAAAGACAAAATAATACAAGAAAAAATTAAAAACAAGTAGTTTCTAAATATTTTACAAAAACAAACTGTAAAATCTTATACACCATGTGGGGATCGATCCCTGGTCGAGTTGATTATGATTCCACAGTGTGAATTTCCAATGTTCCAAATTGTGAAATTAACAATTTGTCCATGTATTTGTGAGTGTGTAGTTCCGAGAAACAGCAAGTTTTAAGTTGGTTTTACAAAGATGTAGAAACACAACCGATTGAAACAATAGTATTATGATATCTATGAGAAAATGTCACATTTCAGCCTTTATAAAATAACTTATATATTAAAATTGCCGTTAAATACGCAATATTTTGTTCATTTAATATCTTTAAAATAATTTAAATACAAAAACCTATTTATGGCACCCCAGCGCCATCTATTGACTGTAATCTAAGAATCAGGCACTAGGATTTAACGTTAAGTACAGTACCCTGCAGAAATAATGCACATGGGCTATCTTCGGCTTTGCAGAGCATCGTCTCTAGTCACTGGAGTGTTAGTGCTTCGTGCGACAGAGATGACACCGATACGATGTGCAATATATACTGCCGCGACCTGTATGTATTGTTTAATGTAAAATTAGGAGGTCACAACTTTAGTCACAGAATAAATAATAGCACTTTAGTGTAATACTTAAGTAAAAAAAAAGATAACAATCTTTCAAATTACAACTACATATTATGTGAGTCTAAATTACCAATGATTGCCAAACCAGTACTTGTGACTATTTCGAGAGCCCCAGATGTCAAGAACAACCTGATTGTTATGCATAAACAACAGTTGCAACAGTTCAAATACCTGGTTCTCCAAGCAGCCTCATCCTGAAGTCAATGTAGTTCTCTTTGTCGAACAGTCGCTCGGTCCGACCAGAGCCCACTCGCACCACTCCCTCCCCTACTACATGGAAATGTAGACCTGTAGGTTACATAGGATATTAGTCATAGGAAATGAATAAGGTTACCTGCACAACAAAATATAACTAATAAAACGAGTTTAAAAAAATAAATGATTTTTGAAACTGTTTGTGACTGTTACTATCAAACATAAATACAGTTTCACTTTGAATAGAAAAACTACAAAAGCAAATAAATGAATTTTAAGTGTATTAACAACTTTTTTTAATGTGAAAAAATATGATTCATATGCACGTGGAAGTAACTTATTATAATGCAAGTTGAATATTAATGAGAGTATGCTAACGTCTAGGTTTGAACAAATAATGTATAAAATACCAATGATCAAATAAAACGGTGAATATATACTTTTGTAAGTTGAATCTGGTACACTATAACTCAACTATCTATGTTGAATTTCAAGTCTGTTTAATTAGAGTTTAAGACTTTAAACTAACCCAACTCTGGCCTTTAGGGCCATACTGCGCGAACAACGATTAGACACCTCACTTGTACTCTCATGGTTGATTTTTATCATGGTCGTGAATATTGCATGGCCATAAATTTTGGATTGAGGTGCGTTTTGAAAAATTCTTATTAAAATAACCAAGCAACGATTTTTAAATGTAAGCCTGTCAAATTAAACATTTGTGATTGTTTGATTCGAGGTTGAGATGAAATTCTACATTTAAGTTATTAAAATGACTAAAACGCTAACACACCTTTTTTATTTTGGCCCACTTTAATGCCTACAATCCTTAAAATGCTGGAGCAAAGTTCCACTCAATAGGAAGATTGTTTAAGGAAGTTAACACTAACAAGATTGTTATATTGTCATATTCTTAAAACCAATCATCTTTCTAAAAACAAATCAAATTTCTTGATAAAAACAAGTGGTCTCACCTAAGACAGGAGTGTCATCTTGCAGTTCCATTAACACCTTCCCCGACAAGAACTGTCCCGGGAAGTACAACAGGGAGGTGTTGTCAAACACTATCAGGAACTTGAGCAGCTTCCGCGGCATTTTACACGCTGTGAAGTTACCTGTTCCACAACAAATGTACCACACTGAAGAATAGTCGACACTACCAGGCACAATATTGGAGGGAAACGCACGCAAGTGTCGTGACTAATTAAAACTGATGTTTTATTTACACCGATTTGTTATAATTATGATTGTCGTTTGTCATGTTTACATGAGTAAGGAATTAGGAAGTACTTTTTCCAACTTTTAATTTATTGTCTAATTGGTTAATTTATAAACGGTTATCAAATGAGATAATTTGGGTGGGTCTGGGCATTGCGAAAGATACACCCACGAAGACAAAGTTTAAAAAATTCACACACCGTAGGCTGGGACAAAGTTGAGAAATACTTCGAAGGCCATCAACTTGGAGATCTCAAAACTTACCTTGTGTCAAGAAATTGGGGTGTTTACAGTAAACGAAATAAGTCCTACATTTATAATCAGGTTGACTATTCAGTAAGCTTTGGGTTATTCACTCAGAAAAAAAATACTTTTTAGAATCTCGGGAAAATTATCAAATTAACACAACTCAAAAGCAAAAACGAAAACGTCTGGTCTGTCTGCCTCTCTCTCCCACCCACGGAACACTTTTATGCTCCCACCCCTCACTTTGCTAAATTGACGTTTGAAAAATTCTGTTTTGACAGTTAAGTTATGGGCTGCGATCAAATTATTTGAAAATAAAAGTAGGTACCACATAAATAAAAGAAAATAAAAGTAGGTATCAGAGAAGATACTGCCAGAGAGAGACACGAGGGTTAGGTTACTTAGGTACCCTATCTAAGCAAAGACTTTATGTCTGTGTATCTAAGAAAGAAGATTGTCATCTTCGGACGTACCATGGCCGTACTAATGCAACGCCGACGCCACCGAACTGTTAGGAGCTGAAGTGGTGCCTGGTGGTAGCCACCATGATGACTGATAATAATAGTCGGAGCCAATCAACGAGGTGTTCTGCTTTGTTATTTGGATAACACCATGGCTGTGCCTCCGCTGCTGGAGCCAGCAATTACGAACTTATGGAGCAAGTGCCGGAGGTGATCGTCAATTGAAAAACAAAATATTTTGGCGTATATAATGAATTCTGTTAATACTAGGAGGGTTGCCTCGTTCCGTTCCAAATTCTCTAGGCTCTCTTGATTTATTTGCCTTTAAACCTAAGACGCTCCTTCTCACTCCGCTTCGTGCCACTCGTCGTTGCACCTATATATTATATTTTTGACTGTTTGTTGAAGTTTTGTTTAAACCTAACTCTGATAAAATAAAATAAAAGTACTTCTGACGTGGATTTGAACCCAGACACCTTGTTATCAAAACCTAGTGGACTATTACACGGATGATTCGATATCTGAAAATGATGAATGCACCCATCCCAAGTGCCGCATCCGGCAGCTAAGGCGCTACAATGCTCACTGGTTAAAAAAGTGTCAAAGATCTTTCATTATTTTTGAATGCATCCATTACACTAAAATGTCAAAAGCGTTCAGTTTGTTTTCACTGCTCAAAATAGAATCAAAAATTCAAATCCGGATTGGTTCTTGTTTGTAAACATTGCCATCAAAAACCAATCACGAGGCATTGTTTTTTCTCATCGTCATATTTAAGTTTGTAGAGTGAGAACATAATACAGTGAGGGAGGAGCGGTTTGGTTTTGTTATTTTGGAAAGGATTTATTAAAATTATTAATAAATCTTGAAAAATTAGTTTTAAGTACATTTCAAACAGTTAGTGAGTATTAAATTCCATTTATCAAAATGCCAAGTGAAATGATAACTCTTCAACTTGGCCAGTGCGGCAACCAAAGTAAGTGCGTAAGGTTCTCTAATTTCGGTTAATTTAAATTTTATTTAGGGTAATTATTAAATATTTACAGCAATTTTTAGGCTTAAATGTAATAAGAATATAATGTAATAGAAATACTTGTATATAAGTAAGCGAATCAGCTCCTCGATTGCCATCGTCTACCCTGCTGAAACTGTAGCTTGAATCCTTATCATATTTATTTACTCTTACAGTCGGTTTCGAGTTCTGGAAGCAACTTTGTGTAGAGCACGGCATATCGCCGGATGGTATTCTCGAAGAGTTCGCATCAGCAGGCTCGGACCGCAAGGATGTGTTCTTCTATCAAGCAGATGATGATCACTACATCCCTCGGGCTGTACTCTTGGATCTGGAGCCTCGTGTCATACATACTATTATGAACTCCCCATATGCTAAGGTACTACGAATTTTGGATTGCTTCACTTATTCTTATAATGCCATACAAAATCTTACAAACATGACATAAAAAAGTGTAATTTTTGTTATCTTAGGGACTAAAATCTTAGGTCAGAGTGTCAATAAGGGGGCGCGATATATAAGGTCTTTGGAAAGTAATTTAGGAGGTGATTCAGTATTGTTAATACATCACATTCCACTGCAAAGTACATTTTTTGCGTGAACTTTTTCTTCACTTGTCCTTACAAACCGAGTTAGCTGATCAGACCACTTTGTACTGAGAAGTGAAACAAAAGTTTGCACAAAAAAAGTGCTTTGCAGTGGAATGTGATGTATTAACGATACTGAATCACCTCCTAAATTACTTTCAATTTAAATTGAAAGACCTTATATACTAGCAGAGATACACTGGTTTATAAGTTGTCTAAGAGTTATAACAATAAAATGTTGCTGTTGCATTGGCAGCATTTTCCTCCTTTTTGCATGAATGTGCACGACATATTATGCTGCATATCTTACTAGAGAACTTATTGATTAATATTCCTAAACCTACTATCCAGATTCATTAGAATAAAAATCCTACTTAGTTTTATTTTTATTAGATTCATACTTGATAGAAGTAATGTACAAAGAATCTTTGCTGCCTTATCGAAGTATTTATAATAAGAGCTCTTACTGTACAGTATAATCAGTTTAATGTTTCTCTTTCCCTTTTAGTTGTACAATCCTGAGAATGTGTACCTGTCAAAGCATGGCGGTGGGGCTGGCAATAACTGGGCTTCTGGCTATGCTCAGGGAGAAAAACTTAACGAGGAAGTGTTTGATATCATCAACAGGGAAGCAGATGGCAGTGATAACTTGGAGGTTAAAATATCTTTTAATTAAATTCCCATAGCTTAATTTCCAAAACATTCTTTTTTAATTTTTTATCAGGGATAATATGCCATTTTAGGATATAGTTTTCATTATTTTGGTATATAAATAAATTGACCATTATTTTTTCATGATTTTTTAAAGAATTGTTGGGTATGACTTCGCTTGAGAATCTTAGACATTATATGTGTGATTGCTTATAAAAAAATGGTCTGTCTCTGTCTGTCTACTCATCTGTCGAATCAGTTGGCAGCAAATTTTTATAAATTTATCTTGATAGCAAAGGACACATTTCTAAACAGCCATTTTCACACGAAAAAAAAATTTGCAGCTCTTTCGTAAAAACATTAATCATCATGAAGTGTTTTAGACCACAAGTTCTAAAATACGTCTTAAACCTAAATCTCGAAATGGTTTTCGAATTAACACACACCTTAACATAATTTAATCTAAGCGAATTGTCTTTTTAAGTAAAGTATAAGTAAATTTATGGTAAGCTATTTCTGGTTATTAAAATAAATGAATAAATGATAATGAGGTCAATAGTTAGTTCTATACACAGAAAACTCTTTATTGTAAAATGTCTAATTGGGAATACAAAAGCACAGTTTTCAATGAAGAGCCATGTATGTGCTTGCATTGTACTACTCGAAAAGGTAAATTAAATAACAAGTTGCACTTAAACAAAATAAATTTTCGTATTGATTGTTGATTGTGTTGATCAAAAATAATTCATTCTTATGATGCCACATTCTGTAATTCAAAATATGAATATGTAATGTTTCAGGGTTTTGTGCTGTGTCACTCGATAGCGGGCGGCACGGGCTCCGGGATGGGCTCCTATATCCTAGAGCACCTCTCTGACAGATTCCCCAAGAAGTTGGTGCAGACCTACAGTGTCTTCCCAAACCTTGATGAGATTAGGTGAGCAGAGGCCAGAAGCCTGTGGTTTCATAATCGGGAAATTTTTTTTTATTCTTTAGTATGCAAGGAAACATTCAGTAATTTTCATTCATTCATTTCTATTAATTCAATTCATTTAATATTTTCATAACATGAATCCCTGACAGGAGGGTATCAGAGGTGTTGCCAAGTGTTAACTGTGAAATGCATGTCACAGTCCAACTGCTTTTTACTGACGATGATTATTCCAATTCAAATAGTTTATTTTGTAAAGTAGGTACACATAATACACTTTTTACGAGCCAAATTTAATCTTCTAAAAATATATGTAATAACATAATAAATGTACATAAACTAAATTAAAGGTTTATTTCATTTATGTAGCAATGTATATACAATACAAATGATAGGTAAAATCTATAATTAGATTCTATCTATTAGATTCTAACTATCTAATCAACCGCTCGAACCCATACCAGAGACATGGCCAGAGACTAGGAATAAGATTCCCGAAATATCCCGGTTGACCTTATTCCAATTACATATACAATAATTACATAATTGGGATAAGGTCAACCGGGATATTTCCCTCTACAGGGCAATTCCCTCTTTTGCTAATAACTCGCTAACTAGTGAAGTTAAAAATTGTGCCATCTATTGGTACCATTTTAACTAAGTTCCGCAACACGCCAATAGATAATACGATTTTAAGCTTAACTAGTTAACGAGTTATTAGCAAAAGAGGGAATTGCCCCATAGATAAATTTTATTTTTGTTTATGGTAATTTTATGCTGCGGAATTCCTGGTATTTTTGATTCCTCAGTTTTGCAGTTTTAAACTGTTTATTTTAACTAAGTTATAATCAAGCAAGAATGTCACATGCAATATTAAAATAGATTGCTATTTGCTATTCTAAGGTTGAAGGTGTTTCGCGTCCATATAATTTATTCTGCAAAGCAAAAGCTAATTTTTTTTACTATATTGTTACAAATAATTCGTGAAAATAATTGGATGATTCAGTAAATACGACTATGGAAAATCTAATTATGTTGAAGCTACTATAAATAATTACAAAATTAGCACGAGATTGCAGGTTCAAATCCTGGCCGAGAAATTTCTTCACAATATTTGTGCTTTTAAATTTGTTTCTGATTGATTTTTAGTTTGTAATGCACTCTAATAACAATTGAAAAATCGTTGTCCATATTACACTTTTTTAGCTTGGAACAATTTTTGAGCTTTATAGTTACTTCTTTTGATTTCGTTCCAACTCTGAATACGTAATCCTTAAGTACAAAGACCCTTTTTACAACGAGCATCTTTTCTAGCGATGTAGTGGTACAGCCGTACAACTCGCTGCTCACACTAAAGCGGCTCACCGAGAGCGCGGACTGCGTGATGGTACTAGACAACACGGCGCTGAACCGCATCGCGAGCGACCGGCTGCATATACAGAACCCTTCGTTCGCGCAGATCAACACCCTCGTCTCTACTATCATGAGCGCCACCACTGCCACACTCAGGTGAGCGACTACTGTGCTTGAGTTACTTTGTTAGGATGTCCGCACATCAACCAAAGGCGTACCTGGATTTTCTTTTGGCTGGTAAGAGAGAACTGTCATATTACCCATTCTGTATACATTATTACAAAAATGTTTTAATTACACTAATCTTCGAAATTCTTCACAAAACTTCACCAGCCATTTTATCCTTATTTTCTTGAGCCCAGATCAGGGCTGGGCAAACTTACAATATCGGCGATCTACAGCAAAAAAAATGGACGTCAAGCGATCGCGAAGCACACAAAATGTATTTTAAATTAGATTGCTATTATTGTACATGCAGATAGTTTTGAATGTAGTCCTACTCTATATTCTTGTAAATTGATACTTACAACTGTTGCGATCGACCATTTACGGGGATTCAGAACCTAAACTGCAATCTTTCAAATGTATAAAGCATTTATATATAATGCTTTATAAAACGCATAAAATGCTTGAAACTTTTTAAATTCAAGAGACTAGGCTAAAACTTATATACATACACCAGCAATATAAAAATCTAACATAATGATGTTTAAAACTTGTAATATTATAAATATCAATCATTTATAAAAAGTAGTACTATTTTCTTTATTATGCGCTATTCGGCGGCGCAGCGATTGTCGTAACAGCCACTTTGCAATACACGCTGATATACGATATTTCAATGTCGTTTCTGTCGATATTTGTACCAACCATAGAGTGTACCAACACACCTCGAGCTGCTAATTGGTACCACCTCCAAGCGCGTTTACCAAACCGATTTGCCGCTAAATTTCAAAAAAGAAATATGTAGTAATAATTATATAAAATATTTAGCCGTATTTAGTAAAAACTCGGCTCGTTAGAGAAGACTATTAGATGAGACGAACTATTATAAATGCGGAAGTGTATTTGACTTGTTGGTTTGTCTTTCTTTCACGCAGCACTAATCGACGGATTGATGTGACTTTTTGCCTAGAGATATATTATGGGCCGGAGTAACATAGGCTACTTTTTATCCCGGAAAACTAAATCAGTGCGGGCGAAGCTGCAGGCAAAAGCTGGTTTTAAATTAAAAAAATATATATATTTTATTTATTTGGATCACCAACATCAGATACATAAATACATTTTAATAACATAACATAAGGTTTTAACATACAGGTGAACATAACATAAGGTGAACAATGTTAAATTATTTACAAATAC
The DNA here is from genome assembly GCA_934047225.1 of Ypsolopha sequella. Taxonomy (NCBI): domain Eukaryota; kingdom Metazoa; phylum Arthropoda; class Insecta; order Lepidoptera; family Ypsolophidae; genus Ypsolopha; species Ypsolopha sequella. The sequence continues at coordinate 28,865,703 of OW203986.1, read as the reverse complement.
AGAAGATTAAATTACAGGAACATGACATACATAACTAAGATTAACTAAAAACTAATTATTGAATTAATACAAGTGACCTAATGTTTTAACACCTAGTGACCTATGACTTGTTTAAAGACGGATTTTTTAAAGTTACAAACACTACCATGAAATATATCGAGACATGCACTGTGTTTATTAGTACAGTGTTGAGAGCCTGTTCAATGGGGAGTGATGTCGCCCCAAGTTGGATTTAGATGGTGTCGGCCGCAAAATCATGGCTTTACCATGAAATATGGTAAATGAAACCTTTTTATTTATTTATTTATCAAAAAGGTACGCCAACAATGTCAACACAAACTACTTATAGATATACATTGGGCCTTGTTCTGATGTTGCCATAAATGACAGGTGAACACAGCATTATCAGAAAACATTAGCATTGTTAACCGATTGAGTGTGGTGTTTCTCAGGTATCCGTCGTACATGAACAACGACCTAATCTCGCTGGTGGCGCCGCTGATCCCGACGCCGCGGCTGCACTTCCTCATGACCGGGTACACGCCACTCACCGCTGACCATCAACTGAATACCGTGAGACTTGTAACATTAGTGCTGAGTACATTTGTGTTTCGTCTTCATGCTTCGAAAGAAACGTAAACTCTATATTTGTGCCCGAAATACTGGGTAATTATCGTCATTACCCACCAACCTTCCCATGGCCATACCAACTCTATGGTTATAATGCCCAAACGCGGGGGGTATGCACGGCTCTTCGGGATTTAATACAGGGACTCCGACACCATTTTCCCTTCATTTTTGTGTAGGGCCAAGCCGTGATTAGTGAGATAACTATTATTATATTTCGAACCTCAACAATTTGTAAAAGCAACGGTACCAAAACACGGTAGCTAACAGGGACTTGACAATACATGCTAAAAGCCTCTGTACAAACAAATCGAGAACACTTACCGCAAAAATAACAACGAAAGGAATCTGAATTTATAATTCTATGAAATTAGGACAATTAACCAACTAAGCAATATGAAGTGCTTAAGCCATTAACTTGTCAAACGACTCACGCCTTAGCAAGCCGAAAACCTAAATCCGGACGAGATTATTGACAAAGTGTCTCGGAGAAGCGACCTCATGAAGAATATGCAAATTGTTTAGTAATAATGTAATTTCATGTCAATAAAGTGTGTAGTCGTAGGTGGATAATAATTTAATTTAACTCAAACATAGCCTCTGATAATTACATTCAACCCTATTATTTTGTCTTTGCCGAATAAAAAAGCTTTTTGCTTTTTCATCCGGAGTAGCCAGTAGCCGGATAAAAGAAAAACCGGCCAAGTGCGAGTCAGACTCGCGCACGAAGGGTTCCGTACCATTATCTATAAAAACGCTAAAAAAATATGTCTGTTGTATGGGAACCCCCTTAAATATTTATTTTATTCTGTTTTTTAGTATTTGTTGTTATAGCGGCAACAGAAATACATCATCTGTGAACATTTCAACTGTCTAACTATCACGGTTCATGAGATACAGCCTGGTGACAGACGGACAGCGGAGCCTTAGTAATAGGGTCCCGTTGGTTACCCTTTGGGTACGGAACCCTAAAAAGAGTGTGGGCCGCAGTTTAAAATCAATTCCCGGTAGTTTTTTGGGTCCCAGACCGACGCTGCGGTGAAACATGGATTTAGGAGTGTAGACTGACTTGCATTACACAGTCAACACCTCTGACACCCCCTCGAGGATTTGTATAAAGGTATTTGCATTCCCGATATATCCTTGATGCTTTATAAAATAATATGAAGTTACAATTCGCAGGCACCGAAGATCCGCAAGACGACAGTCCTGGACGTGATGCAGCGACTTCTCCAACCGAAGAACATGATGGTCTCGCTGAGCCCCGACCGGACCAACCAGCACTGTTACATATCCATACTGAACATCATACAGGTGAGACCTACTTACCACGAAGAACAATTTCGATACACAGATATCTGAACCGAAGAGATATGGTAAGGGAGCGTGGCGCTTGGGAACGCATGAGGCCAGAAATAGGCCTCTTGCAAGACCCAATGTCAATAGAGATGTGATATATTGTGTTGTCCTTGGCTACAGGTTGATGCGCGCCGCCTTCCTTTTGCATGTGTTCTATTAGAGTTTTTGTAAAATATGAGTATGTGTGCCGTACTTATAGTTTTTGTGTTTATGTCAGTGAAATAAGTGTGAAGAAACGTGGAGACATTTGAAGAGTAATAAGTCTGATAAGAGATTACCAAGCACTACTTATTCGCAGCGAGAAATCCCATCTGTCATAGATAAATTCTATCAATCGAAGACAACGAACTAAAATTTCATGGAAGCGTAAACTCGCTTAAAAATTGACACCACCATTTATGTGTCCAGGTGGGCAAGGCTTATATTTATGTGTATTGCTTTGATCAGTCTAAACATACCTACCTGATTTTCGCGATATTCGGATAATATTACTTTTTTTGAAGTTGGTTAAAAATAGGTAGTCACCACCAGAATCTACCTAGTCTGAAAAGATATTATATTGTAGTATTTAATATTGCTACGAAATTATTGTGTCCGTGCCCGAATCGCGCTGGTAGGATTTATATTTGTTTAGTTCAATAATGCATATCACCATCCTCATAGAAAATAAATTCAAGATAAAATTTGGTCTTAAATTATTTTTCGATTTTACTTAGACTTGAAAACTGATTCCCTCCGCCTTCCCATGAATTGCACACACTGATGCACCATTTCACTGCATTTTATTATTATTTTACAATAAATACGTCAAGTTGGCGTCATATGAAGTTGCGTTCGTGCGGTTGCCCCGACGCCATATTAACGCTTGCCAAACACTACCTGCGTTTACCAACACAATGTTCATGGGTTAATTTTTCTGAGCTAATTCGATTTCTATCTTGAATTGCCGCTGATAATATTTATAGTTTCCCAAGCGTTGGATTTCGCTATAATTGTAAACAACAAAAATAGTCACTTCCCCAGCTTCATCTCCCACATGTCTTCCGCAGGGTGAAGTCGATCCGAGTCAAGTGCACAAGTCGCTACAACGCATCAGAGAGCGGAAACTGGCATCCTTCATCCCGTGGGGTCCGGCGTCCATACAGGTGGCGTTGTCGCGCCGCTCGCCGTACGTGCAGGCGTCGAACAAGGTCTCCGGCTTGCTGCTCGCCAACCACACCAATATATCCTCGGTAAGACGTCTAACAGCTACTTTGATACGTGGTCTCTCTTCAAAATTTCCTCTATTATATTTTGCCTGACTAGTGTCGTTTTTATTTGGTACAACTTCATTTGAGGTATACAGAGTTACGCGATAACTCCCTTCTAAAAGTTTAACTTTCTTGTTGTAGCTGTTCGACCGATGCCTGCAGCAGTTCGACAAGTTGCGCAAGCGCGAGGCGTTCCTCGAAGTGTTCCGCAAGGAGCCTATGTTCCAGGAGTCGCTCGAGGAGTTCGACGCTTCCCGCAGCGTGGTAGACGATCTCGTGCAGGAGTACCAGGCCGCTGCCACGCCGCACTATGTGCATTGGAGCCCAGGTAAGTCGCTCGAGGAATTGGGCGCTTCCCGCAGGGTGGTCGATGATCTCATGCAGGAGTACCAGGCCGCTGCCACGCCGCACTATGTGCATTGGAGCCCAGGTAAGTCGCTCGAGGAATTGGGCGCTTCCCGTAGGGTGGTCGATAATCTCGTGCAGGAGTACCAGGCCGCTGCCACGCCGCACTACAAATACATACATCGTCACAACATGAATCCCCGAAGGGTTGTCAGAGCCGTTTCCGAGTGCGGACTGTGAAATGCAAGTTCACTGACGATTATTACGTCAGAGCACAAAATATGCACCCAGTTTTACGTGCCTAAACAAAACACGGTGACTGAACACAAATGTGCCCCAACGGGATTTGAACCCGTGACCTCCTGATTAGTGGTCGAGTACTCTATTAGACAACAGAGGCGATCTAGGAGCCTAGGTAATAATCTAATAAAGAACGAGTGAGCCTTTTTATTTTTCATGAGCTTTGAATCTCAAGTTTGCTTTGCTTAGCCTTAAAACTGTAAGCTCTTACGGGAACGGGCGAGCGGTTACTACAAATATAATGCTGATTAAAAATAGTACATTGCGTACCGAGTACAAAATGACGCTTTTTCCTACCCGAAGAAGGAAGCTGGTTTCGACGTGAGCCGAAGGATATTTTTCTTTGTAGAAATATCAAAGGAACTATTTTATGAAACATACTATATCTTGGTATGATTTCTGTACAAACATAGGCGACCAACAATTTGTATAATTAAAATTATTTTTCTGCGAGCAAAAAGTGATTGATCCTACGACTATTTCTGCTATAGAATATTCTCTGCTGAAAATGAAAACTTTTTAAATTTAAAAATCAAAACCCATAACTGGAAGCTTGTGGCGCCGCGCCGATTTTACCGAACTTTTGGAATGTTCGTCCGCAACGCGTCTTTATGTACCTTGTGGGGACGCCAGTGACATCACGGACCTACATAACTCTGGAACCGCTCGAGTTTTAGTGCCAAATAATTCTGGGAGTCTGGGAAATACACATTAATTTAAAATTAACGTTACATAGGATTGAAATGCAGGGTCTTTGAACGAACATTTTACCTCTGCCCTAGGGTGGTTATTTTAATTGAGATAATTTGTGACTGATCTAAAAAATATGCTTCTTCAAATAATCGTGTTTGTTTCAGAGAGCAGTCAAATATAACGAAAATGCTAAGCAAATAGAGGAGCTCGTGAACGAAATGAAACTGAGTGGCAAAGAGTCTAACAAAGAAATTTTAATGGATTCCAGTGGAAAATGTAGGAAGATGAAGATAGAGGAAAAGACTCACATTATTGTTAAGTTTTGTAAAGTGCCATTTATTGTTGTATTAACCCAGTAATCTCACTTGCATAACATTGTATCGTCTCAATAGAAGCTAGGTTTTAACGAATTTGTTTATAGTCACAATTATTGTTTTTCTTGCCAAAAATTGGTGCACAAATAAAAGAACAAGCTTTTTTACCAAGAATTTATTTTAATTTTTAAACACTAATTCACTCCTGTGCTTTTACATGCTTCTAACGTCCATTCTAACTCATCTGACATACTGGGAATTATTCCGAAGTTCTAACTCTTCTGAAACACTGCTGGGAATTATTCCGAAGCTCAAAGGTAAGTATTAATAGAAGAAAGAACTTGATTATTGACTTAATTTGGCCTTTGAAAATCGTTCTACAAAAATAAAAGCAGTATTTTAATTCCCTTATTCATTAGTCTCTCACAGATGTTACACTACTTTACTAGGATCACTATTATTTCATGTTATGGCATTTTATACAAGCAGCAGTAGGCTAGGAACTAACTTTTCACTTACGGGATTGTTTTCGATGTACTAGTAAAACTGCTTTTTCCATTGATCATAATCATATAGCAAAAAATCTTTTTGAAAGGCAAAATGTGTTGAATCTATAAACACCGATGTATGGGAATGACGTGTGTTCAGAGATCTTTACGGCAACCACATATAATGTGATGGCGACAGTACACCAAGGCCTTTGACTACTTGAAACTCATGCCAAAACAATTGATTGTCACCTTGATTATACTAAAAAGAGGCCCTGATTTTATAAAGTCTAAATATTGGCTGAAAAGCTATTTTAGATAAATACTTGATAGGTACATATATAAACAGCCAATCAACTGGATTACAAATGACTCGTTCGACAAAAGCATGCCGTTTCTGAGACAATTGAAATTTTTCTCATTTAAAAATGTTTATGAAAATACAGCAATGACTATTCTAATGGAATATATGACAATATGAGAACAACGTCATGCACAAACATCCTCACTATACCTAATTATTATTATATATAAATATATCATTAACAGTTGTTCTTATAAAAGTTTTTGTCTAATTTTTAACATATACATGCTACAGTTATTCAATAAATCACAATTTTAAACATTTTACACTCAATACGACGAGGTGCATTGATAGAAACGTAAAGTAAGTGATGAGTGATGAGTATGTGGGATGGATGACACAATCTTAACTAACACAAATGTGCTAAATCTAGTTGGTGATGACAATGGCCGCACTAGGGAAAAAAGATATATTTATGTTCACTGATAAGTCTGCAGTCGTATAGACGGGCACGGCTAGGAAGTCTGACTCGGGGGCTGATACTTGGACTGGATGATGGAGGTTTTGCGCAGTGGGACGGTCTCTGGGGTGGGGATGGCATCACCGGTTGGATGCTTGGCAGGGATGGCAGGCGCTTTAAACTGCGTTGTTAGGTTGCCTGGCCTCTGCTTTGCCATTTGGTAGTCACCAGAATCAAAGAATTTTTGCTGGAATAGAAGGGGATATGTTAGACACATACCTTGAATCAAAGAGAATCTGAGAAAAATTATTGAATACTCAAGAGTGAAGTGAAAAGAGACTTGTCTTGATGCTTTGTACAGTTTCATAATATGGTAAAAAAAGTCAAGGATAAATTTTGTTACAAAATTGTAATAAATAATCAGCTGTAATACTTTATGATACTAAACAAGCTTCAAACAAATTTTTATTCATACAAGGATCCTTCCAATACCCAACTCGAGGAAACATTTTGAAAACCTCCTGAGGGAAATCTGCTAAATATTTAAATAAATTTATCTTTTACTTTTACAAGATAGTCATTCTAAGAATTGCAACACAAAAGATAATCAGGGTTAATATAGAAAACCAGAAAAAATAATTAGTGCTACGAGAAACATCGATAGAATCTTACCCCTTTAGCTAGCCTTTTCTGTAAGAACGCTGAATGTCCACCCGGCCCTCTTCCTCCAAGCATTGCATTTGGAAACTTCGCCTTAAGCTTGGCCTCTTCAAGCTTCTCCAGTTCTTTGGGCTGTGGAACATACATATTTAACATAAAAGACTGATGTTGCTGGAAAATATGTAAAGTTGAAATGTCTTGCAGGTGGAGAAGACTCAGAATGTGTTGTTTTCAAGTCATTGGGGCTCCAATGTAAAGTGGATAAACACAACAACGGATTGCTTTGCATTAATTCAACAGTCAGTATTATTGCTATTACTGTGAAATAAAAAATACTTACATCCTTTCCTTGTTCATTTTGATCAGGTATATCACTCATTTTGATGTTCTGAAAAATTGAGACATGGAATAGAGATTACAGAATCAAATACGAAAAAACGTTTTGTTTGGACATAAGTGGCGGATAAAATATTTACCCTCATTTTTGCTTGTTTAGCAAGAACCTGTAACTGTTATTTTATAGTCGTCGTACTACTTTAAATATTTCATGAGTACTACATTACATCTACAAGATACACAATAAAATGAGTTAACATCTCTATATGATGACAGAAACAAAATAATACAATCACATGGTGGAATACAAAAGAAAATAATGTTCACGTTCACGGAACGTTTGGAAAGTTGTTATCCTTGACCACCATTTGAAAACATTGTTATTCTTACCTGAAAATGTGGATCTCCTATTGCAGAAAACGAAGTAATTAATTTCTGTAATTTTTCAATAAATTGTACTGAACAAACACACAATTTTAGTCAACAAACCACAAAAACTCATTTACCAGTAAAATAAAATGGCGTTTAAAAATAAAAGTGTGTCTGCTGTCTGTGTAGCAAGTATAAAAAAATAATAATCATGAAAACGAACGTACGAACGACACTGCGTTTTTATTTCTACAGATTATGATGTTCAACAGGCACGTATACAAAATATAACAGATTTGCTCATTACGGACTTTCTGTGGTTTTGATGCAGCAGTTGGTCACATTTTCTCTTCTTTTAAAACTGCCGTGACACGTTACTTCGAGGAGAAACTTCGTTCCCATACTTTTCAGAAGGGCATTAATAAATATTGCGGCCTTTTTTTGTGTCTTGGTTGGGCCTGCGGACTTATGGTGTGTAAGCAGCAGCATTCGGGGTAGTAGTATTTCTTCGGGTGGCCATGCGTGATGTGGTGTGTGATAACTTGATAAGATAAAGTGTGATCACAGTCTAGTTTTCTGTCTGACCACCATACACCCACTAGCTTAGAATAAGGAATATTAAAGAATATTCCTTATTCTGAGCCCACTAGTATTTTGGACCACGTATCAAATGAACTTGACACGCAAATAATAATAGCAAGAGTAAGCAGAATAGACAAACAGAAGGACAAGTAAGAGGAGATAAAGTCAGTTTTTTTTGTCCTTATCTGCGTATCGCCTTTTTGTGTTGGGCAAAACTACTAGTTCTACGAACAAAACTGATAGTTTGCCCAAATAATCCCCAAGTATCACGAGAGTTTTGGTTAATAATTTTATAATCCACCGTGGCGTCCCACTATTTCATTATCAGTTTATCACTTATCAGACAATGCTATACGACCTTTGCTCTCAACTATTTAGTTTTTCGTAATCTATGGATTATTTTATTGGTTTTCGGTTTTCCAAAAAGAACAGCTGTCGTTGGTATAATAAACACTTAAAATAAGGAATATTCTAAGAGTAAACACGAGACCAAGTTGTAAAAACTAAGATTATCTTGTATTTTGTAATGAACTGTTATTTTGTCTTTCATTCGTTATAAATACTAAAGTAAAGTGAGTGAAGTTTGTTATTTGTGTGGAGACGGCATTAACCGTCGCACAAAAATAATAAAAACGATTGGCTCAAAACCTCAAAAGAGTCAAAAAGACTTGCATCCAGAGCCGTAAAACTATTTAAAAAATATCTTTGACCTGATATATACTGTCTGAGTATATACTCTATGCATGAACCTAATACCCTAACAGGACTGAGTACTTGTTTCAAAAAACGTGAAGAACGAGAAGTCATACTAGATTATTTCATCTCTGTCTAAGTAGGGTAAGCATATTTAAAAATAATTGATTGAGACCACGTGTAGTAAAAACCGTATTCAAAACATTTATTTTATTGGTTTAAAGTCTTCTGCTTTAAAATGGCGGCTGCAGACTACTGGATTTTTGCACTTTACTTCGTTTCCTAAAACTTCTAACCATTTTCTTCGGATATTTTCAGTTTTTGGAAGACTGTAATGTAAAACCCAATATCATGGTTACTCTAGCGGTATCAATGTAAACATGTATCATTTCTCCGAGAAAACGTTGTAATTATGCCTTGCCTATGAAACGATATCCCACAATTCCCAAAAATTTGGCTTCTGCAGCCCTTCACGCTGCATGCTTTAACCATTTTTGCAAAAAATTATTAATTTTACAATTTAGTTTTCAAATGTCACGGCCGTGGCGCCATTTTTAGATAAAAGGGTTACCAGTTTGCAAGCATAAGAATAATCCCAACTTTATTATGGAATGATTGATCTTACATTTACGGATAAAACTAAATGTAAAACATAAATAAACCTAACAAAAAAATAGTGACGGACTTCAAATGTAACTGCAGCCATTCGCTAAAAAGCTTAAAATAATTATAAAATGACCGATGGTACCGAAATAACACTCTTTCCGCCTTCTTTCTTCCTGAAAAATATGTTCTCTAGAAGTCGGCGCTCTTATATTGGTTTCTGTGTTGCTATAACCAAGGGAACGCGGTGACTTTTAAAGAACATATTTTTGAGGAACAAAGAAGTCGGAAAAAGTGTTATTTCAGTACCATCGGTCATTTTATAATTATTTTTAACTTTTTTGCGAATGGCTGCAGTTACATTTAAAGTCGGTTACTATTTTTTGTTAAAAGTTTATTATTTTACATTTTTTAGTGTTGACGGGTCAAATTGTGTAATGTGGATAGTTCTTGTAAACGCGCTGTTGATATAGAACGAAGGACAAGTAATAATTGGTTATATTTAATAAATACTCTGTAATCAGCACCCTAATACAAACTGATTGCCGTAATCTCAAGTTATGTGCTGTCACCCGTTGAGGAGTTCTATGGTAATGAGGCCAAGATCAAAGTTCAGGTGGAGAAATTACAATTTACAAGTAGTACTCGGCAATCACTATCCTAATACAAAGCGATTGCCTTAATCTTGAGTGGTATGCTGTCTTTCGTTAAGGAGTTCTATGGTGGTGAAGCCAGGATGGAAGGTCAGGTGGGTATTGTGATAATTTCCAAGAAATGCCCGACAATCAGCACCCTACCAAAGTGATTGCCGCAATCTCGAGTTAAGTGCTCTCATTCGTTAAAGAGTTCTATGGTAATGACTTAATAAGACCAGGATCGAAGGTCAGGTGGAAGATTGACAATTTCCAAGTAATACTCTGCGATTAACATCGTAGTACAAAGCGATTTCCTTAATATCAAGTGGTACGCTGTTACTTTCTGAGGCGTTCCACTGCCTATCTCTGAAAACTTTCATCAGATCATGGTCAATCTTAAAATGGGACCTACCTTGAAGAAAATTTTTTAAACAAAAAAAGAATCATTCAATTCAGTTCAGAATTGACGGAGATAATCCTTATTCCTTAACATACCCCAAAAAAAATACAGTTGAATTGAGATCCTCCTCTTTTTTTCAAGTCGGTTAAAAAAAAACAAATGTCATGAACAAGTATTTACTAAAAGCTAAATACTATAAAGTCGTTGTAAAACTAAATCGTGAAAAACTCAAGCCTACCATCGCAATTTGTTTTTTTTGTGATGGCAACTGTGCGAGTAGGACACGGGCATCGACTGTGTGTTGTCCCGCTCGGCACGTTTTCTCTAGTTGATTATGTCATAATAAAATAACTTTTAACTGTATGAAATAGAGTCTATTTTTCTACGCGTAAAATCCTTCAGTGCACAATCCAGTTTAGGTATACATCCATGACTCTATGAATGATCTAATCAATCATCTGATATCTGTTATCCCTCTATAATTTGTGTCTGTAATGTTGTGTTTGTGTTTCAATTTCAAGGAATATCCCAATAATCTCGCATTTAATTACGAATAAAACAAATTATTCACCATGGGTTGTGATGGCGGTACTATACCGCGTCGAGATGAACTCGTACGTCTAAAGAAAAAGCCCGAACAGGTAAAGAAAACAACCTTCTTCTTGAATGATCACTGTTCTTTCTTTGTTAAACTTCCTGTACCTGTTCCAGAAAGACAAAGACGCAGAGCGTTCATTTAAGTGGCGCAACTGCGCGTTGTCTCAACAAAAGCTGCAGGAACCTGTAGTCGCCTGCGGACTGGGTAGGCTATTCAGCAAGAGCTCCGTCCTTGAAGCCTTGCTAGACAAGGAGTCTAAACCAGACTCTATCAGCCATATCAAGAATCTCAAGGTAGGTATATTCATGAACTAGTCTGTAAAGAGGGCAATGTAATAACATGTGTTTTATTTTTACTGTGCCAATGTCCCATATGTTTACTGCACTGAATCAATCTAGTCAGGGCCGGATCTAGGGTAGAGCAGGTGGAGAGTGCGCTCTAGGCGCCACATGTCCAGGGGTGCCAAAATGCCGTCTTTTGCAGGCGCGGTCACAGGCAAAGATTTTGGGGGGCATCATCATGGTTCAAGTACAATTCCAATGACTAACTTTAACAGTTAACAAGTTAATTAGGTACATTTCTTTTTAATATTTAGCAATTTTTCATTTTATTGTTTAGACTTAAATACTAAGTTTAAATAATCTATTTAAAATGTTAGTAAATCTTTAATTGTCAAACGGCACCGAAAGAGAATCTTGCTCTACCCTGATGAAGAGCTAGGTCTGGCGCTGAGTATGAATACTTTGAAAATCATAGAATTTTTTATTTATGGAAACTTATTTTACTTTTATTAAAATAAGTTTACAGACAGGTGTCCAAAACACTTGCTAGGTACATAATAATATTGATAATATAAACTTATAAAGTATGTAGCGTGCACAGTTAAATTGAACTAACAAAAAATAATACAATAAATATAAATTAAAATACATCATAGAGTAGTTCTTAACCTTAATAAACTAAGAGTAAGGAAATAGTTACTGATATATTTAATATGAGGTATATTTAATAATAGGGTCAGCAAATGACCTCATACAAGATAGTACATACTGCTTAATTCTTTCAGGACATCAAAGATCTGAACCTGATCAAGAACCCAGCGTTCAAAGACGCAGATCACACTGAAGGCACAGTGGGTGATGGCAGTGCGCCCTACATCTGTCCTATCAGTGGTCTGGAGATGACTGGGAAGTTCCGCTTTGTGTTCCTCTGGAGTTGTGGCTGTGTGCTTGCTGAGAGAGCTCTCAAAGAAGTCAAGCAGAACCTTTGCCATATGGTGATATTCTTTTATAAAATTGTTATCTCTCATTAGCCAAAAGATTCCTGCATCCATGTCAAACATTATTGATTAAATAAAAAAAAATAAAAATAGAAAAATAAAATTATTTTATAAAGAAATTAATCAACTATTTAATCTGAAAATGCAACCACAGCCAAGAAACAATATTTCAACAAGTATTTTTTTTTTACAGTGCCAACAACCATTCACAGATAATGATGTCATTGTTCTGAATGGAACTGAAGAGGACATAGAACTGCTCCACACAAAAATGTCTGTACGGATCGCCAATAGAAAGAGTACTAAGAAACCTAAAGCAGACAAGGCACCCAAAATTGAAGTCAAGGCGGAATGCTCTACACCAGCCACATCTACTGTCACCTCAGAATGTACAGACATCAAAAATGAGCAAGAGATAAAGGAAGAGCCACAAGCGGGTTCCAGCAATGCTACTAAAAAAGAAATGGACACGATACCTCTTTCTTTACCAAAATTCAATCCAAACAAGCAAACTCGCGGCCACTTCGGCTCCTCCAAACGCGCCCACTCCAATGACCTGGTTCAAGATCCTTCATACAAGAAGACAAAGAAAGATTACAGCATAGCCCAGGATCCTCAGAGCAGTGAAGTGTACAAGTCCATATTTACATCACACAAGAGTGATCAGGAGCAGAAGAGAGCCCATTGGGTGACTTACAATCCATTTTATAATTGACAAGGGGAGGTAGCATATCATTTACATACAGTATAGTTATATTAAGCGAAAACAGCTTTTTACAATGTAAACTTTCATGGATTTATCTAAAGTTTAATTTCATTACTATCTTTTCTTTCCACCCCAATTTTTCTGGAAATATCGTTTTTATTATTCTATATTTAGAAAGTCCTGGCTCACTCATCAACGTCCACAGTTCCCTTTATAATGTGAAAGTTAAAATTTAATGTTTTCTTTTATTTCGAAAATATATTCTTGGTTTGAACTTATTTTTAACAGGGCCAAAGTTTTTGGCAATTTCTGACTGGAATTATTAGTGTATTTCAAGGGTATTATTTTTAATTAAAATAAACAAGCAGTTAAATAAAACTCTTTATTTTATTTCAAAAGAATAAACATAAATTGGTAGGAATAAAAAAAAACAATTTATAAAAAATTTTTAGAACAATTTTTTTCTATCCATCACAAGCTTCTTAAAACAACTAAAGGAAAAGTAACAAAAGCATTTATTTTTTTCACCTGAGCGTTCTCTGACAGTCTAACCGTGTATAACAAATAACCTCAGACTAATTGGTCTGAGCAAATAACAATAACCATAGACTAAGATTACGTAGAATCTATATTTTGGTTATACAAAGCCTAAATGAACCCTAATTATATCAAATAATCGTTACATACCTAGTAAAAATATTGCACAATTTTGCTTTACATAGGCAATAATTTGTAAAAACGTCTTAAATTAATTAAGTATAAAATTGTGCTCTGAAATCAGAAAAAGCCGCTTAAACATTAAAAAAAAAATTGGAATGCTTAAGACAGGGGTCGGCAACCGGCGGCCCGCGGGCCGCATGCGGCCCGTGTACCTCTTCGGTACGGCCCGCAACTACTGCATGATAATTATATTCGGTAGTACATATTTGAGTGAGCAGATTTTCCATTCTGAACTATCCAAAAAGCAAGCATTGTTTTCGGTTAAATAATGCACAATTAGACGCAATACTGCGCATTTCCACATTTAAAATGCAAGTGAAATACAAAACCTTGTAAGTTAAATAAATGCAGCCGCAAGAATCGCATTAATTATTTTATTAATTAATACTTAAAATGTTTGAAACTACAATAGATATGATATTTATTTAAATACAAAAATGAGATGCGGCCCTCGCTGATCCCCTGGTAACATTTGTGGCCCTCCTATATCATAAGGTTGCCGACCCTTGGCTTAAGTCATAAGATCACTTACAAAATCATCCGTTTTACATACAAATAAAGTATTGATTACAAGATTACAGTTGCTCTCTGTAAGACTACAACCAAAGGATGCTGCATTTTATAGTGTCGTGCGGTGGCTCATCTGAAAACGCCCCAATACGATGCAGTCAAATAAAAAATTATTGCTATTTCGTTTTCTAAACAACAAGAAATGATTTTTATTTCGAATGATGATTGGCTCCGACCGTTGACGGTCATGGCGACTACTTCCACTCCTATAATAGACGGTACGGAGCTGGTGCGCCCGAAAGTGGCTAATGTAGCCGATTTTTCTAGGAAACAAACGTGTATTATTATTCATCAACAGTTTTACACAACCTGGCCTCTACTGTACCTAGCCAAATAATATTTAAGTAACAAATTGTTCCATGAATATGAATATTCCATCGAAAAAGAAGCCTTGTTTCGCAGATAACCTCTTAACTCATTAGTTTGGCGAAAGTCATGGATAATATGATGTTGAACTCGGAACCTCTCGTTCTCTTTTTAATGAAGAACCATTAAGAAAAAAAAACGAGAGATGTCGTAGCACAGCCGAGCCGGTTGTAACGAAGTTCCTTTTGTTACTGACAGACTGACGCACATCCCGCACGTCTATACTGCTGCTGCAGTAATATACATAGACATACGTTTGTAAACACACATACTATAGTAGAAGTGTCGTGACGGTCGAAGTCTCGCACTCTTTTCGGCCTAACTCTCATTCGCCAAATGTCTGGAGTGTAACGAGCTATAAAGAATTTCTTTCCAATATAAATAAACAATTTTGCATGTCGTGTCATGATCAGTAAAATATGTGGTAAAATCTAAGCAGCAGCCTCGGCCTGCACGGAGGCCAGCGTGGCCTCTATGATCAGATTGAAGTCGAGCTCGTTGAGACTGGCCTTCGCAGTGAGGAGGTCTAGGAACGTGTCCAGTGGGGACAGCCGCTCGCCGGACGGCAGGGCTGCTATACCTGGGGAAATTATACTGATGTTAATTTTATTACTGAAAATAACTATTTGATGGAATTAAAAAAAATCATACCATCTACACTACAGGCTAGTTTAATACAGTAACGAATTACCAATAAAACATTGTTCAGTGATATTTCAACATGTAACACTTGTGTGGTAGTCGCAATAATCATTCATAGTGGGTATTTTCTTACAGATATGCACATAAAAATCTTCGCCAGTATTTGTATTCTTGAAAATAGCTAAATCATAAATTAAAAGAGCCTAAACCAATTTTACTAGGATTTGGAAACTTATTAGAGAGAAAATAGGGAGTCAAAACAATTTTGAACTAAGTGCAAAAAATCCGAAACTGAAGCAATTTCGGTAGTCTGGTGATTATTTGTTATTTGTTTTTTTTTTAAATTATGTCCTCTGTCTGGGGTATGCTGAAAATCAGCGCTGCTCGATTTCTCTCGATCGGCAGCTTTGCTGAGCATGCTACCATTTGCTAGAAATTTCTAAAACTTTTTTCTTCCATTTTAACATGTGTACAATTTTAATGTGCCACCATCATGCACCATCTGTCATGGATTGTATAGAAAGCGTTCTAAAATACGACCTTTGCTGAAGAATGGCGGACACTCCTACGCCTATTATTTCATGATACCTACATTTAACCTTGCAAGCAAGAGTCACGTGCGCTGGTGTCACAAGCGCCCAGTACTGAGACGTAGTTTGTTACTGTGTGCCACTAACCTTGCAAGCTCTCTGTAGTGTGTCTAGTGCGATCATGTCGCGAGCAGGAGTCCCCACTGAGCAGCGTGGCGGCGTGGTCCCGTGCGCGCAGCACTAACGAGGCGCGGTGCGGCCACGCGGCCAGTGCTCGCCGCGCGCGACCCGACCCTACTAGTTGTATCAGACGTAGCTTGTTGTTCACTGTGTCTGCGCTGTCATCGTCCTTTGCTGGAATAGAAGGAGGTTTTGATTATTTTCAGTTTGTTATATGCTTACTCACACAACTCTGAAAATAACACTTCCTATCTATGAAATTACAAACAGCGATGCTAAATAAATACGAAACTGCATGACTTATCAGTATAATTCAAACAACACCAAGAATGTTCGATTCATCAGCCCCTATTCGTCCACTGCTGGACATAGGGCTCCCCAATATTACGCCATTCTTGGCGGTCCTCAGTCATCCTCATCCAAAGTCCTTCAGATCGTCAGTCCAGCGGGCACAAGGGCGGCCTATGATGCGCTTTGCTGTGAGTGGTCTCCATTCCAATGCCTTACGGCCCCAACGGTTATCACGTCGGCGACAAATATGGCCAGTCCACTGCCACTTCGTCACCTTCGATCTCTGACGGATATCTTCGTTTCGGATTTTATCCATCATAGCCCGCTCCATAGCTTGTTGAGCGACCTTAAATCGACCAAGAATGTTATTATCTGATAATACCCAAAAATGCCTACAAAATTCAACATTTTGGAATCTAAAATTACACATCTCCCGCACCGCACCACCTAGGGTGCATACTAAGTATTTCGGCAGTGGATGTTCAGATACACACTCGCAACGATAGCCTTGACGACGTCGATCTGCAGCTCGAGCACGCTGCGGTGCACGTAGTGAGTGAACAGAGGGAACGGCAGCGCGCGGTACCCCAGGTACGTGAAGAACGACGTGAACCCCAGCGGCAGCGGGAACGCAACACTGTCGCACGACAGGTGGTACTGCTCCAGCACCTTGAACAGGACCTGCGCGTGCGCCGGGTCCATCTCATCGCTGGAACGGACAATATGTTTATTGCTATTAAACAGTTTAGTATAGAGATTTTTCCCAGCGCTGTGTTTCACACGTCATGTTACAAAAGCTCCCAAAGCGCATGGATGCTAGATTTCCATGGAAAAGACGAAAAAAAAAGTTAAATGTGTCGTGAGACACCCAGTTGGAACGAAGTTCCTTTCGACACTGACACGCAAGCTGCCGCCGCCGCCGCGTCGCGTCACCTACCCCACCCCGTACTATGAAACGCGGTAAGAATCGTTAGCGATAAAGAAGTGTATGAAAGAGATACGATGAAAACGTAACCGCCGAAATGTTACACTTTTTTCGGTCTAGCCCTCATCCGCTACGCGTCTTTAGTATAACGAGCGATATGGAACTTCGTTCCAAAATAACACATACTTTGCCAAGCTAGCACAATCTTTCCTTTAACTCAACCAGTTTCTTAAATTCAAAGCAATGTTTAGTGAGTAACATAAATTCATGAGCACACAAGTAATAACATAATGATAACACCTTAATAATGGGATCCCTAAAAAATATGTGTAACCATAAGCATAATACTTGCGTTATTATGTTTATGTCCTCGAGTAAATCTTTAAAGACCCCACCATACAGAAAGTGGGCGCGATGGATAACACGTTGTTCCGTTGTTCGTAAATTTTAGTAAATATGATGACGCCACCACTTACATAGTAAATCCGCCACGTCACGCTTTCTGCCTGGCGAGGCAACATTTCTTGTCAGTTTTCAAGCTTCGGGCAGACGGTCGCAACGGCGATTTGAAGAAACTCCCAAACAAATTTAATCACAACGACAAATACAAAAAAAAAACAACGCCACAAGATCAAAACACCGTCCATACATAAAGGTGAATCCTCTCTGCTGGTTATTGGCTGGCACCGCCGCCACGGCCTTACAGACGGCGCGGCAGAGCGCCCGGGACGCGTCGAGCTGCGCCGTGGCCCAGCGCGTGCCCACCAGGTGCACGCCCCCCTCAACGCCCCCGCGGGGCTGGAACGTGGAGGGCGTGCTCTCGCTCGTCTCTCGCATCAGGTGCACGCTCACTTCGCGCAGGTTCTACTCCGAGCCGCGTGCGGTAAAGGGTTAATTAGTGCATGCGAAGCGAAGTGTTATTTGGGTTAGTTTTAATTACTGTTTTATCCAAAATACAAGTCCTCTTAAAAACTTGCATAGTAGAGTAGCAGTAAGGCGCTTCGATCTACCAAAATGGCAAAGTAGAGTAGTGAGTGTACGAACCATTTAAGCGGGACATAGCTGTGAATGCATAGCAAGCAATATTCCGCCATTTAATCTTGCAAATGAAGTTCGATATAGATTGTTTACACGTTTAGCTACTCTGTCGGAAACCGGTCCGGTTTTCTGTGCAAATGAAAATTGTTGATCGGACTTATATTATGGGTAAAACTTTTTAATCTATATTTATGTCGCAGGGTTATTATCAAATATTATAATTTTACTATACCTTGACCGTTACCGCTATACTGCGCCTTAGGCGCCGCGCGGCGAGGGGGAAGGAGAGAAAGAAAGTTCACATGAGATCGATATTGTCGGACAGATCTTACGATATAGGTTTACAATATTTTTTTAATAAATACAGTACACAGTTATATCTCTGTAGCTTAGAAATAATGTAAGCTGATATCGTAAGATCTATTCAACTACTTATATCGAACTCATGTTTTTTTTTATTTATTTATTTATTTACACACATACAGTTGCACAAACATATTTCAAATATACACCACTTAAACCCTTAGGGGTTTGTTTGCGGTGCTATTACAATCTACCACATAAGTAAATTGATTAATCTAAGTTAATACATAGTTAAGTTTTATGTTAAATTAAATGTTCATAATATGATTTTATCTTAGCGGGTAGGTTTTAAAAGGAAAAATTACATTTTGATTTCTACTACAAATTCACAAATATATCCGTGGCATCACGATGTTCCATAATGCTTTAATATTAGAGCGCATTATTGATTGTGATGAATCCACCGACAAGTTTGTAGTCTTCGTACAAAGGAAGGTGCAAAATCAAATACAATAGGAGCGTCAATTGTAACCGAAACAAGTTATTTTATGTTTGATGAATGATCTACAGGCTGTTTGTTACCTTGTAAGTTTGAGAAATGGTAAACTTTTAATTTTGACTTCAGGTTTTTGTGCGTGATTTCTTGTCTCAAGTCAATTGGAATTGTGTTTATTAATTTGCCAATAAGTCGTGCAGTAGTACGATCACCATAATAATTAGTGGCCTTAGTTATATATAGGTGCTTTTTTGCCATTCGTCTGGTGTAAATTTTATGAGAAACTGGCTGTTGTATCTCTGAGTTGAAGTAATGATCTCGAAGTAAAAGATATTTAAATTTTAAGTTAACTGGTAAAACTCCACAGTGCTTAAATAAGTGATCAGAATTGTCTTTAAACTGTTTTTTTATTTTTGGACCTACGATGGTTTTTAAAATTCTAGTTTGAAGATATAGAAGGGAATCTATGTATGATTTAAAAGTGCGGCCGTAGCTGCTGAGTCCATAGTCGATAATGGGTTCAACGAGGGATTTATACAGCGTCATTAGGGTTGGGAACGGGATTTTGTTTCTGATGATGTATATCTTAGCGAGAATAGCGCGAAGTCTGTTGTTTACCCCGTCTATGTGAGCTCCCCAGTTTAGGTGCTTATCAATCACTAAGCCCAAATATTTATGTTTGTCGACTAGCTCTATAGACTCGCATGCACAGCTTTTGGAAGTATTATGCAAGCAGGAATGGTCGTGAGCTTTTAGTTCGATGTTTAGGTCTTTTTTTATGTAAGGAGAGCGTATGTGCACCATTTTAGTTTTTTGCGTGTTCAGGACAAGGCCTGCGTCGTGGCACCATTTTGTCAAATTGTCAAAGTCGTTTTGTAGATTGGACTCATGATGTGAACTCATGCTAGTTCATTTCCTTCCGCCGCCCTACCGCGCGCCGTTTAGGCGTGGTACAGCGGTTACGGTCAAGGTATATGACATTATTACTACCGGATTTGACATTAACCCTGCGACGTTTAAGTATAAAAGCCTGACTGATTATATAATAGAATATCAACACCTAGGCTGAACGTACGCACTTGAATTTTGAACTGTAGGTAGGACTGAACTCTGGACTGTATGACGTAGACATCCCTAAAAAGGGATTTAAGAAAATTCCAAGATAAATTAAATAATCATGGGACAAATAACAGTAAATAAAAAGCTAAAATATCCACGGTATCAAAATCAAGATGTCAGATTATTTCACTATAGTCGGATTTTTATCTATCAAAAGATCGTGGTAGTGGGAAATGCGCTTTTAACTCGTTTCAGGTCATTGAGAACTTATCAATGCTTCACCTGAAGTTTTAAAACACATTGTTCCTGATCACCAACCGAGTCTCCAGTATGAATTCGGGCGGTTGATCAAATTTCACCTTATATAAGTACAAGCGCATTTCCCCACTATCACTAACAGTCAGTTGACCTGGTTAGAGAAAACATCGAACTAGCCCCGAGCAGGGAAATGCAGTGTTTTTGCATAGACTGACTATATGCATCTCACTCCCACTTATCGGGGATTTTCAACTTTTTTCTCTATCACTGCGTGGCTTAGCCAACTAGAGCGTGTGAAAGCGCATTGAAAGTTGGCGGAATTTATTTCGAACTAACCAAGTGTCTTGCACCTCTTTAGGGGTAGTTTCTCTATGGATAAAAATACAGCTACATATTCAAATAAAGTATACTGACAGCAGCGATGATATGCTCCTGCTTGCTGGCGGTGCACACGTCGATTTCGAAGAACGGGAGAGCGTCCTGCATGGTGAGGGATGCGCGGCGCTGCGGCGCAGAGACGAGGGAGGGGCCCCCCGCCGGCGGGGAGTGCGGGGTTGAGCACCGGGACAGCGCCTCCGGCTGAGGAACACGACAACAACAATCACCACAGGTAGTTACACTGAGAGGGTTACAGGCAGTTGCATCAGTCATTCGTCCGTTTCCGACTTTCGTAGATTTTGCGGGACAGAATGATTTACGCTTCGCCTGCTATCACTTTTTCACTTTCTGGACGAGCGCACTCCATCCTAAAAAATATAACTTATCGTCACGACACATGTCATTGTTTTTCTGGGTGTGGACAGTCAACACTCGTACGCTCCCGTTTCACCGATTCTGAGGGGGTCATCTTGGCTCAAGTACAGTTCCACGAATTTTTCAATTACTTTTATTAAATCTTTTGAGATTTTTCTACTTTTCGGCTATTTTTGAGTTCATTGCTTAGTTTTTAGGAGTTAATTATCTATTTAAAATGTTGCTCAGCCGTCAAGTTTTAAGAGATTTTGAAATCAACGTGGATGGTATTGGGGGGGTCATGCATGACCCCTGTGGCCCCGCCCCCCTCGAACTGACACTGGTTGTTTATCAATATCACAGTGTTTTCCTTTACCGCTTAACCTCTCGTCACGGATACGATCGATATACAAAACTGATTCAGTTCATTTTTATGCAGGCATGACTATGCTCATAAAGATAGAAAACTCATTGGTGCGTCCTTTCAACTTTTTTACCCAGACTACTTTTTGTGTCTGCCAGTATTCAACCACAAAATTTAGAATTTGGTTCTTTTCTTTCCGGAAATGGTTTTGTTCGCTAACTAGATAATATCGTAACATTTCGAAATAAAAAATATTAAGAATTCTCTGTAATTCTTAATAGATTTATGGTAACTCAGGAGAAGAGTTTATCCCGGAGTTGTCAACTGAGTTACACCCTAGTTTTGCTGAAAATTACAATAATTATGAAATATTATTTGATTCGAAAGATATTCAATTATCTGTTTATCTAATATTCTTATATTTAGCAAATTTTCATTTTCATACACACCCCATACACTTTCACTCACCCTCTCACTCCTCCTCACGCATACACACTCACACATCATCTAAGTATGAGCAACATTTTTCTTAATTTTTCTAAATCTACTTTTCGTCTTGGTTTATTGTTTTTGTATTTTATTTATCTTATTTTTAAGTTTAAAGTTACATACGAGTATAATATGTCAATCTGTTACTTATGTAAGAGCGGAGCCTCCTATTACAGGTATATCTTACTTAAAAGGAGACTCCAACCACTGTATACGATACTGTATGTACAAGTTTTGAATTAAATAATTTTGTATTTGTAGCAAAAAAGTTACGCGTTAGACTTGCTTTTGTAAAAGAATAAGCAATGTCGGTAAAAACGTCGATTGACCCTGGTGCGTCTTCAGCTAGTAGGATTCAAACCCCGGTCTTCTGATTGGGGGTCATATGTCCATCAGCCAACTCACCTGGTAACAATGCAAGCTAACCCTCAGCTTGTCAGAGACGCGTTTGGGCTCGAACCGGAACAACTCTCGTCTCGGGTTGAGCGCCGCATACAGTCGCGTCCACAAGTCCTCCGCGAACTGCGAGACGCGCTGTCTCGGCGCGAGCACCACCACGGACACGTTCCACAGCTTCTCCTGGCTGACGGCCACACAGATGTCGCCCACCTGTACATCACGAGCACATTATCTTGTGAGCGAAGCGTCGGCACTGTATCAGCCACATTTTTGTTTAGTCTGTCGTAGTGCAGCTTTGATTCTGTATGGAACGTCAAATAATCTCATAACACTACACTTTCCCGCTGCCATTAAAGAGTCCAAGAAAAATAGTATATAAAAAAACTCATGTTAATATTAGGTGTGGTACACAAGACTAGATCAAGAGATTATATAGGTGAAATTGTAACCATAGACTTTATGCTCCTGAGCGTTTCGCCTAACACTAATTTAGGAACGCATCCTGAGTGTCTGCTACGCGCCGTCGATACAGAGTGTTTTCATCATACTTGCTCTCTAGGATAGATATGACGCGTGCTAGTCACACTGGGCTAGAGAACTGTGAGTCTGTCAAAAGAACTCTTGTTCCTGGAAAAACAACGTTAATTATCTTGAGAGAGGCGTCATCACGTTGTTAATGTGAATGTGCTTTTAATGTTTTAGATAAAATCAAAAAACTAATACGAATTAACATCGAAAATGTTATCTAGATCAATAATAACCAAAAATAATGTTTTAAAACGTTCACAGGCTTGCCAAAATCATGTTTCACCTGAAACAAGTTTTCAATTTTAGGCCGGCGACGAAATCGGACCGATTTTATTCTCGTCGCAAGTTTCATAGAGCGTGCACCTTATAGCGAAATGAAACAGCATGACATTTGGCCACGCCCACAACTGAGTTGGTCGCGACATGATGTTTGTTCTTAAGGCGAGGGTATTCGGAGAAATCGGTCCTGCTCCAACGCAACTTATTTACATACAAGACATCAAAATCTGCTAAGATCCTGACACACCTCTTTTCCTTCTTCCACATTATCAATCTAAATCCACCGAGAAAAAAGATGTTCTCATATTTCAATGTACAGAGTTTAAAGCCTCTCAGATGTATGGAACAAGCAAGTCAACAAACCGTTCACCTTGACATCGGAGAACTTGAGGGTGTGCGTGAAGGGCAGCAAGTTCATGAGCCCGACGGCCGAAGTAGGGAGCGAGCGCCTAGTGACCGCGAAGGTGGTTCCGATGAGGTATTCCTGCATCACGCGTTGTAGACAGCCGTACCCGTCGCGCTGATTCAGTACCATCCACGATATTAGCTGGGAAACCATATTAGTTTATATTTTAATATTTTGGTTTGAGGCCTTATCAGCTGCGAAAGTGCTGCCGCTTACCAAAAAAAAAAAAAAACTCTCGCTTATCAGAATAAAGATTGAAAGTCTACTCAATTAAATGTCTATAAATTGTTAGCTATAAAAAGACGTTTTTTATGAAAACTTTGCTACTTAAATATACCTAGTACTTAAATTGCTATTTCTAGGCATTAAATTGAGCAGACTTTCAATCTATTCTGGTAAATAAGAACTAACAGAAGCCTAGATTACAATTTAAATCTCACCTCTTCAGCCAACTCAATATTCCCCTCGTGTTGTATTAAGTAATGTATAATCGCCAACTTGTTCTCCACCGAAGTGCCACTCTTAAAGGTCGTCACCAGGTCCCTTTCAGCTACATTCATGGTCACTATGTCGAGGGTGTTAAGGTCCACCATGGCGTTGGGTCCCCAGCCGACGATGGGCGCCAGGCTGGGCGCTGACTCGTCATCGTTGGGCAGGACTATGTGGCAGCAAGGCTCGTGGGAGAGGGACACGTCGAGCAGATGGGTGAATAAGTTGGGAATCGTTACTAGGAGGTGGTTGTCTGGAAAGAGAATATTGTGTTTAAGTCTTTGGTAAATAAAACTGCAGGATTCAGTAAGTTTTCGTCAGTTTAGTAGTATAAATAACAAATCTCCTTTTGTGATAACTGATTTAATTATTACACTGGTAAACAAAATTCAACTTTTTTTTTGTTTTATGTAGTTTCTAAACTGTTTCTTAGTAATTTGTGTTTGCTGATTTCATATCTACCCTCAGTTTTTTTCTAGCAGCTCTAGTTTTTGTGATACAGGTACTTCTTAAAATTTCGTTACGCGACTTACTAATAATTTTTTTTAGTGCAAATTTTTTTTAAATTTCATAAATAAATCGATATGTCTAGATTAAGAAGAACTTGCTTAAACGATCTAAATAGTTTTTGTGCTGTTTGTGGTGAATATATGTTTCGAGAATGTCGTTTAAGTGCGTCTGACTTTATAAAAAAGGCCTAATTGGACTTCTTTGGGACGCCATTACAAGTGTTTAGTAAGCCATGGATCCCAAATTTCAACAAAAGTTCAAGAGGAATATCCCCTTGGTTATGGAGGAAATAAAATACATAGAACATAACTGGCTGATATGCTTTGATATTAAAATGGTCAATTTTCTTTTGGGTCAGCAAGGAGGATATACCAAATACCCCTGTTTTATGTGCTTGTGGGGTAGCCGAGCCAAAACAGAACACTGGACTAAAAAAGTTTGGCCTTAGAGAGTGGATTTAGTGCCAGGTAGTATGAATGTGATAAATGTACCTCTAGTAGCCAGAGACCGCATTATATTACCCCCTATCCATATAAAATTAGGTCTGATAAAACAATTTATAAAAGCTCTCAACAAGGATGGGGAATGTTTTAAATATATCAGTAAAATATTCCTGAAATTGAGCACAGAAAAAATGAAAGCTGGTATTTTTGACGGTCCTCAAATCAGGGAACTAATAAAGGATCAAAATTTTTCTGACTGTATGACAGATAAAGAGTAATCTACATGGATTGAATTTGTTTGGGTTGTGCAAAATTTCTTAGGAAATAAAAAGTCTCCAGACTACATTCAACACATTGAGCAGCTCATGTTGCACTTTCAAAGACTAGGAGCATCAAGATGCACTTTTTCTTCAGCCATTTAGATCGCTTCCCAGAAAATTTAGGCGTTTTAAGCGAAGAACAAGGAAAACGCTTTCATCAGGACATTCGCACGATGGAAAAGCGATACCAGGGTCGTTGGAATGCAAATATGATGGCTGATTACTGCTGGAGCATTCAAAACAAGGCTGAAATTTCGATTTATGCGAGAAAATCTTACAAAAAAAAGTTTTTTTCATGTAAGGTTAGAGAAACAATTTTTTTCATTTTATAATTCGAGTATTTTTCGCTAAAAATGTAATATGTTAATATTTCAAAAACTAGAGCTGCTAGAGAAAAACTGACAACAGATTTGGGATCAGCGTGGCAGAATCATACAAAATCAAGTATGAAACTTCATAAAACAAAACTACTGTTTACCAGTGTTATCCATGTGAACAATATTTTTAGAATGAAGTGCGAAACTTGCGGTTACTGAACTATAAAAACATAATGGTAAATACCAACAATATAGATGCCAAAGCTACATCAAGGCGACAAAAAACGAGCCGCTAACGTGGTAGTTCCTGTTAAACAATTCTGAACCCTCTGAGTATGGAACCCTAATTTTTATTGTTTGTTGATTAAGTTTAGAGTATGAAGAACAATCTGACCAAATTTGAAACTTTTATGTATATACCATCTTTAAGATAGAGCTGGAACATATAAATTTAAAAAATGCTAAGTTTCTTGTATGGGGACCCCCCTTGGATCTAAATATTTTTTTATTTTCATTATTTGCCGTGATAGAGGCTATAATAACTTGTATTCTGGGAAAATTTCAACTGGCTATCTATAACGACTGAAGCTGTAGACCCCTGTGACAGACGGACAGACGGTGGAGGTTTAATAATAGGGTCCCGTTTAGCACCCACCCCTAGTTTAGTGTAAGTTTCCGAGGTCTTACTTGAAATCAATCGGTGCAGCCAGTTGTTTCTGATTTGCTGTAAACCGAGAGCCAAACCAAGAAACCATCGCCAATTTTCGTATTCTCGAAAATAGTCAAATCATACAATTATTTGTAAGAGTTGTAATCATTGCACTAGCATTTGGAAATTTATTTGAGAGAAAATAGGAGTCACTCATTTTACAACATCTGCAAACAAATTATTGGAACCGGAAGCAATGTAATTTTGGTTGACTATCTGTCATGTTTCCTACGCGCATTATTTATATTATTATGGTAACACTATAGCAATAAAGAATAGAGGTGGAGATAGGTACGTTTGCTCTACCGGCTACCAAGTCATCGGTAATGGCTGTTACGCTAAATGGAACCTAAAATATGTTCGCAGTGTGCAACTGGAGCAGGCACACTTGGCTTGCGCCCAGGGCAAGTCAGGGTTGACAGTGTGCAGCTTAGTATCGTAATGAACTATATTTCTATTTCTACGTAACTTACCAGCATACAGCGTGTACTTGAGCTAGCACACTTGGCCTACGCCTAGGGGGTGACTCTGTGCAGCACACGGTGCAGGAATATATTTCTATTTCTACGTAACTTACCAGCATACAGCGTGTACTTGAGCTAGCACACTTGGCCTACGCCTAGGGGGTGACTCTGTGCAGCACACGGTGCAGGAATATACTCGTATTTCTATTTCTACGTAACTTACCAGCATACAGCGTGTACTTGAGCTAGCACACTTGGCCTACGCCTAGGGGGTGACTCTGTGCAGCACACGGTGCAGGAATATATTTCTATTTCTACGTAACTTACGGGCACTTTATAGCATGTAACTGAGGCGGGCACACTTGGCCTGCGCCTAGGGCAGGTTAGGGGTGACAGTATTGTAGCCTTGTAATGGAGTATATTTATATTTCTAGATTATATTTCTAACTTACCAGCATATAGCGTGTAACTGGGGCGGGCACACTTGGCCTGCGCCCAGGGCAAGTCGGGGGTGACGCTGTGCAACACAGTACCGTGATGAAGCACTGTGATGGAGTACGCAAAGTTTACGCCCAGCTCTTTTAGGTCTGCGTTCGCTTCTAGCACAAGAGAGGATGTTGAGTCGTCCAGAGGCTGAAATATAAAACAAATTCTGCAGATCTTAATGTCGCTATGAATGATCGTTTACAATTCTTTACGTAATAATTTGGACAGATTATGCAATGATTATTTAAAGAAACCCTTTTAGGTAATTTCATCACGTGATACCGATTTGTCACATTTTTATATTTCAGCAATTATTCATAATAGCTCTTAATACGACATAATGGCTCAGATGTTTCTAAATATCACTTCCCAAAGAAACCTAGGAATAAATCTGGGACAGAAAACAAAAAAAAAATCGTGACCTGTCCAAGGCAGGTTCAGGGCTGTTTAATTGAAGAGTTAACCTTATAGAGATAATGGTGACAGATGCACAGCACGCCAGCGGGATCGCTCACGATCTGCAAGTCCAAGCTGCAGTCGTGTACTCTCAGGGGGACGGGGTCGTCCTCGTACTCCCCACATGCCGCGCCCCCACCGGAATGTGGCAGCTGGGGCAGGTTCAGGGGGATGTTCAACTGTAAACAATAACATTAGTCATGACATGAATCCCCGAAGGTATCACAGGTGTCCCCGAGTATGTACACCCGCATTTCGACTAGGGACTTTCTGAATAGAGATTTGAGGGTAAGTATAATTGCTCTATGGTTAAAGGAAAATTAACAGTAACCATTTTGGTGACACGAGTTACAGAGAAGTAGCTGAGGACAAGGATTCTATATAAGGCGGGCAAAAGACTAGGTCCGTATTAAAATTCCTAGTCCAGAAGAAATAATAGTAGCTACTACGTACAAAATATGCACTGTTCAAAGAAACTTAAATAAAATGCTACTCTCGCCCTGCGACAATAAAGTGCAATTTAGCTCGCACACGCTGCATGGCTAACCTTCACTCTTTCTATCGCATAACTCTGTCTCTTCTTCATCCACTGAATGGTTCGCGCCAAGGTCAGACCACCGATGTTTTGGTGGAACAGGCCTGCCTTGTGTATACTTTAAACGCACCACAGTCTCGTGCGGCAGGTCAGCGTGAAACTGCAAGGCCGAGAGAGTGGGCGTCACTTCCGATGGAGACTTCATCTCCTCTCCTTCCGCGAAGCTCTGCGCTGGCTGACGGTAGTGGATGTAGTACAGCACCTACGAAATTGTACAGGGGAATAAAAGTTTGCAGAGTTTTGCTTAGTTTATTAAAAGGCGTCTATTTATTAAACTGCATAATCAATTATTGAACTATCAATTAAGTGGATATTAATTATTCACAATTACACGCCCTCCCTTCTTAGTATGTAATACACATTGATCCCAAGACCCTTGTCGTAGGGCTAAGGAGGCTGGCGCACTTCATAATTACCTGTATTCATAAGAAAAACTTACCCCCTTCTCCTACACTCACACATACACAAATACACCCTCTCACATAGACTCACACCCACATACTCACATTCTCACATATTTCTCTCACACATCCACACAAACAGACTCTCACATCACCTCACATACTCTGGAATTGTAATAGTTTGGTTCTGTATTAGTTTCTACACATTTAATTGTAGCTAAGTTATATTAAGTTGTATTAATTTAAGTTGTAATAATATGACATAAATATAGGTATTCTTGTTTATTTAAGTAAGTTAAGTTAGAGAAAGAGCGGGGTTCCTGTACTTCAGTTCCTGTAACTACCACGGGGCCCTGACGTTAATACTTTTAATGTTAAAAATTTGTGATGAATAAACGTATTTTTTTATTTTTTTTTATTAATGGGCGGATCTGTGTAAATCTTGTACTTGAGAAACCTTTTTTTTCCCGCCAACTTACGCTTCACTCATCTTTCTCGTCCCGACTGTTTTTTTACCTCCACTGCGTCAAGGCAAAAAATATCAATCGTGACTTGAAATATCAATCAATTTTTGCACTAGCATCAAAATGTAATATTTTAATTAAATTCAGTAATGTTTATATAAACGACAAAAACATTTTAAACGTAAATTGTTCGCCACTTCAAATTTACGTCGACCATCATAATCACAATCTGCCAGGATCGCATTCTTAGAGCGGCCAAGTTATGCTGCCTTTCTTTTAATTTATTGTTCATACTGCTGGACATTTTTAAAGGCCCCAAAACACGCATTAAACGTTTTTGGCAAGATAAGTTATCAGAAACAAACTTGTGGTTGTGGTTAAACTTTATGTATGGGCAGCAGGATACAAATTGATACGGACTGATAAGTATTACAAATAATTCAAACTTTAGTTTTTGCAAATCTTTGGCCTAAAAGGTTTTAATACCTGATTGATGCTGTCCCACTGAGCCCACAAAAATACCCTCACTACAGTGTCTGGTTCAGGGAGAATACCATCAAAGTGCCACTCCTCAGTGCCATCATCACAATCGTTAGACTCCATGGTTGTGCTGTATATATTAATGTTTTTATACCTGATTGATGCTGTCCCACTGAGCCCACGAAAATACCCTCACTACAGTGTCTGGTTCAGGGAGAATACCATCAAAGTGCCACTCCTCAGTGCCATCATCATAATCCTTAGACTCCATGGTTGTGCTGTATATATTAATGTTTTAATACCTGATTGATGCAGTCCCACTGAGCCCACGAGAATACCCTCACAACAGTGTCTGGTTCAGGGAGAATACCATCAAAGTGCCACTCCTCCGTGCCATCATCATAATCCTTAGACTCCATGGTTGTGCTGTATATATTAATGTTTTTATACCTGATTGATGCAGTCCCACTGAGCCCACGAGAATACCCTCACAACAGTGTCTGGTTCAGGGAGAATAACATCAAAGTGCCACTCCTCAGTGCCATCATCATAATCCTTAGACTCCATGGTTGTGCTGTATATATTAATGTTTTAATACCTGATTGATGCTGTCCCACTGAGCCCACGAAAATACCCTCACTACAGTGTCTGGTTCAGGGAGAATAACATCAAAGTGCCACTCCTCAGTGCCATCATCATAATCCTTAGACTCCATGGTTGTGCTGTATATATTAATGTTTTAATACCTGATTGATGCTGTCCCACTGAGCCCACGAAAATACCCTCACTACAGTGTCTGGTTCAGGGAGAATAACATCAAAGTGCCACTCCTCAGTGCCATCATCATAATCCTTAGACTCCATGGTTGTGCTGTATATATTAATGTTTTAATACCTGATTGATGCAGTCCCACTGAGCCCACGAGAATACCCTCACAACAGTGTCTGGTTCAGGGAGAATAACATCAAAGTGCCACTCCTCAGTGCCATCATCATAATCGTTAGACTCCATGGTTGTGCTGTATATATTAATGTTTTTATACCTGATTGATGCAGTCCCACTGAGCCCACGAAAATACCCTCACAACAGTGTCTGGTTCAGGGAGAATAACATCAAAGTGCCACTCCTCAGTGCCATCATCATAATCCTTAGACTCCATGGTTGTGCTGTATATATTAATGTTTTTATACCTGATTGATGCAGTCCCACTGAGCCCACGAAAATACCCTCACAACAGTGTCTGGTTCAGGGAGAATAACATCAAAGTGCCACTCCTCAGTGCCATCATCATAATCCTTAGACTCCATGGTTGTGCTGTATATATTAATGTTTTAATACCTGATTGATGCAGTCCCACTGAGCCCACGAGAATACCCTCACAACAGTGTCTGGTTCAGGGAGAATACCATCAAAGTGCCACTCCTCCGTGCCATCATCATAATCCTTAGACTCCATGGTTGTGCTGTATATATTAATGTTTTTATACCTGATTGATGCAGTCCCACTGAGCCCACGAAAATACCCTCACAACAGTGTCTGGTTCAGGGAGAATAACATCAAAGTGCCACTCCTCAGTGCCATCATCACAATCGTTAGACTCCATGGTTGTGCTGTATATATTAATGTTTTAATACCTGATTGATGCAGTCCCAATGAGCCCACGAGAATACCCTCACAACAGTGTCTGGTTCAGGGAGAATACCATCAAAGTGCCACTCCTCAGTGCCATCATCACAATCGTTAGACTCCATGGTTGTGCTGTATATATTAATGTTTTAATACCTGATTGATGCAGTCCCACTGAGCCCACGAGAATACCCTCACAACAGTGTCTGGTTCAGGGAGAATACCATCAAAGTGCCACTCCTCAGTGCCATCATCACAATCGTTAGACTCCATGGTTGTGCTGTATATTTTAATGCCTGAAACATGCATAACACTCGTTCTTTAGTATATGGATATAAAACAGTATATGGATAAATATTATTAGAGTGCATTTCAAACTAGAAAAGATCATTTAGAAACGCAGGTTCGAATCCTGGGGCGAGGAATTTCTTCAAAATATTTGTTTACTTGAAATTTGTGTCTTATTGATCTTTTTTAGTTTGTAATGCACATTAATAATATTTAGAGTATTCAAAACGATGGATGTCTGTATAAAACATATAATCTTAGTATTATCACAGAAGATCATCACAGGATATACTAAAGCCGATTCTGAAGGCTTTCCAAAATTTTAGCTTCTGTCCCTAACAATTAAGAACTATTTTGCAATGAAGAAAATTTTGTTTTTACAGCATTAAAACTGAAATTAAAGCTTCCAGAAAGCTCTCATAATGAATATGATGACTACCCACTTGGGGGTTAAAGACATAAAGATTTTTTTTTAATTTATGTCAAAATATGTAAACATCTGTTGCTCATCCTTAAGAAATAAAAAAAAAAAAATAGTTTCTAAATTCGTAAAACAGGTACAGCCTTGATATCTGATCACTATCTGTAGCTTAGCGTGAGACTGAATTGCATATTCAATAAGTTGTAAAAACATTTGTTTCTCTTATTTTTTTCTTTTTATTTATTGTTTTGTTAATGTATGCCTACACTTTATATAAAAAAAACAATATATAGCCTATCTGTTATTTAAATAATTAATTACGAATTCAACTTACAGTAGTTATACATCTAAAAAAGCAAATTGTCTATTTATGAATATACATTTAGGTAGCATAAACGCCGGGGTAAAAAAATTAACTGTCACCCGTTTCATAGCCACCTGAGTAAACACAAACAGTTCATAAACCTTGTGAGAAATGTAAAATTCACTTTGACATTTAAATTTTACATTTACCCAGGCGTTTCGGAACTTTGTAAAAAGTTGTGGTATGATTTGTTCAGTAGTAGACCAGTGGATTTATTAAGCAATACTTATCATACAAATCATTGGAGCTCTCAGTGAAAGAGTATGATAAAATTCTTTGCATTGGAGAGTCATTATTATACCTGTTGGTCAGTGTGGTTATCTGATCACAATAAACCACTACTATTTTCCACTAAAAGTACCCACAACCCTCAACAAATGTCAAAAATCGTTGGGAAAAATTTACTGTCAAACGTGGTTGTGCAGCTAACTTCAGGCCACTACAAACCAACATAGTATGGACTATGGTGGTTTGACACTTCAATAATAGGTTGCGAAGTCCATACGGGTTTATTTGGTTTATTTACATAACCAACTTACCAACGATAGCTGAGCGTGATGAATATATTTATTCTGATAACCTCTACCTTAAACAGCTTATTTAGAAATTAGAAAAAACTGAACTCACACTCTAAATGCTTGAACATCAAAAATCTGTCATTCCTTACTCCCGGACTATACTTGTGACTCTTCCCATACACATACTGAACCATTATCTGCTTTGTGGACCCTTCTTCTACTTTTATTGGCTTATTTTCTTTACCTAGCAACAGTGGTAGCAAATACAGGCAATATAATGGCTCTGTTATATCATTGTTCTCGCTTGGGAGCAGTTTGACTACATAAACCAATAAAGTATGGCTGGCGTTCACAGAAGCCTGTACAATATTCAGTTTCTTGTCAAATATGTGGAGTGTTGATAGGGT
Source organism: Ypsolopha sequella (assembly GCA_934047225.1). Taxonomy (NCBI): domain Eukaryota; kingdom Metazoa; phylum Arthropoda; class Insecta; order Lepidoptera; family Ypsolophidae; genus Ypsolopha; species Ypsolopha sequella. Next base: position 28,832,369 of record OW203986.1, on the reverse strand, counting down.
TTTGCTCTTGTTTGTGTAAACTCCGATGTTAAGAAACTCCTTGTTGTTCCTGCTTGTAGATATCCAGGTCAGGAGCTGGGAACCGTCTTGCTCTTGTCCTATGAGACGCCATTCACGTGCTGTTACTTCTGGAAAGAGGTAACCAGTAACTTGTTTTAAAAAATATTAAAGATGTAGAGTTAGAGTCACGTCTATAGAATATAGATATCATAATACGACATACCTTCGTCGGTCTCCGACTGAAGAATACCGCATAACTTAACGGCAAGGTTTTGAACAGCCATTTTTACCTAATATTATGTGTACACAATTGATATTCCCATCAATCCCACGTTATATATATCGAACTGAAATGGATACTGAACATGGTTTATTGTATTGACTTTTCTTTCTCGAGTTTTTTTCTATCAGCTGGCGCCCAGCTGTAGTTTGTAATGAAGTTAGCCGTTTCAAAAGTACCAACCGGAATTTTCAGTTTCAAAACAGAAACAGTGGCGCCACCGTAGATTTGAAAAATATTGACCAATCAGAGCCCATTATTAATTAAATGTAACGTTCCATTCTACAGTTAGATCTGTGTATAGGCTCAAATTTATTGATATATTTCAAAAGTATTTTAGATAAAAAATTAAGTTTTTCAGATAATTGATTACTTTTTATAAATATATTATAATTGATTGCGTCATGCCTCGACAATATATTCTGTGATTGTGAGTATTCAGACAATAAAGTAATCAACCGCTTGCAGTCCGATCACAGTGGCCAAACTATAACCATTAAACAAAGCGTAAAACAACTGCCCAAAGAAGTCTTTTGCAGACCTATTACAACTCTCAAAGTAGATTGTTTCAAAGCAAATCTAGAAGTTAAATTAGCACATTTTAATCTTCTCCAAGACGATCCAAACGCTCTCTTTACAGACCTTTTCAACATAGTCTCTAAAGAGTTCGAAAATACGTTTAAGATGCAAAAACTTTCTAACAAAAGTAAAATCACCTTCAGTGACTGGGCGACACCAGGTATTTATAAAAGCAGAAATCATTTATACGAATTATACGACATAAAGTCCTACAATAATAATGTTAAATTTACTGAATTCGTGAAAAATTACTCACGCATCTTTAAATTGGTGTGTTTAAAAGCAAAAAGTATCTACTTGAATAAAAAACTTAAAAGGTCCGATAACAAAGTAAAAACAGTATGGAACATCATAAATACTGAAACTGGGAAAAGTAAGAAACGAGATAACGAACTTAAGTTAAGTATTAACAATGAAGTCGTTACAGGAGATAAAGAAGTTGCGAATGCCTTTGAACAATTCTTTACTGAAATTCCTTCCTTAACAACTAAAGATTTAAATTCAAGCCCTAGGCTTGCGCAGGATCTTTTAATAGATCACGTACCTCAGTGTCTTTCTGTATTTGCTTTTAAACATATTAATTCATTAACTGTAATTAAAGCATTTAAATCGCTTAACTTGAAAAAAACCGAGGACTTATGGGGCCTATCTGTGAAAGTTATAAGTTCTGTTATTGATTTAATAGCTCCTTATTTGGCATTAATTTTTAATAAATGTGTAGATGATGGTATCTTTCCTGACTTAATGAAGTTTAGTAAATTGATCCCCCTTTTTAAATCAGGCGACCACGGGGACCCTTCAAACTATAGACCTGTGTCAGTTTTACCGGTATTGAGTAAGGTTTTTGAAAAAATAGTTTTTAATCAATTGTTATTTCATTTTAATTTAAATAAGTTACTTCACTGTGAACAATATGGATTCACTAGAGGGATGTCAACCACAGATGCAGGAGTTGCTTTAGTTAAGCACATTTTTGATGCTTGGGAAGAAAAGCAAGATGCATTTGGTGTATTTTGTGACCTCTCGAAAGCCTTTGATTGCGTTAATCATGAAACACTCTTATGTAAATTGGATCACTACGGAGTGAGGGGCAAATCTTTGGCGTTATTGAAGTCATATCTTAGTGATCGTATTCAAAAGGTAGACATTAACGGGGTAAAATCAAGTGGAGCATTAGTTAAAATGGGTGTCCCGCAGGGTTCCATATTAGGGCCCTTGCTGTTTTTAATTTACATAAATGACCTTCCATATTTAGTTAAAGACTTAACGAAGATAGTATTATTCGCAGACGACACGTCACTTATTTTTAAAGTTAATAGACGTAAAGATATCCTTGACGGCGCGAATACAACTTTATCACTGGTGCTTGATTGGTTTACTGTAAATAATTTAGTTTTAAACGCAAAAAAGACAAAGTGTATAAAATTTACGTTACCAAATGTAATTCAAGTGGATGGTAATTTGCTTTTGCAAGGGTCCAAGCTGGAGTTAGTTAACGAAACAAAGTTTTTAGGCATTACGGTAGACTCTCGTCTTCAGTGGGGTCCCCACATAGAAGCCCTATGTGGTAGACTTAGTTCGGCCGCATACGCTGTTAGACGCATAAGACAAATTACTGATGTAGATACTGCTAGACTAGTCTATTTTAGTTACTTTCACAGCATTATGTCATACGGCATGCTGTTATGGGGTAGAGCCGCGGATACAGACGCAGTCTTTGTTTTGCAGAAGAGAGCAATTCGGGCTATTTATAATATGAAGCACCGGGATTCATTAAGACAAAAGTTCAAAGAAATTAATATATTAACGGTTCCTTGTGAATATATTTACCAAGTCCTTAGATATGTCAGAAAAAATGTTGAGTCTTTCCCAAGGCTTGGTAAGCAACATTGTAAGGAGACCAGAAATAAGCATAAACTGGCTTTTCCAAAAATCAGACTCGCTAAGGTGAGTACCTCTTTTGTAGGACATGGTATAAGATTTTACAATAAACTTCCAAAGGAGGTCCTTACTTTGTCAGAGAATAAGTTTAAACTGTATATTAAGCAGGGCCTATTGAAAAAGGCATATTATAAAATAAATGAATATTTGGATGATGGTGAAGCATGGTGTTACAGTGATAATGATACTCGTAGTAAGTTATAATTTAATTAAATAGTATAATTTCTTAACTTATGATTCCTCTAAGGTGTAAACATTAATTGATTATAGACTGTAAAAGGAAAAGGACTATATGAGACAGGTAGACAAAGATATATATGTTTTTCTTTTTTTCATTAACCTGAATTCCTACTGTCTTGTATTTTCTTATCCCTTGGTTAAAGTAGATATAAGTCATATATTGTATAGTATAAGTTTTATATTGAAAAAAAGACATGATCTTGCTAAGTTTCTTGCCCTTCTTCTTAGCAAGACTAATCGAATGGGCGGAGGTAGGCATGTATTTATATATGTAACCTATTAGTATGTAGTATATAGGATGGGATTTGGTCGGCCGCCTGGATTCGTGCTGGGGGCTCGGTTGGTGATCACTGAACCTTGTTCCTGGTCCCTGGCCGGGTCTCCGGTATGGGTTCGGGCGGCTGATTGGATTTTACCTTGTATAATATATATTTTACCTATCATTTTAATCGTAAATATATTGCTACATAAATTAAATAAACCTTTAATTTAGTTCATGTACATTTATTATTCTATTACATATATTTTCTTTATTAGATTAAATTTGACGTGTAAAAAGTGTATATATCTATACCTGCTTTGCAAAATAAACTATTTGAATTTGAATTTGAATTTTAAGCAAAAAACATTAATCCAAACTAATCAAAACACCGTATTTAGCCATTATTACATAAGTTTATTCAAAAAGTTGCTCTTACTGATGTTATCCATAAACATAGAACGTAGCAAAGATTTTCAACAAGATGCGGAAATATATTCTGTTACTTAAAATAATTCCAATACATAACAAAATACAAAATCGGTTTATACACGAAATTAATAAGTTTTGCGTGAAATGAAAATGTATAATTGGTGACGTCACAAATTTCAGAAGAAACAAACGTGAAGTTAGCATTTGTCAAACAGTGGCCCATAGGGTTTTTACCGCGGCATTTTCGCGCGGAAAGCCGGACGTTATTGAGCCGTGAAAAGCTGAAAATTACTGTGTGTAGTGAAAATATTTCCTTTTGTGTACTTCCAAATATTATAGTTCGTGTTGAAAGAACTTAACTCGCAAAAACGCAACTCCAAAAGGATCTAATAGTGTTCATTTCCAAACCCTGTATCTTGCTCCCATGGAATTTTGTTAGCTAATTTATTCTTGTTTTGTGAATGATCAGGTATGTTTTAAGACCATTTAGTTACCCCTTGGAATATAGATTTTCGATTTTAATTGATGGTGAAGTGGATAATTTTGGCTTAGCATCATAATTAGGTTATAAAGTTGAGGTGGGCGATAAGCCAAGCCATATCACTTGTCAACGGTTCTTGCCCATTTATATTGCTTATTTTCACCAGGAATACCTAATTATCATAATCATTCGTCATTAGAAATACTATATCTGCACACTGATGCTATTTTTATCGATTCCCAAAAGAGGATTGGTGATAGAAACGCCAAGCTATCTACGTGTCTAATGGCGGTGATGTTGGTTTTCGCGCGCGATTGTGACGGTTTCGTGGCATTTTTTGGAGCAGCTGACCCAATTATTTTTACAATTGATCGGTGCCTGGGGAATTTAGAGTTATCGTAGTGATTGTGTTGAAGTTTAATCTCAAATAATCGGCCTACAACTCTTCTAAAAAGCCTACAGAAAAAAATCTCCCGCCATCCGTGGGGGGCACGCCGACGATACTTCCTTCCATTTTATGCACTTTGCACCCTCGTTAATCCTTATTTGACGAAGCCTACTATTAAAGAGTGTTATCGTTAAACCATAAAACCTTTCTTTCATCGTTATCCATCGGTAATTCACCTTAAAACAGGGTCGTCAAGTGACATAACCCTATTTGCGAATCGAACATGACATGCGGTAATTTTATATGTATTTTGGCAAAATTGAAGCTAATTATCATGAATATTATACCATATTGTTAATGAGGAATATATTTTAGGTTGAGGGAACCATAAGCCAGCTGATTCGCTCCACCCACAATGGCAGAAACTGGGTATGTAGGACTATGTATCACATTTCCTTTAGCAAATTCTGACCTTGATGAGTTTTATTTACACAGCGTCTTGAACACCTGTTTGCAGTTCCCCATGTGAAGACGGTGATCAGCCTATTACCTTAAAACGGAAGAGAAACTCCACGGACAATGAGGTTAGTGTTGTCAGTGTAGATATTGAATACAATACTGAAATGTTCAACAATTTGGTTCTATCAAGTTATCTTGCTTATAGGAACTTGAAAATATGCCACCCTGCAAAGTACAATTGAAGCTGGAAAATGAATTGAATGATCAGCCAGCCCACAATGTGGTTGTGGAGTCATCGTCCTGTGAGAGTGATGATGAATGCTCCCAATATGAGAACATAGACACCCAGCTCAGGAGTGTATTCACAGACCTGGATTATAATGCTGACAGCTTCCTGAGCCCACCGAGCATACCTGAACTGCCAAACTGTGTTCTCAGCCCATTGGAGAATGTTGCCAGAGGGGACAGTACACCACACTCTAATAAAAGGCCTGGGTGAGTATTGTTATCATTTACCTAACTAGCATAGTATGTTATTATGGTTTATTGGTTTCATTTAGAAAGGCTCAGACTTTTCAGGCTTTAGTTTTAAAATCAAAACATCTTTATAGGACCAGCAAATCAGATTGCCCATCATCTCCAAAACGGAAATGTCCTCTGCCAGGGCTGACCTGGGCGGACCCCACAGATGTCTGGAAAAGGATGTGTGAGGAGGACAGCCAAGCCACCAATAAGAGGAACCCTAATATGTTTGACAATCATCCTAGCCTTCAGCCTAGGATGAGAGCTATTTTACTGGACTGGCTTAATGAGGTGAGTCTTAATTTTTAAAAGTTATTTGCCTAATATTGTTATTTTGTATCAGGGGTACACTAACCTCTTTGACCTGTCATAAATAGGTTGTGTGGGATCTCTGACCTATTCTTCAGACAGTGATCTACATTCAATTTGTGATAAGAATATCGGTGAACTGCATCTATTTGAAACTCGAGAATTAAACAAGACCTTTGGTTTTGTTACAATAGATTATTGTTACAAACCAGATACAGTTACTTCTGCTCCTATTATTACTTGTTTTTTTGTGACTTGTATCTTTTGTCATTCATCCATTGAGTCAGGGACAGGCTAATGTTAAAGGGGCTTCTACAATCCTTAACTATTTTATCTGCCTACACTACATTTTCTAATGATCTGATATATAAAACATTATGATCCATGGATCATAATGTTATTGATAACATTTTACTAATTATGCTGTTTCTTATAAGTTACTCTGAATCAGCTGTGTCCCCAATTGTGCCTCATGTCGTGTTGTTTTAGCTAATTAATAGTCTATTAATACCAAGTTTAGTCTCCACTACATATTTCTCTACAATTTTTTCATGCTGCAGAGTATTCAAACAATGGGTAAGTAGTTTTATTTTTGTATGTCTTTACAATTGGTCCACATCCACAGCTACCATTCTTAAGCAATAAAATGTTTTTTAGCATAATTCAGCCATAAGTAACACCAGAAATAGGTAGTTTCAGGGATTTCCATTTACAGAACTGTTACTTTTTGTGACCAAACAGGAATGAGGTAATATTGGGGGCAATGACCCCTTTTTTTGCACTGTTCATTGACCTCTTCGAAGCCAATGTGTTTGCAGTTAGATGTATAGTATAATTGTGCTGACTTATTAACTTACAATTGAAGCCTCTGAACTGTGTTGAATCTACTTTATTGCATAATAGATAAATGCCTTTAGGAATTTGGTAAAAATATGCGTTAAAGATGCAAAACACATGTAGCAATTAGTTTATTGGACTTCTTAATGCGGTATTATTTAAGTTATGTACTAATGCGTGAGACATCTTAGTTTTTATGTAATTTGTTGTTTCTATAATGTAGAGCAGGATTACTACAACGTTGGTAGTTCATAAACTCAATGATGTAGGTTATTCAGACATCCTGTTATTTTTTAACAGGCCGATTTGTCCCTGCCGACCTAAATAACCTGTCATTGTAAAATCTATCATTGCCAGGTAGTGTTATCATTATCACTACACTTGAGTTTACGGTAGCCGTTGGTGAAAATTTAAAATGGCGGCGAGTGTTAGCCGCCGTGTCTAATTTTAATCAATTCTTGACTTGGAAACTCTTCAAATCGGTTAGTATCAACCACCTGCGATGTTGTTACCTAAAGTCGCTAAAGACATTTATGAAAACTAAATATCTTAATGCAGACTGTTGAGTAAAAACATAAGTATGTGGACTCGTGCCATGTTCAAGACTGAGTATCGAAGCCACATTAAATTTCTGTTCAAAGAAAGATTGTTACATGTTCAAATTAAAACGTGTTTGGATGGCGTTCACGGGGAATCCTCATCTTTATGTCACAGTAGAAATTAGGTGAAGGAATTTCGGTTCGGACGGAAAACCAGCGAAGACATTGGGCACGATGACTGTGGAAGTGCTTACTCCTGAAACTGTCGCCCTGGTCGAGAGGTTATTACTGAGCTGCTTTAAGATTAGGGCAATAGCATCGATATTTGAGATTTCTAAAAGTACCGGTTGCTGTGACATTCAGGACCAACTTCGCATAAATAAGGGGGCGCAAGATAGGTAGCCGAACTTCTGTCAGTGGTGCAATGAGATACTTTGCGTTGCAGAAATTTTAGATCTTCGTAGCTAACGTCCTAAGATATTGAAGAAAAAAAAAATTCGATCAATGGAGCGGCGTTTTGAGCTCGTAAAACCGCTTGTGCAACACGAAAAAACTCACGCTCACTCACTATCTTTTGGGTTTATCGGGTATTATAGTTGAAATGTTGAGTGCACTGTGGGGTTTTATTAGAACAGTAAGAGTAAATTTAGAAGAAAATATGAATTGTATTCTGTAGTTTCGTAACAACACCCCAGTTCACACTGCCTCTGTTGCTAGGACTTCAGTTCGCGAATGTGGTTCACTGGGCTTGATGTTGTATAGTGTGAAATTTTTTAATATCAAAGGTAAAAAGAGATACCCATTATTTCGATGGAGATACCCAAGAAATAAATATTCTAATCTTACGACAAATATTCTGCGTATTATTCCGTCAAGGATTGCGCAGCTTCGGTGTCTGTTCGTCCGATGCATGACTATGCCGGCCGAATGAGGTGAAATTTTGCATGTTAAGAGGGGAAAATATCGTACGATAAAGTCATATTTTGAAAATATAGTGGACGTTTCAAATGAAGCGTATTTTTAAACAGATTAGATCTATAGTATGCGACGTGGCGGGAGTGCGGGCGAGTATATACATGTCAGTATGTACTAACCCGCACCCCCGCCTGTCGCGTAATATACGTTCGCTTACATTATGTACAGTCGCCTGCAGGACAAGCTGTAATCCCGTAAAATATGTGAGATGAATTCGAGCCACGATCTGGACTTCGATCTATTGTTATAGTGATAATGATAATTAAGGGGGATATATCCCCTAAATTAGCAACTCTACGTATGTCGGTACAAATATCGACAGAAACGACATTGAAATAACGTTCATATCAGTGCGCAAAGTGGCTGCGTCGCTTCGTCTCCGGATACCGCAAAATAGGAGAAAATAATACTTTTAATAATAGAAAAATATTTCCATCGTCTATTCTACAAAGCTATACATACTTAAATTTTAAAACAAGATCTATTAAAGTCAAGTGAGTATTTATGAGTTATCCCAATTTTTCATAAACCGCATCGTCTATATTAAGGGTTATAGTTTTAATAGCCACGTGTATTTTTTTTTTCATAATTTTTGCTTGTACCGCTTAGGAGTTGACCCATTTTCAGTGGAGGCTATTTCAATAAACGCTCGCATGAACTGTCCTAAAGAAGGATAACCTATTGCCATGGTTGCGAGATCTAGCCCGGGTCGACATGAAAGAGAAATTCATACTAGTTTTTTGTGTCGATTACCGCATTTTATTCAGTATTCCTGTCTGCGATAGTGGCCCACTTGTGGGAGTTGTGGGGCCTCACACTGAATAATTCATTTGAACTATAAATCAATTGGTCTTATTTAAATCTAACACTGTGGGAAAAGATAAAATTCATGAACTCATCTGCTTTCGTACATTAGATTTCCATTCCATGTGGATTCAGACTCCATTATCGGACACCTTTTACGAGTAGTGTAGATTTTTTGTCATAACTGTTAAGTCTAAGAACATAAACCCTTAAAGCAAAGTTTTTGAATTTGTTCCTCGATCGACTAACACAAAAACTATTCTCCGATATAGCTGAAAGGGGAATGCCTTCGTCCAAGGGGAATGCTGAAACCGTAATGCAGGGGTTCTTAAACTTTTGGTATTCACGGATCCCTTGCAAAATTTCAAAAACTGATGGACCCCTTCCAAACTTGATTACAGAGAAAGCAATTACAACTTTTTAATAAATCATCCATCCATAATCATCATCATCCATCAGCCTAGTTCGTCCACTGCTGGACATAAGCCTTTCCAGGACTTTGCCACTCTCGGCGGTCATCCTGGAAGAATTGCTCATACTCACACACTCTGGGCAGGCGGGTTGGTGAGCGCGGTGCCGTTATATAAGGCCCGGCTATTAGGGATGGATATACCGCCATCCATCGGTCCCAGACATGGTGGGCCTCCTGGTTTTTTGCCTGTGAGCTGTCCTCTTACTCTCCCCCGAATTACTTCGAGGGGGTCTCCAAGTAAGATGGTGGTACCTCCACAGTCGAGCCCGGCATCAGCTCTACCACTTGATGTTTTTAAATAAAAAAATAAATTAAGTAATAATATTTTAATTTTACATTTCTATTGAATCGAGCACGAACAATCGCAATGGCAATATTTACTTCCCCTTGTCACCGAAAAGTAACAAAGGTTTATTGTAAAGTTTTTGTATTGTGTATGTTATATAGCCTAATATTTCGTTCATATTGATGGTATCAATACATATTTTCGTTGTATATTCATTTTTACTTGCGCGGTAAAGATACAATAACACTGTGCGGCGTTCGGTATCAGACATCATGCCACGGACCCCTAGCACTCACGCTACGGACCCCTTGGGGGTCCAGGGACCCCAGTTTAAGAAACCCTGCCGTAATGGTATGCTAGGCTTGGTAAGTTTTGTATGCAAGTACAGAATTTCGCAGGAATTCCTAGAAAATGCTTTAACGGGGCCCAAATGATACACTTGATATCTTCTTTTTAGTTATCCGTTGGTATAAAATCTACATCACAATAATAAATTGTCAAGTCTTTACATGACACCTGAGGGCACACATGCCGCATTTTAGACTCATTCCCACTAGTTCAACTGAGTAGTTCAACTGTTGAACTACTGCAACTTTTTTCTCAGTAGTTCAACTTAGTACAAATCCATTTAAAAGTTGAACTACCGGGAAAAAATAGTTGAACTCGCATGGAATTTTATTGTTATTATGGAACCTTTTATCAGAAGTTAGGGAAGTTTTGTACATGTACATATTATTATGAGTGGTTTCATAAAAAGTGGATCATAATTTTGTTTATTCAAAAACAATGAAAATTAGAATGTAAAGCCTAAATTTGATTTTGCATACCTATCCTTCAGAAAGGGTAATTGAATCTTGTTACTGATCACTTGGAAAGTTTTCAGTATGAATTTGGCTGTGTCAATCAAAGTCATCTTAGGTTATTAAAAAACTGAATGCGAATTTCTAATATTTAAAAATGAGACAAAATTGAAACACTTTTTTCAAAAACAGATTACAAATTTCTTGAAATTACAATCTGTTGATTTTATTTTACTAGAAATTTGCATTCTGTTTTTGAATAAACCTGAGATGACTTTGATTGATACTGAGAAAAAAGTCCTAGTAGTTCAACGGTTGAACTACTGAGTACCACGGTTGAACTAGACGGACGGAGTCGCATTTTATAATTACGTATATTATGGACCCGAATAGAGAATAGACCCGTTTGCTAGAGGGGTGAATGTAATTAGGGGTCCCTTAAGTTTGTAAACAGAGCGGTTCTTGTAAACCTGTTCATAGGGAACTTGCGTTAAATGATACGTCCTTACAACTACATTTTGTATTTTTAATACAAATATACAATCATGGCAGACTACTGCCTGTGGAAGCATACAGATACGCGACCAGAATTTCGCAGTTAAGAGGAAAGGTTCCGCTTGCATACTACCCTGTTACTCCATGCGGAAAGACCCGCAGTGCAAGAGGGACGGATTCTAGAAAAAAGTCAAAATTACAACTTATTTCACTAATTTTATTATTAAAAAAAAAAACACAAAGGTGTTATGAAATATCTGTCCTGTTAAGAATTTGATAAAGTTTCTACAGAATTTAATCGATAGATAATATGAGCGGGTTTTTGCTCTAATAAGCTTAAGCCTCGACATGAAAACTTTTTTTTTAGAGCCATCTTTGGTATTTTATTTTTCAATATTGGAATGACTTCCGAGGATTCTGTTTCGATATGAGTGTGTATTATATTCCCGGAAGAAATATTTATTTTTTATTTTTTATGTAGTGTTGCTAGATTCTTCAAACCAGGAAGAATAAATTATGGTTTTGCGGAAACTATCCTCTTAATATACGCATGGTGAAATTGGGTTATTGGTGCGCTAAGTCCCTCCGTACCTCTAATACATCTAATGTATTAGACCTAACGTTATCTATGTAACTATATTGCAAAATGAAGTATTCATTCTCATTCATGCTTAATCGACTACCTTCGACGAGTATCCTGTAACCTTAACCATACGACAAGAAGATCTCCTAGGTCCTCTCCTGGTTCTGCGGCCCAATTACAGTATTCTATTGCAGCGCGTATGCAGTGCTGCTGGACGTCAAACGTTTCATTTATAACATTATTTATTTATTTATTAATAACAGTATAAAGCACTCCCTACGTGCCCAATTTTATAATGCTAAAATAAAGTTACCTTAATTTTTTGGTAATTTAGCACGTACGTATCAAAAAAAAATGTTATACCAAGCCATGCCCCCCGCCCAGAATTCGACTCTACATTTCGATTCGATTCGCGGGTTCACTTTTTACACATCATATAAGGTATAGATAGGATTGCTAAAAGCGCTTCAAGACATAAGGCGCCTAAAAATAGTATATTTCGTGACGAGTATAAAATGGCGGAGTGGCGAATGGCGGCGAGGGTAAGAAAACTCATTTTTAATCGTTGCGAACGTTACTTTTTCTACTACCTGATTTACGTATTTAAACATTTAATTTTTCCTTTCAAATTTAATGTATTTTTTGACTTTGCAAAGGGCGGCGCGGTTTATACCTATTTTTTTCAGGCTTCGGCTTTTATTTGTGGCCAGTATCATTTTGTGAAAAAAGAGTCTCAGACGCGATATAATCGATTATGTCGTGAATCGGAACGCAGGGAATTTCGATTGTAAAGACAAACGTCAAAAAGAATCTAATTTTGCAATAAATGAAATTTCAATAAGATATTTCAAACTGACCTGATAGTCATTTCGCAACGGGAAAACGCCCGGAAAGTTCGATTTTCAAAACTTATTTCGAACTTTTCGAAAAATGGAACTTTTGATTACCTTGTCAGAATGGCGTCCCCCAAATACTGTATACGCCCTTGAATAGACTGTGGCTCGGATACTCGTATATTTAACAGACTAGTTTTTTCTAATTTGAGGTTTAGCTTCTCGATCTTGAAAACGACTTCAAGGTTTTCCTCGCCCTTACGTACATCTGCAAGCTAATTCTAGGGGTCAAGTAATATGTTACAAGCCTTAGGTTATTTGACTATTATATTATTTTTATTATTATTATATTTAAGATCTGTATTAATTAATCCTATTACCCCATCCTACCTCGAAGCTCGTTTTCGATTTCTTCATGGTACTCATGACCCCACCTTACGATGTTCTCAATATCTGCTCCTGGATACCCCATGCTTTCATCGTCTTTCTATGACAATTCCTTTTTAATACAAGCAGTCCGATTGTGGAATGGTCTTCCTCTATCTATAAGAAGAGCACCTTCCCCCCCAGTCTTCAAAGGACTGGAAAAGGACTACTTCGTAAGGGTTTACACTCTGAGCAATTTATATTCCCCTTACAGTTAATTTGTTATTTTATTACATACTAGCTTTTGCCCGCGGCTTCGCCCGCGTTGATTTAGTTTTTGTGTAGTACTTTTTATAGAAAGTATTTAAATCTGGTTTGAAGTGTTTTTGGTGCAATTATTTGATCTCCAGGTAAAGTCTCTTTGGCGGGGCCTATTACCTATTAGTTTTTTTTTAAACTACATTAAAAGTTCTGCCCTCAGCCACACGACCCCTCATTTATGGATAGGAGTACTCTTGTGAAGTCTCAAATAAAAAAGTCCAACTAATCTTGTTTCCCCATACAAACTCTGGACCCCCGTTTCAACCCCTTAGAGGTAGAATTTCGAAAAATCCTTCCTTATTCCTTGTATACATTACAAAGGGAAGCTTTGTGCAAAATTTCAGCTTTCTAGGTCCAAGGGTTTGGGCTGTGCGTTGATGAGTGAGTCAGTCCGGACTTCTCTTTTTATATATATGATGATATATTTATTTATCTATTAATCTAATCTATCATTTATCTATCTATTAATGTTATTTACTCGTATCTATGATATGTATTTTATTTATCTTATTCATTAATATACCTTTAACATATATACGTATACTAGATAAAATTAATTCTTGATAATTGATTTAATCCCCTCGAAACTATTTTTTGATCTCAGAGTTGATCCTCTACTAAAATGTCTTTAGTGAGGAAAAAGGCTGAGACCGTATGAAAGAAAGTATTTCTTGTTCTCTGAATTGAGAGTCTTTGGCGAGGCTGAAGGTCGAGCTTCGTTTCCGAACTATGTAATTTTTTTGATACCTGGTTTGTTCCCCTTGTATATCCTATACAGTGGTAAAATTTGTTATAGAAAAATATACTAATTTAACTGTGTAACATCTACCGACAAAATAAACATAGCAAACTAAAATTTCTCACGACCACCTAGTTTAAATAATGAACCTCCGAGTAAATTACACAACTTTCGAAAGAAATACTAACTTAAACATTACTTAAAAAACATAGTCAAAAACAAAACTATGAACCAAAAGTCAAAAATAGGTGCGACGACGAGCGAAGCTTGTGTGTAAGACAAAATAAGGAGCCAAGCGAAGCGGAGCGGAGCGAGGCAGTCTCCAGCTTTAACAGAATTCATGACATACAAAAAAAATAATTTTTATTCGAAGATCTACGATAAAAATAGCTGACAGTAGTTTGCGAAATTTTCAGTATTTCATTCGGTAGTTTTCGTATATTTATTAGCACATAAGTTTTCGGTAGATTAGTATTTAAAGCAGTAACATTCATAAATTGAACATCCTTATTTTTAATTTAGTTTTCGGAGCTTTTATAACTACCCTTTTTAAACTAGTTTCTTTCACCCAAAGGTTGCCTGGAAGAGATTGCTGTAAGCGAAAAGGCCGCCTCATTGTACTTAAGTAATTTGTATATTGTGATTTCATGATTTTTCTTTTCCTTTCTTTGGTGTGCAAATAAGTTATATTGTATTAATTTGTATTGTAATAGACATTTCGAATAAACATCGCGGCCATGCTATTCACCACTATCTCTGTCTATAATCGCACATGGAAATACTGATAGCATTAAAAACAATAGCAGTCCATGTGTGTGTTGTCGATTGCTCAAATCCCATATTGTTTTCGATGCATATTGTCATCGAAATAATTATTTCGATGCATATTGTGATGGGCCTGTGCTGACAGTACAGCAAGAGCAGGCGGCCATTTCTATTCCCAAGGTTTATTAATTCGGGTAATACTGAAAAATAATACCAACGCGTAGTACCATTGTTGTGTAGGCTTCCTTATTCTAAATGTGCCTTCGTTATAGTGAAATCCGTTATTAATATTATGTTGGTGATCATTGAACCTTGTTCCTGGTCCCTGGCCGGGTCTCCGGTATGGGTTCGGGCGGTTGATTGGATTTCACCTTGTATAATAATATTTTACCTATAATTTTAATCGTATATACTACATGTAACAGAAAGGTGTAACCATATTTGAAGAGCTTATTCAGTCAATGGAATAGAACAACTTTTACTATGGGGTCAACCCTGAAATCTCAAAAAAAAATCTGCCCTTCCATACATTTCGGCCGAGCGGCATTGCATTTTCCTATGAAGCAAGTAATTTTTTTTTTCGAATTACAGGATTTGTTCCATAGTAAAAGTTGTTCTTAACCATTGACTGAATAAGCTCTTCAAATATGGTTACACCTTTCTGTTACACCTTGTATATTGCTACATAAATTAAATAAACATGTAATCTAAGTAGTTCGTGTACATTTATTATTTTATTACATTTATTATTTTATTACATATATTTTTATAAGATTAAAATTTGACTTGTGAAACGTGTATTATATATACCTACTTTGAAAAATGAACTTTTTGAATTTTTGAATTTTGAATGCCTTTCATGGACTCTAATTCATCAATATGCTCATCATCCAGTCCTCAAGCCCTTCTCCGTCCACAGGTGTGCGAGGTGTATAAGCTGCACCGGGAGACATTCCACCTGACTGTAGACTATGTAGACCGGTACCTCTCTAACACTGAAGATGTGCAGAAGGGGCGGCTGCAACTTATAGGTGAGGTTCTAATATATTTCTTACCGTAGGTTATAATATACAGTGTCTTAAATCTTACTTGGCCGTCCGTATTGAGGCTCGTCTCATCCTAAAAACTATGCCTGCGCGAGAGAGGTGCCTCACTTCGCGCGGCCAGGTAAGATTGCGCATACTGTACTGGATAAGCAAAAGCACGGAATAAAATTTGGCCATTTAGGTGAGTGTAGGTGATAGGGACTGTCTTTGTCTAGATTGTTTTAGGATACAATTAGCACATCTTTTATATTTTTGTAAAACATATTAAGTGCTTCTGTATGTTTTTTGATTCAATAAATATTTTTTTGTATTTAAAATAGCGTTTATGACTCATTTTGGAAGAAGCGAAAGAAGTGTGTTAGTAGTTTCTGCTTACCCCCTTAGGAGACTCGCGTAAGTATAGATCTGTAGTAGGGTGGCCCAAATTTTCGTATTTTTCTAATTTACCACGGGGCACCCCTTCAATGTGTTCTCTGTAGCTTAAAATATATATTTTTTTCATGTTTAAGTAGTGCTTACACAGCTTAAATTTTTTTAATTCTCATACATTTAGCGATCTTTTATACTGATATTAAAATTTTCATCAAATGCAGAAAGTTAGCCTTTGAAGCGTAGATAATGAAAAACATTTTTATTTCATAAGAATATCTGCACTTCACCCTTGAGAATAAAAAATCACATAACGCGAATAAATTCCCCTTTTCAAAATTTGATCACTGTCAAAATAAAACGGGCGGAGGTAGAGGGCGTTTCACGCAAGAATTCCCCTGTCAAAGTACTTATTGTTAAAAAATAAAGAAGTCCCCTGTCAAAGTACTTATTATCAAAAACTCAAGACGAAAATGCTTTAAACCGCGGAACTTCTTTCGTGATAAGAACACATTTTCGTCTTTATTTTTTGACAATGGTGTCGATTCGGCGCAATACAACTTAACTAACTTGACAGGACTAACCTTATTTTGAGCGTTCTGTCTTTGTCTTTTCGATACAGAAAGAAAAAGACAACGTTCAAACTAAGTTTAGTCCTGTCAAATAAGTTATTATTATTATTAGCCGTTTTATCTGGCTTCTTTAAACGTGTCTGCGCACATTAGTTCCGCCAATATCTTGTTTTAAGCGAAAAGACTGTCAAATAAGTTAAGTCGTGTTGCGCCGAATCGACACAAATAAGTACTTTGACAGGGGACTTCTTTATTTTTTAACAATAAGTACTTTGACAGGGGATTTCTTGCGTGAAACTCACTCTAGAGATAATTTAAAATGCAACTGTTTGTCAGTTTGTAATTTTAAATCTTTGATTTTAGGTGATGTTGGTTTTGTTTTTTTTATCTAAATCTTGGGTTTTGTAAATGAAGTGGACGGAATTGGAAACTATAAAAATAATTGAACTGTATAGAGAATGAGTGTTTGTGGAATACCTAAACCTAATATTATTTTAAAAACAAGCGCAGCGTCTTTAGATATTGTGAAAAATAGATTAGCAGATTCTGTATATAACTTCATTTCATAATGTGCTTAAATAAACTTCTTAAATGGCGACGACATCAAACAGCGTCGAATGTTTATATTTCTGACTTTCCTCTTTCACACTACTAAATAGCATAAAATGTAAAAGGTTACTAGACAAAAGCGAGTAGAGTACTGTAGTCGAATAAATAGTACGCTAGTAACTCTACTTCTAACTAGCCCAAATGTAAACCATGCTAAGCGTTATCCACTCTACTCGCCTATCTACTATATTTAGTAGTATTCTGTAATAGTTTACTTTTAGCTAGGTTATTAGTACTTTTATCGCTGTTAATCTACTAGTTACTATAGCCGTGTAAACTAAGCTTAAAAGTGCGTTGATATAGTATTTAATCAAGCATTGAAATTAACTTCGTGATTAGAAGTTCGTTTAATAAATATATATTTGTAACTGTAAAACCACACATATTGACGACAATAAACCACATTGACGACATAAGCCTAATTTTAAATTCGAATTTACCCCCCCTCCTGAGGTAAATTCTAGGCCCACGCCTGACACAAACAATAGCTGAACCTAAAACCTTTCCAGGTATAACATGTTTATTCATCGCGGCGAAAGTGGAGGAAGTTTACCCGCCCAAGATCGGCGAGTTCGCGTACGTGACCGACGGAGCTTGCACCAGTGACGAGATCCTTCTAGAAGAGCTCCTCATCCTGAAGATCCTCTCGTGGAGCCTCACCCCCATCACAGTGAACAGCTGGCTCAATGTCTACATGCAGCTGGCGAGCGAAGCGCGCGGCGCAAAGCGCAGACTCTTAAGTGAAAGTGATAGTGGCGTGAACTCTTTGCGGGGATACACTTTTGTTTTCCCCCAGTACTCTTCCCTAGAATTTGTGATATGTGGACAATTGATAGACTTAACAGTTTTGCATGTGGACGTTAATAACTTCAACTACAGCCTGGTGGCGGCCGCGGCGATGGCTCACACGTTCAATAAGGAGCTCGCGTTGCGGGTTTCAGGTTAGTCGATGCTGTTTCGATGTTGTTTTTGTTGTAGATTATTTAATTAATAGGAACTATAATCGAGGAGATACAAATTAACGTTATCTCATTACTATATCTATAGAAACAGAAGAAAGAATGTAAATCTGGATGTGAGGAGTTCTGTACCGGGATTCGAATCCGGGACCTCTCCTTTGCCGGGCGATTGCTTTCAGAGCTCACATCCAGATGTACTTTTCTCTTGCATTTCTATACCGAAATTATATAATGTTAATTTAATTAATCATCTGATGTCAGGTGTGCAAACATTGGAATATCGGTCTGACCTACAAAAAGAATACAATGCATTTCAAGTTCAAATAATATTTAGAGCTGTATAAAATCACATCGCTTGCACTTAAATTTCAGCATTCAGAGACGCCCCACCACCTCAGTGTGGCGTGGCGTCTCTCATACACATAGGAAATCGCCTGCCAACAACACACTACTCCGCCACGCTGTCTGACGAGGCCTTAAACCAATCGCATATAGCAAATGGTTTCCTTTGTTATAAAACTATTTTGCTCAAGAGTTAAACTAGACATCTCCCATTCCAGGGTTCACGTGGGACGCCCTGGAGCCGTGCTACAACTGGCTGGCGCCGTTCGTGGAGGTGGTGCGAGGGGAGGGTGCCGTGAGCGTGGTGCGCGCGGGGGACGGGGAGTTCGTGCACTGCGCGGGCGGACTGCACCTCATCTGTCCCGACCTCAACGTTGACGAGAGCCATCGGATACAATCGCACAACGTCTCTCTCGACATGTTTGTGAGTACATCTCTAACTCGACTATACGCTATTTAGTGAGACGATGCAAAGCGATCCATTCACCACTCAGTATTATGAAATTATGATACTTAATTTTAGTAAACGATGCTTCTGACATGTATGACTTCTGTTACAAAATGCAACTACACATGATTATCATAGTACGAAGGTGGGGTCACGAGCGGTTACAGGTGTCGGTCGGGGTAATGACCCGTTTTGCATCCTCTCGTTGAAAAGCGTTATACAACTGAATTAATTTGAATGCAGTTTTCAGTAAAAATTACTTCACTTTTAACTCTGAGGTTTCGTAAAGAATGCACGGCCGCAGTTGGGCCGCTAGTAGTTGCCCGGAAGTCACTTCGACACAAAAGTAAGCTAGACCATTGGCGTCGTTATGGAAGCTGAAGTAGGCTACAACATCATTCTTGAAAGCCTGCACAGAGTGCAAAGTGGTGGTAGCTCGCACGATAACGTATGTACTTGCTTATGGCGAACGTTCTTTGTTTTGTAATTGCATGGCACTTGTTTTTATTATTAAAATCTTGTTTTGCGGTGCGTGGCGAACATAGCAATTTAATTAACTCTCAATGTAAAAACCGATTTATTATTTAATAAGACGTACCGCTCGATCATCATCTTAAATCTTCACAATATTTTCTGACAAGGTTTCTCCTGATGAACCCGTAAAATAATAGTCCATCAAATTAGAACGTTTAATAACAATAATTATAGAAAACTAGCTTTTGCCCACGGCTTCGCCCGCGTTGATTAAGTTTTTGTATAGTCGTATCGAATCTGTAAATATTTTTCAGCTCATTATTTTTTTAGTGCGTAGTTGACCTGACTGGTTTCGAGATATGGAGTGTTTTGGAGCCTCATCATCTCTAATTTGATCCCCATGTAAAGTGTCTTTGACGAGGCCGAAGGCCGAGCCGCTTTTCTGATCGACACTATTTTTTGTTCTCTGAATTAATCCTCTGCTAATGTCTCTTTAGCGGTCCTTGATCATTTATTTAATCCCCTAGTATAGTATATTATGTTTGGCGAGGATGAAGGCCATGCCGCGTCTATGAACGACACTATTTCTTGTTCCCATGGGAACTGATTTATGGGATAAAAAGGAGCCTATGTCCTATACCAGGTCTCGAACTACATTTGTGCAAAGTTTCAGGCCAATCGGTTCAGTAATTCAAATTCAAATAGTTTATTTTGCAAAGCAGGTATAGATATATACACTTTTTACACGTCAAATTTAATCTAATAAAGAAAATATATGTAATAAAATAATAAATGTACATGAACTAAATTAAAGGTTTATTTAATTTATGTAGCAATATATTTACGATTAAAATGATAGGTAAAATATATATTATACAAGGTAAAATCCAATCAGCCGCCCGAACCCATACCGGAGACCCGGCCAGGGACCAGGAACAAGGCGGCATCCATCCAAACAAACATCCATCCAAACTTTCGCATTTATAACATTAGTGGGATAAGAATTCTATTCGTACAGTTTAAGCACAATCCTTCTTATTTAGTAGGGGTAGTTGAATACCAGCACTATACGTTTGTTTTTTGGTAGCAAATAGCTGAGCTACGTTATTTATCATGTTAAATTCATAATTTCACTTTTATAATTTATGAATTGTATATTATCTGAACAATTATGTCCCTATTCTAATCGTAACCTCTCCTTCGCAGGATAAAGTATACCAGCACTTCCTAGACCAATCCGTATCGCAGCCGGAAGCGACGCCGGGAACATCGCAGGAGTCCGAGCACCTTTTCCCCCCTACCCCGCCCGCGTCCGACCAGAAGAGCCCAAAGACTCCCTCCACGAAGACCCCCTCCACCAGGCATCAGATCACGGCCGAGCTCAGGCTACACGTGCAGGTGGAATGATGGTGCGCTGGAGTGACGTGGTTGGTGGACCGTGTCAGCTTGTTATTGGTTTATTTGTTGGTTATTTTACAGTTTTAGTGCTGATGAGTAGACGTGCGTACCACGAAGCAATAAGGAAGAGGAGTTGGTGTTTGAATTAAGCCATGTTACGATCAATTCGGCCATAACGTCACTAAAGGGAGCGATTGCGATTAGTGGCATGTGCTCTGTGATTGGTGGATCGGCGGAGCTAACCTTACCCGTACCTCTGCCTTCTACCCCGCGCAGTGTCACACAGTTTTCCCTGGAGAAATTAACCATCGCCAACTCCTCTGCTTTATTGCTCCATGCGTGTATACTCATACATGCATATGAATCTAGCAGCCGGTTTATCTGGCTTCCGATATCGACTTTTAGACGATTGTCCTTTAGCTTCAGATATGGCCAAAACCGTTTTTTCAAGCGTGAACCTGCAACTAAGGATACCACACATACAATTATAAAAAAAATGCAATTTATTTTAAAACAGTGGTGTCGTATAACGAAAAAAATTCAGTTGGATTTTTGACTGATCATAGCCTAGCTATGTAAGGTCTTTCAATTTAAATTCAAAGTAATTTAGGAGGTGATTCAGTATCGTTAATACATTTTATTCCACTGCAAAGCACTTTTTTTGCGCGAACTTTTTTTCTCTTAGTACAAAGTGATCCGATCAGCTGACTCAGTTTGTATGGACAAGTGAAGAAAAAGTTCGCGCAAAAAAAAGTACTTTGCAGTGGAATGTGATGTATTAACTATACTGAATCACCTCCTAAATTACTTTCCATTTAAATTGAAAGACTTCATATATTTTTTTAAATGTGCCTTTTAAACAATATTCAAGAATAAGCAAATGATTTCGAACCAGAACTTTATTATTCCTTTTACTAACTGTTGTGGAATTAATAGAGCTTTTGTTTTCTGCTTGTTAACACGCTAAAACTACTAAACTGCGTGTGTGCATGCGACTTATATTTTGAAGAGGAATAAAAAGTTTTACTTTTAAATACTTTACGTTTTGTTATGACAATTTTGGTTAAAAAAGACTTTGTTTTCTTTGCACTCAACATAAATTTAGCTGCAGAAAAAATACAAAATAATACTAAACGAATTCATTGATCACGCGGGGAGCAAGAAGTAACAAAGCAATATTTTTACTGAAGGACCATCAACGGATTATTGGAGAGTAAAATCTATAATCATATGCTGACCAAATTGGTGACGTACTGAAGAAGGGCAATGTCAAAAGTACCCGGAATAGAAGAGCTTGTATGACTAGATTGATGGATGTAGAAGATGCGAAAGAGGTGTGTCTGGATCGTAGCAGATGGAAATCTGTAGTCTCTGCCTACCCCTCTGGGAGACATGCGTGAGTATATGTATGTATGTAAACCTACAATCAGTCCACCATCCATGTCACTGCACAGCTTCACCCACTCGTGTTATTGTAAAATACACAATATTGTTATTTTAAATGGATCTGTTTCAAATACCAGTCAACATTGAATGCAGTAAAAAACGTTTAGCAGAAACTAATTTGTTTTTAAAAACCTGTGACTATGTACTCTGGCATTCTTTATTTTTATGAAAATGTTCCTATTTTAATAAAATACAAATTTTAATGCACAGACATTCCAATTTAGACAACCATCTTTATTAATAAGACCGTTCATTATATTATTATTCTCTTTACTAAATGTAAATAAAGTGTTAATGCATTGAATTATCACAATCATATTTTAATCTAAGTGATATTGCTTTTTATGTAATAAAAGGAACTTGGTCGAAATTTTCATTTCCTACAATTTTAAATCCAGGACATTTTAGATGCATTATTGACATTTCGTTGTAAGGTACCTCAATTTTTTTTATTATCTGTTTGGACTGTATTTTTCTATCAGGCGTCTTTTGTACCCCAATCGCTTGTGTTTCTTTATATAATTACTTATAAACGCTTATTAGTAATCCAGTTTAATTTTGATGTATTTTTGTGTAAATAAGACAATTATAATTAATTTATTTTTCATTGATATGTTTGTGAGACTGAAGGAAGAAAAGACTAAAGGTTTGCGTTTTGGATATGAAAACGGAGATGTAGCAATTCAAGGGATTTTCAATATCACTATCTTTATATAAACTAGCATCAATTTATTATTAACCAAAGACTGCCTTTAACTAAACGCTATTAGATCTAGAAAATTGAAAGCTGAAATTAAACTTAAATCAAATTGTATTAAGTAATCCCTGAACAACATTGAACATCATCATTTTCATGAATAGATTATTCTCATTTTGAATAGCTTGGTTATTATTATAGAAAAGAAATGGATACACTTAAAATTCAATTTCAATCGGAAAAATAATTATATGGTTAAAATAATCTCAAATAAAAAAGTCTATTACTGAAATTATTTATTCCTAGATACTGCTAGATTTAAGTATCTATCTAAAATCCCATTTCGAAATCTTTAAAATATAACATTTTAAACGTACCTATGATTTATTTACTACGCAAAATAATTACCTGTATTCAGACCTTTGTAACGTTATAAATTAACTAGATAAGTAATATTATAAAAAAAAATATTATTTGTTATAATGATTATAAAAAAAACTTGAAACACTTGAATCATAGAGATTGTTTGTGGGTGACGTTGGATGTAGGAGATAATCTCTGGAGTTAATTCATTCTCTGGAAAAACAATTTGATATTCAAGTTACGTTTTTGCAAACCCAAAACGGTATGAACCGCCGTTTAGACATGCCATAGAAATAGGACGTTTCTCAAACGCGGAACATTTTGATTTCATAATTACATTCTTTAATTATTAAGTGATTACGTATCCAAATCACAATCAAATCCAATTGTCACAATCCTAGGAATCAAATTGAATCATTTGTTTTCGAGATTTTGGCGTTCGTGTGACTGATACGCGCACACAAAGGTGTGCATCTCACTGTTCCCATGAATTTTTACCCTTTCTTGCTTTTCGATTTTATATAATAGAAATTGGTAAACACTTAATAAAGTGTTTACATTGATTCGTTACCCCTCCCCTATTAATCCTTACTAATGGCAAAAAATTACGTTATGTACTTTGGTTATGTATGAATATAAAGCACTATATTGTTACAATCATTTTGGCATAAAATGTTAATTAACGCTTGCATACAAAAAAAGTATTTTTATTTTGTAACCTATGCTGACGTCATCCTTAAAACGTTTTTTTTATAACGCTATTAAAGGTCTGCGTTATTAATAGTAAAATGTCATACATATTGAATACTATAACGCCTAGGTAATACATAGTTCTTGAAGCAAGTTGATTCGGCCGGGGGAGTATGTATTTTATGTAGTTAATTCGTTAGCACTAAGTTGAACGATTACGCTTATACCCCTAAGGTGGATATTCACCTTATAATAAGACTTGGATAAACTCGTTGCACGAAACGAGTAATTGTTGCATTGTTAGCAGCAATAGTGTGCTTGTAGGATATAAGTTATTTTTATATCAATTTATTTGAAAATTATAGAATTAAATGAGACTTGAGGATAATTCATGATTTATATAAAACGGCTCACCTCAATACGTGTTATGATCGGGAAAGCCGACCAGTTTCAGCAGATTTAGACTGCCTGCCGTCGTCGCGTAAACGTCTATACTCGCCCAGATGAAGGCAGTCTAAATCTGCTGAAACTGGTCGGCTTTCCCGATCATAACACGTATTGAGATGAGCCGTTTTTATATAAATTATTTGAAAATAATATAAAAAAGTAATTTAGTAGAATGTTTTTTTTTTCGAATTGTAATCCAAAATTCAAGCTGTGTGATCTCATTCAGTTCAACGAGAAGCCATATGTTGTAATGTTTTCGAAACTGATATTTTGTCATTTGTGCAATAAATATGCATTGATATTTCATTACATTTTCTATGTGTACAGTTTGAATGTTGTGGCGATAGTATTATAATAAATAAAATGGTGTTAAACATGACTATGTTTCGTTTATTTATTGAGTATTGAAACTAGGTTTAATAATAAAATGTAATAACAATCACGATCGCCGTCATCCCTTGTAGGATATGGCACACTAATTCAGAACATTGTAAATAAACAATGTTATACAAAAATAATAATCTCAATTACTAGATATAACCGAATCCATCAGCTCTTCTAGCCCCGAGGATCTGCCATCCTGAAAAAAAATGAACATTGTGAGTGTTGTGTTTTCTATTCGTAGATTTTTGTACCTTGAGGCTTTTTCTGGTACAGGTAATATTATTTTTTCACTTCGCATGCTCTAAAAAGTACTGGTTTATGCTTGCTGCAAGCTGACTAAAACTCGTTTCAAGCTCTAGTGCAGAGGTTCCCAACCTTTTACCATACGCGCCTCCCCCAATTTTATTCTAAAATCATGACGCCCCTCCTTTACATGTTAGTTTGCGAAAGGCGTACACGTTCGTTGTTGGACACCTACGATTTTACCTACCTACCTCTTTTTTTAATATAAATAAATAAACGATTAAAATATAAATGGGCGTATTTTGTTCAAATAACAAGTAGGTAATCAACCATCAAAAGTAAATAAAACATAATAAATCGCAATGATAACGTCAAGTGATATAGTTTCTTTTTGAAGCCACCCCCTCCCCCTGTTGGGTCATTCTTCTCACCCCACTGGTTGGAAACACCTGCTCTAGTGCATAAAAGAGTTTACTTCTTGTAAGACTATGGCAATATCACATAATAACTACTTACAGAAGGTTCACTCCGCATAACTAGCGAAAACAAGCGCACGCACACATAGACGCGTACGTACGACGATTTCGGATGAACTGTCGAATGCCAATACAAATTCTGCCGAGATCATCATACGTACGCGTCTATGCATGTGTCCATCTGTTTTCGCTCGTAGTATCCATGGTAAAATAAAACAAGGTATGTTCCTTGCTGATTTGGATCGGCCCAAGCATACGTCATGACGCTATGGACGGTCCTCAAACTTTAAAAGTCGGGAATCATGGAAATTTTCATGTCCTTATAAATAAATTACTAGGTAGCATGTGAGACATAGGCCTCCAATATTTCGCCACTATTTGCGGTCCACCGTCATCCTCATCCAGCCAATATCCGCAACGTCCTTCAGCGTCGGCCCAGCAGGCACGAGGTCGGCCTACGCTACGATTTGCTGTAAGTGGTCTCCATTCCAACGCCTTTCGGCCCCAACGGCCATCATGTCGACGAAGGGTAGCACTTCCAAACTAGTTACCTGTGTATCGTAACCTGTGGCCCGGCGGTGACGGAGGACGCGTCCTGTGGCGTGAGGAACACGAACTGTCTGTTCTGATTCTTGAGCGCGTGGTCGATCAGTAGCTCCATAACTATCTTACGGTTCACGTTGTCCTACAGAAAATAGACGATTAAGACACATCAGAAATAACAATGCAGTTATTATAATTTTAATCGTATATATATTGCTACATAAATTAAATAAACATCTTTATTACATATATTTTTATAAGATTAAAATTTGACTTGTGAAACGTGTATTATACAAGGTGACTTTTTGATCATCGTCCAAATTCATACTGGAGGCTTAATAAGTGATCAGTATCTTGGATCAGTAACAATTTTTGTGAAACTCGTAAATTGAAATTTCGGCTTCCCATAGAAATTCAGTTCCACTCCCGAGTGAATCACTATGGGGAGTCGAAATTTCATTTTACGAATTTCACCAAAATTGTTATTGATCCATGATACTGATCACTTACCAAGCCACCAGTATGAATTTGGACGATGATTAAAAATTCACCTTGTATATTATATACCTACTTTGCAAAATAAACTTTTTGAATTTTGAACGTTATTTTTTTTTAAATTTGAGTTATACTTGTTCAAATCTGTAAGATTTTGTTTCTTTATACTTGCTATTGTCGGCACTTGGTGAAACTTGAAACACATCTTGAATTAAAAATACTTGTACATTATAGTTTCACTTTATTTATGTTAACTCCCAACCGGTTTCGGATTTTACTCCATTTTCAAGGGAAGATGTTAATTATGATATAATTATGTCAAATATGATGATATTATCATTGTTTACGTTGCTCAGAGCTAGTGCCTGGAGTCAGTGAAATATTTTAATCAACATCTTCCCTTGAAAATTGAGTAAAATCCGAAACCGGTTGGGAGTTAACATAAATAAAGTGAAACTATAATGTACAAGTGTTTTTAATTCAAGATTTTGTTTCTTCTTCCACATTTGTCAATGAACACATACAGGGTCTGTGTCTGGTGAAAATAGGGTGACAGTGACAGTTTATATTATGCCGTAATAGTATTTTTCATTACGAGTGCGGAAAGCCTGTCATTGCAAAGAGTTCCGACAAATGTCTACCCGAGCCGAGGCGCAGCCGAAGGTGAGGGTTGACAGTCGGAACAAGTTGCAATGACGGTTCCGCACGTGTACTGAACAACTATTTTTAATACAGTTGCGAAAAAATGAAGCAATTTAATAAAATAATAAAAACACAATAAACTCAACTAACTAATACTCCACGCAATAAATTCTTCGTATGTAGATATGTAGCGACTTTTTGAATTTTCCGGTAAAATGTTCTCCGAAGCATTTTGTGCAATTATACTGAGTTCCGGTGGTGTTAATTCAAATAAAATATCCTCGAAATTTCTCATTTTGTGCAACAAACAACTAAACCCGCAAAGAAAATTTTTGGGAAATGGCGCCAACCGTAAAATAATATAAGCAGAGATTTTTTTTTTTTCCTCAATTTGTCCCATTTTTGGACAGGCAAAGGTATCTAAGAGACCGCAGAGATTTTTTTTTGTTTTCTTCACCCATTCTGAGTAGGCAAAGGGAACTTTGCCCATACAGCCAAGTCTCCAGTAGAATTTTTTTATTGATATGAAATGAAAATGAAATTTAATGAGATGAAATGAAATGAAACCTAACCTAACTCATTGAATCAAATCATTAAATTTGATATTGAAACAAATTAGTACCTTCTTTTTAGAAATATTTGCATGAATCATAAAAACTTCTATGAATTTTTTTTTGTAAAAACTTCGTGGTTGGTTTTTTCTTTTTAATATACATTATTTTGACAGTTGGGAAAGAGAACGCACGAGTTCGGAAAAGGTAAAGAAAAAGCTCGAGTATGTAATAGCCTACATCCCGAACGCTATACGTCCCTGCAATACGCCACTTTTTGAGCAACTGTATTAAAAAGATATTAGGGGCGTTTCCTCGTGGTCCTACTAATTTGTTCTATCGTAGGACCAATAAATACAACAAATACAAAACTAGTATTATTTGACAAAAGTAGTAAAACCATTGTTTGATTTTTAAAAAACTTGGTTTGTGCAAATGTGAAGGATTTATTTAAAAAATTATGTTAGGTACCGAACCCTCACTCTTAGATTTTGGCTTAACTTTGTCTAGTTTTTTATTCGGATTAGTAGGACACGGTGACATGTGTTCTATGAATAGTACTTGTCTAAATAGACCGACTGCAACCAGAGTCCGTGTAAAGAGACAAGGAGCGTCAAGTTTACTTTTCCAGTATTGGTATTATTTAGTTAGTAAAACGAATAAAACAGGTAAAAACTCTGGACGGCTATTATATTCTGACAAATAGGTTGTCACACTATGAGAAAAGTTGTCGAAGATGACCTCATTTCAATAATTTTATCCTCGGGGACCTACTAATTTCTTCTATCATAGGAATACGACGAAGCCTAGTTCCCCGTTAGGCCTCGTCTAGGGTATCTTCCCCCCTAGAAAAAAATCAAGTACTGATCTAAAAGGTCCGAGTATGCGGAATGTATGTATTCTTCAATTGTTTTAAAGTAATTTTTCCTTGTTGTGAATGGTGGTGAGAGTTCTAGGTGAGCCACTTAGCCGCGAGGGAGGGGCCTTACCTTACCCCCCCCGGTTTTTAACGCCAATGGATTTAAATCAGCCCAGATGAAAAGGGATCTACATACTGACTTTGCTTTCTGTTGCTTTTTTGTCGTTATCGGGGACAAGGTGTCAAAGTAACAGATGTCAAAACTGACGGATGATTTTTTTCCGCTTTTTTAATATTATGATAATTTTTTGAAAGATGTCAAAATTGTCAGTTGACAAATGTCATGTTTTTGAAAGATGCAATGTTTTTACAGTTTTTGACAGATAAAATTTTCGAAGTATTGTTTGACATATTATATCAAAAAACATAAAAAGTTTATCATATTTCATCATGTACATATTACTTATATTTTTTTCTTAAATTTTTGACAGATGTCAAAATTTACAATGATTTTTTCAATATATATAGAACTTAAGACAGAGCTGGTTGAAGACACCGTTAATTCACGACCGTAGCAGTAAATAATACAACTACATAACTCACCATAAACACATCGAACTCGTCCATAAAGTAGAAGGGCAGCTCGATACACTCCCACAGCGACATAATGAAGGCTACGGTCGAGTATGACCTCTCTCCCCCGGACAGAGAGCTGGTGGAGGACGCCACTCGCTTGCCGGTTGATTCTCGACCGGAACAGTAGATCTCGAGTATGCCCCGCGCATTGTCTATCTCCATGCGGCCCTGTGAAACAATAATTGTGATTGCGGTTTTCCCATCCGCGTATATGAGTCCCCAGTATCAATCAAAGTGACCATATACACCGTGACTTTTTGACCCGAAAGGTATGTGATCTAAACAAGGAGTACTATCAATACTAATGGTTAAATTGAATATTGGCATAACATGGTAGCGCGGCAAAATGACGAGAACAGAACAACTGTGGGAAAACATCGCGGCTACACTGTGTCGAATGGGGCGAGGGGAGAAGAAGGGGCGTGGGGACGGTGCCGGACAGTCACTTCACGCTCCTCAGTGCTCTGAACTATGAATATTAAAATTTGGAGTACTATCAATGGTGTGGAGATGTTCACCTTCGTGAACAATTCGCAGTTCCAAGCGACCTCACTGTACGGCGATGAATCTTGTATTCTGTGGCTGAACGTAGGTAAGTACGTAGGTGACTACCAGCTGTGGTACTATAGTTCACGAATTAAACTCGTGTGTTACATAAGAAAAATGACTATAATAATTCGTATTTTTTAGATGTTTGTATTTCAACCACACGTATCGATAGTACCTGTGTAGATCATGTACCTTTCGGGTCAAAAATGGACAAAATGTCGGCGTGTATAATAATGTGTGTTATATAACACTTACCGAATAACCACGTAAAGTCAGTATGGACTGGAAGCAGTACTGCACGCGCCGTGCGATGTAATTTTGTACTTGGTGAGAGAAGTTCAAGTGGTTGTCCGATGTCTCCTTGATCTAAGACGGTAATACGGGGATATAGTCAATATAGAAGGCGAGAATAGAATACAATACAAATTTATTATCTTCTACAACACAATACAGAAAATACAAAAGCAATCAAAATAGGAAAAAAAATTGGAATAATAAAACAAAGTGATTTAACAAGTCATGTGTAACAACAGACAAAAGGGCTTAGAACAGACATCATGACGCGACCAACTCAGTTGTGGGCGTGGCCAAATGTCATGCTGTTTCATTTCGATGTAAGGTGCACGCTCCAGGACAATACAATCGTGCCGATATCGTCGTTTCAGGAGAAACCATATTTTGGCAAGACTGAACGTTTTCCAACATTATTTTTGGTATAAATATAAATAATAAATTTAATATTTAAATTTATTAATGTTAAAATCTAAAGCTAGAAAGCTGCATGATCGTGCCTCCTGCCACTCAGAAGGTTAAGCATTCAACCGGTGTGTGGCGCTTTTGAGCCACGGAAGGTGAATCCAGGAGGGCTACACCGAAGTGAAAAAATTCGATCGATCTCTACCCAATGCGTGTTTCAGAGCAGGACGTATGCTCGAACGATAAACGATCGACACAATCCTTTTGGTAGTACCTCGCCAGGGTATTATATTATCGAAGATTACCTCATTAATAAGCTTATTCAATCCGTCCAGCATCTGCTTCGTCCTCCAATACTTCGTCTTGACCTGTAACAACGTCTCGGCGACTTGACTCTTGGTGAGACCGTCGCTGCGGATCGAACTCAACTTCATTTGAGTCTTCTTGAGCTCTTTGAAGACCAAGGTTTTCTCCCTGAAATATTTCATGAGATTGTTGAGAGGTTCTACATCTCATCTTTACCAGCCTGCGAGGCGCGGGCCCATCTTTAGGTAAGTAAGGACATAAGATTTAAGAACGGGTTTAAGACCAACTGAAGGCAAATGATGTACGACAGTCATATAAGGTGACTTGATTATAGCCAAATTCGTACTCGAGATTTTGTAAGTCATCATGTAATAACATGGTTCAATCAACCTTTCTGTGAAAAAAGCAAAATAGAATTTGGGCTTCCTATATTTGGGGCAAAAATAATATTTTTCAATGCATGTGCTCGTAAAGGCCCACTTTTTATGCATCAAAACCCAACAGAAAGTCGATTATTTTGCCCTAGGGCTTTATTATTATTGTTTTTTTAATTTGTTTGCAATGGTTGGCTAACCTGCAGCCGTAGAAAGAGAATACCTACAGC
Organism: Ypsolopha sequella; assembly: GCA_934047225.1. NCBI lineage: Eukaryota > Metazoa > Arthropoda > Insecta > Lepidoptera > Ypsolophidae > Ypsolopha > Ypsolopha sequella. Next base: position 28,800,820 of record OW203986.1, on the reverse strand, counting down.
CTTTCCTGTGTACCATAGATGTTATACTTTTTTTTCCACTGTTTAACGGCTCTGGATACAATCCTTTTGAGCCAATCATAATTGAAAGTTCACAAGATTATATTTGTTTTCATTTCCTCACACTATGCATTGAAAAACGTAGTATGATACACGGGCGTAAAAGCAATAAATTACTCGATTACGTTTAAAACAGTAATTTATTCCTTTTCGCCCTAGTAGCATAAACTACTATTTCGTATTTTACAAAAACGTCATTGAACTTTGGTCCTGACTACTCGTTGAGTCTCCAATATGTATTTTGCTAGATCAATCAAAGTCGCTTTATATTTGATGATGGACCCCCCAAAGTAAAGATAGTTAAATGTAATTTTAAAATGAAATAAAAATACATTTAGTCAATGGTAAATCCACTCTATATTATTACAACTCTATATTACACCATGCAGTAAATAACTTTATTTTGCGATATCTATCGCTATGAATACTCTAAATATTATTAGAGTGCATTACAAACTAGAAAACATCAATCAGAAACAAATACAAAGGCAAGAATATGAAAAAAATTCCCCGCGCCAGGATTCGAACTTGCGACCTCTTGTTATCAAGACAAGCGCGCTACGAATTACAATTTTTTTCAAATTCCTGTCTTTGGATTTGTTTCTGATTGCTATTTTCTAGTTTGTAATGCACTCTAATAATATTTAACTTATAATAAAGTGTGTATTCATTCATTCATTCAACTTAAATCTATAGTACATAAGTATACAAATTTAAAAGCCAAATAAACGTTTTATTCGTGGTGTTTCAATAATAGCCCAGATAGACGAACAGTCTGTGCTAGGACTATTTTGTTATGGTCTGTTTTAATTGTAAGGACGGTCTTGACTCAAAAATATATAAATATTAACTACATTTATATCTAAATCAACAAAACTTTATATTACATACTTATACCATGCAAATACTATAAACTTACATATTATACAATATAATATATACTTGTACAGTAGTTTTACTTTATTTATGTTTTCTCCCAACCGGTTTCGGATTTTACACCATTTTCAAGGGAAGATGTTAATTAAAATACATTTCATTGACTCCAGGCACTAGCTCTGAGCAACGTAAACAATGATAATATTATCATTGTGATATGTGTTTGATGTGTTTCAAAGTTCACCAAGTGCCGACAATCGCAATTATAAATTTGAATACACAAAAATGGCAAAATCGCAATAAAACAGTTTAATTATTTATTAAAATAAAGTAAATAATGTAATACATGTCTCACCTCGGGTTCTCGACGCGCTCACACAAGGCGAGCGCCTGCCTCGTCTTCTGCTCCAAGAGGGTGCGCTTATCCTCCAGAATTACCTGATTAAATTTTAATTTTAATAGGATCCAGCAGAATACCAGCCCTGTGGCTGGTATTAAGCTGTGCAGGCGCCTTATTGTGTAACTTCAACATCTATCGCTATCGATTTAAAACGTATCGTGATTAGCTAGAAATGACACCACACATAATTCCCAGCCAATCACAACTTTTAAAGCGATATCATACATGGTAAAGCTAGACAATAAGGCCCCTGGACTCCTTTTTCGTAACCACATTATATTTAATTATCTATACTTATTATCTATATCTATCTATATTTAATTATCTATTTCTTTGTAATACTGTGGTTGTCGATAAAGCTCTTTTCTTTCTTCTTTCTTTAAGAAACATTATTAGGCGTACGAGACTCACCGTGTTTGTTTTTTTAAATTAAAATCTTGTCTTATAGAAGGGCAAGAAACTTAGTAAGATCATGCATTTTCTTTTTTCCTTTTTTATAATGTTAGTAAAATGAACGTACAGTTAAGTAAAGAGATAAAATACCTTCACTTGAGTGAGCTTGGTCTTGTCTTCTCTCAACTTGTGGGACACCATCTGCCGCTCCGAGACGCCCTGGTCGAGCTTCAGTTGTTCCTGCTCGGCTTCTTCCTACATTCATATACAATTATATATTATATCTATGAGCAGCGGTAGCACAGGGGTAGAACGCTGGCCTCTCAATTTTGAGATCCCAGGTTCAATCTCCGGTCGGGCATGCACCAATGAGTTTTTCGGAATTTATGTGCACAGGGGATCTAAAAAGGCCGACTTGGGTGAATCACAAAATTATTTGAAAGAAGGATAGAGTCAGAGTTTTTTCACGCGTGCAAAAGAGACGGCATTAGAACAGAATCATAATATGATTCATGCAAAACGGCCTTTTTAGAGGACCAGTACTTACTACTTGCTGAACGGTGATGGAAAATATCGTAAGGAAACCTGTATGCCCTAAAAAGCGATTTGTGCCCGAGGTACGGCGATAGGGCTCACCACCCATCACGTTGGGACGTAATAATCGTCGGTGAAACAGCGATATTTGAGTGTGACCTGGGGATCTAAAAAGGCCAACTTGGGTGAATTATAAAATGATTTGAAAGTAGGATGGAGTCAGAGTTTCTTCACGCGTGCAAAAGAGACGGCATTAGAACGGAATTGTTCACGCTACACTACGTTACCAGCGTGACGTTCGAACATGACATGTGCATGACTAATATCGCGGCGCTGCGCTGGCGCCACCTGGCGACACAATAGACTTGCGTGCTGCCAACCCGCGGCTCACTCACTCTCTTCGGCTCGAGACGCCTCCGCAGGCGCACGTCTGCGCTCGCGCGGCCGGACTGTTTCGTCCGAACTCTCTAGAGAACGACACATGTGTACACATTCGTGCCGCCGATACAAACAATCTCGCGTATTCACCGTGTCTTGTGAACATATAAGTGCTGTGTATTACTTCAAGACATTCTGCACATCCCTGTTCAAGATCAGCCCTGTCATCAATCAGCCCAACGAGAGGAGACGACACGCGGCACATTTCAGCCGGCACATCGAAACATTCCAACCAGGTCAGCGCACCCACATTGTTCCCCACAATTTTTTCTTCTCTCGTGTCAACCCATCCATCCTCTTTCATCATCTCTGCATTTCTGTAGCCAGCGGCTACATTTTTGGCCCTTCGAACCGTTACTGAACCAGCCCCCGTCGATTACAGTCCATTTTCAATCCAAGAAAATTTTTGGTTTATATCACCCCCCGCCTATCCCCCGCCGGCCCGTAACTTTGTTTGAACCAGCCCCCGTCGATTTACTACAGTCCATTTTCACCCGGTTACATATTTTGCCCCCTTTCCCGGCAAAAAATATTTTGTGGTCTCGAATACCTATTGCGGGTAGGTAATTAGAACCGCCGCCTAGAAAATTCCATTTATCGGTATAGAACCAGCCCCCCCCCGCCCCTTTACAGAATAAACTCAGTTTGTTATTATTATTCAGCTCAGATAATATAATTATATTCATTCAGCCCAATTGTTTATTACAGTCCACTATACTTCTTTATTAAACCCAAATTTTACGAGATTTTGCGAGATATTTTTTCGGTGCGAGTATTTGCTTTATTTCGTGCATTTACGTAAGTTACGCACATACGTAAAACCCACGTATACATAAGTTATTACGTAACGAACGTTTACGTTTACGAATTATTACGTTACCAAAGTTTGATCTGCATCATTGGATTGTCCGCTCATTTAGATCCGATTAATTACAGGTAATTACATTCTTTGTTTGTTTACGCGTTCGAAGCTTGTAGGTAGGTATTTTATTCTATAAATAGAATTTTCGACGACTGATGTGTTGTTGTAAATATACTGTTATGATATATTGCCGTTAGTTTTTTCGTGTTATTGTCTAACAAGTTCATCGGCCCTTTTCGATATTTTTGTGTTGCGGTAATCTCACGTTGCAGTAATAGTATTCCGGACAGTTTGATCGTGTTATTGTCTGCTTTTTAACCGGATATATATATAGCACAAATATAGTAAAAAAAAATTATTTTTTCTCTTCTCATCTCTGATCTTATTGTTAATGGTAGACATATAGGGTGTTCCACGTTGGTGTATCAGCTCATATACAGGTTGTTTTTTTAAAAAAAAAAAATATTTTTTCTTATCTTTCGTGTTTATTTATGAGTTCCGTATTCCGTTTGAACATAGTCATTGTTACTTCATCCGCGCAAGTGTCTCAGCTCTGTTCATCTGTCTCATTAATTATTTTGGTTGTACGTCCGCTCTTATAGTTCAGCTCAAAATCGTTGCGTATTTTGTCTTAGTAATCAACCACCTACTTTAACAAAATTAAGATGCCTTCGAAATCACAAGCCGCGATGTTTCGTGAGGCCGTAAAGGCGATAGTTCTGTTAAAGGAGATCGGTGCGGCGGTAGAGGCAGGCGACAGAAAAACTTATTCTGTGGCGGATTTCACCGCTCGTTACGCAAACATACAAAGCGTTAAAACTAAGTTAGAGAACGTATATTACGAGATCCTTGACGATGAGGATTTGTCCGACGAAACTGAGGCAACCTACACAAAAAATTTTCAGTCGGCACTTAGCAACTATGATGCTATCCTAGTGGCATTTGAAAAATTAAATGAAAAATCAGCTCTTCCGGACAAGACGCAACCCCTCAGCTCAGGTACACCCGTTGGTGTTTTACCAAAGATACCCATACCGGAGTTTCATTCGAACGTTGAAGAATGGCCCTCATTTATTGCCGTTTTTAGGAGTCTCGTCAGTGAGATGGCTACAGTTTCGGATGCTGTAAAGCTGCATTATTTGTTAGGCGCCCTAAAGGGTGAGGCACATGATATGGTGAAACACCTCTACCCTACCAACGAGAATTATCCCATAGCCATGGAAATTCTCACCAAGCGTTACGACAATCGTCGCGTACTCATTGACCGATTTGTGGACATTATAATGAACCTTCCGCACATCCACATGCGCTCGGATATCCGCACATCGTTCTTAATTCCGCTTATCTCAGCGCAAAGCGCTCTCCGCAACCTCGATCTGCCCATGAAAGACTCCGACTATGTTTTCGTGTCCATGGTGGTGCGAAAACTGCAAGGCGAGCTCCGCACTCTTTTCGAGCGGAAGTACGGATCTCGTGCAACTCTGCCCACGCTCAAGAACCTCATTGAGTTTCTGGAAGAGCACGCACGCTGCAAGGAGAATGAGTCATCGTTCCTTGCGTCACAGGAGGCTCCTTCTTCATCACGGCTCGGCCCGTCAGAAAGGCTCGCTCAGCTCAATAAGCTGCTTCAACCCACTCGAGGTACTCCACGTCAGCCCTACCAGGCTCATCAAGAGTTCCGCCCCATAGCTCCTCGGCAGGACAATCGCTCCCCCCGTCCTATTCGTCAACCATTTATGGCATTTGAGACAGCGCCAGTTTACTCGGCCCGATCATCCCCATCACCCACTCGCCGACAGGATTATTCGGCTCAACCTTCTTCCCCTACTGGTGGTATGCCATGCCCATACTGCAGGAATAGGGGACACAAACTCATCGCATGCCCAGGATTTAATAACCAACCGGTTCAAGGTCGGTGGGACTTTGTGAACGCACGCAACCGGTGCCGACGCTGTTTGGGTCCTCATTATGAGAACGAGTGCAGGTCTACACGTGCATGCAAGGAGTGTGGGCGGTCTGACCACCACACTTCACTGCATCGTCATGGGGCCATGTCTCCGACACGATCATCTGCTCATTTGCTGCCTCCGTCTCTACGTGAGCAGCCCAGACAGCGCTCAGCGCATGAGCCTCAGTACCGTTCGGCACATGCTACACAGGCATATACGTCCCATCCCAACTCGCCCACTCAATCGCGATCGCCAAGTAGGTCTCGGGTAGGTAGTCAACAGTGACTACCTACAATAACAGAGCACTATGAAGGCGAGGACGACCAGCACTCAGCACACTCAGCACACTCATCACACATTCACTCATCACATACACACTCAGTTCATTTTCACTCAATGACTTCAACTCCAACAGAAGATTCCTGTAACTCCGCACAACGTGTAGTGAACGTCACTAACACACCAATTTTGTTGCCAACCGTCTCACTTAAAATAGCAGACGTAAATGGTCAATTTCACTCAGCACGAGCCTTGTTAGACTGTGGAAGTATGCTGACTCTTTGTTCTCAGCGCATGGCCACAATTTTAAATTTGCCATTGAAACATACGTCTCTAAAAATCGCAGGAGTTGGAAATCAGCACACACAAGACTCAAAGGCATCAATCACAATTGTATGCCGACCTACTCACCGTGACACACCTATGATCACGGCCACAGCCCATATATTGAAGAACGTAACTGGGTACCTACCGTTGGAAAAGGTTCCAGATCTCGCTCAGTTAACAGGTCACCCACCGATTCCTCTTGCTGATCGAGAATATCACACACCAGCTCCGGTTGATCTAATACTGGGATCTGACGTTCTTGGTCAAGTGTTAGACGGAACCAAGGTTTCGCTCGGACCTGGCAAGCCTATAGCCTTCGGCACGATATTTGATTTTACATTGATTGGACCTTTCGAAAGTTTACATACTTCACCCACGAATCAGGTCAACTCAGTTCACATTGTCGGCTCTCACACGGACTCAGAACATTCCACTCATGACATTCACAAAAGTCTTGAGAGGTTTTGGGAATCCGAGGAACCCCAAACCTACAAGCATACCAGCCCATTAGAGGATCAGTGTGAGGACATTTTCCGCACCACAACTATTCGTGAACCATCAGGTCAATATGTGGTTACACTGCCCTTTCTGCACAACGCGCCGACATTAGGTTCCACTCACGCTATTGCACTGCGCAGGTTTCTCAACTTAGAGAAGAAGTTGCAAGCGAACCCGCCCTTCCGCTCGAAATATGTAGAATTCATGTCAGATTACATAAAATTGGGACATATGTCGCCGTGTCACCCCAATACCTTTGCTCATAAATCCCATTTCTATATCCCACATCATGGCATATTCAAGCCAGGATCAGAAAAGTTACGCTGCGTGTTTGACGGAAGTTGCAAAAGCTCAAATGGCGTCAATTTAAATGATTGTCTCCATACAGGTCCAGCTCTTCAACAAGATATTGTTGACATTATCATGTCCTTCAGGATCCACTCACAAGTTTTCAGCACAGACATCCGAATGATGTTCAGAAATATACTCATTCACCCAGAGCAAAGACGTTTTCAACTCATTCTCTGGCGGTCTTCACCCGACCAGCCCTTGCTCACGTATGCCCTTAATACCGTCACATATGGATTAAGGTCCAGCCCATACCATGCCATCCGCACTTTACTTCAATTGGCTGATGACGAAGGTCATCGCTACTCCCACGCTGCTCAGGTCCTCCGCAAATCAATATTTGTGGACGACATTCTCTCAGGTGCAGATTCTGTAGAATCTGCTCAGTCGCTCCAAAGCGAACTGATCGAGTTACTCGCCCTGGGTGGCTTTCAGCTCAGTAAATGGACCTCCAACTCGCCCCAGCTCCTTGAACGATTTCCAGATGACCAGTGCGACATGCCCAAGGACTTTGACTTCAGTCCCGACTCTAATTCCATTAAGGTTCTGGGAATACAGTGGATTCCTCAAACTGATGAGTTCACTTATCGCATTTCTCTGCCCACTCATGCTCAAGTCACAAAGCGCTCCATTCTCAGTACAGTAGCGTCTCTCTATGACCCCAATGGCTGGGTTACTCCAGTCATCTTCCGCGCAAAAATCCTTCTCCAGAAGCTTTGGCTTCTGAAAATAGGATGGGATGAGCCTATCTCTGAAGAAGTCCACACAGAGTGGCAACACATCTCAGAGGATCTTCCTCAGCTCTCAAACCTCCGTTTACCGCGACACATTTGTAAGTGTAAACCCACGTCTACTTACTCACTTCACGGGTTCGCGGACGCATCAGAGGCTGGCTTTGGTGCCGTTATCTACCTTCATGAGCGCAATATCACTGGACATGTCAATGTACACCTAATCATTGGCAAGTCCAAGGTCGCACCCATAAAGACTCGTCTCTCAATCCCGAAATTGGAGTTGTCAGCCGCGACTCTTTTATCTCAGCTCATGACTCGAGTGTCAGCCCAATTGTCAGCTCATATAGCCATTCAAACACACACATGCTGGTCAGATAGCACAATAGTGTTGGCATGGCTCAATACCCCACCTCACCGATTACAGACTTTCGAGGCCAATCGAGTGGCTAAGATCACAGCTACTTCAACTAGCCATACGTGGAGGCATGTGCCCACGAACCTCAACCCTGCTGACTGTGCAAGCAGAGGCATGTCTGCCCAGTCTCTCTCACTTCATGACCTTTGGTGGTCACCCAGTTGGCTCAAAGAACCTACCTGCACTTGGCCCAAGATGCCACCCGCTCTAGGCCATCATGCTCTCCCAGGCCTTAAGCCCAAAAAGGTACCAGCACACATAGCAGTCCCAGATATCGATCTGGACTTGCTCACTCGCTACAGCTCACTTGACAAGCTCGTCGGAGTGACGGCTTGTATTAAAAGGTTCATATTCAATTGTCGGCACAGCCCAGATGCACGGCGCTCTGGTCCGTTGACAGCTAGTGAACGCAGGGACGCTCTGTTGCACTGGGTCCGCTCTGTTCAGCACAATGAGTTTGCTGAAGACATTAATCGTATCCAGACTGATAAAGTTTGTCCCGTTCGGCTCCAGCGTCTCTCGCCCTTCATAAAGGACGGCCTCTTGAGAGTCGGTGGTCGTCTCTCTCACGCGTCAATTAGGTATGACGCTCAACACCCACTCATTCTACCCAGCTCAAGTCCGCTCGTAGATCTCATTATAGATCACTATCACACAATACACTGCCACCCTGGAGCTGACACATTACACGCCATATTACGCCAGCAGTACTGGATTCTGTCCGCTCGTCGTATTATTAGACACCGCGTGTTTAAATGTATTAGATGTTTCCGGTGCCGCGCTCAGCCTAAGGCTCCGCTCATGGCTGATCTCCCAGCAGACAGAGTTACTCCTCAGCCAGTTTTTAGTCACGTCACGACGGACTTTGCTGGACACTTCTTCGTTAAATCCAGCACGTTGCGGAACGCGAAACTCATAAAAGCGTACTTTTGTATTTTCGTTTGCCTCGCAACAAAGGCGGTTCATTTGGAACCAGTCTCTGCACTCTCCACGGAAGCGTTCTTTGCGGCATTGCAACGTTTTATCTCACGTCGCGGTACTCCGGTTCTCATTCGTTCAGACTGCGGCACAAACTATGTAGGTGCTAGGAATCAACTCATTGAAGTTCAGAACTTCCTCAGGTCAAACAATGATGCAATCACTCACAAGCTCGCGAATCAGCACATAACTTGGTTACTGAACCCGCCTAAAGGGCCTTGGTTCGGCGCTCTGCACGAAATAAACGTAAAATCCACCAAGCAACTACTTTATCGCGTGATAGGTGAACAGCACCTCACTTTTGAGGAATTCTCTACCCTTTTGGCTCGAATTGAGGCTGTACTCAACTCAAGACCCCTCTGCCCAATTTCATCCGACCCTACGGACTTTGAACCTCTCACGGCCGGACATTTCATTATTGGTCGTCCGCTCACCGCTCTACCTGAGCAGTCTTTTGACGACAGACCCATATCTGCTCTTAAACGGTTTCAACTCATTCAAGCGCTCTCTCAGCGCTTTTGGACACTCTGGTCCAGATCCTACCTCCATACCCTGCAAACCCGCTCCAAATGGCTCTCCCCTTCTTCCCCTCCTCAAGTGGGTGAACTGGTCCTCATCAAAGAGGATGACCTGCCTCCGCTCCAATGGAAGTTGGGAAGAATTCTCCGCACGATACCTGGCAAGGATGGAGTGATACGAGTTGTGGATCTGGACACAGCTCATGGAAATCTGCGACGACCTGTGTTCAAGATAGCCAGGCTGCCGTTGGACTCAGCTCAAAAGGAGCCGCAGCCCCGGCCCCCCCAGGATGTTCACGCTACACTACGTTACCAGCGTGACGTTCGAACATGACATGTGCATGACTAATATCGCGGCGCTGCGCTGGCGCCACCTGGCGACACAATAGACTTGCGTGCTGCCAACCCGCGGCTCACTCACTCTCTTCGGCTCGAGACGCCTCCGCAGGCGCACGTCTGCGCTCGCGCGGCCGGACTGTTTCGTCCGAACTCTCTAGAGAACGACACATGTGTACACATTCGTGCCGCCGATACAAACAATCTCGCGTATTCACCGTGTCTTGTGAACATATAAGTGCTGTGTATTACTTCAAGACATTCTGCACATCCCTGTTCAAGATCAGCCCTGTCATCAATCAGCCCAACGAGAGGAGACGACACGCGGCACATTTCAGCCGGCACATCGAAACATTCCAACCAGGTCAGCGCACCCACATTGTTCCCCACAATTTTTTCTTCTCTCGTGTCAACCCATCCATCCTCTTTCATCATCTCTGCATTTCTGTAGCCAGCGGCTACAGGAATCATAACATGGTTCATGCAAAGTGGCCTTTTTAGAGGACCTGGGATTTCACTGCATTCACAGTTCATACTCGGAAACATTTCTGACAACCCCCCGAGTATTCATGTCGTGACCATGTATTATAAACTTGAGCGAAAAAAAATTAAATCTATACAAATAAAATGAAATATATTTATTTATGTAATGTAGATATATCAGATACACTTATTACAGGTCTATTTTAATGTAATATAATTAAATAATCTATGTCTATAGGTTATAGTTTGATATATGCGTTTAATTCTGTGGGGCAATTCTGTGGAGATGAATAGAGTAATGCTGGTTTTTTGGATACTTGCGTGCCTCTCTTCAAAAAGTTACAAATTTTGACTCTACCATGTATGTATGTTTGTAAAGAGCAATGACCATATTTTTCAATTACGTAGTGACCATACAAATAGACATCTTAGAACTCAATATATAGACAGGCTATTCAAGCCTACCTGTCGATATTTTATATATAGGAAAATGTATTTAATATGTTTATTGAGATATACAATAACCTACCAGCATACCTGAGGTCATTGGAAGGAAGTTTTTAAAACGAAACTAAAAAATTGGCTATTAGAGCGCAGTTTTTATAGTATAGATGATTTTATTGCTTTCAAACCTTGACATACTTAATTTTGACATATTGAAATATTTTAAATTGACATTGTATCCATATTAAAACTGATCTTGTTTACGAAAATTGTATGATAATTTGTTTATAGAATTAAATTTTCATTAATATCTGCATGCCTAGTTAAGGTTGAATACTGAGACATACCATTTTATAATACCAACATTCAATGTGTATTCTGGCAAATAAATATATTTGTATTTGTATTATAATAAATAATAATACGGGGATATACACAAGGAAATAATAAAGGTTACGTTTACTTAAATTGAATAATAGTAAAAGTGAGCAATTCATATCACAAGGGACTTGGACAATAATCTTAAAAAAACAAAGAACCCAAACTTTCGTTGTTCCTGTGACGTCATCGCCTCCAACTTCCACGTGAGCGACTAGCTTCTATGCCCAGCTCTTCTACATGAGAGGTGTGTAGGTAATTACTCACAACGAGGCTCCTGTAAGCGGTAGACACTTGGAACAGCTTGGACTTGACCCTCTTCACTTTAACGTCGTACTCGTCGACGTGCGCCCTGTGCTGTTGCTCCTGTGACGTCATCGCCTCTATCTGCTGCGACAGTGACTGCAACTTCTGCTTCGATACGTCCAGCTCCTCTACCTGGGAAGTACATACGCTGAAGTCAGTTATTATTTTGTTCACAGAGCACAAAATCCTTGAAGCGAAGGAGTTTTAATGCTCTGTGGTATTGTTTAATAAGATATTTTTTTTTATTTGTTTTATTTTATTTAGGAAACAAACAGTCATTTACTTACATAAGTCTTTATTCTAGAGAAGTTAATTAATAAATAGTAATAAATAGTCCTTGTAAAGTTTGGGAAAAATTTCTTTCTATAATAGCAATAAGAAATAAATAGACAATAACAAACAGACCTAAAGTCCCATAAAAGTGAAACACTTAAAAATAAAAAATGCAAAGAACACATTCATACATAGAATAAAGCTTCTCCAACTATAATTATGGTATTATTAGAGTGCAATACAAACTAGAAAAGATCAATCAGAAACAAACCCAAAGACAAGAATATGAAAAAATTCCCCGGGCCAGGATTCGAACCTGCGACCTCTTGTTATCAAGACAAGCGCGTTACCAATTGCGTAAGCGAGGTTCCTACCCGGACCGGTGAATTCTTCCATCATACTCACTGTTATTTTTGCTTCTGCCTGATATACTAGCTTGTACTGCACATATAGAACGCTCACGAGGGCGTTATGTGACGTATTCATGGCGATGGATTTCGCAAAATAAACATAATCTTATAATTATGGTATTTGGATACCTTATTAAATAAATAAACAAACCTATAGCAGTCATATAATTGAACTTAAATTTTACGACATACGTAAATGTCATAGGATTCGCTGCGCTTAAAAGACGTCCATAGCGTGTAAAAAAGATATCCTACCTTTATAAACACCTTGCAAGAGAGAAAGAGATGCACAACTAAGAACCGCTATGTCACTAGCTATGCTATGTTTATAGTCATCTTTTGGATGACTACACAACTAAAATTAAAAAAAAATTGAAAATCTGTGTAACTTTAATTATAAGTAATTTTTCTTTTGTAGTATTAGTTGGCTAGTAGTTAAGTTAAGAGAGTAACATCTGTCAATAAACTTTTTTAAAGTTTTGCGGAAACAATCAAAAATGTAATGTTGTTTTTTTTCTGTGAATATTTTTTTTTACCCTTTTTTCAGGTAAGAGGCTATAGCGTCCCGCTTGCTTGGTTTATATTCTGTTAATTGCTGAATATTGGTTTTGCTTATGTTATTGGAAATTCTCAATGGAGTCGGGCAGCGGCTATAAAAGGCATGTTTCAGAAACAACTATACTATTAAGAGAGTAGATTAGTCGATGATGTCCAACACTCACCAGTACGGTGTGTTGCGGCGCTTGCTGCTGGTCGAGCGCTGCAGCGGCTGCGCGAGCCGCGGAATCCTTCTCGTGTCTCTCAGTGAGCAACGCCTGCAGCGCCCGGGCCGCTGCTCGCTCGTTCTCTCTAGCGTCCTTAGCTTCTCTAGCACTGGACTCAGCATTCGTCTCGAGGCTGGTGAGCACGGCCTGAGCTTCTTCGATCTCGACTTGCACTTGCCTTAACAAATAATAATAATATATTGTTTATTTACAACAGGAAAAAACTTATAGCTATACATAAATAAATACACATTTTTATTTTTAAGGAAAAACTATACAATAATACCTTGGCACCTGAGCTAAACCGAAAGATCTGTATTCCAGTGACAAGAGTTAACAACGTATTTGAAAAGATCATTTGATTTATTTATAGCGAAATCCTTTGCTTGGGAAACTCTAAAATAAGATGGAAAAAAAATCGGTAGTGCGAGTGGGACTAGTGCCCTTTGGGTTCCGTACCGTTAAATTAAACTAGTTACAATTAAATAATTTAAACAAAAAATACAAACTTATCATTACGTAGGTACAACATGTATGAAATAAAGTATAAAATTGATTTAGTCAAGAAATGGATATAATGAATTTCGCATGTCCAAATCACTTGTGCCAAAGACCCCCTTCCGTGCCTTTCAAGATTGTAGGTCACCACGAAGAGAGCCTTGAAAAACGGACAGACAGACCGAAATAGAAGAAAAAACCGGCCATGTGCGAGTCGGACTCGCGCACGAAGGGTTCCGTACCATTATCTATAAAAACGGCAAAATAGTCACGTTTGTTGTATGGTAGGCCCCTTAAATATTTATTTTATTCTGTTTTTTAGTGTTTGTTGTTATAGCGGCAACAGAAATATATCATCTGTGAAAATTTCTGTCTAACTATCACGGTTCATGAGATACAGCCTGGTGACAGACGGACAGCGGAGTCTTAGTAATAGAGTCCCTTTGGTTACCCTTTGGGTACGGAACCCTAAAAAGATCAGATATTACCTCACAAAGTAGTAACCATTCTCCCGGTACGACTTCATGAAAAGTCATTCAGTATAATTCGTTTGGCGGCATGGCAACGTTGTCAGAGACAAGTAACGAGCGGTACAACCCGGTCACATTATCTCGAGACCTGGCGTCGATGACGTCACGTCGCGTCGGCGCTCAGATATGGTGCGCACGTGGCGAGCGCGGGGAGGTGAAAGGAGAACGGGGCGGGTGGTTCGCATTCCAGCGAGGTCTCGAGATAATGTGACCGGGTTGTACAAACTTCTTCCTCTCGGCGGTACTGAGGTGCAGCAGTCGACTGGGCCGGCCCGCGCCGCCGTAGCTCCGGTAGTTGGGCGCCGGGTAGTACTCAGACGAGTCCAGGGTCACGATCTTCGCGCAGTTCTCCGGAACATTCTCCACGTTGTCAGAGAGACGGACCGCGTCGTCTGGCGACAAGATGGGGGTTTCAGATTAATAAAAAGCACTAAAAGACTGCGGAAGTTTTATTTTACCGGAAACTGAAATCTTTATCTATGGTAAAATGCTATTTGGGCGAGGCCGAAAGCAGAGTCACAAGTTTATAAATTTTAATGTGAATCTCGAGTTAAACTGGCAGATACATAACTAGTAAAGCGAGAACGAGGTAAAACCATAAACTTTAAATGTGAATCTCAAGTAGAAAAGACCAAGTACTCTTGAGGCTTGTATTCACAGTTCCCTCTAAGCTAGAGTTTAGCACTCCCAAGTATAAAATAATATGGAAATAACTCGGCTTAGTTCGATTCGAGTTCGAACTTTGGGACTCTGAATATCAGCTTGACTGAGGAGCGAGGGCGGAGGCCGAGACATAATCTTTAAAAACATATAAGTAGAGGGAGGCCGTCCCCAAGGCATGCACTCCGAGACCCACATAAGTAAATTATAAGAAGAGAGAGGCCAAAAGCCCAGCATATACATGTGGATATTCATTTTGATGCTTTGAATTTTAATTTTATTTCTATACAAAATTAACTTTAAGGTGGTAAAACCAACACAATTTCATACGATTTTATAATTGGATACATGCCCTAATTACTTCAAAACAGACTTCTCAAATATGGCTATAAAAATCAACAAAAAATCTAGTTTCCGCATATGCAATAATATTATTCGAATATTGTTTAATTATTACGCCATTAATAAATCAAAAGTAGTTAAAATTTGCAAGATTTTTGTGTGTTGGTGAGACTTACGCACACATAGAAGTCCATGATAGGTCGTACAAATACGTTTCATTCATAAAACTTTGTTCCGATTGTAGCACAAAATAATAACTTACAATATTGTTAAATTTATTAACGATATAAAAAACAAATCAATGTCTCAGGTAAAATTATTTCAAATTAACTTCAATAAAAAAAAAACATTTCTTATTTTATTATTACAAAAATCGACTACCATAATTCTTTAGAATGTATTTTTTTTATTTGTCACCGTACATTGTGTGAAGATTCGGAACGGTAGCGGCCATGTCAACATTGCATATTTATCACGTCAAGCGTTTTAAGTGCTAGCTTTTGACAGCAATTCACAACGCTAATCAGTCGCCAATAGTCGCCATTGCATGAAGCGCTCGATCTGTGTTGAACACAATAATCAACAATGGCTGACGCTCAACTGATTTCTTTCTAACTGCGTAAACAAACGTGAACGAAATAGATTTTTAGAGATTCAGTGTGATAAGTACAGCAATTCATTATAAATAGAGAAAAGAAAGTTATTTGAATGCCACCACGATGAAGCGTGCTGTTATCAAGCATGAATATTCCGGGCACAAAGTGAACAGCAAGCGTTCGAGAGCTGCCATGAAACGTTGCTATGGTGAAGAGAAAAGGTAAATATTTTATCGCTATTTTGAAAATTAATTATGTTAGTCAGAGTGTCGATAAGAGGGCACGACATACAACATCTTACCATGTTTACTCTAAAAATATTGTATTTCCTTCCAGTCGACCTGGCGCACAAATGAGCCGAAGGGTTCTTGTGACCAACCTAATGCTGCCATAGAAGTGCATCCAGAAGGAAGTTCTTCTAATCCTACACCTAAACGCGCCATCCGAACATATAAACTAAAATTGACAGACATGCCTCGTAAAAAAAAAAGTCCTTTTACACCTACTCGTGAGGTATCACAGATTCGCAGGGACGTCAGGCATGATGAACAGACAGCTGGACCCAGCAATGAACCAGTAGATATTATTTGGACACAAGATGCAGACATGCAATCCAAACTGAACACAAAAAACACTGCACTTGTGGCCACTTGGAGTTTGTTCGAGAAGAAAGAAATGGACTGAGTAGCACTTTCCAATTTAAATGCAACACTTGTGATCAAATTTATGTAGGAAAGACGGAGGGTGTCGAGAAAATCAACCAGTCATTTGTGTGGGGAATTCTAACCGGAGGGAGTTATTATGCCCAAAGTGACAATTTGCTTGCCGCTATGGATATACCCACGATTTCACAAAAAAAGTATGCAAAAACTGAATTACATTTGGGAAAAGTATGGGAAGAACACTAGTATAAAGAAATGCTAGAAGCTGGAAAAAAAGAAAAACAAATTGCCGTTGAAAAAGGGCACATATGCTCGGATGGAGTTCCATATACCTATAACAGTACATGTAGATGGAGGCTGGTCAAAGAGGTCTTATGGACACAACTTTAATGCCAATTCAGGAATAGTAAGTTTAGTTATTTGATAAGTTTTAGTTCTGATTTCTTGAACGAGCGAGCAAAGTTTTCTGATAAAGTCTATTTGAACAATCTGGTGTTTTATATGTATGTATGTATGAATTGTTGTCTTTATCTCTTTATAGCTCTTTACCTATAGATTGTTTAATTTTCAGGCTTGCATAATTGGAAAGGAAACAAAAAAATGCTTGTTTTTGGGCATAAAAAATAAATACTGCAGCATGTGCAATATTTATTATCTCATGCAGTATATTCATCAAAGCCTTACTTTACGTTGTAACTTAATATAATATATTTTTTTACAGGTATTGTTGAGGGTGAAAACGCCATTGTGGAAGTAAAATGCTTTTCTTCCGTTGCAAGATTGTCAAAGACACTGGAAGAAGTAGCACAAACAAAAAAAAACTTTTCACTAACATTTAGTAACAGCCGCCTGGACGTTAATAAAAAACATAATTACTATTACCAAGTATGTGCTCTAGCTGTATATATAATATAATATAATAAATACTATGAATTTGTGAATAAATAGGTACTAAGATAAATACTTTTTTTTCAGATCCAGGGACAATTGAAAGTGGCTCAGAGAGACAAGTGCTACCTGATTTGCTTCGTGGACGTTGGCAGCCCTATAAAAGTAATAATAATTCAAAAAGATGATGAGTTCATTAAAAACATGATTCCAAAACTGAGTGACTTTTATAGAAGATGCGTTTTGCCAGAAATAATTTTAAGCAGAGTACCTGCTAATCAAAAATGCTTGGAGCCTAAATAGACATTAGTGTAACAAAATTTAACTTATTTGACAGGACTTAACTTAATTTTAGCATTTGTCTTTTTCTTTCTGTATCGTAAAGACATATAAAAATATAAAATAAAACAATTAAATATTCACTTTGGGTTTTTACTTACCAATTATTCCTTTCATATTTTTTTTTTTTAAGTTTGTTTGTTCTATTTTTACATTAACATAATTCGATAATTGGAAAATGTGAAAAGCTTTTGAATACCATTGTTAATCATATTTCTTGATAAAGATGAAAATTTCCCAAGTATTGGAAAAACAACTTATGTCAAGGTGTAATTATTGATTTTTTGTAAATATTGAAGAACAAGTTGTATATTTACTCATTAAATTTGATATAAAAATGAAAACTGTAAGCTAACATGTATTATGGAAAATGTTTTTTGCCTCTGTTGTAAATTTGCAAAACTTGACATGTGTTGTTTTTCCTCGAGACCCTTCAATTAGTGTAACCCATTCTGTTATCGATTTTCGATAATAATTGGCAAACAATAGACATAAAGCCCAATCACGCCTTGTGAAGTTAGAGTTAGACGGACTAGTGTTAGTTAAAAAAAATTTGAATGTTTTTTTTTTGAAACCTTTCGTTATCAAAGGGAAGTGCTTCATGAGCTGATGGTAAACATATTCTACATTTCATTTCAGCCATTCGTTTAAAAAAAAAAATCAAACACGAAAATTCCTCAGCCGTTTCCTGAATGAAGGACTTAGTATTGTTTGGAGAACGTTTTTTTTTTTTGGAAACGAGTGCTTGAAATAAAGTGGTGCTGTACCAAGTACATTTTTACAATCAGCTTATGAATCCCTTTCTTTTGAAACGACACGAAAGTTTGCAGTAAAATAAATAAAAGTGTCCATACAAAAAATTATGTCATTATTGAAAACTTATCAAAGACACATTAGCAGAGGTTTAATTCAGAGAACAAAAAATAGTGTCGATCAGAAAAGCGGCTCGGTCTTCGGCGGACTTTGGCCTCGCCAAAGACACTTTCCATGGTGATCGAATTAGATATGATGAGTATCAAAAATACTCCAAACCAGAGTCAGCTGTTTACGTACTAAAAAATTACAGATTTGATACGACTGGGACGTAATATATTCGTCGGTGAAACGCGGGTGTATCGAGTGTGGACTGTGACTTGCATTTCACAGTTCGCACACGGAACACCTCTGACACCCCTTCGGGGATTCATGTCGTGACGATATATTAATATTATTATTGATACGACTATACAAAAAATTAAGGCAGGCGAAGCCGCGGGCAAAAGCTAGTTCAATATAATCCCGCTGTGAAGAATATGTGATAAATAAATCATCTTGTTTTTTTTTATCTAAATATTGATAAATGTTTGTTTCATACCAATGCTGACAACAATTGTATAATAATCTAATATTTTGTCTTGTTTTGCAAAGTCAATACGTTGCCGCTCTGCTTCCGCGGTAAAATACGGAGCGGCAACGTTTTACGTTTTGTATCGATTTGATTTTTTTGAATGAATAAACTCACACATTGGCAGAACTGCCTTTACTAGTGTGCGTATTAGTTTGACAACTAATGAATTTATGAAACATTTGGAAGTGTAGTAAAAGCAAAGGGATTTCACATTTATTATCACTCCAAAGCGTCGTGGAATAAATTGCTTTATCCGCATATCAACTCAATTAATACCCAAAAGCAACAATAACAGGTATAATCATTAATTTGTTCTAGTTTCTTAGAGCGTGGCGCCATCTAACATCCTGAGCTCATTTCTGTTTACGGCTTTACCACCAGGTGGTGGCAAAACAAGACAAAATATTAGATTATTATACAATTGTTGTCAGCATTGGTATGAAACAAACATTTATCAATATTTAGATAAAAAAAAACAAGATGATTTATTTATCACATATTCTTCACAGCGGGATTATATTGAACTAGCTTTTGCCCGCGGCTTCGCCTGCCTTAATTTTTTGTATAGTCGTATCAATAATAATATTAATATATCGTCACGACATGAATCCCCGAAGGGGTGTCAGAGGTGTTCCGTGTGCGAACTGTGAAATGCAAGTCACAGTCCACACTCGATACACCCGCGTTTCACCGACGAATATATTACGTCCCAGTCGTATCAAATCTGTAATTTTTTAGTACGTAAACAGCTGACTCTGGTTTGGAGTATTTTTGATACTCATCATATCTAATTCGATCACCATGGAAAGTGTCTTTGGCGAGGCCAAAGTCCGCCGAAGACCGAGCCGCTTTTCTGATCGACACTATTTTTTGTTCTCTGAATTAAACCTCTGCTAATGTGTCTTTGATAAGTTTTCAATAATGACATAATTTTTTGTATGGACACTTTTATTTATTTTACTGCAAACTTTCGTGTCGTTTCAAAAGAAAGGGATTCATAAGCTGATTGTAAAAATGTACTTGGTACAGCACCACTTTATTTCAAGCACTCGTTTCCAAAAAAAAAAAAACGTTCTCCAAACAATACTAAGTCCTTCATTCAGGAAACGGCTGAGGAATTTTCGTGTTTGATTTTTTTTTTAAACGAATGGCTGAAATGAAATGTAGAATATGTTTACCATCAGCTCATGAAGCACTTCCCTTTGATAACGAAAGGTTTCAAAAAAAAAAACATTCAAATTTTTTTTAACTAACACTAGTCCGTCTAACTCTAACTTCACAAGGCGTGATTGGGCTTTATGTCTATTGTTTGCCAATTATTATCGAAAATCGATAACAGAATGGGTTACACTAATTGAAGGGTCTCGAGGAAAAACAACACATGTCAAGTTTTGCAAATTTACAACAGAGGCAAAAAACATTTTCCATAATACATGTTAGCTTACAGTTTTCATTTTTATATCAAATTTAATGAGTAAATATACAACTTGTTCTTCAATATTTACAAAAAATCAATAATTACACCTTGACATAAGTTGTTTTTCCAATACTTGGGAAATTTTCATCTTTATCAAGAAATATGATTAACAATGGTATTCAAAAGCTTTTCACATTTTCCAATTATCGAATTATGTTAATGTAAAAATAGAACAAACAAACTTAAAAAAAAAATATATGAAAGGAATAATTGGTAAGTAAAAACCCAAAGTGAATATTTAATTGTTTTATTTTATATTTTTATATGTCTTTACGATACAGAAAGAAAAAGACAAATGCTAAAATTAAGTTAAGTCCTGTCAAATAAGTTAAATTTTGTTACACTAATGTCTATTTAGGCTCCAAGCATTTTTGATTAGCAGGTACTCTGCTTAAAATTATTTCTGGCAAAACGCATCTTCTATAAAAGTCACTCAGTTTTGGAATCATGTTTTTAATGAACTCATCATCTTTTTGAATTATTATTACTTTTATAGGGCTGCCAACGTCCACGAAGCAAATCAGGTAGCACTTGTCTCTCTGAGCCACTTTCAATTGTCCCTGGATCTGAAAAAAAAGTATTTATCTTAGTACCTATTTATTCACAAATTCATAGTATTTATTATATTATATTATATATACAGCTAGAGCACATACTTGGTAATAGTAATTATGTTTTTTATTAACGTCCAGGCGGCTGTTACTAAATGTTAGTGAAAAGTTTTTTTTTGTTTGTGCTACTTCTTCCAGTGTCTTTGACAATCTTGCAACGGAAGAAAAGCATTTTACTTCCACAATGGCGTTTTCACCCTCAACAATACCTGTAAAAAAATATATTATATTAAGTTACAACGTAAAGTAAGGCTTTGATGAATATACTGCATGAGATAATAAATATTGCACATGCTGCAGTATTTATTTTTTATGCCCAAAAACAAGCATTTTTTTGTTTCCTTTCCAATTATGCAAGCCTGAAAATTAAACAATCTATAGGTAAAGAGCTATAAAGAGATAAAGACAACAATTCATACATACATACATATAAAACACCAGATTGTTCAAATAGACTTTATCAGAAAACTTTGCTCGCTCGTTCAAGAAATCAGAACTAAAACTTATCAAATAACTAAACTTACTATTCCTGAATTGGCATTAAAGTTGTGTCCATAAGACCTCTTTGACCAGCCTCCATCTACATGTACTGTTATAGGTATATGGAACTCCATCCGAGCATATGTGCCCTTTTTCAACGGCAATTTGTTTTTCTTTTTTTCCAGCTTCTAGCATTTCTTTATACTAGTGTTCTTCCCATACTTTTCCCAAATGTAATTCAGTTTTTGCATACTTTTTTTGTGAAATCGTGGGTATATCCATAGCGGCAAGCAAATTGTCACTTTGGGCATAATAACTCCCTCCGGTTAGAATTCCCCACACAAATGACTGGTTGATTTTCTCGACACCCTCCGTCTTTCCTACATAAATTTGATCACAAGTGTTGCATTTAAATTGGAAAGTGCTACTCAGTCCATTTCCTTCTTCTCGAACAAACTCCAAGTGGCCACAAGTGCAGTGTTTTTTGTGTTCAGTTTGGATTTTCAAAGACCATTTTAATAAATATTGAATATCTACTATACGATAGCCTTGTAAGCCTTCAAGACTAGAAACACCACATGTTTTTTCAATGCTTAATTTGTGCTTCTCCATGTCTGCATCTTGTGTCCAAATAATATCTACTGGTTCATTGCTGGGTCCAGCTGTCTGTTCATCATGCCTGACGTCCCTGCGAATCTGTGATACCTCACGAGTAGGTGTAAAAGGACATTTTTTTTTACGAGGCATGTCTGTCAATTTTTGTTTATATGTTCGGATGGCGCGTTTAGGTGTAGGATTAGAAGAACTTCCTTCTTGATGCACTTCTATGGCAGCATTAGGTTGGTCACAAGAACCCTTCGGCTCATTTGTGCGCCAGGTCGACTGGAAGGAAATACAATATTTTTAGAGTAAACATGGTAAGATGTTGTATGTCGTGCCCTCTTATCGACACTCTGACTAACATAATTAATTTTCAAAATAGCGATAAAATATTTACCTTTTCTCTTCACCATAGCAACGTTTCATGGCAGCTCTCGAACGCTTGCTGTTCACTTTGTGCCCGGAATATTCATGCTTGATAACAGCACGCTTCATCGTGGTGGCATTCAAATAACTTTCTTTTCTCTATTTATAACGAATTGCTGTACTTATCACACTGAATCTCTAAAAATCTATTTCGTTCACGTTTGTTTACGCAGAAAGAAATCAGTTGAGCGCACAAATTATAGAGGGATAAGCCATTGTTGATTATTGTGTTCAACACAGATCGAGCGCTTCATGCAATGGCGACTGATTAGCGTTGTGAATTGCTGTCAAAAGCTAGCACTTAAAACGCTTGACGTGATAAATATGCAATGTTGACATGGCCGCTACCGTTCCGAATCTTCACACAATGTACGGTGACAAATAAAAAAAATACATTCTAAAGAATTATGGTAGTCGATTTTTGTAATAATAAAATAAGAAATGTTTTTTTTTTATTGAAGTTAATTTGAAATAATTTTACCTGAGACATTGATTTGTTTTTTATATCGTTAATAAATTTAACAATATTGTAAGTTATTATTTTGTGCTACAATCGGAACAAAGTTTTATGAATGAAACGTATTTGTACGACCTATCATGGACTTCTATGTGTGCGTAAGTCTCACCAATACACACAAAAATCTTGCAAATTTTAACTACTTTTGATTTATTAATGGCGTAATAATTAAACAATATTCGAATAATATTATTGCATATGCGGAAACTAGATTTTTTGTTGATTTTTATAGCCATATTTGAGAAGTCTGTTTTGAAGTAATTAGGGCATGTATCCAATTATAAAATCGTATGAAATTGTGTTGGTTTTACCACCTTAAGAGTATCAGTAAAGTCAACACAAAGCTTATCATATTCGTGCATTCACCGTGTTCGGGCACTAAAAGTATCTTCTCCATGGCAACGTTGTCGATGAGATAGTTGGCGACGACCGGGTCCGTGACGTGGAGCGCGTCCAGAGCGGAGAGGTGTCCGCGCGCGCGCACCGAGCTTCGGCGCACGTCGTGCGGCTTCGGGAGGAACTTGCTGCACGTCACGCTCGGCTTCGGAGAGCTACCGTACACCTGATAGCCGATCATAAATTTACACTTTCGTTAGGTTCCAACACTGACACCAGGATAGCGTATACAATTTTCAACGCTTGCGACAGAGACGGCATTAGAACCCGTTTCGCGATCCTTAATTTATGAGGGCGGCCCTGGAGTTACATACTTACATTAAGATAAGTTTCCTCGATAGATAAAATGCTACCGGTCAAAATTATTGGTTTTTCATTGGTTCAAGGTAAACGTCTCCAAAAGTATTCAAATTCAAATAGTTTATTTTGTAAAGTAGGTATACATAATACACATTTTACGAGTCAAATTTAATCTTATAAAAATATATGTAATAAAATAATAAATGTACATGAACTAAATTAAAGGTTTAGTTAATTTATGTATTTTTTTTTAATATAACTATACTGATAGATAGGATAATAAAAATATAAAGTTATCTCAAGATATATTTCGGGTCCGATCTGGACCCGGCATCAGTTGAGTCTTAATAATTATTTTTTTTTATTTATTTATTTTAATATATCTTGAGATTACTTTGTATTTGTTATCTATCAGTATATTTAATTTATGTAGCAATATATGTATTACCTGAGTAAAGAGACCTCGGAATTCAAAATGTCTGCCCGCTTTGCCTGTACTGTTAGCATAGACGAACCGCACCCTTTACACTAGGGCATGTAATATCGGAAGGTTTTCAATTCCGATACTGATTTCCGATATTAGATCTCAATATCGGAATTCCGATATTAATATCGGAATTTTGTATTTTCGTTAGAATTTGTACATTTTCTTTATAAATTGCACAAATTCGGTATGAAGGTGGATTGGGTACAATAAAAAAATATTTAAACCGAATTCTTTAATTTGGTACAAAAATCAGTCGTTTATTGAATCCTATATTTATTACTAAATTAAACAAAACACCTTATTATCATATAATTTAAAATATGCAAAAAAAATCAACAATTAGGAACAAATATTAGAAATATTTATTTCTCATACTTCTCATTATTATCCCATACTTATTACTAATTCAACTACCGAACTCAGAATTAACATAACTTATTATAATTTAAAATGTGCAAGCAAAATCAACAATTCTTTGAAATATTTATTTCTCATATTTCTCATTATTATTTTATACTTATTACTTACTAAACTACCTAACTCAGAATCAACAAAGCTTATAATTTAAAATGTGCAAGCAAAATCAACAATTAGGAACATCAATTATTAGAAATAAAGACTAGATAGATATGTTTATTTTTTTAAATCTCGTTTTTCTTGGTAATGTGTTCTCAAGAACAACAAAGCGTCAAGCATTCTGTCGGATAGAGAACTTCGTATTTTATTGCAAAAAATCCGGCCGACGAGAAAACACGCTCACTTTCAACACAGGTAGGCAAAACTGACGTAAGATAAGTGTATGCCTGAGTCAGATAAACTCCTCTTTTACCTCTTCTTCTTCATCGGAAGATAATAAAACAGCTATCGTCTCTTCATTCTCTCTTTCTGTAACTCCGAGAGTGCTAGTACTGTTTTCTTTATATTTGAGGCGTTTTAACATGCTTACAATAATATTACATATTTCTTCACTTGTGGGTTTCGGAAATGTATCGTCTTCTGAAGCACTGCAGCTGTAGAAGCTTTCAGAATCATGAAGGTAGTGTAATACTCCTGCTATCAATAGTCGTTTTTCTTTTATTCGCCTTCGTAAGTTCACAGCGAGACTTGAACTCAGATATGTGTTTTGCTGGTCAAGTTTATTCAGCATAAATTTCAATCATTCAAAATCAAAATCTGCTGTATAAAGTGTGGCATCGCGTCGGCAAATAGATAGTACAGTAATTTTTACCACTTCTAAACTACGATGGATATCGGTTAATGTTTGAATTTCGACATCTGTGAAGGATACATCTGACTTAATAATGTGAATAAGAAGTTTGAAGAAGCAGTCCTTTATTTTTAGGAACGATCCTATCATATCATTCATGCTGGACCATCTTGTTTGACAGTCTAACTGCAACTGGATATTTTCACCAAACTCTTTACTGATGTAAGCTCTTAGAGCATCGGCTTTAAGAGGTGATTTTCTGATTGATCTTACAAGATTACGTACTTTGCTAATCACCTCTTTGTATAGTCTTGGATCAGCTGTGCGAACTCTTGAGCGTTCTACTTCGAAGCCATCATACTCTGTTGAAGAATCATTATCATCGTCGCTTTCTGAGTCTGAGCAGATTATGGATTCTATTTCGTGCTGTAGGGACGGTTCGAAGTCATACAACACTAATATAGCTCTTGTATCCCTTGTATCGCATAATTATCGAGCTGGCAACAGCAATTTGGTTAAGCACGCTATCGCGCTCGGCGCTACACAAGAAGATAAAATATAGGTTAAATTTAAAAATCAAATAGAAAAATTCATCTGATTCCGATATTTCCGATATTGGATCACTCAGTATCGGAATTGTAAAAACGGAACTCGCGTTCCGAGATTCCGATATTGCGATATTCCGAGATTCCGAGATTCATGCCCTACTTTACACACACTATTGGATTTCAGCGATCGACAATATGATTGTTATTGTTTTAAATGCTATCTGTTTTTCCCTATCCGAATATAGACGGAGATAATAGTGTGTAAGTGTGATGTGGATAGAACACTAACCATTTCTATTCCCAAGGTCTTTTGATTCGGGTAATACGTGCAATTTGTCTTAAATGTCAACTACGTCTTTTCATTTGTGACTTTGACTTAACAGAGTTCTGTTTAGGGAATATTTTCTCGACCTAAGAAAAAAGAAGATATGATTTGATAAATAGTATGATTTGTATATAGGCAGTTTGTAATCCCAAGTTTACATACCCTTCCCATAATTTCGAAAAGTTTCCTGGAGTCCTCGGGCGAGTTGACACAGAATGACTGTATGGAGCCGCCGAGGATATGCTCGAGCGCGCCGCCCCATTTCTTCTCCTTCACTTTCAAATACGAACCTGTAAATATATACAAGGCTTTAAAAACGCGTCTTATTTACGCGTCTAACTCCGTCCGCCGTCGCCTTCTTCACCTTCTGACACAAGTCGAGCATGTTGCGTCCGTACACCGCCAGCGAGTCGTAGCCATGCGATTCTAACTCTTATTGCACTATCAACAGGGACGATTGTACATAACATACCGATGGGTCCTCTAGGCGGCGCACTGAACACGCCGCGCGCCGTCGCCTCCTTCACCTTCTGACACAAGTCGAGCATGTTACGTCCGTACACCGCCAGCGAGTCGTTGCCGCGCGACTCTAACTCACGCAGTTGTTGCCGAAGTTGTTCTGAAACAAGTTAAGCACTTGTTAAAAAATATTTTGATAATTTGAAAAATTACGATAAGTTTGTTTGTTTAATAAAAAGAAATATTTTAATTATAAAAAATTATTTTATTTAATCGTATGGCTTATAAAAGTTTACAAGTCGTTCATTATATTATTGGGGATGTCTTTAGCCATTCAGCTGCGTCTTCTGTAAGGATGAACAGGTCAGAAATATTTCCATTAAACTTTCAGGTTGGGCATTCTCGGATGATGTGGTCCACATTTTGCACCTCAGCACCGCAGTCGCAGGCTGGTGATGTTCTTTATAAATTATAATTATAAAAATAAAATATAATGATAAAATTAGTACGTATATAAAAATATTTAATTAAGAAATATAAATAATTAGCGTTTGAATGGCAAAAAAAATAAAAAACCGTCCAAATGCGAGTAGAACCCCTGCCCGGAGGCAGAGAATGCCGGAGGATTCCGTATTGTTATATTAGACAAGTTAGTAAAGAACAGAAAATAAAAAAAAAAAAATGAAGGAAACTGCAGAATTAAGTTAGTAAAGTATTGTTCCACGTAGAATAGATTGCATATAGAATTATAAAAAAATATCCCGCTCCAGCTCCTCACATCAGTACTACTCACTGAGCGAGTCCCTCTGCCTGGCAGCGCGCGTGGCTTGCTGCTCGGCCTGCGTTTGCGCACGCGCGGCGTGCTGCTGCGCCTGCGCTGCGTCATTCTGCGCCGTGTTGTAACGCGCACGCACCGCGTCCGCCTCGCCCGCCGTGCGCTCGCAGCGACGTTCTAGCTCCACGCGACGCGAGGCGGCATTACCTGAACTGAAATTAAATAATACGAGTACGTTATTCTACCACGTGTTACTGCTGTTTTTACATGAACCCACATACTATAATGATCATACTGAACGACTTTCACATAATAAAAAATAAAATAAAATGTATTATTATATAAACAAATTCAAATTCAAATTCAAATAGTTTATTTTGCAAAGCAGGTATAGATATATACACTTTTTACACGTCAAATTTAATCTAATAAAGAAAATATATGTAATAGAATAATAAATGTACATGAACTAAATTAAAGGTTTATTTAATTTATGTAGCAATATATTTACGATTAAAATGATAGGTAAAATATATATTATACAAGGTAAAATCCAATCAGCCGCCCGAACCCATACCGGAGACCCGGCCAGGGACCAGGAACAAGGTTCAGTGATCACCAACCGAGCCCCCAGCACGAATCCAGGCGGCCGACCAAATCCCATCCTATATACTACATACTAATAGGTTACATATATAAATACATGCCTACCTCCGCCCATTCGATTAGTCTTGCTAAGAAGAAGGGCAAGAAACTTAGCAAGATCATGTCTTTTTTTCAACATAAAACTTATACTATACAATATATGACTTATATCTACTTTAACCAAGGGATAAGAAAATACAAGACAGTAGGAATTCAGGTTAATGAAAAAAAGAAAAACATATATATCTTTGTCTACCTGTCTCATATAGTCCTTTTCCTTTTACAGTCTATAATCAATTAATGTTTACACCTTAGAGGAATCATAAGTTAAGAAATTATACTATTTAATTAAATTATAACTTACTACGAGTATCATTATCACTGTAACACCATGCTTCACCATCATCCAAATATTCATTTATTTTATAATATGCCTTTTTCAATAGGCCCTGCTTAATATACAGTTTAAACTTATTCTCTGACAAAGTAAGGACCTCCTTTGGAAGTTTATTGTAAAATCTTATACCATGTCCTACAAAAGAGGTACTCACCTTAGCGAGTCTGATTTTTGGAAAAGCCAGTCTATGCTTATTTCTGGTCTCCTTACAATGTTGCTTACCAAGCCTTGGGAAAGACTCAACATTTTTTCTGACATATCTAAGGACTTGGTAAATATATTCACAAGGAACCGTTAATATATTAATTTCTTTGAACTTTTGTCTTAATGAATCCCGGTGCTTCATATTATAAATAGCCCGAATTGCTCTCTTCTGCAAAACAAAGACTGCGTCTGTATCCGCGGCTCTACCCCATAACAGCATGCCGTATGACATAATGCTGTGAAAGTAACTAAAATAGACTAGTCTAGCAGTATCTACATCAGTAATTTGTCTTATGCGTCTAACAGCGTATGCGGCCGAACTAAGTCTACCACATAGGGCTTCTATGTGGGGACCCCACTGAAGACGAGAGTCTACCGTAATGCCTAAAAACTTTGTTTCGTTAACTAACTCCAGCTTGGACCCCTGCAAAAGCAAATTACCATCCACTTGAATTACATTTGGTAACGTAAATTTTATACACTTTGTCTTTTTTGCGTTTAAAACTAAATTATTTACAGTAAACCAATCAAGCACCAGTGATAAAGTTGTATTCGCGCCGTCAAGGATATCTTTACGTCTATTAACTTTAAAAATAAGTGACGTGTCGTCTGCGAATAATACTATCTTCGTTAAGTCTTTAACTAAATATGGAAGGTCATTTATGTAAATTAAAAACAGCAAGGGCCCTAATATGGAACCCTGCGGGACACCCATTTTAACTAATGCTCCACTTGATTTTACCCCGTTAATGTCTACCTTTTGAATACGATCACTAAGATATGACTTCAATAACGCCAAAGATTTGCCCCTCACTCCGTAGTGATCCAATTTACATAAGAGTGTTTCATGATTAACGCAATCAAAGGCTTTCGAGAGGTCACAAAATACACCAAATGCATCTTGCTTTTCTTCCCAAGCATCAAAAATGTGCTTAACTAAAGCAACTCCTGCATCTGTGGTTGACATCCCTCTAGTGAATCCATATTGTTCACAGTGAAGTAACTTATTTAAATTAAAATGAAATAACAATTGATTAAAAACTATTTTTTCAAAAACCTTACTCAATACCGGTAAAACTGACACAGGTCTATAGTTTGAAGGGTCCCCGTGGTCGCCTGATTTAAAAAGGGGGATCAATTTACTAAACTTCATTAAGTCAGGAAAGATACCATCATCTACACATTTATTAAAAATTAATGCCAAATAAGGAGCTATTAAATCAATAACAGAACTTATAACTTTCACAGATAGGCCCCATAAGTCCTCGGTTTTTTTCAAGTTAAGCGATTTAAATGCTTTAATTACAGTTAATGAATTAATATGTTTAAAAGCAAATACAGAAAGACACTGAGGTACGTGATCTATTAAAAGATCCTGCGCAAGCCTAGGGCTTGAATTTAAATCTTTAGTTGTTAAGGAAGGAATTTCAGTAAAGAATTGTTCAAAGGCATTCGCAACTTCTTTATCTCCTGTAACGACTTCATTGTTAATACTTAACTTAAGTTCGTTATCTCGTTTCTTACTTTTCCCAGTTTCAGTATTTATGATGTTCCATACTGTTTTTACTTTGTTATCGGACCTTTTAAGTTTTTTATTCAAGTAGATACTTTTTGCTTTTAAACACACCAATTTAAAGATGCGTGAGTAATTTTTCACGAATTCAGTAAATTTAACATTATTATTGTAGGACTTTATGTCGTATAATTCGTATAAATGATTTCTGCTTTTATAAATACCTGGTGTCGCCCAGTCACTGAAGGTGATTTTACTTTTGTTAGAAAGTTTTTGCATCTTAAACGTATTTTCGAACTCTTTAGAGACTATGTTGAAAAGGTCTGTAAAGAGAGCGTTTGGATCGTCTTGGAGAAGATTAAAATGTGCTAATTTAACTTCTAGATTTGCTTTGAAACAATCTACTTTGAGAGTTGTAATAGGTCTGCAAAAGACTTCTTTGGGCAGTTGTTTTACGCTTTGGTAACGGATATATATATATTATATGATATGTAAGTTTATAGTATTTGCATGGTATAAGTATGTAATATAAACTTTTGTTCATTTAGATAGTAATGTATTTGTATTTGTATTTATTTATTGATGGAAGAAAAAATTACATCAGCATTCGTGTTTAGGAAGGAGCACTCGTTATCCGACCGACAAGGACGAATGTGTTGACTTTGATAGCACTAATGAGCCAAAGGCCTGTTACAGGACCATAAAAGGCAAAATTTTGTGAACCTAATGGTCAAAGAGAGGATTGAAAAACAAAATACTACAAACAAACAAATTTTATTAATGTTAATGCGATAACTGCATCATGCAAAGTAAGTTAGACTTAATGAAGTTTACTATACACAAGTTATTTAATAAGGATTGTTAATAAGTAAATGAATAAAATATGGAACATATATTTACTTTTTATTATATATGTATTCAATATAAATATATATATGAATTTGTGGATATATTAATAATTTGCAATATTCCGCTAAACACTCTTACCATGCTATTCAAAATGCAGACTCAAGCACCGCCCGCCCTCCCGCATAAAACATGCACAAGCAAAGCAAGCATTACGAGCACAAAATAAAGCGATCTTAAATAACAAGCAAGAAAACGGGCGGTGGTGAGGGCGGGCAGTGCTTGAGTCTGCATTTTGAATAGCATGGTAAGAGTGTTTAGCGGAATATTGCAAATTATTAATATATCCACAAATTTATGATGGACTTCCGCAAAGTAAGGCCTTTTTCAATAAATTTTAATACGAGTATATATATGATTATGAAAACAGATTCTAGTAATAAATATCAGTTATTATATATTTAAAGTAACTACACAAACAAATGTAGCTTTTTGGCTACACAACACTTTTAATTAAGCATTTTATGCCAGAGATCTCCAATTTCATGTTCACTTAGCTATAATAAATATGTATTTAGTATTTATATATTTTTCAATGCAAATGCTCGTAAAGGCCCACTTTTTATGCATCAAAACCGAACAGAAATTCGATTATTTTGCCCTAGGGCTTTATTATTATTATTTTTTTAATTTATATACGAGAGGTTGGCTAACCTGCAACCTTTCCTGTGTACCATAAAGGTTATACTTTTTTTCCACTGTTTAACGGCTCTGGATACAGTCCTTATCATTATTTATAGCACACTGTGCGTAAAATGACCGCTTTAAAGTCGGCATTTTCCGCACTTGTGCTATAAAAAATTATACGAAACTCGTGCGAGAAACTTTTTCTCGACTCGTGTGATTGCACACGTCAGAAACTCACACTCGTCAGAAAACGTTTCATCGCTCTCGTATCGTAATGTACTATTAAAGTTCACAAGATTATATTTGTTTTATTTCCTCACACTATGCATTGAAAAAATACACGGGCGTAAGAGCAATAAATTACTCGGTTACGTTTAAAACGTCCTCGACATTCGTTTTCGCCCTTGTAGCATAAACTTTTATTTGAGTCAAGACCCTCCTTACAATTAAAACAGACCATAACATAATAGTCCTAGCAAATATATATAATATAATAGAAAATATAGGTAAAAGGCGAACAATAACAATAGAGTTTAAGGCAAGTTACAACATGCGAAAAAACATTTTTTTAATGCTACAATAATTATTGAAAATCTGCTCAAGTAAATATTATAAAGTTAATAATAAAGTTAAAATTTTAGCCCATCGAAGACGTTGTTTCTGAAAGCTATGCTATGTAAAAATAGTTCATTTATGTTTCTACATAATATATAAAACATACATAAATGGACTATTTTTACATAGCATAGCTTTCAGAAACAACGTCTTCGATGGGCTACAATTTTAACTTTTGCTACAATAATTATTGAAAATCTGCTCAAGTAAATATTATTTACTTTATTTATGTTTCTACATAATATGTACATAATATGTAAAAACATAAATGAACTATTTTTACATAGCATAGCTTTCAGAAACAACGTCTTCGATGGGCTAAAATTTTAACTTTTGCTAAAAACGGCCGCTTTTGGCACAAGTTAAAATTTTAGCTATAGAAAGATGTTGTCTATGAAAACTTTCCTATGTAAAAATAGTTCATTGCTGTTTCTAGACATTTACTCGAGCAGATTTTCAATCATTATTCTAGCAAGTAAAAATGTTTTTTTTTCTAAAGTGGCAGCAGTTTCGCATGTTGTAACGCCATAGGGAGTATTGTACTTTAAGGCGATTACCGTCGCCAAATTAGCAGCTCGATGTTGTCGGTACGAATATCGACGAAAACGACATTGAAATAACGTTCATATCAACGCGCAATGCATTGTAGCTGTTACGTCGCTCGCTGTGTCCTTGATAGGGCGAAATAGGAGAATATAATAATTTTGATAAAAACACTTCTGTTTCACAATATCAATGTTTTATTAGTCCAACCGGTTGACATTATCAAGGAGCTGTTAAAATAATAAATAAACAAAGGAATGCGTAGTTGTTTACATTGCAGATGGTGAATAATAATTTCGAAGAGGGTAAACATAAATCATGTGCCAAATTATAAATCGGGTAATTGGAAAACTCAGTGTTGAGCTGCAAAATTTTTCCCCTTAAAATGGGAAAAAAAGACATCATGTAAATTAAAATAATTAAAGAAAAACTTAAAAAATATAATACTTTTCACATGGACGTGATTGTTCAATTGAATAATCCTATGTTATATTTATAGCTATCAAGTTTATCTATTGCTCAAAGCATAAATGAATTTAATCGACCAAGCCGCTCAAGAGCAGTAGGGAATTGAAGCCAAAAATCACCATTCGGTTGACTTTTTTTTCATATAGAAGTTTTTGTGGTATGAAAAAGAAAAATGTTGCATATAGTTGATAATTCATATATATTTTTTTCAATATTTTTCGTTCGGCCATAAACGAGGAGTAGGTTTTAGAAAGTACCCATTTGGCGATACCGAGCCCCTTAATAGTATGAAAGTACACCAGATAACTAAACCCACTCACTCAATATTTTTGATCTCTCTCTCCAGATCATTGATCTTCTTCCTCTCTCTATTCCGCAACTCGGTCTGCTTTGTGCTGGCTTGCTGCACCTGCTTCAGTGCTGCCTGCACTGAGCGGACTTCTGACTCAAGGTCATGTAACTCTTGCTCTAGAGCCGTCTTCTGCAGTTGATGCTCGTCTATCTTCTCTTTTAGGGAGCTGAGGAGCATGAGGGGAAAGTTAAAACCAAGATATATGCTGCAGAGCAGATTGGTATTGGTAATTTAAGTACGATGCATTAATTCCAAAAGTTAAATGGCTATGGCCCGTTAAGTTGGTATAATAAAGAGATGGTATAATGGAGGCAAACGGAGGCACCGGCAACGGCGACGACACGGCGATTTTTTCCTCGGCCAGAGGAAAACCAGAACAGTAGTTTATCTTCAAGCAAAGGTACATCGCGCGGCTAATATGTGTGCGTGCTAGTACGCACGAACTACAGTACGCACACAACAGCAATATCTTAGCGTGCAAGATAGGCGCTAGTCGGGGTCACGCCGGCCGCGGTCGCGCTCAGTCAAGTCTATCGAACAAGCCGCCACGCCGCGCCGCCGCGTTGCACCGACCACTTGAAATATGTCTACAGCACGCAATCGAACATATTGTACTGTCTTAGGATGCCTCAATAATAATCCCTCAAGTCCAGAATTATCGTTCTTCTCAATACCTACTTAACAAGAAAGTTGAGTACACAATTTATGGTTTATATAAATAATAATGTGAAATGTAAACCGTATTTTCTTTGTTCACATTTAACAAGGTACCTATGATCAAAACTGTGCCATGATTGTCAATTAGTCAATTAACTAATTTTTATTAGCTACGAAACTAAAAGAAAGGACAACCCTGCAACAGTAGGTATTTCAGTCTAGTACGGGGCGTGAGTTAACCTACTGTTCTGGTTTTACTATGACCAAGCTTCCCACTACAAGCCAGCCGGCACAACTGCACATGATTGCATAATTACGTAATGTAAAGCAGTGTGCGTGAGGACGAAGGGGTGTGGGGGACGCAAGAAGAACGCGCGATGTGACTCATTGTATTGTAGTACTATTTTTTCTTCTGTGGTATGGTATCATTGATACAATAAATAAATAAGTTATAAAATAAATAATTAAGTCGTGAGTACGTATTGTACGTACCTACTATGGTGTTTACATACGACGTCGTATCTCTTATTGAGTCGGTAAAGGCCTGGCCGTGTTTATGGGATAAAACTAATGAAGTCATTAAAAATAAAGTACTTCATGAGAAATGCTGGAGAGAAGTTTTCGAGTATCTTGAACCTAGTTATCAAGAGATGTCGATAGATGAAGAAAATACAACTAGTAAGTGGAATAAACGCACCGTTTCGATAAAAGTAGGGACAGAACTTATGGCAGCACTATCTTACAATAAGACCAGCTGATAATTCATTCACGAAAAATTTGTGCCATTTGTGACAAAATCAACGGGAAAGGCCGTTTAAGGAATGTGGCCCTAGGTGACCTGCGGGTCTACCGCGTAATTCTGATTTTCATCAACATCAACTTGAGATTGAAAATTGACGCGCGTGCGACGACGCCCGCCTAACATGCCATCTCTTTAGCACGCACGTCAAATTTCAATCTCAAGTTGATGTCAGAATTACGCGGTAGACCCGCGGATCCAAATATTCTTGTAAGGTGCAAATTAAAACAGCTTTTGATTGATTTTGCAGTAAGCTAAACAAAAAAATGGTGCAAAAATATCTTACTTGATAATATCATTATTGCTTCCAAAGTTCTCCTCCATGGCGCTCATCTTAGCCATAAGCTTTTCAATCTTGCTCTTTTGTCGATCATACTGTGCTTGAATAGTGTCCGTCTCTTTCTCGAACTCTGCTATCTCACTCCAGTAGTACTCATTCTGCAGCTGTTGCTTGTGAACTTCTATCTCATCACGGGATTGAAGCTGCTCATAGCTTTGCTGCCATTTCTTCAACTCTTTTTCTAGTTCTATACAAGCCTGAAGAAAAATAATAAATTAATGAGAATAACACTCATTTCTCTGATCCCATTAAACAGGCCACAACAGAAGGATATATTTTTATTAGTATTACTATTAACATATGCTACTACCATTATTATAATCGTAATTCTTCTCGTTAATCGTAACTCTTCAATTCCCCCTGCTCTCACTGACGTGACATGCACACATTATAACACCTAAAGTAATATTCTCTAGTCTTTTTTACACCTCCGCCTATCTATCCATCAGCCTGGTTCATCCATTGCTGGACATAGGCCTTTCAAAGATTTCGCCACTCTTCGCGGTCGTCCTCCTAGACGAAATGCCCACACACACTGGGCAGGTGGGTTGGTGAGTATGCCACAATGGCTATACTGCCATCAATCGTTCCCAGGCATGATGGGCTACCTGGTTGAGGACTGTCCTCTTACTCTCCCCTGAATAACTTCACGTGGGTTTGTGAGTAAGTTGGTGGTACTTCCATAGTTGAACCCCACATCATCTCTAATATAATTTATTTTTACATCTCAAGGCAGTGAAATTATGAAAATTTATCTATAAGTCTAGTCAAAAAGCTATAGCTTTTATTACTCTGTGATAGAATACAAAGTGTACAATTAAAGATATGCCTGTGTAAGTATGATAAAAATATTAGTGTTGTAGATGTGGACAGGGGAACCTTTTTAGACAAATTATGAAGGAAAAAACATACAAAAATCAAGAGAGTGAACTATAATTATAATAGCAGAAAGTTTTAACTCAGTTTAGTATTGTACAGTAAAAAAGATGGGGGAGTTTAACAGAAATTTTGTTGTGAAGATCATACAACACATAATATAAATACTGTTAATTTTTTCATTTTTAAGGTAAAATTAGCTAATTTGTATTTGTTATTTTTTATGGTTCTCTAAGTTTGTTTGTGTTTATATTAATGTATTTTATCTGTGTTGTAACTGTTTGTTAACTTGAGAAAATAAATAAATAAATAAATACAATACAATATAGCTTTATTATCACACCACAAAAGAAAAGGAAAACAATAACATTTAACTTAAAAATACAATTAGGTTAAGTACAAGTAGGCGGCCTTATCACTTAAAGTGATCTCTTCCAGACCCTTGGGTGGAAGAAATTGTACGAAAGGATTTCAAAAGAAGACCAATGTTCGAGTTACATCTATAAATAATAGTATCAAATTCTTTATTTCCTTTTTTTTGTGTAAAATAAAGTGCCTATTGATTTATTAATTCATTAAAATTTTCTCCAAAAACCACAAAAATAAAAAACTACAATTTCATATGGAATTCACTACTTCGTTTAGCCTTAAAACATACCTCATGCTTTCTATCCCAAATAGCTGAAGCCTTTTTACAGTTCTCAATAGCTCTTAAATAATTGGCTTCTGTCTGATCGAGATTAGTGGCCTTCCTGAATAAAGAGTACTTCTTCTTGGAGTCCGAAGCATGAAAACTCCTGGCATCATCTTGGTTCAGTACTGAGATGGGGTTGTCTACTTGTATGTCATGTGCTAGGATTATAGCATTGACCTCCTCAAACTTTGTTGAGATGACTTCCCCTGAAATGTTTAAAATAATAATAGGTAGAACAGCAAGGGAGTAGTCTTGATTAAGAATCAGCATTCGCTTGGAATAAGTCCTGCTCTAACGCTTTTGTTTTTTACTCTCTATCTCGCTCTAATCAACATACAAAATTTCAGTTTTTTTTTGGACATTTTACGTAGGGCAGGAAATCTAGAAATCGTATCAGAATACTGTTTTTTTTTTATGATGTTTTTTGATGGGTTACTTATCACTGTGAAATGTTTTGTTTGTTACTGTTAATAAACTACTCAGAATGCTGCAAGGCTTATTGAGAGTTTTTCTTGAAATTTTTGTTTTTTTTTTCTGGAGATGCAACGTTTTTTTTTTTTAGTGGTCTTATAGGGTAGCAAGTGGCACATATATATTTTTTTCAGAAATTAAATATTTACTATCATCTAAAGTCAGAATGCTAAACCCTGTTTTTGCCCGTTAGGTATGCTGACCCTTAAACCTGTAAAAACAATCTAGCTACTGATAACACACAATAACATGTATATCATCACCACATATCTCAGTTTTGATCATTCATAACTCTTTAACTTCAAAATTTGAAATATAATTTTAAACACTCAATATTTTGACTAAAGCAGTGTTGGGGATCTAGAGCAACTAATTAACCAAGAATCTACACCGTTGAGATATGCGGTGTTAGAACTTAAGCAACGATATGTCTTTATAAGTTAAGCACTGAAATGAAATAAATTTAGTATAAAATATAACAAACCGACAGCTTGAACTAACCAGTATCTTTTATTATAACCAGTATGTCAATAATACAAATATGTATGTATGTATTGTATGTTTATGTGTACAGAGTAACAATCTTACCTGTGGCTGATTTAACTTTATAACTGGATCCACCAGAAGCGTTAATGTTTCTTACGATTGTAATAAAGTCTCCATAGACATTCTGTTTGTAAGCTTTGGCACTGTTGTTTTTTATCTTTATCTCAACTGTAGCAGAGTTGGCTCCTTTTTTGATGAAGGCTACAATAATAATAGTACATTACGATACGAGAGCGATGAAAAGTTTTCTGACGAGTGTGAGTTTGCGGCACGAGCCGAAGGCGAGTGCTGCAATCACATGAGTCGAGAAAAAGTTTCTCGCACGAGTTTCGTATAATTTTTTATAGCACAAGTGCGTAAAGTGGTCATTTTACGCACGGTGTGCTATAATAAATATTATGTTTCAGTTTCATGAATAAATTAATTTAAAGCCAGAGCGGTAGAAGGTACTTCAAATAGAGTTAAGGAACTGCTTATTAACCTCCTCTCTGTGTAAGTGCGGATCCATGTTTCTTCCCCAATCTGTGTAAGCGCAGATCTGTGCTACGAAGAGATGACCTTTTTACGGCTGAATTTGGAATATAATACCATACAAATAGAC
Source organism: Ypsolopha sequella (assembly GCA_934047225.1). Classification (NCBI taxonomy): domain Eukaryota; kingdom Metazoa; phylum Arthropoda; class Insecta; order Lepidoptera; family Ypsolophidae; genus Ypsolopha; species Ypsolopha sequella. The sequence continues at coordinate 28,762,056 of OW203986.1, read as the reverse complement.
TTTAAAATGCATTAATTCATTCAAACAACCATTCCTCACAATTCGTGTTTGTAAATGACTGCTAGTGGCTGCAAGATGGCAGATCATACAGTATTCAAAGTGAATTTATTTCATGTTTTTCTACCTGTAAGTATTTTTCTTGATAAAAACAGTTCATTTGTATGCTAATTCATATGGGATTATAATCAAACTCAAATTAAACAGCCAAATCATGATAAAATATGTCTATTTCCTACACTAGGTCAAATTCGGTCAAGTGGTGTATTCAAATGTCTGTAAAATAAACCTACAGTACTTAAATATGCTCTAGTCTTCTCGACATCATTCATTCGTTACTTGCCTAACAAAACCAATTGCTAAGTACATAGTCTCCTATACAAATATATTGTTATTTTCAACATTGGCTTGTGCTCCACGTGCACTTTACCCGCGCGGGCTTGTTTACAAACAGGGTGCTGTCAAAAGACCCACTAGGAGGAGCTGTAAATATCATTTCTTTCCCACAGAGCGGAGGTTAAAACCAAGTTATGTGAAAACTAGTTAAAATAGAACACATCTTACAATGTAGATTGTTTCCTCGGTTAGTTGCTGAGGCTCTGCCTCCCAAGCCAACGACCAAGGCGGTCAAAATTGCACTTTTACCACTTCCGTTTCGCCCGACGATAAAATTCACATTTCTATTGAGGTTTATCTCCAGATTTTCGTGACAAAAGAAATTACGAACGTGAATACTGTGGATGGAACCATCAATATCTTCTTCGATAGGTTCTATATCCAAATCCATGATCGCTATTTTGAAATTCTACGAAATTTTCCTGAGAATTTGCGCCAAAAAGTCGGTAAACAAATGGTTCTTTACGTTGTTTCATTCATTTGACACAACTTGACACAAGGGATGTGTTCCATTTTGGTTTTGGTCGTCTAAAAGCAAATTCCACGGTTGGCAAATTCAATTTAATATTCATGTTGTACATTAAGGGATGTTACAAAACAAGCATCGCGCGCAACGTTTACTAACCAAAGACTCTGATGACCACACCTATGGTGGTTGGAAAAAAAGCGCGAAATGTTTTTGTTTTGTATAAAAATATTGCTATTTGGGTGTTTTGATCAATAATAAGTAGTGAAATATTGAAACCAGTGCGGTGCGTTGTTCAATGGAACAAAAGTGCAGGCTATGTTTTTTAGTGTATTTTTCTTAACCAAGTTGTTTTCGCGTTATAAAGCTATCATTATAGCGGAAACGATAGAACTGTGATTAAGACTGGACAGACCTTTTAGATGATCCTCAACAATAGAACCTCTAGATGGATTAAGAACTATTTTGAGCAGTGGAGCAGTGGCATATTTACCCTAGGGCCAAAACGGCCATGGCCCGGGGCAACAGGCTGTGATGTTTTAATTTATATTGATTTTTGACTTTATACGTCATTTTGAAAAGAATTGCCCATTGAAAAAAAAATGTTATATTGAATAAATGGTGTTTATATCTTTGTATGGCCCATTGAGTTTTTATTATCTCACTTCATCTCAGTTGGTCTCTGTCTGTCAGAAGTGCGACACGTACGCTTATTACATGGCATCAAAAAACTGACGAAAAAATGCCTTTGTGTGCATTTCCAAAGTGCAAGAATACTACCAAAAAGCAAAATAAAAGTTTAGGCATCACATTTCACGCGTAAATACATGCTTATCAGTCTATTTTATCATGAACGTAAATAATTCCAATAAACATTGTTTCGTTGTCTTTATTTTGTTGTTTATCCCATCGTAACAGGACAGAAATATACGAATCGCGACAAAGAAAGCTCGCTCTGTTCAACAATGCCGATATTAGATCAAATGTACCGACAGCAAACTAGTTTTATATTGTACTAAGTTGCACCATTCGGTCGTATAAAACGTATGTTCATTAGTTATTTGAAACTAACTGTTTAATAATATTATATATTGCCAAGTGATGTTGCCATTGAAATTGAAAATTGACTGGAAAATGTGTGGACAGCTAGACGTGATGAAGAATGGACCTCGAATAAATACAGCCGTATTTGTTCCGACCACTTTGCACCCGGCGAAACGTACATGACCAAAAAAGGATAAATAAAACGGCTATAATTCATTGTCAGGTAATTATTAAGAATGTTAAATTAAATACCCAGCTATTTCTTCGGATTTCTCTTTTTTTTTTCATTATTTAATTGTGGTCTTGTTGATTAGGTATTTAATGATTATTAAGTTTTTAAAAGGTATTAGGTAAAATAGAACCATTATGTTATATTTGGTTCTCCTAACTAAAAAATCATCTTGAAGTTTTACTTAAGGTTAAATGTCAGTTGGTACAATTTTGAAAATTTCATTTTGTGTAAGGTAAGTGATATTTAATTAAATTAAAATTTTACTGATTTCCTACTTTTTATTTGGCTTAGCTCACGAAATATTATAAACTAGCCAAGGCTGTTGTTTATTTCCTACTACCAACTTACTACTTATTTCTTACATGAAATTTCTTTGTTTGTAATTAATTGTATAAAATATACTTAAGAAAAGAACACTTAATTAAAATTTAATTTCATTAAACTTTAACTCACCTTACACAAAATATTTTTTTCAAAATTGTACCAAAAAATGTATAGATTTTTTATTTTGTACCAAATCGTTTTGCTAACGCTACTTTTCGCATAAACCGATCTGCTACAAAATGGCCACTGTTGTTTGGTCCTCAAATGTCAAACGGCTCAAAAGCAACAGATAAAAGCAGGTGTTCTCTTTTTCTCACGTACAGTAGTTACAATGTAATAGGTCCGTTTTGGCATATGTCATCGCAACGTATCTATGGATGTGAACCATGCAAATCGGTAACTAGGTCAACCGATTCTTACGAGAAATCGATTCTAAATATTATAAGTTTGTTATCGTTTGACATGTTTTCAAGTTTATTGGTTATAGAAAGAACATTACATAACCAGGAAGAACATTTAATTAACCATTAGATAGTTTAATATAAATTTTATGTATTGAAAATTATGATAATATGGTGATAGAAAGATATTTCGGGTGCTAAAACCAGCTTTTAATATTTTTTCTTTACGAAAAGAATCTGAAATGGAAATACTTACGTGCCAGTAATATTTTGTAATGTTGTACTTCACTGACCTCAAATTAGATAGAGGTCAGTGCGTTGATAGATATAAAATACTGGCCAATAAAAAAAACATGTAGGCTTCAAGATGAAAAAATTGCTCCCTGCCTTATAAAAAAAATACTGCCATATTTCTAACCAGCCAATATGTCTATTGCTAGGATGTTTTATGGAAAACTTTGCCTGTAAACCAATTCATTAATAAAAAAAATGAGACTTCAAGCAATAAATGCATGTTTTTTACATAGGTATATTTTTTGTTTTTGTAAACTATAAGTTTAAAAGCTAAGTGGTATGTCACATATTTAGCACAATTATTATATTATATTTTTCGGTATACGCGCCACCGTTACAAATACATGCAAATGTTCAAATCTAAAAAGTTCATATTTGCAAAAAATAAAAAAGGAAATTTAAACTTGGCTTTTTGTGTACTGGTCTCACAAAAGCTAATTACAGATCATTACAATTATTTTATCAATATTAAAACAAGTTAATTATTTTCACGTGGAATCGAATTGAGTCCGTGAAAGTAGGCGATTATCTAGTTACAACACTATTATTAAGAAAAAATTTAATGAGAATGTAACCGTTTTTGAGACATTGTGTATAATTATTAATAATTGTGTATTATTATAATTATTTTATAGTAATTCAAAATTGCATTTTATTTTTGGAATATGCGTGAAAATAATTCTTGAAATATGTTCCGTGATAATTAAATCACGTTTATTTCTTTAAACCCAATAAGTTAATAGTTATTTGTTAACGGTTTCATTTATTACATGTAAAGTTATATTCTATGGTCGTTCTTATCTGTCAAAACGGGCCTCTTATTTTGTGGCAACTGTAGTTATTTTATTATATCCGCTATCTTTTTTTTTTGAGTAGCAAATGCGCTATAAATACTAACAATTAGGTATTGAACTATATATCCAATTGCTTGGACTCGTTATGAGTGAGCAAATTGTAAGGACAAGCCCCGTCCATTCATTTTATTTTAGTCGAAGTTTGTAACAACAATATGTAGAATGCGATTTGGACATTGCCGAACACCCGCACTCTTATACAGATTTAAAATTATTGCAATGTGTTCAAGACAATGCTAATCTTATTCACATATTACAAAATTGCCCGTCATTTGGTATCCAAAGATTAACTTTGATAACAAGAATACAAGACGTTTTAGAAGATGATGAAGTCCCCCAATGAACTTCTGTTAAAAGAAGAACTATTCCCTGCCGTATATGATTTTATAGTTTCGACTGACAATGAAATTTAATTAATGATAATAAAATAAAGAAGACCTAGAAACTAAAAAAAAACAGTTTCTTTCAAGTATGTACCAAACTACAAAATTAAATAGACTAAAACTTGTCTTACTAGAAAGATGTGGCCAAATTCGGCCAAAAGGACTAGCATCCAGGCCGAACAAGCCTTAAAAAAAAAACAGACAGAAATACAAAATTTAAATTAATAAAATTTAATAATTATTTTATGGTTAATTCGTATATTTTGCTTTATATTATAGTGAATCGTCATGCCAGAAGTAGAAGCTTTGGATAGAGTTCCTGAAAATGGCTCTGAAGTTGATTCAGAATCAGATACACTAAATGTCCTGGAAAATGATTCGGACTCGGGGAAAATTCCCATCAGTAAGAAAAAGAGAAAGCGTGGCATAATTTATTTATCAACGATTCCCCCGTACATGAATGTGGCGAAAATCCGAGAGACTTTCAGTGAGTTCGGTGATGTAGGACGGATTTATTTACAGTCGAGTGCAAGTAAGTATTTTGAGGTTAGATCTCTTAGCAAAGTCTTCTATCCGCACTGCAAGTCAGTGAGATAAGACATTTAATGCTATTGGCCAGTGTCGCTAAGAGGACAGATATTGCCATGTGTTTTAAAGAGGTCCTTCTCACTTTAATACAATCATTATTAAATAAACTTTCTTGAACTTTTCAGAGCCAGGAGAAAAAAGAAAACGTGTCCCTAATCAATACACCGAAGGCTGGGTAGAGTTCCTAAAGAAGAAAGTGGCTAAGCAAGTGGCAGCCAACCTCAACAACACTAAAATAGGGACCAGAAAGAAATCTCGGTACTATGACATGATCTGGAATATTAAGTACATTCCAAGATTCAAGTGGGTGCATCTCAGTGAGAGGATGGCTTATGAAAAGGCAGCACTTAAGCAGAGACTCAGAGCAGAAATAGCTCAAGCTAAGAAGGAATCACATTACTTGCAGACAAATGTTGACAGAAGCAAAAAACTAAAAAAGAAAAAAAAGAATGATGAAGCTGACTAGTTCTCTAAAGCAAATTAATTACTAATTTAAAACTACACATTGGTGCATTAATACAAATTTGTAACTTAAACCAGAAAAATACATTTTTCATCATAATAAAATGTAGTTTCAACATTTTTCTTATTGAAGTGTTTTATTCAGAGAAAATGCCATCCTAAAATCTACCAAAACTAAGGCACAAAAGAGATTCCTACTTCAAACTGAAATTGACTCTCCCACTAACAATTTCCTCTACTCGCATTCTCTGCCTTGCAGTGAGAGGGTCTGGGGTCAACTTGTTCATGTATTTTTTTGAAGGTATCTTGTGCGACAGGATCCCTTGGGAGAATTCTCGGTGAACTCTCACACCGTCTAGTGCGTTTGACTGGAGTTTCTCAAACATGTGCAATTCCTTCATGAATTGTTTATGTTGTTTTACTGTTGCCCAGTGGTAGCGGTGGCGGCACACTACACGGCTGCAAGGGGAATAAGTTTGTTTTAATAATGACGGGCTTATTACAGGTTGACAGGTTTGGGTAGATTAATCATGGTATCACACTCAATGATAGCCATGACGGGCTGACTCACAGTGACAGTGAACCAGTGCCCAGCAGTTTTCATAGGCCCATTTTTCGGTACTAGGGATCTAAAAAGGCCGACTTGGGTGAATCATAAAATGATTTGAAAGTAGGATAGAATAGCTTTTTCACGCGTGCAAAAGAGACGGCATTAGAACAGAATCATAACATGATTCATCCAAAGCGGCCTTTTTAGAGGACGTAATCAGACTTCTGTTTTTCGCTATCTCAATATAGGTACAATATGATTTGGATTAGAGAATTACTGTGATATTTACATGGATATAACATATCTGATGGTAGACTAACCCACCCTTAGGTAGCGTTCCTAAACGCGGTAAAATTAACTGTCACCCATTCGACAACCACCCCTGATGCAATCTCTTTGCATTGGTGGATCCATAATAAAATAAACATGGTACGATGATAGCTAATGCTATGTATGACCCTAGTTTGAACCCCTCCGGAACATAATTAATAATTATTGTACCAGACATAGGATATCTACTTTTATCCCCAAACCCAAACAATTATCCATACGTGACTGTACTTCTGGTGTTTTGCGAATCTGTTGTTTTACTCATCTGGTATTATGCTCTTGAAGGGTGAAAACGACCAGCTCGAAGCCTTTCAATAAACTTTGTCAGAAATGTAAAATTCACTTTGGCAGTTAAATTTTACATTTACCCAGGCGTTTAGGAATGCTACCCGTACGGTACATACAAAATTTGCAATTGACAATTTTTTCCAAACATGTTGACTACTTGGAGAATTTATTATTTTAATTTTATGCAGCCAAAATTTTTCATTTTCTGTTTTTTACGTCCTGCATTAATTGGCTTTTGCTCTATTGTACAAAACATTAGGCAGTGTTTGTACAAAAACTACATCTGCCATCTCTTTAGATATTTTATGGACAGAACCTGTTTAGTTTAGGCTTAAATGGATCAAGTTCCAAAGGGTTTTTGAATCATATTACACTTTAGTATCAATTATATTATTCATGGTCATTATCCTACTTACTAGGCTAAACCGAGTTTGGAGTAGCTTGGATGTATGCTGACATCAGATCTGGTGAGCTCCGGGTAGCCAGGGTGGAGAGGAATCCGCCTTTTTTTTTCCGGTTTATCATCTTCTAAAGTAGCCATTTTTATTTGAAGTTAATTCACAGTATGAGTATTTACCAGGAATAAAACACCCTTAGCTGGATTGAATGATATGTGATGTTGCTATGGTGATTGTTTTGTCTTTAAAATCCACAGAAACTGGCCAGGAAATAATATATTTCATATACTTAACTTTTGTTGTTAAACTTCTTTTAAAAATAAAAGTGCAGAAAATTAAGTTAACAATTTATTCATCCAGCAATTATATTAAATATAATTAAAACTACTAAACCAAGTATGCAGGCGCAGTATGAAACCCCTGGATCAAATCAAATAAGTTAATGATACCATGCCATGACTGGAATATTTATTTCTTCTATATATTATTTACAAAGTTATTATTTGTTTTTGTTCACGATGTGGCAGATACGGCAGCTATACGACTCTTGCACACACAGTCATTGAACTGATTCACTAGCACTGAACATAATAATGATTTGTCTGGATTAGCAGCATAACACTGGAGAACCTGAAATTTGAAAATTTACAATGAATATTAAACCATTAAAGTGGCAGGAGCTGCGATCATGCTGGAGACTCAATAATTGTACTAGTTAAAAGTAGCCAAACAAAGATTATCCCTTCTGAGAATACATGAGTTACAGAGAAGTAACCTCAAGCTACTGATGAACTGTACATGATGATGTTGAGTTACGACGCCTGCCGGGTTCAGGCGTATGGTCAGCTCTCTATTTGGAGCTATTCCATCCAATTCCCATTATGAACTGTACATAATATTAACTAATCTGGGCTCCCAGAAATTAGAAATTTGCCATAAAATATAAACAATTTATAGTTATAAGCTAAAACAATGTTCACCTTGGCTTTCTCCTCCTGGCACGGTGGTTGTTTCTTTGCTACAATATTGTCACTAGCCACATGGAACAATTCATTAGCCTCCTTCAATGTCTTCTGGTACTCGAGTTTCATCCCGGCGCTAATCTTTTCGTGAGCCCGCTTTAGCTCTTCGATGCGGCGCGCCCAATAGGCTTCTTCTGCCGCGTATTCTTTGTTTGGTTTTCGAGGTTCGTAATATTGGGGTGGAGGATACTGCTGTGGTGGGGGCTGCTCTGCTTGCTGAAAATTGATAGCGATTTCTTTTTGGTAATTTTTTTATTAACACCCTAAAGTTAACCTCTAATACCCCTACACTTGATAATGATTGTATGAATGTAGCACCAGACATGAAGATAGTGGTAATTGATTTGATGATCCATGTTTGCGTTTATTATGCTTTATTAAGATATGACATAGATCTAAATTATGTAATGTAGCATCTTAAATATATTTACTTTTGCGGCCAGTTGTGACTGTATCCGATCTAAAGCTTCCTGGGACACTTGAATTGAGTTATCGTTGTCCACACTCAGCTTCCGGGAGCTTTGCGACCCTCCCATATTTGTAAAATTTCAATTAAAATAAGTTTTCGGTAAAATCACATCAGACATTTTTGACAGATAGCAAGCAGAGCTTTTTCTTTTTTTTATGAATTTCTCTGTGGTTTACTTTTTTTTTCTAACCTAACACATACTGACTTGGTCGGAAAGACAGTTTTCGACTTCAATTTATGTTTAGTTCTGCTACTCGACAATAGATGGCAGAGCATTAAAACTTTTCGGATTCAACCAACAGATGGCAGTGTTGAACAATAATGAGTGCGGTGGCCACTATAAACCACCATGGTATATTATTATTACATACGGCTTGAACACTCACGTGTGATTGTTGTTGACTATATGCCAACCGTTTCACCGATACAATTTCGGCATTATTGGCACTGTGCCCGTTTGACAACGACGGTGAACGCCGCGTCGTCGTCCTAAGAACGACACTCGCCTTGATAATGCCGAAATTGTATCGGTGAAACGGTTGGCATATAGTCAACAACAATCACACGTGAGTGTTCAAGCCGTATGTAATAATAATTTAGTATGTCAGCTCACGCGAGTTTTAATAATATTACACCATGGTATACACCACGGATTTATGGTGGTTGGTTGGTGGTGGTTTGATACTTCAATAGTCAGTCACGAGGTCCGTATCTGTTTGCAGATTGCAGAGGGCGTCGCATATAGGTACAGATATTTTTCTTGGTGCTTTCCATCGCTGGCGGTCTATAAACATAGCCAAATTTTTTCTGTGGCCAAACGGACTTCGTGAGATAGAATAACTGTATGCTGGCTGATACTTGCACAGGGTGGGCGGCAAAGCCAGGGGGCGGCCAAAGCCACTTCGCCCTCATAAGTTTTGCCGTCAATGTGCCTGCAATAGGACTGAGTCGCGCAAGTCAATCAGGGCGAGCTCTGGTATCGAAACTTCATACTAAAAAAGTTACATGTTCAAGTAGTGGAGGAAATAATCGCTGATATTTAGATCCAACGTGTTGATTTTTTGAATCATGATGATATATAACAGATGATTTTGCATAAAAATAAGTAAAGCAAAATATTTTTTTGTTAATGTAATTTTTTACTTAATTGTTTGGTGTAGAATGCTCACACGCTTGTTTTTTTAAATTAAAATGAAGGTTTTTCTTTTTTTTCACAAGAGTGCCAAATCAGCCTTTTGCACCCCCTGTAAAAATATGTGGATCCAGGCCTGGGACAGAGTGCTATTTCCCACTGCTATGCAACATAATACTGCTTTTTCCACCCATGTAACACCTATATGGAACTTCCAGATATAAGATTAGCTGCAATTTTCACTTATGTGTTAGTTGAATACGTCTCGTTCGTATGGTTTTTGTACAAACGTTTGCCACAATGTTTAATTACAATGAGTGTGGTCATCAGATCGGACAGATGTAAAAAAGGACATAACTTCAACTGTTATTAACTTATTTAAATTAATTCTGTTTTTCGAAATAATCATCATGTATACTTCATATTCATGTGACGCAACTTGTGGACCAAATCTATCTATACTGGGTGTTAAGACGAAGTTGCGGATGCCGGAAACTGGAGATAGTATTCACTCATACGAACAACAGTAATTGTTCCATAGCTACCCGACCGACCAAAATGTGTGGAACAAATTTTTTCTTTCGATTTCTCTATTTTTTTTAATGAAAAGTTGTTCTTATGGGCATGTACAGTGGAGACCCTCATCAAGCTATACACTTACAGTACGACATTAGCCCCTACAGAGAAGAATATAAGATAGGTACAAAGTCCAATGTGTCTTACTTGATGCGGTCTCCACTGTACAATAGCCATTTTCCGGCTTTCGCAAGTTCATCTTAACGCCTTGTATAGAGGCTATTTTATTGATATTTGAATTTTTGTTACAATAATTAAATTTAGATTCTGTCATTTTAAATTTAATTTAATGTAAAATGAGGACACAGGGTCATTCTACTGACAGTCGATGCGATCCTTTTTCTCAACAGCTTACTCTTACGTAACAAAGCTTAATATCTTTTGGCTTTACGACTTTATCCAGCGACAGTAACAGCTTATGTGTAGGTATTTGCGAATCAAACCTTTAATCAGCGCGGTAAAAGGGGGGGGGGGGGGGGGGGAGGCACAAAAAACTGACCACAATGGGGTTTTAACATACATTTCGACCACGTTGATATCGGAGATTCGTCAAGGTAAAATGGACATTATTTAGTGTTAATAAAGATGGTGGGGTTTTGAAGATAACTTGGGATGTAGAGTAACCGGTCGAGCCGGTCGCTGAGCCTCCGCGCTATCATCTCGGCTGCGCCCGCGCCGGACTTTCTTCTGTCTGATCGGAACGCGATCCGGCTCGACGAATCGAGTATTTATTTCATTATAATGTAGGTATGTGGTATATTATAGTTTTCATTACTAGAAATATATCTTCATATAAATGTACTGTTCTGGTTTCAAGCTAGTAAACCTCGTTATTATGGTATGGTACTACTTACTAGAAAATAAATGGTTCAAGAATCAGAATAGCTCTTGCTAAATATAAAACTTAAAAAATATACTCGGACTTAGCATCTTATCTTCTCCACATAGCACAATACATTTGAATGTCTCCCCCTTAAATGAAAAATAGTATAATTAAAAGCATAAAAGCTCATCAGAATATTTAAAGGTTTTTGTCACAAAACACCAATAAACTCTCACACACGGTTTTAAAATAACTAGTAGTACCTATAATTAGTTAACCTTTATGTAAACTAATTACTATTAGTTTAATAATACAAAATGGAGTGTGTAGTTTTTGTAGAGGAGTATATAATAAAGCCAATTCTGAAGGCTTTAATTTTAGTTTTAGTGCTGTCAAAAACACATTTTCTTCAATGCAAATTATTGTTAGAAGCTAAATTCCTTTGGAAAATTTCAAGTTTTGACAGCACTAAAACTAATATTAAAGCCTTCAGAATCGGCATCATATGTCTTTCTTATATTTGGATAGGTACTTACGAATTACGTATTCGTAGGTGTTTGTAACATAGAAGCAGATATCGCTTCTTTTTAACTTCTAGAAAAGTCGTGATTTTTGTTTTCAAATTTCACAAAAATTGTGTCTATCACAGATCATACTGATCACTTGCCAAACCGCCGGTATGAATTTGTCTCCATAAATAAATGTAACCTTATAAATATTATATACTATACGTCATACCAAAGGTTGGGTAAGTGATCACGAATCAATTCAATCAATTCTTTTTGCAAATTTTGCAAAATAAAATGTTGATCTCTAAACTCTTTTGACAAATCTTTTGACTTGGGGCTCTGGGTTTGCATTTGTGGGGAACACGGAAACTATAATTTACGAATTTCACAAAAATACCCTTCTCCTTCTCGATATACTGAGCGCTTACCGAGTCTTCAGTAAGAATATACAGGTTGATAATGAACCCCCTAGCTATATCAAAGCAAACTATTCTATGTTCGAAATAAAAATGATATGTTTTGTTACTTGTGTCTTGTTCCAACTACAGAATTTGTCATCACCGAGCAACCTGCAGACCATTTTCCAAGCTGTGTGTTTGGCTTTAAATTTTGAAGATAATATTCCAATCACCGTGTGCCGGATCGCGCCGACATATAACCGACACGACGACGGCGGGCGGGCGCGGCGGCCGCCCCTCGCTCGTAAGTAAAACAAGTCGATATTGTCGATGGTACAGCCATTAACGAGGGAAACTGTCACTTCACGAGCTCCACTGACACGAGGATGTGAACCTCGTTCAAACTTGTTCCATGTACGTAACTATCTAAACGAGTAGTTTCTATATCTATTGGTTGGTGGTATCATCAAAACTTGGGTGTCTTCGTTATCCGGGACTCCGGGACGTAATTCAAGAACAGTCTGGATACTTTAGTCACTGGGACCTTAGAAAAATGGTTCGATGACCTCACATTTACAAAATGAAACTTTTTTATTCCAATATAAAACACTTTATTCCACCAAAACACACAGAACAACTTCAAGTCTATCTATCATTACAATTTTTAAATTAAATTAAGGGTTACTATGCTTTATTCTTATCAATGAGGTTTTAATAATATTACTGATATCTACTCCAAACGTGTGAAAAGGAATACAGCACAGCGTGTGACTTAGATAAGTCGCTAAATTTAAGCAGATCCCTTGTTAAACAAATTTAAATAAACAAAAGCAAATAATTATTGAATACCGTCATTGTGTCATAGAAACAAAACAAAAACCTAACCTTCTCCCCAATTTTTATATAAATAACAATTTCTTAAATATGTATATTAAATAACAACTATTAAGTAATACATTTGAATATAATTGCAGTTTTTTCTTTTTACGTATCTTTTCTACCGTCTATTTTATATAATCCTTGACAGACTTTTTTCAACCTTAAATAAAAAACGTTGCTAGGCGTGAAAAAATCAATTTGCATCTCAAAAGGACACGATCTTGCTTCATCCTCTGGGTCGGAGATTCTTATATATTTACTAAGGGTTTTAATTACTTAATTTTGTTGGAGAGCCAAATTTTTTTGGTTTCGTAGGTACAATTTAAGGACGGGTAAAATGTAGAGGGATGTACAGCTGCTATAAATGGCGCTGTGCATTAATAATGCAGAGATTTGTAAAAAAGACGAAGGTAATTAATTACATCGAAACATCCTATAACTGGTTCTATTTACTTGTTATCTTTTAAGCATTATATAGTATTCGCTTTTATTATAAGGTAGAGAGATAATTAATATAATTATATCTAATGTGAGCAAATAAATGAAAACGGTTTGCAAACCGCGTGGAAATAGAGTATTTTAGTGGCCTAATGAGCCCTCTCCAGGTAAAGAGGATTATTTGTTGAAAAATAATGTAATTAATTCAGAATACTGTAATGTTCTGCATTTACCAGTAAGTCATTGTGTAAAGTTTATTCTAGCCGAACAAAAAAAAGCAATGATGGAAACTACATCAATATTGTCACAAATAAAAAATAAAAAAATCTATTCTATAACTTTACTATACCTTACTTATCTAAGAACGATGTTTTTGGTGAGTATCAAGTAATTTATGAACCTAAATAATTGTTCTCGGTGATTAAGCTTATCTTGAATTAAAACACTTGTACTTGTAGTTTCACTTTATTTGTGTTAACTCCCAACCGGTTTCGGATTTTACTCCATTTTCAAGGGAAGATCTTAATTAAAATATTTTACATGACTCCAGGCACTAGCTGGTTGGGAGTTAACACAAATAAAGTGAAACTACAAGTACAAGTGTTTTAATTCAAGATGTGTTTCAAGTTTCACCAAGTGCCGACAATCGCAAGTATAAATTTTGATTTAGCTTATATTTTCAAGGAGCTTTATCTGTGCAGGTAAAATTATGTAAAATGATAATAAGATCTTTAGTATGCTGAGTTAAGAGAACATTAGTACATAAATAAATATATTTAATTTCAGTTAAAATAATCGTAAGTGTCAAGTTAATTTTGGTCCGTCCCATAATTGCAAGTGGAATGATTTACCATAATATTTTATGGCTTCCGTACCCGTATTGTGTGGTGGTACGGAACCCTAGTGCGCAAGTCCAACTCGCACTTAGCCGGTTATCTCAACAGCATCAGAATAAGACCTCATGGGGATTACTCCCATGAATATTCCGGAACATAGTCATTATTAATATCTAATTATTGTAATAGGATTTGATAGACAAACTAAAAATAATATGGCCGATGCGATGCGAGTCAGACTCGTGAAAAAACGGTTCTGTTCCAGGTTTGCTTATTTTTTATTATTTCCCGTGATAGAGCGATAGTAACATGTATTCTGTGAACATTTCTACTGGCTACCTACAACGGCTGAAGCCGTACCCTAATTTTGCAATAATTTTTTCATGACAAAGAAAACATGCCTATGAAATGTAAAAGTCAAGATATTCTATTTATTTAAGGTCATCTTTAACACTGCGTGATTGATAAAACAACTAAACGATGGCTCACGATCCACAGGTTAAAGTTCATCAGATAGCAGAGACCGAAGGCCAAGGAATTGTGGTTTCCAGACATTTTCCCGCTCTCCGAGTCACGTTTTTGGAAAGCGCTTTTATAAAAAAAACTACCTGCACAATGTTTCAACATACATACCTTACATAGGTAGGACAATAGCACTAATGGGTATGTACGAGTCAGTGGCGTGCACAGAACTTTTTTCCGGAAAAGCAATCAGAAGATCAAGTACGACAATAAAAAAAATATGAAAAAATTTAAATATCACTTTGAAAAAAAAAAGTTTGTATGAAAATTTTCACTCTAGGGTAGGCAGTGCCTACCCTGGCGTCATACAAACTTTTTTTTTTCAAAGTGATATTTAAATTTTTTCATATTTTTTTTATTGTCGTACTTGACCTTTTGATTGCTTTTCCGGAAAAAAGTTCTGTGCACGCCACTGGTACGAGTACGTACATTGGAGACCACATCAAGCTATACACTTGCAGTACGACAATAGTCCCTATAGGGAAGAATATAAGATGGGTGCAAAGTCCAATGTGTCTTACTTGATGCGGTCTCCTCTGTACATGCCCGTTAATGCTAGCCATACCATACCATACGTACATAGTGGTACCGATTCGGTGTAGCACATCTTAACTTATTTGACAGGCCTAAACTTAATTTAAGCGTTTTGTGCTTGTCATTTCGGTAAAGAAAGAAAAAAACAGGACGCTTAAAATAAGGTTAGTCCTGTCAAATAAGTTAAGACGTGTTATGCCGAATCGATACCAGTACGAAGCAGTTCAAGCGTCCTATTCGTAAATGATTTTGACGTCTATGACAGCGCAATAAGAAATGACAATATATGTACAGTGTGTCCCTTCTAAGAGTACACATCTGAAAGGGAGTGGAACTAGACCCTAATTTATGGACAAACAAAAAATTTTTTTTGAATAAATCTTTGTTTTTAAAATTTTGTTGCCTACCAAGGGCACTATGTATAAAACATGTCATAACTTTTGATCTACCGCGAGTAATGCAATGAAATAAAACTGGAATAGATGTTGCATACTGACATTGTTTACTCTTCAGTTCCGTCACAAGAAACCATGTGTGTTTAGGACGGACCTTTATAAGGACCCCTGATTTCCCTTTGGAATTATTGGGAAAACTTTGATAGAAAGTATTTTAAGCCAGGATCAGGATAAAGTTACTATTCGTTCTTCATACTCGTTTTAGAAATTGGGAAGCCCTTATTAATTTTAATTTTATATCCAAATCACAAAAGCTCTAATAGAAATTTGAACGAAACACTAATTATATATCTTTTAAGAGGAAAATAGGGCAAATAGCGAAAGGGGGCAAAGTACTTTTACGAAGTATAAGATTCGAAACAGTGGGCTTTACATTATTACAGTTACAGTATTTGTTGGCCAAACCAGGAAGCAGGCAACAGGCGCAGCGCGGGCGCGGCGATCAGAATAACTTTACTATATTTTAGGGAGGTGTCCCTAGAGTCACAGTTTTGAAATCTCTCCTTTATTATTATTATTATTATTATTAGTCTATTGTGGCAACACCTTTGTCCGTCGGTCGCTCACCCTCACCTCTGCTCATAAAAATATTACTATAACAAAGCGTACTGTCGATCGAACAATCGATTTTCTACCTGCTCACCCGACTGTCAGTGGTTTCATCCTCTTTACAAACCAACTTAAAAAAAAAAGTAATGGCTTGCCGCAGAAAATAAAACCTTAGACTTTTAGGTACAAGGTTGGTTTTAAAATCAAGGCAAACGTACCAAAAATAAGCAGTCATTGAAATTATCGAAGGGTCCACGGGCACAGGTGCTTCGTGTAAAGGGAGTCTCAATCTCGGCAATTAATGGATAACGTATCAAATGAGACTGCTTACATTCGTAAATAGAATCTTAAATAACGACTTTTGGGCAGCGGCGTTTAAACTTTGTTTGAAATTCTAAAAAAACCTTTCAGAGATGTTTGGTTGGGTTTTTGTGAAGCCATAAAAGCTCTGGTATCTTAAAAACGGTTTTGCAGCCGGATTGTAAAAACCCGCCTTTACAATACATAGGTTATAAGGTTTTTTTTTGAATAATTGGGTGAATTTTGAATTTAAGGGGCTCCGCAATGCTAAACATCAGTTTTGCATTGGATTCAGTGTCGTCAATGCATATGGTAAAAATTTGAAAAAAATATGACGTGTTTTTTGACTCAAGGTTAATTACACTTTATAAATAAACAAAACACATTTTCAATCTTCTTTTAATTATAATACTTTTAAAAAGGCATGAATTTCACGAAAAAAGCGATTCAGTTTCCATATTTTAAAACCGATTGAAACAAATCTAACACAAGCAAATACTAACTAGAAAAAACCATCTTTATTACATAAAGAAATGTAGTCGCGATTTCAATATAACTAAAGTTTTACGTGCGCGGGATCTGATTAGAGCAGGGTAGACAGCGTTAGAGCAGGACTGAATTTTAGAATTGTTTCGATTAATTGGAAAAGCCGGCTAAGTGCGTGTCGGGCCACGCGCACTGTAGGGTTCCATAGTTGCCCTACACGATATGCCAACTTCTTCTCCAAGTACATTTTATAAGTTTGTCGACTAATACAGATCATGCCAAACTTCTAGTACGCTCGGAAGTTGCTCTTCCCAAGAACGGCCCATACATTTTGTTCCTGCTGATGCGAATCGCCCCGTGTTTAGAGGGGACTAAAAGTTTGGCGCGTTCTTTACTCGTTAACTTGTGAAGCCTACTTAGCTGTATACTACTACTGTGATTTTTTCACGTCTCCAAATACAACCTTTTCGCTGGCAGGGGGGGGGGGGGGACACTTGACTCTAACAAAAATGAACACTTTTAAGCTTAATATTTCGCAAATGGAACGCTGGATCGAAAAATGGTCTTCTCACACCCCCAATATTTTTAAATTACCTATCCAACGACATCCCACACTAGGGATGTTCACGCCATAGCGTGACGGATCCGCGCGCGCATGCGCGGGAGTGGCTCGCGACGCGGCGCGCCGGAAGACTAATTTCGCAACACAGCGCTGGCGCCAACTGGCACGCCAGCGATCGTTCTCTTCCGCGCGGGACGTCTCCCGAAACACACGTGTGCACACTCGCGCCGCCGACACAACAAATATCGCGTACCTACCAGTGTTGTGTTCACATTATATACCAGTGTTGTGTTCACATTACTCCACGAACTCCACTGCTCATTCCTGCCCAAGGCGCCAGCTCCATCAGCCCAACAAGGAGGGACGCCACGCGGCGCATTCATCCACAATCATCAGGAACAAAGGTTGGTTCGCCCACAATTCTCAAGTGTCAATACTCAAATCCCATCAGCTCTGCATTCCTGTAACCTCGCGGTTACAAGGGGATAGACGAGAAAAAAAGTCATACCCACTTTACGTGTAGGAGAGGTACACTAAAAAAAAATATGTTTCAAAATTTTACTGTACCACTTTATCGTCGTGATAAATATGTATACCCATGCCAAATTACAGCTTTCTAGTTCTAAAAGTCTAAGCCGCGGACAGACAGACAGACAGACGGACATGGCGAAACTATAAGGGTTCCTTGTTGTTGACTACGGAACCCTAAAAAGGCGGGTTTTCACAATCGCTCTTAAGAAAAGACAAGAAATAATTTAATTCTGCTTTTAAAACAAAAATACGGTGCCAGCCTTTCGTATGCTAACATATTGGTAATAAAATAAGAGCGAAAATTTAGTAAGCGTTCGATGGTTTATTATTAAGGGCTCGTGGGCAAAAACAAATTAAAATGGGGCTATAACTACTCGTATATAGCACATCCATCCATCAGCCTAGTTCGTCCACTGCTGGACATAAGCCTTTCCAGGACTTTGCCACTCCCGGCGGTCATACTGGAAGAATTGCCCATACTCACACACGCTGGGTAGGCGGGTTGGTGAGCGCGGTGCCGGAACCCTCGCATCAGTGACGCCACTGCCCGTCACCAGTCTGTTCCACATAAGGCCCGGCTATTAGGGATGGATATACCGCCATCCATCGGTCCCAGGCATGGTGGGCTTCCTGGTTTTTTGCCTGTGAGCTGTCCTCTTACTCTCCCCCGAATTACTTCGAGGGGGTCTCCATGTAAGATGGTGGTACCTCCACAGTCGAGCCCAGCATCAGCTCTACCACCTGCCATATGGCACATGAATAACTATTTTTAACTCATAATCATCATCATAATCATCATCATAATCATCATCATAACGAAATAGATAAAACAGCTGCTAAGACTCACGTGTGATATTTATTCATCTTCTCGTAATTAGTATCATAATTCAAATAAAGAGGAGAGTGAGGCGTAACGTCGTCGCGTAAACGTCTTCACTCACCCAGATGAAGGCAGTCCAAATCTGCTGAAACTGGTCGGCTTTCCCGATCATAACACGTATTGAGGTGAGCCGTTATTATATAAATCATATAAAGAGGAGGTTCTCAATTCGACTGTTTTATATTTTTTAGTTATGCACGGTTGTGCCCCGCCAAGACGAGCCAAAGGAAGCAAGGCACTACGTACATTTTCTCGAAGCGTTTCGTCATATTTTTGAACCTCATAGTTACGGTCTGGATCATATTACCTAGAGTGCCCGAATTATCAGAATAAGATGTAGTTATCAGATTTATGAAATACGATTCATTTGTCTACCTTTCGTCAATTTCGTCACGTTTTCACTTACTCACTGACACATGATCATCAAAATCTCTAAGGTACTTCCTGAAGTCGTAGAAAGCTGAAATTTGAAATTCAAAAATAAGGAAAACAATAATAAATTGTGCGTTTGGGAACGAACCCTGACGCAACCACCTGAACATAAAAACTGGTGTACAAAAAATGTAATATAAATTTTATTATGTATCTGTGTAGTATTGTTCGATGGTCATGAAACTTAGCTGTTAGGAAATGCTGAGTTCGAACTCAACGATACAATATGAAAAGAAATATATAAATAATAAAACCTGAAACGTCTGAGAACCACTGGTTCTTATATCTAGCATCTCAGACATTCGTCTCCGCTGGTCACGATTTATTGCTAGAAGTACGGGTTAGCCCACTCTCTATTCATTTATAACGAAGCCAACTTGGCTTCGGGAGCTTTTACTTTGTTCGATAGATAGATAGACATTCCTATATCAGAATATCTATAAATAGTAGTGTGTTTCGATTCTGTTTTAGAGTTCCGTCCGTACCTTACCATGAAAAAACGGAGCCCTTATAGGATCACTTTGCTGTGTGTCTGTCTGTCCGTGCGTCAAGGCCCTTATTCTTAGACAAGGTTTGAGGTATCAAGTTGAAAGTAATATTTAATACTACGGTCTATCTATAGCCCCTTACTGCTGTCTAAAAATAGTTTGTAAACTTACACAATAAAAAGATATGGTCTTTCAAAGCGTACTTTCATACAAAAATTTCCCCTCACTGACGGATCATTAAAACCTATTACTTCCCGGTGACCTACAACCTTGTGGCACGAGGGAGGTTTTCTGGCACAAATTAAGGAATAAATACGAAAATCATTAATTTCCAATTCTGTGTCAAATAAATACTAGAATATTAATTTAATTTTGCAGTTTTGTTTCATATAATTTTATGAAATCGTAGTTTATCATAAGCTTATGACTTAAGGAACCTCGATGGAACTTGGCACCCAATTTGATCTCAATTATTTTTTTAGCAAAGCCGATAATCCTGCACTGCCTTTGTACCGAACTTGGCCCCTTTTTCACATTTATGTTTTTGGTGGGATTTACATTTACAGGCCACCATTTCGGATATCAAATAAAAATCCGTCTTGTTTGTGAAATAGGCGATCTTTTATTATATACTGGTGCCATTTTTATCAAATCCATCCATCAGCCTAGTTCGTCCACTGCTGGACATAAGCCTTTCCATTACTTTGCCACTCCCGGCGGTTATCCTGGAAGAATTGCCTATACTCACACACGCTGGGCAGGCGGGTTGGTGAGCGCGGTGCCGGAACCCTCGCACCAGTGACGCCGCTGCCCGTCACCAGTCTGTTCCATATAAGGCCCGGCTATAAGGGATGGATATACCGCCATCCATCGATCCCAGGCATGATGGGCCTCCTGGTTTTTTGCCTGTGAGCTGTCCTCGTACTCTCCCCGGAATTACTTCGAGGGGGTCTCCAAGTAAGATGGTGGTACCTCCACAGCCGAGCCCGGCATCAGCTCTACCACCTGTAGAGTATTTATCAAATACTTAAAACTATTTAAATAACAGCGACAAACACAATACGCGATTTAAAAAGTTAACAATGACACGACATGATCCACTCGAAAATAAACAAAATACCCACCCCCGCGTGTATTACAGTGAAGCAGGTCGCACGCCGCAACCTATAACATGTGCCGAATATTCGGTATTTGGCCAAATCGCTATCCGTTGCATCTCTAGACTGCGTCGCATAAAAGTCATAATCACCCAAAAATGTATCTTGTAGATTGTATCTTGTGTCTGTGTCTACAACTTCGCAATAGGGTACTTTACTTTTTTTAATTTGTCTACGTATAGATTGGTCGGATTCCCATCAAACCTCTTATCTGAAACTAATTAACAACTGAAACAATCTGTTAAAATTTATAATTAGGTGCCTTTCAATCATTTCTATTTTCGATTAAAATTGGGAAAATGTTGAATAAATAATAAATTATACCGATAAAGGAGGCATAGACCGAACAAAAAAGGAAATCGATAAAAGAAATGTACGGTAGCTCTACGCTAGTTGTAAATAGACAGGTATATTAAAATTAAACTACATGCTCTACTGATCATACTGAACAACTTTTCCAAACATAACCGCGAAAATGAAGAATACGAGTAAAATGGAATTGCCCATACAATGTATATATATATATAAGGTCTTT
The DNA here is from genome assembly GCA_934047225.1 of Ypsolopha sequella. Lineage (NCBI taxonomy): Eukaryota > Metazoa > Arthropoda > Insecta > Lepidoptera > Ypsolophidae > Ypsolopha > Ypsolopha sequella. The sequence goes on along the minus strand of OW203986.1, from coordinate 28,740,536 downwards.
CAATTTAAATGGAAAGTAATTTAGGAGGTGATTCAGTATCGTTAATACATCACATTCCATTGCAAAGCACTTTTTTTTGCGCGAACTTTTTTTTCACTTCTCAGTACAACGTGGTCCGATCAGCTGACTCAGTTTGTATGGACAAGTGAAGAAAAAGTTCGCGCAAAAAAAGTACTTTGCAGTGGAATGTGATGTATTAACGATACTGAATCACCGCCTAAATTACTTTCCATTTAAATTGAAAGACCTTATATTTTATTCCCATCGAATCACGTGGTCCGTGGTTGAATCCGATCAGTGAACCGATGGGAATATTTAGCTTGATCCGATGCAACTCGCAACGGACCACGTGAGTCGATGGGAATAACCATGGAGAAATGATGGAGAAGGACCAACTCAAATGCACTGGAATAAAATAGTTTGTATGACTGGAAGAGACGAAAGACGTGGGTTAGGATCGTAGCGAAAGTAAATCCGTAGTCCGTACCCACCCCTCTGGGAGACAGGTGGGAGTATGTATGTAGTGTTTATTATAAAGCGTAAAATATTAAATGATTGATTACAGAAATATTTAAGTACGTATTATGATTTATAAATTATAACTGGGGATCTAAAAAGGCCGACTCGGGTGAATCATAAAATGATTTGAAAGTAGGATAGAGTCAGAGTTTCTTCATGCCTGCAAAAGAGACAGCATTACAACAGAATCATAATATGATTCATCCAAAGCGGCCTTTTTAGAGGACCTGGGGATCTAAAAAGGCCAACTTGGGTGAATCATGAAATGATTTGAAAGTAGGATAGAGTCAGTGTTTCTTCATGCCTGCAAAAGAGACAGCATTACAACAGAATCATAATATGATTCATCCAAAGCGGCCTTTTTAGAGGACCTGGGGATCTAAAAAGGCCGACTCGGGTGAATCATAAAATGATTTGAAAGTAGGATAGAGTCAGAGTTTCTTCATGCCTGCAAAAGAGACAGCATTACAACAGAATCATAATATGATTCATCCAAAGCGGCCTTTTTAGAGGACCTGGGGATCTAAAAAGGCCAACTTGGGTGAATCATGAAATGATTTGAAAGTAGGATAGAGTCAGTGTTTCTTCATGCCTGCAAAAGAGACAGCATTACAACAGAATCATAATATGATTCATCCAAAGCGGCCTTTTTAGAGGACCTGGGGATCTAAAAAGGCCGACTCGGGTGAATCATAAAATGATTTGAAAGTAGGATAGAGTCAGAGTTTCTTCATGCCTGCAAAAGAGACAGCACTACAACAGAATCATAATATGATTCATCCAAAGCGGCCTTTTTAGAGGACCTGGGGATCTAAAAAGGCCAACTTGGGTGAATCATAAAATGATTTGAAAGTAGGATAGAGTCAGAGTTTCTTCATGCCTGCAAAAGAGACAGCATTACAACAGAATCATAATATGATTCATCCAAAGCGGCCTTTTTAGAGGACCTGGGGATCTAAAAAGGCCGACTCGGGTGAATCATAAAATGATTTGAAAGTAGGATAGAGTCAGAGTTTCTTCATGCCTGCAAAAGAGACTGCATTACAACAGAATCATAATATGATTCATCCAAAGCGGCCTTTTTAGAGGACCTGGGGATCTAAAAAGGCCGACTTGGGTGAATCATAAAATGATTTGAAAGTAGGATAGAGTCAGAGTTTCTTCATGCCTGCAAAAGAGACAGCATTACAACAGAATCATAATATGATTCATCCAAAGCGGCCTTTTTAGAGGACCTGGGGATCTAAAAAGGCCGACTTGGGTGAATCATAAAATGATTTGAAAGTAGGATAGAGTCAGAGTTTTCACGCGTGCAAAAGAGACATAATATGATAAATCATAATATGATTCATCCAAAACGGCCTTTTCAGAGGACCTGGTCCTCTAAAAAGGCCGGTTTGCATGAATCACGTTATGATTCTGTTCTAATGCCGTCTCTTTTGCACGCGTGAAAAAACTCTGACTCTATCCTACTTTCAAATCATTTTATGAATCACCCAAGTCGGCCTTTTTAGATCCCCTGATATAAAAGATAAAATAAAATGATGCTAATAGAAAGTAAAAATATTCGATGTATACAACGACATTCTGTCGTTGGATGTATATAAGTAAATATGTATATTTAGGTTGATAATGAACCCCTCTAGCTATATCAAAGGAAACTATTCTTTTTTCTAAATAAAAAATATATGTTTAATGTTACTTTTGTCTTGTTTCATAATAAAAAGATACCGACCATGAAAGTCGATCGCGGGCGGGAGGATGGATTGCGGGGGCGGGCGCCAAAATGGCGTGGGGGGCCAAAGACAAGATATTTTTCCTCCTAGTCTATTGCACAGTATAACTGTGTCTATGTTGTAAAGATTTTCATTAAAAAGAATCAATAAAAATGAAGGTAATAAAAAGTAATTTCTCGTGTCTGCGCTGTCTGAGAGAAACGCTGCAACACTGTATGCATTCTAGATTTCAAAGTATGGAAAATTTGGCAAAAGCCACTAGCATGATATGGTGACATTTAGATGCATGACCGTCCACCCCCCTAAAATGTGTGCCCAATTAAGGTTCACTGCTATATGCCGTGAAAAAATTTAGAATGAGCACATACAAAATTGTTATCTCAATTAAAAATCTTTGTTCTGATTGCTGTGAAATGTTGATTAAAAGGAACTAACTAGGAAACTTTTATATTTTGTCCGTCTCGCAGCCACCCTACTCACACTCAGAGACACACTTTTATATTTTCATTCTTATGTCCGTCTCGCAGCCGCCCTACTCACACTCAGAGACACACTTTTATATTTTCATTCTTATGTCCGTCTCGCAGCCGCCCTACTCACACTCAGAGACACACTTTTATATTTTCATTCTTATGTCCGTCTCGCAGCCGCCCTACTCACACTCAGACACACACTTTTATATTTTCATTCTTATGTCCGTCTCGCAGCCGCCCTACTCACACTCAGACACACACTTTTATATTTTCATTCTTATGTCCGTCTCGCAGCCGCCCTACTCAGACTCAGACACACACTTTTATATTTTCATTCTTATGTCCGTCTCGCAGCCGCCCTACTCACACTCAGACACACACTTTTATATTTTCATTCTTATGTCCGTCTCACAGCCACCCTACTCACACTCAGACACGCACTTTTATATTTTCATTCTTATGTCCGTCTCGCAGCCGCCCTACTCACACTCAGACACACACTTTTATATTATCATTCTTATGTCCGTCTCGCAGCCGCCCTACTCAGACTCAGACACACACTTTTATATTTTCATTCTTATGTCCGTCTCGCAGCCGCCCTACTCACACTCAGACACACACTTTTATATTTTCATTCTTATGTCCGTCTCGCAGCCGCCCTACTCACACTCAGACACACACTTTTATATTTTCATTCTTATGTCCGTCTCGCAGCCGCCCTACTCACACTCAGACACACACTTTTATATTTTCATTCTTATGTCCGTCTCGCAGCCACCCTACTCACACTCAGGCACACACTTTTATATTTTTATTTTTATGTCCGTCTCGCAGACACCCTACTCACACTCAGACACGCACTTTTATATTTTCATTCTTATGTCCGTCTCGCACCCACCCTACTCACACTCAGACACACACTTTTATATTTTCATTCTTATGTCCGTCTCGCAGTCACCCTACTCACACTCAGACACACACTTTTATATTTTCATTCTTATGTCCGTCTCGCAGCCACCCTACTCACACTCAGACACACACTTTTATATTTTCATTCTTATGTCCGTCTCGCAGCCACCCTACTCACACTCAGACACACACTTTTATATTTTCATTCTTATGTCCGTCTCGCAGCCACCCTACTCACACTCAGACACACACTTTTATATTTTCATTCTTATGTCCGTCTCGCAGCCACCCTACTCACACTCAGACACGCACTTTTATATTTTCATTCTTATGTCCGTCTAGCAGCCACCCTACTCACACTCAGACACACACTTTTATATTTTCATTTTTATGTCCGTCTCGCAGACACCCTACTCACACTCAGACACGCACTTTTATATTTTCATTCTTATGTCCGTCTAGCAGCCACCCTACTCACACTCAGACACACACTTTTATATTTTCATTCTTATGTCCGTCTCGCAGCCACCCTACTCACACTCAGACACACACTTTTATATTTTCATTCTTATGTCCGTCTCGCAGCCACCCTACTCACACTCAGACACACACTTTTATATTTTCATTCTTATGTCCGTCTCGCAGCCGCTCTACTCAGACTCAGGCATACATTTTTTCAGATACCTCCTCTTTTGCAATCTTGTATATCTTTTGTTATGTGAAATTACGTGTAAATATAAATCACTAGATGTACAGAATATAAAATGCAGCTGCGCAAATTATGTTATGTGATGGAGCTACAACGAAAAATGGAAGCCCTTAGACCGTAGAGAGAACTCCTTCTACGCCTTACCAAAGCCACGGGATTTATCTGTGTTTTGTATCCCATCGCATCGTATTCGCAAAACAAAAACAAAAAATGAAGATTATTTTCAAGCAGAATACATCCACATTGATGCAATACAATCATAGCAAACCAGAATAACTTTCAAGGGTTCCGCTTCATTCAACTTAGTTATTTTCAACCATTATGAATTAAAACAAAATTATAAACTTATCGTTACTTATGCATAACTGCTGCAATATACAACGTTTTTAATTGTTTTAAAAAAAAGTTTGTTAGGATCCTTTCTATTGAATATGTGTAACTCGGCAAGTTTTCACAGCTATAGTTACAGCGGTTACATCATATATGTATTGACTATGAAATTTATTCTTTATATCTAAGTTTGGTTCGAATCATGGATATCCGTGGTTCGAATTGTAGTGCCTTAACCAATCTCCTTCTAATGCAGTTTTAACATAAAATTACTAACAAAGTTTACCGAGCTTGAATATTTTGCATTTTCCTACCAAAGTGTAGATCTATTTATTAATAACTTGTAGTTTGTTATGAAAGTTTTGCCAGGATGTTCAGAAATTCAGTGCAATGTTAATCTGTGTGCTTAAAATTTAACAAAAAGCTCTTTTAAGCATAATTTTAATTCAGTTTTAACAGCGTGTTTTCAATGCATCGACATACAGGTGTTTTAAGTCATTTTAAGTGTAAATTTAAGTCATTTTGTTAACAAAAACTGGTGATAGCACTTGTCCATATAAACAACTTTTACTATGAAGCCAACACTGAAATCGTACAAAAAATATCAGCTGTTCCATAGAAAAGTTACCTACTCGACCCAAATGTATGAAACAGCTGATTTTTTTTTTCACGATTTCAGGGTTGGCTTCATAGTAAAGTTGTTCATATGGACGAGTACTATCACCAGTTTTCGTTAACAAAATAACTTAAATTTCACGTTGTATAATGTATTTGTTAAAACCTGCAGAGAAGAAAATATCTCGCCCAATAAAAGTTAGAAATTTAACAGTAGTAATAATAATAAATAAACTATATAAAATAAAAAAAATATCTGTGTGTTTTTACCATTATTTTGTGTAAAAATTAACCAAAATTGAAATCTATAATTGGCCTTAATATTAAGTTATATGTTATTTGTTTTATCCTTATTATATATCGCTGTTGATTTCTGTACATAATAGTAGTTTATGCTACAAGGGCGCAAAGGAATAAATTACGAGGACGATTTAAAACACGAGCGTAGCGAGTGTTTTAAACGTAACCGAGTAATTTATTGCTTTTACGCCCGTGTATCATACTACGTTTTTCAATGCATAGTGTGAGGAAATGAAAACAAATATAATCTTGTGAACGTTAAATTATAATTGGCTCAAAAAGACTGTATCCAGAGCCGTTAAAAAGTGTAAAAAAAAGTATAACATCTATGGTACACAGGAAAGCTCAGAATAAGGATTATTCTGAGCAGGAAAGTCTGCAGGTTAGCCAACCATTGTAAATAAATTAAAAAAATAATAATAATAAAGCCCTAGGGCAAAATAATCGACTTTTTGTTCGGTTTTGATGCATAAAAAGTGGGCCTTTACGAGCACATGCATTGAAAATAAATAAATAGTTGTTTAAAATGAGCCGTAGAATTTATGATGCTGTATATACAGCGTGTTCCAAAATAAGAGTACAAGGATTGTATCCCGATGTCGGCCAGCCGGCGATGTTGGTCCGCCGTGCCGCCACCGCCAGTCATCAATTACGGTACGTCCAGCAGGGGCCGGTTTGACTGGCGGCCATTATAGTTCGCACGCTCGAGTCCGTAGCGATGAGCGGGTGAAATTTGGATAGGTATATGAAAGATATCTGACTGGTCTATAAAACGCCAAGACTAAACGGCTGATATGTTTCTTGTATGACGTAGACGTCGGATTAGTTACGGCGATATGTAAAAGTTTTAGCGTCCCTGTTACTCCATATGCGAAAAAACCCTCAGTGCGAGAGGGACGGATTCGTGGAAAAGTAGCAAAAAGTCGGTTTTTTATTAATATAAAATGTACTAAAAATGCTATCAAAATTTTGTTTAACCAGGTCCTAGATACCGTTAAAATCCATCTAATAAAATATAATTGCAGTCCATATGTCATTTTAAATAGTCAAACCAGGAGAATTGGTGTTGAAAAAGACCTAATTTCAATAAATATTTCTATCCAGCCGAATTTCTCCAATCGCGTTTTTGTCTTAACAGATCCCTAGAAAAAGATTCCAAAAATAATATACTATTTTATCAAAATAAAATATTATTTACCTTAGTAGATATGCAAGTTCTCAAAGTGTCGATTTTTTTTCCGTAGCGCCTTAAGATTTTAGGAAATCCTCATGGGATCAAGAAAAACGGGACCCACGCAAGCAACGCTATTAGGCATCCGCTAGTCTATCCCCCGGTTTCTGAAAGGCCAATCAAAGTTAACAGTAGATTAAAAAAACTAAATAATGGTGAAAATAAAGCATATGAAGTCTGAATAGTGATGAATCAATAATTAACTTAGTTAATTTTTGATTTCAATGTAAAATTACCACTTTTTCTGGCTTAATCCGCAGATAATTATTTTTTAATCTAGTGTTAACATTGATTGGCCTTTCAGAAACCGGGGTATATAATACTAATTTGTGATTTGGTACGACTCTTGAGAAGATCGAAGTAACGAATAGGGTTTCTTAACAATTTGTGGTATTTGCTTTTGTAGCTTATGCAACGCAAGAACGGTTCACAACAAATATAGAAAGGGACAAAATATTAACCAAATGAAGTGTTCAGACGAAGAAGGGTCTCATTTATAAAAAAAAAAACTTACAATTCATTTCGCTAATAACTGTAATAACTAAACCTCTAAGGCAGCGTTTCTTAACCTTTTTTGTCCACGGACCCCTTAGGAAATCAAGCACAATTTTAAGGACCCCCTTAATAAAAAACAGCAATAAATTTCGGGCCATTTATTTTAGTTATACAAATAACAAAAAAAATATAATATTTTTATATAAAAGTCAGAAGGTTTTTTGGTGGCAAAAACTTTTGGTGGCATTTATTTATGCTTGTTAAATGGTCTATAGATTAGGCTGCGGACCCCGATACATATGCTCGTGGACCGCAGGTTAAGAAACGCTGCTAATAAACGCTGGTAATAAAATAAAACTGTGAATTAGGTGCTCATTTTGTTGTAATTCTCAATTTAAAACACGTTTATGGGGAAAATTATAGGGAAAAAAAGAGCTGACTGTAAATAACATTTTTCTCATAAGGCTTGCTGTTGATGCTTGCCGAGGCTCAGCCCTTCTTTTCATGTGTTCTTCATATACTTGCAATTTTTTTTACAATATCTTTGTAACATATATATTTTTGATGTTATTTACACTTTTAATTTCTTTATTATATTATATTTATTAAAATCTTCATATTCCAGTGTTTGTTTGAAATCAGTAAATTGAGATATACGTTATAATTTCATATTTTAAATCATTTTATAAAATCTCTTCTTGACTGTTTACCGACAAGACTTCAATATCGCCGCTCCCAAGCCAGTGTTCGTGGCATACATGTCCTAGCACATCGTACGACGTCGAATAAAATTTTATTTATTTAAATTTAATTTAAAATAGGTTGAAACAAACTCAGAATTGATCTAGTTTTGATGACGTGTGTTCATCCGTTTTATAAAGTCGTCAATTTTATGAATATTGTCTACGCTGTTTATTAGATTATGTTTTGAGAACTTTCCAGGTATTTGAAATACTCGTATCTATGTAGGTCATACAGAAAACTTTATTACTTATTTCGGAGAAGATTAATTGAAAAAACTAGTTTGTTCACCAAACACATATATCAAACAAAAACCTTTAAATCTAAATATTAAATAATAATAAAACAAAATTAACAAAAAAAAAAAACATCTGATTAAATGACAAAATTCTAATTTTAGCTATGATTTAATTCTAATTTATTGCAGTTTCTTCATAATTATAAACCCTGAAGCCTAAAAATTTTGATGGACATTTTCATTTTGCTTTACGAGAACAGCCAAATAGCATCATCAAATACTGATAGAGTCTCGACTGTCGAGTCGAGCCTGCGAGTGACAGGTACAGTGGAGCATCCCGCCTGCTTGTCAATACTAAATGTTTTTTCAGGGCTACTTTTACATGAACGAGGTCATAAACACAGTTTAGAATATTCTAAGAAATTATCGAATTTAATGAAACTTGAGGATAAAACATGATTATTACAAAACGGCTCACCTCGAGGTGGTTTTGCAAAAATCATTCTAAGAAATAAACATATTATGTATACATTGCGTCCCATCTCAATGGGCCTTGGGGGCAAAGTAATACAATATTGGACATAGACAATTTCACTTCATGGAGACATCATTTTTTTTTAAATTAGTTAATAGATTCGTATTCAAAGATTTTTGGAAAATTGCCTACTTGAAGCAGGAATAGAAAGTAGGAAAATTTCAAAAATAAACCTGTGTCATTTGGTTTTATTTCCAAAAATAAAAAGGGTCTTTCGATTGGTATCATTAAGTTTATTTTGTTGATTAAATTGTAAAGTAGATATCATGTTGTATGGAAAGAATTGATCCTTATAAATGTAAACTAGGTATAATGTTGTATGGAAAGAATTGTTTTTTATAATTGACCTTTTAAATCAGGATCATTAAAAATACAGAGGGTTAATTTTTTTAAATTTAGCTGGTTTGATTCCCAGTTCAAAAACAAAAGTAGGCAATTTTTCAAAAATCTTTGGATGTAATTCTACTTATTGTTAAAAATAAAATGATACCTCCATATCGATACTCAATATTTACAGTATCTTTCCTCCAAGGCTCATTGAGATGGGGTGCCTTGTATATTGTTATGTGTTACAAAGGAATTTTGAGCAAAATATATTGGAATGAATTGCCTAATAATGCATTCCACTTACAGTTTTACCATCTAGCAGAATCTACGTCAACGATTTTTGTTTTAAGTATTATAGTCATAAAGTTATATAAGTGTCGAGATTTTAAAGCAAATATAATAACCACTCCTTGAGAGTGCATTTTGGAGTCCGTTTTACTGCGAAAACCGTCGGCTCCTTTGCCAACGACCGCATGTTCAACGGCAATTACAATTGTAAACACACCTACGACAAATACCTATGTGAAATTTAACGCTTATTTATGTTTGAACCTTACTGCGTTATTATAAGACACATAATCAAGCAAAAGTGTAACAGCGCACTTTCCGCGATGGTACGTTGTGTACGTGAGATGCATGGAAATATATCTCTAACAGGAATTTATGAACTGTTTTGTACTAAATTTATTCACTTTGCTAGAGTATTAGTCAGTCTTATATGGATATAAACGGCTTTTAAAGCCACATGACGTATATACTTGTATGTGGTAAATGTGTCTCATGATTTGATTGAGCCAAAAAAAGAAAATTGTTTGACAATAATAAAGGTATTAAAAATATATCTCAATTTCTATATACCTATACTAGTCTGTAATTTTTCTATCACCTGAGATCACTGAAGTATATATATTATAAACTATCTAAAACATGAATTTCTCTATTGAAGAAAGATTGAGGACTTAGGTCCAAATCGTAGTATTGTCACTACGATTTGGACCTAAGTCGTCAATCTTTCTTCATTGAAGAAAACTAAATAATAGTACTATGCATTGTACAAACATGCATGACTTATATTATTATCACAATTGTCTATAATTGTGGTGGTGATATTTACATAAAATACAATATGTACAATAATTTTCTACAAAAGCTGCCAAAATAATTCACTGCGATGTTTGTTATCAATCATGATAAATATTCTAAAACTGTTACACCTTTCTTATTCAGATCACGAGATGATAAATTTTCTATAGCATAAAATTCAAGAAATAAACCCGATATAAACCGGGTAAAAAACGAGAACGTGAAATATGACGCTGTCTATAAAATAAAGAATCTTTATTATTATTCAAAAAAAACTACTGCCTTTATGAAAATTAGTTTTGAAAATCGAACTTTTAGGGCCCCGTTGCGGAATGACTATCAGGTCAGTTTGAAATATCGTATTGAAATTTCATTTATTGCAAAATTAGGTTCTTTTTGACGTTTGTCTTCATTTCACGCTAAATTTGGTTCTTTTTGACGTCCTTAGTTTGTCTTTACAATCGAAGTTCCCTGCGTTCCGATTCACGACATAATCGATTATTTTGCGTCTGACAATCTTTTTTCGCAAAATGATACTGGCCACAAATAAAAGCCGCCGGCTTTATAAAATAAGTCATAAAATACATTAAATTGTAAAGGAAACATTAAATATTTAAATACATAAATCAGGTAGTAGAAAAAGTATCGTTCGCCACGAGTAAAAGTGGGTTTTCTTACCCTCGGAATGTAAGCTTTCGACGTTCGCCTTCGGCTCATGTCGAAAATAGCTTCATTCCTCGGGTAAGAAAATCCGCCATTTTATACTCGTCACGAAATATACTATTATTGCACAAAGTAAAACATGTACATTCTTTTTTTGTGTCATAGATTCTAAAAAATTACACAATGATCTTGTCATTTCTGACAACCTATTCCTATAGCTTTAAATAGAATACTATCGAGGAAAAATTCTCAGACCCACTTTTCACTCGTATTGCAATGGTAATTGTATCTTCGATAGTACGTGTATGTATGCGTGGTTCCGTAAACCACTCCGCGACATCCGAACCCGCTCGTCTCCACAAATCTAGACAAACGTGCCCCACGAGTCCCTTTACCATGTTCAAATATAACCAGGCTAATTTGGAACGTAATCAGTTGAAAACAAAAACGTTTATCCAATGGGACGTTACTAAGAATATGTAAATTTCTGGCAAAGCGACTTCAGCTCTCATATAGTGGATGTCGAGGTCTAGATTTGATTGTCTAGGGGTCTGGAATAGTTTAGCTGAAGCGAGCATGTTCAACGCTGTGGGTAGAGTCACGACAGGACCTATCAAGCAGAGCTTCTCAAATTTGAGCTATCACCATGAATAGCAAAGCAAGTACTCAATACAGTTTGGCTTAGTACAAAAAGCGTGAAGCTGCCAATGGCGTAGTATCCCTCTGCGTGCCCTCTCGCCGAGTTACCGGTCAGCCACAGCTTCAGGCTTCGAGAGGCGCACCAAGTGGTTCTTCTTGCGACGGCGCCGGCGAAGAGAACAAATGTATGAAGTTGTATAGAGCCAGCCATGGGTCGCCACTCGCGCGTTTTGTCCGGCTTCGAGTAACTTGCGCTCTCGGGACGGCGGTGTACGAGGAGGCGGGTGATTGAAACAGTGATCGAGCGCACAGGACGAACCTAGTGTCGAGCGGTGCGGTAGAAGGCGCCGACGGGTGTAATGGCAGGGTAAAGCCCATCGCAAAAACCGTCTGGAAGCGCAGCAAGAAACGCCGCCAGAAGCCTGAAGTGTGGCCCTGGCGTTACAGCTTCAATTGTACACTAAGAGGTCCGTTTTCGTCTGTCCACGGTAATACTAAATATCGTTTTCATTGACTTTCATTACTATCGGTTGTCTCTCGCGTCGCTTCTTCATGGTCTTCTGAAATCAGGTCAGAAATCAGCTTTCTGTTCAGGTTTCCTTACAGCCAGTGGCGTGCACAGAACTTTTTTCCGGAAAAGCAATCAGAAGGTCAAGTACGACAATAAAAATTTTTTTTTTAATAACACTTTGAAAAAAAAAAGTTTTTATGATGCCAGGGTAAGCACTGCCTTTCCTAGAGTGAACATTTTCATACAAACTTTTTTTTCAAAGTGTTATTTAAATTTTTTCGTATTTTTTTATTGTCGTACTTGACCTGATTGCTTTTCCGGAAAAAAGTTCTGTGCACGCCACTGCTTACAGCAATAGTAGCTATACAATATAGCTACGTAATAGCTATACGAAAAATAAATACCTTGTCACGAAAAAAAAGCTGTTTTGAAGAGTTTTATTTTCTTGGACTCATACATTGAGAAGCTCTGGTATAGTCTAGTCATCTTCAAAATAAAGATCGACACTAAAGATAGACAAAAGGTGTAACTAATGTAAGTATTATATGCCAGCATTGTCATATTTCTCATGCTTTGTGTGCCTGTACAAATCTACAAACTAAATTAATGCGCCGTGGATAAAGTGAAATACGAGCAAAATGTTGCGGGGTCAAAATATTTTTATATAACAGCTTTTAGTAACGTATACCCATCAATATTACTTGAAGCCTTTGTTGCCAGTTTGCCATTTTCTTTCATTCCCTCGCTGTTCATGTACATTTGTAACCAGAGAGGAGTGATTGATTCCGGGGAATACGTGAGATGAGACTTCCTGATATCGTGCTATAAAATTAAAGGATTTGATAGGTCACTTATTTATTTTTCAATGCAAGTGCTCGTAAAGGCCCACTTTTTATGCATCAAAACCTTCTGTTCGGTTTTGATGCATAAAAAGTCGATTATTTTACCCTAGGGCTTTATTATTATTATTTTTTTAATTTATTTAGAATGATTGGCTAACCTGCAGCCTTTCCTGTGGACCATAAATCTTATTCTTTTTTTCGACTGTTTAACGGCTCTGGATACAGTCCTTTTGAGCCAATCATAATTTAAAGTTCACAAGATTATATTTGTTTTATTTCCTCACACTATGCATTGAAAAGTGTAGTATGATACGCGGGCGTAAGAGCAATAAATTACTCGGTTACGTTTAAAACACTCGCTACGCTCGTGTTTTAAATCGTCCTCGTAATTTATTCCTTTTCGCCCTTGTAGCATAAACTTCTATTATGCGAGAAAAAGAAACAAAAAAAACACAGCAGTAACAGGTACATAAAGTAACAGGTAAATAAAGTAACAGGTATTTTTTTTCATTTAAACTTTACTAGCTTAAGATGCTTACATGCACATGTTGTAATAGGGAAAAATTTCAATTTGTAATAAATATTTTATTTTTGTTTTTTGTTAACGCTTTCTTGACTTTATTTTTAAATGAATTCGTGAACAAATAAAGTCGATGTTCATTATTCGATTATAATTATTTCTTAATATTTTGTTACAAATCCGGAGAAACGACCGGCGATCCCCGTAAAATCCAAAGAAATCATGGTCACCTGAAAAGAAAAGACAATTAGATCGCGCGAAGTTACTTTTATTCTTGATCCCGATACGAGGTCATTCCAAAATATGTATTATTCCGATCAAATAAGCATTAACTTATCGTCAATAAGAACTTATGACAAATAATAAACGGTTAAAAAACGTTACGATCTATACAGAAATCAAATTATCTAATTATTTATTATTAGAGTGCATTAAAAACAAGAAATCAATCAGAAGCAAATTCAGAAGCACTAATATTTTGAAAAATATATACATACTTGATATACCAGCTTGTAATGCACATACTGATCGCTCACAAGGGCGCAATGCGATTTCACGCCTTACTCATTCTGAACAGAAGGCGTTGTCATCGCTACAAGTAGTTGCAAAGATTCGGTGCACAGAACAGACATGTGGAAAATTCGTCGTTCCAGATACGAACCTCGGTAGCGCAGTCGGTAGCGCGCCTGTCATGGAAGCAGGAGGTCGCAGGTTCAAATTCTGGCCTGAGGAATTTTTGGAGAATATTTGTGCTTTTAAATTTGTTTCTGATTTGTTTCATGTTTGTCCATCCATCCATCAGCCTAGTTCGTCCACTGCTGGACATACGCCTTTCCAGGACTTTGCCACTCCCGGCGGTCATCCTGGAAGAATTGCCCATACTCACACACGCTGGGCAGGCGGATTGGTGAGCGCGGTGCCGAAACCCTTGCACCAGTGACGCCGCTGCCCGCCACCAGTCAGTTCCATATAAGGCCTGGCTATTAGGGATGGATATACCGCCATCCATCTTTTCCAGGCATGGTGGGCCTCCTGGTTTTTTGAGTGTGAGCTGTCCTCTTACTCTCCCTTGAATTACTTCGAGGGGGTCTCCAAGTAAGATGGTGGTACCTCCACAGTCGAGCCCGGCATCAGCTCTACCCGTTTCATGTTTGTAATGCACTCTAATAATAATTACAGTATCCGAAGCGATGAATTTCGCAATAAAAACCTATAATATTAATCAAATTATCCTTCGTTAAACAAGTAGTCCTCCCGGAAGTGACGTACATGTTTCGAACAAACCCCGATACGAGATGCGAACAATGAAGTATTCACTTCAAAACCTTAAATAAGTACGAAAACCCACTCTAGTATAACCGACTCGGCCTCCCATCGTTGTGTTCAATTGTTTCAAGCAGTTTGTTGACCTCTATCGCTGCCGGCGACGGCTACGCAGTGACCGGCTAAAGCACCGGCTTCTCACTTAGCAATCGAGATAACTCGATGATAGATTAAGGACTCCGTGGAAAAAACCTCTATCTGATTGATAGATACATCGTCACGACATGAAACCCCGAGGTGGTATCAGAGGTGTTTCTGAGTGCAAGTCACAAGCCACACTCGTACAACCACGTTTCACCGATGATTACAACGTCCCAACGTGATGGGTGGTGAGCCCTATACAGGTTGATTGGTAATTCGACCTATTCCTTGAAAGGGGTTATACTAGAGATCATTTCCAACGAATTAAGTCCTATCAACTAGGTGTCGAAAATGAATATGGTCTCCGAGTTACGAGGGTCTTTGTATTATTTTTCAAACTTTCATATTAATAACCAGAAATAAATAATTTAAAAATAACTATTCCTCTCTCAGCACTTATTTATTATATTTCTGATCAAAGATAGATAAGTGATGATTTATAAAAAAAAAAGTGCCCTGAATTCCCATAATCTCAGAATTAAAAGGTCTTAAGTGGAAAGAAACCTTTTTTATTTTGTAATTTTTGAAATATCAACATGTTTTACTTGAAAAAAAATTATCATTTTCAACCCCTAGTTCATAGGCATTATTTGTTGGAAATGATCCCTAGTATAACCCTTTTAAAGGAATAGGTCGAATTACCAATCACCCTGTATATCGCTGTACTTCGGGCTCAAATTGGACTCCCAGTATAACGTGTCCTCCAAAGCACGCGGACCGATCACAAATGTGCCCCTACGGGATTTGAACCCGCGACCTCCGGGTTAGTGATACTTGATCACTCGAACCACTACACTACAAAGGCGGTCTTTTCCTGGTCCTAGCCATACTAATAAGTCTGAAAGTTGGTTTGTTGACCAAATACAAAAAGTACATAGCCAATAGTCACTGCTAACAGCTGGCGTACTTTGGCCATTCAACGTGGCAACAACGGCAGCAATCTGCTGGCCAACATTTTCTATTTGTTATATACAAGGTGACTTTTTGATCATCGTCCAAATTCATACTGGACGCTTGGTAAGTGATCAGCATCATGAATCGATAACATTGACTGTGAAATTCGTACAATGAAATTTCGACTTTCCATAGTAATTTACTGCCAGTCATGAGTGAATGACTATGGGGAGTCGAAATTTAATTACAAAAATCGTTATTGGTTCATGACGCTGATCACTTACCAAGGCTCAAGTATAAATTTGGACGATGTTCACAAATTCACCTTGTATAATTATTTCAGATTTTAGTTTAACTTTGATATGTTTTTAGTTTAGGTCATCTTTAGTTAAGTTTTTAGTTAAGTTTCTTGTTTATAAAATAAAAAAGTTGTTGTGTAATATGTACCTACATTATACTGCAGCATGATTCAATATGAGTGTTAAACGAAGCGACAAGAGTTCTGAAACCACACAATCTACTGATCATACTGAACAACTGTCCCAAAGAAACGTACACGTGTTGATAAAATAACAAAAACACATTTACACGTGTTAATAGAATAAAATGAGAAACTCCTCCGTTATTGAAGTGGGTGAAAATTATTTTCACGTTTCCATATTTTGAAAACCCAATGTTTTTGTATGGTCAGGCCAAACTTTATTCTCCATTTACGTAGGTATATTTCTTTGAGAAAGTTGCATGTGTAAATGCATGTGGTTTCATCATAAGATAATCACACCCGGTATATAAGAAGAAAGATACAATTTCAAAGCAACAAAAATCAAACAAGCACGAAAGCAACGCAAGTACCTACAATCAGAGTCCACAAATAACTTAAATAAACCACCAACCAGTCGCCCAACTACAACATATTCGTACGGACCCCATCGATAAAAGTAGGTACCTATGTATAGAGGCTCGGAGGGTATCTGGGAGGACCACATTCCTGCCGCCCCCGCGCCCCGCCGGCTCGCCCTCTCCCCGCCGACGCCTGACATGCGTGCGCGCCAATATCAGACCACTTTTTTTGCTTTTCCGCAATAAGGTGGCTGGTTTCGCGAAGAAGTTTTGGAGAATCGCAAATACTGGATTTTTGGTGATTGCATTGATGTTTTTGGAACAGGGCACACCTTTTTTTTTCTGGAAGAAGGTTGATTAATGTGTTTTTTCTTTTTCTTTGTTAAAAAATTGTTAAAACGAAGCTCGTTTAAATAAAATATGCTTCACATTTTTATTAAATTCTTATTAGTCTCAGTTTTTAAATGAAAATACACAGACATTAGAGCGTCTAGACAGCTTTTAAGTAGAAATGTAAGCAGGTATGAATTATATTATGATTTATTGACGCATTTCATTAGTCTGAGGCAAAGTTACTATAAGCTAGGTGTTAGATAAAACATTATACGCACTGGTATGCAAGAAATACATACATATACTCACACCTGTCTCCAAGAAAGGTATACAGAGACTACAGATTTTCATCTGCTACGATCATGACACACCTCTTTCACCTCTTCCACATCCATCAATCTAGTCATACAAGCATATAGATTTAGTTCGCTTTTTACAGGATAAAAAGTAGCATATACCACTTTCCAGCCTATGAACTATCTCAATGCAAAAAACCACGTCGATCCGTTGCTGCGTGAAGGAAGGACAAACAAACAAACACTTTAGAATTTTAGGTATAATAAGTGTACGAATAATAGATAAATGCAAGAAATATAAGTGTAAATATTATTAAAGTGCGTTAAAACTAGAAAATATCAATTAGAAATAAATTTCAAGGACGAAAAATATTTTGAAAAATTTCCTTGAGCCAGGATTTGAACCTGCGATCTCTTGCTTTCACGACAAGCGCGCTACCGACTGCGCTACGCTACTGCGTTGAATTTCTTACACCATAGCTGTACACCAATTTTTTTGCAATTACTTGACATACCACCCAGTAATGTACACACTAAACGCTCACGAGGGCGTTACGTGCGTATATAAAATTTGACCAATAAAAAATTAATCACATCTTTCAAAAGGCACATAAATTCGCAAAAGCTTCGCAAAAATTTACCATTTCATCAGAAAACCTGAGATAGGTACCTACTTAAACTAAATTCTAAAGTTGTATAATAAACTGAATGACAGAATCGTAAAATATCGCGATATGTTTATCGTTCGAGACCCCATCTAAACGCCATGTTACGGATAATTTTACAAACTATGATTTAACAGCTGCGCCGGCTGTGGAAACGTTATTTATGGGTGTTGCAGAGAAATCGTAATCGATACAAGCACTAAAATTGTTGAACTTGATATTGTACATAGCAAATATTGCAGCTTGACGTATAAAGGAAATAAGATAGGAAACTAAAGGGGTAAGAACATGTAAATGGAACGTAATTTGTATGTCAGGTAGGTAGGGTTGCCAACCGTACTTTAATAAAGTATCTTACGCTATTTTGGGTCCCTGTACTTTATACATTTGAATACCAATAAAGTACGTGAAAATACTTTATTTCAATCTTTACAACACCAGCAAGCGAAAACACAGCCGTAAAGAAATCCGAGAGAAAATGTATGACTTATGCGCTTGTGCGTTTGTGTTTGTGCAAAGAGCACAAAAATACAGTTTCACAAAAGGATTTGAAGATGTTAGTATGGAGCCTGACCTTCCTAGTTCCTGCCGTCCGCTGCCTTGATATTTAAAAAAAAATATTTTGGACTCCCTTGAATAAAGGATACTTTTTTTAAAGGGTCGTACTTTTTGTTTAACTTCCCTGAAATCAGATGTACTTTATTTCTTCTAAAAAAAGTTGGCAACCCTACAGGTAGGGCAATTTATAAGTGGAATTTAGATCTGGGGATCTAAAAAGGCCGACTTGGGTGATTCATAATATGATTTGAAAGTAGGATAGAGTCAGAGCTTTTTCACGTGTGCAAAAAAGATGGCATTAGAACAGAATCATAATGACCTGGTCCTCTAAAAAGGCCATTTTGCATGAATCACATTATGATTCTGTTCTAATGCCGTCTCTTTTGCATGCGTGAAAAAGCTCTGACTCTATCCTACTTTCAAATCATTTTATGATTCACCCAAGTCGGCCTTTTTAGATCGCCAGGTCCTCTAAAAAGGCCGCTTTAGATGAATTATATTATGATTCTGTTGTAATGCCGTTTCTTTTGAACGCATGAAGAAACTCTGTCTCTATCCTACTTTCAAATCATTTCATGATTCACCCAAGTTGGCCTTTTTAGGTCCCTCTAGGCCTTTAATAAACAAATCATTTGGATGAATACATAGTTATATTGCAACAACATTTAGTAAAAAATAATTCTTTGCGGGCAAATAAGTATGAGTAACTCTTTTGTGCAAAGTTCCTTGTTCTTTTTATGATACATTTCAATCAGATTTGAATAAACCAATACAGTTTTTTTGGTGTGCCCTGTCTAACTAAATTTGAAAACAAACCTGAGAGGTTCACGGCTGTATCAGCGAGTGAGAACGATAAAAACAAACAGAACCTCGATCATACTTCGATGATCACAGAATTCACACTCGGGTTGCTCCGTATTTGGCTCCGTCACTTCGAATAATTTGAACTTTTGAACATTAAGTAGTAAGTTAAAGCTAGATCGATTTTGAACCTTTCTGCGTAGGGGATTGTGTTGAAAGTAAGTTGGGTAGTGATGGTGCGTGCGCCCGCGCTTGGCATCGCGTTGATGTCTTTTGTATGGCACGCGAGCTTTCGATATAGTTAAGGGAAATTAAATACTTTTTGATGACGAAATCAATAGGTAAAGGTCAAGCGTAAGAAGAGTTAAAATAAATAACTTTTAAAATATAATTCTCGATAAGTGGAACATGTTTTATAAATTAAGTTATCAACAATATTTTATTTTAGTCTGCGGCCATGAAAAATAGGTAGAATGCAGTCACAACGTGAGCTAATGTTGCGGTAAAATAATGGAGCAGTATTGATACTTATTGGCAATTTAAATGTTAACTGCCGTTATGATTTCAAAACTTTGTATATTATTTAGATTACTTTAGTTATTATGGGCCACCGCTGTAATATCGTAACAAGGATTTCAATTTTTTAATTACATATTACAAAAAAAAGAGAAAACGGAAACTTCATGGTGTGCTTGTGTATTTCGTCTGCCAATCCGTCTGCTACATTCCTCAAGATATAAAGAAGAAAAAACTAAATTATAAGTAAATAAGTATATCTTTTATGAATACCAATTTTATGGCTCTATATTTGAATGTACTTTTGTTAATATAAAACAAAAATAAACATTGTTCAGTAATACATTTCAATCTTTTCAGTGGTGTTGAAGTTTAAGGTAAAGATTTTGTATAATATGTACCTTCTGTAATCTTACATTTTCAATAACAAATAAATATCTAAAGACAATTTTTCTGAAAAAGTTAATTTATTTTTATTTTTAATATCATCTATGTGCGAAATCCTTCGTCAAAGCTCTATCAAGTGTGTGAACTGTTCCAACACTATCAGTGTAACGAATAACGTGTGATTCAGGGGTCAACGACCAGGATGGGAGCTATTAGGTATACACGTGCACTTAGAAGAGACTGCTAATCCTTATGATGTAAGAATAAAGTCTAATTTTAAATGACTAGTGTTCACAGATAAGTTTGTGGAGCTATTCTAGACGTTACACGAGCTACATTTGGATCGCAGTGACGCGACAACCACTGTCAGTTATATACATACTGATATCTCATATTTTTTGTGTATTTTCTGCAGGAAATATGTCGTTTGTAATGCAAGTGGGAAAAAAATTATGCAAATTAATCAAACTGTTGACCAATAAAACGTTTTTAAGTATTTTATGGCATGTCATTTTTGTTAAAATTTTACATCAGATTTTCCTAAAATAATCCTAGTAGATCTGAATGCTTACTTTATGGTATATGCCCTATATTGTCAGACCTGTGAGAATACAACTGAATCCAAAGCATGTTTGCAAAACATTAACGTTGATGTCTGACAAAGAAATTAAGGTCACACAAATACATTTCTTTATGTGATAGAAACAATATCATGGTAAAATATACTCGTATAATTCATCTACTCCCATTCTACAATAAGGTAATTGTAACATCAAAGTTACTGTAAAAGCAGATAGACTATATGGGACAGGTAGACAAAGGTATTATATTTCTTTTTCCTTCATGACATAAATTTCCACTGTGTTGTATTTTTTATCTATTTATTCAATTAAAAGGCTAACTTTCTAACTTTGTACACATTAAAGCCCATTCTGAAGTCTTTAATTTTAGTGTTAGTGCTGTCAAAGCTTGAAATTTTCCAAAAAAATTTAGCTTCTAATTCTAATTCTAAAGGACTATTTTGTATCGAAGAACTTTAGTGTTGACAGCACTAAAACTAAAATTAAAGTCTTCAGAATTGGCTTTATTATGTCTAACAAAAATTGTCAACAAAAAAGACATAATCTTGCTAATTTTCTTGCCCTTCTTCTTAGGCTAATCGAATTTATTTATTTATTCTTAAGGAAACAAACAGTTTTCAAACAAATTATATCAACTTAAAAACTAGAAAAAAATTGATATCAATAAAGTTTCCACTGATGGTGAAATACATATCATATTATTGACTTAATAAAATTAAATAATAAAATTTACAATATTCCAAAAAGCCTAAAAATTCAATGTTATAAGTAATAATAAAAATAATATTTTATTTGTAAGATTGGCTTACCAAATTTAAAAGCTTTTTATAGCTGGAAAGTGAGATGGAAAATATCAGCTTCTTCACCGTATATGTCGTTATATTTGCCCAAGGTTCTAGGTATGAATGATTTTTTTGCGTAATTAGTGCGACAAAAGGATTTGCTAAATAGTTTTAGCAAAGAATGGATTGACTTGGGCATATATTTATTATATGTATTGCATTATATTTTCCTATATTTATAAGTAATATTATTTATTCCTATCTTTTTTATTTTATTCAAGTGTAGTAAAGCGGGTCTTCGTTTCTCGTTCTCGCTTCAGTCAGATGCATTTAGACTTTATGAAGAACAGTTAGGTAGTTGTTGGTTGAAAATATTATAAATAATGTCACGCTAATGTAAACTATATTTTTGATGATCGTAACGTGTGCAACTGAACATAATTAGACATTGAGTACCTCTTTTGTAGGACATGGTATAAGATTTTACAATAAACTTCCAAAATAGGTCCTTACTTTGTCAGAGAATAAGTTTAAACTGTTATAACTGCAGGGCCTATTGAAAAAGGCATATTATAAAATAAATGAATATTTGGATGATGGTGAAGCATGGTGTTACAGTGATAATGATAGTAAGTTATAATTTAATTAAATAGTATAATTTCTTAACTTATGATTCCTCTAAGGTGTAAACATTAATTGATTACAGACTGTAAAAGGAAAAGGACTATATGAGACAGGTAGACAAAGATATATATGTTTTTCTTTTTTTTCATTAACCTGAATTCCTGCTGTCTTGTATTTTCTTATCCCTTGGTTAAAGTAGATATAAGTCATATATTGTATAGCATAAGTTTTATGTTGAAAAAAAAGACATGATCTTGCTAAGTTTCTTGCCCTTCTTCTTAGCAAGACTAATCGAATGGGCGGAGGTAGGCATGTATTTATATATGTAACCTATTAGTATGTAGTATATAGGATGGGATTTGGTCGGCCGCCTGGATTCGTGCTGGGGGCTCGGTTGGTGATCATTGAACCTGTTCCTGAGGCCGTATTTTTGGGTCGTTCGGGTTCGGTTCGCGTGCGGAAGTGTATGCCTGTCTCATCTTGCAAATGACAAGTTCTGGTGTGCAACGTGGGATGGGTATGTGCTTTCGCGCGTGGGTTGGGAACGAGCGATTCGGAAATGCGGCTCCTGGTCCCTGGCCGGGTCTCCGGTGTGGGTTCGGGCGGCTGAATGGATTTTACCTTGTATAATATATATTTTACCTATCATTTTAATCGTAAATATATTGCTACATAAATTAAATAAACCTTTAATTTAGTTCATGTACATTTATTATTTTATTACATATATTTTCTTTATTAGATTAAATTTGACGTGTAAAAAGTGTATATATCTATACCTGCTTTGCAAAATAAACTATTTGAATTTGAATTTGAATTTGAATTCGTGCAGTCTATTACGAAACTCACTTCATTCGTTTCGTAAACAAACACTCGTGTTCCAATGTCTCACATAATGTCACAGTTGTCCAAAATACTATTAGAGATTAAAATGGTAAAGCAGAGGTATCACAGAGTTCGGCGTCAATGTACGATAGAGCACTAGTAAGTTTATGTGCATAATATTTGTGTACTTACCACTTGCTGAACGATGGAGGTAAACACTGAGAGGTAAACCTGCATGGCTTATAAAGCCTGTTTTTTTGCTCCAAGTACGGCGAAAAGGCCTCAATGAACTCCATCAAGTTAAGACATAAAATTGTCGGTAAAAAGAGGGTGTTTGAAAACTCCTGTTGATTTTTTTTGCCCTCTGACATTCACTGACGTGTCGTGATATTAGAATAAGGAATATTCTGAGGTCGTGATCAAAGACATTCAATAAATCTCAGACCAATAAACCAATAGACAAAATCTAATTAAGCAGAAACCTAGGATGGTAAAGCTATACTACTTTCACATATACAACTCTCCGTATGAAAAAACAAGATGACAGTATTTTTGTCAGTACGTCGATTTCAAGCCAGCTATAGCCCTATCTTTCAAACGCTTGCAACTAGGCATGTACCGGACTACCGGTTTACAGACTTTATCGATATCGATTTGGATAAAAAAAAGCCTAATAGCGGTGTTGTAAATTGTAAATTAGTAAATTGGGTCAATAGCAGCGCGGAATCACGGTGTTATAATGTAATATTATCAGATAAATAGTATAGGTACTTATAAAACTGATTTTGATGATGCAATAACCTTATTGTAGTATGGAAGTAGATAAAATATTTTATGAAATTGAGAAACCTGCCAAATATTTATGGAATAAAATAATCAACTTTATTTTCGAAACTAAGAATACCACGTTTACATACATACATCTACACACACATGGTCCCACTCCCACTAAAAATACATATTTTGAGAGGAAGGCGCCGCCATGAAAACTAGCCACCTTAACACTCAAAAGGATCCCTCTCAAACAATCGTGAAATAATGATAATAATAATAAAACTCAGAAAAATAATCACAGGATAAAAGAAACAATTTGTTGCAAACTCCAGAATAAAGAAAAATGGTTTGTTTTATTTTTTATTTTATCATATAGTCTATAAAATAAGATAAAAGTCATCGAAAGAATTACTTCGATACGATAAGTAGTTTTCGAGATATTAATTTTTAAAGATAGGCTAGAAACGCTCGACCGCGCTCGCATGTGTGACGTCACAAGACATGAATCGCCTCGCGCCGCGCCGCCGCCGGCTGCCGACTCGCTCAGTCAGCTGTTGCCCTGTTGCCTTAAAACCTTATAACAGTACCAAAACATTTTTTTTTATTTATACCATAAATGATTAATAAAACAACACACATTAGTTGCATTTTATGACTCACAAAAATTATTCTACTAATTTATCATAAACATTGTTTTTCCAAAATAATTTGCATTTTTCAAAAAGATTTTTATAGAAGTCTTTATCGTACTGCACTTCATATATATCAACTTTGAGGACTCAAAGTCTACGTGAGCAACACAAAACAGACCTTTTTGTCTTGCTGACATGTGCATTTGTGCTTGTAGTTGAGCATAATATTTTTTTCCTAGTTGACCGTTCTCATAGTACGTTCTTATTGTGTTCTCCTTGTAAGGACACTTTATTTCAATAACATAGTCATTTGTAAGACCGTCGGGTGACGCACCAAGCATTGGCCAGTCTTTATTCAAATAAAGACCAGACTGTTCAATTTTTATTTTTTTTATTTCAGTAACTAGTTTACTAACATCACTCTCTAGTATTTTCCCTCGCTTGATAGCTGCAGTTTCTTTAAATTCTAAGGCCCCGAATACAGTTTCTACTTTGATGCCGTAATGCGCCCGTAACGTATTTCGAACCACATATTAGACTCAGCTTGAGCCTTAGTGGCATTTTTTACAAGAAGACATCTTGAATCAGTCATTTCATTTTGGCAAAATTTTATAAAATTTTCAACGCCCCGAACAGCAGAACTTAGTTTGAATGCGCATATTAGGTAATGCATAGAAATTTTCTGTACTTCCGGCTTTTCAGTGACATATTGAGCGAGTGAGCACTGTACATTTAGTTCAAAAAGCTTTGGAACTAGTTTTTCGAAAAACCCATTACTGTCGTCTTCAACATTTGGAAGCTGTGAACCAAAGTCTTTGGCTTTTATAAATTTTTCCGTAGTACCAACACCCGCAAGCTTCGATTTCTTCCAGTAGCATTTGACATCTGTCGGTGAAGGTTCCTCGTGGCGACGATGAAGCCACATTAATAAAGCTATAGTGTGTTTGCATCCACCTTTACTGGCGGCACAATCATCACAAGTAACGCACAAAACCTCGTCCTCTTTTTCATTGCACTCCAGAGAGCAGTGGTAAGGTTTTGTGCGTACTCGATGCTCCTGTGTGATTCTACACTTTACGATGCAAATGTCTCCTTGTCTTTTTACTTGTACATAGCCGATTGCATCATCTCCGTAACTATTTCTCGCTGATCTAAAAAAGAAATAAATAGTTTTCTTAAATACTTGATTAAAAATTTTATACTATTCTATGAAATGTTTAAAACCCCTGACAAAGTTCTAATTGTTTTATATACTAAGATCAAAATAAAATTTACAAGAACATAAATATAGGTGTCAAATGTTGTGTTAATACATATCGTTACTAGGTTATATTTTGTTAGAGAAAAGAGTTTGGTAGGTACCAACCATAGTACAGTGCTTAACTATGTTTCGAACATACCTACAAACTTACGTACGTATCTATTTGCTCTCACAGTATTATTGTGACACGTGAAATGGGAAAAAATAAATAAATATCATGTGATATACAAATTGGATTCTTACTTACTTTTTCATTTTTACTCCTCGCATTTCAGCGGCAACGAAATCAGCATTTTTCGAAAAATATTGAGCCACCATCAAACCGTCCACTCTAGGCAAGTTATTTGATTGTCCTTTTTGAAATCCTTCTTCCATGTTTAAAATTAAATAACTACTAAAGAATAATAATCGGTCAGGAGACGAACTCGTTACTCGCGGTTACATACCTAGTAGGTATCAGTACGTGTGTTCGTGGCGAACCGGAGAGCGCGCGAGGCACCGCGAGGTGCAAGTGGGCGGGACCTGTACAACTACGTCACACGGGAAGCGCGCGCTTTCACGGACATTTTAATTTTTGTTCAACTTCCAATGTCTATAACTTTGAAACTATTTCGAATTTTTGAATGAAACAAAAACAGTTGTATTCCGTAATACTTAGGCGCCATTCTTACGAAGTTTCAAGTGATTCTGCGAACCTACTGATATTGTTTATTACTATTTTACATATTATTATATAAAAACATCAAAAATAAAAAAAACATATTGACCTTCGCATACAAAATGCATAATTGAATCGTTTTAATGAGAAGCTTAATTTTTTTCAAACTTAATGGTTGTTCAATTTCTCAATTTTCTCCAGTGAGTACGTTTGATTTTCACATGTCATTAAGATTTACAAAGCAGCCAAAAATAAACGTATTTATTGACCTTTGAAAATTATTGTTTTCGTCAGAAATGAGCGTATATTTTCGATGGGTGCAGTAATTTAATTCGTCATGTGATGTATTCTGAGTTTCAAATACGTGTCGAACACAGTTATCCAACGAAGGGTCATGTGTTTATCATAAATGTGAAGTGCTGTGGTTTTCCTACACTTTTTTTTGTAACTACAGCCTCAAACTCTCTCAGGATTTTCTCTGCGGATTGGCAGATTTTTTGCACGCTTTTTGATGGCTTAGTCAGCCCTCTTCTGTCTTACACTCATTAGAGGCATGCTGTTAGCAGGTCCTTCCAGGGCTTGGAGAATTTTTTTTCAATGCAAGAATTTTTTCAATTTACGCACTACAAAGCCAGCTTTTAATGGTTCCATTGCAGTCCTCAAATCCTAGAATTAAACACAACACTTATTTGTCATTTTTAAACAGATAGTAGTAAAATAAGCATTAAAATTTGTGCAACAAGAGAGCAAAGTTTATTTTTGTTGCGAGTGCCGAGTTTAAATCTCGAGCAAGACTCGTGATTCTAAGTTAGAATTTTGAGCGTAGTGAAGGATTCAACCAAAACAACTTCTGTTTTACTAGGTAAATTCAAGGTGGGCACCGCATCGTCTTTTAAGCGTGGTCGCAATAGTTCTTTTCAGAAAGTACTCTGGATTGAAGTGCCTTGAGCACACTTTCCAATTAGTTTTGTGCTGTTTCCAACTCCGGCTAATAGCAACAAACCATCGTTTACGAATGTCTTCATTTTTGGGGAACCTTAAGTAAAATAAGCTGAATCAATACTTCATATTAGCAAAAGATCAGTAAAATTATCGACGACTTCACTAATAACCTCAAAACGGATTTAATTATTTTAATGATTTTAGGATTTACTTTTCTTCTAAAAGCTATATTTACGTTACTATATGAAAACGACACGTCGTAAAATGTTGTCTTTCTTGATGGAATTCCATTTTATGGTTCATTTACTCGGAAAACATCACTTTTTACTCACTTGTGAAAACTGATATTGCTGTTCGAGTTTTCTTTATTCCCCGAATGGGATCTGCAACCACGCACGTAGCAGGACATTGTCCTTGTATCTTCAACCCTTTTCCATACGATAATTCGCAGCAAAACACAACTTAAATAAAATTTTGTTTAAAAATCTGCCGACTTACTTCCTAACGTAAACACAAGCTATAACGCGACCAAATTACAAAGGATTGCCAATGTTGCCACTTAAGTAAAGTAACAGTACATTATAATTTGGTGACTTGGACAGGAGTCATTAGAAGTCAAAATGAAGTTTTGGGTACTACGTTTTGACGGCACCAAGACTTTGTCTATTGGTTTATTGGGGTGTAGTGGGGTGTTAACGTCGTTCTTACGCCAGCCGACTTATTAGTGGCTAAGTTCAGTTAAAATGCGTTGAACCCCATAAACTCTCTCCAGTGGCTCCAAGTAGCTGTTATGTACGCAGCGGCCACACCCCGGCAAACCGCGTCGGCTCGCGGGCTAAACCTGGAAGAGGGGGCTTGTCATTACGGTGGCAAGTTTAGTTTAGCGGAACCCTCCCGCTTTGTGCATGAAGTCTGTTTCGGCGAGGAAGGCAACTCACCGCAGATATGCATCGGGTCTTGGTGGACTCGGCGAGACAGCAAGGCTTGGTGGAAGGCCTAGGGCGACGGTAGAGGGCGACAGATACCGTCGGCCAGACACACCATCTGACCCTGCCTCCAGTCGTAGCGGTTCTCCGTTCCACTGGGCAAAGGCAGGGGAGGACGAGTGCGTGCATCAGTGTGGCGCGAACACTTGTGCACCTTAAATATCTCCTGCGCACATGACTGCTTCCTTAAAATGGACTCCGAATACAGCAAGCCCTGCGGCGATGGGTTGAAGTAGAGAGGTTCGGCGTGATGCTCGTCGGGCTTTGTCTGATTCCTGCACGCAGGCGGTCTCGGGGGTGTGGTAGAAACACCGTGGTCGTTTTCGCACTGCATATCGGAGTGACAGTGTGGACTCGGCAGCACCCTGTTAAGGGACGCACTGCTTTCCTCACTCAGCTGAGGAGGGGGCTAGAAAAGGTGTCCCAAAAAACGCTCACTCCAAACCAACGGGATGACAGTTACCACGGCTGCCTCCGCATCTTTAAAACGTGGTCGAAAGTGCAATAAAAATAAAAACGTCGTTTCATCAAAAATGATCTTTGGCGCGTGGAATGTGCGAACGCTCCTTGATCGCGATGGCAACGCCTGCCCTGAAAGGAAAACCGCTGTTGTGGCCCGAGAACTCCATCGCTATGGCGTAGATGTGGCCGCTATCAGCGAAACTCATCTCGCTGACGAGGGGGAACTAGTGGAGCACGGTGGCGGTTATACTTTCTTTTGGAAGGGTACTGCATCATCCGAACCCAGAAGGTCAGGCGTAGGATTCGCGATCAAAAACAACTTAGTGAGGCGTTTAGCGGAGTGTCCCATCCACATCTCCGACCGCTTAACTACATTACGCCTTCACCTCAAAAACGACAATTATCTTAATGTCCTAAGCATTTATGCTCCTACTATGGACAAGTCTGACGAGGTGAAGGACAAGTTTTATGAAGAGCTCTCGCGTTGCCTCGAGAGAATTCGTCCCAATGAACAAATTTTGTTACTGGGGGACTTTAATGCCAGAGTTGGACGTGACTTTGAGGCCTGGCCTAAAGCCCTGGGCAGACACGGTGTCGGCAATATGAATAGCAACGGACAGTTGCTACTCACTATCTGTGCACAATTTGATTTAGCAGTAACGAACACCATGTTCAGATTAGCTGCTAAGCACAAGACGACGTGGATGCACCCGAGATCCAAGCATTGGCATCTGATCGACTATGCAATCGTCAGGCAACGTGATGTATCCCAAGTACAAGTAACTCGCGTAATGCGCGGTGCGAATTGCTGGTCTGACCATCGTTTAGTTATCACTAAGTTAAATCTTCGCCTCCGTCCACCTTGTAGATCTTGTAGTTTAAGACCTGCGTGTTTAAACGTGGACAGGTTAAAAGATCTCGAGGTGAGGAATAAATATGTAGAGACCCTTATAATGACGCCTCAGAATTGCGAGTCGGGTGATGTTGATACTGACTGGGGGACTCTCGCCTCTCATCTATTAGACTCCGCTACTGCTACACTGGGTCTAAAAGTCCGTAAAAACGAAGACTGGTTTGATGAGAACGATGCAGTCCTGACGGCAGCAATCGACAAACACCGGGCACTCTTGCGTCAATCAGGTGGCAGACAGCAAGGAGGTACTGTTGCGGAGATAAAACTTAGTGGTCAAGAACTGCGTAGACTGTGTCGGGAAACAAAGGATAGCTGGTGGCAGGAGAAGGCTAAGCACATGCAATGGCTTTCGGACACCAACCAGCTCGGGGAGTTCTACTGCGAGGTCCGCAAACTGATAGGCCCCACTCAGCGCGTCAAAGTGCCCCTGAAGTCAGCTGATGGGGTGCATCTCTTGACAAGTAAGGAAGATCAGTTGGACAGATGGGCCAAGCATTTTAACCACCTGCTCAATGTAGATCGCGAAGTGGATTTAGAGCAAATCAGGTCTATTCCTGAGCTCCCAATTTGTAACGAGTTGGACAAGCCGTTGGCATTGTGTGAGATTGCTAATGCCATCATGCAGCAACAAAACAACAGGGCGGTTGGCGTTGATTTTGTGCCAGGTGAGCTACTGAAGTATGGCGGTGAGGAGCTGCACGTTCTTGTATGGAAATTGTTTGTTCGTATGTGGGAAGAAGAACGAGTTCCAGCTGAGTTCAAAATGTCCCGTATCATTGCTCTGTACAAGAACAAGGGAGACCGTTCTGATTGCGGCTCTCACCGCGGTATTTCACTCTTAACAGCCCCCGGAAAAGTCTTTGCCCGGGTGATTCTCAACCGCCTGAAGCTGCTGTCCGAAAATATTCTCCCCGAAACCCAATTTGGCTTCCGACCTGACAGAGGGACGTGTGAAGCGATCTTCTCAATACGTCAACTACAGGAAAAAAGCCGGGAACAAGGCCGCCAACTTTACCTGTGTTTTGTTGACCTTGAGAAGGCGTTTGATAGTGTGCCTCGAGAAGCTCTATGGATAGTACTGGAGAAACTGGGATGCACGGCGAAGTTTGTGAGACTTGCGCGACTACTGCATGATGACATGTCGTGTTGTGTCGCTGTTGATGCCGAACAGTCTGACTTCTTTCCCGTTACCTGTGGGGTGAAGCAAGGCTGCGTTTTAGCGCCAACACTGTTCGCATTGTACTTTGCAGTGGTGGTCCGCGAGGTGTTACAAACATCTTCGGAAGGAGTGCACATCCGTTTTCGAACAGATGGAGGACTTTTTAATCTTGGCAGATTCCGAGCCCGGACCAAAGTGTCGTACGCTCTAGTTACGGAAATCATGTATGCGGATGATTTGTGCTTCGTTTCTGAGTCTTCGGACGGCCTGCAGAAGCTAATGTCGATCTTTTCGAAGTCTTGTCTTAAATTTGGCCTGAAGGTCAATGTAAAGAAGACACAAGTGATGTCCTTGGACTCGCTTGGCCATGAACAACTGGTTGTAAGACTTGGTGAGGACGTGCTTAAGCAGGTCGACAAATTTCGCTATCTGGGGAGCACTGTGTCAACCAGGTGCGACCTCGACTCTGAGATCAACAGCAGGATCAGTGCCGCAGCCGCGGCATTTGGCAAACTGAGTCGTAAGGTCTTCTGCTCCCACGAACTGAAGCTGGGCACGAAAGTCTCCGTGTACATGGCGATAGTATTGCCAAACCTCCTATACGCTGCAGAGACATGGTGCTTATACCGCCACCAAATCCGCACCCTCGACCGATTCCACCTTAAATGCCTCCGAAATATACTTAAGATCAGATGGTCTGATCGGGTGCGAAATACCGAAGTGCTGCAACGCGCCAATGTGGGTGGCATAGAGGCGTACATCATGCGGCGACAGCTTCGGTGGTGCGGACACGTGTCGCGGATGGCGGAGGAGCGAGTGGCGAAGCGCATCTTCTTTTCAGAACTCCAGTCCGGAAAGCGAAAAAGTGGAGGCCAGTACCTAAGGTACAAGGATGTTCTGAAAAGACAATTAAAAAGATGCAACATTGAGCCATCGCAGTGGGAGGATAAGGCAGCTCAACGCGCAGAGTGGCGGAACCTTGTTCAAAGGAAAGTTTATGACTTTGAACAAGAACGAAGGTCCGATTTAGACCGAAAAAGGGACGACCTTAAGTCTCGGCCACCTGCGAACATCGGTTACAACTTCATGAATGGTGTGCTGACGTGCGCCCTATGTGGGCGTACATTTAATGCAAAAATTGGTTACGCGAGTCACTTGAGAGCACATCAGAGAGCTGGACAGCTTAGCTCTCAAACTTGACAGGAGTTAAGAAGCTGTCGCTGTGGCCGAGAACGGCTGTGAAGCTATATATTATTGGTCTGAGCAATAAATACAAGTCTGTGGTCAAGATATGTTTAAAAAAAAAAAATTGTTTTGGTCATCCATCCGAAACCAACAGTGAAAGTCAGCTTGACACATCCTCGATCACACACGTAGGTAGACTGAAGGAACCTCTCCAGCCTGAGTCATGTTTGTCCTCTGAAGTACTCTTCAACCGGCACTCGACCGGCACTGAGTGCAGCACCAGTTGGACTCGACCAACGATGTGACTCAACGGTGACTGATATTTAAATGTTTGGAGTTCGGCTCATTATAGCAATGTAAAGGATTTAATGAACTTCAGTGTCTGAAGTGAATGATTCAACAAATTCTTGATAAAAATAATATTCTTAGGAATCAATCAGAAACAAACTTGAAACCACAAATATTTTTGAAAAAATTCCTTTGGCCAGGTTTTGAACCTGCGACCTCTTGCTTACATGACAGGCGCGCTATCGACTGCGCTACCGAGGTTCGTATCTAGAACGACGAATTTTTCCACCATATCTGTACACCGAATTTTTGTAACTACTTGATATACCAGCTTGTAATGCACATACTGAACGCTCACAGGGGCGCTATGTGATAACACGCCTTGCTCATTCTGAACAGAAGGCGCTGTCGTCGCTACAATACCTGTTGCATCAGACAGTTAAGAAATTCACAGTTCTAATTAACTAAGATTATATGTTTTTATTGTGAAATCCATCGCTTGAAAAACTCTTTTTTATTAGAGTTATTATTAGAGTGCATTACCAACTAGGAATCAATCAGAAACAAATTTAAAAGCACAAATTATTTTGAAAAATTCCTCTGGCCAGGATTATATTAATATTATTATTAATAAAATCTACGTATCGTTTTTAAATATTATATGACTTTTTATTATTGCGGACAAAACATAAATAACAAAATAAATAGTTAATATTTTTGCTGCAAAAATTAAAAAAAAGCCGATCGGCGGCTGCCAGTGCCCGTTTGACAACGACGGTGAACGCCGCGTCGTCGTCCTAAGAACGACACTCGCCTTGATAATGCCGAAATTGTATCGGTGAAACGGTTGGCATATAATACAAATACAATACAAATAGTTTATTGCACAACTTAATCTTACACAAAAAGTTAACAGTGTTTGGAGTCTCCATTTAGGCAAAGAGACTCCGCTCTTCCAAAGCTTATACAGAGTTAAGAAATAAGTTAAAGGATTTACTTACTTAACTTAGATTTAAACAAAATTAATTTAATTTACAAAAGTTGTTGAAGTTGTATGAAATGTGTATTGTGATTAGTGAGCGAGGGTGTATATGTGTAAGTGTGTAGAGTAAAGTTGAGTAGTGAATGGAGTGTGATGTGGTGTGTAGTGAGTGTAAGAGTGAGGTCATGTACATATATGCTACTATTATTATTGTGAGCAACTTATCTAAGAATTATATTTGTAAATAGATGAATTATTACATAATAATATTTATAGCACACTGTGCGTAAAATGACCGCTTTATGCACGCTTTATTAGGTTATGAAAGGAGCAGGCAAAGGAATAGAATAGATAATCATAAATAACAATAATTAATAGAGGTAAAAAGTTTTTTAAAACGTTATTTCAGAAGGGACTCAGTCTCATCATAGCTTCTGTTTTTAGCCAGTTATGCAAGGTTATTTTACAATCATAGTTACGAGTATTAAGAGCGTAGATATTAATTTGTGTGTTTATTTTGTTGTATAGATGCTCGGATTGCTTGACATAATGTCTGCTGGCAAAAGTAGATTTTACAGAAATAGTTGGGACTACGATCTTTTTTCTACGTTTATTAAGGATACTTGGGTTATAAATAATAGATTTATGCTTCTTTGTAACGGTATGAAGAATATATAATTTTCTAATTGTCAATAGATCGCATACCTTATAAAGTTCATTAGTCGGAAATCTATATTTTTTAAAATTCATGATCTTCAGCAGGGATCTTTGAGCTCTTTCTAATTCCAATTTGCTTTTTCTTGCTCCGCCCCATACTGGTATACATAGGTGAGCACAGATTGAACAAGGCTTGTGTAAATTTGGTTAAGAAGAACTTTATTACAAATATGTCTTAACGTTTTGAATGTCCATATTTGTTTTCTAATTCTGCTCATCGCCAACTCGATGTGGGGATGCCAAGAAAGTCGTTGGTCAACAATTATTCCTAGGTATTTAGTGCTGACCACTTTATTAATTGGGGTGCAGGAACATTGGTAATTGAGGAAGTTACACTTGTGTATTTTGATTTGAAAGTTTAGTTCAGGTTGAGAGGAATTATATTTGCTGAAACATATATAGATTGTCTTTGATGTATATAGTCAACAACAATTACACGTGAGTGTTCAAGCCGTATGTAATAATAATTTAATCTTTTAAATTTTTATTTTCCAATAATTAGTTTTAATTTCTGTGTTTTTTTTCTTTACCAATGTATTTTGCATGCCTTAGTACATAACTTTTGTATGGCTTTACTGCAAATAAATGATCTTATCTTATCTAATGCAAAATTTAAAATAACCTAGTATTCTAACTACAGCTTATTTGTAAAAACACGAATATTTTTTCATCTTGACTCATGAACTCCTTTACGTTTTATTGTATCAAATAAGTCTAAAAGGTTAACTTTTGAGTATAGGTAATTAATTCACTACCGAAATAGAAGCCTTGGATTGAAACTAAAGTAATTAAGTAGAAGCTACCTCACACGGACGAAGAGCTCGACAATTGTAACTTAGTTGCCAGTTTCGGTGTAACTTGGCATTCCGGACAAGTTATGTTGTGGTCGCAGTAATGAATGACCGTTTGTTTGTTTGTCCCATGGCGTGGATGGTAAACCACAAAACCTATATTACGGTACCTTCTATATCTATAAATTAAATACAGACAGACTTGGAACTGTTTCCTACATATGTAAAAATATTTCTATATTTTATTATTTTGCAGGCATGAATACGAGAAGTGTCGTAGGACACCCAGTAGGAATGAAGTTTCTTTCGCCACTGACGCGCTCGCTTCACGTCTATGCTGCAGTAATATATCTGTACCATACGCTTGTAAATACACAAACACACATATAAGCAGCAAAAGTGTCGTGTCGGTTAAAGTCTTGCACTTTTTCGGCCTAGCTCTCAATCAACAAGCGTCTGGAGTACAACGTGCGGTAAGGAATTGCGATCCAAAAAACAATAAAATTGGATAGCTTCAATTGCAACTTACAACTGAAAAAATGATCTTACTTTTTCTTGAAAATAAGTTTTTTCCTTTAGTGGTTATTTTTTTGACACCATTTGTGCCCTAAAAATACGCAGAAACAAATATGATGTGCAATTGCGCAGTTATTATTTTTGATACTGGTGTGCAGTGGCGTGCACAGAACTTTTTTCCAGAAAAGTAATCAGAAGGTCAAGTACGACAATAAAAAAAATATGAAAAAATTTTAATAACACTTTGAAAAAAAAAAGTTTGTATGACGCCAGGGTAGGCACTTTCCTAGAGTGAACATTTTCATACAAACTTTTTTTTTTCAAAGTGTTATTTAAATTTGTTCATATTTTTTTTATTGTCGTACTTGACCTTCTGATTGCTTTTCCGGAAAAAAGTTCTGTGCACGCCACTGCTGGTGTGTGATTAAATACTATCTGAAACCTAATAGCTATAGAAGAAAAAAATTAAGTACCTTAAAACCTTAACGAATTTGATTTAGATATAATTATGAAGTTGGGATCTACCCAATCAATTTCTAATGAAATCTTAATACATAAACTAAATTTATGATGTGGGACAGGTATAATGAAAGTTTCCAAATAATATTCGCCAGCACAAGGAGGTCACGTCATCAGCACAAGGAGGTCATGTCGGCTGCGATAGATAGTTTATCTGAACCTCCATCAAGACCTGATTCATACTTCATGGACAACTTTCTCGATCATGCCTTCGATACAAAGCCTCCTTGTCTGATGTAGGACGAAATTGCTCCGTGGTACTAGTACTTTGTATTCAATTTCTCTACTGATCAATCTCTGCATTTCATTTTTGGTGCCTAATCGTATCAGAGTCAAATTAAAAAAGAAAAAATGTATACTTACGTCTGTGTATATGTTGTCGGCACATCTTAGAATTAGGCATATCATGATCTGCCTGCTCATAATATATTTCTGTTAAAACTAGAGGAGTCGCCTCGCTCGCAACAATTTTTGACTTTTAATGAAAGCCTAGCGACCCGCTCCGGCTTTGCACAGGCATGTATTATACATATAAACCTTTCTCTTGAATCACTCTATCTATTAAAAAAAAACGCATCAAAATCCATTGCGTAGTTTTAAAGATCTAAGCATGCATAGGGATAAGCAGACAGCGGGAAGTGACTTTGTTTTATACTATGTAGTGGTTTTCGATTTCATATTTTACGATCTGCCTAATTCTATGATCTGCCCAATTCAATCTACCCTCTAAAAATATATATCAAAGAGTATATATGGCTATTCTTTTAGCCTGTCGTATACAGACAACTAAGTAAGATTAATTGTGTGAAAGCTGTCTACATAACTATTATTTAGGTAATGTTCAAAGGATTGTAACTAAAGTGTGTTCTATATGAACGTTGTGACTTGTGTTAGTTAAAATAATATTCATGTTAAAACTTTTTTTTTAAATTTATTAATAACTACATTACACTATCTTAACAGCTAGGCCAATGCGATAGTGCAGCTAACATATAAGGAAACAAAATTACTATGGCATAAAAACAATAGACGTAGTACATATTTATAATTTTCACCCTAAACTACAAACACATAATACAAGCAACAATAAAAAAATTATACATAACAAATAATATACAACGCTGTTCTTGTGAATTCACTCAGAGAACAGAGAAATATGTCTGTGTGATCGTGGATCCTGTTGAGCAGTTGTAGCGCTCGCGTCAGGGGAGCCTTCTGGTGAAGGTTTGTCCTACTGCTTCCTACATCAAACAGTCGGCCACTTCGCACCCTTAGGAAACCTTTGGGCACCCTTAACTTACATTTCTTTAATAAAACGGGATTACACTCTATTCCACGCCATATCTTATAATACAGGTACGAAGCCAAAGTGAGGTCCCGTCGAACCTCCAACTTGTTGTATCCAACCATCCCTAGCACGAACAATGTCGGATACGTAAGCGGTTATTTAGGATACACCCCATGAAGCTTCATGTAGAGATATCTCGTGAACTTATTTTGAATTTTCTCCAACATGAGATTATACTTTGCTTCATGGGGAGCCCAGACAACCGCGTTACACTCCAACCTGCTTCGAACTAAGGCGTTGTACAAACTCTTCATAGCTGTGATGCTAGTAAAGCCATTTACCAACTACAGAAGTTATCAAATTAACAGTTTGAGACACGTATTACAGCAAAAAAAGGAAATTGTAGTAAAAAATAAAAAAAAGCCTAGGTACTCAATTAAAAAGATGTGCGGGCAGGCGGATAAAGGAACGTGACTACATAATGCGTGCCTTCTAAAAAAGCTAAATCAGATTTCATCTAGTCTATGAATGATAATGGATTCATCAGATCAGCTCGCAACAGTCCAATGATCAGCCACGGAGCCTCCAGCTTCAACCAACAGATTGTTCAAAATAATTGGACTGAGCACAATCTGAACAACTATGTTAACAAGTGTGTTCGCCAGCTCTCGACAACACTCGAGAACGGCCAAGTGGCGACAGCCTTATGTTCTTACAATACAGCCTACTTTCACACGAAAAACTGTGTAAATCTCAACTATAACGCCTAGGTAATAAGGCTCTAGATGATTGCCAAAGGCGGTGATTTAGACAGTGTAACTTCGATCTGTGATTGATAAATGAATGTGGATGAAAAACTGGCTTTGAGACAAAGAACTCTGGTATTATTAAATGGACGCGACGTGAGGAGGAATTTATTTTACTATTTTTTTCAAGGTTTATCACCTGCTGTGTGTTACTTTTG
This sequence comes from Ypsolopha sequella, assembly GCA_934047225.1. Lineage (NCBI taxonomy): Eukaryota > Metazoa > Arthropoda > Insecta > Lepidoptera > Ypsolophidae > Ypsolopha > Ypsolopha sequella. The sequence goes on along the minus strand of OW203986.1, from coordinate 28,702,517 downwards.
TTGTAGGTAGGGAAATACTGAACATCATTCACATTAATGTGAGTTCGACTGCGAGGTGCTTTGTACCGTCAATGGATACTTTATAAAGCCTACTCCTCGTTTACGTATTTTATGTACCATAAGCACGAAAAAATGTGTATGAATTATCGGCTCATCAATAGCTTACCTACCGATCTTTGCAATAGTTTAACTCCTCGCGAAGCCTGATGAAGGTCACTCTTAAGTTGACCGAAACGTCGAGTTTTTCTCGCATAAATCATAGTAAGTCTTAGCAGTGTTATCTATTTCGTTATGATGGACACTCACCCTAATTTTAGTGATATAAGTTTAACTCCTATTAATATTAAGTCTAAATTAGAAAATCATCTTCTTGATTCAAATACTTCATCATAACTATGTATTTTACGTTTTTTAAATTTTTTCGCTTGCATAGCTCCAGTAAAAGATAACAAATTACTATGTGTGCTATTATTAAACGACTAAGAACGACACTCGCCTTGATAATGCCGAAATTGTATCGGTGAAACGGTTGGCATGTAGTCAACAACAATCACACGTGAGTGTTCAGTTGAGTGTTATGTATACATTTATAATTTTAGCTGTTTATTGTAAGCAAAGTGCCAAATTATTATTTGTTCTCTTAGCTTCGTGTAACGTGATTCACGATAGCACAAGTTTTTAAACCTTTGTGGTTTTTAGCTGCTTTATTATTTAAAAAAATATATCAACTCTTCAGACATCATACGGTACATTTTTTTTCATATCGCCAACTCGAAAATATTAAAAAAAAGAACAACCGTTTTTGACTTGAATTCCCTACTAAGCAGCTTGCACGGTTTAATTAATTTATACTTTGATTAAAAAATAAACTTAATAGCTATGAACATTGAACACAACCAGTCTAGATCAGCGGCCAAGTAAAAGTCATTGTTTTCTCCCATTTTGCGGAATCCGAGACGCAGCGAGCGTCGTAACAGCCACTTTGCATTGCGCGCTGATATGAGCGTTATTTCAATGTCGTTTCCGTCGATATTCGTACTGACACACATCGAGCTGCTAATTTGGCGTTACTAAGCACCGTAAGGCGCAATAAAAAAATTTAATTGAAGAACAATATATCCGTACCGCACACGTCTTGGCGGCATATATATAGATTTATTTCAAATCTAGCGCGTTCTAGATATATTTTAAAAATGTTTCTTTGGTCAGATTGTAATAAAAACTCTAAAATAAAACCACAAATAATAAAAAATTGGGTGTTGTACTCAAAAGGGTGCGAATGGTTTCTCAAGCGCTACCATTTCAGCGCTTTGTTTTTTGTCGCCTTGTTGTTGCTATGTCATCTTTATTATCGTTATTTACTTACCATAAAGTTTTGAGGGTGTCGTACCCGTATTGTGTGGTGATACGGAACCCTCTGTGAAAGAGTCCGACTTACACTTGGCTGGTTTTATACATTAGTAGCCTTTTGCCCGCGGCTCCACCCGCGTTTATTCAACTCTGCTCCGTTTTTGGCTTGGACGTTTTTATTAACACCCTTTATAACCTTTATTTTGACCAGGGTCACCGCGAGGATAATAAAGAAAACCGCATCCAAATCCGTTCAGTGGTTTCGGAGATGTGTGCAAACAAACAACTTTTTAGTTATTTAAACTTTAATAAGTAAATAATGAAAAGCTTATAAAAAATATATGTATTATTATAAATATTTTACGACGTGCAGTGCATACTTAAGCACCCTCTTAAGATAAGAGTATGCATGTTTAAGTGTAAATAAATACCTTCGATCCCATTTCGCAACATTTTCATATTTTAGTTTTAGCGAGCTGCTCAGTAATCTCTACACGATTCTGTACTTACGCCCTCGCCATAGTTTCAGGAATCCGGTGTGAACAAAGTGCCGTTTAGTTTCTGCTCGTTAATAGAATCGTTACTGTGATAAATTGTAGAATGAGTTACTTAAATGGTTAAATCTAAATAGGTTTTTTGTGTATTAATTTATTTTATTAATTCCCATTACTTAATTTTTTAAATATTTTTTTCAGTTTTTTTTTTCAGAGAATTTACGCCATTTTAGGACACAGTTTTCATTACTTTGGTATTAAAATTAACCATTATTTTTCATGATTTTTTTAAGAATTGTCCGGTATGAAGTCAATCGAGAATTTTAGACATTATACTGATTGTGATGTGTGATTGCTTATAAAAAAGTGGTCTGTCTCTGTCTGTCTACTCATCTGTCATCCAGCTGTCAAATTAGTCGAAAGCAAATTATTATAAATTTATCTTGCTAGCAAAGGACACATTTCTAAACAGCCATTTCTCAAGTGACGTCACACGAAGGCAAATGGAAGTTGCAGCCTTTTCGTAAAAATATTCATCATCATGAGGTTTTTTAGATTACAAATTCTAAAATACGGCTTATTAAACCTAAATCTCGAAATGGTTTTCGAATTAACTCAACTTAACATAATTTAATCTAAGCGAATTATTATATTAGTTTTCTATTTTTGCTATTAGTAAAGTAGCAAAGCTCAAACTGAAGAGAAAATAAATAAACAGCACAACAAAAACTCAGTTTTAGTTTCATGTGGTCAAATTGCATTCGCAATGGAATCGTGTGGTTTCAATTTCCCATGTTTGCAAAGTCTTTCATTGTCAAGGCCTTTTTTAAGTAAAGTGAGATTCTATAAAGTTAGAAACACTTTCCACTGACTCCAAGGACCTTTTTGTCTTCAGAATTCCCATAGCTTAATTTCTAAAAGATTATTTTTAAAAATTTTTTCAGGGAATATACGCCATTTTAGGACACAGTTTTCATTATTTTGGTATATAAATTAACCATTATTTTTATGATTTTTTAAAGAATTGTCCGGTATGACGTCACTTGAGAATTTTAGACATTATACTGATTGTGATGTGTGGTTGCTTATAAACAAAAAGTGGTCCGTCTCTGTCTGTCTATTCATCTGTCATTCAGCTGTCAAATTAGTCGAAAGCAAATTATTATAAATTTATCTTGCTAGCAAAGGACACATTTCTAAACAGCCATTTCTCAAGTGACGTCACACGAAGGCATATGGAAGTTGCAGCCTTTTCGTAAAAATATTCATCATCATGAGGTTTTTTAGACTACAAATTCTAAAATACGGCTTATTAAGCCTGAATCTCGAAATGGTTTTTGAATTAACTCAACTTAACATAATTTAATCTTAGCGAATTACTAATATTATATTAGTTTTCTATTTTTGCTATTAGTAAAGTAGCCAAGATTTATTTGTACGTACTACACAAAGTGACATAAATTTATAGAGCTTAATTCATACAGAAGCCTCGGTAAGAACTCAGTATCAAGGTTCGATGACCCTTTATATGAATTACGTAATTTTTTTTTCGTTCCCTACTCGAGTCCAGCTCCGAGTCAATAACTATAGGAGGTCAACATTTTGTTTAGCGAAATTAACAAAAAGTGGTATTGTTCCCTGATTTTGATCACTTATCAAGCCTCGTAAATTTAGCAATTTATCAAGCTTTCCTAAATTAATATGAAAGGTACCTTTCAGTTTTGTTTTTGATATCAAATCTTCAAAAACAGTTCGTCTTAAATGCCATCCATTTCTATGATAAGATTCATAATATTTTTTTACAGCTGACACTTTTCAAAAATTTAATTAATGTAGCTGTTAGCTTAATGTTGTCTCATTCATACACATAAGAAATTACACAATTTGAATTTGTCATTCCTAAAAAAATACAAAAATGTTTGTACTGAAAATTGAGTTTCCTTCAAATTCTCTATAGAAAACGGCAATTTCATAAGTAAAGACCAAACTCAAACTGAAGAGAAAATAAATAAACAGCACAACAAAAACTTAGTTTTAGTTTCATGTGGTCAAATTGCATTCACAATGAAATCGTGTGGTTTCAATTTCCCATGTTTGCAAAGTCTTTCATTGTCAAGGCTTTTTTTAAGAAACGTGAGATTCTATAAGTTAGAAACACTTTCCACTGACTCCAAGGACCTTTTTGTCCTCAGAATTCCCATAGCTTAATTTCTAAAAAAAATCTTTTTTAATTTTTTTCAGGGAATACACGCCATTTTAGGACATAGTTTTCATTATTTTGATATATAAATCAACCATTATTTTCTAAATTATAAGAATTGTACGATATGACGTCACTTGAGAATTTTTGACATTATACTGATTGTGATTGCTTATAAAAAAGTGGTCTATCTCTGTCTGTCTACTCATTTGGCATCAAGCTGTCAAATCAGTCTGAAACAAATTTTTATAAATTTATCTTGATAGCAAAGGACCCATTTCTATATAGCCATTACTCAAGTGACGTCACACGAGGGCAAATGGAAGTTGCAGTCTTTTCGTAAAAATATTCATGATCATGAGGTTTTTTTAGACCAAAACTTCAAAAATACGGCTTATTAAGCTGAAATCTTAAAATGGTTTTCGAATTAACACACCTTAACATAATTTAATCTATGCCTATTGGGTTAATTAAAAATTTAGTTGATCCGATTTGTATTTGAAAGAAATCTTGATATTAAGTAACTGGTATTAATATATAGACTTAGGTAAAATACGGTCAGCCACTCGAAGCCATTCATTAAATTAATTGAATGAATTTATTTTGTAATTCTATATAAAAATCTTTACACAGGTTGCTCGGAGATTCGACCTATTCCTTGAAAGGAGTTATGCTAGAGATAATTTCCAAGAAATTAACAAATATCAACTAGGGGTCGAAAAGACCATTCTCTTCGAGTTACGAAGATTTTAAGATATTTTTCAAACTTCCAGACTGGTGACCAAAGACAAATAATTAAAAAATAACTTTTCCTATCTCTACACTTATTTGTTATTTTTCTGATTAATTATAAATGAGTAATCATTTACAAAAAAAATAAATGCCTTGAATTCCCACAATCTCAGATATAAAAGGTCTTAAGTGGAAAGAAAACGTTTGGAAAAAATAATTGTAATTTTTGAAATATCGACGTGTTTTACTTGAAAAAAATATATAATTTTCGATCCCTATAGTTGACAGGCATTACTTGTTGGAAATGATCTCTAGTATAACCCCTTTTAAGCAATAGGTCAGATCTCCGAAAACCTGTGTAAAAAACTTCTATAATTTCTATAGCGGTGAAAGAGAATGCAAAGTAAATTAAACTTAAAATTGCTAGAAGAGTCGTAACTGTTGAGGGGAAATGAAGTTTTTCAATAAAGTTTAATTAAATGACGGGCGGTACAAAGAGAAAATGCAATTAATCTTGGAAATATCTTTATTTTACCTTGTTTTTCTTCCGAGGAGAGCAATTGTGAAAAGTACCGTCGTCGAGAGTGCAAACCTTTGAAGGATTTTACTTATACAGTTTTCATGATTTTTAAAATTAAAAGCTAAAAAAGGAAAGAGGAGAAACCCTTCGTATTATGTTTGTAACTCTTTAGAGGTAAAATACAACATTGAGGACTGAGATAAAACTTAAATAAACTAACTTGTAATAACTAACTAACTAAATACGTTTGTAATTGGCATAGATTAAATTATGTTAAGGTGTGTTAATTCGAAAACCATTTCGAGATTTAAGCTTAATAAGCTGTATTTTTGAAGTTTTGGTCTAAAAAACCTCATGATGATGAATATTTTTACGAAAAAGCTGCAACTTCCATTTGCCCTCGTGTGACGTCACTTGAGTAATGGCTGTTTAGAAATGTGTCCCCTGCTATCAAGATAAATTTATAATAATTTGCTTCAGACTAATTTGACAGCTAGACGACAGATGTGTAGACAGACAGAGACAGACCACTTTTTTATAAGCAATCACACAATCAGTATAATGAAATCTTTGGTATAATGTCTAAAATTCTCAAGTAAGAAGGTCATCGGACAATTCTTTAAAAAATCATTAAAAAATAATGGTTAATTTATATACTAAAATAATGAAAACTATGTCCTAAAATGGCGTATATTCTCTGAAAATAAATTAGAAAAGAATCTTTTAAAAACCAAGCTATGGCAATTGCACATCAAACCAAAAATGTAGCTGACCGATTGATAGATTACCCTTGTTGCCGGTATAATGGAAAGTGACTTTTATAGGAAAAAAATAAGATACACTGTGGCCATAACTTTAGATTTGTCATTGTACTTATGAGCAGTAGATTAATGTGCACTACACACAAACCTGAGAAGGTTTATGTGGTGTTTATTGTAGTAGATTTAAGCAAAATATCATGTAAAACAATAAATAAATAAATATACAACGCGCAGCATAAATAAACCGCATGATATTTTTCGCATGAACTTTTATCACTGTCATGAGTATCTTTCATAAATCATTAATTAATTTAATTTCTTGGGTATTTATTTATAATATAGTCTGTTTTATTATATATATATTTATATACAAGGTGATTTTGTGAACATCGTCCAAATTCATACTTGAGCCTTGGTAAGTGATCAGCATCATGAACCAATAACAATTTTTGTAAAATTCATAAAATTAAATTTCGACTTCCCATAGTGATTCACTCAGGACTGGGAGTGAATTACTATGGGAAGTCGACATTTCATTATACAAATTTCACAGAAATTTTTATCGATTCATGATGCTGATCACTTACCAAGACTCCAGTATGAATTTGGACGAAGGTCGAAAAGTCACCTTGTATATATTTATTATATATATTTATAATATATTTATAATGTAACGTCATATTTCCACCCCTCGCCACTGCTGCATATACCTACTAGGATTTGTATTTGAACTAGTGCAGTGTGGATGGGAGCAGACTTTGAATTTTTTTTTTCATTTCGAGAAAAGGGATCGTTGAACCTTGTCCCTAGTCGCTGGCCGGGTCTCCGGTATGGGTTCGGGCGGTTGATTAGATTTCACCTTGTATAATTATAGATTTTACTTATCATTTGAATCGTTTATATATTGTTGCTTAAATTAAATAAACCTTTAATTTAGTTCATGTACATTTATTATTTTATTAAATATATTTTTATAAGATTAAATTTGACTCGTAAAAGTGTTTTATGTATACCTACTTTACAAAATAAACTATTTGAATTTGAATTTGAGTACGGAACCCTAATATCTTAACCTCTATATTTTTCCTGAATGTTTAAATAATCACCTATTACCATGTTTTTATTTTCATATTTTGAGGTCCTCGTTTCGGAGACATGCCCATAATCATGTTATAAATACTACTTATTCGAGTTTTTTGTAATAAATTAATTTATTTGGTTTAATTTTTTTTTAATTACTTACCATGAAAGGTGGCATAGTAACACGTATTATGAGAAAGTTTTAACTGGCTACCTATAAAGACTGAAAAACTGTAGACCCTGTGACAGACGGACGGACGGACGGACGGATGGACAGGCAGCTAGGGTGCCATTTGGCACCCTTCGGGTACGGAATACTGAAAAGTGTGCACGAAATATATTTATTATTTATTAACATTATATCATTGCAGTATAGAAACGCAGAAAGAAAAGAGCAATTGCCCGGCAAGCGAGAGGTCCCGGGTTCGATTCCCGGTTCAGAGCTCGTCACATCCAGATTTACTTTTCTTTCTGCGTTTCTATACTGAAATGATATAATGTTAATTTATATCTCCTTGCAATGGATAAATCGCCAAGTGTTCAAACATAGAAATTAATTTCTGTCATAGTTTCTATATTTATTATTCATTATATTCGTGAAAAAAAAAGGATTAGAATCTTCTGTTTTTGTTTTGGAATTTCAAAATCGTGAAAAAAACAGCCCTTCGGCCGATTTCATTTCGATTATATTTTGACCTAGAGGTATTGCACTTTTATATGAAACAGCTGTTTCTTTCGCGGTTTCAAGATTAGTACCACAATGAAAGTTGTTCTATACGTATACTGATTATAAGTTACCTATTTATGTATTTAACGTATATAATAATTTTAGTTAAAATGAATACTAGTCATAATACTTTTTCCTCATCGAAGCACTACCCTTGACAAGTTCTACATCGCCAAAGGTTAGCTGGAAGAAAATGCTAATTAGCATTAAGCTCGCCTATGTACATGTTTTTATTTGTGCAATAAAGAATTTTTAATAATAATAATAATATACTGAATGAGCTCATCAAAAATGACCACACCTTTCCGTTACACGTTGTATATGATAAATATCGCTTACCTTCCAACGACCAAACCAAAACCGATCACGCTTTATATATGTACGTGAATCAATAAGAACGCGAAAGATAAGTACACAAGAAAACCAAGTATGTATAAAAAAGCCGGAATGTTACTTTGGGCCACTGAGAGTACCCAGTTGCTTTCCTTTCCCCTTTGCAGTCCTTTGCTAGTACAGTAGAGGGGGGCAGGGTGGGCCAGAATGTAGTGTGGTACAGAGATGGTCGGTGGCCATGGACGACCGGTTAGGCCGGTTCGCACGGGAGAGCAAGTTTTTCTGCGAGGCGGCAGATATCCACTCTTCCTGTCTGCTAAAATGCTGGACCTGCTTTCGTGGAAGTTGTTTTGTGAGTTAAATATACCAAATGATTATAGTAGAATTCCATTAGCCACTTCAGCAATCCTTTTAAGCAGTTTCTTCCATCAAACGTTGTCTGGAATAGATCGCTTTAAGCGATAAGGCCGCCTGTTTGTGCTTATATAATAAGTTAGTTAAATTTAATTGTTTATATGTTTTCAATGCATGTGCTCGTAAAGGCCCACTTTTTATGCATCAAAACCGAACAAAAAGTCGATTATTTTGCCCTAGGGCTTTATTATTATTATTTTTTTATTTGTTTACAATGGTTGGCTAACCTGCAGCCTTTCCTGTGTACCATAGACGTTATACTTTTTTTTCCACTGTTTAACGGCTCTGGATACAGTCCTTTTGAGCCAATTATAATTTAAAGTTCACAAGATTATATTTGTTTTCATTTGCTCACACTATTGAAAAATTAAATATTGAAGATAACTTATTTGTTTTTTTTAATCAGTTTATATTATATATTTATATAAAAACACTTATTAAAATAATAGTTTCCAGATATATTTCGACAAATAGTCGGCTTCAGTGGAATTTGATAAAATGTATGTATTATTTTAAAATTTCATAAAATGAAGTGAATGATTGACAGACAAATGAGAGAAAAAAGAAAAAAAATATTATAATCATGAAAAATAAAAAGTATATATATATAAATAAATAAATATAAAAATTAATAATCAATCAATAACAAAGATAAATAATCATCCACCCATCTCCACACTCCAATTCAAAAACCTACCCACTCAACACATCATAATATACATTATATATATAATTATATATATATGTATACATTATAATGTGCTAAGTAGGCAGGTCTCTAAACTGAAGCGTGGAGACGGGTAGATGATTTTTTTTGAATTGGAGTGTGGAGATGGGTGGATGATTATTTATCTTTGTTATTGATTGATTATTAATTTTTATATTTATTTATTTATATATATATACTTTTTATTTTTCATGATTATAATATTTTTTTTCTTTTTTCTCTCATTTGTCTGTCAATCATTCACTTCATTTTATGACATTTTAAAATAATACATACATTTTATCAAATTCCACTGAAGCCGACTATTTGTCGAAATATATCTGGAAACTATTATTTTAATAAGTGTTTTTATATAACTATTGAAAAATGTAGTATGATACACGGGCGTAAAAGCAATAAATTACTCGGTTACGTTTAAAATACTCGCTACACTCGTGTTTTAAATCGTCCTCGTAATTTATTCCTTTGCGCCCTTGTAGCACAAACTACTATTCTTTTTTTATGGTGAACAAATAAAGTTATGTTGTTGTTGGTACAAATTATGAAACTGGTGCATAACCAATTCCGTCTTTTCCGTAAGGGCACGGGGGTTTGACGGGGCCTCAGAGTTTTAACATTTTTAAATGATAATTGCCCTATATATTTACACCAAATAAGGCAGATATAAACAATATGCACAAATACATAGAAATAAAATAGCCACATCCATTTGCCGAGGCAAGTATAGACGATTGTTGTGGAATCATCAGAATGCGAATCTGCTCCATCAGAGCCCGACTGGAGAAAAGTAATAATAAAATTATGAATGTTTTATATAATAATGTATTGAATGTAATAGATTGACATTGGACTGAAATATTAATGTGTGAAAATTGTAAAATGAAATCAATCAAAGTTAAATGAAATTATTATTGCTGTAAAATTGATGACTTTACTAACAATTACTAACCATATTTTAATTTTAATTTTAATCTTTATTATAACTAGTTGATAATTTATAATTTGTTAATATTATATTGGCCTAGAGCCTGGCATAAACAAATAAATTGAATTGAATTGAATAGAATTTTACGTTTTCGTTCGGACGATTTTTCAACAATGGTTTTCTTTATATTTGCACAATTTAAGATTATTTACAGTGCCATCAATATTTTAAATTTACACATAGCTTAGCTTATATTTTCATTAAATATAACCAACAAAAACACACCACACTGATGTTTTCATCAAAAGGGCCTCCCAAACTCAGTGTGCCCGAGGGCCCCTGCATGCTGGCCAAAGACGGGCTATAACAGGTGGGATCTTACGAAGTCTGTTTGGCTATGGTTGTAGTAGTGACGTGTACATATAAGCGCGTTTAGTGTGTGTTGCGCATTTTGTAGCGCTCCCGAGGTTACGCACACAAGAAAAAAGTGCATGTGTACGCACTACTACGACCATACCCAAACGTACTTGGATATTTGTAACATTTGTCGTACGCTTTTATCTGGGGGCACGGCAGTGCCCCCGCAAAGTCTCGCAGAAAAAACGCGGAACGGCCGTACCATCCTTTTCTCGAAGCAACTCACGGCACTTTCAACCCCCCTGTATCTTCGTTGTGGGTAAAGCTAGAAGTCTGAAATTTCAGGAACCAAGAGTACTTACTGATCCTACTTCTGACCCCAAATTACAATTTTGTACCTATATTTGATTACGAAATATCTCAAGTCAAAGTTCCCTTATTTTGTCACTGACTGACTGACACATCATCAAAAGTCTAAAGGTGTTCTAGCAGGCCTACAAACTTGAAATTTTGCATGCGGTTAGTGTTAAGTGTACATTGCAACAAAAAAATATAAAAATGTTATTTGCGGTTGGTAATTTAATATTTCCATACAAAGTCTATACAAAATGTATGTTTCCAGCTGCATCTATAAATTTGTATGACACTAGATGACGTTGGTGGTATGCTGCTTTGCATTAAAGATGCCTAAAACGAAAAAATTCTAATAAAACCGGTAAAGTGCGAATCTGACTCGTGCATAAAGAGTTCCGTACCCCTACACAATACGGGTACGGAACCCTAAAAGTAAATACAACAATATAGATGCCATAGCAACATTAAGGCGACAAAAAACAAAGCGATAAAACGGTAGCGCCTGACAAAGAATTCGGTACCTTTTTAGTACGGAACCCAAATTTTCATTATTTTACTTTAAAGTATTTACTACAGACTGCCCAAAGTTTAAACTTTTACTTGTATGTTGTATTACCGTTCTAAAGATAGAGCCTTTGTTATAATAATCTGTTCCTTGGGTAAGGCACCCTAAAAAGGGTGGTTTAAAATGTTCCACACATTCACAATATTAGTCTATTTAAGAAGAAAATATCAACATTTCGTAATTAAGTCACTAAAAAAACGGTAGTGTGCGAATCCGACTCGCGCATAAAGGGTTCCGTACCCCTACACAATACGGGTATGGAACCCTAAAAGTAAATTGCAACAACATAGATGCCATAGCACCATCAAGGCGACAAAAAACAAAGCGATAAAACGGTAGCGCCTGACAAACAATTCGGTACCTTTTTAGGAAGGAACCCTAATTTTATTATTTCTTATTTTACTTTAAAGTAGTCTGCCTAAATTTTCAACTTGTAGGTACTTGTATGTATAACCGTTCTAACGATAGAGCCTTTGTTATAATAATTCGTGCTTTGGGTAAGGAACCCTTAAACACATTTAGTCTATTTAAGAAGATAAATATCAACATTTCGTAATTAAGTCGCTATTAAACCGGCTAAGTGCAAGTCAGACTCGCTCACGAAGGGTTCCGTACTACCATCACACAATATGGGTACGAAACCCCAAATCATTATGGTAAATACCAACAATAAAGATGACATAGCAACATCAAGGCGACAAAAAACAAGGCGCTAAAATGGTAGCGCCTGACAAACAAATCAGCACTTTTTGAATACGGAACTCTAATATTTATATGCCCAAAATTATTGTTTTACAAAGATAGAGCTGAAACAAATAACATCGAATAATTGGACCCCCCTTGGATTTCCATTTATTTAACTTTGTATGCTGTGATAGGGGCCATATTATTATTTGCCGTGATAGAGGACAATGTAACATATATTATGTGACAATATTTACGCGCTACCTATAACGGCTGAAGCTGTAGACCCATGTGATAGATGGATAGACAGCGGAGGATTAGTAATAGGGTCACGGAACCTAATGATACGGAACCCTAAAAATCAAGGTAAAAGGTTATTTATCAAGTAAAGCTTTAAATATATTAAAGGAAAAATAAAGCGGCTAATGTTATTTTATTTGTATATGCATCCTCTATGATGTAGGTATATTGAAATGTCTATGTACTCGTGTGTCATTCAAAAAATTTCATTTCATTTTTAAATTGTAAATTTTTTTTCAATTCAAAAAAGCTCATTATTCTGAGAGGTTTAGACATAATAATGTACTCTGTGGTTTAGACTGACAAGCCTGCCTTTCACTTCATGGTCAAAAGAAATTTTAACCTGCCTGTTGCATCTAATTGTGGATAATAGTAATAATAACTTACCGTAAAATTAATATTGCAATGGAACCTGAAATATTGTACATAAATGAAAATCCTTGTCCACACCTAGTTGTCCCTATACCTGGAGATGGTTCATGTTTGTTCCATTCTTTGTCATTCTCTATGTATGGGAACATTGAGTCGTCATATGACATTAGGTGTGCGGTAGTCGAGTATGTGGTAGCGCATTGGGATGAAATGCAACTTTATACGTGTGACGAGCGTGGAGACACATGTACTCTACAGCAATGATGAAAACTACCACCTACGGTTCCGTATCCGAACTTATGGCAGCCACCGCTTTGTATCCATTTACGTTCGAGGTTTACGAAAATGGCCGTTTGAGAGGATCATTCGGTGGCGATCCTGGGATGCCAGTGAAACGTTTACGATTCTCTGGTAGTTTCTTAGGTGGTCATTATGAAATGCTCCATCCCGATACTAGTTTCTCAGGAGTATGTCCTAATGATCAGTTAAAGGGAGTGGGTTTTAAGAAAATCCGCAGCTGACGTGCAAGAAATATTACCCGAGAAGAAAAAAAGGAGGACTACCTACAAAAAGAAATGAGATCCCATCAAAAACATAAAATGTACAAAAATGGCAAGTCTCGCAACGCAATCCTTCCACCGTAAAAAGTTGTGAGATCTTATGTAAAGCCAAGTCTGCTGTTTTAGTTTTTATGGAAGCACCTTTTCATTTAAGTTAGTATGGGAGCACCTATTTAACAAATTTATCATTAATTGTTTCCTATTTAGTTACCTACCAACATTAAGTGACTGTATTAATATTAGTCATCTTTATTTCCTAATAAAATATGGTGACTTTGCAATCGCAGAGCACAAATAAAGCACTGATGCGTAGAAATATCTTCTCAAATCGCTAATAAATTGGTATTAGGTAGCTGATATGTTGTATATGTTGCTGTGCGATTGCGAAGTCACTATATTTTATTAGAGAAATAAAGATGACTAATGTTAATACAGTCACTTAATGTTGGTAGGTAACTAAATAGGAAACAATTAATGATAAATTTGTTAAATAGGTGCTCCCATACTAACTTAAATGAAAAGGTGCTTCCATAAAAACTAAAACAGCAGACTTGGCTTTACATAAGATCTCACAACTTTTTACGGTGGAAGGATTGCGTTGCGAGACTTGCCATTTTTGTACATTTTATGTTTTTGATGGGATTGATTTTACTGATAGAAGATTGTTCGTCATTTACGTTGCTGTTTCCAGAATGTCAAGTGGAGTTAAGAGGCTATGCGAATTTTATTTTTGTCACTGTCACTCCAAGCGAAAAATTGCGCAGTGTGAGAGGGGCGGATTCAGGGCAAAATGGAAAAAAGTTGGTTTTACATTTTTATTAAAAAAACTAAACTAGCTAGGAACTTTTCCGAAATCAAAAATCTAGATATTGTTGAAACCCATCTAATAAAATATTTTTGAGTTCTATACATGGCTGCTACTCGTTAAACGAGGAGAAAATGTGTGTTAGAAGACCTCATTTCAACAATTATTTCTATCGAGGAGAGTTTATCCAAAACATGTTTTTCAAAATTAAAACCCTAGATTATATAGTCAAAATGCAAATACCAGAAACTGATTGTAGTTTTCCGTGTATTTCATGAAATACACAGAAAAGAAACACCCGTATTTTTTTCACATATGGCCCCTCGGTATCACAGCCGCACCTTGAGACAATTTTGCCCAGAATAAAACCGTTGACCAACAAAAACATAGTAAATAACAAAGTAATAACGTAAATAATGGCGCCAAAATCTAGCAGTCTATCGCGCATGAGACAAAAGATTCGGTCACAAGTTCGGCTATCATTTGATTCATTCGCAGTCCACCGCGCATGTGAAACAAAGGGTTCGGTCACAAGTTCGACTGTCGTTCGAACCATTTTATACTAAAATTTCAGTAAGTTTTCATTTCCTTCTGACTTAAAAGAATTGATAAGATATGGAAAAAAAAATATTTTCGTAAGTGATATATGAAATTTTTCAGTATTTTGAGTCCATAATCAGGCTTTTATGATATGAGTGTAAATAATACTTCTTTATTTTGTTTTTGAAGAAGTTATAGTTCGTGCGTTCTTACTTCGCCAAAAGTTCACCAAGCAAAATGGCTGGCGAGCGGCTGCGCAGATAGTTTTGGAAAAGATAGCTTGGGCCGGCCATGTAAGATCGCACGATCTGTAAGTAGGTACAGATATTCTAACTCACGAACTCAGTTTGGCTGTGGTTGTAATAGTGAGTGCACAATAGTGCACATACACGTTTGGCTATGGTTGTAATAGTGGTTGCACAATATGTTTTTAGTGTGCTCAACCTCGGGAGTGGTATAAAACGCGCAACATTATCGAACTATAGTGTCTCTGCGCAACACACCCAAAATGCGCTTATTCGTACACGAGTACACTACTACAACCATAGCCAAACGGATTTCGTGAGAAATAAAAGTGTTATTATTATTTGTCATACATTAAAGTGGTGAAAAATTTTTTCTTTTTTTTATTATTTACCTTGCTCCTTCGTTTAGGATCCACGTTCGTAGTCCTATGGGATGGACCATTTAACCGCGCGCGCGCCGTTCCTAGTTATATTATACGTACTTGTGTTTGTTCGAACGAGTTCCTTGTCTGTTTCCACAACATGCTCTATAGAGGTACGATACTATTCGTAATACACGATATTCACTCGGCCACGAGCTACGGTGCTATCGCTTCTCCACTCCTTCACCCTTATTACTGAGATAGAACGTCGTTGGTTCACTTGGTAGATTAGCCAATTTTAGTAGCAAGTTAGGTGGTACAGACTGGGGCGGGCAGCGGCGTCACTGATGCGAGGGTTTCAACACCGCGCTCACTAACCCTGCCGAGCGTCTATGGGCATCTCTTCCAGGATAACCTCCAAGAATGGCGAAGTCTTGAAAAGGCCTATGTCCAGCAGTAGACGAAGTGGATGGATGGAATATAATTTATAATTATTATATATTATGTTATGATGATATTTGTATTTATGAAATAGAAGTTTTAATAACTAGATTGATATTAAATAACATATAAATAATGATATATATTTTTTTATAAAACTAACTTATAATTAAATAAAATATAAAAAGAAAAACAAATACCAATCTGTCTGTCTCATAGCGGGCTCTAGATCAAATAAAATATGTGAGCCAGATCACCGCCATCATCGGGGAGAGTACCCAATAGGCTGGCGGCGTTGCCTCGCTGTATTGCGCGGCTTATTCGCTGACCAAAATAGGTTCCAGCCCTTGGGTCTCCGGAAGCTTTGACCAACCTCGACGATATTTCCTTTCCCTATGTTATGATGTATATTTAAAAGGTATCTTATTTTATGAAAATTTAAATTACAGTAAAAGCAAATTAAATACCGAAGGTGTAAAGTAAAGATGAGCAGTGGAGACGCACACAATCCCCGACACTACAAGGAGGAACGATCACGACTCGGGTACAGATTGTATGGAGATTGTGCACTCTTCTCTATTCGGTCTGCCTCTCACATTCTTGTTCCTGAGTTCTTTTTTAACAGATTTATCTTTAGTTATATTCATATATAGGGTGATCATGTTGTAGAAGCCGGAAACTGGCGATATAGTACCCGCCTATATGAACATCTTTCCGTGAAAAAAAATCAAGATATCCTGAAAAAAAGGTTTTTCATACTTTTCGGTTGAGTATGTATGTAACTTGTATGTATGGAACAGCTTATTTTTTTTATTCCATATTAAATGTAGTAAAAGTAGTTCATATGGACAAGTACTATCGCCAGGTTTAAGGCTACATACCACCTCGTGGTTTAGTGGTACTCGACTGCTAATCCGGAGGTAGTGGGTTCGAATCCCGTGGGGGCACATTTAACAGGTGGTAGAGCTGATGCCGGGCTCAACTGTGTAGGTACCACCATCTTACTTGGAGACCCCCTCGAAGTAATTCGGGGGAGAGTAAGAGGACAGCTCACTGGCAAGAAACCAGGAGGCCCACCATGCCTGGGACCAATGGATGGCGGTATATCCATCCCTAATAGCCGGGCCTTATATGGAACAGACTGGTGACGGGCAGCGGCGTCACTGATGCAAGGGTTCCGGCACCGCACTCACCAATCCGCCTGCCCAGCGTGTGTGAGTATGGGCAATTCTTCCAGGATGACCGCTGAGAGTGGCAAAGTCCTGGAAAGGCTTATGTCCAGCAGTGGACGAACTAGGCTGATAGATGGGGACACATCGGTCTGCGTGCTTTGGAAGTCCGATTTGTGCCCAAGGTACGGCAATAAGGCTCACCACCAATCACGCTGGGGCGAAATAATCGTCGGTGAAAGTATCAATTGCATTTCACAGTCCACACCATGCTCAAAAACAAAAAGAAGAAATAGCTGAACTCAACCTGGAGTACACTCGTTCCTTTCACGGAGATAAAAATAGACACATTCTCAGAAAAGCCCGCCTTGTCCCCGGAACCTGCCATGTAAATTTATTCTAAGATTACCCTCGTTTATGGGAATAGCCCGCAATTTTCCCTTTAAAGCGAAGAATTTAGGAGCGTACTATCGCCAGTGGACTTTTAAGGCAGTATAAATCTTGCTCTAACTAGGGTCTTTACTCCATATCTAATGTTCTAATGCATACGTAGATTGCGTAGTCTTACTAACGTGCCGGAACGACACGATCCTGAACGTTTTCCTGCGTTTCCTTAACCCCTCGGCCACAGCTTCAGGCTTCGAGAGGCGCGGCAAGCGGTTCTTCTTGCAACGGCGCCGGCGGAGAGAACAAATGTATGATGTTGAATAGAGCCGGCCATGGGTCGTCGCTCGCACGTCGTCTGGTTTCGAGTGACTTGCTCTCTCGGGATGGCGTTGTGTGGCGGCGGTTAAAACAGTGATCGAGCGCACAGGACGAACCTAGTGTCGAGCGCTTTGAGCGAGCGAGCACGCTATACATCCGATGCGGTGGAAGGTGCCGACGGGTGTCGTGGCAGGGCAAAGCCTGTCGCAAAAACCGGCTGGAAGCGCAGCAAGAAGCGCCGCCAGAAGCCTGAAGCTGTGGCCTTGGCGTAAGACTGTACATGAGCCTAAATCGTGAACAACACCAGACTTTCAAGGATTCATTTGAAGAAATTCGGACTCTCCTTGTATTGAAAAAAAAAACATTTGATTTATTGATCTTTTGTCTAGGGATTCTACTTATAAATAATGTATTAAAATTTATACTTTTGTCACAAAAAAAAATGTTTTTCACCCCCTTTTTTTTGTTATCAAACGTTCATTTTAAGAACGCGGTTAAGAGATCAACTTGATTTTTTTCCAAACAATAGGTATTACAATTAAAGTAAAGGGATTCTACTTAAATCCAATATTTTTTTGCTCACAAAATTTGATGTTTCGCTGCGTGATCGTTAGTGTGAGAGCCAATGAGTGAACATAATAATATAATCGCCACTATTAAAAGCAAATAAGGTCTTTGGACATTTTACTCATTGTGCTGGACGGCTATAGGATAGGCTAACCTCTTAAGAGAAAAAAAGTTTTGAATTGCAACCATTTTTATTTAAAATCACCATTGACAACAATTATATTGTTTTAATCGCGTCTATCGGTTACTTTGTTAAAACTTTATGTAAAATGTCAGTTTGTCTGATAAATTGGACCCAAAATGCCTTCCAAAGCACGCAAACCGATATGCCCCCACGGAATTTGAACCCGCTACCTCCAGATTAGCAGTTGCGTACCACTAATAGAGATAAATATAAATCCGCAAAAAAAAAAAACCCAGGAACAAGATATTAGATATTACACGTAGAACGTAATATAAGTAATATAATGTTTCCCAAAATGATTGTATAATAACAAATTATGCTCTAATCTTATTTCTTATTTACGAAGAACTTGTTTTATTCTTACGAAAAGTTTCTACTTACATAAATATGAATAATGTAGCACACAGATAATTACTATAAAAAACTGAAAAGAATGTACAATTTAGACAGGCTCGGCCTGTTAAAAAGTTTTGTTCCGGCCCTAACAAGCTTAGTACAACTTACTGAAATGTATCCAATTTCGACACAAGTTAGTTTCAGTGTTATACCCACGTACGAGTCAGTACAAAAGTTTAAATACGAGGCCTTTTGTTGGCTTCTAATTTATGAGTAAAGTAGACAACAAAACATAAGCTTGAAAGCTCCATACCTATACTCATATACCTTATTTAATGTGACTTTTGTATGGCAAGTCCGGTGCGGATTATATTTGATTTGTTTCTTTAAGAAAGTTGTTCAAAGACTATTGGATCCATTTAATGGTGCTTGTCTATTAAACCTTCTTTTCATATTAAAAATTCATCTAAATAAAATTTTGGCTAGGATACCTTCAGACATCATGCGAAATATAAATAAATTAACATTATATCATTGCAGTATAGAAACGCAGAAAGAGAAGTAAATCTGGATGTGAGGAGCTCTGCACAGGGCCGCAGGGATTCGATTTCTATTCTTTCTGCGTTTCTATACTGCAATGATATAACGTTAATTTATATCTCCTTGCGATGGATAAATCGCAAAGTGTTCAAACATAGAAATTTATTTCTATCATAGTTTTTATAAACAAATTCATCGCTACGAGATGTATTCCTAAAGGGAGTATTGTAGGTATTTCCGACTATGGACTGTGAAATGCAGTCCAATTCTCGTACACCCAATTTTCACCGACGATTTATCATTCACAACTTTCACAACGTCCCAGTATGATACGTTGTGAAAGCTATCGCCGTACTTCAGGCACAAATATAGACCCACAAGTGCTTCCGAAGCACGCAGACCGACAACAAGTGTGCTCCTGCGTGATTTGAACCTCTGAACCACGAGATGTTCGAACCACTTGACAGCGGTCAGAAGGTATTCTAGAAATAAAAGTAATAACCATTTCATATAAAAGAAATAAGATCAGATCTTGTCTGAGAGCACTGTGTACAAAGTGGTTGATCTCTTCTCGTGGTCCACATATCGGTGTCGCTTCATATCGGTCACGGTAACAGAGTGGCGAGGCGGCGGCGCGGCGGCGCCGGCGACGCGGCGCGGCATGGTGGCTGAGACCGAGGGCCACTTTCTCCGGTGATCGATAGGGTTACTTCGAGTAGAGGGCACGAAGTGCTACAGCGTAGACGGGACACTCCATTTAATAATACCCATAATGTGTTCCCGGGTAAAAAGTTTCGCCGATAATACTAAATACTAGAGTGGACACGTGATCGGCTCCTTAGTAAAAAAAAAGTTATGTAGCGTCATCGGTTATACAAGCAAAATCTCCGTAATACAAAAGAATAGAGTAACAATAATACAGATATTCCAACGATAAATCGAGATGGTGGTGACCACGGTTTTTTCACTGCCTTACAGTGCTTATGGATAGGGACTCATCGTTATTTTACCAATTGGCACTAGATGGCGTCTATTGATTTTTTTTTATCTGGTCACCCTGAAATGTGTTATCGAATTACGTTCGGGCTTACGCAGCTCAAATTCTTAAAATATTGTATTCCTAAACAAATGCTTTATTTATAGAATGCTAGATTTTTGCAGTTGGGTATTCCTAATTAATATATATATTTTTTTATTGATTTAAATCCAGCCCGGCCAACTGCATCTTTTGTTAAAATAACATTTCAATGTTATGTATGTATGTTCAATGTTAGGTTTGTTTATTGGTAAGTGTTGGCAGGATGAATGAAAGGGAACGTATTTTTACGGTCAGCCATTTCTCTTTGATTCATTCATCATTGAAGTTGAAAATTTTTGTGGTAATTTTGTTGTTTTGTGTGTTTCAAAGTGCAAAATAACTACGACTTGGCTACTCCGGACTTTGATCAATCTGTTTATCTTGTTTGACCCCCGCTATACTCATTGGACTTTGATCTGCTTTTGACTCTCGGTATACTTTCTGGACTCCGTGTTTGTCCCCTGTTCATGGCGATAAAATGTTTTGTGTCTGCTCATAAAAAGTGTTGTCTTCCGATCTGTGGCAATTGGTCCGAAGATATCAATAAGTTGTTGAATGGTAGAAGGACGGACTATGACCCCGAAGGTGAGATGCAGAAAATTGCTTTCATGTATAATCAGAAAAGAAGGAAATAAAAATATAATACCATTATAATAATGTGTTTTATTTTGTAGCGTTTTAATTATATGTAATTTTCATTGAACTACGAGTTGCAAGAAACCATGATCAGTTTAAAGTTCACTTTAAGTTACTCCAACTACTTTTCTATAGTGAACTTTACACTAATTGTGGTTTCTTGCAACTCGTAGTGAAAGAAAGCCCTTTTGAACTGTATCTATAGAGCCGCGAAGTACCTATATGTATATATATATATATGCTATAGTGAGTCCGCCAATTCCCGCTCGGGGCGCTGTAATCGCTGATCTTTGAGTGACAACTCTATTTCCGGTCTAATTATATACTCTATGGTGGTGACAACGTTTGATCCGTTAAGGTTCTGTTTGTTCTCACTAAAACTTACTTTGTAAAGATCCACGGCTAAAATGCCTTGGTTTAACTTGGTTGTATACAATTTCAACGTATATGTATGTAAGCTGTTCGGAAATATAGTTAATTAAAATAACATTTAAATATGAATATTGTCAAAACATAACGTCAATGGAGATATTCAATATTTTTCCGGAGTCTTATACTTATTCTTTATTGTATACAGAAAAT
Organism: Ypsolopha sequella; assembly: GCA_934047225.1. Classification (NCBI taxonomy): domain Eukaryota; kingdom Metazoa; phylum Arthropoda; class Insecta; order Lepidoptera; family Ypsolophidae; genus Ypsolopha; species Ypsolopha sequella. Next base: position 28,680,872 of record OW203986.1, on the reverse strand, counting down.
AAACATTTACAAACATACTATAAACCAATTAACATGTACAAAGGCAAACTTATCTCTATGAAGCGATTTCTTCCAGTTTACTGTCTCTGAGTCTCTGGTTAATACCCCACCTACATATCAAATTTCAGCTCAAACAGCTGATGCGTTTTTGAGATATGCTGCGGAGAGACAGACGGAAGGACAAACACCGAAGCTTTTGGTTTTTGATGTTATTTAAAATTTGCAACGCCAGATGTGTCGATTCTACGGGCTTGGTTCTTCTTTGCCTGGGGCCAGTAGGACCTTTGCGTCGATGTAAATGTTTCTGGAACATCGTCGAGTCAGCGACGGTTGGCGAAGTTTTGATTGGTTTTAAAACTTAAGGCAACTACTTACTGCAGTTTATAATTTATTTTCTTAAGCTAAAAAGAAACTAGTCTGAAAGAAAAACTTTTACTGACATGTTTAAATATTTAGTAACAGAAAAGATTTAAAGCGTTTCTGTAGGTAAGATAAATTTTTTAATAGAAAATTTCGAATAAATAAATAAATAAATAAAAAAAGAAAACACTGTGCCTTTGCTGATTGATCAGGAATCAAAGCTTTTGTTTTTTTTTTGTAATATGTTTCCTGGATCTTACATTACAACTGTTTGTTGAGAGGTCATAAAACATTTAATGACAATCTCTCGTGTTGTGGGAAAGCGCGGAAAATATCTGTACTGTTTACGACGTCACTATTTACGGGATTCATAAAAAAATATCGGATTTTTGTCGTAATCCTTGGATTAATACTTGCGATTGTCGGCACTCGGTGAAACATCATCATAATTTTGATAAAAACACTTGTACTGTTTCACAATATCACTGTTTTATTAGTCCAACTGGTTTCGCTTTACTCACCATCTGCAATGTAAACAACAACTACACATTCCTTTGTTTCTTTATTATTTTAACAGCTCCTTGATAATGCCGTAAGGCGAAACCGGTTGGACTAATAAAACAGTGATATTGTGAAACAGTACAAGTGTTTTTATCAAAATTAAAAAAATTGTAATCCTTGGATTAATCTGACGTTTACCAAATAAAAAAATCAGACCAGTAGTCCTTTAATTATGGGCTCTCATTTTGAAGGAACCTTAAAACCTAGCAGCTGTACAAACCTTTTTTGTACCGCCATTTTGAAAGCAACCAAACTCCGAGGTTCATTAGAGGTCGCTAACTAGCAATTTACCCAGCGGCGATAAAATCTCATTTACCTTTCACAGAGCGATCCTGATCCTAGCTGATGATGGCCATCGATCACTCCTGGTTAGGAGTCAGCTATTAGGAGACGGATGGAGAACGCCATTTTGACTTTCGAAATATCGTCTTAGAAGTATTTGTCTTCGTATTGGTAGTTTCACTCTCCTTTTACATATACACAACACATACATCTATATACTCACGACTGTTTCCCAGAAGGATAGGGATTTCCATCTGCTACGACCCTGACACACCTTTTTCACTTTTCCCACGTCCATCAATCTACTCTCCTTTTACTCTTGTAATAGTTACTGAGCAATTATCTTTTGACCGACTAAGGAGTTAAAGGTTTTTTTTTCTGTAGCTTATTCCTGAAAATTTCACTTAAACACTCACTGCTGAGCTTTTACATAAATTACAGGTGCCTTTCAATGCTTTGTCCTTGTTTTGTGAAAGCGAAAATTACATCAAAACCGGCCTATTAGTTCTCAATACTTCTCAAGCTATATATCAGGGTGCTTGGAAATTCGACCTATTCCTTGAAAGGAGTTTTACTAGAGATCATTTCCAACAAATTGAGCCCTATCAACTAGGGGTCGAAAATGAATGGTCTCCGAGTTACGGAGGTTTTTACGATATTTTTCAAACTTTCAGACTGGTAACCAAAAACAAATAATTTAAAAGTAACTACTTCTCTCTCGGCACTTATTTGTTATTTGATAAATGAGTGATCATTTATAAAAAACAATACATGTCCTGAATTCCAATAATCTCAGAAATAAAAGGTCTTAAGTGGAAAGAAGACCTTGTTTACTTTGTAATTTTCGCAATATCGACGTATTTTACTTGAAAAAAATTTATCATTTTCGACCCCTAGTTTTAGGCATTATTTATTGGAAATAATCTCTAGTATAACTCCTTTCAAGGAATAGGTCGAATTTCCAAGCAACCTCTATACAGTGCGTAAATAGACGTAACATTTTATATGAAACAAACGTATCGTCACGATATATACCCTGAGGGAGTGTCACAGGTGTTTCCGAGCGTAAACTGTCACTAGAACAATAACACTTGTAACATCCTCTATTCACCGACGATTTGAATGTCAAAACTTCATAGGAGGAGACCCTTATCGATGTACTTCGGGCTAAAATACACGCTTTTTGTGGCGTGTAGGTTTATATACCTCACGTGTTTACTGTTTATTCAATTATGTTAAGGTGTGGAAATTCGAAAACCATTTCGAGATTTAGGTTTAATAAGCTGTATTTTAGAACTTGTGGTCTAAAAAACCTCACAATGATGAATATTTTTACGAAAGAGCTGCAACTTCCATTTGCCTTCGTGTGACTTCACTTGAGAAATGGCTGTTTAGAAATGTGTCCTTTGCTATCAAGATAAATTTATAATAATTTTCTTCCGACTGATTTGACAGATGGATGACAGCTGAGTGGACAGACAGAGACAGACCACTTTTTTATAAGCAATCACACATCACAATCAGTATAATAGTGGTATAATATCTAAAATTCTCAAGTGACGTTATATCGGACAATTCTTTAAAAATCAAGAAAAAATAATGGTTAATTTATGTATCAAAATAATGAAAACTATGTCCTTAAACGGCGTACATTCTCTGAGAAAAAAAATATTTAAAAATTATGAATTGGTAAGAATGCAAATGTTATGCATAAAAATTTGCGTGCGTAGAGCTATTGCCAGACGGAATTCTTGAGATAGAATATCTTTAAGTATACAGCTGCCTTAGCGTATCTACTAGTAGGCAATGTATCCTCTAACAGGGGTCGGCAACCGGCGGCCCGTGGGCCGCATGCGGCCCGTGAATCACTTCGGTGCGGCACTCAAGGTTCCCAATCACTGCATGATAACTATATTTGGTAGTACATATTTGTGTGAGCAAACATTTTCCTAAAAAGTAAGCATTGTTCTCGGTTAAAAGTTGCACATTTAGATGCAATACTGCACAAAATGCGGCCCTCGCTTATCCCCTGATATCATTTATGGCCCTCCTATATCATAAGGTTGCCGACCCCTAATCTATGTAATTCATATATTTTTCATCTTTTTCGTCTTATGGCGACCAGTTTTTGCCAATGTCAAGTCAGATTCTTACATAGTCAGACGAAGCGCCGTCTATTTATCACGCATGGTACAGTATAAAAAAGCAATAATATAATTACATTGTATTGTTATTTGACAGAATAAATTTCGATATAACAAAAGTAATATAACACTTTTCTACATTTTTGAATTATAAATAACTAAGAGTAAGTACCTATTTCGTTAGCATAACCGCAGCCAAACCTAGTGATGTCTAATAAAGATAAATCTAGCATAGCCTTAGGTAGTTTGTAAATGGAGTCTAATTTAGCTATCTGTGAGCGAACCGGCGCCTCTAGCAGCTTCAAATCTTTGATTATAGTGACTTACTATTCTGGTTACAAAAACTATAGCTTTTGCCTAAAATATATTAAATCTTTATGTACTAGATCTGTTAAAAGTCAATGTTCACATATCCTTCATCTTATAAGAGTTGTTTGCAGAGTTGGTATTTTATTTATCTACTCCCATAATGCAATAAGGTAATTACAACATGAAGACAGCTCTACTAAGGGGCTGGGCTGACTGACCGAGAGGAAGTTTCATGATTCTGGGGAATCAGTGCAGGACTCATCACGACGAGTGTTCTTTTTCACATTTTTCGTGAAATTGTTTTTATGTTCGTAGATAAAGTATTGTGTGCAATCTTTTTGTCCTAGTGTGCAACTGAATAGACATCGGTACACTCGAGCAAAACTATTCCGAAACGAACGAAGTCTCACATTAAGTTACAGTTGCACAAACTACTATTTTAGTTTGGCTTTTTCATTACAATTTCATTTCACATCTGCTTTGCATATAAAAAATTATAAAAATAAGTAAATACAAAAAAATGTGTTTCTTACAGCTACATCCAAGCCAACCGATGACGCGCAACGCGGGCAAGGTTTACGAAATAAGGCTGCTGCGGTGCGGCAACAGTTTTGTCTATTCGGGAAATTCCAAGGTGTGATTCAAGAGTCTTTGACTTTGAAGTCTGCTCGAGATTAGCTCCCGGTGGTGTTTGTTTGGGATCCAAATTACGGTGAGTATTGAAGCGTAGGGGTTCCTGTTTGGTGAGCTTTAAGGCCCTTACCATTGCCAAATGGGTACTTTCTAAAGCCTACTCCTCGTTTATGGCCAAACCAAAAATAATGAAAAAATGTATCATGAATAATCAACTCTTAGACAACATATGCAACAGTTTTCTTTTTCATACCACCAAAACTTCTACACGAATTTTTTTTTTTACTGAATGGTGTTTTTTGACCTCAAATTCCCTACTGCTCCTGAGTGGCTTGGCCGATTGAATTCATCTATGCTTTGATAAATAGATAAACTTTATAGCTATAAACATAACATAAGATTATTCAATCGAGTAATCACGTCCTAGTGAAAGTATAATTTTCCCCTATTTCGCTCTCTCAAGGACGCAGCGAGCGTCGTAACAGCCACTATGCATTGCGCGCTGATATGAACGTTATTTCAATGTCGTTTCCGTTGATATTTGTAGTGACAAATATCGAGCTGCTAATTTGGCGATGGTAATCGCCTTAAGGGGGTTGTATCTCCTAACGACCTTGACTCGACCTGTGTCGATGCAGATATCGACAGAAACTATATTAAAATAACGTTTATATCACTGCAAACTGGCTGTTAAGATGTTACTGCGTCTCCGGATAGCACAAAATAGGAGAAAATAAAACTTTTTACATGGACGGGATGGACGGAAAAAATTTCCATTTAGCTATGTTTTTTTAGCTGTAGGAACTTAACTTAAATTTAAAAACAAGAACTATTAAAATTAAGCGAATAGTTCCAGAGTTACCCCTTTATATTCCAGAATAAACATGATTTTTCGTAATTAACTCATATGGTTTTATAAACACCAGAACAAAATGTAGCATTCATTTTGGAGGTTATCTATAGTTTTAATAGCAACATATATTTTTTCTGAATTTTTGCTTGTATTGCTTAGAAGTTAACCTTTCTGTAACTAAAATAAAACACGCTTTTAAGCATGTGTGCCCATACATTTACAACGTTATGTATAATATAACAAAATTTTGCCGGAAAAGCCCAACGAGGGCTACTATCGACGTCAGGTGGCGCCATTGAGGCGACAGGTATAGAGAAACGTCAAATGCCCGCGAAACGGCGAAAGCTATGGCTTTTTATTAGTTATTTGTGTATTAGTCGACATAAATTCATAGTTTCAGGTTTATTATTCAAGGTACGGTGCAATGAAAGTAAATGAATTAAGATTAGAGCTAAAGAAAAGAGGGACTAAAACAAAACTTAAGTCCTCCTTTCGTTTTGGAACATAATGGAACTGCACATCATTGCGGCATTGTTTATTCGCATTTAAGAAAGAAAAACAAATAATATTATATGGATAAGCAAAACAAAAAATCGAACTTCTATGTAAATCTAACCTAACAAACCTTTGACATATACCTTACGTGCCAGTGGCGCCAACTGGTGGCCTTTATAAAAGAAGACCCCACTGACACTTAACTATGTTCGCGAAATGCTATAAATCCCGTTGTTTTAATATAATTCAAAAATAGGAACAACCATCTTAAGTTGTGCTTTTCGTAGAGGATACGAATCGTTCCCCCTTAATCAAAGTTCGATATCTTCTCGACTCAGAAATGAAGGTCGCATAAGAATTCATTCAGTACATCATCTATGTAGAATAAACAGTAAATAAACGTAGTTTCAAAAATAATAACGTCTGTTCGTATATATGTATGGGTCGTAATAAAGGCTCCGAAAACTAAATTAAAAATGAGGATGTTCAATTTATGAATATTACTGCTAAATACTAATCTAGCGAAAACTTCTGTGCTAATAAATATACGAAAACTATTGAATGAAATACTGAAAATGCGTCAAACTACTGTCAGCTATTTTTATCGTAGATCTCCGAATAAAAATATTTTTTTTTGTATGTTATGATGAATTCTGTTAAAACTAGAGACCTCGCCTAGCTCCACTCCGCTTTGCTCGGATCCATATTTTATCTTACATACAAACCCAACGCGCTCCTCCTCGCTTTCCTCGTCACCGCACCTATTTTTTACTTTCGGTTCATAGTTTTGTTTTTGACTATGTTTTGTAAGTAATGTTTAAGTTATTATTTCTTTCGGAAGTTCAGTAATTTATTCGGAGGTTCATTATTTAAACCGGGTGGTCGTGAGAAATTTTAGTTTACTATGTTTAATTTGTTTTGTCGGTAGATGTTACACAGTTAAATTAGTATATTTTTCGATAACTAATTTTGCCGCTGCTCAGATAGTACGAGTACCTACTCGTATAACAGTGTACAGCAGTTCGCTGGTTTTTTTTTTTCGTAGCATTTATCCTATAATTATGTATTAAGTAGTAGAAGTTGTAGATTATAATAGCTTATAGGAGTTAATTTTGATTTTCTATCGAAATCCAGACAATCTTCAAGCCACAAACAACCGACACAAATAAAAGGTCTAATCCCCATTAATTGTCAATCGACCCGATCACGGATGTATTAATCGAGTTGTTGAATAAATGCATTAAAAGAGGTGCAATAAGAAACGAATGGCGGTCGGGGAGAGGGGGTGAGAGTGAGGGGGGCGGCGAGGGGGGTCCAGCAACAGGTCCGAGGCTTATTGTGTGTCTGGATGAGGGGATGCGGACAAACGGTAGGGTTGCCTACTTTAAAGATTTCAGCGAGAATAGTGCCTGACTGGATTTTTAGATCATGAAATGCCAAAAATTTGAAATCGCGAAAAAATTGGTATTGATTTCAGGTTCGGCTGTAGTAGTAAAAGTTGTTCACATAGACGGGTATTATATCTAGTTGATGGCTTTTTTAACAATTAAAAAACTAGGAAGTAAAAAACTCATTCAACTTTATATTTCATAAACATTAAAAATACTGTAGCGACTGCGTCAAATAATTTATATGAGAAATTGTACAACGTCGCTAGCGGTTAACGGGAGGAACCAGGCCCCATAGCATAATGTTGAATCGCGCGCGACGCGGTTTGGTTGAATCACAGGTGCGAGGAGCGTGACATACTGTTTAATAGCAAAAACATCGTATCCCGCTCCTCGCACCGGTGATTCAACTAAATTGCGCGCGCTATTATGCTATTATGCTATTATGCTACGGGGCCTGAATACCTAATACCCGAAACGAATATAAATAATCCAGGCCATAAAGCACTTTGGCGTGCCGTAGCACGTCTATCATTAGGGAAACTGTGGAGTTTTGATGGTTGCTACGTCGTAGTATTACTATTACTACCTATGAAATTGCCTTTTTCTATAGAGAATTTCAAGGAAACTCAATTTTCAGTACTAACATTTTTGCATTTGTTTTAGGAATGACAAATCCAAATTATGTCATTTCTTATGTGTATAAATGAGACAACATTGAGCTTGCAGCTTAATATGAATTTAAGTTTTGAAAAGTGTCAGCTGTAAAAATGATTACGAATTTTATCATGGAAATGGATGGCATTTAGGACGAACTGTTTTTGAAGATTTAATTTTTATAATCAAACTGAAAATAAAAACAAAATTTCTTAGGTAGTTGTAAAACATTGAAATCAACTTTCAAACAAAAAACAAATAATTGAAATAGCTATTGAATTACAGGAATTATGGACTCGTGAATCTGTAAGAAAATTTCGGTAATTTCATATGTAAAGACCTATTATAAAAACTACATAAGGCGTAGGTATGAGTGAAGTGCCACAACACGTAAACCAAACGTAAAAACTGATCATACTCAACCACTTTCATATCTATTTAAAAAAAGTGACCTTCTCATAGTAATTTTTTTATTGTGAAGCAAAGAAGTTTTTTAGCGGAGGTACCTATTTCAAAAGTTGCAGAACAATTGGCATAGATTAAATTATGTTAAGGTGTATTGATTCGAAAACCATTTCGAGATTTACGTTTAATAAGCCGTATTTTCGAAGTTTTGGTCTAAAAAACCTCATGATGATGAATGTTTTTACGAAAAGGCTGCAACTTCCGTTTGCCCTCGTGTGACGTCACTTGAGTAATGGCTGTTTAGGAATGTCTCCTTTGCTATCAAGATAAATTTATAATAATTTGCTTCACACTTTGACAGCTAGATGACAGATGAGTAGACAGACAGAGACAGACACTTTCTTTATAAGCAATCACACATCACAATCAGTATAATGTCTAAAATTCTCAAGTGACAAGGTCATCGGGCAATTCTTTAAAAAATCATAAAAAAGTAATGGTTAATTTATATAACATAATAATGAAAACTATATCCTAAAATGGCGTATACTCCATGAAAAAAAAAAAACTTTTAAGAATTAAGTTAAGGGAATTGTTGTTTCGTTATAGAAATAGGCAATAAGTTTCGATCAACAATAAAGTTGGCACCCCTAGGGTGCGGCGTCGCGGGCGCAGCGGCGGGTGGCGCGGGGTGCGGCAGGAATGCGGGCTCTTGTTCGTTTTGGGAGCGTCCGCGCAGGTAGGCAGCCTCCCCCGCGCGTCTGTGCCGCCCCGCAAGGCTCTCGATGCCCGTTGCTAGGGGGTATACTCGACTGTTGTGGGATGCTGGTTGGATCAAAGCTTTTTGTTTACTTTTTTTAGTAGATAGTTTCCTATAAAAGTGCTGAATGTATCATATATAAGTACATCTACGAGTATGTAGCAATTATTAAACAAGAAAAAAACATTACATCTCAAATAAAATTTTGTTTAGCCCAAATTTAATCTGAAAGAAAGATTTTTTTTCTACATCTAAATTATCTTCGTTTGAAAGACTAGAATAGAATAGAATTTATTTATTTCGTAAGAAGAGGGTACAATATAAGTGATAATTGAATCTAAATTTAATCACTAGTTCCATATTAACTGTAAAAAAAAAGCTTTTATTTGTACTATTATTTTTATTTTTGTTGCGTTAGAATTAAGATATTATTGAGCCTACTTTATTTTTTGTGATTTTCTACTTTACTGCTTTTTTTTCTTGTTCTTATGTATATCTATGTGTGGAAACTTTGCTGGTTTATGTTGTTTTTATGAGTGTGCTTTTTTATATGTTGTATGTAACTGTTTGTTTCCCTTATAAAAAAATAATAAATTAATAAATAAATAATAAAAATAATTAATCAGTTTATTTATTGTAATATGCCATATATGTATCTCAGTATCTGCCCACCAAACAAACGCGCAGACATATGTTTGTATAGGCATAACTTTATGGGCACTATGTCTACCAGCAGACGGTCTAGAGTGTGACAACAAATAAATTACCTACTTTATTACTTCCTAGCTAACTACATAATAGCACATAATTTCACTAGTTTTGACCAAACGCGTATCTATCAAGGCAATATGGCCGTAAAAGTACAAACTTCGTGGAATCATGCTCATTAACTCTCTGAGCTATATAGCTAATTCTAACATGACGTAAGGTTCTCAAAAATATAAAAAAAGTAATATTTTGCGATCTAAACTTGGTGAAATTCATGTGGCATCCTGGTTAAGGCGATATGTAAAAGTTTTAGCGTCCCCCTCGCGAAAAAACCCTCAGTGCGAGAGGGACGGATTCGTGGAAAAGTAGCAAAAAGTCGGTTTTTTATTATTATAAAATGTTTATAGAATTAAATGAGACTTGAGGATAATTCATGATTTATATAAAACGGCTCACCTCAATACATGTCATATAAAATGTACTAAAGTTGTTATAAACATTTCGTTTAACCAGGTCCTAGATACTGTTAAAACCCATCTAATAAAATATAATTGCTGTCCATATGTCATTTTAAATTGTCAAACCAGAAGAATTGGTTCCGAAAACGACTTCATTTCAATAAATTTAAAAAGATTCCAAAAATAACATACTATTTTATCAAGGAAATGTAATATAAGTTATTTTTCTAAGAGATCAAAAAAAGGTAACAAATCAACTGAAAATTTATTATGTAGTTTAGTCATGATTAAATAAACGCAACAAAATCAACTAACTGAATGCATTGATACCATATTATAAGATGATTTGTCTTTTGAAATTTCGTCAACTTACTATAACTACATTGATGACATAATGCTCCAAATAGCATCGACAGTCGAGTATCGGGCCAGTAAGGGCTCCTCGATATTTTTTACTCGTTGCCTCGCCCGTTCGGAGGTCAGCGCTGTAGTAAATGTGGAGAATTGTGTAAAAATAATAACCACCGCCGCCGCGTGGGACCAAAACCAGGTCATATACGTGTCCATGAAAACTTATAATTAATTTAATGAGTCTTTGCAAAACCGTTTTTTATGGTTCATTTTAATATTTAAAATTTGTGTACAAGGCAACATTTAAGCGTTATGCAAAATAAGCAAGATTACGCGAAATAACATGCAAAATTAATTTCGTATGGAACATTTTTATGTATTTCGCGTTATTTCCGATCTCATGAAACAAGTTGCTTGACAGTGAATCTATAAATAAAAAAGTAAGTGTTCATTTTAGATTGCGTCCAAAACTCATCTTCAATACATGGTACTTGACTTGCACTTCGTCCAGAATTTAGGAAGCAATGCGTAAAGATGTAAGCAAGCAATTCGTTAAATTTACCAACTGACTGTATTCTTATTTATCTTATCCACAGAACATTTATTAAATAATAACTAATTAATAATAAAATTAATTTGTTAAATGTTCTGAGATCTTATCTTATCTCCGTATTATGGCGTACACGGCTTCTTCGCGAAAATCCAGCTTTTTAGCGAAAAAACCGTTTTGCTATCTAACGACGATATGTAATGTGAAATTTAATCAACCGCCCGAATTCATACTGGAGACTCGGTTCGTGATCAGGAACAATGTTTATTGAACCTTTACGTAAAATTCGAGAAAAAAATGATTTTTTCTCCGGTACTGCCTATACTAGGAATTGTATTTGAACTATTCCAGTTCGTATGTCGCAAACCAATATATTTTTCATTCATACAATCCTTCATTATAGCAATTTCCATATTTTATTCATTTACATCAACAACTTTGTAGAAACCAACACGGAGTGTAATGCCCGTAAATAAAACTTTCAATCATAGCAATCCGATCACACATTGTTGTATAAATTGGTATAAATTGACTTCAACAACCTTTATACAGTACGAGGTTTTTTTTGACGAGCAGATTGGTTGTGTCAAAAATCGGAAATAACGCCGCTATCCTAACCAGTGTTGTCATTGTAAAGTTTCAAATTGCCGTATTTATGGAAAAAAATAAGCACAAAATTGCCGTATTATTAAAATTTTGTTAAATTAATTATTTATCATATATAAGTATTACATTTTAATATAATAAAACTTAAATAACAATTTATATCTAAACTAAAACACAATTTAAATTATTAAATTTATTTAAGAACTTTTTATTATATTAATGAATTAAAATGCCATATTTCATAATACGGTACGTGAAAAGCGTGCCGTATGATCTGAAAAAAAGTCATGGCCGATATTACGGCAATTGCCGTATGAATAACAACACTGATTTTAATAAAACATAACCCTTGTTTCACTGCGCCCCCCAGCCCAGTCACTGTCATCCACGCGCCAAAAGAGTCTTGTCAATTCAATTTTATCTAGCTTCCGATAATGTGACTCCACACATTAGTTCCGCCAATGTCGGGTTATAACTTTAAAAGTAAAAAGCCACACATTTAGGTACCTACAACTAAACGAAAATTATAATCTCATCATTTTTTGGTTTATTAAATTTTGCGGCTCCATCGACATTTATGTTCTACTTTCTTCTCGGACAACGTAGTCATGACGTAGTCCAAGATGTCGGCATTCAACTAATCTGCAGTGACAAACTAAAGTGGTTCTTGTTTGTATCTGCTTACGGTTGAAAATCCTAGAGTTAATTTCGAACTTGTACCCTGTTTGATTTATGTAATGTGTACATATACCATGTAGGTTTGTATAGTTACTATCGAACGGATTCGATCGAGAACTTAGTATGAGACTGTGTTTCTTGCCTATTGTTGTTCTGAGAATCTCATCGATCTTCCGCGAGTACATAAAATAAGAAAAAAAAAAAAATTAAAAGGCAGAAAGAAAATAACAAGGAAAGAACTAGAATTAGGTACCAACAGTAAATATTGCTAATAGAACTATCCCTATTATAATTTAATTTTAAAGAGTCTTGTCGTCGTGGCAAAAACGTTCATCATTTTATATTTTTAAAAGCTTATAAACCGTTAATTTTTTTGGCTTTTCACAGTCGTTTTCGCGTTCTCGTATTTTTATAGTCTGCCGTTGCTGTGTTAATTTAGGTACTAACAGTTGTTAATTGTTCTGTTTGTATTTATACGCGGACGCACGCATATTTGGACATGTACTATCTGGGAAAGTTATGTAGTCTCACTTTTCGGTCTGATTAGCATGGGAATAAGGCTTTAAACTGGGTCTACGTAATTTTCTTCGGTATGTATAGTCTACAACACATCACGGTCGGTTTTTTATGGTGTCTGGCCGATTTGTGTTTTGATAGAAAAGGGGGGAACTATTCGTATCCTCTACGAAACGTACAACTTAAGATGGTTCTTCTCATTTTTTAATTACAGATATTAAATAATGAATAAATATAATTTTAGCCTTTTATTTATAGTTTTAACCATTAGATAATAATAAAAAATAATAAAAAACTTTATATTTTTCGACAGATTTCGACCATATTAAATAAATGTGATTTGTGGCACGCTTTTAAGTTTGTGTGCCCATACATTTACAACGTAATGCACAAAATAACAAAATTTTGTCGGAAAAACCTAATTGACATCAAACTATGTCGCGTCGTGACATAAATCAGATTTATTTCATACTTTTAATGCAAAAATAAGAAAAACAATCATGAACGTTTTGGAAACGAGATCGTTTTCCTCAACCTTGCTGGAAATTAATTATAATCAGCGCAACGTTACATTATACATATATATAATTGTATTATCTGTGATTGTACCAATTATTAAATGCTCATAGTGTTTAAAATCAAAGGGCCTAGACACACGGGCAGACAGACAGACGGAAAACAAAGATATCCTAGAAGGGTTTTGTTTTACCATGATGAGGTACGGAACCCTAAAAAGAGACGGATTATCTACCGAATAAAAAGCAGTTTTATGACTGTATAAAATTTGCTAATATACTTTAGTCTGTGGAATAGAAAAACTCCATTACATGCCATAGAGTAAGCAGTTAAAGTAATGAAGCTTTGAATAAAATTCATGGACTAGGTACGTAATTTGAAAGGCAAAAAGCTGCGTGCCCAAGTTTGTTTAACTTCATAGCGCACTCCTTTGTAAATTTCTGTAATTTACATACATAAGTCATTGAATTTGCACGGAGAATATTTGTGTGATGTGTGGGAATGTGAGATGTTGTTATGAACTTAGATTATTGCACTGATGAATTAGTATGATATTATGTATTTATGTATTTATCCAGCGACCAAAACTTGCTGATTCGTCGTCGTCAAAAGATGGCCATCCAAATTTTGAAATCATTGCATCCATAGATAAATATTACCCGTCCCTCCACAAATTCAAGGCGTACTCTAGGATGCATATCCGGTACTATCTACTATCCTATCCATATCCTGAAGGCACGGTCTTCCCTACCATTACAGTGCCCCCCGGCCTACTCTTGGATATGCAATGGTTCCTGTAGTCACCTAAAACATGGGGCTTCAGAGGCTAATATAAATCTTTGGGTTAATTCGTTAATCGAGTCTGGTGAAGCCACGCTGGGATCGGTGCATTTCATTCATTCATTCATTCATATAAATTGATTGATCCACTAAAATTCTACGGTGTTACTACAAAACGGTGTTTAACTTTAGACAGTGTTTAAATCTGTTGTTGTCACCTTTTCTTTCATATTGTAAAAAAGTGACAGCAACAGATTTAAACACTGTCAAAAGTTAAACATCGCTTAAACACCCTTTTGTAGTAACACAGCTAGCGTTTTATATATAAATTATTTATTTCCAGACATAAAGTCCAATAAAATTACATTACAATTACAATATAAAATGTTCTAGGTTGATATTTATTATGAATTTCAAAAGTGGCAGGTAAGTATTTTAAAAAAAAATCCTGGGGTGCTCTTCTTATGTTACAATTTTTTTATCGTCTCAGTAGTTTTTGAGTTACTGATTTTAAACTGAACCCCAAAATTCGGGATGCGCATTTAAAAACGGTGTTTAACTTTAGACAGTTGTTGTTGTCGCCTTTTCTTTCATATTGTAAAAGAGTGACAGCAACAGATTTAAACACTGTCTAAAGTTAAACACCTTTTGTAGTTACACAACTGGGGACCTAAAAAGGCCAACTTGGGTGAATCATGAAATGATTTGAAAGTAGGATAGAGCCAGAGTTTCCTCATTCGTGCAAAAGAGACGGCATTAGAACAGAATCATAATATGATTCATCCAAAGCGGCCTTTTAGAGGACCAGATGTTCAAAATATCGTACTATGGGGATGTTCCAAATCATTGGAAAATTCCATGATTTTTGTACCCATAGAGAGATATTTATTTTGTTGTACCCACAGAAGTATAGTTTCAGACCACGTCAGGTGTTTTCTTTATAATGCTCTCTAGTGTCTGGCAAGACCATTATCTTGTGTAGAAAATGAATTTTCTTTATTGTCAGTGCTCGTGGTCCCGATAGCTTGCAGTAATAGAATTGTCGCGAGTCGATATAGGGTTGTCAACTTTCCCAGGTTTGTGTAGAAATACTGAAATTTGCTTTGAATAGGAGAACTTTCTGGAATTTATTTACGTAGAGAAAATTATCCAAGTTTGTGGTTATAAAGGTTTTACGTAGCGTACAGACAAAATCGAAGAGGTTTTCATTTGTAATTGGTAACTTATTACGCTTGCCTTTTATTGAAAAGCCTGAGCAGTAAGCAACAGCAATGAAAAATCTTACTTGTACAGTGGAAATCACATCGAGCTATATACATTGATCTTTATACCATTGTGTATTTCCGCATATTATTATTTATTATATAAAACTATTAAGTATAGACAGATTATTTAATTGTATTACATTAAAACAGACCTGTAATAAGTGTATCTGATATACCTACATTACATAAATAAATATAATTCAATTTACTACCATTTTAGATCAATTAGACAAAATGTTACGGACAACTTTGACTGAAATTCTAAATTGCTCCCTAAATGACCGCGCTTGGGCCCAGGCCACGCTTCCAATCCGAATTGGAGGCCTGGGTATCCGCAAACCATCCAGCGTAGCACTGCCGGCGTTCCTGTCTTCGGCCCATAGTACGCTTGACCTCTATGGTAGAATAATTAACCCGTCACTAGGTGACGTAGAGGTCTCGTGCTTGGCCGAGGCTAGGGACGCCTGGTCAGCTGCGGCCGGGCTGAGTGAAAATGTCCCGATTAATCTGGCCTCACAAAAGCTATGGGATGGACCGCTCTGCAGTAAGGTTCAAAAGAACCTCATGGAAACTGCTGTTAACCCTGCAGAGCGAGCCCGTCTCTTGGCAACAAGTGAACCAGAATCTGGATATTGGTTGAACGCACTTCCTTCGGCTAATATTGGGACACTGCTGGACAGAACCACTTTAACCTTGGCTGTCGGCCTGAGACTAGGAACGAAGACAAACGAGCCACATCGCTGCCGTTGCGGGGAAAACGTCGACCATTTTGGCCACCACGGCTTGTCATGCCAACGCAGCGCAGGTCGGCTTTCGCGCCATGCCACACTAAACGACGTCATCCGTCGGGCTCTTGCCAGCGCCGGCGTGCCAGCAATCTTAGAGCCAAACGGTTTGGCACGCGTCGATGGGAGAAGGCCCGACGGAATGACGCTCGTTCCATGGAAAAATGGACGGCCGCTGGTTTGGGACGCCACATGCGCAGATACTGTGGCGCCGTCACACTTACCAGCGACCTCTATCAAGGCAGGCGCGGCGGCTTACAAAGCAGAAGGGGCTAAGAAGCGGAGATACACAACGTTGGGACAAAGTTATCATTTTGTTCCCTTCGCTGTAGAAACCCTCGGGCCGTGGGGGTCAGAAGCGCGACGGCTCTACAAGGAGATATCGTCGCGCCTGATCGATGCTTCAGGGGATCCAAGGGCTGGATCCTATTTTGGACAAAGATTAAGCCTCGCGATTCAGCGAGGCAATGCCACCAGCCTATTGGGTACCCTACCGGGTGACGGCAGCGATTTGGCTTCGCTTTTTTATTTAGTATAGTTTTATTTTGTTTATACTTGTATATTGATAGGTAATTTTAATTTATAGTTAGTTTTTATTTTTATTTAGTATAGTTTTATTTTGTTTATAATTGTATATTGATAGGTAATTTTAATTTTTTATTTAGCTTAATTTTAAATATTATTTAGTTTTAATTTTATAATTTTTATTGTTATGTATTTGATTTGTTGTGTAATAAAATACCTGACACATTATTTCCCAAAAACGAATAGAATTCAATTTCAATATTTCAATTTAAAATTTACCTATCTTATGTCCTTCATAATAGGGGCTAATGTATGAGAATCATGAATTAAATAAAGGTATATGAATTTATTAAGATTTAAAGAATAAATCAAATTTAAACTTATTATCTATCGTTACGTTTATTGTGGCTTGTCTAAATTTTCGTATTTATCTTTTACTAAAATAATATTTTCGCAATACTTCATAGTGATTCGGAACAACAAAACCTAAATTTTACAAATATTGTTTTAGTTTTTGAAGAAATCCCAGTGAATACCATGAATTACCAACCGCAAGTACTCACAATTAACTTGAATAAATGGGTAACCCTATAAGCACCACCAATGGTGCCGACTGCGGCGGCAAAATATACAATTACACGGAGTTTATGGGGCTATTCCTGAGAAACTGCGTGTTTTATTTTTACACTCTTGTTTCCTAGATAATCGCGTCTTTATGCGCGAGTGGCTATTTTTAGGAACGCGCGAAATTATTTTACGGTCTTTATAGGACTTTAAATATTTCAAAACGAAAACGTGCCATTTTTGTCTGTATTCCATTGAACATAAGGCGTTTGGTGAATGAGACGAGGATATAGAATTATCTCGTTTGTTTGTGGCAGTTTCCAGGGAATTTCAGAAATGTTCCGAGAATGGCTAGCGTTTGTCTGGCAGTTTCAAATAAGTGGCAATTGGATGGAGGGAATGGGCTTAGATTTTATCTGTAATCGCGATTGTGATTTAGACCGCTTATACAATACAGGAGATAGAAAGTTAAATAGCTTTAATACCAGTTAATTTCCTGAAATTATGGAGGTGTTGGTTTTTTATCAAAATACCCTTGGGCCATGGGGACCAGAGGCACCACGATTTTTCTAAGAAATATCCTCGCGTCTGGTCGACGCATCTGGTGATCGGCGGGCTGGTTCCTACCTCGGAATCCAACGGGGCAACGCCATCAACCTGCTGGGGACCCTACCCTGCGGCAGCGATCTAAGCAATATTTTTTTTTAATTTACGCTGTTTTTTATTTTATCTTCTTTGTAGTTTGTGTTTAGAGCTGATGGTGGTGGTGCGAAGGTGGTAGAGCTGATGCCGGGCTCGACTGTGGAGGTACCACAATCTTACTCGGAGACCCCCTCGACGTAATTCGGGGGAGAGTAAAAGGACAGCTCACAGGCAAAAAACCAGGAGGCTCGCCATGCCTGGAACCGATGAATGGCGGTATATCCATCCCTAATAGCCGGGCCTTATACGGAACAGACTGGTGACGGGCAGCGGCGTCATTGGTGCGAGGGTTCCGGCACCGCGCTCACCAACCCGCCTGCCCAGCGTGTGTGAGTATGGGCAATGCTTCCAGGATGAGCGTCGGGAGTGGCAAAGTCCTGGAAAGGCTTATCTCCAGCAGTGGACGAACAAGGCTGATGGATGAGTTAGTGTTAATTTTGAGTATTATTTATTTTATTAAAGAATCTTGTAAATAAAGTGATTTGGAAATACAATGTGCGTTACATTCATCGAAGGATAATTAAGAGTTTCCCTAAGGAAGACTGAAGTGGTAATAAAACATAGTCGAAGCCGCGGCCAAAATGTAAGCATGTATTTTTTTCAATTTTAGGGTTGTGTCAAAGGTAAAAAATTCGCCAAATTCCTTATTATCAGACCCTAAGGCCCCTATAGTCCATGTTGGATCGTATCGATCATCGTTATAATAGGGAAAGGCTTTAGCTAGAGGCTCATTAGTACAGGGATAACTTTTGACCTAAAAGTTTTAGCGTCCCTGTTACTCCATATGCGAAAAAACCCTCAGTGCGAGTGGGACGGATTCGTGGAAAAGTAGCAAAAAGTCGGTTTTTTATTAATATAAAATGTACTTAGCTATTTTGTCAAAAGTATTTTCAAAGAGACTTTACAAATACATAATATCCACATTTTGAATACAATTTCACAATGAAATTAGTTAGGATTTCAGAATTACAGGAAAAAATTAAACAATTTAGAGGTGTTTTCGGAAATAAATTTTATAGAGAAATTTTCATCCAGTCGCGTTTTCCTTCAGTGAGAATCTTAATCAATATACTCAATAAACATTTACCCAAAAATGAAATACGTAGATGACGTTATAGTGGAGTAAATTTATTACAAAAAAAACCATTTTATTTTTGTATCGCCTTAAACTTATTAAGGAACATACTACGTACAGGGTGTCCTGAATTTCGACTTTTTTCGAATTCATAACTATTGCGGTATAGTGAAGTGACTTTGAAGCGACCTAAAAAATATTGCACTTCATCTTCTGCCTTAAACCTTGATTCAAAGTTTAACAAAATGCATGAAAGAAAGAGAAAAACAAAATACAAAACAAAATTTCCCATTTGTGGCATTTTTACCAGATTTTTTTTTCGTATGGCCTCAATACACGTCAGATTTTTTTTTCTAATTTTTGCTGAATTACAAAATACAAATATAAAAAAATTCAAGATGTAATTTTTTTCATAATTATTTTCATACATTTTATAAAACTTTGAAACAAAGGTTTGAGGCAGAAGATGTAGTAAGATATTTTTCATATTTTTAGGATACCATAGTATTCAAGAGGTACAAAAGGAACCTTTATGGTGAGACTTCATTGTCCATCCGTCTGTATGTCATAGCCTCATAACTTTAACACCGTTAAAGATAACGACTTGAAATTTGGCACAAAAATAACATTAATTTGCTCACATAACACAGTGTACAAAAATTAAAAAGGTTGAAATTGTTCAAAATATTTCCTATACAAAAGAGAGAAAAATAAAAAATAAATCGTAAAAATCTAATATGGAAATTCAATTGTAGATATTAAAGAGCTTATTGAAAAAATATATTTGAACTATATTTACTGGCACTGATTTCGAGAAATCTTTGAAAAACCACAAAAAATTATCTTCGAAACTGGTAAACCGAAAAATATACAAAAAAAAACAATTATAGGTCATAACTGGCCAATTACAGAAAAACTATAGCGAAAAATTAAAGTTAACAAAAAATGTAAAAAAAAACATATATTTTTTATAAAAAAATTGTAGATATTAAAATTTATTTCAATTAACGGAAAAGTATATAATTTGGCAATATTTACTTGCAGATATTTCGAGATATCCTCGAAAAACCACAAAAAATTTATGTCCCCTCCCTTATCTCCAAAACTGGTGGACCGAAAAAATATGAAAAAGCATGGCAATATTATGTGCTTATATAAAGAATACAGGCGAAATATAGCGGTTGAGAAATTCACGAAAACAAAATGACAAAATTCCCAAAACTATAATTACGGAACCCTAGGTACGCGAGTCTGAACGGTTTTTTATTTAAGCTTTTAATAGGTTGCTTTAAAGTAGTCTCACTATTAAAATATAAAATTCGAAAAAAGTGGAATTTTGGGACACCCTAATTTACGTACAGTGTTAAGATATTTTATGACCATACTGAACGACTTTCCGAAAGAAAAGATAGACTATGGGCGTCCGTCCATACGAACAACTTTTACTATGGGGCCAACCCTCGAATCGTGAAAATCAGCTGTTCCATAGAAAAGTTACATAGCTACCCGATCGAAATGTATGAAACAACATAATTTTTTTCTTCGTTTTCTCAATTTTTTTCATATGGACGAGTATTATCGCTAGTTTTTGGCTTCCGCAAGTATATATGCTACTACCGTAAATTTTTTCACATATCCAAAAACAACCGTTTAGCTGGCAGGAGGGGGGCACTTGAGTCTAACAAGAATTAGCACTTAAAGCTTAATAACATACTTTTAACACACCCACAATATTTTTAAACGATACCCTAAACTATCTTAAAAAAACCCATCCCCACTTTACGTGTAAAATCCATCTCCAATATTTTTAACGATACCAAATTACAGTTTTCTAGTACTAAGAGTCTCTGAGCTAAGCCACAGACAGACAGACAGACAGACAGACGGACGGACATGGTGACACATGGCAAGTTGTTGAGTATGGAACCCCAAAAAGCGAGTTTCATTGACTTTAAAACAACATGCAATTTATTTTTACAAAATGTATGCTTTCGGTTCGGCTAGCAACTTGGACGAAAGGCTAGCAACAACTTGTACCATCGAGTGTAATAAAACATGTTAACCAGTTTTATTTAGTTTGTAATTTTATAGCTTTCAATAATCCGGATTTAAGTGTAACGACATAATCTATTAAGTTTAACGTTTTAATTCGCCAATTATATTTGGATTTGTTCCGTGAATATTATAGGTTGCTGATTAAAGAGACTTAATTGCAAAATAAATTATTAAGGTACACGCCCTTTTCGGATATTTTAGACTAGGTGATTATTTTTATATTTTGAGGTTAATAAAAGGAAATACTTTAATAGTAGATTATTATATTGTACGGAAAGTGATCTGTTATTTCCTTTAGCTACATAGTATACCTGCTACAAAGTATGCCTGCTACATAGTATACATGCTACATAATATATCTGCTACATGGTATACCTGCTAAATAGCATATCTACATGCTACATAATATATACCTGCTACATAGTATACCTGCTACATAGTATATCTGCTACATAATATACCTACTACATGGTATATCTGCTTATATAATATACAAAGTATATTTGCTACATAGTGTACCTGCTACATAGTATACCTGCTACATAGTATACATACCTGCTACATAGTATACCTGCTACATAGTATACATACCTGCTACATAGTATACATACCTGCTACATAGTATACCTGCTACATAGTATATCTGCTACATAATATACCTACTACATGGTATATCTGCTTACATAATATACAAAGTATATTTGCTACATAGTGTACCTGCTATATAGTATACATACCTGCTACATAGTATACCTGCTACATAGTATACATACCTGCTACATAGTATACCTGCTACATAGTATACATACCTGCTACATAGTATACATACCTGCTATATAGTATACATACCTGCTACATAGTATACCTGCTACATAGTATACATACCTGCTACATAGTATACATACCTGCTACATAGTATACCTGCTACATAGTATACCACCTATGCCTACCGAGTGAAAATAGGCAGTCAACATGGGCAGTTTAGCTTATATGTCTAGAGATTTGAGATTGCCCGCACTAGTAAAAGTTGTAAAACAAGAAAAAACCTTTCCAATGACATATCGCTTATCGTTATTGGTTGGCAGGCAGGGTCCATATATATCTGCCCATCCTCCTATGAAAATTTGCCCTTTCAAAATACATAGTAGGTACGGGTATAGGTATTTAAAGTTAGTCTAATCTCCTTGGCTCTTTTTGCACGGTGATCCGATCGTCTTTGGGGCACGTCTATATCTGTAGAAAAATATTGTTCTCAAAATAAAGGTCACGCTTGTCTCAGGCTTAGAGCATTCATACGATTGGATTGTTCCAGGCCGAACGATCGGCTTGTCACAAAGGATCAATGGCCGGCTTAGACCATAGGTCTAAGATGGGCGGCAACTCTGTCAGAAGATTTAAAAGGAATTTATTTTATCAATAATTGCATATTTTATTAGCATTATTGCTAAGTAAATTGAATTTCAGAATTCAGAGAGCACCGTAAGAAAATTAAGTTTATATATGTACGTGCTAAACACGTACATGTTTATTTATTTATATTCGTAGCGTACTACTGAGAAAGAACTTTATAATTCTCTAATCGGCATTAATAAATATGTATAACACTAGCTTGGAAAGCTCTACGGACAGCTGCGGTTCCGGAAAAACGGGATTCCAGAAAATTACTTCAGGTACATGAAAATTATTAACAACAACCGGTGACTGATTTGTTAGGTGTGCATTAATAACTGCCGAAAATTATCAATAATGTGCACTTAATTACTCTCATTGTAACATATATGTATAATATTTAAATGATTACCACTTGGACGAATGACTGACTGACTGACAAACTGACTGACCTGTCGTCTATCAACGCCCAGACCGAATGGCTGGACCTAGGAACATGAAATTTGGACTGTAGATTTCTTGTATTGTATGATGTGAACATTGACTAAGAAGGGATTTTTAGGAAATTGGGATCGGGAGAAACGGGATCCACGTGAGCAAAGCTGTGGGGCGTCCGCTATATAGTTGTAAAAAAAGAGATTAGAAAAGAGAATAATTTTTTATTAAAAGTCTTCCAATGAAAGTATGTGAACGCGACCAGTAAGGAATGTAGTTTAATTTTTAGCACGTTATTTGTATGTACTTGCGACGTTATATTTATGTACCTATATGTATTGAATGTTGAATGTATAGGTCGCCTTCGACTCGCGAAAATGTAACCTTGGATCAGAAATATGTGAGTACGTACCAACCGGCGGCGCGCCGCCAGCGGGTCCAGTTTTTTATCTCTCGTTTTTTGTTTCCATTTTTCTTCTTTGTACTCTGAGAAAAAACGATTGCCGTTGGTTGCCTACAGCCTCTGTAGTGTACCGAATGATTATGGTGGGTGCCGAAATGATCACGTCACTCGGTCAATTATAGTAATCTGTGACTCGTTGGAATCTCAGCTTCTAAATACTATCATATATTCTGTACAGACCTTTGATGTAAAAAAAAGTCACTGATACTGACTTAGATCTTTAGACACTGAAAAGAATATTCGTCTACATGAAAGAATTCTATAATAGAGACAACCCTAAAAACGGAAAAAAAACAGCTGTTCCATAGAAATTTGACCAAAATGTATCGAACAGTTGAAGCTTTTTTTTTATGGTTTCAGGATTGACTTCATAGTTCTTCTATTTGTATTTGTACTTGTATTATTGACGGAGATTGTAACCGGTCGTTGGCTTAATTTTTTTCAGTGACTAAATCCATCCTGTATGATATCATTATCGTTTTACCGAGCAGGTTTCCTATCTCTCCTGGTTTCATAATTAATGAACAAGTGCATTCTCCGCCAGTTTTAATGTTGAGACATGTGTAAATATGTAGAAAACAGAACAGGAAAGTTTTACGGACGACTGACCAAAAAAGGAAATATTCGATTTATGTTATTTATTTCATACCAGCGTTGGATTACAGGAAACAAATGACATTTTTTTCCTGAAACAGACATTTTAAGGCGATACCTAAAAAAAGGGGCTTTTTCGAATTAATTTACTCCACTATAACGTCATCTACGTATTTCATTTTGTTTATTGAAAATATACAAACTGACAATATCTTAAACAAAGCTAGCGACACTGAAAAACGAGCGAGGACGGAGAACGCGGAAAACTTTACAAACTATAGTCGCACAAATACTTACTGAATTAATAGATTCAGATGTTAGTGTGTTGCCCATGACCCCACCTGCGTTTATTCAACTCTGCCCCGTTTTCGGCTTGGGCGTCATTTTATTAACACTCCTTATAAACTATATGTTGAACTACGATCACTACGATGATAATAAAAAAAAAACCGCATCCAAATCCGATCAGTGGTTTCGGAGATGTGGGTGACACACAGACAGAAAAAAATTCTAAAAGTTGCTATTTCTGTTCTATTACTCTTTTTAGTCACTCCCTTTCTATTTTTATTACTTTTCTTCAATGTACAGACACACCGGGTTCTACTCTTTTGGTATACCATAAAAAATCTACTGATATTTCACTACGGGAGACGTGTCCATTTTCTATTAATATTTTTCCTAGAGTCTTTTCAGGTTTTATTATTGTTGATGACTCAGGGAAAAATATTTCACTGACTCCAGGCACTAGCTCTGAGCAACGTAGGAGCTAGTGCTTGGAGTCAGTGAAATATTTTAATTAACATCTTCCCTTGAAAATGGAGTAAAATCCGAAACCGGTTGGGAGTTAACATAAATAACGTGAAACTATAAGTACAAGTATTATTAATTCAAGATGTGTTTCAAGTTTCACCAAGTGCCGACTATCGCAAGTATAAATTAATAAAACCTGTAATTTTTTCTCTCTCAAGATCCACTACTATCTTTGTGTACACTGCGTCCATAGATCGGACAATAAAGTAGGTATAGATCAAAGAAATGAGTAGGTAGTTTAATAAGATATGCGAAGTCTCCATGACTAAACGTGTTCTACAAGAAGGGTGAACTTTGAACGGATAAATCCGTTAATGAGTCATGAGATCACGAGGATTGAAGAGCAATGACGAAGAACTGAGAAAAACCCTTTATCTACAGCATTCCTTGCCAGCCGTTCTTTATAGTTATGTGAAGTTCAAACAAGGGGGATCACGATTGATCACGCTGGTGGGGGGAGGGGGAGAGGGTGTTGATGTTGTGACAATTTATTTTCATGCAACCATGTGAAATCACGAGAGAGCGAATTTGTGTCTAAAAAAGCATCATATACCTAACTCTTTGTGACTTTCAGTTTGCAAACTTGCCTGAAAACTTCAGTATTGTCCGCGGTGTGTGTTCAACCGTTATTACAGATTGGACGCGGGCGACGCGACGCACGCGCAGTCTTGAAGACCACCTACATTTACTGCACACTATTATTAAGTAAAGCCCACTAGCACCAAGTAACTTAACCCAGGTTTACTTTGCTTTTTAAACTGTCCTTAGGGGCTGTCCATTTTTTACGTAAGACAGTTGGCCTTTTCTTACCCCTTCCTCTCTCTGTGTAAGATATAAAAAGATTTCTTTGAACTCCCTCTCTAAATCAATCTTACGTAAAATCTATTTAAGTACCTAAATTTATTCATTTATTTATTGTTATGCATACAAAACAGCACTAAAATGAGAAGAAAAAAAAACACATATGAATCTGAAATAGGCCAAGTACGGTTCAACAGCCAATCAGATAAAGGATCAGCCACTGGAAAAAAATTCATGTAATATCTATACCCTCCCCCTCCCCCATGTCAGAAAAAATAAGATTTGATCCGGTCCCCCTCCCCCCTTAAATGTTTTACGTAATAAATGGATCGCCCCTTATCACATCAAACCATTGAGAGATAGATAGTAAAAGCACAAAATAGATACTACCAGAAGGCAGACTCGACGACGGAGCGAAAACAGACGCACACATGCATAGACGCGTACGTACGAGTATGATGATCTCGGCAATTTTTTTTGTTGGCATTCACCCAAGTATCTCCGAAATCGTCGTACGTACGCGTCTAAGTGTGCGTGCGCCTGTTTTAGCTAGTTATGCGGAGTGAACCTTCTGTAAGTGGTTATTGTGGTAAAAGTTAGATAACCCTTAATCAAACATTGGGAAATTATTTCCCACTTCCTCCTAATTCACAAAATATTTTTTATTTTTTTAATGGCAACACCCAGGAATTTCATCTATGGAAATTTAAAATCTTGGTAATATTTAAAATTTGAAAAATGGCAACATTTTTTTAATGGCCGCCATATGTCACCAAATGTCAAAGAGAAAGTCAGAGGTCACGATTTTTTTGCCAAAAAACCAGTTCTCGTTAGTGTTTTGAGGTTAAATTGAAAAAAAAATCTGGTAAGTGCATATAGTGAACACTATTATAAACTAGACTTATTTTCTGCATATTTGGCTTGAAAAGAACTGTGGAAACAGTACGATTTACTAGAAATTTTTAGGTTTTAGTAAGTGGGAAATTATTTCCCATTGTTCGTTCCTGCACTTAAAATTTTCTTTGTTCCCGTAATATATATATACAACTTCTGACAGTCTGTCTCGTGCACAAAAAAATTATCCGTATCCGATATTGTTTTTCTTCAGATTTTTATTATTTATTTCCAGCAAAAGAAAAATGAATAAGAAAAAAATACGAAAACCACAACCACTTACTAAAAAAAAACTAGAAGAAGCAGTAGAAAACTTGGCTGACTTATCTGATTTATCCGATTATGATTCTGAAGACGATAATTGCATTAGTTTGAGTTACTTACAAAACAAAAATTAAAATTTCAAGCAAAGCAGGGGGGAACTACTAGTAAAAATAAAAGTCCGTAACCGTATCGGACAATGGGAAACAATTTCCCACTTCCATAAAATTTTGCTATGCAGTAACGGATAATGGGAAATTATTTCCCACCGCAAAAACACCCTTTCCCCACCCCCTATCTAATTTTTATATTTTTTTTTCTGAATCTACGCACCTAACTTACCTAAAAACCATTCTTAGTTTTCATTTATCTCATAAAAAAGTATTCTGTTTGATTAAGGGATAATTAACCTAGGTTAAGTTGCCTGGTGGAAGTGGCCTGCGTAAAATAGATTCTTCTTATATTATGTTTGACACCTGTCAATCTGGGTAACTCAGTTGGTTACAGTAATCATTCGGTAAACGTCTCGGGTTCGAGTCCCAGTTCAGATATCTGACATATTTACTCTTCTTCTGCTTTCTAGTTATAGGTATACTGTAAAGACATGCGTTAATCTGAGTATTTAAATAACTTAAAAAAAAAAAATACTTCAAATATCTTCTGAGCAACCAAACCAACACGAACTCATAAACCTTAATTATTTATTTATCTATGTAGATAGTTTTTCATCTGCCTATTTTTCATCTATTATTCGTCTGCCTATTTTATAACTTGTATGCATGGCCACATATTGATTACTCACTTACTCGCTTATTATCTATGTATGTTTATTGTACACCATTATTGTTGATTACTAATGTTATATAATTAAAATAGTAGTATGTATTATACTGTAACTATTTGTATCTATGTAAGTATGTACATTAAAATATCGGAAGTATGCGTGACAAAACAATGGTTCTGGCATAGTAACAGCGTTGTAGTCTACTGGCTGCAACACATGCTGAGTCAGGGCCTTTTTACCCAGCACTTCATTTTGTTTTGTATCTAAAATGTGTTTGAATTAATTTGTTGATAGTGCTGAGTAAATAAAGATTATATCTATCTATGTATCTATCTATTTCGTATAAAATTATCTTTTAATTCAAAACCCTATGCCCGTAGGGAACTATTACCGTCCCTAGGGAACAAACTATAGCCTATGTCCAAGTGAAGAGTCTAAATATTTACTACAGTAAAAGATGTTTCAAAATCGGTTAAGTAATTTCAGAGATTACGCTCTACACACAAACAAACAAACGAATTTTTACCTTTTTACAATATCAATATATTTTATAATATACTACATATTATCTTAATTGTAAAAATAATAAATAATGGGTAGATTTTTGTCAGATCGTGAGCGCACTACAATGAAATCCTGTTCCAATAACTTTTTCGCTTTTGTAGGGTTTCATTTGTGTAGTTTAAATCTCCAAAACGGTTTATTTTATAACTATAGTTAACTTGGTATGTACAGATTCAAGCTGAGATAAAACAATTTCATGCTTGATTTTTTTAAATCGTAAAATATCAAGATATAGTTTAGGTATCAATTAAACATTTTACCAGATATTTAAATTTATTGTATCCGGAATCGGTGCCGACGTCTGGTTTTGAAATTAACTTTTTTCTTACCAGGAGATTAGATGTTTTAGCATTCATAAATAATTCTAAACGAGTTTTTGCTTACCTATTATTATTCACAGCTTTGGTATTTTTAATGAACGCGAAATGTCTTCCAATTGATAGGTAAGGGAATTTAATTGTCGTCATGGCTTTTACAATCTAATCTGGTTCTTATATTTCTGTGTAGTTTATTTGTCTACTCTACTTACTACTTTCTTCTCGTTCTACTCTACTCTCTTGCCCTTCGAACTTTTATTTAAACTGCTCCAAGTGAATATGTGTTTACACAGAAGTTGAAGAGATTGTTGGTCGTTATGCTGGCTTGTTACAAAACTGGTGAGCTTTTTCGCAAGTGTTGCGTATGTAGAAGACAATAAGAAGAAGACAATAAGAAGAATACAATAAGAAGAAGACAATAATAAGAAGTTGTGAATGTTGTTTCGTTAGAATATTGTTGTAACGTAAACAACAATAAAAAAAAATAGCATGTAAAATAGTAAAAACTGTATTTTTTTTGCTATAAATCAAGATACGAGTATAATTTGACTGGAATATACTCTAGGTCTATTTCACCCTTCAATTTGACTTGTTAATTTTGATTCTGGTTTAAATTTTAGTATGGTTTTAGTTTGTATAGATTTCATTCACTTCATCATACATTATTTATTACAAGACACCGCAGTGTCCAATTTGGATCAGATATTTTTTTTAGGTATTTCAGTGTTTTTCCATGTATTTAGATTTGATACATAATGTTTTTAGTTGCATATTTAGTGTGAGTGAATAAAGGCTACAAATAATGGGTGGCGCAAAAGTAATGTCACAATTCGAATTGGCTGCCATTTTGTTATTAATGAAAAAATAAGAGCTTTGTTTTCATAAAAAGTTTATTTGAAAGTGTAAAATTTATGACATTAATTGGAAAAAATTATATCGCTCAAATGGCCACCTCCCGAGTTGATGCATAATTGCGCTCGTTTAGGGTATTTTGAATTGTGTCTTCCAAAACATCTGGCTATCTGGCACCAAGTTGGCGATTTCTTCTTCAACATTATCTTTAAAGACTTGCAAGGTTCGTGGTTTGTTGTGGTAAACGTGAGATTTTAAAAAGCCTCAAATGAAGAAGTCTGGTGCTGTTAGATCTAGCGATCTGGACGGCCAGTTCAAATCTCTAAAACGAGAGATCAAAATTTGTCAAATAAGCAGTATCAATAATTCCACGTTCTTGAGGTGTGTATCGCTCCATGGCTTGTTGGCAACTAATTCTGTATATATCTACATTATAATTGTCAAAGCACAGTGATATTTGGCGCCATCTGCAAAAATGGCAGCCAATTCAAATTATGACATTACTTTTGCGCCACCTTGTATATCCAATATCTAGCTATTGAAGATATAGGTACGTATTACATACTCGTATTTACATCTGCTATGGACCTTTACGTTACAAGTTCTACATTATTTATTATTGTATTCTTATAGCCTTCGATTAACAACGTTCATACAATGTTCATGAAATAAAAGTCATGGTGACTCCGTTATAAGTTCAGAGCTTCGATCAATCGAAGCTCCAGAGCTTTAAGGCGGTATGCGAAAAAAATACGGGTGTTTCTTTTCTGTATATTTCATGACATACACGGAAAATTTTAATAAATTTCTGATACATGCATTTTGACTATATAATCTAGGGTTTTGAAATTGGAAATAATGGATAAATTTTCCTCGATAGAAATAATTGTTGAAATGAGGTTTTCAAACACACTTTTTCTCCTCGTTTGACGAATAAGAACCATATACAGTACTCAAACATATTTTATTAGGTGTGTTTCAACAATATCTAGAGATTTGATATTTGAAATGTTGCTAGCTATTTTACTTTTTTTTTAATAAAAATATAAAACCAACTTTTTTCCCTTTTGCCCTGAATCCGCCCCTCTCGCACTGCGCGATTTTTCGCTTGGAGTGACAGTGACAAAAATAAAATTCGCATAGCCTCTTAAACATAAGCCAAAGTAAACGTAAATGTGCAAGTTGGCACTTAAAACTTGATCTTTTAAACATGTATAAAATCAAAATTATTAGTGCGAAGTTCCAGCTGATGGCCTAACGGTTCTCTCAACAAATGTACGAATACACACGCTAGCGGGCATTAGGCACGCTGAGATGTATTCAAAATGGCCTGATTCTGGTTACTAAACTGCGATAAATCTGTTTTATTCATATGTTCTGTATTTTATTGTTTTTCTAACCTGCTATTGCTAAAATAGTTGTCGTAAAAACCAATGACTGTTCTTATTACTGAAAGATTCACGGTTTAAATTCATATACAGCTACTCACTATATATAAGTCAGATATCACCTGACTAGTTTCTTTGTAATCGTACAGTTTCTTCAGAGAAAAACAGGGTTACGCGGCGGTTCCCCGCTTGGCACTGTTTCAGTCTGCTGGAGTATGTCACTTATCATATCAGTTATCTATCTCACTTTAAATTCCAAGGAATTTATGAATTCTGTGAAGGGTACGCCGTACATAATGTACAGGTTCCATCAACGCAAATAAAATGAGTTTGAAAATACACTTCATTAAACATTCAAATTTCCAAAATATTTAAAATACGTGGCGTTATCGAAGATTTTTTGTACTATTCTCTAGTTCCGGATAATTTATCCATTCAATACGTGCGAAAGGCCGTCCTTAAGTTAAGTCACGCAAATTTTTTTTTTTTTTTTTTTTTTCTAAATCCTTATGTTAAGAGTATTAATTTTATTATTCTCATTATCGAAGTCGAGATCGTGGCTCAGAACCATCTTACAGATTTACTGAATTAAACAGGGGAATGTAAAAATTATGAAGTAGATGATGTTGCAGTTGTTCATGAGTTTTCTTGCAGTTTTGTTAAACGAATAGTGTCGCCAGGCTGCTGAACTTTGCTTCTCGGTTAATAGGTTTATCCTTCGGTCGGATGTAGACAATGTTCATCCATTGTTTTGACATTTTTGTTGAATGAAGTTCGCTAAGCAATTCTCGAAGCGAATATTTTTAAGCTTAAAATCATCGCCTTTCTGCATTTTCCTCTAGAAATTTTAGCAAACTCAAATATTTTTCATGTACTTGCTCGTACTTACCGATATTTTTCTATATATATAATTTAGGTGTATATTTTATCAGAAATAAACGCTTTGTTGGTCTACTTTCGAAGGGGAAAACAGGCTATGTTAAAAAAAGTAACTTCCACGTATTTTCTTGGCACACAGTGTTTGTGGTAGGTAAGTGTTTGTGATAGATACTAGTGTTTGTTAAAGGTTATAGCGTTTGTGATAGGCAATAGTGTTTGTGATAGGTAATATAAATCGTGTATTTAAATATAATCCACATAGCATAGGTATAGGTTAAGTTTTAATAATAATTTTAAGTCAGGGTTTAGCAGAATACCTTCGCTGTAGCCCCTATTGCAGCATTAAGCTGTGCTGTAATCCTTTTTTATTTACCACTGTTTTCTTAATGTTATATTTACTCGTACTGTTTGTTAATTTGTATTGTTTATGATTTTGTATGTATGTATGTTTTTTCTCGTGTCTGTGGTATTTTAAAATAAATTACTGTTCTTTTCTTTTCTTCTTTTCTAATAGAAAAATCTCTTTTAATATACCTGTCGTTTACATTTTTCATGTAATTCGAAGGAAACTGAATCAATATTCTAGAAGCATTATTATCTCCTACTTGTAATATTTTCTCTTCCTCAAGGATATTTGTATGTATGTAATAATATTCGCCGACACAACGGAATTATCTCATGGATCATGAAATATTATCTTTTTGTAACAATAAAAGCCGTATCTGATATTCTATCAAGGCGAGTAATGCGAGTGCGAATTTCTCATCGGGAGGTGACCTTAAAGCTATAAAGCTAGTTGCGAGGCTTGGCAGAGATGCTAATCTTGGCACGCATTGTCCCATGAGGCTGAGTTACTACGCCTTTCCATAGTGGATGTTGTTTGGATTGGCTGCTCAGGTTTTTTATACAGGTAAACTGAGGCAACAAGATAAAATCGTGCGATATTTTCTTTGAAAATGTTTTCAAAACAAGTGATGTCAAAATGTCACCTCAAACAAAAACAAAAATAAAAAGGTTCTCGGTATTTTTAGTTCGTTCATCAAAAACAAAATTAATCTTTATGACTTTGAGACTTTACATATTGTATATATTTCCCCATTACAAAATGTATAATTAGTTATACTAAGTGCCGACAATCACAACCATCAAATATATATTTCTGTATATTTTGACGGTCCTCAGTCATTCTCATGAGAATGACTGAGGACCACCAAGAGTGGCGTAATATTGGGGAGGCCTATGTTCAGCAGTGGACGAATACGGGCTGATGGATGGATATATTTTGACACTTCGTGATCCATCTCAATCAAGGGTTATACACTGAGTTACCTACAAGCTAAAATTACGTAACATAATAATTTGGCTAAGTGCGAATTGGGCTCACGCACAAAGTGTTCTATATATACCGTTCCGGAACGGTGAATAAATAAAACATGAAAGACGTATTTCTAACAAAGTGTTATTCAAAAATGGCACCAGAGACAGAAAAAGGCTCATGATTGGTTCGTACTGTTGTCATGCGACACTAGGCCAGCCTTGATTGGCTGACTCAAAGACACAGTGAATGCTATTGCAACCGTCGCCGTACAAAATTGTGTTCAACACACTTTATTGCGGGGTAATTTTTGAGCTCTAATCAGACTTCCATGTTTTTTTCGTTCACTAGTTCGGAACCGTAAAAACATTATGGTAAATAACAACAATATACATGCCATAACAACATCAAGGTAACAAAAACCAAGCTGCTTAAATAGTAGCGTCTGACAAACAATTCCGCATCCTCTATGTATGGAATCCCGAATGTTTAATCTACCGTTTTTAAGATAGAGCTGAAACAAATAACGTTGAAAAAATGCAATATTTCGCTTGTATGGGAGTCCCCCTTGAATTTTAATATTTTTAATATTTTATTATTTGCCGTGATAGAGTAACATGTAACACGTAAAACCAAGTATTCTGTAAAAATTTCAACTTTCTACCTATTACGGCGGGACGGACGGACGGACAGACATCCTAAATACTTTGGCAAACTTAATACTTGGTCAATATATCTAAATTATTTAGTAATGAAACCAACACTTTGTCTGCTGGACAACCTTCCAAATATGTCTGCATTTAGAAACACCTCCGTTACATCATAGACTAAGTATTCACTACGTATAGACTAGCAGTTCCCATACATTAGTTAGTAGCCACAAAGAAGGTGTAAAATTCCAACGAAATCTAGATGGCGTTGCTAAATCCTCTAACGAGCATGATGCTAAAAAAGACCGATTGGTGACGCTAGTAGTACAGTGATGTCACATAACATGAAAATAATTCCAACTTCGATAATAGATGGCGCTGAAATATTCAGGGTTAGTGTTGTCAACATAGCGTCATCTAGTTTTTATAAGCAAAGCTATTACAGCCACATGTTTACTTGGTAAACATGAGAGTTTACTTGCAGCCAATTAAACAAATTATGCTTATTTACAACACTTGGCGACACCTAGTGTAGTAAGGGCGCGTAAAAAATTTGCTACGCCTTGATGTATGGGAGTTGTCCGTCTATACGTAGTAATACTTAGTCTATGGTTACATCTAGATATAATAAAAAGTAAATCCAAATGTAGACCTACTCTACATATTACACCATAATTTATCTGTGGGCTAGTCCGTGGCTGGTCCTATTAAAAAAACCGGCCAAGTGCGTGTCGGGCCACGTGCAGTGTAGGGTTCCGTAGTTGCCCTGCACAATATGCGGACTTCTTCTCTAAGTACATTTTATAAGTTTGTCGACTATAACAGATCGCGCCAAACTTCTAATACGCTCGGAAGTTGCTCTTCCCAAGAACGGCCCATACATTTTGTTCCTGCTGATGCGAATCGCCCCGTGTTTAGAGGGGACTTAAAGATTGGCGCGATCTGTACTCGTTAACTTGTAAAGCCTTCTTAGCTTATACTACTGCCGTGATTTTTTTCACGTCTCCAAATACAACCGTTTCGCTGGCAGGGGGGGGGAGGACACTTGACTCTAACAAAAATATCACTTTTAAGCTTAATATTTCGCAAACGGAACTATGGATCGAAAAATAGTCTTCTCACACCCCCAATATTTTTAAATTACCTACCCAACGACATCCCATACTAGGGGATAAACGAGAAAAAAAAATCATCCCCACTTTACGTTTAGGGGAGGTACCCTAAAAAAAATCTTTTTCAAAATTTTACTGTACCAATTTATCGGCGTGATCCCTATGCCAAATTACAGCTTTCTAGTACACTTCGGTCCAAACAACTAGATAGGCCTGAAGTTAGGCGTGGAAGATAGGCGTGGGCAAATTGCAAATTGCAATGCGCGGCAACTTCAGGCCTATCTATGTAGTTGTTTGGACCGACCTTTACTAATAGTCTTTAAGCTAAGCCGCGGACAGATAGACAGACAGACGGACATGGCGAAACTGTATGGGTTTATTGTTGTTGACTACGGAACCCTAAAAATATTGCCTCGAGCGAAATATGAGATTCAAACAGTCGAAACTTTTTGCATTGGCTAAAAAAAATATAGGTTTACTTGCGTTTTTTTATATAAGTAGTTGAACACATCTGCAGATTTTATTTTAAAACAAATTAGACAACGGTTGTCAAATTTGTTTTAGATAACAGTTACTTCTCGAATTATATATTTATTCTTTATCCTGGTGAAAGGTATCGGTCGTGGCTAGTCACCACCTTCATGACGAAAACATGCCACTAAGAAATGTTCATGTTCCGGCATGACGTCACAGAATAAATATACCACCGTTTGATACCACTGCTTTAAAAAAAACCTTTACCAATTTCAATTCTGACAGTACCTTTAAAAAAAACTCGTGTGGTTGATATTCTTTGTGAAAAGGAGTTGAATAAACTCTCTGTTTTGTATGAGTCCGTCCGTATGTATCTCTATGTATGTGTCAAACGTCGGGTCCGGTTAGTGTTTACGTACTTGGTCTCAGGTGTTTACTCAAGTATGAATATGCGAGATGGTGTATTTAATAGCAGTTATATTGGTTAAACATATCGGACAAAATATTATATTCAGAGCGGGTGGAAAAACGCAGCTATTATTATCCATCCATCCATCAGCTTAGTTCGTCCACTGCTAGACATAAGCCTTTCCAGGACTTTGCCACTCCCGGCGGTCATCCTGGAAGAATTGCCCATACTCACACACGCTGGGCAGGCGGGCTGGAGAGCGCGGTGCCGGAACCCTCGCACCAGTGACGCCGCTGCCCGTCGCCAGTCTGTTCCATGTAAGGCCCGGCTATTAGGGATGGATATACCGCTATCCAACGGTCCCAGACATGGTGGGCTTCCTGGTTTTTGCCTGTGAGCTGTCCTCTTACTCTCCCCCGAATTACTTCGAGGGGGTTTTCAAGTAAGATGGTGGTACCTCCACAGTCAAGCCTGGCATCAGCTCTACCACCTGTAGCTATAATAATAATAATAATAAATAAATAACCAAAATGAATATGTACATAAAGCACATCTTTAGCAGCCAATTCACGCTATCCCAAGTACAGTGTACTAAGGTACATCAGCGGCGCACGCCGCCCACGCGGGGGGCACACTACGCAGGCGCAGCTATTGTAGTGACGGAATTTAGTATAGCCGAGTGATTAAGGCGATATGTAAAAGTTTTAGCGTCCCTGTTACTCCATATGCGAAAAAACCCTCAGTGTGAGAGGGACGGATTCGTGGAAAAATAGCAAAAAGTCGGTTTTTCATTAATATAAAATGTAACTAAAGATGTAACCAAAATTTCGTTTAACCAGGTCCTAGAAACCGTTTAAACCCATCTTATAAAATATAATTGCAGTCCATATGTCATTCTAAATTGTCAGACCAGGAGAATTGGTGTCGAAAAGGACCTCATTTCAATAAATATTTCTATCAAGCGAATTTCTCCAATTGCGTTTCTGTTTTAACAGGTCCCTAGAAAAAGAATCCAAAAATAATGTACTATTTTATCAAAATAATACATTATTTACTGAAGTAGATATGCAAGTTCTTAAAGTGTCGATTTTTTTTCGTAGCGCCTTAACTTGCTGTGGAGAATATTGTATATTTAGGTATTCTAGTGATATCACCGAGGATATTAGTCACAGCTCCAACCGCGCTCAGTTTTTGTTCCGGACATACACAATGAAGGAAACTGATTTAAAGATGTTACGGGTAATAGATTTTTAGGCAGACTTAATTCATCCATCCATCTATCATATCATCCATCTGTATACATAATTATATATGTAAGTACATCATAAGTATTAAAGCATATAGTTTTTTAGGTAAGGTTGAGTTACCTAGTCATTAGTTTAGATTTAGAGGAACTTTAATTACTTTGTTATTTTAGTTTTAATTTCTCCTGCACCTACTACTTTTTATATTTCTTGTACCATCTTTGGGTTGACTGGTAGAGAATGCTTTACGCATTAAGTCTGCCTTTTTGTACTTCTTATTTATGCAATAAATAATGTATGATGATGACGATCTATCAGCCTGATTCGTCCACTGCTGGACATAGGCATTTCCAAGATTTCACCACTCCTGGTGATCCTCCTGGAAGAAATGACCATACTTATGTAATCTATATTTTATTGGTAATCTAAGTTTAATCTAAGGTATCTAAGTTTCTTATTTAATACACTTTATTTTTTTAATACACTAAATAAATAACTATCACAAAGACAATTACCCAGGTCAAAATCTATTAAGGGGACACATGAGGCAAATAGAAATGAAATGACAGACTTTGGATGATTTTGTTTATAAAGTTACATATATAAGTTTATAAACTAACGTTTATAAAGGTAAGCTTGAACAAACCACGTCAATTGATTCATTAATTGTCGTGGTTGTAAGTAAAATGTTTTGTAAACCTCTATTTTACAAATTTTAGACTTTATATTGATTTTCGAGTATCGATTTCAGGATTTAGTGATTTTTAGAATTCTTTTCTGTCTGTTTGTTGGTTAGCGCACATCTCCGAAACCCAAATTTTAGACTTTATATTGATTTTCGAGTATCGATTTCAGGATTTAGTGATTTTTAGAATTCTTTTCTGTCTGTTGGTTAGCGCACATCTCCGAAAACACTGAACGGATTAGGATGCGTTTTTTTTTATTATCATCGTAGTGACCCTGTTCAACATATAAGCTATAAGACGTGTTAAACAAAATGACGCCCAAGCCGAAAATGAGGAAGAGTTGAATAAACATGGCTGGGGTCGCGGGCAAGGCACATACCTACTATAACATCTGAATCTATTCGTTCAGTCAATAATTGTGCGTCTATAGTATATATTATATATTTAATATAGTTTATAAAGTTCTTCGCAGGTCGCGGAAGCTATGAGTATCTAGCAAGGCCGAAAAACGAGCATGTGGGGACGGATAACGCGCCCAGCTGTGCCTTTGGTGTCGCGGGCGGGTTCTTCGTCTTCGCATGCTCGTTTTTCGGCCTCGCTAGCTTTGTTTGTCATATTACCTATATATTCAATTGAAAGCGCTTATAAAGTTTGTTTCTGCAAAAAAAATGTCATTTGTTTCCTGTAGGCCACGCGGGCGAAGACGTGGGCAGAAGCTACTAAATAATATAATTATGGTTTACTTATTTGATGTTAAACATGTATTTACTATGGTATAGGACATGAGGTATGAAAAGAGCATTCTTCAAAAACTTCGTTCAGTGTAAAATAATATATAAGGTCTTTCAATTTAAATCGAAAGTAATTTAGGAGGTGATTCAGTATCGTTAATACATCACTGTAAATATTCCACTGTAAAGCACTTTTTTTGCGTGAACTTTTTCTTCACTTGTCCATACAAACCGAGTCAGCTGATCGTACCACTTTGTACTGAGAAGTGAAAAAAAGTTCGCGCAAAAAAAAGTGCTTTGCAGTGGAATGTGATGTATTAACGATACTGAATCACATCCTAAATTACTTTCGATTTAAATTGAAAGACCTTATATACTTACAATAATGTTTTCTAATTTATGTGCGGGAACAACAACA
Source organism: Ypsolopha sequella (assembly GCA_934047225.1). Taxonomy (NCBI): domain Eukaryota; kingdom Metazoa; phylum Arthropoda; class Insecta; order Lepidoptera; family Ypsolophidae; genus Ypsolopha; species Ypsolopha sequella. Next base: position 28,642,421 of record OW203986.1, on the reverse strand, counting down.
GGGCTTTGAAATTCATTGTTAATCAATTAATATTTCTCAGTCTTTATTACCTAGCTACTACGGCATCCAAAACCCTAGGTATATTGTATAAAAATCTTCTTTTAAATTACATAACATATCCCGCGTAAAATCTCTCACAAAGGTCAAAGAGCCTCCAGCTAGACGAACGAACCTCGCTATCTATAGGTACTTTACACAATTAGTGAAGATTACAAGTAATCTAATTTAATGTGGGGTCAACGATCGAAAAACCAGTTATGTGCCAATACCCCAACTAACTATTAGTATAACAAACTACACAACCATCATAAAATTGAACTTCCATAAAAGCATGTGTGTTCGTCAGTCCCAAGTTGGGACTTCCAAATATCATGTATTTTTGATCATGTCGTTATTTTTATCGATTAAATTTGCAAGTTTTCCTCTCAGTCGCTCTCTGGAGAATAAGAATGCTGACAGGAGTGAGACAAAACAATGAGATTAAGTCGCGGGTTTAAACTAGTCGATCTTATAAATTCTTGTACAAAAGGATGCCGCGTAGCTCTGGGCAGGGCTTCGTTCTCACGGATTGATGTAATTTATTGATCAAGTTATAGATTGATTAAATGTTTGCCAAGAAATTGGCTTGTTTTCTCGGAATAGTTTTGTTTCTCCGGGGATTACCTCCAATCGACTGAGGAAACAAATTGATTAGAAACGGGCGTTCAAGGAACAGCATTATGTTACTGTGGGAGTCGAGAGGGTTGTTCCTATTGCGTAGATTGGCTGTGAATAAAATTTGATACAAAAGTAGGTTTTGATTGGAAACCTATTATATACAAACTATAAAGATTACTAGATAAGTTCAATTCATAAGCGCAGAGAGATGAGAAGCAATTTTGACGTTGAACACATATCTAAGAAAACCTGTGGTTAAGACATTTTTGGAGTCCAATTAAAACCTATACTTTCTTCGATGGCCATCATAACATCAAAGGCAATTGAACAGTTTAAATTTCTTTTGGTAGTCTAATTGCCCAAAGTAATGAACCGCGAAGGAAGCCCCGTTAGACCTCAACTACCTACGCAGCCAGTTCAGTAGGTTCTATAATTTAGCTGGTGGTATCCGAGCATCTCGTCTCACTACCCACGTCCGTCGGTAATGGGACTACTATTGTATGAACCGGATCTGTGACTAACCCTACCTCAGGAATTGTTAGAAATACTGCTCATTAGAGAGGAAATGTAGAGCTTTTAGCATTTGAAGGCCGAAATGTGCATTGAATTGTGACGTCCCATCAAAAAAGTGTTAGCATTATTTTACTCTATTTACGTTGCTTTTGTCTATTTGCCTTCGTCAGCGCCGTGTTACTTTCTGGAGCTGCTGACAATTTATTCAGGATTACTCTTTTCTTTTAATGCTTGTTCTATTGTCCTTTTATTGTTTTCTTTCCATCCTTAACACTTTCAGGGGCACATAATGACACACAAGAGAAAGAACAATGGAATCACGTCTATGGGTAGTCTGTATCTAAAGGAAAATAACCTGATCACGCTTCTATCGTTATGAAAGGAAACCCTTTTAAAATACTATATGTAATTTACTCTACCCAACCGGTAATATAAGAGCCTTATCAAAGTTGAAGCCCTTGATAATGATGCTATTGTAGCGAAACCGGTCGGGCAAAGTAAATTAATCGAAATAATAAATAATTGTGTAAACGTACCACTTTTATCTTCATAAAAAGGTGTCGATAATCATAACTATCAATTTCAAAGGTTATACAATTTTACAAAAAGAAGGGTTATTTAATAACAGGAGCAATAAGACATGTTTTGGAGACGTCTTGAAAAACTTAGACTTAACAACTTGGTTTCCCCGGTCATACCTACGCAATTTAGTGGCTTCCTGCTACCACCCACTGGTACATCCCATTGTACCGTGAAGAAAGCTGGCTTAGAGAGCCTTAGGCTGCCTAATGATCCTAGAACTGTATTCTTAGTCATAAAAGGAACTAAATTATTATTGTGTGCCATCTTATACAATCCCATGAGCATAACAATTTTATAAAGTTAACGTTTGATTAAATGCCTTGGTATTCAAAAAGATTTACGCTAAAAGTAGAAACAAAGAGTTATAGCCTCCGGAAATATTACAGGATTTTCTTATCGTTTAAGAAGTTTAAAGGTTAAAGAGCACTACCTCTTTATCTAAATAGGTAAATATTATATGTATTTATTTAATAAAATGTTTTTTATAAAATACCGTTCAAGGGCTTTTTATTTTTTGTATGCTGTATTTTTCATAAATATTAACACTTAATTGAATAGTTTTAGGCGCTATATTTCGATCCCTTAAAGGGGTCGTCATCAGGCGAATAGAAAAATATTATACGACATATATATGTATTTGAAGCTAGAAAAATTTAACATAAATGTATAAAAAAATATAAAATTTAATATTGTATTTAATTTTAAGTATTAATTTAATGTATAATAAATAAATATAATAATTATCTTTTATTTAAATACATATACTCCACTTGCCTCCCAGACGGGTAGGCAGAGGCTACAGATTTCCATCTGCTACGATCCAGACACACGTCTTTCGCCTCTTCCACATCCATCAATCTAGTCATACAAGCTCTTCTATTCCGGGTTCTTTTCACATGGCCTTTATTCAATATGTCGCCAATTTGGTCAACATACGTCCTTCTAGGGCGGCCTGGTTGAGCTGTACCTTCCACTTGCGCAACATAAATTTCTTTTGTCACTCTACTTTCATTTCTTTGTGTATAGTGATTTTGTCAAATGTGATATTCCCATCAAAAGGGTTTTGCTGGCAAAAATCTCTCATTAGAGATAAGCACGCCAATGTGCATATCTGTTCTCTTTAAATAAAACGTGTACCTTTATTTTTTTGGTTATTTAACTAAAGAATAAAGAGGGAAAATATGAAAAATTATGCTGTTTGTGAAATTACTTGCTTAATTCTGAATTTTAGAAAAACATAATTTAAAGCACATTATTGTGTGTTAAGATGAGGTTGCGGAAACCGGAAACTGGTGATAGTACTCATTCATACGAACAACTTTTACTATAGAGTCAAGCCCAGACGCAAACAAATTTGACAGAATTTCAAGTAAATTCAAGTCGAAATCCTTTATTGCACACACGAATAAAATGTATTACAAATATCAGTAATCTTACAGTTTTAGCAAAAGACGAGCTTATCTCTGAAAGAGATTTCTACCAGCAAACCCTTGGTGATAGTTAAAATAAAATTTCTGTCTTGCCACGGACCACCAACTGTTTAGAGGTAATGTACAGTAATGTAAATGAATAAAGGGTTGTTCTAGCTGTCAACTTTAAATAAAACACGCGTACAGTCGTTCAAAGCCATCAGTATTTTATGTCCCTTATGTCACTGGTTGACACTTATTTAATATATTTTCGAATGGCTTCGCGGACCAGTTTGGGTGCTTCCAGGGACCACCAGTGGTCCGCGGACCACCAGTTAAGGACCACTGATCTATACCAATATTGTAAAGAGGAAGTGTTTGTGAGATTGCGTGTTTGTATGCAGGAGGAAATCTCCGAAACTACTGATCCGATTCTGAAAATTCATTCAGTAACAGGAAGCTACATTATCTCTGAGTGCTATAAGATACAGTTTATTCCCTGGGGACGAGCAGTTACCTAGGGATTAATTACATTTATTACATTCACGCGGGTAATCTCTCTAGTACTATGAAACCGATAAAAAAAAACGATCACTGTTGACCCTTTACTTGGACATAGGCTATAGTTTTTTTTTTCTGGGGAGGGGCAGTTATCCAGGGAAATAGAGACTCTTCACTTGGACATAGGCTATAAATTGTTCCCTGAGGACGGGCAGTTCCCTAGGGACATAGACATAGTGTCAAACATATACAATAATTTTTATGAGAAACAAAAATCAAAGTCACGTACTATAAAACTATTCTCCGAAAAATATTAAAAGATTCGATAGGACTACCAAAAAGAAAAACTAAATCTCCCTCCTGCGCCTCCTGATCTTTAGCCTGTGAGCTGTCCTCTTACTCTCCCCCGAATTACTTCGAGGGGGTCTCCAAGTAAGATGGTGGTACCTCCACAGTCGAGCCCAGCATCAGCCTACCACCTGTTGTTATTATATAAAATGAATATATACATAATATAAATGATTCGACAACTAAGAATAAGGCACGACAAGCATTACAGATACTACAGTCTACAAGACTGTGATACTATTAAAAGAACGTGGTAGGATCGGTCCATTGTATGCAGAGAGGTAAGCTCAGACAAGTTTTATAGAGACTGGGTATTAAACCACTATCAGTATATTCCGTTGTTTAAAACCGTCCGCACAGTACTTTGTTGGTGCTCACCGAGTCCGTGGATTATTTGGCTTCCATGAAATCGTACACCCCCTAAAAAACGAATTACGAGTGGTAATATATTACTACTCGAAGCGAAATTTAAGACTCTGTATCTAGAAAAAAAGTCATATTAGTGTATGACCAAGAATAGTGTCGCATTAGGTATACAGTCTTGGTACAATGTGGAATATCGCTATCAAAATCCATGAAAAACATTGTAAGCTGTGTTGTGACACATATGTCATATAACAGATAAGCTTTTGTGTATGATTTTCGTGTTTTTTATTCTAAAATAACGTATTATCATATGTTACGACAGTTTTTTGGGTGTGTTGCATACAATATTATGACATGTGTCAAAAATAACGTCATAACTTGGATATGTTTTAAATTTTATTGATTTATAAATTTTCTATAAATACTACAAAACTTGAGTAAATTGTATAAACAAGAATATTAATTGCCAAAAAAATGACAATGAGTTTATTAATGCAATTTTATTATTAAAGTAACTATGAACCAAACAAGAAAAGAAAAATTTTAAAATTATTATAAGTATCTATATCTCAGCGTTTGCTGTTACTTGAAGTCAGCGTAACAGTGCTGTTTTCTAGATTTCCCCATCTCCCACTAAGCTTAAAATATTATTTCAGGTAGGAGGAACACAAAAAGATAAAAAATAAATTTTACATTAATTTGACTTGACCTTGTTCGAAGCTTACAGCTTTATATGAGATAGGTGTCACAGTTCCCGTCATAGTGCCTTCTCTTTCTACCCTTATAGCGCCATCTCTCTCTCTCCAGTTGCCCTACCAGTTTGGCAGTAGTGGGGCGAAATCGAGTTTGAAAATCGCCTCACTTTTGTTCGTCATTGGCGTCTTGTTTCCCGCTGCGAACAGTCGTTCAACAATAAGAGCGTCTGTAAAAATAATTTTTCTTCAGCGATCGTGCCTAAGGATCGAGTGAGTTTGCATTTTAATAACTGCTAACAGCTAAGCAGTAGTTCAACGAGTTCAGGTTCATCTTCGCCGAAAAGACGTCGCCGTTGGCGCCGTCAAAAGAAAAGGGGGGGCAAACAAAGTCGTAAGATAGATGAATTGTCTCAACAAGTGCAGGATCTTCGTGAAAAATTAACTGCTAAAACTGACTATGCTTCAGACATTAGCCTACATCCCTGTGAAGATTGCGAAATACGTTCACCGCAACTTACACCAGTAATCGATATAGAAAATTCTAGCGTTCCGAAGTTTAAACTTGAAATCACTACAAAATTGAAGGAACCTTCCATCCCAAAGACTTCGGAAAGTGATTTAAAACAATTGCATGACGTACAATTATTTGATAACGAGAATTGGTCTGAGTTGCGGTACGCAGACACGCAAAAGCTTTATATTCATTCGCCCGGTTTCACCGAGCTAGAACCTAATGAGGAAGTGAAGGCATATGATACACTGCGACACCTATCCTATGCTGACAAAGTATATTCTGCTTTGACTTTATGTATGCTCAAGCAGAGGCAGACCCTGCAAGACACTCTCAGAGATCTTTTGTTTTGGGCAAAAGACACGGACACTATTAGCTTTGATTTGTTAAACGACAAAGTGGCGGATTTATTTTCGGAGGGTAGTTTTCAAAACACTTCATCTGATCTTTTACAACTCGTATGTGGTCACCGTGCGGAGGTGATACAGATGCGCCGAGATGGAGTATTAGCGCAAGTGAAAGATCCTCTGATGAAAGCCACCTTACGGAAAATACCACCATCTTGTCGTAACCTCTTTAATGCAGAGGCATTTACTGCCGCTGTCGAGAAAGCGGGAGGTGTTAGAAAGTGTTTCTGGCCATTACAAAAGAAGAGTTCCAATTCTTCTAACGCCTCACAGGCAGGACCTAGCAAGGCACACAGTGGTGGTCCCCCGCAGGGCAAAACCCAACAAATCCTACCCTCTCAGGGTACAAACTGCCGGCCCTGTGCAAATGTAAGTAATGCACATGCAGCCTGCAGCCATAACCAACCCTCGCAGGGTGTACAGCAACATACGTTTCCATCGCAAGGTCGTAATACTAGCAGTTGGCAGACCAACTCACAAGGTGGTTGGCAGACCAACCCACCCAACTTTCACGGGCAGAACCCGCGACCAGGGCAGAGGTCACACGATCAATACAGAGGCAGTCGCAAACGCCTCACAGGCAGGCCTCGTCATCTGGTCACAGAGGCAATAAGAGACGTAAGTATTGACTCGAGCCGTTTCAGAGCGGGCCGTCTTGTACATTTTCGTCATCAGTGGCAAGTACGAGGAGCTCCAGACTTCCTTCTACGTATTATCCAAGGGTACAGAATACCCTTCTTACAAAAACCACCTCTTGTTTATCCGAATACTGTAACAAGCGGATTTCAAATTCAGGAGTCAGACGAAATGTCGTTTGTGATAAATCAAATGAAGGATCAGGGGGTCCTAGAGCCGGTTCCGTTGTCTCCAAGCTTTCTGTCCACGATCTTTCTGGTACCCAAAAACGATGGATCTGCCCGACCCATTTTCAATTTAAAAGCCCTGAACCAATACGTAGTAGTGGTGAAATTCAGTCTTTTAAATGTTTACCGAATACCAAATTTTCTTCAACACAACGATTGGCTCTGCAAAATAGATTTGTCTCAGGCATATTTTCATTTAAAAATATCTCAAGGTCATCGAAGGTTTTTGCGTCTGATTTACAAGAACGAACTGCTCCAAATGACCTGTTTGCCGTTTGGTCTCAGCACGGCACCAAAAACCTTCGCTGCTCTTACGAATTGGGTCGCACAGTACCTGCGACAGCAGGGTATCAGAATAATCGTATTCTTGGACGATTTTTTACTAGCAGGGCAAGAGATTTGCCTTCTTCAGGCTCAAGTCAATCTGACTTCTGGAATCTTTAGGTTGGATAGTTAACTACGAGAAGTCCCTTCCGGTTCCACAGAAAAGTCTCACGTATTTGGGCATACAGTGGGATCCATGGACCAATCAAAAAAGCCTACCGGAGGTCAAAATAGCGACTCTTTGCCTCAAATTGAACAATATGTTGGCACTACAGAAAACAACCGTCCAAGAGCTGCAAAGTTTAGTGGGTTTTCTAAACTTTGCCAGCTTTGTGGTCCCAAAGGGTCGGTTACACTATCGAGCACTTCTGAACTTCTTGAACCAGGTAATGAAAAAGAATACCACACGCTATCACCGGATCCCCTGCGATGCACAGAACAATTTGAGGTGGTGGCTAATGAATTGTCACGAAGCCTCCCCAATTCATTACCCTCCGCCAAGCCATTTTCTAACAACAGATGCGTCAGACCTAGCGTGGGGGGCTCAGCTAGACAGTCTTGTTCTGTCAGGATCTTGGACCGACGCAGAGCATCCGTTACATTGCAACCAGGAAGAAATGCTGGCTATTTTAAAAGTAATAAAAGATCATTGTCTGCTCCTGCGTCGATCCACAGTCATGGTTCAGTGGGACAACAAGACCGTCATTGCATACCTCAGGAACGAAGGCGGCACAAAGTCGTCAGCTCTGTTGGATTTGACCTATCAAGTCTACCAGATCCTAGACCAACATCAGATTCACTTGAGCCTGTGTCACTTACCAGGCAAATACAATGTCCATGCAGACCACCTATCAAGGTTACGACAGCCACCGGAATGGCACCTAAAGCCCAGCTGCACGGAAAGGGTGTTCATGAAATGGGGCTACCCTGTCATAGACCTCTTTGCGTCGGAAAGATCACATGTGGTTGCCAATTACGCAACACTCGATTTGAGAGATCAGAAAGCTCTATTTCAGGACGCTTTCTCACAAACTTGGAACTACCAGTTGGCCTGGGTATTCCCACCACCATTTCTGGTGCCCAGGGTGCTTGCCCACCTAAACCAAGCGATAGGAACCTACCTACTGGTGGTTCCCAGATGGGAGAGAGTATTCTGGAGATCGGATCTCCGAAACCGAGCCACAGCTCCTCCTTTCACTCTATGGAACCTCGACAAGGTCCTAGTGGATCTATCGACAGGCCTACCTCCACCCAATGTCAAAGAGATGGTGCTAGACGTCTGGAGGTGTGGGGGTGGACAGGGGAGTTAATGAACTGGAATGATGACCAAGTTCAGCTACTAAGATCATCTTGGCGACCTTCTACATGCAAAACATATAAGGTGGCTTGGAAAAGATGGCTGCAATGGTGCCAAGATAAAACTTGTAGCCCAACTTGCCCTAGTGGTAGCGATCTGGCCAAGTTTTTAGCTGATTTACATTTAATACATGGATTATCTTACAATACCATTCTTTTACATAAGTCTGTCGTTTGCACTCTATGTAATGTTAATTTTTCGGGTCAATTGACATCTAATGTTTTAGTTAAGCACATAATGAAATCGATAGCATTACAGAAGCCAAAAACCGAAAAAACCCCAATTTGGAATATAGATAAGTAATCAAATTATTTAGAAAATTGCTTAGTTGATTTAGACAGTATCTTCATGGTATCGCGACACACTGCTACGCTGCTACTTTTGTATTCCGGTAGAAGGATCCATGATCTTACGTTACTTTCTTATCACGCCAAGCACTGTGTGAAATCTGAAAGTTCAATAGTCCTTTGGCCTATCTGGGGATCAAAGACTGATACATCGGATTATAGACAATCCGGATGGAAGTTTCTACACAATCAAACATGTCAAAACCTCAACCCTGTTTTTTGGATTAATCATTTGATTGAATTAATTAATAATCAGAGACGATCTTCAGATTGTAATCATTTATTTGTTACGATAAGAGGAGAAGCGAAATCAGCCTCTCGTACGATCATAGCAGGCTGGATCAAATCCCTTCTAGTTGAAGCTGGCATATCAGCGACACCTGGTAGTGTGCGCTCGGCTGTGGCGTCCAGGAACTGGCTGGATAATTTTCCACTTGATGATATTTTAGCCAGAGGAAACTGGCGTAGCGCTAACACTTTTAAAGAATATTACATGCGCGAAGTTATGCCGGCTTCAAGTATCTAACAATAGTGTGACTAAAGCTTTCACTCCAGTTGATTAGTTGATTATGAGTTAATGTTGTCTATTCTGTAATTTTACTAAGTTGTTATTTGTTTTGTTTTCAAAAATATATTGTACCTACTTTTGCTGAAAACAGCTTTATTATTTTTACTCCACTATCACATTGGCGTCCAGTTGCACCCTACCACCAGGCGATAACAAACACGTCTCATATAAAGCTGTAAGCTTCGAACAAGGTCAAGTCAAATTAATAGAAGCGTTTTACCCTTAATAAAACGCATATTAATTTACTTACCTTGTTCGAAGCTTACAGAATAATCTCTGCCTGGTTGGATTCGACTTAATGACGAACAAAAGTGAGGCGATTTTCAAACTCGATTTCGCCCCACTACTGCCAAACTGGTAGGGCAACTGGAGAGAGAGAGATGGCGCTATAAGGGTAGAAAGAGAAGGCACTATGACGGGAACTGTGACACCTATCTCATATAAAGCTGTAAGCTTCGAACAAGGTAAGTAAATTAATATGCGTTTTATTAAGGGTAAAACGCTTCTAATAACCGAATGAACCAAAGGAACAAAATAAAATTGTCATAATAATATATTTATATAAATTAACTAACATTATCTTTGAAGTTTAAAATTGAATGAAGTTTAAAACTGAATTAAATTAAAGTTATTGCGTTAAATATTTAAACGTTAAATTAAATTATTAAAATAATTAAAAAATCAAAATAAATCTAAACAATCAATAACATAACATCTAATAGCTATTATTATTAACAATTATTATCTAATTAGTGATCCATTCTTGTATTTAATTAAATTTTTTGATTATACATATATGTTGTATGTTTTGAAAGTTGCGCCTGCGCTGCGGCACGTTGACGTACCTACTCGAAATATTTAATAATATGATATATGTTTTAAGAATTATAATATTATTTAAAATAGAAAGACAAATACTTTGAAAAAGATCCTAAGGTCAGGAGTTGAACCTGCGACCTCTTGCTTACAAGGCAATTGCTCTCCCAACAGAGCAACTGACGTTCTCACCTGGAGAGCTTAACTTTTCCATCTTATATTTATTATAATAAATAATAATAATATACAAATGATAATAATATATGTTTGTAAACACTCAAATTAACTCTTCCAAATGGGAAAGTTTGTATGATGCTGGTAAAATAAATAGTCTGATTGAAACAAAATTACCAGGATCATAAAAAGAAATGTAGTACACACTACATACCCAATATGAGCTTATTTAGAGAAACATTTATTTTTATTTAAATATACATATAGAGCAATCAGAATGTTTGAAAATAAAAACAAACCTCTAAACCACCTTTTGATACAAGATTCACAATCCCTTTTATTAAATTACATGGGCAGAAAATTACAATTTTTGAAAACATTATCACAAAGGAGATTGTCTCCGGGCACTTTTGTGAACAAGACATACATTTTAATAATTTAAGATTTCTCCTATGACAAGATTCCTTTCATTTCATTTATTCACCAACAATGTACATTGCATTTGAATTTTTAAACTGAATTATAACTTAAAGCTAAACATAAAAAATAATAAAGCAATGATTGTTAAATTTAAACCTAAAATGTCAAAATCAAACAATAAAAATAAGTAACAAACATACAAATTATAAGCATAATCAAGCCATATAAGAAAAAGAAAACATAAATGTACATACAATTCTTAATGCTGTCACCCAAACAAATTTATTTTATAGCACACTGTGCGTAAAATGACCGCTTTACGCACTTGTGCTATAAAAAAATATACGAAACTCGTGCGAGAAACTTTTTCTCGACTCGTGTGATTGCGGCACGAGCCGAAGTCATGAAAACGTTTCATCGCTCTCGTATCGTAATATACTCATAGATCATCAACATCATACAAGCACTTATTTAACAATAACAGCTTCAATTCTCTCTGACATGACTAGTTACATTCTTTAGTTCCCACTTGTTAAATAAAACAATCGACTGGTATCGTGTGCAATGTTTCTCGTTTCGGAGCGAAGTCTGTTGAAAGATGTTTGTGACGGGAACGTTGGAGGCCTATCCCAGCTATATGCAATAATTATGAAATAACAAGACACCATGTCATGATACACCATGCCACTTGAACCCGCTCCGAATCGTACTTCATACATATCTAAAAACCATAATAGCTCGCGAAAGTGGAACAATTGAATCAAATAAATTTTAGGCTTTCATTTAGACGGTCAATATGAAGTGGTCCCTGAGTTTTTCACAAACATCGCGTTAAAGACCAAAAAAATATTTAAAATAATGGGTTTTCGCCCTAAAATCGAGTACTTTTACAAGGCTTGAACATTTAACAAGCAAAGTAAGCACATACACCACTTGGAAGTATTATCAATATTCTAATAAATTAAAACAGAATAAAAAATAACAAGTAATCGAGGCACAATTAAGGTATTCGGACATAATTATTATTTCCAACGCAAAGGGCGAGACTCGCTCAGCACAGTTCAAACGGCGTGGGGTAAAGCGTGAGGCGCTTCAGATCAACCAGCCAAATATAGACCGATAGCCGGACGTTTTAATTTCGACGTAAGTTATGGTATTATTAAAATCCTTAGTTTTCGGACAGTGGATAGGTTATGCATATTTGAAGCTTTGTTAAAAAAGTTAGAAATCTTACAACGTTGCTTTAGGTATTAATTAGGTATTTGCAATTATTGAATCTAAAGTGTCATTACAAAATTAGAATTAAAAGTTTGGATTGTATCTGACATAAGACATGCGTATCTTGTTATTATTCATTTATTAGATAGATAGCATACATGGAACATAGGTAAACTGAAAATTGTGAAATATTCTTTCAATATAGTATTAGAGGGACCTGAGTATGTTTACATCAAATGGTATTATTTATCTTGACCTAAAATAGAAATATTAGAAATTTATTTAATATGCTTTTCGGTTTAATTAAGTTTCTTTTCATATTATGAGAAATACAAAATTAGAATTCAAAAGTTGGCAGCTACCTTATCATAATAACATACCCGATCATCATTCAAAACATTAGAAAAAATCGCACATGGAGTTTTAAGAAAACATGATTTCGATTATCATGGCATACAAAAAACGCGCGGGGTGAAGCGCGGGGGCGGGGACGCTAGGCCGTGTGACGGTGTCGTGAGCTGGTCGGCTCGCTTTGTACCACTTTGTAGCCGTGGTGATCGGAGAGCGCGAGATCACCAAATAAAATGTTAAAGTTCATTTTTACTATGATAAAGTATGCAAAAAACATGTAAGGTCTTTGCCCGATTTTTTTTAGGGATTGTCAAGTGTCCTTTTAACATTCATTTGCGATAGGTGATTTGTCGTTTGGTAAAAATTAAAAGCTCTAAAATGCTTAGTTTCTGAGACAATCAATACCTTAAGGTGGTAAAACCAACACAATTTCATACGATTTTATAATTGAATACATACCTTAATTACAACAAAACAGACTTCTCAAATAAAAAATCAACGAAAAATCTAGTTTCCGCATATGCAATAATATTAATTAAAAAATTGTTTAATTGTTACGCAATTAAAATATCAAAAGTATTCAAAACTCACAAGATTTTTGAGTGTATTAGTGAGATCTACAACCACATAGAAGTTCATGATAGGTGTACAAATACGTTTCATTCATAAAACTTTGTTCCGATTGTAGCACAAAACAATAACTTCCAATATTCTTAAATTTTATATGGATATAAAAAGCAATTGCTAATGTTTCAATTAAAATTATTTCGAAGTAACTTCATTAAAAAAAAAAAACACTTTTCTCATAACTATTGGAAAAATCAGCGATCATATTTCTTAGAATATATATTTTTTTGTTTGTCACCGAACTTCAGTGTAAAGACTCGGAACGGTAGCGGCCGCCATGACAGTGTATCAGACTTACATCGCCCGCAGCCGATGAACTTTGCATTGGGTGCAGAGTTATAAACGATCATTTCAAAAGTCGGACTTGTGAATGTACAGTGGAGACCACATCAAGCTATACACTTGCAGTACGAAATTAGCCCCTACAGAGAAGAATATAAGATAGGTACAAAGTCCAATGTGTCTTACTTGATGCGGTCTCCACTGTACATCCACTAGGGATGTACCATAATTTTTTTTTTCTCTTTGGAACGGAAGGTAGTACATACACCCTTTAGGGTTGTACCATAGGGGGTCAAAAATATATACAAGGTGACTTTTTGATCATCGTCCAAATTCATACTGTAGGCTTGGTAAGTGATCAGCATCCTGAATCGATAACAATTTTTGTGAAATTCGTATAAAGAAATTTCGACTTCCCATAGTAATTCACTCAGAGTCCTGAGTGAATCACTATGGGGACTCGAAATTTCATTTTATGAATTTTACTAAAATCGTTATTGGTTCATGTGCTGATCACTTACCAAGGCTCCAGTATGAATTTGGACGAAGTTCATAAATTCACCTTGTATATTTTTTTAAATGTCAAAACTTTAACGGCCTGTATCTTCTAAACGGCTGGGGTTAGACCCATGTTGATACTTTTTGTTTGATCGTGATATAACTGATGTTAGGGTTATGCTTTTGATATAGTGATGTACCACTAGGGATGCACAATAAAAATGTTGTTTTGGCCTTATCTTTGGAACGGAATGTAGTACCTACACCCTTTAGGGTTGTACCAAAGCGGGTCAAAAATATATATTTTTTTAAATGTCAAAACTTTAACGGCCTGTATCTTCTAAACGGCTGGGGTTAAACCCATGTTGATGGGTGTCTAAGAAAAGGTCTCGCCGAGATCTACTCCTCCCAAGTGTCAAAACTTTGACGGCCTGTATCTCCTAAACGGTACAAGTTAGACCCATGTTGATGAGTGTCTAAGAAAAGGTCTCGCCGAGATCTACCCCTCCCAAGTGTCAAAACTTTGACGGCCTGTATCTCCTAAACGGTAAGAGTTAGACCCATGTTGATGGGTGTCTAAGAAAAGGTCTCGGTGAGATCTATCCCCCTCAAGTGTCAAAACTTCAAAGGCTCGTATCTCCTAAACGGCTGAAGCTAGACCCATGTTCATGGTACTCTAACAAAAAGGCTTCACGAGATCTACTTAATGGTGAAATAAAAAATAAAAAAAGTCGTAATAAAAATAAAAAATAAAATTTCGCAAATTTTGATCGGCTATATCTCCCGAAAGGCTGGTGCTAGAGAAACCGAGTTTCGACTGTTGTAAATTACTTGACAGGGGCTACGTGCCACAATCAAAAAAATTTACATTTGACAGGTTTTTCCGAATTCTCGTTTAGACCTTTCAAAAAACTGTTAAAACCTGCCAAATGTAAATTTGTTTGATTGTGGCACGTAGCCCCTGCCAAGCCATTTACAACAGTCGAAACCCGTTTTCTCTAGCACCAGCTTTTCGGGAGATATTGGCCGATCAAAATTGGCAAAATTTTATTTTCTATTTTTTTACGACTTTTTTTATTTTTTATTTTACCATTAGGTAGATCTCGTGAAGCCCTTTTAATAGAGTACCATCAATATGGGTCTAGCTTCAGCCATTTAGGAGATACGAGCCTTTGAAGTTTTGACACTTGGGAGGGGTAGATCTCGGCGAGACCTTTTCTTGGACACCCATCAACATGGGTCTAACTCTTACCGTTTAGAAGATACAGGCCGTCGAAGTTTTGACACTTGGGAGGGGTAGATTTCGGCGAGACCTTTTCTTAGACACCTATCAACGTGGGTTTAACCCCAGCCGTTTAGAAGATACAGGCCGTTAAAGTTTTGGCATTAAATTTTTTTTTTTTTTGACCGCCTATGGTACAATCCTAAAGGGTGTCGGTACTACTTTCCGTTCCAAAGATAAGGCCAAAACAAATTTTTTATGGTGCATCCCTAGTGGTACATCATTATGTCAAAAGCATAACCCTAACATCAGGATCATCACTATGAAACAAAAAGTATCATTATTTAAAATCAAAAGGAACCCTAATTTCATCATTTGATCCATGATGGCAGTGAAAATCTTTTCACGACGCAACGCGACGTGTAGATAGGTACCATTTACTATAAAAACGGCAAAAAAAAACATGTTCGGTCACAAAATAAATTTTTTATAGAATATTATAGAATTTTTACTCCGAATAACTAGCGAAAACAGGCGCACGCACACATAGACGCGTACGTACGACGATCTCGAAGATACTCGGGTCAATGCCAATACGAAATTCTGCCGAGATTATCATACGTACGCGTCTATGCATGTGTGCGTCTGTTTTCGCAACGTCGTCGTCGAGAAACTTAGCAAGATGTCTTTTTTAACATAAAATTTGTGGTCAAATATCCGGAATTATTTTCGGTTGTTTTTTTATTTATTTTCCGTAAGTCAGCATTTACTATAATAGAATGTATGTAAGAAATCCCGAAAAATCCTGCACAGTGGTCCCAATTTGAAATTTTATATAATGAATATTTATATTTCAAGTGACAAATACTGATTGACAAATTTCTGTAAAAGTGATAGTTTTCGAGATAAAAAATAATCTTTTTTTTTTGTATGGAGAAAAACAACTTTTTTTTTTCTCAAAATGTTGTAAAGTGTCGCGGGTGTGGCTTTAATATTATGAATAACCAAGTGATCCTCTACTTAATAGTAGTTTATGCAACAAGGGCGAAAAGGAATAAATTACAAGTGTTTTAAACGTAACCGAGTAATTTACTGCTCTTACACCCGTGTACCATACTACGTTTTTCAATGCATAGTGTGAGGAAATAAAACAAATATAATCAAAGAAAACAATTTAATTATTAAAGTTAAAAGTTAAATTGTTACAATTTTGCAAGTTAATGATTGGCTCAAAAGGAATGTATCCAGAGCCGTTAAACAATGGAAAAAAAGTATAACATTTATGGTACACAGGAAAGGTTGCAGATTAGCCAACTTCTAGTAAATAAATAAAAAAAAAATAATAAAGCTCTAGGGGCAAAATAATCGGCTTTAGTGTTCGGTTTTGAAAAAATATTTATAACGTTTGCGGCCGCATGAGAAATTTGTGGTCAAATATCAGGATTTATTTTTGGTCGTTTTTGGAACATGACACATATAATTTTAATGTATTTTCCGTAAGTCAACATTTACTTTAATAGAATGTATGTGAGACACTTTGTTCCTGAAACAATATGTTATCTAGAAGTCGGCGTATTTCCTACGATATAGCAACATAAAAACCAATATAAGAGCGCCGACTTCTAGATAACATATTGTTTCAGGAAGAAAGAAGTCGGCAAAAGTGTTGCTTCGGTACCATCGGTCTTTATAGAATTATTATTAACTTTTTAGTGAATGACTGCTGTAACTATTGAAGTCGGTTACTATTTTTTTGTTAAAAGTTTTATAACAATACAATGTCGGCCCTTAGCCGAAATAAGGCAAAATATAATAAATTTTTGCTAACGGGTTTCTTAGTGGGTACCTTATTTCTTTCTTTTAAGGTGAAATTTTCAAAGGCATTTTAGAGGCATTATTTTAATTAGGTACCAAAGTTCGGCCGCCTTAAAACAGGAGGGTGTAAATCTGATCATGTACTTTCATTCCTTACCTATTGAATATCCTATTAAATATATCTTTTGCAGCAGAAAACATTTTTTGGCGGCAAAAGAAATATTTAGATGACGAATGATTCCCTCCCACAAATAACGCACTTCTCATTCATCTTGACGGATCGCCATCTACTCACACGCCGCCTCGCCGCTTTGTGAATTGCGCGCGAGCAAACTCCATCCGTCGCTGATTGGCACGTGGCGTGGAGTCCGCCCCGGCCCCGCGCTGCACCCCGCGCCTTTGTTTGTATGCCATGATAATAGAAATTATGTTTTCTTATAATTACGGGTACGAATTTTTCTAATCTTTTGAATGTTGATCGGGTATGTTATTATGATAAGGTAGCTGTCAACTTTTGAATTCTAATTTTGTATTTCTCATAATATGAAAAGAAACTTAATTAAACCGAAAAGCATACTAAATAAATTTCTAACATTTCTATTTTAGGTCAAGATAAATAATACCATTTGATGTAAACATACTCAAGTCCCTCTAATACTATATTGAAAGAGTATTTCACAATTTTCTGTTTTCCTAATTTCCATGTATGCAATCTTTCTAATAAATGAATAACAACAAAATACGCTTATTTTATGTCAGATAAAATCTAAACTTTTAATTCTAAGTTTGTAATGACCCTTTTAAATTAAATGATTGCAAATACCTAAATAATACCTACAGCAACATCCTAAATTTTCTAAGTTTTTAATATAATCTTTAAATATATATACTTAATTAATCCTGCAAAGATAAACCAATTTAATAATATCATAAGTACGAATCGTACTGCTACGCGCCTAATATGCGCTTTATTGTCGCGATAAGTCTCGCTTCACATCGGAGTTGGCGTCGTCCTGCACCGGGTTCTTAAGCTGTCGGCAACCCGTGACTTATTTACAATCAAACGAACAACATAGTAACTTTGGTTAGCCTCTAGAACAAACAGTATAGATAAGTAAAACAGTCATATATCTTCATATAAAACGGCCGAAACACACGCTTCCAAATCTCGGTTCACACCTCATAGTAGGGGTGCGCCGCAGTTAATTACGGACGCGGAGAGTGTAAGACATCACCCGATTCCCACGCATTTACATATATATGTGAGCAGCCCTAAAGCGTGCGTCTACCGAGCGTTGTTTTAAGGACACTGCCCCAGATGTAATACTGTTACTTATCTATACTGTGCCTTAGCTAGGCTTACATTAAGTCCAGTTGTAGTACAGTAACTTATAAAATGCCTAGTTTACGCGGGTTGAGTAACTGGTAGAGTACCTGGCATAAAAACATTACTAGCTTAATGCAAACAGCTACAAAATATACAACGTGTAGCAGAAAGGTATAACCATATTTGAAGAGCTTATTCAGTTAATGGTTTAGAATAACTTTTACTATGGAACAAACCCTGTAACTCGAAAATTTTTTTTTACTGTTTCAAAAAAAAATGCAATGCCGCTCGGCCGAAATGTATGGAGGGCAGTTTTTTTTTGAGATTTCTAGGTTGGCTCCATAGTAAAAGTTGTTCAACACCATTGACTGAGTAAGCTCTTCAAATATGGTTACACCTTTCTGTTACACGTTGTATAATGAACAGAAACTCACTTGTACTATTCCACAAATTTATTTAATACTTCCTGATCGGTTTCGCCTTTATGGCATTGTCAAAGGAATTAATATAAGATCTAAATTACACAATAAATAGTTTACATCAGCCAGTGCGATCAATAACACTCATTGATCGCACTGGCTGATGTAAACTATATTGATAGAATGATATAAACAAACTAATTATTGTGTAATTAAGATCTTATATTAATTTCTTTGATAATGCCATAAAGGCGAAACCGATCAGGAAGTATTAAATAAATTTGTGAGATAGTACAAGTGATTTTCTGTTCATTATGTATTGCAAGTTCCACCAAGTGCCAACAATCAACAGTGTAAAGCTACAAAATAGTACTAAAGTACGGAATAATAGTTTATATTCTTTGATTAAAGCTGGGAGAGTAGAGTAGATAGTAGATAGTGCGCTATTTACTCTTCTTCTAATTAGCCTAAATATAAATTCTTTTATCGCTTTTGACTTTTAACCATCTGCCTAACCAGCTATGCGAGCACGCACGCGTCGATTAGATAAATTTGACAGATAGAATCGGTAAATTCTAAACGATAACCCTTATTGCAATGAAATATGAGTGAGATTTTTATTTATCGAATCGATGTCAAATCGATACCAAGTTCATGTTAGTACCCCAGTACAATCTTTAGTACCATGTTTAGCACCATTTGGTAAGTAATATGAGTAAAACTTTAAAAACTTCCTACTCTACCCGTGTAAACTAGGCATAGTAAGAAACATAGAGAAAATTTAGTACTAAATAAGTAGTCAGAAGGTATTTCGTTCATGTCCAAGAGGGA
Organism: Ypsolopha sequella; assembly: GCA_934047225.1. NCBI lineage: Eukaryota > Metazoa > Arthropoda > Insecta > Lepidoptera > Ypsolophidae > Ypsolopha > Ypsolopha sequella. Next base: position 28,622,973 of record OW203986.1, on the reverse strand, counting down.
GGGAGGAAGAGGGTGGGGTGTCGTCACGCGGCGCGGGTGTGGCGTTACGTCACGCAACACTCGCTTTTGATTCGGACTATGAGCACAACCAACAACAAGTGGAAGTCGGTTCCGTAGGTTTGATCCATAGATATCATACATAATACTATTGTTCCAGTTTGATCCTACTAAAAACTTATAAATGTGAACAACAGGCCAAGTTTAGTACAAAGGAAGTGCAAGATTGGTGTCTTTTCGGTAAAGAAAGAAAAAGGCGCTTAAAATAAGGTTAGTCCTGTCAAATAAGTTAAGTCGTGTGACACCGAATCGACACCATTGTAGGCTTCGCCAAAAATAATAATTGAGGTCTACATGCATGCCAAGTTCTTTGGAGGTTCCTTAAGGCGATTACCATCGCCAAATTAGCAGCTCGATATTTGTTACTACAAATATCAACGGAAACGACATTGAAATAACGTTCATATCAGCGCGCTATGCATAGTGGCTGTTACGACGCTCGCTGCGTCCTTGATACGGCGAAATAGGAGAAAATTATACTTTTCACTTGGACGTGATAACTCGATTGAATAATCTTATGTTATGTTTATAGCTATAAAGTTTATCTATTTATCAAAGCATAGATGAATTCAATCGGCCAAGCCACTCAGGAGCAGTAGGGAATTTGAGGTCAAAAAACACCATTCACAAAAAAAAAAATTCATGGAGAAGTTTTGGTGGTATAAAAAAGAAAAATGTTGCATATATTGTCTAAGAGTTTATTATTCATAAAACATTTTTTCATTATTTTTGGTTTGGCCATAAACGAGGAGTAGGCTTTAGAAAGTACCCATTTGGCAATAGTAAGGCCCTTAAATCATAGCTGCACGAATGTGCAACATTTTTCATTTGTTGAAATAGAAAGTTTTTTCGGTTTCTTCCTACTAAATACGGGTATGTAAAACTTGTCAAGTTTTCGTAGTCAATTATCTGCATGGCTGTTGCCATTGAAACTTAATTTGTTGCAATTTCTTATGTACATGTACACTACTCGTTTATGTATATGAAATATATATATTATAAGAGGTTTTAAAATTATTTAAAATTATTATTTGATACAAAGAAAAAAGTTATTATATGTGGAGATTTTAACGTAGATTTACTAGAAAAATCGATTATGCGCTCAAAATTATTACATTTATTCAAATCATTTAATTTGTCTAATGTGTTCTTAGAACCTACTCGAATTACTCGGGATACTGCGTCATGCCTCGACAATATATTCTGTGATTGTGAGTATTCAGACAATAAAGTAATCAACCGCTTGCAGTCCGATCACAGTGGCCAAACTATAACCATTAAACAAAGCGTAAAACAACTGCCCAAAGAAGTCTTTTGCAGACCTATTACAACTCTCAAAGTAGATTGTTTCAAAGCAAATCTAGAAGTTAAATTAGCACATTTTAATCTTCTCCAAGACGATCCAAACGCTCTCTTTACAGACCTTTTCAACATAGTCTCTAAAGAGTTCGAAAATACGTTTAAGATGCAAAAACTTTCTAACAAAAGTAAAATCACCTTCAGTGACTGGGCGACACCAGGTATTTATAAAAGCAGAAATCATTTATACGAATTATACGACATAAAGTCCTACAATAATAATGTTAAATTTACTGAATTCGTGAAAAATTACTCACGCATCTTTAAATTGGTGTGTTTAAAAGCAAAAAGTATCTACTTGAATAAAAAACTTAAAAGGTCCGATAACAAAGTAAAAACAGTATGGAACATCATAAATACTGAAACTGGGAAAAGTAAGAAACGAGATAACGAACTTAAGTTAAGTATTAACAATGAAGTCGTTACAGGAGATAAAGAAGTTGCGAATGCCTTTGAACAATTCTTTACTGAAATTCCTTCCTTAACAACTAAAGATTTAAATTCAAGCCCTAGGCTTGCGCAGGATCTTTTAATAGATCACGTACCTCAGTGTCTTTCTGTATTTGCTTTTAAACATATTAATTCATTAACTGTAATTAAAGCATTTAAATCGCTTAACTTGAAAAAAACCGAGGACTTATGGGGCCTATCTGTGAAAGTTATAAGTTCTGTTATTGATTTAATAGCTCCTTATTTGGCATTAATTTTTAATAAATGTGTAGATGATGGTATCTTTCCTGACTTAATGAAGTTTAGTAAATTGATCCCCCTTTTTAAATCAGGCGACCACGGGGACCCTTCAAACTATAGACCTGTGTCAGTTTTACCGGTATTGAGTAAGGTTTTTGAAAAAATAGTTTTTAATCAATTGTTATTTCATTTTAATTTAAATAAGTTACTTCACTGTGAACAATATGGATTCACTAGAGGGATGTCAACCACAGATGCAGGAGTTGCTTTAGTTAAGCACATTTTTGATGCTTGGGAAGAAAAGCAAGATGCATTTGGTGTATTTTGTGACCTCTCGAAAGCCTTTGATTGCGTTAATCATGAAACACTCTTATGTAAATTGGATCACTACGGAGTGAGGGGCAAATCTTTGGCGTTATTGAAGTCATATCTTAGTGATCGTATTCAAAAGGTAGACATTAACGGGGTAAAATCAAGTGGAGCATTAGTTAAAATGGGTGTCCCGCAGGGTTCCATATTAGGGCCCTTGCTGTTTTTAATTTACATAAATGACCTTCCATATTTAGTTAAAGACTTAACGAAGATAGTATTATTCGCAGACGACACGTCACTTATTTTTAAAGTTAATAGACGTAAAGATATCCTTGACGGCGCGAATACAACTTTATCACTGGTGCTTGATTGGTTTACTGTAAATAATTTAGTTTTAAACGCAAAAAAGACAAAGTGTATAAAATTTACGTTACCAAATGTAATTCAAGTGGATGGTAATTTGCTTTTGCAGGGGTCCAAGCTGGAGTTAGTTAACGAAACAAAGTTTTTAGGCATTACGGTAGACTCTCGTCTTCAGTGGGGTCCCCACATAGAAGCCCTATGTGGTAGACTTAGTTCGGCCGCATACGCTGTTAGACGCATAAGACAAATTACTGATGTAGATACTGCTAGACTAGTCTATTTTAGTTACTTTCACAGCATTATGTCATACGGCATGCTGTTATGGGGTAGAGCCGCGGATACAGACGCAGTCTTTGTTTTGCAGAAGAGAGCAATTCGGGCTATTTATAATATGAAGCACCGGGATTCATTAAGACAAAAGTTCAAAGAAATTAATATATTAACGGTTCCTTGTGAATATATTTACCAAGTCCTTAGATATGTCAGAAAAAATGTTGAGTCTTTCCCAAGGCTTGGTAAGCAACATTGTAAGGAGACCAGAAATAAGCATAAACTGGCTTTTCCAAAAATCAGACTCGCTAAGGTGAGTACCTCTTTTGTAGGACATGGTATAAGATTTTACAATAAACTTCCAAAGGAGGTCCTTACTTTGTCAGAGAATAAGTTTAAACTGTATATTAAGCAGGGCCTATTGAAAAAGGCATATTATAAAATAAATGAATATTTGGATGATGGTGAAGCATGGTGTTACAGTGATAATGATACTCGTAGTAAGTTATAATTTAATTAAATAGTATAATTTCTTAACTTATGATTCCTCTAAGGTGTAAACATTAATTGATTATAGACTGTAAAAGGAAAAGGACTATATGAGACAGGTAGACAAAGATATATATGTTTTTCTTTTTTTCATTAACCTGAATTCCTACTGTCTTGTATTTTCTTATCCCTTGGTTAAAGTAGATATAAGTCATATATTGTAATATTGTATAGTATAAGTTTTATGTTGAAAAAAAGACATGATCTTGCTAAGTTTCTTGCCCTTCTTCTTAGCAAGACTAATCGAATGGGCGGAGGTAGGCATGTATTTATATATGTAACCTATTAGTATGTAGTATATAGGATGGGATTTGGTCGGCCGCCTGGATTCGTGCTGGGGGCTCGGTTGGTGATCACTGAACCTTGTTCCTGGTCCCTGGCCGGGTCTCCGGTATGGGTTCGGGCGGCTGATTGGATTTTACCTTGTATAATATATATTTTACCTATCATTTTAATCGTAAATATATTGCTACATAAATTAAATAAACCTTTAATTTAGTTCATGTACATTTATTATTCTATTACATATATTTTCTTTATTAGATTAAATTTGACGTGTAAAAAGTGTATATATCTATACCTGCTTTGCAAAATAAACTATTTGAATTTGAATTTGAATTTGAATATTTATGTATGTAACCTATCAATGTAGTATATAATTATAGATTTTAGCTATCATTTGAACCGTATATAATAAATACATTGCTGCATAAATTAAATATACAACTTACATTTAGTTTAGTTCATGTACGTTTATTATTTTATTAAATATATTTTTATAAGATTAAATTTGACTTGTACAAAGTGTGCTATGTATACCTCCTTTACAAAATAAATTATTTGAATTTAAATAGAGAAGAAGAGTTGGCAAAAAAAAATTACTTTTCTTTGAAAAAACTGCGTTGGACATCCATTTGAACTTTGCAGGTAACCTGTTTTTATAATCAAACATAAACAAAAGCTCTATGTAGATCTCCAACCAAAAACCATGAAAAAATCAGCAAATCAATATTTACCATGTATAATACAAAATTTCAAAACTAAGTAGGTCTACTTCACCAAGTTTAATTGTTTTATTCATAGTAAACGTGGTTGCAATAGATGTGGTATCTAGACGAGTACTATAACCAGATTTTACCAGATTTAGTTTTTAAAACCACAGAAATTTTCGTGTTTTTTACTCCGTATTCCAGACGTTTTCAAGAGAAATAACATAAATTATTTTTCAATGCATGTGCTCGTAAAGGCCCACTTTTTGTGCATCAAAACCGAACAAAAAGTCGATTATTTTTCCCTAGGGCTTTATTATTATTATTTTTTTAATTTATTTACAATGGTTGGCTAACTTGTAGACTTTCCTGTGTACCATAGATGTTATACTTTTTTTTCCACTGTTTAACGGCTCTGGATACAGTCCTTTTGAGCCAATTATAATTTAAAGTTCACAAGATTATATTTGTTTTCATTTCCTCACACTATGCATTGAAAAACGTAGTATGATACACGGGCGTAAGAGCAATAAATTACTCGGTTACGTTTAAAACACTCGCTACGCTCGTGTTTTACATCGTCCTCGTAATTTATTCCTTTGCGCCCTTGTAGCATAAACTACTATATTATTGAATGTAGGGTTTTTTGCTGTACCACAAGACCCTAACGAAATATGCACCGAAATTTCTGTAACAAAATTACTCAGAGGTGAAGAAACTCGTGGGAGTCTGTAACGAGCTATAATAAAACAAAGCGAATAATAATGTTGCCAGATTTAAATGCTTTGCAACTTGACGTGGACGTTGGCTTTCTGTGTATGTCATAATTGGGTAGCCTTAACTTTATTGTCTGCTTACGGTGCGGTGACCTTGTCAGCCCCTGATTCTCTGCGTCTCGCTCTAAAACATTAAATTTTGGGCATCTTGTTTGATATGTCAGAGTAAAATCCTGATACTTTAAAAATACAGTGGCTAAATAAGAATAGTAACTAAAGTCTTACCGGAGCGGAATTTCAAAAACGCGAACGCGGACTCCCGCACGAAGGGTTCCGTACTATTATCTATAAAAACGGCAAAAAAAAACATGTCTGTTGTATGGGAGCTCCCTTAAATATTTATTTTATTCTGTTTTTTAGTATTTGTTGTTATAGCGGCAACAGAAATACATCATCTGTGAAAATTTAATTTGTCTAACTATCACGGTTCATGAGATACAGCCTGGTGACAGACGGACAGACAGACGGACAGACAGATGGACAGTGGAGTCTTAGTAATAGGGTCCCGTTGGTTACCCTTTGGGTACGGAACCCTAATTCGGGCACTAATTCGGGACAAAGTATGAAAATCAGAAAACTGAACAGATACGTAATTAACAGATTAATAGCTTCATTAATAGCTTCATTAATAGCTTCATTAATAGCTTCATTAATAGCTTCATTAATAGCTTCATTAATAGCTTCATTAATAGCTTCATTAATAGCTTCATTAATAGCTTCATTAATAGCTTCATTAATAGCTTCATTAATAACTTCATTAATAGCTTCATTAATAGCTTCATTAATAGCTTCATTAATAGCTTCATTAATAGCTTCATTAATAGCTTCATTAATAGCTTCATTAATAGCTTTATTAATAGCTTCATTAATAGCTTCATTAAAAGCATATGAATTGCAATGTTTTAAAAATAACTTTTCAATGCAGTTGCTCGTAAAGTTTTCTTTTTTGTGTAACAAAAATATGCGGAAACCGACTCTTTATTTCACGCGTGAAATAAAACAGTACTGAAATCCTTTATTTCACGCGTGAAATAAAGTATTTTTTTTATGTTTTTGACTCTGTGGTGCATGGTGCAAGTCATAAAATTTAAAAAATTACAAAGATGCAAGGAGGTTTTGCTGTCCAAAAAAAACAATTATTTGTAAGTATGCGCGCTCTAGCAATAATTAAATGATGATAATCACCATAACACATAAGATTCTTGATTATCTCATTTAAAAATACGTGTTTTGTTTCCGCAAACAAAAATATTTTTCACAATATTGGCTGTATGTACTGTACCTTTGCCTCAAGAAAGAAAAAACTGTATGAAACGCGCGCTCTGCAAAGAAAGTACGCCATTTTGTTGTAAATAGGCTTTGGTGAAATAAAATTACTTTCTTTATTATACTTATTTTTTTGATGAAAAAATGCATTGAAAAATGTTGTAAGATACTTGAGCGTAAAAGGTTTTTATCCGAATGCGTGCCAATGAAAACACTCGCTGCGCTCGTGTTTTCAATTTGGCACTTATTCGTATAAAACCTTACTTTCCGCACGTGTATCTTAAATAACTATAATTGCAATGTTGATGGAAAAATTACGAAAAAATTGTTTCGCTATTAAACATTTTTTTCGAAATTTCAAAGACTATAGTAAAAGTTGTTCTATATCATTGACTGAATAAGCTCTTCAAAAATGATTACACGTTTCTGTTACACGTTGTATAAATTATATTCAAATCTTTTTATTTCTTTAAAAACACCGCAAAAAGTCGAGAGATATTTTAAACATTTCATATTGAAATTAGAAAAAGGTCAATTATAACAAAAACATGTCGCAATATTCATACATGCGGAACCATTTCACTTAAAAACACACGCCGCTGTTGTTATCGAAATTGTCACGAAAAAATTAACTGCCGACGATATTTGACGCCAAAACACGTCATTATAATAAGAAACCAGCTATGGAGGATCTCTTAAAACAGTAAACTCGGTATGCACAAAAATGGTGGATAAGGTAATTCTAATGCAGTTGAGGGGGCCAAATAATACTGGTTCTGTTACATGGGATAAGGCACGAAAAAATACGATATACGCGTAACGGGACTCGATTATTGTATATATTGTTTAGGACACATGATTGTACAAAAAAGTTTTTATTTGAAAGGAAGACGGCAAATTGGTTTGTAAAACTATGACAGAAATAAATTTCTATGTTTGAACACTTGGCGATTTATCCATCGCAAGGAGATATAAATATAGCGTCCTCTAGGCACCAAGTGGCTCACTGTAAAGTGGGTATCTATAAATATCATTGCAGTATGGGAAAGCACATGGGTTCACGAGTTGTGTTGAGACCTGGATAGCTGAGTGGTTAGCGCAATCGCCTGGTAAGCGAGAGGTCCCGGTTTCGAATCCCGGTTCAGAGCTCCTCACATCCAGATTTACTTTTCTTTCTGCGTTTCTATATACTGCAATGATATAATGTTGGTTTGTAAAAACCCGTTGACTTTTTTGTTGGTTTGAGTTTTTTTTATATATCTGAGCAAGACTGACTGACTGATCTTTGATTAGAGCCGCGAAAATGAGCAATTGAATGTCAGTTTATCTATCTGAGCAAGACTGACTGACTGATTTTTGATTAGAGCCGCGAAAATGAGCAATTGAATGTCAGTTTATCTATCTGAGCAAGACTGACTGACTGATCTTTGATTAGAGACGCGAGAATGAGCAGTTGAATGTCAGTTTATCTATCTGAGCAAGACTGACTGACTGATCTTTGATTAGAGACGCGAGAATGAGCAGTTGAATGTCAGTTTATCTATCTGAGCAAGACTGACTGACTGATCTTTCATTAGAGACGCGAGAATGAGCAGTTGAATGTCAGTTTATCTATCTGAGCAAGACTGACTGACTGATCTTTGATTAGAGACGCGAGAATGAGCAGTTGAATGTCAGTTTATCTATCTGAGCAAGACTGACTGACTGATCTTTGATTAGAGACGCGAAAATGAGCAGTTGAATGTCAGTTTATCTATCTGAGCAAGACTGACTGACTGATCTTTGATTAGAGACGCGAGAATGAGCAGTTGAATGTCAGTTTATCTATCTGAGCAAGACTGACTGACTGATCTTTGATTAGAGACGCGAGAATGAGCAGTTGAATGTCAGTTTATCTATCTGAGCAAGACTGACTGACTGATCTTTCATTAGAGACGCGAGAATGAGCAGTTGAATGTCAGTTTATCTATCTGAGCAAGACTGACTGACTGATCTTTGATTAGAGACGCGAAAATGAGCAGTTGAATGTCAGTTTATCTATCTGAGCAAGACTGACTGACTGATCTTTGATTAGAGACGCGAAAATGAGCAGTTGAATGTCAGTTTATCTATCTGAGCAAGACTGACTGACTGATCTTTGATTAGAGACGCGAGAATGAGCAGTTGAATGTCAGTTTATCTATCTGAGCAAGACTGACTGACTGATCTTTGATTAGAGACGCAAGAATGAGCAGTTGAATGTCAGTTTATCTATCTGAGCAAGACTGACTGACTGATCTTTCATTAGAGACGCAAGAATGAGCAGTTGAATGTCAGTTTATCTATCTGAGCAAGACTGGTTGACTGATCTTTTATTAGAGACGCGAAAATGAGCAGTTGAATGTCAGTTTATCTATCTGAGCAAGACTGACTGACTGATCTTTGATTAGAGACGCGAGAATGAGCAGTTGAATGTCAGTTTATCTATCTGAGCAAGACTGACTGACTGATCTTTCATTAGAGACGCGAGAATGAGCAGTTGAATGTCAGTTTATCTATCTGAGCAAGACTGACTGACTTATCTTTGATTAGAGACGCGAGAATGAGCAGTTGAATGTCAGTTTATCTATCTGAGCAAGACTGACTGACTGATCTTTGATTAGAGCCGCGAAAATGAGCAGCTGAATGTCAGTTTATCTATCTGAGCAAGACTGACTGACTGATCTTTCATTAGAGACGCGAGAATGAGCAGTTGAATGTCAGTTTATCTATCTGAGCAAGACTGACTGACTGATCTTTGATTAGAGCCGCGAAAATGAGTAGTTGAATGGCAGTTTATCTATCTGAGCAAGACTGACTGACTGATCTTTCATTAGAGACGCGAGAATGAGCAGTTGAATGTCAGTTTATCTATCTGAGCAAGACTGACTGACTGATCTTTGATTAGAGACGCGAGAATGAGCAGTTGAATGTCAGTTTATCTATCTGAGCAAGACTGACTGACTGATCTTTGATTAGAGCCGCGAAAATGAGCAGTTGAATGTCAGTTTATCTATCTGAGCAAGACTGACTGACTGATCTTTCATTAGAGACGCGAGAATGAGCAGTTGAATGTCAGTTTATCTATCTGAGCAAGACTGACTGACTGATTTTTGATTAGAGCCGCGAAAATGAGCAGTTGAATGGCAGTTTATCTATCTGAGCAAGACTGACTGACTGATCTTTGATTAGAGACGCGAGAATGAGCAGTTGAATGTCAGTTTATCTATCTGAGCAAGACTGACTGACTGATATTTGATTAGAGCGGTTGAATGTGAGTTTATCTATCTGAGCAAGACTGACTGACTGATATTTGATTAGAGCGGTTGAATGTGAGTTTATCTATCTGAGCAAGACTGACTGACTGATATTTGATTAGAGCGGTTGAATGTGAGTTTATCTATCTGAGCAAGACTGACTGACTGATATTTGATTAGAGCGGTTGAATGTGAGTTTATCTATCTGAGCAAGACTGACTGACTGATATTTGATTAGAGCGGTTGAATGTGAGTTTTACTATCTGAGCAAGACTGACTGACTGATATTTGATTAGAGCGGTTGAATGTGAGTTTACCATCCACATTAGCTGTAATTTCAGGTTACCAAGTTTTTTTAACTTTATTGAAGATACAAAAATACACAATTTAAGAAACCATAATTTATTGAAGAAACTTTAAAAAGCGTGTATAAGTGCTCGAAGTACGGCGATAGAGATCACCAGTCATCACGTTGGCACGTAATAATAATCGTCGGTAAAACGCGGGTGTACCGAGTGTGAAGTGTAACTTACATTTCACAGTTCGTACTCAAAACACCTCTAACACACCCTAGGGGATTCTTGTCGTGACGATGTATGTTTAATTTTTTATTTTTACATAATCCATTACAGTTTCTACCGAATTACAAGATTTTTAGTTTACAAAATAATATTTGAAATAATCTAAGAATAAAGCCCAAGCAACTAGAAATAGAACTCAAGCAAAGTATCTCTGAATTCGTCCGTACATTAGACTTTGGCCTTCCACGAGGAGAAATCACAGGCGGGCGTGCGCCTAGATAAGACTTTCGCTGCACCGTGACTTATTTGCATACCGACTACAAATCTGATTCGTGTATATACTGGGTGTTAAGATGAAGTCGCGGAAGCCGGAAACTGACGATAGTACTCGTCCACACGAACAACTTTTCCTATGGAGCCAACCATCGAATCGCGAAATAAAAACAGATGTTTCATAGAAAAGTTACATAGCTAACCAACCAGAATGTATGAAACATCAGATTTTTTTCTTGATTACTCAATTTTTTTTCACGGGTAGTTGTTCGTATAAGCGAGTACTATCGCCAGTTTTCAGCTTCTGCAACTTCATCTGAACATAGCTGTATATAGCTGATAGCCGTCGATAGTGTGCGCGAGGGTGAAGGTATGGTACCTTTGAGGATGCATTTTCTGAGAGCTAAACCCAAGATTACACACTAAGCGCAGTGATTGTTGGGTTATTCGACGCTTGAGTATCACTTATAGAGATTTTTCAAATCTGAAACTGGCTTAAAGTAATTTAATGATTGAGTTTGTTAAACTGATGTTTTGGTTCTTAGTTAAAAATTCATACAATGCCTTAAAGCTGATACCAGTGTACAAACGAGCCATCTATCCATCCATCCATCAGCCCGTATTCGTCCACTGCTGGACATAGGCCTCCCCAATATTACGCCACTCTTGGCGGTCCTCAGTCATCCTCATCCAGCCGCCACCCGCAGCGTCCTTCAGATCGTCAGTCCAGCGGGCACGAGGGCAGCCTACGCTGCGCTTTGCTGTACGTGGTCTCCATTCCAATGCTTTACGGCCCTAACGGTTATCATGTCGGCGACAGATATGGCCAGTCCACTGCCACTTCAACTTACTGATTCGGCAGGCTATGCCGGTCACCTTCGATTTCTGACGCATATCTTCGTTTCGGATTTTATCCATCAGAGATATCCCAAGCATAGCCCGCTCTATAGCTCGTTGAGTGACCTTAAATCGGCGAATCAAGCCTTTGGAGAAGTAAAAATATCGAAGCCATAACATCCTTAAGTTTTACGGTACAATCAACAAAAGAGATAAGTAAGCAGGTCCAGCGCAAACACTTTGATCCTAAGATCTGTGGACGAGTGATAGATGAAATGTACAATATTTGATCTATAGTGCGTGTATTTATGTATTTATTTCAGCTTGTCACGGACCTCTCTGTAAAGCTTGTGGACACTAGCGGCGACCGGCGAGCTGGCTCTTATCGAGACCAGCGTATAAGTCTTGCCATACAGAGAGGTAATGTGGCAAGTATTTTGGGCACAATCCCGCAGGGCAGTGATCTAGAGGCAATTTTCTTTTTACAATTATTTCTTTAGGATTATTTTTGTATTAATTATTGTCTTTCACGTATTTGTCTTTGTAAATGGTTATAGTATTGTAATGCCTAATTAATTAAATTAAATTAGTAATTTATGTATTGACCATATATTTCTCATGTCATCTATCACTCTGCTGTGGGTCTTAGGATCAAAGTGTTTTGGTTGGGTCTGGTTATGTACCTAAAAGATGATGAAGTCAATTTCCATAGCTTAATTTCTAAAAGTTTTTTTTAAATTTTTTTTCAGAGAACATACGCCATTTTATGACATAGTTTTCATTATTTTGGTATATAAATCAACCATTATTCTTTTATGATTTTATAAATATTTATTTTATAAGAATTTTAGTCATTATACTGATTGTGATGTGTGATTGCTTGTAAAAAAGTGGTCTGTCTCTGTCTGTCAACTCATCTGTCATCCAACTGCCAAATCAGTCGGAAGTAAATTATTGTAAACTTATATTGATAGCAAAGGACACATTTCTAAACAGCCATTACTCAAATGACGTCACACAAAGGCAAATGGAAGTTGCAGCTTTTTCGTAAAAATATCCATCATCATGAGGTTTTTTAGATCACAAGTTCTAAACTACGGTTTATTAAACCTAAATATCGAAATGGTTTTCGAATTAACATACCTTAACATAATTTAATCTTAGCGAATTGATATACTGAAATCATTGCATCGACATCGATGTGTTTGCAGCTAGGTACAAAACCATGCGATTTAGTCTCTCACGCATCTCACCTACTATTAATGAGGCATACCTAATACTATAATAAAGCTTCTAACTTAGTTCCAACTTAGGTGAAGTTCAAGCTGGTTCAAGTTCAACAAGTCAAGTTAAGCGTAGAAGGCAAGCTCAGACAAAGTTTGATTTCATAAGGTATATTATAATAACGTCTAAGGTTATAAGGTTAATAAGTTATCTTGGTCTATCTAATAACGAAGTTCTGTGCTGAGCTAATTGTGACTTATGATATCTAACTTAATATAAGTAACCACTTTGTATAACTTGTAAAGTCCCATAATATGTAACTTGCATATGAAATGTTAATTGTTCGCAATCTGAAGCTGAAATTCAGCGAGACAAATGTCCATACAAACTCAGAAACGCTGTGAGCGCGGTGCTGAAACACTCCTACCAGTGACGCCAGTGCCCGTCACCAGTCTGGTTTATATAAGGGCCAGGAATTCCCATGGCTTAATTTTTAATTTTCCTTCTTTTTAGGACATAGTTTTCATTATTTTGGTATATAAATTAACCATAATTTTTTTATTATTTTTAAACAATTGTCCGATATCACGTCACTTGAGAATTTTAGATATTATACTGATTGTGATGTGTGATTGCTTATAAAAAAGTGGTCTGTCTCTGTCTGTCTACTCATCGTCACCCAGCTGTTAAATTAGTCGGAAGAAAATTATTATTTATTTATCTTGATAGCAAAGCACACTTTTCTAAACAGCCATTACTCAAGTGACCTCACACGAAGGCAAATAGCAGTTGCAGCTTTTTGGAAAAATATTTATCATTATGAGGTTTTTTAGACCACAAGTTCTAAAATACGGCTTATTAAACCTAAATCTCGAAATAGTTTTCGAATTAATTTCGAAAGGCATTAGGAACGCTGTTATTCTGCCACCACCATTAATAGAAAAAAAAAACATACTTAATGAACTTACTATTTACTTTAACCTAAACATATTCAATAAAATCAGCGTACAGTCAAAATATTAAAACAGAAAAATAATAAAACATTATTGTAATAGAATTAAATATTAATTTTGAGTGGTAATATAGTTATCATGCAGTGGTTGCGAACTTTGCGGGCCACATCAAAGTGGTTCATGGGCCGCATGCGGTCCGCGGGCCGTCGGTTGCCGACACCTGGTGTAAACAATGGTGTACATATTTCCCCCAGCTGCGCCCGCTCTACATGCTGAAGTGGGACCGGAGGTAGAGGCATTCTCAAATCAAAGGCGTATGTAAATAAACCGCTCTTCAGGATCTCCCTAAAAACCCCACCTAACACTTGGTTTCAATTACCCCGCGTCCTCTTTTCCGAGGCAACAGTAACATTCTATTGACAAACTACACGTTTAAACGTACATTTCCATGAAAGTTAAATATTCAGTGGTAAACAGAAACTACTATACTTGTAAATTAAACCTCTACAGTGTTTGACCAGAGCGTTAACCGGTGCGCTAACGGGGTCCCCAGTTGGGGCAACTAAGCTTAAGAGCAGCTTTAGCAGCTTTTTTTATTACCCGTCCAGCACAATAAGTCTAATGGCAAAGACCTTATTTGATTTTCATAGAGGCGATTATTTGTTGGCTCTTTGCCCTCTTGTTCTTGGACGCGTAATACTAGTGATCACGCAGCGAAACAACAAATTGGTGTGTTTTTGGCTAATACTGAAATATTTTGTAGGGAAAAAAATGTTGGATTTAGGTAACATCCCTTCATATTTCTATTACTTATTTAACAAAAAAAAACCAAGTTGATCTCTTAACCGCGTTTTTGAAACGAACGTTTGAAAACCAAAAAAAAAAAGGGTGGTATAGTGCGCGCCAATCTTTTAGTCGCCTCTGAGTGAGCTACGAGTGCAAGCTTGCGCAGGTACAGTCAAGGAAATAATAATATCAACGGTTGATTATTAAATGTTTACTAAAAGTGGGAAGGTGTCCTTGTTGTCTACTTATTTAATTATTTATTTATTATTTTACTGCAATCGTAACTATATAAATAAAATGCATTAATATAAACACCATTTTCTTACATTGTCGCCTTAAAACGCTTAACGTCCGCGAGGCATAACAACAAGAATAAACTGTAACAAACTAAATCAACAAAACTTTAATAAACTAAATCAACAAATAAAGGCAACAAAAACAATAAACTATAACAAACAGATTCAACGATAAACTTAACGAATCATAGATTTTTTTCCTCGTAGGTACTTTTCATGCAACGCGCGCGTGTGTAGTGTACGGACGTAGCACTAACACTAACGCATAGTGTTGACACCTGCTGAACGGCGAGCGGGGGGTTTGGTGCGGCACGCAGGCGGGTGTGCTCCGCGCCCTCGCTCCTGTAACGTCCCCCTGACACCGTAAAACGGCTAATGCGTCGATTCTTGGGGCTAGCTTCAGAGGCGACTAAAAGATTGGCGCGCACTGTAAACATTTTTTTTTCTACAAAAGTGGAAATCTTAAAACATTGTTTATAGGTGGAATCCCTAGATAAAAGATCGATAAATCAAATATATTTTCTTCAATATGAGGTGAGTATCTTCCAATGAAACCTGGTGTTGTTGATGTTCTAGCGTCAGGTGTCCCGTTAACAACCTCTGTGGTGTAGTGGTTCGAGTACTCCAGAGGTCGCGGGTTCAAATCATCACGTTGTGACGTATTAAGGGCCTTACTATTGCCAAATAGGTACCTTCTAAAGCCTACTCCTCGTTTATGGCCAAACCAAAAATAATGAAAAAATGTATTATGAATAATCAACTCTTAGACAACATATGCAACAGTTTTCTTTTTCATACCACCAAAACTTCTACATTAATTTTTTTTTTACTGAATGGTGTTTTTTGACCTCAAATTCCCTACTGCTCCTGAGTTGCTTGGCCGATTGAATTTATCTATGCTTTGATAAATAGATAAACTTTATAGCTATAAACATAACATAAGATTATTCAATCGAGTAATCACGTCCAAGTGAAAAGTATAATTTTCCCCTATTTCGCTCTATCAAGGACGCAGCGGGCGTCGTAACAGCCACCATGCATTGCGCGCTGATATGAACGTTATTTCAATGTCGTTTCCGTTGATATTTGTAGTGACAAATATCGAGCTGCTAATTTGGCGATGGTAATCGCCTTAATCGTCGCTGAAACGTGGTTATATGAGTGTGTGTGTACAGTCTACACTCGGAAAACACCTCTGATATCCCCTCGGGGATTCATGTCGTGACGATGTATATTTCATTAAATTTAACCAAAATAATTAAATTATCGCAGTGTAATAAGAGTTGTGATGAAAGGTCAGGAAGTTCAAGGTTGTGGCTCGCTTAATTAAATTTATTTTAATTAAACAACCGAATTCTAAATCTCAGAGTAGCCCCGTAATTTGAGCCTTTCTTTTTCTTGTTGCTAATTAACCCGTGAAATGTATTCGAGCTGCGATCTCGCCTCTTTAGCAATAATAAGAACTCAATATATTAATAGACAGATCTCTCTGGAAATCGTTTTTAGGGTTCCGTAACCAAAGGGTAACCAACGGGACCCTATTACTAAGACTCCGCCCGTCCGTCTGTCTGTCCATCTGTCACCAGGCTGTATTTCATGAACCGTGATAGTTAGACAGTTGAAATTTTCACAGATGACGTATTTCTGTTACCGCTATAACAAAAAAACAGAATAAAATTAATATTTAAGGGGGCTCCCATACAACAGACATGTTTTTTTTGCCGTTTTTACAGATAATGGTACGGAACCCTTCGTGCGTGAGTCCGACTCGCACTTGGCCGGTTTTTTTGCATTTTCATAACATTAATTCATGACCCACTAGACACTTTTGTCACATAAAACGTTATTTGTTACCCATCTGTAGAATAATAAGTGTGATATCTCTATACCCATCTGTAATCAAAACGACAAAATTCAAAATTCAAAAAGTTCATTTTGCAAAGTAGGTATATATAATACACGTTTCACAAGTCAAATTTTAATCTTATAAAAATATATGTAATAAAATAATAAATGTACATGAACTACTTAGATCAAATGTTTATTTAATTTATGTAGCAATATATATACGATTAAAATTATAGGTAAAATATTATTATACAAGGTGAAATCCAATCAACCGCCCGAACCCATACCGGAGACCCGGCCAGGGACCAACAAGGTTCAATGATCACCAACCGAGCCCCCAGCACGAATCCAGGCGGCCGACCAAATCCCATCCTATATACTACATAGTAATAGGTTACATATATAAATACATGCCTACCTCCGCCCATTCGATTAGTCTTGCTAAGAAGAACGGGCAAGAAACTTGGCAAGATCATGTCTTTTTTTTAACATAAACTTAAACTATACATTGAATTACTTATATCTACTTTAACCAAGGGATAAGAAAATACAAGACAGCAGGAATTCAGGTTAATGAAAAAAGAAAAACATATATATCTTTGCCTACCTGTCTCATATAGTCTATTTCCTTTTACAGTCTGTAATTAATTAATGTTAACTCTTAAGAGGAATCAAAAGTTAGGAAATTATATTAATTAATTAAATTATTACCTACTATCATTAAAATCAGTATCACTATAACACCATGCTTCACCATCATCCAAATATTCATTTATTTTATAATATGCCTTTTTCAGTAGGCAATAATTCTAGGAATTTGTGTGAAAAGGTTATGTTTGCTTTGACAAGGTTTTACAGGGTTTCAGAATTTAATTTACGCGTGCCTTGATATTAAGGCGATACCAAAAAAGGGGGGGCTTTTTCGAATCCCTTTACTCCACTATAACGTCATCTACGTATTTCATTTTTGGATAAATGTTTATTGAGTACTTGTTTTCTTGTTTAATTGATCTGTGTTATTTAATAATTTAAAATAAAAATATGATTTATATAAGGCCGCCAGCCTTTTGGGCACCCTTCCTAACGACGGCAGCGATCTGGCCAGTATTTTCTATATATTGTAATTATTTTAGGTTTACTTTGTTGGATTTTTTACTTTTAGGTCATCTTTAGTTAAGTTTTTAATGTTATTTAAGTTTTTAATGTTATTGAAGTTTTTAGTTAAGTTTATTTATATACATAATTCTTGTTTTATTATCATTTCATTGCAGTTACCTATTTTTAAGTAGCCAAAACTAAAAAATGTCTATATCTCGAAATCTATTGAACTTTGCACTAAAGTAAATTCAGTCGAAAATGCTTAAATCACATCTTTATCATCCCTGATAATATTTACATCGATGCCCCAAACACTCTGTATAACACCTATTGAGCACCGCATCTGTCCACAACCGACTCTATGTAATCCCGTCCTTTATAAACCGCATAATGAGTGGTTCACCGATACACGCGGCGAGTCACGTGCTCATCCAGACCTTCTAGGGATTAACCTCTATCTGTATCTCTATGTATCTATACCACATCTTACATAGAGAGGAACCTAGCTATCGAAGAGTAGACTAAGTGCTGAAGTTGTTGCGTATATCAAGTTGACTTGATAAGGCTTTCAAGTTTGTTTCTGCTTTAGAATGTATTTATCTACTGAGTAAAGCCGTTGTGTTTAGTTATAGGAGCTTCTTTATTATAGAAAGAAAGAAAGAAAATGAAATTTACTAGTCCTAAATAAAAACACGGAAAATTTTTAGAGTAAAAATAACTTAAAAAACTAAAGTCACTAGAAAACAATTATATAACCTACTACAAAATGTGACGAAAAGGGGCAAACTCAGCATCTGCTGTGAGCTGTCGAGCAGCAACACAGCGCTGGTTTTCGGCCTGTCCCTGTACATGCACTAAACATAAACATAAATCTTTTGCATCATCACCATCATCAATAAATAAATATAAATATAAATCTATATTATTTAATTTCATTTAAAATTTAATAAACTCATAAAATTTATTGCGAATTATAACGTTGTTATGTATACAGATTGAAAATAACTTTAAGTATACAAGGTAACATAAATTTATCCACCCAAATTCATACTGGATAGTAAGTAATCAGTATCACGTATCGATAACACTTTTTGCTTATTTCCCAAAATAAAATGTTGACCTCCCATAGTAATTGACTCGGAGCTGAGCTTGTGTTTGTAGGGAACACAAAAAAAATTTAGGGTCATCGAATCTTGAAACTGATCAGTTACAAAGTTGTCAGTATGAATATGGCTAAATAAATGAATGTCATGTTGTATATTAAATAAAAGCTATGGAAATCAGGGGTGAATAAACTTTGCTGTCATTAAGGTAACGAAAAGATCCTTAAACGGCTACCAAATGTATTAGCCTAAGTATATTTAAGGAAATACTAATTAGGTACATAATGCCGTTTTAAGTGCTCAGTTTAAGTGATTTGCGTGTAAAAAAGATGTTAAGCACAAGTCGTATAAACTGAGTATGGGTTCCCTCAATACCGATATCATATGCTTGCTTTATTTTATCTACACTCATATCGTAAAATCCTGATTATGAAATCAAAAATAGTGCACAATGACAATGTTTTACTGCTTTTTGTTTGTTTAGAGTTTTATTCTGGACAGCATATTATACTCAGCAACAATAATGGCAAACAATCAAAACGAACTAGTAAAATCAACCAAGATTGGAAAATAGGTAGGTAACCAATTTACTAAATGAATAAAATAAAAATAAAATAGCCGTTATTACAGGGAATACCAAAGAGTGTTATATACAGTTATATATGTTCTAGTTATCTTTTATATTATGTCTCTGGTCTCTGTGTGCCTTTTGGCAAAGGTCTCGTCCAACTCTTTCCATTGGACAAATTCAAATTCAAATTCAAATAGTTTATTTTGCATAGCAGGTATAGATATATACACTTTTTATACGTCAAATTTAATCTAATAAAGAAAATATATGTAATAAAATGATAAATGTACATGAACTAAATTAAAGGTTTATTTAATTTATGTAGCAATATATTTACGATTAAAATTATAGGTAAAATATATATTATACAAGGTAAAATCCAATCAGCCGCCCGAACCCATACCGGAGACCCGGCCAGGGACCAAGAACAAGGTTCAATGATCACCAACCGAGCCCTCAGCACGAATCTAGGCGGCCGACCAAATCCCATCCTACATACTACATACTAATAGGTTACATATATAAATACATGCCTACCTCCGCCCATTCGATTAGTCTTGCTAAGAAGAAGGGCAAGAAACTTAGCTCTATCCATTGCCACCCTTGTCCAGAATGTTCCCAGGGTGTAACGGATTTCTTCCTCCCATCTTGTTATCTGGCGTCCTATTTTTCGTTTGCCATCTCGGGGTACCAAATCGTTACACGCTTGCTTCACTTTTCCAGCCTGCATCTCAGTAGGTGCCTCGTCCATCTCCATTTTAATTGGTCGACTCGTGTGAGTATGTCTGTTAACCAATTGCATGAGTGTAAATAAAGTAGTGTATGAAACTGCAAATAATTAGGTATTAAAAAACTCGTGTATACTATTAAAAAACTCGCCTAGGGCTTGTTTTTTAAACTCACACTCTTAACCCCTTTACGTGCCAGTTTCATAAACTACTGTATTTAACGCATAATGAGGTTATTGTTATTATGTGCATAGGCGAGCTTTATGCTAGTTAGCATTTTCTTACAGCAAACTTTTGGCGATGTGGAACTTGTCAAGGGTAATGCTTCGATCAGAAAACAGTTTTATGACTAGGTATATTAAAATACAATTGATTTAAACTAAAAATATTATAAAATACATAAACAGGTGACTTATAAATAAATACATATACTACCTCTATATCCCAATAATAATACATACACTTATAAATATAAATATATAAACACAAATAGTATTTACGAGAGTAGTATTTATTTATGCTTGTCCATTACAGTGACTATAAAGTGTCAATAAGAACTAGGATGAAGGGCGCTTACCAAGTAATAGGGAGAATGAAAGTGTGCGAGGCTCAAAGAATGATACTACGCAACTGCCTCCAACCACACTCCCGGTACAGCTTCTCATGACGTCATACCGGAACACGATGAGTCGCTGGGCAGCATGTTTCCGTCAAGCCACGGCCGAAACCTATCACCAGTTAGTTTCAGTTTGTTTACTTCAGTTCAGTCTATTTTGTTAGGGTTCCGTACCCAAAAGGTAACCAACGAGACCCTATTACTAAGACTCCGCTGTCCGTCTGTCCGTCTGTCACCAGGCTGTATCTCATGAACCGTGATAGTTAGACAGTTGAAATTTTCACAGATGATCTATTTTTGTTGCTAAATAATAATTTTTAATACTAAAAAACAGAATAAAATAGATAAATTTAAGGTGGCTCCCATACAACAAACGTGATTTTTTTGCCGTTTTTATAGATAATCCGACTCGCACTTGGCCGGTTTTCTTAAATGCGACAGACAGGCAATGGGACTGCGTTGTAAACTTCACTATATTCCATTTCTTACGGAACCAGAAAACTATCCCCACAAGTATCGACTTAAAAGACAATCTGACCCCAAAGATCTCCAATGACCTTTAGCTAGCTTTGTTGTGTGTCCATGGTAAACTGTGACCTTAAACCCTGGAGGCCACAGATTCTCTTAACCAACCGCCCGAATTCATCCTGGAAACTCGGTTAGTGATCAGGAACAAGGTTCAATTAATAATTTTCTTTGAAATCACAAAAAGAAAACCATTTAACGTGGACTAGTTCATATACAAATCCTAGTATAGGATATACGGAAGCAAAACATTTTTTTTTTCGATTTTCGCCTAGCTGGTTATTAAACATTGTTCCTGCGCACTAACCGAGTCTCCAGTATAAATCCGGGCGGTTGATTTAATTTCACCTTGTAGAATAAGTCCTAAAGCACACGTAAAATAAGTTTCATTACTTTTGAATTCCTTTAACCCGTACTGACTTGCGTGGAAACATGTAAGAATTTTACTTTCTCCCATAGTACTTATGACAAAATTAAGTCTACTTAATGAGGGATTTTCTTTTCTTTTTTTTTTTACTCTTCCCTAGTCGCTGGATAGATGGCGCTGAACTTGGTAAGTTACTGCAAGGAACGGAACGTCACATAATTTTTTGATTATTGCACTTGGATGTAATTTTGAGATCGTAAAACGAAACGTACATAAAAAAGTAATTAATGTCATTGTCACATCACATCACAATGACATTTTGAAAATAAATAAATAATAACAACAAGGAAAAAGAAAAAAAAATATTTAGTAGTCTTTTTATGAGTTTTCTACGCCGGAAAGAAAATGTCCCAAGAGAAAAATAAGAGAAGTCTGTGCCTTGTGGATTTGTATAAAAATGGAGGCATACATCTTTTTCCTAAAGATGAAAGTCGTAAAGCGCAATGAGTACAAGCCATGGTACATTTTAAACCAGCCCTCCTATTCTGTATCTTTAGTTGCCAACTGTACTAGGTGCCTATCATCAAAAACATAGATAAAAACTGAAATTTCAAAATTGCCTTTAGTGGGTATTGAACTATTAACGAACTGTGTCGTCACTTCAAGTGCGAACATATCCCTGGGAAATCGGAATTCGATGGTACTAGTGAAGGCAACTAGAGATACATAATAGGCCCGCTGGACAGACCATAACAAAGCATTCGCACATAATATGCTCAGCACACATGTCATAAACCAACGAGCGTACAGTGCCACCATCTTATCTGTAGAATGAACTAGCTTTTTCCGGGTCTGTCATTGGCCAACATTCAATATTATCCAATCAGATATGCTAGTTCCATCATTTTCATTCTACAGATAAATTGGTACACCTGTATGTGACGTGACGTGACGCAATGATTTTTTTTTCCAATCGCTTTGGCTTTGGCACCTAGTAACGTAGCCAGTTCAACGCCATCTACAGAGTTCTTGGAAACTATGTTTTTTTTTAATACTCAAAAAGAAAACTTCTCATTATAGTTGGGCAGTATTCGGTTTACAACTATTCCAAGCTAACGAACGATATATTTTGCTTTGAATTTACACTTTGTTGCCATAAGTTACGGTTATACATTATGAATCGTATTTCCAAAAATATGCAAATATTCAAACGGAAGCCTCTGTGACACCCCGTCGGAGATTCATGTCGTTACGATGTCTACTGTAAATTTAATCAGATAAAACCAAAATGTTAAAATATCCGAAATCGAATCTTAATTAAACTTTGTAAGCTAATGACATGCACAATCAATGTGTACTATGTCGCCTCTAACTTCTAATCAAGATCTCTTTATAAGGTAGTGGAAGCCATTTTGTTTTTGTTTAGGCTTAATTATTGTACTGTGAAACAGCGGGAGGTGCTATGTTGTAATTACAGACGGAATTAGAGTGCTCGCAAACCTCGACCTGTGCTAAAGAAAAATAATGTGGTTTTCTCTTATAATGACGCCTTTCAAGAATAAAATTAAAGGATTTACTTGGGAACTGAAATGCAACTGGCGAAAAATATGTTAATTTATTAGTCTTCTTACAAAAATGATATAAAAAGGATTTACTTTGGGAGCTGAAATGCAATTGGCGTAAAATATATTAAGTCTTCTTACAAAAATAAAATTAAAATGATTTACTTGGGAGCTGAAATGCAATTGGCGTAAAATATGTTAATAGTCTTCTTACAAAAACAAAATTAAAAGAATTTACTTGGGAGCCAAAATGCAACTGGCGTAAAATATATTAAGTCTTCTTACAAAAATAAAATTAAAAGGATTTACTTGGGAGCCAAAATGCAACTGGCGTAAAATATAATTAAGTCTTCTTACAAAAATAAAATTAAAAGGATTTACTTTGGAGCCAAAATGCAACTGGCGTAAAATATATTAAGTCTTCTTACAAAAATAAAATTAAAAGGATTTAATTCGGAGCTGAAATGCAATTGGCGTAAAATATGTTAATAATCTTCTTACAAAAATAAAATTTACATTCTTACAAAAATGTGAATGTAAATGAAATACGAATATATAGTATCACTTTTACTTACTGATTTCAGTACCTACATACCAAGTGTTCGCGCCACTTCTTGTGGCTCTCATACTGCGGGGTAGTTGTGAATTAATATTTTCAACTGTCATTTTCGCTGCATCTCCACCCGCTTAGTTTTGGACGCAAATCAATCAGTCGTCAATCAGAAGCCTTTCACGCCGGAGGTCTACGCTGATTGCCATTCGACTAGGTCCTACCTAGACCCTACCGCCCGCCATTTTGAGATCGCACCCGCTGTGCGCCTCATTTTCATCTATTACTATTACGAAGAAGATTAGCCGAGAAGAGCGCAACCAGGCACGAAGAGGAAGAAGAAAACCATCTTGGAGAACACCAGAGACTTGGTGGCTCAGGCGAAGCGTGGTTTGTGGTGCATGCAGCTCCTTCCCAAGGTCAGATCTTTCATCTTCACCAATTTTCTCTTCACTTCCCGCTATTTTTAAAACCTATGGTGATACAAAGCACTGCCGTCACATCGCGTGCTCATTTTTTGGCCATTCGAGCCGGATCTAGATCCATTTTAGGCCCTTTGATCTGCGATCTATAACCATTTTTTGGTATTTCCAACCGCTATCTTCATGTTCTTTGTCTAAAGAACACGTGAATTCCGCTCTAATTTTCACTCTGCCCGCAGTATTACCCCGCATTCCCGCTCTTATTTGCATTATCTATGCATTAAAACCCCGCATTCGTCAAAATATTAGTGATTCCATTTCCTATATACTGGAAATTATAAATTATCTACAGTGAAATACGCCATTCTGTTAATTTATCCGCTGCGATTATACCATTTGATCATTTCACAGAAAATATTATCTGCCTACCTGCTAATTCTTAATATTATCGAGAGGTACTCGTACACAGGTTCGTCCGCCGCCCGTGTTATCTCTAACTCATTAGCATTATTCTATGTTGTAGTCAGTATAAAACTTTCAATAGTTCTGGTACTTGCCTAACTTTGTACTATATAACATGCCAAATTCCGCAGAAGCTGCAAAATTAAAGATGTCGTATAGTTTAAAGAAGCTTAAAAATAAAAGGCAAGAATTGTTTAATCGCCTTCAGAGAGTTTATGACTTTTCTAAAACCGCTTTAGAGGATGTTTCTTCGGCAGAATTGTTTATGGCCAATGTCGAAACTTTGGATACTGTACGCTCAGAAATTCATGTAATCATAGATGAAATTAATGACACAGAGGTATTGATAAATCCTAATTTTGAACCAAATTATCAAAGTTGGTCAGCTTTTGAGGATCTTTACTCCCATTGCAAATACATCAACCGGAAGTTATCACATTCTTCGAAATCGGCTGACTCTAAAGTTAAAGCTCCACTTGACATGGAATGTCCCAAAAAACCTACTATCAAGCTTCCAAAACTGGAACTCGTTGGTTTTTCTGGTGAAGCTACTATGTGGCCAACATTCTATGAAACATTTAAAACCACGATTCACGATAATCCGGACTTGACCGACAACGAACGAGTACAATACCTGATGGGTAAACTTTCTGGCCGGGCACTTTCGATTTGTTCTGGAATCACACCGAACGCAACTAACTACGACATAATCTGGAAAACACTCGTTTCTACTTTTCAAGACTCGCGTAGTTTAGCCACTACTTATTTGGATCAAATGTTTGAATTTCGCCCTTTAACTACCGCTAGTTCAAAAAACTTGGACTTGTTTTTAGACAAGTTCTGTTCCGCTGTTTCGTGTTTAAAATCGCTGAATATTAAAGATCTTTCGGATTTTATCCTTATGTATTTGGCCCTTAAAAAACTTGATGTTGAAACCGCTCGTTCATTTGAAATGTTTAAACGTGGTTCCGATTTACCCCATTATGATGAATTAATATCATTTTTACGGGAACAAACTAAGATACTGAACCGCACTGCACCCGCAATTACCGCTCCCGCTCCGAACCGCTCCGTTAATAATAATAACAACAAAACCGGGTACAGTACCAAGTCAACCCATGCTTTTGTCTCCGCTTCGACCAATAATAATTGTTGTCCGCTATGTAAACAATTAAAACACTATAATTTATATAAGTGTCCCGAATTTGTGAAACTAGATATCGAGAAAAGATTTCAGTTCATCAAATCTAATAACGGTTGCACCAATTGTTTAAGTATTACGCATAACAATTCCGCTTGTAAATCGTCTTATAATTGCCGCCATTGTAATTGTAAACACCATTCGATGTTGTGCCGCAAACAAAATGTGATGAATACTCACACCGCGCTTGGTCAAAATATTACCGTGTCTCCACGCACACATACGCAATCTTCGAGGTTGGTGGATCCTGCCGTATCGGCGACTAACACAGAACATATGACTAATGATTCTCAATCCGTACCAACTGCGAGTAATAATATTTCTTTATGTAACTTACAGCCTAACTCGCAGCGTAATGAAACATGCCTTTTAGGTACAATTCAAGTGATCGTGAAAGATTCTAACGGTATGTCAGTCCGTCTACGTGCGCTCTGCGACCCTGCGTCACAATCCAGTTTTTCGACGGTTTCCTGTTGTGAGAAGCTTAACTTAAAATATGAGAAAATTCCCCGCGCTTTTGTTAAGGGCATCGGCTCTTCATCAAACCCAATTAAGGGTGCGACAAACCTTAAATTGTTTTCACGATTTGATGATTCGGTTTCAATTTCGCTTGACACTTATGTAATCGACCGTATTACCGACAACTTACCATCGGTGCAGGTCGATTTGTCTACGCTTTCATATTTAAAAGGTATCACACTTGCTGATGAAACCTTTTACTTACCGGGCGAGATTGATATTCTTATCGGTGCATCTTTATTCGCGGATATCTTGTTATCAGGCCGCGTCTCTGGTCCCCCGGGTACGCCGACGGGATTTCAGACCATCTTCGGTTTTACGCTAATTGGTAATACGCCTGTTTACCAAAATACCGCATGTTCAATTTCGTTATGCTCTTATATGGAGATTGAACCGCCAATAGATTTTATTTTACAAAAATTTTGGCAATTAGAAGAGGTGCATTGTGAACCTGCTTCTAGTCCCGCAAATGATGAATGTGAAAAATTATTTATTAACAATGTGTCACGTGACCCCGCTGGTCGCTATTCGGTTTCTTTACCGTTCGCACGGAATCCTAACATACTAGGAAACTCGTACCATCACGCAAAAAAGTGTTTTATGTCTCTTGAGCGTAGGTTTGTTTCTAACGCAGATTTACGTTCCGAGTATAACAATATAATAAATGAATACCTAACTAAAGGTTACATATCCCCGCTTCATAATGATGACCAATTATCTCTTGGTTATTATATTCCGCATCATCCCGTAGTGCGTGTTGATAAATCAACGACAAAGGTGCGTATTTGTATGAATGCCAGTACTAAGACTGACTCCGCTGATGGTACTCGTGTCTCATTAAATGACACGCTGCACACAGGTGCTAATTTGCAAAACGATTTGTTTTTAATTTTACTTGACTTCCGCTTGTATGAAATCGCTTTTACCTCGGATATCAAACAAATGTTCTTACAAGTTTTGGTTAACGCCGATGATCGCAAATTTCAAAAGTTTTTATACCGCTTTGACACGTGTTCACCGCTTATCGCTTATCAGTTCAATCGCGTCTGCTTTGGACTACGTAGTAGCCCTTTCCTTGCGATGAGAGTAGTCAGGAAACTCTGTGAGGATGGGAGTTCAGCGTACCCGCTCGCCGCTACTGTAGCCGCACGAAACTGTTACATGGACGACATCTGCTATAGCACGCCCACCGTGCAGGGCTCCTTACAGCTCAGAGATGAGCTGGTAGGATTGCTTAAGGCCGGTGGCTTTGAGCTCGTCAAGTGGTCTAGTAACTGTCAACAGTTACTTGATACACTGCCTGATACTCACCGCTTAAATTCTAGTAAGAATTTTGAAGAACAAACTCAAACTCTTAAAGTTCTTGGCTTACAGTGGTCGCCTGATTCTGACGAGTTCTCTTTTACTGTATCGCTAGATAGTCGCCCATGTACTAAACGCAATGTTTTGTCCGTGATAGCACGTCAGTACGACGTCCTCGGCTTTACCGCTCCTGTGATCTTGTACGCAAAATTACTCTTGCAGAAAATCTGTATTTTAAAATTAGACTGGGATGAAACACTACCCTCTGATATTGCGCAGATTTGGCAAAACTATTTGAAGGAGCTACCTGTTTTGCGGGATTTACGTATTAAACGCCACTTAGACGTGTTCCAAAATTCGAAAATTTCGATAATATCATTTGCAGACGCAAGTGAACGTGGATACGGATGTGTCGTATATATTAGAGTACAAGATGACTCAGACACTTGCACTAGCATTCGGCTGGTATGCGCAAAGTCAAAAGTCTGTCCGCTCAAGACCGTCAGTGTCGCCCGCCTTGAGCTTTGTGCCTCGTTACTCATGTCGAAATTAACTCGTCGTGTAGTTGACGCTTATAAAATACGTCACAATATTGAACGTATTTACTGTTTTACCGATTCTATGGTAACTTTATACTGGATACATTCCTCACCGCACAGGTTTAAAACCTTTGTCGCGACGCGTATAACAAAAATAATATCCGCTATTCCCGCTGAATGTTTTTACCATACAGCTGGTTCTCAAAACCCGAGCGACTGTCTTTCCCGTGGTCTCACTCCCACGCAGTTGATGAGTCACCCGCTCTGGTTCACTGGACCTGCTTGGCTTTATCTGGACGCTAAAGAGTGGCCAATCAAAACAATAGAATCAGCTTCTATTGAAGAAAACTTGCCGGAATCAAAAACAATTTCTCTTCCCGCTTTTAGTAATGAAGAACCGCATCCACTTCTTTCTCTTTCGGAAAGAATTTCGTCATGGCTTGTGCTTTTACACACAATCATTTACATCTACCGATTTTTACGTATTTTACCGCGCTCTAATATTTTTACCGCTACCGATATGGATTTCGCTGAAGTTGCATTGATTAAAGCTCTTCAAGCATTTTATTTTCTTGATGAAATAAAAAGATTAAAGTCAAATAAACTTTGTTCTCCCGCTTTAAATCGACTATCGCCATTTTTAGATAAAAATGGATTGTTACGCGTTGGTGGTCGACTTCGCAACACAGACATGACGTTCGATCAACAACACCCTGTGTTGTTACCTCGTAAAAATCATATTGTCGAATTGATTATCATTCATTATCATCGCAAAAATTGTCACACTGGACCAGTGGCTTTAATGTCAATAATCCGCCAAAAATTTTGGATACTTTCCTGTCGAAATATTGTTCGTCGCGTAATACATAGCTGCAATTATTGTTTTAAGGCGAAGCCGAGACAAACCTTCCCTTTCATGGCAGATTTACCATCATGCCGCGTTAATGAGGCTAAAGCTTTTGTCCACTGCGCTGTGGATTATTGTGGTCCTATCAGTATCACTCCGTATCGAAAACGTGGAGTCCGTCCCGTCAAATGTTACCTCTGCATATTTGTATGCCTGGTGACTCGTGCAGTTCACGTTGAATTGGCAACTGATCTTAGCACGAACACTTTTCTTTCCGCGTTCAAACGTTTTTTATCTAGACGTGGAGCAGTGTCTTTCGTATATTCAGATAATGCTACGAACTTTGTAGGCGCTAGAAATGCCCTCTCAGAAATTTACAATTTGACAAACTCCGAAGAATTTAAAACGTCTTTCGCGAATGAACTTGCCGATCATAGAATACAATGGAAATTTAATATTCCACGTAGCCCACATTTTGGGGGACATTATGAGATATATGTCAAAGGATTTAAGACGCATTTGCATAGAGTAGTAGGTACTCAACTGTTGACCTACGAAGAATTATTAACTGTAGTTACGCAAATAGAATGTGTCATAAATTCTCGTCCGCTTACGCTGCTGAGTGAAGATCCATCTGAACTTAGCGCGTTAACTCCTGCACATTTTCTGATGTCAACTCCTTTAAAAGAATTACCCGCTTGTAAGGTGGCTGATGAGCCAGTTAATTTATTACGTCGCTACGCGTTGCTTGATCAAATGGTAGAATCGTTCGCAAGGCGATGGAAGAATGATTATCTCCATCTTCTCCAGTCTAGAGGAAAATGGAATACACCTTCCAACCCAATCAAAATTGGATCTGTTGTCGTTGTAGTTACCGATAACACTCCACCGCTTCAATGGCCGCTCGGTGTTATGTATACCCTGGCAAAGATAATGTCATTAGGGTAGCTTCTGTCAAAACGACGACAGGTGTTTACAAACGACCTGTCGTGCGTCTTTGCCCTCTCCCATCTCAATAACTCCTTTCTTTGCCCCCGCTTCAAAATTTCGTTATTCTCTGTCTTATTTTTACTTTTCTATTCTTATTTTAAAACCAATGGTTTTAACGCCGGGGGCAAATGTTCGCGCCACTTCTTGTGGCTCTCATACTGCGGGGTAGTTGTGAATTAATATTTTCAACTGTCATTTTCGCTGCATCTCCACCCGCTTAGTTTTGGACGCAAATCAATCAGTCGTCAATCAGAAGCCTTTCACGCCGGAGGTCTACGCTGATTGCCATTCGACTAGGTCCTACCTAGACCCTACCGCCCGCCATTTTGAGATCGCACCCGCTGTGCGCCTCATTTTCATCTATTACTATTACGAAGAAGATTAGCCGAGAAGAGCGCAACCAGGCACGAAGAGGAAGAAGAAAACCATCTTGGAGAACACCAGAGACTTGGTGGCTCAGGCGAAGCGTGGTTTGTGGTGCATGCAGCTCCTTCCCAAGGTCAGATCTTTCATCTTCACCAATTTTCTCTTCACTTCCCGCTATTTTTAAAACCTATGGTGATACAAAGCACTGCCGTCACATCGCGTGCTCACCAAGTAAAAAATGACTATTTTCGTGTGTTTATGTTGGAAATTTATTTAATACGGTCATAACCTTTGGGCATTCCCTCCAACCTTTGGACATTCCCTCGGAAACACCAGAACCCGACATGAATCGAATATGGAACCTCAAGCGTGTATATTTATTTGTACACGTATTCGCACTGGCTGGCACACGGGTGTAATTCGTTGCGTGACCTTCTCACCGCCAGTTGTAGCTCAAAGACGGCGAGGTCATCGACCCGCGATGCAGATGCGGCGCGGAGGTTCACACGTCGAATACTACCTCCCACCTGAGGACGCGGTCTAAGGGGTGAGAGGCAGCGGGGCAAGACGCCTGTAATAAGTACGAGTATACCCGGATAGTTATAACCTAGATTTTTTTTAAAGAAGAGTAAATATTTAACCCTCAATACTTCTAACCGAATTAAAAAATGCAAATTAGAAAATGCCGAATTCTAGTATTTGACGAAGAATCGTCAAATAGCAAAATAGCGAGGGTTTAGAAACTGACAACGCCGTTGGTAAACGGCGGAATTTTAATATAAGCCTGCGACATCTCGAACGTATCAACTTTCAGGTATTGAATCAGAAATACCCACATAAATAATCGTGTCAAAGTTACAAAGTATGACAAAAAGCCATTTTCTGGCAACGACACTACCAGCCGCACTACCAGTAGTGTCGTTGCCAAATGAACGACACTACCGCGCCTACTTTGGATCAAATTGTACAGTCAACACAAGTAAATAACAACAGCTATCTTAAGAAATGTAACTCTTTAAAGCTTCCTGACCTATGCGTATGCTATGTTACAATGTCGCGCTGCGTAGCAGGTCTACGACATTTAATTTCCTAACGTTTCTTGGAGGTATTTCCTTTAGACCAGTCGCTCCTCTCAAATCCTCTCACTTGCACCAAACACCCAAATAAAAAGTCCACCTACACAATGAGCTCTTGAACTAATCCGAGGTTATTTAAAACAGTTTTTGTTGGGATTTAAATTACCTGTCTTGTAACGAGGCAACTAGCGCGGGTGTTTCGGCCATGTTTTGGTAACGGAAGAATTACAATATAGGAAATTATTTTGTGATTCTAATTATAAAATGTTCGCAACGCTGGCGCTGTTACAAAGAAAACTTATTTGGTTTTCTCTAATAATGATTATCATTATTAAAGAGCATCTTATTTACTTGGAATTGTTTTTGAAAGAAAAGGGTGATTTTGGGAAAACCATCGAGACAAAATTCCGGAATTTCAAGCATACATTATTTGATTTTATTTTATACTAGAGGACTTAGTCCGCGTAGATATGTGATATAAACATCCCGTTGTACCCGTTGGTAACGTATTTTTGATACAAAAGTTTACACCCCGTTTCACCTCATTATGGGGTTTCTTTATGTCTTAGAAAATTTTGTTTCAAATTGAATGTTTCTTGTTTCAGCAGTTTAGGTGTCTGTCGTCTGTCTGTCACGGAACTGTTTTATATATATTTAATATAAAATTGTCCAGTGTTGCAGTCGGTGAAACGCGGGTGTACCGAGTGTAGACTGTGACTTGCATTTCACAGTTCACATTCGGGGATTCATGTCGTGACGATATATTTATTATTATTATATTTTATAAATATTTATTGCAGCACTAAGTAAAACTATTGTCTCAGGGGAAATTTTTTCAGGAAGGCCTGTTGGCAGTTATCCAAATTCACTGACTGTCGGTAATCCAGCAGTCATAGGTAGGGTTGCCAACTTTTTTTTAGAAGAAATAAAGTATATCTGATTTCAGGGAAAGTAAATAAAAAGTACGGTCCTTTAGAAAAAAGCATTCTTTATTCAAGGGAGTTCAAAGATTTTATGAAAAATGTCACGGTAGCTGCGGGCGTTAGGAACTAGGAAGGCCAGAATCCATACTAACATCCTCAAATCCTTTTGTGAAACTGTATTTTTCGTGATATTTGCATAAACACAAACGCACCACATAAAAATATCATCCACAATGAAGGAAGTCATAAATTTTCCGTTGGATTTCTTCACGGCTCTGTTTTTTATTTCAGTTTACGTCTAATTTTATGTAAAGATTGAAATAAAGTACATATTTTCACGTATTCAAAAGTATAAAGTACAGGGAAACAAAATAACGTAAGATACTTTATTTTAAAGTACGGTTGGCAACCCTAGTCATAGGTCACAGCCCTGCGTAACTCGTAGATCCTTATAAACGAGAGTTTACATACCTATCTAACACATTTACTCGTAAATATGTTACATATATATAACGTTATGTCATATAATTATAATTTATATTAGTATTTATCTATATTAGAAGTATATATTTATATATTATTATTTTATTTGTATGTTAATATGTCTTTATTTGTAGTACACGTATGTATGATTAATTATTTTTATTATTATAGTGTCCTCTCCCACTAAGGTTTGCTGGAAGAAATCTCTTTTCAGAGATAAGCTCGCCTCTGTACATGTATTTCATTGTAAATAATTCTATGTAATATATCTGTATTAGGTGGTAGAGCTGATGCCGGGCTCGACTGTGGAGGTACCACCATCTTACTTGGAGACCCCCTCGAAGTAATTCGGAGGAGAGTAAGAGGACAGCTCACAGGCAAAAAACCAGGAGGCCCACCATGCCTGGGACCGATGGATGGCGGTATATCCATCCCTTATAGCCGGGACTTATATGGAACAGACTGGTGACGGGCAGCGGCGTCACTGGTGCGAGGGTTCCGGCACCGCGCTCACCAACCCGCCTGCCCAGCGTGTGTGGGTATGGGCAATTCTTCCAGGATGACCGCCGGGAGTGGCAAAGTCCTGGAAAGGCTTATGTCCAGCAGTGGACGAACTAGGCTGATGGATGGATGTACTGTGTACAATAAAGAATATATCCTTTAGTACAAACGTGAAAACTGTTTGTATTTATGTTATATTATTTGTCTTACTTACCTGTTGCTGAACGGTGAAGGAAAACATCGTGAGGAAACCTGCCTGTCCTAAAAAGCGTGTATTTGTGCCCGAAGAATGGCGATAGAGTTCACCACTCATCACGTTGGGATGTAATAATCGTCGGTGAAACGCGGGTGTACCGAGTTTGGACTGTGACTTGCATTTCACTTCTGACACCTCCTCGGGGATTCATGTCGTGACGGTATATTTATTTATTTATACGTAGATTTTAAATAGAATTATAATGAACAGATAGGTATATTGGTATTTTATCGACTTAAAGGCATTTAAAAGGCTACGCGAATTTTATTTCTGTCACTGTCACTCCAAGAGAAAAATCACGCAGTGCGAGAGGGGTGGATTCAAGGCAAAAGGGAAAAAAGTTGGTTTTATATATTTTTTTAAAAACCTAAAATAGCTAGCAAAATTTCAAATATTAAATCTCTAGATATTGGTTAAACACACCTAATAAAATATGTTTGAGTTCTGTATATGGTTCCTATTCGTCAAACGAGGAGAAAAAGTGTGTTTGAAGACCTCATTTCAACAATTATTTCTATCGAGGAAAATTTATCCAAACATGTTTTCCAATTTCAAAACCCTAGATTATATAGTCAAAATGCATATACCAGAAACTGATTATAATTTTCCGTGTATTTCATGAAATACACAGAATAGAAACACCTGTATTTTTTTCGCATATCGCACGTATATTTTTCTCGACTTCAATTCTGCTGTTAATACCCAAGAAACAGTAAGAAAGCCATGCGGCAATCCATTTAATACCTA
The DNA here is from genome assembly GCA_934047225.1 of Ypsolopha sequella. Classification (NCBI taxonomy): domain Eukaryota; kingdom Metazoa; phylum Arthropoda; class Insecta; order Lepidoptera; family Ypsolophidae; genus Ypsolopha; species Ypsolopha sequella. Next base: position 28,588,575 of record OW203986.1, on the reverse strand, counting down.
CTATGTATTTTAAGTTCTCTGTTACATAATACTTATGTGCAGTGTACACAGACACACACTTAAATTTATCAAGCGAATACATTCTGACGGTTCAAGAAACCGACAACAGGTCTTGAATTTTTGGCGTATTCTCTATCCACTCCTTGTGTTTTGGACTTCTAAAAAATTCTCCTTATGTCAACAAAAATAAATAGCGTGGATCACGAAGACTTGGGCTGAACGTGTACCGTATACCGAAGCAAAGAAACTGACAAAAAAACCGTTAAAATGGCGCCAACCGATAGCAATCAATAAATTTTTCTCTCTCATTAATTATTTGGATTAATTGTGTTTTTAACTTATTATTACGGCAGTAAAATTGAATAATTTCTATCGTTATTGGCGCCATTTTAACCGATACTATTTTTAATACCTACTGACAAGTAGGAAATAAGATGAAAAATACTTAAGAGTGGTTTCGCAGCCGGATTAAATTCAAAATTCACTCAATAATTTATTTATTTATTTATTAAAATTATTAAACAAAACCTTATTACCTATGTATTATGTATGCTGCTATCGCCAAAGTTCCATCGGTTTCTGAAAATAAGAAATACAAAATTTTTTAAATTCAACATTTTTAATAAAAATATAGTTTATATAAAAACACTTATTAAAATAATTATTTCCAGATATATTTCGACATTTTATAGTCGGCGTCAGTGGAATTAGATACAATTAATATACTATGTTAAAATGTCATAAAATGAAGTGGGATTGACAGACAAATGAGATACAAAAGTAAAAACAAAAAAAATAATAATTATAATAATAAAAAATAAAAAGTATATATATATAAATAAATAAATATAAAAATAAATAATCAATCAATAACAAAGATAATCATCCACCCATCTCCACACACCAATTCAAAAACCTACCCACTCAACACATCATATACATTAAATATATAATTATATATATATTTATACATTATATATGTGTTAAGTAGGCATGTCTCTAAATTGAAGTGTGAAGACGGGTAGATGATCACTTATCTTTGTCTGTTAAGACCCGGACCGTAATGTGCACCAAGCGACCAAATTAAGGACTCCTCCCATGGAAATAATTACTTAATAAGTGTTTTTATATAAATATATAATGTAAACTGAATAAAAAAAACAAATAAGTTATCTTTAATATTTAATAAAAATATATGTAATTAGATTTTAGAGAATACCGGTCAAAAATATTTATTATGTATTATCAAAAGAAAAAAGTTTGGTGTACCTTATTCTTTGCCCACGGGATTAATTATTGCATAGCAACAAGTCCAAACATCTGATCCAAGTGCGCACTAACCCGGCCGAGTACCAAAAACGTGTTATGCAATATCGACGCCCACCGCACCCTGCACTCTCTCAGAGCGGGCTCCGTCTGTACACTCCGTCACACAATAAGTATACAGGCTTAGATCTTACTGCTTTGAGATAAGGGTGACTGTGGAATATCTAGTGTCTTCGTTGTGGGGTGTGCCTGATATGACAAGACTGACTGACAGTTCATGCTCGTATCTCAGTTTCTAGATAAAGGGTAGACCACATGGGGAGATAATGGCATATAAACTTAATACCGTGGGAGTATATAAATATTATTCAAAAAACTGTAACAAACCCTCAAAAATGTCTAAAAAAAAACTCTTAACTAAATGTACGCCAGCAGTTGAAGCTCCCTATTTGTAAACTGTTTTTATGGTTTATCACGCCCGTAGTAAGAACTGTTCATAGACTAATTTATTATACTAAACATTTTTTTTATGATATTCTAGAACAGGGATCTTCAAACTATGGCCCGCGGGCCAAGACCGGCCCGCGAGCACCACCAATCCGGCCCGCGGTCGCTGGCGGGAGATGCCTGATTTCTATCCCATTATAGTTTTTTTTAATTTACAAACGTATAATATAAACGTGATGAAATTTATACTAGGATCAAAATTTACAACCCGTTATCATGCGTATTTGTCTAAAAGTAGTGTTATTATAAGAATGTTATTTACAATATTTAGTTCTGCGCACAGCACGCGCTGCGGCTAACTCCGTCGCAATGGTTAATGTTGCCCGAAGTACCAACCGAAATTGCAAACGGAGCGGAGTACACTCCTGCGCCCTGCACAATAGATATCTCACTGACCGGCTAGTCCAAATACGAAAATTTTATCGTCAAAACTACAGTATTTTGGAGTCATGAGCTATTATAGTCTTGGCCCTCGGGTCTTAGTGGAGAATTCAGTGTGGCCCTTAGGCAACAAAGTTTGAAGACCCCTGCTCTAGAAGCTGCAAAATAATTGGATTTTCAATAGTCGTAATATTACGATTTTTTAGGAATTTATAAGCAGCTGGAAAATTTAATTATTTTGAAGCTTATCATAAAAAATCTGTTTTGCGTAAATAAATATATATTTGTGTATATTGGTTTTATCTAGGAGCTATTTTCTGATAAATGTACAGGCCAAACCCGATTTAGGACGGCCTAGGTTTGTCCCAGCCTGAACTAGATTTTAGGAAGGCCTGCAGCGCAGAAGAAAGGCGGTAGGTTAGGTTAGAAGGTTATATATGGTGAGTTGCGCGACCAGCATAAATGACATTCATTGTTTTTTTTAATGACTACCCAAAACTACTTTGGCCTATGCCAAACTAGTTTGTTCTGGGTTTGGTTGGTAACATATATTTATTTTTTTAAAGTTATTTAATGTTATTTAGTTCTAAATCTGAAGAACTGATCCTTAAATGCAAAGTTCTCAGAAACGGTATATAAACTACTTACTCAAATATATAAACTACAATTTATCGAAATGAATAAAACTCGAGCTTTTGATTAGTATTATTATTAAAACAATTAAAAAAATTATAACTCGATATATTTCGGCCCTCGGTATGGGGCCGTCATCAGTCGAATCAATTGAATAAAACTCGAGAATACAACTTGATTATTGCAAAACGGCTAACCTCAATAACTATTTTTGATCGGGACAGCCGACCAGTTTCAGCAGCATTTGTGCGGAAAACGGCCTTCTTCTGGGTGAGTGAAGACGCTCACGCGACGATGTTGCTCCTCAAGGCTCTATTAAAACGGCCTTCTTCTGGGTGAGTGAAGACGCTCACGCGACGATGTTGCTCCTCAAGGCTCTATTAAAACGGCCTTCTTCTGGGTGAGTGAAGACGCTCACGCGACGATGTTGCTCCTCAAGGCTCTATTAAAACGGCCTTCTTCTGGGTGAGTGAAGACGCTCACGCGACGATGTTGCTCCTCAAGGCTCTATTAAAACGGCCTTCTTCTGGGTGAGTGAAGACGCTCACGCGACGATGTTGCTCCTCAAGGCTCTATTAAAACGGCCTTCTTCTGGGTGAGTGAAGACGCTCACGCGACGATGTTGCTCCTCAAGGCTCTATTAAAACGGCCTTCTTCTGGGTGAGTGAAGACGCTCACGCGACGATGTTGCTCCTCAAGGCTCTATTAAAACGGCCTTCTTCTGGGTGAGTGAAGACGCTCACGCGACGATGTTGCTCCTCAAGGCTCTATTAAAACGGCCTTCTTCTGGGTGAGTGAAGACGCTCACGCGACGATGTTGCTCCTCAAGGCTCTATTAAAACGGCCTTCTTCTGGGTGAGTGAAGACGCTCACGCGACGATGTTGCTCCTCAAGGCTCTATTAAAAAATAGTAATTGAGGTGAGCCGTTTTGCAATAATCAAATGAACTAAATATTCAAATATATATATTTTTTTGAATTGAATTATATTCATGCTTATCTCCCAGGGGGGTAGACGTATAATTACGTAGCAAAAACCTATTTTTAATATATCGTCACTTGGCCTTGCAAAGTTTTACAAGAATTTGTAGTTACGACTTACTTATAACTTCTCAAAAGTCAAGCGAGTGATAAATTGCCCTTCGGGGATGAATTTCTAAGCCTCGAAGACACGAAAGCAAAAACTCATTAAAATTCAAGATCTGTTTTGAGTTGAAGCCTCGAAAACTTTCCGATGAAAGTAAAGGGCGAAAAGAATTTAGATTTTCTGCGTCCACTTGTGTTAAATGACATGGAAAATAATGATTTACAAGAGTGTTGGACGTAATGTTCGCTTTGGCCAACTACTTCCGAAGCAGTATTTATGTCGATAAAAGCTTTTAGAACCGACCCAGATTATCTGAGAGATAAAACTGGTATCGAACTCTCAGATAACGTCGGGTGAACAAAAGATTAAAGTCTTTGAAGGCACAGTTGAGCGGCCACGTAGTCGCGTCGGGGATTATAATGGGGTTGCGCAATTTTTTCAACGATCACAGATATTCACGAAGTCTGTTTGGCTATGGTTGTGGTAGTGACGTGTACAGATAAGCGTGTTTTGTGTGTGTTGTACGTTTTGTACAGTACGCCCACTATGAGTTTTGCACTCGATACACGATAGCGAATGCGCAAAATATTTTGTATAAGAAATTGTGGTTTCTCTCGTAAACCGTTAGGGTCGCTGTGCAAATTTTCATATAAATACCCACCGCTCTCGAGGTGACACACACTAGGAAAAGCGCGTGTGCACGCACAACTACAACCATAGCCAAATGGACATCGTGAGATAGAATATTGTACTGAAATTTCTTTCTTAATGCTATAAGACTGAACGCTATATGTTATCTTACTTTTACTTACTTCAAAAGTGGGATAACAAAACGTTCGTCATGGGATACATCTCTGTAGAGGTGTCAAAGGTGTTTGCGGGTGAAAACTGTCACTAAATACTGAAATACTCATATATTTATAAATGTAAATTTACACGTCAATTTGGAAAATTGTAATAACACAGTAATTTATCAATAGATAAATAGTTGAAATTATTTGTATTACATTAGTAAAATTATAGTTTTTTTCAATGTCAATAAAAGTTAAAAATGTCAAGAACAGTACTATTTAATTACTAATAATTATATTATAATTATAATTTAACAAAACTTAGTATACTTCAACACTAGTAATACCTTCTTTTCACTGACGATTTAACATTCCAATGTGATGGAGGATGAGTCTTATTGTCATACTTCTAGTTCAAATACATGCTCGAATCGAATGGGCGGACGTAGGCATGTATTTATATATGTAATCTATTACTATGTAGTATATAGGATGGGATTTGGTCGGCCGCCTGGATTCGTGCTGGGGGCTCGGTTGGTGATCATTGAACCATGTTCCTGGTCCCTGGCCGGGTCTCCGGTATGGGTTCGGGCGGTTGATTGGATTTCACCTCGTACAATATACAACGTGTAACAGAAAGGTGTTACCATATTTGAAGAGCTTATTCAGTCAATGGTTTAGAACAACTTTTACTATGGAACAAACTCTGTATATCAAAAACAAAAATATTGCTTGCTTCATAGGAAAATGCAATGCCGCTCGGACGAAATGTATGGAAGGGCAGATTTTTTATTTGAGATTTCAGGGTTGACTCCATAGTAAAAAATTGTTCTATACCATTGTCTGAATAAGCTCTTCAAATATGGATACACCTTTCTGTTACACGTTGTATATTTTACCTATCATTTTAATCGTATATATATTATATATTGCTACATAATTAAAAAACCTTTAATTTAGTTCATGTACATTTATTATTTTATTTCATATATTTTTAGTAGATTAAATTTGACGTGTAAAATGTGTATTATATATACCTATTTTGCAAAATAAACTATTTGAATTTCAATTTGCTCTTATGCTTTTACGGGAATGCAAGTTTGCGTCACAGTACTTCCCTTAATCGTCAGCAAGTACACAAACACTATACACTATACAGTGCTACAAGCATCTTATGGCACGTGGATTGGTTGTGTCCAAAATCGGAACTAACGCCGCTACCATACTCCTTGTTTCACAGCTGCTGTCCACGCGACTTCAGATCCTTGTAGCACTGTACACATAAATTCCGAAAAACTCGTTGGCGCATGCTCGACCGCCAGAATTCGAACCGACTACCACCTTTTTAGGGTTCCGTACCCAAAGGGTAACCAACAGGACCCTATTCCTATGACTTCGCTGTCCGTTTGTCTGTCCGTCTGTCACCAGGCTATATCTCATGAATCGTGATAGTTAGACAGTTGAAATTTTCACAGATGATGTATTTTTGTAGGCGCAATAACAACAAATACTAAAAAACAGAATAAAATAAATATTTAACGGGGCTTCCATACAATAGACATGTATTTTTGCCGTTTTTATAGATAATGGTACGGAACCCTTTGTGCGCGAGTCCGAGTTGCACTTGGCCGGTTTTTTTCTTTTATAGAAGTTAATAACTACAAAAGAATAAAGAAAACACTTTTTCAAGTCAACTGAAATAAGTTTTCTGCCTAAAATTACTAACCTTCGAAACTGAACGGCACGATCAAGGAAGTCAAATTGTGCGGAAGAAATTCACGATTTCCTTAACCCAACCACTAAAGCGCAAAGTATTTGATATTAGACAAAGGGGTTAAGTACTACGGTGTTTCCAATAAAGTTTATTGGCCGAGGGAAAGCCATGCGGTAATGTCATCATGGCATGAGTCACAAGTCAGAGAGAGTCATGAGAGGACTCTTGGAGAGGCTAGACTCGGCACCGCCTCTACTTGGGCACGAGTAGGTACCATGACAGAAAGTTACTGTCATCCATTTTTCGTCCATGTTATCACGCCTTAAAGTTCCAAAATAGATCAACTTAAGTTTCCGTGATAGCAATACACTTACTACGCTAAACGCTGTATCAGTAACACATTTGCTAGTTTGCATTGAGTTTGAGCAAAGCTGATTTGGAATTTGTTTTAGGATTCTTTATTTATAATTGGGAAAAGGAACCCTTGTAGTGTGGCTCGTGTGTCTATCCGTCGGTCGGTCAGTCTGTCTGTCTGTCTTAGGCACTTTTCTCCTAGACGTTTATACACACATAACATATGTAGATTATACAGTTGAAATTTAGAATAGTTATTAAACTTACTTGTCTATAGTTCAGGGTATTAAAAGTATTATCAAAAATATTTTTTTTTCTTAATAGAGCAGCTAATTGCGGGGCTGCAAAAAAAAAAACAACCCCATATCGTATTAATCGATCAGTATCTTAAAAAATAGGGTTGTATTCTTTTCTAACAAGGGCGTTTGATTTCCCGGTAAGGACGGCAATATTTTTAAAACCTTTGAATCGAAATCTAATTAATTTAAAAAATAAAATGTTATCTACACTAAGTGACATTTTCTATCTTCAATATTTAAAGTAGTTCTTATATTATTATGTGTCCTCCATCGTCCATCAGCCCGTATTCGTCCACTGCTGGACATAGGCTTCCCCCATATTACGCCACTCTTGGCGGTCTTTAGTCATCCTCACCCAGCCGCCACCACCCGCAACGTCCTTCATACCGTCAGTCCAGCGGGCACGAGGATGGCCTACGCTGCGCTTTGCTGTGCGTGGTCTCCATTCCAATGCCTTACGGCCCCAACGGGCATTACGTCGGCGACAAATATGGCCAGTCCACTGCCACTTCAATTTACTGTTTCGGCAGGCTATGTCGGTCACCTTCGATCTCTGACGGATATCTTCGTTTCGGATTTTATCTATCAGAGATATCCCAAGCATAGAGCGCTCCACAGCTCCATGTCCCATTGAAATGGAACGGCCTGTATATTGCTATGATGTGTTACTGGAAGTGATCTGTGTACTGTCGAGGAGGTGAACCGTTATAATCAAAGTTCGATACGACATGTCCGCGCCTACTCACTGTCGATACCGTACGATATTATCTCTTTAAACAACATGTAATTTAAATAAACTGGTGAAGTATCGGAAGAAAATCTGCAAGCACATTTTTGTCTCTTGTTACAATGTTATTAAGGCGATATGTAAAAGTTTTAGCGTCCCTGTTACTCAATATGCAAAAAAACCCTCAGTGCGAGAGGAACGGATTCGTGGAAAAGTAGCAAAAAGTCGGTTTTTTATTAATATAAAATGTACTAAAGTTGCTATCAAAATTTCGTTTAACGAGGTCCTAGATACCGTTAAAATCCATCTAATAAAATATAATTGTAGTCCATCTGTTATTCTAAATTGTCAAACCAGGAAAATTGGTGTCGAAAAAGACGTCATTTCAATAAATATTTTTATACAGCCAAATTTCTCCAATCGCATTTCTGTTTAACAGATCCCTAGAAAAAGATTCAAAAAATAATATACTATTTTATCAAAATAATACATTATTTACTTAAGTAGATATGCAAGTTCTAAAAGTGTCGATTTTTTTTCCGTAGCTCCTTAAGAATGAAAAATGGATAAAAAATTGTATTTTAAAGATACTGAATTTTGACAAACATTCTCTGTTTGCCTCTCTCTAGATTAGTGTTTCGAAAGTCTTGTCCAAAAATTTGGAGGCCAAGGGTTCAAATCCCGTTAGGGGTACATTTCGTGTTCGGTTTGCGTGCTTTGGAAGGCACGTTAAATTGTGGGTCAATAATACGGCGATAACGCTCACCCACCCATCATGCTGGGACGTAATTATCACCGGTGAAACGTGGGTGAACGATTGTGGACAGTGACTTGCACTTCACAGTCCATACTTGTGAACACTCTACCACGTCCTCGGGGATTCATGTCGTGAAGATCTGTAACATTAGAGCCGCACAATAAGATTCGACGGCGTCGATTCCGTTATGAGTGCTGAATACCAAAGCCTCAAACACAACCGATAAATTACTTACCTCTGGTTTTTTGATGGGCATTATTTTGGAGAGTGTGCGCTGGAATTACCGAACTGAATTCCCTCATCCCCCTACTACCACAGGAATAGTGGACGCGCAACACAGTTTCACCCATATGTTGTGAGTATTTCGACAGCCCGAACGCAATGTTCCATACCTTCGTTCATCATACGTACAGCTGAAATGTGGAACTCCTTGCCACCATTTTGATATGACTTACAAAGACACGAAAGATTTGCTCAAATCTGTCACATAAGCATAATATTATCTATTATTCACATACTTACTCCCAAAATTCCAGTAAGTTAATTCTCCCCAAATTCTAAACCAACCTTATTAATCTTAATACCACTTCCATTGTAATATTAAATTACTGAAATAGGCAATTCTCTCTTAAGATTTCCAAATTGTTTATCCTTATGAGCTAAGCCTCAATAAAAAATATGTTTTAAAATATAAGTGAATGTCGGAAGACGCTGGTATCTATTGTACAATGCTACACACTAGCATAGATGCCAACGTTACCTTTGTACTTATGTTTTTAAGTCTATATAAGGATAATTTGTTATATGCTTTTACTTTTAATATTTCCGGATATTTATAACCAAGATTAAAAAGAGGAATAAACAGGTACCTTCTGGGCGATCGCAAGCCCGTTGCAAATAAGAAAATAAAAATAAAGTAAAAATAAAAACATCTTTTCACAAGTTTTCCTTAAAGAGTTATTCATTTTTATCATGGATATTAATGCATTTTCGGTCTGGAGCAATATTCTAAGTTTTATATTTTAGACACAATTTGGTCACTAGCTATGAGCGTTCATAAGCCACGTGGTTTTAATTTGCACTCTTCTGCTTGGACGCCGTCGTCTCTTCCAGTTGGAGTATTCGAGTCTAGGGTGCGGCCCAAGACCGCAACAATAGTTATTCAAATACAATAAATTGTAATATGATAAATATTAAAATAATACATAGCTTAGGCTCCAAACCCCCCTTCGTAGCCCAGCGTAGCTTTTTACCAGACACCTCTCCCCTAAGCAAACCACGTGGTTTATGGACATTCCCTATAAAATCGCGGCCATCAAAGAGAAAAACCCAGAAAGAACAAATTCATTTACTATGACGAAGCTAAACAAAAAACATAAAAGGCTCATCTAGTCGAGTAGAGACGGTTGGAGATGTTTGAACTCGTATGATGTCATCGGTGTGAACCCAACGATTCGCGTGTTTGTGATTTTTTTCGCGATTATACAATTTGATGAAGGTGGAGCTTGTGGTTTGCCTTGCTTTAAATATTCATATTTGATACAAATTTGTAAACGTCAGGCCGTTAATTTTTTTTAGCTATAAGATTTTATCATGTACTTACCTAATTGATATGTTTGTTTTCTATATGTGAAACGATTATTTCAGACAACAATTGTATAATATTAATAGAATTCATATATTACAATTTAATCTAATTTTAAATATTTTTCTTTCTTTCTATGTTTATGTTTTGTTTACTATTAAGTTAAATTTTTGTGCGCCAAATATGGTAAAGCATATGGGACCATATTTTATGTTATAACAACCATTTACTTATGTTTATACAAATAAAGATTTCTGATTCTGATTCATTGGCTGTTGAACTACAAATCTTGGAAGCTATCTTTAAGCAAATCCACAAAAACAAAATCCAACAAAAAAAAATGGGAAAATTATGTGACGTCACATTCTGCAAACTCTGTGACATTAATCTGCAAATTCATGAGATATAAAGGGTGTTACATCAAACTCTGGTAAAACAACATAATTTTTTACTTTGATCAAGTTAATTTTTTCTTATTTCCACTTGTTCTTTTTATATTTATACTGATTTACCTACCTTTGTTTATATATTATTTACGTTCATTATATATTTATTGGAAACATTTTATGTGTTTATTCTGTACACCGCCTCTACACATTTTTTTTCTTTTAAGAGTTCCTCCATCCAAAGGTTGTCTGGAAGAGATCGCTTTTTAGTGATGAGACCGCCATTTGTACCCACTTTAACTTTTTGAAATTGTCTATTTTTTTTTGGTGTGCAATAAAGGTGTGTGGTATTGTATTTTATTGTATTGCAAATAGACTGCTTACTTTAAATGAAACCATCTTCTCTAATGATCACACTGATCCACTTTCCTACAGAAACATCCTAGTTGGACCAGCCCATACAAAATTCACAGTAAGTTAGTATGGAGACAATAACAAATTTGTTAATTAACGCAGTTACGCTTGTATGAGGAAGTTGTTCAGTTAGGTATGTCGGTCTATTTACACCCCATATAAATAAGTGAACGGCACACGTACACGGAGGTAGCTGAAAACCAGCGCCAACCAAAGCATGTTTTGGATGGCACATAGCTAAGCTACATCCTTTTGTCGTGTTGTTATTTTTATCTATTGATTACTCCCTACTTAAGTAAACCTTTTTCTACTGTGTTAGCTTTAAGTATTTTTTTTTTCTGTAAACGCGCCAATAAATTTATTTTCTTTCTTTACACAATGAACCGGTCCCGTCGCTAGTTGTATTATTATTCTTATTATTTATTGTACACAGAAAATAAACATTTACAAACATACTATAAACAAATTGATATGTACACAGGCAAACTTATCTCTATAAAGAGATTTCTTCCAGGCCCCCTCTTGGGATAATATAATATAATTTATATAAAAGTAGACAAACATAAGTGTACATAGATTAAAGAATATACAGTAATTTATTCTGTGTGAAATTAAGCTTTATTTTATTAGGCAACACCCCATATTTGAAATATTACTTCAGCGAGTATATAACAAATTACCTAATAGCATTAAAAATATAATTAGAGATAATGTGTACATAAACAAAATTAAATTGTTTTTGACTGAAAAATGTTATTAATCTGTTAAAGAATATTTAAATGATAAATAGTACATTGTTCACCGAGGGAAGAAAGGGGAATCGCACTTTCTCCCGAGTGATACATAGTGCTTTATACTACACCTGCGAGGAAATAGTATAATTATACTTGTAATCAAGACACAATAAAAGAAACCGACTGACTCGCATGCGATTGTCACTTTTTATTTCCTTCTTATTTTTTATTATGTGCAGGAAAAGCAAGTGGCCAGTATCATTTTTCGAGTTTTATGTACGAGTTCGCAAAATAATACTGGCCACTTGGCCACTTGTTCATTCTTTATGTTATTTAAAAAAAAAAATAGCACGTTAACAATGGATTTGCATATACTTTTTCTGCCCGCTCAAGCACGTTAACAATGGATTTTCATACACTTTTGCCGCCCGCATATTTGTATGACAGTAATGACGTATTTTCTGCATCGTTTTCAACAAAGAAAGAAGGTACTTTCCGAGCAGGTGTAGTATAAAGTATATTATGCAATCAATTGTACTGTTATTAACTTATTTTATCAGGTACTATTTCAATATTTTAATTTTATATTATTAAACTCAATCATCAGGTGGTAGAGCTGATGCCGGGCTCGACTGTGGAGGTACCACCATCTTACTTGGAGACCCCCTCGAAGTAATTCGAGGGAGAGTAAGAGGATAGCTCACAGGAAAAAAACCAGGAGGCACACCACAGAACATTAGGCACACCATGTCTGGGACCGATGGATGGCGGTATATCCATCCCTAATAGCCTTATATGGAACACACTGGTGACGGGCAGCGGCGTCACTGTTGCGAGGGTTCCGGCACCGCGCTCACCAACCCGCCTGCCCAGCGTGTGTGAGTATGGGCAATTCTTCCAGGATGACCGCCGGGAGTGGCAAAGTCCTGGAAAGGCTTATGTCCAGCAGTGGACGAACTAGGCTGATGGATGGATGGAAAGTCAATATTAAATATAATCAATATTAAAGTTAGTTAATACACGGAAGAAATCACATTCATAATAGGAGTTACCAACGCACACACAATACTTAAGAGGAGGCCTTTCTTTTCAACAGTTTTTGAACGATTGTACAGAATCTACCACAAACGCAATCAATCTGAAACTTATATATATGTTTTTTCAAACCTTTGTCTTTACGTTGTAAGTAGTGTTACCTAATTGGAAAACTTTAGCTCGATAGATTTTATTTTTGAAAATAGTCACTTTTTGAGTGTTTTTTTTTGGTTTTCTGTTTAATCCATTTGATTTTTATGTGTCGTATTTTACTATCAATACGAAAATCTTGTTTATTAACCAATGTAAGTTCAAAAATTACTTAAATGCAATATTTTAATTTTAGTCGATTTTAATCTTAAAATTAGAATCGTTCTGAATCGTTTCGCGCGCATTTTGGCGCACGCGATTTTCAACTTTAAGAAAGTTAGTCTACGGGCTATAATTGCAAAGCCGCTGAGCACCTAAGGAAGGCCTCGTCTTAAACCATAAATGACTATAATGAAATATATCCATCTATTCTACAAGACATTAGACATTAGCCAACGTCTGCACAAATCGACTCGGATACTTATATATTTGTTTCTCAATACAACGATAATGCAGTCTAGCTTCTACTAAACTTCATCGTAAATTACAAAACGTAGTTTCATTTACTATTCTATTACATATTCATCGTTGTATAAATGATGTACATAGAAAATTAAACCACGTGCTCTATTAATTATGTAGATAAACTTTTGTTTTATGACGTTTGTAAATATTTATATTTCTTTTTTTCCCATTGACCAAGAGACACGCAACTGTCTCGAAACGTCGAATGTTCTTGTCTTGTATAAATTGTATGTGTGTCGTGTTCGTATGTTATGTTACACCCACAGCATTTTTTTGTGTGGACTATGAAAATTTATATTATTTTTATTTTTAACCTTGTCCTTATTTCATGTTTTATCTATGCACAATATACAGTACCTATGTACAATATACAGTATTTATGTACAATATCTATGTAGTCATAAATTATGCATCATATGTTTATTACATTAAATAAAACTTATTGTATCTTATATTATTTAGGCCTTGGCTGAAAATTAGCTTCGTAAGTTCACGGAGCTTGCGGCATTATGCTGAGCCAGGGACCTTTTTGTTGCTGCAATCGTTATTTCTTCTAAATGTTTCATTATTATTATTATTACTTTTCTGTTTTCTTTGTCTTTTGTATAAAGTATTTTGTATTTTTTTATTTTCTCTGTTTTTGTAGCAACAAATAAAGGTTGTCTTTCTTTTCGTAAAACAAGGTAAAACATTTGATCGTGGTAGACCTGTTTATATAAATAATAATATTTTTTTTTATCTCCAAATAAAAAACGTATTAGGTGCAAACCTTTGAAATGTCCGTGTTGTTTGAAGAATTTATTAACAAATAAATAAGATTAGGTAAGATAAGGCAAGATGTAATGTAAACTGTTTAAAGTTCCTCTATTTTTAAGTTCAGTTATATAAGTGTACCCTCCCTATTTGCTGTGCCTAATTAAAGGCAACTAAGTTGTTAGATCCTTATTTTTATTTCCATAATTTTTGTACACTTGGTTTGCAATAAACGTTTGAGTTTGAGTTTGAATTTGAAGAAAACTCAATTTATAGTACTAAAATTTTTGCACTTTTGTAGTATAATAAATTTTATAATTTTTTTGTGTAAGAATTACTATTCGAGTAAACTCTCTGTCCCTTTCAGGGAACACATATACCAGAATTGGGATGGCATGAGAAGAGTTGATGGTGGTGATTGTTGGCACTTGAAGGGCTTGTACTTGTCCACAAAATTTTAAAATTTTATAATTTTATTATTTGATATAAAAAATTTGTGGACCAATACAAATAGGTTAGGTTAGTTAAGAAAAATATTGTCTTTTTTATTTCTTTTCCTGTTTTTATTACTATGGTATATTTTTCTTTTTTAATACTTGACTGATGACGGCCCACTAAGGGCCGAAATATATTTCAAGTTAAAAAAAATATTTTATTTATTAATTATATTTAAAGTAATATATGTATAATTGCAAATAAAAGGCCAATAGAGGCAATATTATATATTTATTAAAGTATACTAATAATAAAACCGTGTCTGTACGTTGAATATTTCTCCAATATGTTTTATGTAACTGGTATTGTACTGAAGCCAAAAGTGCCATTTTTAGAATTTTTGTCTGTCTGTCTGTTCCGTTTTAACCTCCTGAGACCCCACGTCATTTTTCTAGGACAAAATGCAGAACTCATATAGTCCCAATATTCAGATCAAGGTTTCCCAACTATGACCCATAGTCCTAGAACTAGAACAAAAATTTTGAACTAACCTAGGAGTTTATTAATTTCGCGTCATATAGGCGGATATGGTCTGTCGTGTTTATGAATAAGTTTATTTGTGTGGTAACACTGCTTTGAAGGAGATGACAGCGCTCTCTCTTTAATTGTGTCAAAAATTACCGAACGTCATGGCGCACCGTCCCAGGAGAGGTTAGTTAAATCCATATTTATCCATGTTATCTTATTGTTTGCGTATATTCCTATTATTTAAATTCATAGATCATTATATTTTTTATCTGACAAAATCCATATTTGAAGAAAATTCTGCAGAAATGTACATTTTCTGTTAGGTTATGTTTTATTGTTCTAATAGTAGCACACACGGTCGTACTTCTCAGTCAAGGTCTGATTATTTATTCCTTATATTAGACCATTGGGCCTTAGATAATACAATCAATTTTCAGCTTTAAAAGATGATGCTGTCTTGGACATTCTGTTGGAGTCAGATTATGAATACGACGACATCAAATGAAGATCCATACGAAACAGACACACATGCATTTTGTTTTATTTTAACAGGAAGTTGTTAAATATTACTTTTGTTTCGTAAGGAACCATTTAATTTTATTTTTATATTGTGATAAAAAGAACCTTTTTTTGCTGTACTTTTTGAGACTGATTTTGTGCTATGGTAGAATTTAATTACAATTTTTCTGTGATTTGAATAGTGACTAAATAGTTATGTATGCTTTATTTGTTGCAAAAATATTTCGTTTTTGTCTAGCAAAAAAAAAGTTGTTTTAAATGTTTAACTTTTGAAACTAAATTTAGTTTGTTTGTAAGCTGATTAAAGAGTTTAAAAAATAAACGGCCTTTTAGTAAAATCTTGATTGATCGTATTGCGACCCGATGTTCCAAAAAAAGAACAAATAATTGTTGTTTTTTTTTTTACATTCCTATATCACCATATTGATATTATAGTACCACCAAAATATTAAAGCTATCCCTAACGTAGTTAAGGAGATATATAAATTTATTGGGCTGGGACTATGCAGCAAAACTACTTATTCCTTTTATTGGGACACAGGGACTATCTTCAGAAGAAGCTTTAAAATCTTGGGTCTCAGGAGGTTAACTCGAGAACCACCTAACGAATTTGGATGCAAGTTTTTTTATTATCATTATAGTGACCCTGGTCAACATATAGGCTATAAGGGGTGTTCATAAACTAGCACCTAAGCTGAAAACGGGGCAGAGATTGAAAAAACGCGGTTGGAGCCACGGGCGAAAGGCGTGTTCACTAAATTATTTAGTAATTACAATACGATGTGAACCATCGTTTTTTTTTTACAACAATCAACCGCCATGATCAGGAAATTTATAACCAGCTGGTGCTAACCTCTATTGAAAGCCGCAATGCTAAAATAAATTATACAAGGTGTAACAGAAAGGTGTAACCATATTTGAAGAGCTTATTCACTCAATATAGAACATATAGAACAACTTTTACTATGGAGCCAACCCTGAAATCACAAAAAAAAAAATCTGCCCTTCCATACATTTCGGCCGAGCGGCATTGCATTTTTCTATGAAACAGCAAAAATTTTTTTTTGACATACATGTTTCGTTCCATAGTAAAAGTTGTTCTATACCATTGACTGAATAAGCTCTTCAAATATGGTTACACCTTTCTGTTACACGTTGTATAAAAGTATCTATGAGTAGTTATATCACTATTCCTCGTTTAATTAGTAGCCTGCCATGATGACACGTACGTATGTATATACATAGTTATACCATAAACGATGGTATACCCACATAGGTATTTACATTAGGACCACTATGCCTACCTAGGTTACGTCATCAAACTCATAAAATAATATTTTCCTCATAAACACAACATTATAATTACCGCCTGTTAATAGAAATAATTTAGCGAATGACTAATTTTGTTGAGAGCTGTTTCGCAGCCGGATTGTAAAAAACCCGCCTTTTCTAATTAATCGAAAGAGAACACTTAAATTCAAAATTCACTCAATAGTAACTCAACAAAACTTTATGACCTATGTATTGTGTAATGTGTATGTTGCCATAGCAAAGTTTCCATTGGTTTCTGTAAATCAGATTTTCAATATTTTTGAAATTGTAAAATTTTGAAATTCCAATTTACGGAAACCAATGGAAACGTTACGATAGCAACATACACAATACATAGGTAATAAGGTTTTGTTGAATAACTATTGAGTGAATTTTGAATTTAAGTGTTCTGTTTCGATTAATTAGAAAAAGACGGCTATTTCACAAATTGTGCGTGGTTCCGACTTGCACTTGGCCACATTATTACTTTTCAAATTTTATTTTGTCAGTGATGTGCAATGTGCACCTAGTTATTTTGTCAGCGATGTGCAGTGTGCACCTAGTTATTTTGTCAGCGATGTGCAGTGTGCAACTAGTTACTTTGTCAGCGATGTGCAGTGTGCAACTAGTTATTTTGTCAGCGATGTGCAGTGTGCAACTAGTTACTTTGTCAGCGATGTGCAGTGTGCAACTAGTTATTTTGTCAGCGATGTGCAGTGTGCAACTAGTTACTTTGTCAGCGATGTGCAGTGTGCAACTAGTTATTTTGTCAGCGATGTGCAGTGTGCAACTAGTTACTTTGTCAGCGATGTGCAGTGTGCAACTAGTTATTTTGTCAGCGATGTGCAGTGTGCACCTAGTTATTTTGTCAGCGATGTGCAGTGTGCAACTAGTTACTTTGTCAGCGATGTGCAGTGTGCACCTAGTTATCTTCTATATCCCTGACTCCAAACAATAATATCATTACCATCCGCTAATTAACCACCGACTGGTCACAGATTGCATAATTTAAAAAAACTGAGCGGGCCATTCAAAGGATACAAAATGCTTGCGCACGGTTTTGCTTTCAAATCCCAAAACGAACACATATAACTCCATACCTCAATAAAAATGGAATTTTAAATATGAAGGCACGCAGGGAATTACATATTGCCTGTACAACACAAAAAATACTCTGGAGTAAAAACCCAGAATATTTGTTTGAGAAATTTAAATGGCGCAATGATGCCCACAAGTTTAATACAAGATCGAAAATCCAGAACTTGCTTTTGATTTCCCAGCATAAAACAAAGGGATATGAAGGATGCTTCAAATATGCGGCATCAAAAATATGGAACAATCTACCGCCACCGTTACGAGTAAAGATTAGTACTAATACTTTTAAAGCTAAATTTAAGGCAATACTCCTGCAGCGGCAAAAACAGGGTGAAAATTTGAAGCATCCTGATAAGGTTAATTTTCTTTTCAATACATATTATTGATTAAAACCTTTTATCTCTATACCAAAAAACATAATAAACCTATATATAGATAACATGCCCTCATCTAAAACTCAACATTCACTACATTACATTCATCATATTTTGGATTTAAAATAAATTTACTATTTCATCATCATACATAACACTACACATCAGACACAACATAAACCTTACACACTTATGTACAGCCCTTCTCTTATTGTGTACTTACCCTTATTACTTTCTGCTCTGAACACTACCCTAAGAGCTGGGGATAACTGAAAACCAGCGCTGCAAACTGTATGACAGCGTCAGCAAATGCTGAGTTATTCCCATTTGTCCAAATAAATGTTTTGTTTAAATGTTTATATTCTGTGTACGAACTGTTTGTGTTTTTAACTTTTTATGTTTTAATATTTTATTGTACTCATTTTTTTCTTTTTTGTGTGTATTTGGCAATAAATGTTTCTTATTCTTATTCTTATTCTTAATATAATGTACGAAGGGATTTGATTGTGTACATGTTCTACTATGTTTCTGGGAGGTCTATTAAAACAAGTCGCAGATATGAAGTCTAGTGCCATTTGGACTAAAGATGGAAATAATCTAATCTAATTACTCGATGGACGCGATATGTTTCATCGCGGTAAGCATTATTTCTCCTATTATGACTGTTACTACAAAGCAGTAAGGTTCAAGAGTGGCATGACCACGGCTCCTGTAATAGTAGATACATATCAATTTTCGCAATAGGAAGATGGCATTTACTTCGCCTTTTATTTTGATTTTTATACTTATTTTAGTATAGTATTTAGTTTGCTAAGTTTTAAAATATAGTAATACTTTTACTTGTATATTGTTTTGTTTGTTTATGTAGCGGTAGCTTCGGTAGGTTAGTTAGCACTAAGCGGTAGCTCGGCATAGAACGCTGGTCTCTCAATCTTGAGATCCAGGTTCGATCCCCGGTCGGGCATGCACCATTGAGTTTTTCAGAATTTATGTGCATAGTATTTGTTCTTAATTACCACTTGCTGAACGGTGAAGGATAACATCGTAAAGAAACCAGCAATGCCCTAAAAAGCGTGTATTTGTGCTCGAAGTACGGCGATAGGGCTCACCACCCACGTTGGGACGTAATAATCGTCGATGAAACGCGGGTGTATCGAGTGTGGACTGTGACTTTCATTTTACAGTTCACACTCGGAACACCTCTGTCTCTGTCACTCCTTCAGGGATTCTAGTCATGACAATATATTTTTTTATGCATTGTTTATGTGTATTTTTTACTTACGTCTCTTAGTGTGAAATGGCGTAGGTATTAAGGTGTACAAGTGTGTATTGCAAAAAGTCGATCATGCAATATTCTAAAGGGACAAGTTCTTACTGCATTGCGTTATCAGCACCTAATTATTCCATTTAACACCAACAAATCGGCTCAAAATTCTATAGAACTTATAACCCTTCAATGAAATTATCTTAAGGTCTATTTTCTCTTAGCAAGAGATGTAGACCAACCAGTTTCCTTACAAGTTGCCGAGACGGTGTGGCAAATCAGGAATTATTGGCTGATGTTGCACCAAGATTCTCTTATTAACCACAATCATGATAAAGCTTTAAACATCCTAATTATAGAGTCTGTTTTGGATTGGCTGGTTGGTTTTTATACCGTGGTGATTTGTACTCTCACGGCACACTATTTGCCCAGTGATCATATTTCTTGTATTTTCTATTTTGCTACGTGCCAACTGCTAACCTTCGACTCGAGCAGACCCTGAGTAAACACTGATGACCTTTGCAAAATTCTCCTTCATAGGGAGGAAAATTTTGCGAACTGAAGTTTTGCGATTAGGAAACCGAGATGAAATTTACTATGTACGGCTACCTTGAAACTTCTTTTTCGTAGAAGTCGTTACTGAAAAGTGTTTTTGTCATGTTGATGCAAATAAAAATTAAACTAGGTAAGCGAAAGCTCGATTGGTAATAATTAATTAGACTGAGAGTAGGTTTCATTAAGCTTTTTCAGGAAATTACATGGAGAAAAAATATTTTTACAATACTACCAGATCGTTTTGTAAACAAAAACAGAATTATATATTTACTTGAATTATTGTCTACATTAGATTGTTCAAGTAAACTGAACAATAAATATAGATGTCACATATAGTACAATGTTTTCTGTTTAAATGAACTTTATTCAGGTTAACGGAACCAGAATTTTTTCTCGGTGTATAAGAAATACCATACCCGGTACTATTATAACACGTGTAGGTAAGTACATAAGTACAACATAAGTAGGAAAGTGTCATAATATCGTGGTAAGTAGGAAATATGTGCGTCCTATAATGTATATGTAGGGGGGGGCTTCAGCCTCCTATCTCCCACTGGATTCACTACTGGGTACTACATACGTAGAGTACATGCGAATAGTTACGAATAAAATACATACATTTTTACGTAAGTATATAGTAATTCATCCATCCATCCATCCATCAGCCTAGTTCGTCCACTGCTGGACATAAGCCTTTCCAGGACTTTGCCACTGCCGGCAGTCATCCCGGAAGAATTGCCCATACTCACACACGCTGGGCAGGCGGGTTGGTGAGCGCGGTGCCGGAACTCTCGCACCAGTGACGCCGCTGCCCGTCACCAGTCTGTTCCATATGAGGCCCAGCTATTAGGGATGGATATACCACCATCCATCGGTCCCAGGCATGGTGGGCCTCCTGGTTTTTTGCCTGTGAGCTGTCCTCTTAGTCTCCAAGTAAGATGGTGGTACCTCCACAGTCGAGCCCGGCATCAGCTCTACCACCTGATACAATTTAGTAATTATAATACAATTAATAAGAAAGTGTTTCTGAAGTGGTTTTCATATAGCAAAATAATTGAGTTTTGTGAGCATCTGCAACAAATGTTAGACGTTTAATTAGATAAAAAGTTACAAAGTGGTCGGTATCGTACTATTATTTTGTTTTATATTTATGTAGGTTTGAACTTCTTAACCAAATTAATGTTGATAATACAGCATGTAAGTCTATTATTTCTAAAAAAATAAAAATTCAACAGTTTCCATTAGATTATAGAAAAACATGGCCTATTAAACAACATCTTAACTTTTTAAACTCCTCTCCGATTGTGCTGTGGCTCAAATTCGCCAGTATATTAAATATTACTTTGCGAATTCTGTTGGACCACGAACCAGTTATTGGCTTGCTCTCGCGCTATTCTGAGAAGACGGCCATCTTGTATTTTCGGCCATCATTCTTTGCAGACAAAAACCCGCCAACGTAACGTTCGTGGCGGGAATAGTGCCGGCCGGTCGTCTAGTAAACGGAACGTAAAAAAATACTTCAGATTCCGGATTCTATCATATGATTAGTTTTTAGGAATTCGTTGTGTCTGGGGAGTCTCGTGAATTTAAATGGTGCGGCCGCGGTCGTTGGCGGCGGTGACGTCAGCGAGGCTGTTCGGCGTTCGAAGGGACCAATGGAGAGCGTCGGCGCTTGCGCAGCGTCGGCCGGGTCGTGCGGCGCGCGGGGCCAGTCGAGCCGCGGGCGCCGCACGGCCTGCGTCGCGCGCGCTGCCAGCCACACTCCTACCTTGCGACGCGCGTGCGCAACTCCTCCAGTGCAGTTTCCCTTACCCTCGCGTCAGGGATGCGTCCTGTTTGCGTGCAGCACTCTCACGGCCAGACCGCAGGTAAGTTTCCCCAATTTTCTTAGTGAATCGATTAGGGAATCGTTCGAATTCTCAGCCGGTCATACTGGTTTTGTCTGGCGCCAAGTGTTAGGAGTATAGTTTTTCCATGTAGGTAGCGTATCCGGGTTGGTTGGTTTGGTCCACCCACGGCAGGCCTTGACCCTGCCGAGTTCGGTGTAACCTGACGCCGCGACGCGACGCGAGACCACTAGATTCCTCTCCTCACGTACGTTTCGCGTGTTCGTGTAGAACCAGATATAAGAAATAGATAGTTTGAGACGTAGTGAACGTTGGTGCAATCGCTGTAAAGACGGACAAAAGCCTTTTTTGCTGGTTGGTGTGTCCTCTAGGGAGGCTATGGTTTACTAACTGATGTCCTAATTATACCAGCTTTTTCTTTTTAATGAAGTATTAGGTATTTAACTTGAGTAAAAGTGGTTAAAGACATACTTAGTAGAAAATTGCTCATTAAAAGTATAAAAATCTGTGACGTTGTGAAAAGAAGGTAGAATATAATTATACGCGTAAAAATTGTTCGTGAGCCCGTTGATGTCTTCCACAAAGGGCGGTCATTCGGGATGGTTCGTAGATCTTCGTAGACTTTCGTAGCACCCACTAAATGTGTAGCGTGTATGCAAAAAAAAGATTTGCTTTTAATTTTTGTATTGGTGAGTTTGTTTTATAAGGTAGGCAAAAATTTATGTATATTATGTATCCAAAGTACATCCCTATTTATTCCTTGATATTTTTTTTATGGAAATCTCGTTTTAAATTATGTACACATATTTTTACAAAAGGAAAAAAATTGCTGTGAAATGGACCGATACATAATTCTTTGCATAGAAAGGGATAACAATTAATAAGTTTCCAGAACATTTCTCATGTAAAAGACGTATCGTAGAAGGGCCGTCCGGCGTGCCCTTTGAAGCTGTTCGACAAAGATCTGACATAGAACGATCAAAGGCGAACCTCTTTCTCTGTTTATCTGATAAACCATGAGAAAAGATTCGATAGGAAAAATTGGCGGATGATTTCTTGGCAATACTTGTGGCCGTTTAAATATTGGCATTTTTCTGCAACAAGTTTGAGCGTCAACAGCTGTATTAGTGAATTAAAAAAACCGCTTTTCTTAATAAAAATCTGTTTTTTGTACAAGTATTAAAAAATCATCAGCAATAAAAGTTGGAAATGTTTGTTAGTTAAAAACTAGTGGCGAAATAGATTTTTATTGTGGTTAACGCATGGTCTACAGGTATATCCCGGGAATTGAAAACACGAAATCCACGTAAGTGACGCCACGGGGAAATAGCCACGTACTACCAATATAAAGCAAACACTTTAAGTACCTGAGTTTATGTACAATTTTCGAGTAAGATATGTAAATATATATATATATAATTATGTTCATACAGCTAGGTATTTATGAGAAGCACCTAACGGTACGTCGGCTAATGGCGGCAAGTTTCTTTATATGTACATGTAGGCTTCGAAGCGGGGTTGGGATTATTAAAAATGTTATAAATTGTGGGTAATTGCCTGCACTTATGTTACACCTGTCTTTGAAACGAAACAAATAACTTTGTAGCAAAACATACTGTCTGCACATTCTGGGGTCAGACTAGAAACAATGATTATACTATTTTTTTGTATATTTTTTATTTTAAATAACACAATATTTAATATAGATTTTAAAAACCAAGATATATTTGGGCCTCACTGTGCCCGGCCTCAGTTGAAATTATAATAATTAATTAGTCATCAATAATAAAATAAAATAATATAAAATATTTCTACCAAGGTCGGTACAAATTTATTTATTATATTAATAAGATGCAAAAACAAGGCAGATCCAAAAATAGACTTTGGTTACGAATCTCCTTGTAACTTTTATAATCAGAAATGTTTTGTGTGTTCTCAACAAAGCCGAAATCTCACCAGATTATTAAAAAGTATCTCGTTTAATTTGTAGGCTTTTCGAAGTATACTCGTATGTTGAAAATCTTTCCATAGGGTTACCTATTTTATTGTGAATGAAAAATTTACATTTAATTATGCATGCAGCTACATTCACTATTTCTCGCCTCGGAAAGCATTAGTCCATGGACTTTCAAACTTTGATTTTGGATAGTAGATCAATTTTAAAACTTTTATTATTACTTGAAATTTTTTTATATTTCAAATATTTTTTTCGTTTAACTCAAATAGCACTTTGAATTGATATCTTGAATTTTTACAAAAGGTATTAATTTTTTTTGGCGCTACCTACGTTTCCGATCTATTGACCACTGCGTTATCCTTTTTAAATCCATAAAAAATCCAAATACGTGGATTTTTTTTCTTTTAACTGGCACAAACAGTCTACAGACAGGTGCATTTCGTGCAATAAAAACGGAAATCTTTAAAACAATTAGCTCAATTTCAATCACCGAAGTTTGAGAAGCTCGATAATAGAGATATGAATTAAGAATTCCTTATTTCCATAACCACTGAGCGTGAATACATATGTGCTGATATCACCACCGTGTGAATCCACTCGGCCGACCATGATGGTGCCAGGAACACACCAACTGAACCTAGTGCGACCATCAGTTTGGGGAGGACAGGAAAAATATCGATATTGAATGCTGGACTGGACATTAGAGAAAATACCATTTGATAACAGTATTATGACAATAAACAAATTTAAACTTACATATATTTTTACTTTTGAATAAAGTAGTGCTTGAATTTAATGTAATCCTCAGATCAAAGCGTTGAAATACGATATTTGTAGATGAAATAACGTAATTAAATAATTTATACAGTTTACTAGACACACAGATATTACAAATCTAAACGATATCGAGGGCATCAAACTGAAAAGGCGTATCTGCAGATTTTCTGAATTTCGACTTTTTAGGCGATTCTACATATTTATTAGCTTTATGATGTACTGAAAAAGAAACGGTTGCTCCACTGGTTATAGGTACTATAATCTAAGTCTACGATGTGAAAATTCGTTAGAAAAATATTTTTCTATAAATAGTCGATACTTTTATATTTTTTCAATGCAAGTGCTCGTAAAGGCCCACTTTTTATGCATCAAAACCGAACAGAAAGTTGATTATATTGTCCTAGGGCTTTATTATTATTATTTTTTAATCTATTTACAATGGTTGGCTAACCTGCAACCTTTCCTGTGTACCATAAATGTAATACTTTTTTTTCCATTGTTTAACGGCTCTGGATACAGTCCTTTTGAGCCAATCATAATTTAA
The DNA here is from genome assembly GCA_934047225.1 of Ypsolopha sequella. NCBI lineage: Eukaryota > Metazoa > Arthropoda > Insecta > Lepidoptera > Ypsolophidae > Ypsolopha > Ypsolopha sequella. The sequence goes on along the minus strand of OW203986.1, from coordinate 28,563,332 downwards.
AGTTCACAAGATTATATTTGTTTTATTTCCTCACACTATGCATTGCAAATAGTAGTATGATACACGGGCGTAAGAGCAATAAATCACTCGGTTACGTTTAAAACACGATTCGCCCTTGTAGCATAAACTACTATTGTACGTACGCCCTTTCAGCTTAATGCCCTCGATATATATTTAGTTACAGGTAACATGCGTTCTACATATGTACATATACATACATCGAGAGATAATTTAGTTACAGTTAAGTACATAGCTGTATATGCCGACTATTTAGATACTAGCCCGAGAATTAGTGAGTTGCGAGACGATCTCGATTTACATAGTCAGTGACCGTGAATTTCTCGTGAGAAACAATTGGGAGCGACGAAGCGTTCACTCAGTGTGGAGGCTTTTCCTCACCGACCGCGACACCCAAATTATATTACCGTGTGATGTTTTTTCTGTTTTTAAATTTAGATCATATTTTATAACAAAACCGGCCAAGTGCGAGTCAGACTCGCGCACGAAAGGTTCTGTATCTATAAAAACGGCAAAAAAACACGTCTGTTGTATGGGAGCCTCCTTAAATATTTATTTTATTCTGATTTTTAGTATTTGTTGTTATAGCGGCAATAGAAATACATCATATGTGAAAATTTTAACTGTCTAACTATCACGGTTCATTAGATACAGCCTGCTGACAGACGGACAGCGGAGTCTTAGTAATAGGGTCCCGTTGGTTACCCTTTGGGTACGAAACCCTAAAAAATTACGCCCTGCTTGGCGTTATAATTGAAGCTCTTAAGTACTTCGCAAGATAATTATAGCCTGTGTTTTTTTCATTACATTTCGTTTTTATTTCGATTACATTAAAAGCGTTAAAAAGTTTTTTTAGTAAATTATGTGGCGTATATATATTTTTTTTATATATTAGCAGTGAGTGTTTTTTTTGTTATTTTCATGTTATTTTCATTAAGGACTCAAAATAAGGCTTAATTTCGTGCATTTTTTGTTTATATTTGAGACGATAACTAAAAATAAAGTGACGAGAAAGTGCCTTCAACTTTGAATGTGTCGGTGGCTTTTTCCTAACCAACACCTAAATTAAATTAGAGACGGTCGTGTGATTTCTTTATTTTATCTACGTCAACGTTGTTCCGAATGAGGTGGCAATTCGCACTTGTGCAAAGATGAGATTTGCTTAGCCTGAATAATCGCCGCAAAACCCGTATTGTTTCGTAGTAAGTCTCTCTTATTTAGTGAAAAGTTAATGAACCTCGTTAGGGTTGTTAGTATTTTTCTCTAGATTTTTTTTGTATCTTTCATTTCATTGAAGGCTTGAATTCATACAAGTGCGACCGTGTATCCTTCATCAGGGCATCACAATCACAACTTATCTAACATCAGAACATAACAACTTATCTAACCTCTAAACTTAATATTTAAACATAACAATAGCTTAGCTATGTATTTTCATTAAAATCTGATGGTGTGACAAATCAACAAGCGTTAGGCAGACATTAGTTGAGCATATCATGATATGACACCTGTGTGCCACCATTTCATGAAAGGGCGCATCATAATTTGGTTAATTTTACGATCGGGCCACGTGCGGCATATATTTGAAAAATTAAAACAAAATATGTATCTTCTGATTCTTTTTTTTCTTTTGATTCTTTAATTATTGTCTTACAAAGTTCTTCAACAGGCAAATTGTTTGAACTGTAGTTAAAGTCCTCTAAAACGTGAACCGATGGCGACTCTTGCGCATCAGTAAGCGAAGTGCATTGGTAGTGGAGTCACGAGCGCAGGTCATACTCGGTCGTACGAGCTCGGCATTGTTCTGTCTGTCTGTCTGTTTATAGTCGTATCTCTACCAACATCGAAACTTGCTCGATTAAACGAAGCATTTACGTTTTTTTCTTTTATTCCTGGTAAAATAGCTTCTAGTCGAGATAATTCAATTCAATTCAATTCAAATTTATTTTACAACATTCTTACTGTAATTAATTTAGATAATTACGAATTACGTTTTGGTTGTTCGAAATGGCAAGATAACATTTGCACTGTATTGAGGAGATAGTTTTTGAGAAAATAAAATGTTTTTTTTTTTTTTTTACTTTTTTATTGGATGTGTATTAAATTGCCATATACAACGTGTAACAGAAAGGTCTAACCATATTTGAAGAGCTTATTCAGTCAATAGTATAGAACAACTTTTACAATGTAGCCAACACCGAATCCGCAAAAAAAATAATCTGCCCTTCCATACATATCGGCCGAGCGGCAATGCATTTTTCTATGAAAAAGTAAATTTTTTTTTCGAGATACAGGGTTTGTTTAATGCCTCAATGGTAAATGTTGTTCTATACAATTGACTGAATAAGCTCTTCAAATATGGTTACACCTTTTTGTTACTCGTTGTGTATATAATTTTATATATACCAAAAGTTTAGGGAATAGTAACTGAAAATCATTAACCAGAGTAAAACACACTTATAATTTTTTTGCTGTAATAGATAACTAGGTCGGCCTACGCTACGCTTTGCTGTACGTGGTCTCCGAGAAGTTGCCAATAGTTCATTTCTCTAGGGGAAATTGTGTGACACTGCGCGGGGTAGAAGCCAGAGGTACGGGGAAGGTTAGTTCCACCGTTTCACCAATCACAGAGCACATGTCGCTCCCTTTTGTGACGTTATGACACCATTTATCGTAACATGGCTCCATTCGTACACCAACTCCTCTTCTTAATTGTTCCGTGGTGGTCTCCAATAGACAACAGGGAAATTCTTCTCAAATAAAAAAGGCATTTTCTAATATATATTTAACAAAAAAGACTTCCGTGGCACAAAATAGATACTACCAGACGGCCGACTCGACGACGGAGCGAAAACAGACGCACATATGCATAGACACGTACGTATGATGATCTCGTCAGAATTTCGTATTGGCATTCACCCGAATATCTCCGAGATCGTCGTACGTACGCGTCTGTGTGCGTGCGCCTGTTTTCTTTAGTTATGCGGAGTAAACATTCTGTAAGTGGTTTTATATGTCCGTGGTGCTTTAAGTTTTTATTTCGTCATAAAGATGTTTGTAGCTACAAACTTTCGTTTCGAATCAATCCATTTCCTTTTAAAACACAATAAAGTGTTTCAAACCAAGATTTGATTGTTAAGAGTAATGTACCGGGCTCTTAAAATATACGTCGTCGTGCCTACAGACTGGCTTACAGTAAAATTTAATTTTAAGGAAGGTTTTTTTACTACCTGACGCTTATAATGTAATGCTTCTTTGTCCTAAAGCTAAAGATGTACTAAAATATTTCAAGAATTACAAGTGGTAAGGAAGGTATTGTGTTTCGAGTACCTGTGAAATGTATTGTTTTAAACAATAGGGGTGCGGCCAGAAATGATTTGGGTGGTTGTCTGTTAAACTTAAACCGTTTTGAAGATGATTGACCTTAAAAATAAACAGTAACCTAAGATCCGATATGTAAAAGTTTTTTCAATGCATGTGCTCGTAAAGGCCCACTTTTTATGCATCAAAACCGAACAGAAAGTCGATTATTTTGCCCTAGGGCTTTATTATTATTTATTTTTTTAAATTTATTTACAATGGTTGGCTAACCTGCAGCCTTTCCTGTGTACCATAGACGTTATACTTTTTTTACACCGTTTAACGGCTATGGATACAGTCTTTTTGAGCCAATTATAATTTAAAGTTCACAAGATTATATTTGTTTTCATTTCCTCACACTATGCATTGAAAAATGTAGTATGATACACGGGCGTAAAAGCAATAAATTACTCGGTTACGTTTAAAACACTCGCTACGCTCGTGTTTTAAATCGTCCTCGTAATTTATTCCTTTTCGCCCTAGTAGCATAAACTACTATTGCGTCCCTGTTACTCCATATGGGAAAAAACCCTCAGTTCGTGGAAAAGTAGCAAAAGTCTGTTTTTTATTAATATAAAATGTACTAAAGTTGCTATCAAAATTTCGTTTAACCAGGTCCTAGATACCATTAAAACCCATCAAATAAAATGTAATTGCAGTCCATATGTCATTTTAAATTGTCAAACCAGGAGAATTGGTGTTGAAAAATACCTTATTTCAATAAATATTTCTATCGAGCCGAATTTCTCCAATCGCGTTTCTGTTTAACAGATCCCTAGAAAAAAAATCCAAAAACAATATACTATTTTATCAAAATTATACATTATTTACTAAAGTGGATAATATGCAAGTTCTAAAAGTATCGATTTTTTTCCATAGCGCCTTAATAAATCAAGCACGGATTGGATGCTTGCACGTTTTTTGTTCCGAATTTTCATGAAAATGTCAACATTCATTATTTCATAATAATTTATATGGCTACCTCTTAAAGTTAAAAAGCTTTTTATGTAGAATAAGTTTTTGTTGGTTAAATGTGGGTGATGTTTTGAGTAATTTTATTTTAAGACATAAAGACGTGAATATTTATGTATATGTAAACGAGTGGTAATTAGAGTTTGGTACACCGGGCTAAGAATTTTTTTTTTAATTATACATAGTTGTGTCAAATTCATACATATTTATTTTATTGTGTTTTTCTCAATATTATCTAGACAAAATGAAATAAATATGTACCTACATTTCTCGTAGTTGATTGAAATAATACTAAAGATATTGAATCTTTAATTTAGAACACAAATCACGATAATATAGAAACGAAATTCATGTCGACTACATCCTTACATTATTCAAATTTGGAATGCCAACCCTCTTCGTTTCGACCAATTAACTCTCAGAAACTGGCCACTCCAGCCAGGTATAGTTTTTTTTCAAGGCAAGTAATGCATTCAACCTGCCAGTCCACCTGTTCAATTTTGGGGTCTATGCCTCTCACGTGCATTGTATAAAAAATATAAAAGTGTCACAAAAAGTGTTGGATTGTTGGTATTTCAGGGAAATAGTGTTGGCTGACTATGATCTAGTTTTTATTTTGAATCCTTCGATCCTTTAATTTCTCGTGAATCGAAACAAGCGATGTATATCATGAATACCATTTTCTGTATTAATATCAAAATGTCTGTGTTTGTAATGGTAAAGAAATCAATATTCTTTCCATATTATTATGGGCATATTATTTATTACCTAAATTAACAAGACGTGTTTTTCTTACACCAAAAAAATAGCTTCTTTCCGAACACGCAAATTGTCCAACAACAATTCGATAAAGTCCTCATCCCCCTCTTTCGTCTTTGACTGTCTTATAACGAGGGGCGGGGGGCAGGGTAGACCCCTCGGTTCTGGTTCACAGTCTTGTGCAGCCACCTGTGGGGCTTACATGCTTCTTTTTCGTTTTCTTTCTGTGTTTTTTGTGAGACGCATCCTGTGTATTCCTGAGCCACTTTTCAATTCAAGACAATTTCAAGGTCTGTTGTTCATTTCAATTAAATCTAATCTAAAAATAATACATTGACTGACTGAATGACTGATCTAAACGCCCAGACCAAACGGCGGGACCTAGGAACATGAAATTTGGACTGTAGCGTTAATATCCATTAAGAAGGGATTTTAGGAAAAAGTGTTTAAAAAAAAAGTTTTAGTGCCAAAGTGGTCGGGAGAAACGGGATCCACGCAAGTAACGCCACCGGGCATCCGCTAGTTTACGGTACCCGTATTGAAAAGAATATGATTTTGAATCGATAGTTCAATATTTCAATGTCCAAAGCGAATACCAGATCATTATTCAAGTTCATATCTTTGTGTCTTGTCAACACAATGTTCACATGTCAAATGAATACTACATTTTGTATGAATATCAAGATTCCTGGGTGACAACGACCTCTGCGATTTGCTTATTCTTTCAAAATTATCTCCATTGAATCTCGCAGACTTTTACGGTGTGAAAGGAAAATGCATGCACAAAGTAATCCGCTTTATGGCTTATAATATTTTAATATTCTCATTACAACTATTTACAACGTTTTGCAGCCACGAATGACAGAGAGCCGCTTATAATAATGGCGGCCTGCAACGGTGTTTGCGATAATGAATGAAATTATAATGCAAAACGATGAATGAACCGCGTAGGGATGGACGGCTAGTAAAAATACAATCGAGAGAACTGTTGATCGATGTATACTCGTACAGTTTTGAAATTCGAATGCACAGCTGCTGGCCGTTTACTACGAATTTCACAACGTGAATGTAAGTTTGTTCGAAATTCAAAACATCGTGAGCGTGTCCGCAGTGAATTCGAAATACGGAATTTCCAGATGCAGTCAAGTGACCAACCACTGAGTGCTAACAAATGCTTGTTAATTTAAACTCGGTTGGGTAACATCACGTCTCAAACAAATGTGGCAATTTGCGAAAGTCCAGAGACATATCGAGGAAGTGTGCGAAAGATATGACTCAAATACAAAAACTTTCAACATAAAGTCGCGTACGACACATCAAACGTAGCTTTTTACGGCTAGGGACTAAAAGAAAAGAATCGAGATTGTTTGGGTATTGGTGGTGCGATTTTATCCAAGGATCCGGCGTCGAGAGAAATAAAATTACGAATTGACTTAATGAGATTGGTGCCCACACTAGAGCTTTCCAGGAATTTATTGAAAACTGCCTTGATATTAAATCGATTACATTTTGATAGCTCTTCTCATAAGGGATATTTATTGAAGATCAAATCAATGTTCAAACGGGTATTGCTGTATATAAACCAATACAGAACAAGGCTCTAAAATGGTATCGTTCAGAAACTGGTTGTATTGGTGTCTGTGAATAAGCCATTACTAGCGTTTCTCTCTAGAGCAATTACACCGTCCATAAACGTGTGTAGCAAGTCTAGTCTGGCGGCATTAAATTTATATTGGACAGATGCTCGACCTGAATCGGTGGCTGTGTCGCAGTAAGAGGCAGTTTTTGAAATTAAAATATTATAGATGAGATAGATTGTGCGTGTACGTTTATGCGACTATTATATGTGAGTTTGTACGTAAATAAAATAGTCCTGTGCGTGTATCTAAAACATTTTGGTCATTATTAGGTCCCCATGACCTTGAGAGTTTGGAAAAAATCAGAGGCCATCCTTTTTTGAAAAAACATTCAACGTTAGGATATGAATCCATGAGGGGTGTCAGAGGTGTTACCAAGTACAGACTGTGAAATGCAAGTAACAGTCCACGCTCGTACGTTTCACCTACCCATTATTACGAAATTGATTTGAATTTTTTGGGAAAATATGAAATTTTATTGTTCTTTAGGAAAAAAGATATTATTTTTTTAAAGAATTCTGTTGTCAGAATCTCAACTTGTTTCTTTACTCTCTACTTAAATAATCAAAGACTCTCTATTTTGAAAATATATCAAACTAATTCGGGTGTTGTGGCCATGGTAAAGTTTGCTCAAATTCCATAGATAGGTAACTTACAATATTATGTGTCAAACTCACATTCCGTTTTATAAGACACATTCTCGTCAAAATCGCAGCAACTATTATTGTGAGACAGCAACCGTTCTTTCTCTGAAAACATTTTAAATTCCGAAAACGCATATATTTCGGCCAGTATTGCCGTTGTCCTTCAAAGACGACGCGTAGAGATTGCGGTGCGATTTTTAAATAATGGAATCGATTCACAGTTTGAATTCGATTCCTCGTTCACACGATTTGTATTCAGCGGAGTGTGGCACGTTTGAATAAAGGTGTTTTTGTCGTACCTTGACGGAATTGCCTTGGGAGGACGTGAGGAGAACTTAGCACACAACTATACAATGTTTTTAGGGCCACTTGCGCAAGAAAATTTTACTAATTTTGATTCATTGCCAGACGTCAAGTCAATACACTGTTTTCTGTCAAATTAAATTCGATTCGCAGCATTAATCACGGTTCAAAATATTGTGTAATGGACGCTACTGTTTTAGAATTGAGAAGTTAATAAATAAAGAAAAAGCAGCCAAGTACAAGTCGGACTCGCGCACGAAGGTTTCCGTACCATTACCTACAAAAACGGAAAAAAAAACATGCCTGTTGTATGGGAGCCCCCTTAAATATTGATTTTATTCTGTTTTTTAGTATTTGTTGTTATAGCGGCAACAGAAATACATCATCTGTGAAAATTTCAACTGTCTAACTATGGGTCATGACATGAGATACAGCCTGGTGACAGACGGACAGACAGATAGACGGACAGCGGAGTCTTAGTAATAGGGTCCCGTTGGTTACCCTTTGGGTACGCACCCTAAAAAGTACTCGTACATTGGCAAAATGCTTCATCTAGGTAGTTTCATTTTGCATATATACAAACATGAATTATATAAATCTTTTGTAGGTAATAAAAATATATCTAATGTACCCGTCGAGTTCTACCTTACTAGACTAAAATGATGTCATATTTTATTGCCGTATCAATTGTATAACAGTTTTGTTTAGTTTTATTGTCATGGGTAATACCTGATTTGTCCTGTTACTTTTGCTTGAACTAAACTTTGAACAAAGCGTATAGTCAAGGAGATATTGCCGTTACATAAGGTTAAATAATATTAGTTGGCGAAACTCAAAACATAGGTAGTACTAGTCTATATGAGCAACTGTTGGTATGAGAGCTAAGCGAAATTCTCAAAATTTATTTTCACCTTTCCATACTGGACCAGTCAGCTGATCGGGACAATTTGTATGGGAGGAAGAGAAAAAAAGTTGCGAATTTTGCTTAGCTCCCATACAAACAGTTGTTCATATAGACTAGTACTACCTATGTTTTGAGTTTCGCCAACTAATATTATTTAACCTTATATTACATTAAAACCGACCTCTAATAAGTGTATGTTATACCTACATTACATAAATAAATTTATTTAATTTCATATTTAATTTAATTTCATTAAAATTTATAGGTATTAATTACAGTACTCCCAAAGTAATAATGCGCATAGAAATCTATAGCTGAGCGACCGGACGTACCACGTGTACCTTATTGATTTTATAGAAAGTGTAAGGCAATACGAACTTTGCCGAACAGTGGCGAAGATTTGTATGCGCATTATCACTTTGGGAGCACTGTGCAATCGCTTAGTAATATTTTGATGTTGATGTTTGCATGTACTGTACGTATATCTCTCATCTCATCAGTTTGTGTGTATATGTCCGTCACGTGGTATTTACGTTGATTTATTGGCAAATCAGTAAACCACTAGTCTTCTAGATTTTTCCTCTAGCGATAACCGGAAGATTAAGGAAAACAATATTACAATGACACATAGTTTCTAGGTCATCGCTTCCTTTTCTATACACTGATCCACTCATCCTCGTCAATTAAACTGTGACCGGTCTTTGCTTGCTTTGTGAAAGAGTTGGGGGGTCTATTTAAACTGGTTTTGTCGTAAGCTAACCAAATAGTTTGTTCCGAACGCGACCAGTTGAAATCTTTACACAAGTAATTTTCACCCGCGTGACGCATTGCCGCATGCGTCGTCGTCATTGGTGGCCTTAACGAGGACGGTTTGCGCGGGAAAACTCGTTTTAGGCGGGAAAATGTATTTATCGTTATAATATTACTCAATTCAATTATTTTATTTCCAGTTTTGCCCAATGCCCAAATTACCTTATATAAACTTTAAGCTTTCTCTATTTTTATTAGTATAGATAAAACTTTGTAATGCACTCTAATAATATTTAGATAAGACTTGTATTTCACACTCGGAACACCTCTGACACACTCGGGGATTCATGTCGTGACAATATATTTTTTTGTTTAAGACTCTGGCTGGTTCTAATCAGTAAGATTGTGACCACAATAGCCTACGAGGAGATGTCAAAAGGTCAAGCACCTACTTAATTAATATATTTTTAATATATACGGAAATACTTTTTGACAATATTTAACTATTCTGCGTAATTTTTTAACAGTTTTCCATAATTTGTATTTTTTTCTGTTTCGCTAAAACAATTAGACTTAAAAATAATATAAAAACTCAACGAAGGCTCTGAGTCTGTCAGTCCACTCGCTGCCTTGAACAACGAGAGATGAATGCCGCAAAAAGCTTCGTTGACGTCACATTTCAGTTCCTAACATTTAATATATTACGATTTATTACAGGAGTTTTACAGTTCGGCCCAATTACCTTATTCTATGCAGTGCTGATCAACGTCAAACATGTGAGACGTTTTCGTAGGCGAAACTTGGTAATATGCATTTTTTTTGTTACTTACCATAATAATAATAAAATTCTTTTCACACCACCTGCTCGACAATGTCTAATTACATATCATGCAACCTCAACGTAAAGTAACGCATTATATCTCAAGGGATATAAAGTTATATGAAAATCCCTAGGGATTAAAGTGATTTAAATTTGGTACGTCAAATTCGTCTGGAAACTCGTGGAAGACAAATGCCCATATGGGATTGTAAAGAGGTTTGTTCGAAAATCGAACTGGCCACCATAAGCAAAATTCAACAAAAAGAAAAAAAGCGTTTACAAAGAATGTGAAACAAAAGACTGTGTTTGGTGCTGTGATTGTCAGTCAATTTTATTGAATTTTATTAATGTTGATAAAAAATGTGAAAAGTAGAGTATGCTCCTCTGGAATAAAGCTTGTCTTTGTCTTGGGCAGCTTGAACCCCTCGCTTTACTCAGGACTCTTTATAACTCCCTCGCTACGCTCAGGAGTTAACTCTAGAGTCCCTCGTTACGCTCAGGGTTCAATATGCCGCCCGTGACGTAAGACACTGCTTTATTCCCTTAGCGCATAATCTACTATTATTGCACAGAATAAAATTACTGTACAAAGGCGAGCTTTATACTAAGCACTCCCTGTGCAAAATTATAAAAAAAAATAAGGTAACTCTGTTTATTTTAGCAGTTATGAAATTGGGCACGTTATACCAAGTTTACGAAAATTACCATACGCGTTGCAATAGAGTAAGCTGTCACCTGCACACACCCGCTTCCTTGAGAAAGCGTAATTAGGTCATTTTGCAGTGTGCTATTTGCGTCTGCTTTCTGCTTAGACCGCTTTTTGCAATAAATAGATCAATTAAGGTATGTAATGTAATTTAAATAATATTAAAGAGAACTTATTGGTTTTTTATTCAGTTAACAGTATAAGTATATTTCTATAAAAACACTTTATTGTAACAGTTATTTCCAGATATATTTTGATTTGTAAAATCGGCATAGTGGAATTAAGTAAAATTTATATATTAATTTTACTTAATTCCACTTATTTTTAATTAATTTATATATTAATTTTACTAAATTCCACTGATGCCGATTTTACAAATTAAAATATATCTGGAAATAACTGTAATAATATAGTGTTTTTATAGAAATAAATACTGTTAAGTAACTGGATTTAAATAATATATTTTTTGTACTCGTAACCCAATTTTGAAAGCATTTTACTATTTAAAGGAAGTCATCAATTTATCATATTAGGTTGAATGTTGAATAGTTCGATCCTTGTCAAACTTTAGGATGCGTTCAAGAAAAATAAATATGCCTGTGGAAATGTGTGGTGATGACGTCACTGAAGGTCAAATATAAGACATCGCTTTTTTCCATTTAATAAAGAATATATGCATGCTTATTTTAAAATCTGTCACTCTTCGAATCATAAATGTTGGTAAAAAAAAGAAGAGACCAATAGCGACGACGTCTGTAACTAACTGTACAGAATAATTTTATTTTAGTAAGTTTTTATACTTTTTATTTTATTTTTCTTACATGAATGAATGTCTGACGAAAAAGGGTGAGTGATCGATGTGTCTACGGTATTCGTCCAAGGTCTACAGAATATATTCTAGTTGAATGAGCAAAGTTGTTAAATTGTAAGTAATTTGTAGAAAGTGCCGCGTGAGTATATCATTGTTAATTACATGTTTTAAAATAATGTTTTGTACAATATTTTTAAAGCTGCTATGGAATATACATATGATACATATCTGTCTATATCCACTCTTTTTTACATTGTTTGATGTTATATTCATTGTTTGAAGCTATATTTACATTGTTTGATGTTATATTTACATTGTTTGATGTTATATTTACATTGTTTGAAGCTATATTTACATTGTTTGACGTTATATTTACATTTGTACATGATCACCACTATGGGTTATTGGTTCAAGTACTCGAAGGTCACGGGTTCAAATCCAGTAAGGACACATTTATGTTCGGTCTGCGTGCTTCGGAAGTCACGTAACGCTGCTGGTCCAATTTGTGCCAAAAGTACGGTGATAGGGGTCACCAAGTCACCACCCATCACGTTGGGACGTAATAATCATTAGTGAAACGTAGGTGTACGAGTGTGAGCCGTGAGCTGTCAACACTCGCAAACACTTCTGTCACCCCCTCGGGGATTCGTGTTGTAACGATGTATTTATCTGCCCACTCTTTTATACATAGTTGTTGTTGTTATATTGTACACCCCTAGACTGCGCCCTGAGGCGGAACAAGGCAGAAAGTGGAGTTATTCTTTTGTCATGTCTTCGGCAGCTTTAGTAGAGCTGACTGTCTTTGCCTTTTAAAATTATATTTATTTTTACGATTTCTGCTCCTTTGTGCTCAGTTTTAAAGTTCCGTAAGAGCAGGAACCTTTATGGCGAAATCTCGGTGTTTGTTTATCTTCTCTGTTCGACTGGAGTAGGTACCATTTCATTAAGGGCCGATTTTTCAATGAGCGCTTTTCCTTATGTCAAATTTAGTGTTAAATAAGATTCCTAGATGGCACTGTCGTATTCCTTAGCAACAGAATCAAAGACAAAATTTGCACCGATTTCAAACAAACGAAAAACCACTTTGACATTGATTGCTACAAAACACATTTTATTTATGGTGACATGGACAGCGCCATCTGGAGGAAAGCTAAGAACTAAGAAAGAAAACAACCAGAAAAACGCTAATTTATTCCTAGGAATAAACTATATCGATTTCATAAAACAAAAGGTGTTAGAGTGAAACCAACGTAGTTTATTCATAGGAATACATTTTATCTGTCAACTGAAAAATCGGCAGATTACGTTAGTTTAAACTAAGTTACGTTAGTTTGTAGGCAACCATGAAATTACAATCTCATTTATGAAGTTATAAGCTATCGGATTTTACAATCTTCCGGTGACATATTCAATTTGTGGCAGATTTGGAGTTATATGTTTTTTTAATACATTTTTATTTCTACATTTTTTTTTAAATAATTCAATCTCTTATACAAACTTTTTAGGAAACGTAGAAGAGTTTTCGCAGTATGGATTTTTGAAGCAAACATCAAGCGAGAAGAACAAATGAAGAAATGATATGGCGTTGAAAAAAAGAAGATGTGTCTGTAGATTGGTTAATTATCTTTGGTTATCTAGCTGTATGAGTGATTTAGACATCATAAAGCTAGGTTACCGGAGTTAAGTGCCATCTACGTCTACGTACAACATTGGAGCTGTGAAGAGTGTCGCGTCTGGGCAACTGCACGAGTCGGTGTTCTTTGGACAACAGGGGAGATAGCACGAATTAATTATTATGGCATTGTAATTTTTTCTGTTTTTAAAGAAAGAAAGAAAGAAAATAAATAATTTAGAAAATAAGTTTACAAAAAAGAAACTTATAACTAACACAGTAGAAAAAGGTTTACTTAAGTAGGGAGTAATCAATAGATAAAAATAACAACACGACAAAAGGATGTAGCTCAGCTATGTGCCATCCTAAACATGCTTTAGTTGGCGCTGGTTTTCAGCTACCCCCGTTACAATTGCATGATAATGTATTTACGAGTCGTTAACAAAATTTTATTAACTAAATTGAAAAAATCAATAACAATTTGCAGAAATGGCTTATAATTAAATTAAAGAAAATAAAAACAAAAACCAAAAATGCGTAACAAGACAAAAAGAATAAAAAAAAGGTAATTAGTATACACAAATATAGAATTATTAGTAGGGTGTATAGCTGTATAGTCTTAAGCATTGTAGGCTTTCCAAGGATGTTTCAAAATGTCCAGTGTCCATTTGCTTTTTCGTTAGAGACTGTTTATACCTAAACTTAAATGTATGGGCTGAGCACTTTTGTCTCAAGGGCGGTGGTAAATTATTCCATATTTTTGGAATTATTATATAAAATATGAACGTAATATACTCACGCCTGTCTCCTAGAGGGGTAGATAGAAACCACAGATCCATTCGCTATAATCCTGATATATTAATTCGTAAACATATCCATCATTCGCTTATTATACTTTCTTGAATATAATTTCATTGTTTTCCATATAGAGAGGAGTATGTAAAACTCTTGTTTGAAGCGCACAGGACCACGTGATCGTATGAATAAATCAGAGATCTTCGGTTCCGTCAACTTTTGACGAATGAGTTTTCTTTTGCCAGTCACGGGGTGTATACAATGTTATAAACTTTGAAAATCCTTAATATACCTATTTAAAGCCTTTTTTTATCTTTTAATTATTTTAAACAGATTATAAATATAAATAAAAAAGTATTAATTATTATCGAGATACATTTCGACCAACTTGTGGTCGTCGTCAGTTTGGCTTCGACCAAAATAAAATGAATGGATGGGCCTTGTCTTTACAATTTGCTCACTCATAACGAGTCTAAGCAATTGGATATATACTATACATCAATACCTAATTGTAAGTCTTTATTTTGCTTTTTGCACTTTGAAAATGTACAAGAAGGCATTTTTGCGTCAGTTATTTGGATGACATTTAATAATAAGCGTACTTGTCACTCTTCTAACAGAGACCGACTGAGATGAAGTGAGAGCCGGCGCTCACTTTACAAACTTCAAAAATCTGTACGCTATGGCCCGTCCATTTATTTTATTTTGGTCGAAGATTATAGGAACCTAATATATTTAAAGTAAGAGTGCATTACCAGATAGAAAACTCTATTACAGATTCTCTGAGAGAAATGGAAAGAAATGCAGCAGCTACTTGGCCCCACGCACAATACAGTACCAGGCCATTTGGAGGTCGCATCGTGCTTTAAAAAGAGATACTCGGCTAGCTTCGGCTACCTTCGGCTTTGTAGAGCGTCATCTCTGTCACACTTGTCAACCCGGTCGTTTAGTCGCTGACTTGTCAGTCGTGTGTTTCGTGTGACAGAGATGACGCTCTACAAAGCCGAAGCTAGCCGAGTATCTCTTTTTAAAGCACGATGCGACCTTCAAATGGCCTGGTATTGTACGTACATGTTTAACACGTTAGTTTTCAATACTAATAAATTCCCTTTATAATATAAAATTTTGGACTGAAATTTTTACTTGGATAAAAACATCCTAAATTTGTGACTATTGAAAACTCAACAATTTTGCAGCTACTAAAATATAATTAAGAAATTATTGAGTTGAATGAAACTTGAGGATAAAACATGGTTATTGCAAAACGGCTAACCTCAATAAGTATTTTGGTTGGGATAGCTGACCAGGTATTGAGTACTTATTGAGGTTAGCACTCCCATAGCTTAATATTTAAAAGGTTTTTTTTAATTTTTTTTCAGAGAATATACGACATTTTAGGACATATTTTTTATTATTTTGGTACGTAAATTGACCATTATTTTTTTATGATTTTTTAAGCAATTATCCGATGACCTTGTCACTTGAGAATTTTAGACATTATACTGATTGCGATGTGTGATTGCTTATAAAAAAAGTGGTCTGTCTCTGTCTGTCTACTCATCTGTCATCGAGCTGTCAAATTAGTCTGAAGCAAATTATTATAAATTTATCTTGATAGCAAAGGACACATTTCTAAACAGCCATTACTCAAGTGACGTCACACGAGGGCGAATGGAAGTTGCAGCCTTTTCGTAAAAATATTCATCATAATGAGGTATTTTTAGACCAAAACTTCGAAAATACGGCTTATTAAACCTAAATCTCGAAATGGTTTTGGAATTAACACACCTTAACATAATTTAATCTATGCCAATTAAGAAATATTAAAATTGGGTATATCTGGCTAGACATACCCTATCATAAAGGGATTACTTCCCCAAATTTATTTACATGTAAACCTAACACGCTCCGCCTCGCTCCGCTCGTTGTCGCACCTACTTTTTGGCGTTGTAATTATTTCTGATTATTTGTTACAAAACAGAAGATATTATTCTTTCAGATATGCAAAGAAAAATTAATGTATGGATGAAAACAAACACTTGTACTGTTTCACAATTTTAATTTACAGCAAAATTAACCCAAACTAGGTTCGCCTTATCGGCATTCTCAAGGGAATAACATAATAATTTATAATAAGCATTGTCTAACAATGACAACAAAACCCAAACCATGCTTATTAGACAATGTTTATTATAAATAATTATGTTATTCCCTTGAGAATACCGATAAGGCGAAACTAGTTGGGGTTAATTTTGCTGTAAATTAAATTGTGAAACAGTACAAGTGTTTGTTTTCATCCATGATCATGTTTCACCAAGAGCCGACAATCGCAAGTATTAACTGAAAATTAATGTATTTTATTTTATTGTCAATGGTTATTCAGACGTCTCGTTAGCCTAGCTAGCGCTGCGTAATAATTGTAGTGTAGATGCAAGCCACATACGCCCCCATACAAAATACTTGCCAAACAATCAAACAATGTTGCCATTGAGGATTCACACGTCAGGTGCTGTGGCCTGTATCGGTCGTGTGTAGTTCCAGCTTTATTGTTTTATTCATTTCTTTTATCTCAAATATATCAAAATTAGGATTATATGGTTTTATTATTATTTTTACTTATTTTTAATGCACACAGAAAACTTAATTTTAAATTACATGATAAAAGTTATGTACAATGTCGTGCTTATTGCAATAATGAGATTTCTTTCAGCAAACCAAGGGTGATAGGAATATTTTATATAAATAAGATATTCATATTGTGCACGATAATACTTATACAGAAACAAGATTAAATTAATAGTAGATACCTAATAGTTAAAAATATAATAATATAATAAACTACATGAAATTTACATAATATAAATAATTATAAAAATACATTTTCAGTAAATAATATACATGTATTTTATAGCGAAATTAAATAGCTTTGAATATTCTAATTTTTATTACTGTGCATTACAAACTAGAAATAAATCGGAAAGAAGTTTCAGAAAATCGCATAACACCAACTTTCAGTATGTACATTGTGCAAGGCTGATATATGAAGTAGTTACAAAAATTCCTTGTACGGGTATGGTGGAAAAATTTGTCCAGATGAGAACCTCGGTGATGCAATCGGTAGCGCGCCTTTCATGTAAATTAAAGGTCACAGTAACTATAATTGCCAGTAAAGCACATTGGTTCGGCATAACATTCGGCACATTCGGCATAACACGTCTTAACTTATTTGATAAGACTAACCCTATTTTAAGCGTCCTGTCTTTTTCTTTCTATATCGAAAAGACAAGGACAGAACGCTTAAATTAAGTTTAGTCCTGTCAAATAAGTTAAGATGTGCTTCACCGAATCGGTACCATTATCTATTATTATTATTAATCTAAATACTTTATTTAAACACTTTTTCATCGACTGTACCATTAATTTTGTCAGTCAAGAGCGAACCTTGCAACTAATATTTAAGGCGATAAAAAAATACGGGTGTTTTTTTTCTGTGTATTTCATGAAATACACCGAAAATGTTAATACATTTCTGGTATATGCATTTTCACTATATAATCTAGGGTTTTGAAATTGGACAACATGTTTGGATAAATTTTCCTCGATAGAAATAATTGTTGAAATGAGGTCTTCAAACACACTTTTTCTCCTCGTTTGACGAATAGGAACTATATACAGAACTCAAACATATGTTATTAAGTGTGTTTCAAAAATATCTAGAGATTTGATATTTGAAATTTTGCTAGCTATTTTAGTTTTTTTATAAAAATTATAAAACTAACACTTTTCACTTTTGCCCTGAATCCGCCCCACTCACTCTGAGCGTGTTTTCGCTTGGAGTGACAGTGACAAAAATAAAATTTGCATAGCCTCTTAATAATAATCACTTTGGGGCTGAGAGGAATTGGGGCTATAAGGCATCACCCCCTGTGTCTAATGTGCATGATCCCTAAGTCAAGGTAAACTTTCTACAACTACGTACAATTCGAGCTCTATTCATATAGTATTTCATTACACGAATGGAGTTTTCATTTGAGTTAACAAAGTTTTCTACTTATTTTGACCTGAAAACCGTTTCAGTTTATATGTTTTGTCAGAATATTTATACAAGAAATACTTTTCTCAGAAAAGAAACTGTTTACGGCGTTTTGTAAACTGTAATAAATTGATATGCATATTAAAATTCGTCATTCAATCAACCAGTGGTGCTCAACATTATAAACTAATGCGTGAGTGAAATAATTAATCACAATGGATGCGTGTCCTGTAGTAACTGATTAATTAGTTATAGCAAAGCACATAACTTTTTAAATTTATAAAAATTTCCTTTTGCCACCGAAGTTAGCGATAGCAATATTTATCACTTTTAGTCTGAAATCATGTCAGATGACGTCACGCATGCCGTTAAGCTCACTTTGATTGCCAATAGTGTCGATTCGGTGTAGCACATCTTAACTTATTTGACAGGACTAAACTTAATTTAAGCGTTCTATCGTTGTCTTTTCGGTAAAGTAAAAAAAAAGACAGGACGCTTAAAATCGACAAAACTAACTTCGTAATTATTGAGATATCGAAATAATAATTTAGCTACGGTTTTTACCTTTTTAAACGCAATTGATTTTTATAAAAATCTTAATGTAGGACATAGGCTCATTTTGAGAAGTCCTGAATCACTCACTGACTGACTCAACGCCCAGCACAAACTCTTGGACACAGTATACTGTGTCTTGGACCTAGAAAGCTGAAATTTTGAACCGGATTTTTTTAATTGCCACGGCGTCAGCCTAAATGGGTCAACGCCGCGGGCGTCCCTTAGTCCTAAATAACGACTAATGTTATAACAACTAATATTATAACGACTATTATTATGACGGCTAATATTATAACGACCAATATTTACCAATATTTAGCTATTTACTTAGTTTTCACTTTGCGATTTAGACAAAACTTTTGTATTAAGGTGATCGAGGTGATTCGACTTATTATAAGTTGAGTCGATGTATCTCGAGAAATCTGTCAATTTTCGAAGTCTTGAAACTAGTAGAATATAATAATGTATGTACGGGTTGTTTCAATATACGAGTAGGTATAACCAGATACAAAATCCGACCGCCCACTTCACCAGTATTGAAATAGTAATTAGAACGAAAAAGGATTCAACAGGCTGGTCTGTGAACGGAATTTAATTTATGCTTGCAAATGTCGAGAATTGTTTTTATTTTAATAGTATTCTTAATTATTTCGAATGTAAAAAAACCTTGACCAATTGGCTTAAGACCAAAAGCTACGATGAGACTGAATCTCATCTTCTAAAATAATTCAATTAAACTTAATTTTATATATATTACCCATGTTTTCTTTTTCTATTGTTAAATAATGGTTATAAAATATGTAAGTATTTCTAGTTTTACCCAAAATTTGATTACAAGCGGCCTTACAATGTAAAATACACACCTTCACAAGTTCACACAGTCATGCATTACACACCACACTCACAAACACACACACTTCACATACACATCCTCCCTTGTAGCTTTTCAATACTGATCCCAAGACTTCGGTCGTAGGGCTAGGGAATCTCAGTCACACCTATACACACCACCCCTCACTTATTCACATACATTATTACCTAATCATATATTGTGTTAATTAAGTTAAATAAATAAGCTAATCGTAAGTTTGCTGTCCACTATGGAAGAGCGGAATCTCCTACTACAGGTATTATTTTACTTAAAAGGAGGCTTCAACAACCTGTAAAAACCATAGTGTTCATGAAATAAATAATTTTGTATTTGGTATTTGTAGTATTTTTATTGATTTATATAAAAACGGCTCACCTCAATACGTGTTATGATCGGGAAAGCCAACCAGTTTCAGCAGAATTAGACTGCCTTCATCTCGGTGAGTGAAGACGTTTACGCGACGACGTTACGCCTCATTCAGGCACGAGTTGTGTGCACGAGTGTAAAATAAAAAAAAACAAGCACTCGTGTCCCAGTTACACAAAATACTTATACAAAATTATATTTTTTTATTTATTACACTTTTTGCACATTTACACAAATTAATACAGATACACATAAAATAATCAAACATGGTGTACAAAAGCGGCACTTATTGCATACACAATTATTATACTAGATATTTGAGTTTTTATTTTACGGGTGTGTTGTGTGGCAAAATAAATATATTTCCTTTCTTTGTTTGTTTCGAAACTTAAACAAATACGTTGCATGAAAACTAAAATGGGGTTTCTTCGACAGAGGTGCCTGAGGGGTGTTTTCTAAACTTCTCTAAAGGTTCCCTGTTCTCTTTGTCATCGACTTGTCCTAGAACTTTGCAGCGGAAAATAAATCCGTTTAAATGTTGGAAACGCAATGAGATGAGGGTTAGCCATGAAAACTTTTGTTGAATAATTTATTATAATTAATGTTTATATAATTTGCAGAAATTGTAAAGGCAAAGTTGGTTGTGTAATGTGCATTATGAGGGTAACATTATAATGTTTTCTCTCTTAACCTCTCTCACAATGACATGTGAGGTAGTGAATGTTCGGTATGATAAGGGAATTATTAAATTGCATTGACAGTTTTCTCCATTCTCTCTCATGGAGTGAATTTCAAAAAATATTTTTTGGTGCCTATCTATATACTATACAAGGTGACTTTTTGATGATCGTCCAAAATCATACTGGAGTCACTCAGGATTGGGAGTGAATTACTATGGGAAGTCGAAACTTCATTATACGAATTTCACAAAAATTGTAATCGATTTATGATGCAGATCACTTCCCAATGTTCAAGTATAACTTTGGACGATGTTCACAAACTCACCTTGTATCATCACTACATAGTATAAAACAAAGTCGCTTCCCGCTTTCTGTTTATCCCTATGTATGCTTAGATCTTTAAAACTACGCCACGGATTTTGATGCAGTTTTTTTAATAGATAAAATGATTCAAGAGGAAGGTTTATATGTATAATACATGCATAGTATAATAGAGAAATACTGATAATTTTAGAGGTTAATGTGATGTTGTAAATAATCACATTTTTTGCGCTTACATTGCAAACGCTGGCTGAACCCTACGAGATAGATCAAAATAATGTAGTACAGTATTGTACACCTTAAAAAGGTCTACAAAACAGTCTGGAATAGTATATGTCTATCTCTTAGGGATAACCCACAATAACCATTTTTTATCCTATACTTTTTACGAGAAATAATGGCGTATTTACGAAGCGATTTTAAGCAATACAGCATTAGCTCTTATCCAATGAAGTTCCTTAAATACATTGTGCATTTAATAAAGATCAATATGGCTCTTTACAGCATGTAATTTAAATGGATATTTTCAGGGACATAGCGGTTGCGGCGGCACCGGCCGGGGGGCCGGCGCGGCGCGTGCCTATACATTTTTGTAGTATATTTAGTATCAGAATTGCACCCGTGCGAAGCTGGGGCGGGTCGCTAGTAAGGAATATATGTATGTTCTGAAATTTCATATTTCTATCTTCAGCGGTACGGCCGGCCGTGTAGTGTCTGTCACAGTCAGCCCAAGTAGCATTTGGGGTTCTATATAAGATGTCTAGTCGTTCACATGTACTCCACAAGCTGTGTAAGTCAGCTGTATAAGAGCTGTATAGCTTGCTATAATGCTCTTATAGAACCAGTTTGGGCACAAATTAGACAGCCTTAAGTTCACTATGGCTGTACATTAGCAGTATAATAGCATTATAATAGCAGTTTAAGTAGTAACATGTGGACTTAAGGCTGACTTACGGCACTATATGGGACGCAGTGTGAACCATACAACATACATGAGTGTAATAAAGAGTAACAAGTGGCTAAATACACAGCCTCAAATTCACATGTGTCCTATTATTTCTTTATTTTATTATTAATTTCCTCTTTGGTTTGGTTTTGTGTGTGCCATCAGAAACATTAACTCCGGCTGATCAAGGATAAAAATTTATGATAACACGCGGTATACTTAATAATGTTAATGCCATGGGAATGCAACTTTATCGTGAAATGTATACATATTTACAGCTAAAATATTCACGCGCCTCTGAAAAAACGCGATATTCATTTTAAAATATTTAAAACTGGCTGAGAGGAAATCTACAATTTTCAGTTTTTGATATTATATTGGCATTATAATTATACTACAGTAATTAATTATAACATGAAACCAAAACTCAATCGCTCTATCTGAGTATTTTGTGATAAATCTGCATGATAATTTTGGAGATTTATTTGGTAAATATTTTAGGTTACGTAGAACAACATGGTGGAAATGAAAAACGGCTATGTGAACTGTTATAACTCCAATTTAATGCGGTGAGCATTTAATAGGTTCACATGTGTTCTGTTAGAATGCTGTTAGCTATATGAAGTCCCACATTTGTACCACTACAGAGCCAATGTCTATAAATTTATTCTAATGTGAACTTATGTACAGTTTTAAGATGTATTTCAGGTCAATTGTGTATCATCGTTTAATTATTTCAATATACTGAAACTTTAGAGATCCGCCATAATAATTATTGTCCGTTAAATCGCCTAGCCCAGGTACTAAGACAAGTATGAGTACCTAAAGTACAAATTTTGTAACAAACTAACAAAAATCACTTTTTGTTTTCGTCTGAGATACCGTGGGATAAGTGTAATAGAATATCACATTCACATTCATGTTCAGCTTATAGCAAATAAGAGTAGTACTTGTGGACAAATAAACTGCTATTGATGTTAATGGACAACACATGTAGTCCTTTTAACAGCCTACAGTGCACATGTGAACCATTTAAACACTTCTGTACAGATAGTAAAAAGAGGTTATTTTAATGATCACAAACAAGTCCTACTACAGCTACTAGCTGTATAACAGTCTAAAACAAGTAAACATAACAGCCTTTGGCTTTATAAATGACCACGTGTGTTCTATTAAAATGCTAGCTCCATAACATCGTACAAGTAGGCCGTTAAACAGCGGTTGCCGTATCTCTACCCTCCTATAATGCTCTTAGTCAGACGGCTGACTAAAGGATAGTTGTTAGAGTATTATTACACCAACAATCGTATAAAAGTATAACTCTACACCTCTATAAGTCCCTTAGACAGGTGTAGGTGTAATTAATCGCAATAATGCAGCTTCTACATCACGAGTGAACTGTAATAATGCTTCAAGTACACATGGGAACTAAATGTGTACTCTTAAATGGAGTAAAATGCTACTTGGGAGTCCGTCACGGAACTGTTTTATAAGTCTGAGTGTTGGAATTGGAAAAAATAAGAGATCACAACAATGGCCTAAACTTATTTAAACATAACGTTTTGACCAAACAATGCTGCTCCAATTTATTGCACGCTCTATTCCTAAATATCAATTTTTTACACGCTCTATTCCTAAATATCAATTTTTTACACGCTCCATTCCTAAATATCAATTTGTTACACGCTCTATTCCTAAATATCAATAAATGTAATTTCCAGTTTCCTGTCATATTTTACCTGGTACTAGTTTTTCCGATGCGGAAATATTTATTAATAAAGACATCCGAGATACCAGCTGTACTCTCCGACTTACATATTTACTCGTTTTCATAACGAGAAAGTATACCTCAATAGGAGTATAATTTCCTGGAGAAATAGGGCCAGAAACGTAATGCAAAATTGATAGTCAATTAGGTCCCGTAATAGGAAAACAGCATAGATGCATATTCTCAATAGCTGTCTGGACTGGATGCTTGCGCAAAACGAGCATTTCGAATGGCCGGCCCCAAGAATAATATAGAAACATCTATGGGCAAATTATGAACATATTTTCAAGAGTCATGATTTCTTCTCAGCATGCTCCTAATTTTACATTCTTTGATTAATTGTACAAAAAACTTAAATAGCCCAATACATGAATAATAGTTTGTACAAGGAAGAGCTTATTTTTAAAGAAATTTATTCCAGGCCAGCTTCAATGTGGTGAAAAGGTAGTGAGAATGGTGAGACAATGAATGTGTACAACTTTAAAAACAGAAAACTAAATAGAAAAAAGATGTTTATTGTATAGGTATAGACACATTCTTATGTGTAGCAATATACATATATTTGCTCATTAATCAAACTAAAATAACATATCTTAATAAAACTCACTAATTACATAAGTATTCCAACAAATAAAATGCAAATAGTTGTACGTTCCACAATTAAATCCTTATCATTTAACAATTCTTGTCGGATGAGCAAAACGTTTTGGAACGGCGGGTCTACCACGTAATTGTGATTTTCATCAACATCAACTTGATATTGAAATTTGACGTGCGTGCGACGACGCCCGCCTAACATGCCATTTCTTTTGCACGAGTTGAATTTCGCATGCATTTGCTTGAAGTTGATACAAATCAGAATTACGCGCTAGACCCGCTGGTCTTAATGGAATAGTCTTTGAACTAACTTTGTGGAGATTCTGAACGGATATAGCCACTTGTCAAAAATAAGTTTGGCGGGAAAACGAAAGTTTTTAGATTGTTGGGTATATTTTTTTCAAGGATTATAAATAAAAATTGCCGATAATCAAGTTTCAGACTCTTAGAAAATAACATAACAAACAAATTAAACAAACGACACGGCATAAAAATAAAGGTTTAGGTGGAAAAATAGGAATATTTCTCATCTGTATTATTGGGTTGTGGTCAAAAGTTTTATACTTTTCAGTACATATTCCATCCATCCATCAGCCCGTATTCGTCCACTGCTGGACATAGGCCTCCCCAATATTACGCCACTCTTGGCGGTCCTCAGTAATCCTCATCCAGCCGCCACCCGCAAAACGTTCTTGCGATCGTCAGTCCAGCGGGCAAGATGGCGGCCTACGCTGCGCTTTGCTGTACGTGGTCTCCATTCCAATGCCTTACGGCCCCAACGGTTATCACGTTGGTGACAAATATAGCCAGCCCATAGTATGTAATTTTTAATATCCATGTAAAATTGTAAACGTACAATAATCAAGTCACAGGCTTTTCCTCTCTTCGAATATTCCTGATGATTTTCGCAAAGCAAAATATCGTGTCAGTAGAAAAAGTAGTTTAACATTTATGGCGTTTTGGAACGCTTAGAAGTTAGATAAAAAAAAACTCGTGGGGAGACTTATATTTGGAACGTAAGTGTTAGTTTTCGTGCCCGTAAAATGTAGTCAAGCCACGATCTTGGCTGCTCTATTGTTTTAGACATAAATTACATCATGAATTTGAATCTGAATTTCATGATTTTGGACCCTTCCCGTCCTTGCCACAGGTGGTCACATTTGTATGACCCCCCCCTCCTCTGGTGTGACGTCACATATTTTGCAATTTTTAATTTAGAAATTATAAAATTAAACTAGCACTTCCAAAATTGCGTATATTTATATATTTCTGTTTAAAATCTTCTTTCATAAAATTGACAATAAATCAACCATTTTAGAAAATCGTTAGAGTTGATGTTTAGAGTTTTATCACCTTAGATTTTTACATGTGACGTCACGAAACTCATGACTCATCGTTCCCCTTGTCACACGATGTCACCCTCCCTCCCTCATAACGTGTGACATAATTTATGGATGGCCCCTAATGAGAACTCAACATATTACAGAAAAATAATTCTAAGGCCTACGCATAAGAAAATAATATAAAATAGTAGTTTATGCTACTAGGGCGCAAAGGAATAAATTACGAGGACGATTTAAACGTAACCGAGTAATTTATTGCTCTTTCGCCCGTGTATCATACTACGTTTTTCAATGCATAGTGTGAGGAAATAAAACAAATATAATCTTGTGATCTTTAAATTATAATTGGCTCAAAAGGACTTTATCCAGAGCCGTTAAACAGTGGGAAAAAAAGTATAACGTTTATGGTAAACAGGAAAGGCTGCAGGTTAGCCAACCATTGTAAATCAATTTAAAAAAATAATAATAATAAAGCCCTAGGGCAAAATAATTGACTTTCTGTTCGGTTTTGATGCATAAAAAGTGGGGCTTTACGAGCACTTGCATTGAAAATAAATAGAAAATCATCTAAGGATTCTGTCAGTTCATTTTTTTAGGAAAAGCGCTCCTCAAACTGTTCCCATGTTCAGCTCAATAGGCATAGATTAAATTATGTTAAGGTGTTTTAATTCAAAAACCATTTCGAGATTTAGGTTTAATAAGCCGTATTTTCGAAGTTTTGGTCTAAAAAGCCTCATGATGATGAATATTTTTACAAAAAGGCTGCAACTTTCATTTGCCCCCGTGTGACGTCACTTGAGTAATGGCTGTTTAGAAATGTGTTCTTTGCTATCAAGATAAATTTATAATGATTTGCTTCAGACTATAATTTGACAGCTAGATGACAGATGAGTAGACAAACAGAGACAGACCACTTTTTTATAAGCAATCACACATCATAATCAGTAGATATCTCTAAAATTCTCAAGTGACAAGGTCATCGGACAAGTCTTTAAAAAATCATAAAAAAATAATGGTTAATTTTTATACTTACTAACTATGTCCTAAATGGTCTTAAACTGACTTAAATTCATTGAAAAGAAAAAAAAAACATTTTTAAAAATTAAGCCATGGGAATTCACAAAGTTCGAAGTAAGTATGGAATGATGTCGCAGTCAATACACAGACATAAACATTCCACGGGCCGTGGGTTCAATGTTCTCGACAAGGGCATGCCATGCACCAATAAAGTTTTTAGAAAACTTTGTGACGTAAACTTCCATGCCCTAAAAACATATAGGTAATTGTGCCTGCAGCTAAACCCATGTCTTACTTATATAAACCCATACTTAAGAGCACCGTATTCGCCCGAACTCCCATACTAGCACAGTTTGCTGATGATATTTTTATTTATTAGTATTTACCTTAATTTAGAATCTGTGTTAGCTATCCCGTACAATTGTATCTATTCGGCGGAACACGACTTAACTTATTTGACAGAACTAAACTTAATTTGAGCCTTCTGTCTTTTTCTTTCCGTATCGAAAAGTCAAAGACAGAACGCTTAAAATAAGGTTAGTCCTGTCAAATTAGTTAAGTTGTGTTTAGCCGAATCGACACCATTATCCATGACTTGAACCTACAACATTTCTGAATTTAACATCTACGAATGTATGTGTACCGCAATTCCGTAAAAGCGTTACAAAAAATAACATAATTTTGTGTTCTGTTAAGTAGAAAGAAATAAATATCATGAGATGAAAAAATATGGATTCTATGGAGGCCATTACGTAGATTGATCTTAGGTAGTTTTAGGGTTCCGTGTCTCACACTTTTTTCTCACGAACAGATAAAGTCAACAGTCAAATAGTCCTGTAGCCTAAGCATGAAAACATATCCGTATCGTTGCGTTCGAAACTAAACTTAGGTTGACATACGTAGCTGTTAGTTCCGTTACTGTCCGCTTGGAGTGGTTTCCCAGATTCCATACGATTTTTATGTAGTTTGAAACGCAAATATACGGAGATGTTTTCATGCTTAGGCCACTTAATACCGGGTTTGTATGTCAGTGCGAACGGTTCCTCAAGTCACTTATTTCATACAAGCTGAACTGCTGATTAAAAGCAGTGTAAGGTTGTATAGTAGGAAGATTTCTGTTTACTTGAAATTAATTAAATACAGAAAAATATAAAATAATATAAATTCGATGTGGCAATTTTAATCAACAATATTATTTTTGCGCAAATTACAATGGTAAATAACGATGATAAGGTTATTTTGTATTTTTTAGTTCGACTTATATCTAATAGCGATGGGCGATTCCGAGATGTTTTAACAATCGAAAGAATCGGAGTCGTTAAAATAAACCATCGAATCAACCATCGACTCGCCGTTCCACAAAACAATCGAGATGTTTTTCGATTGCTTCGAGTCAGCCGAGTCTCGCTCGGTCAGTCGATTGCGTGCATCGAGCCGAGGTGCACGTTAGTTAGAGGCGAGACAGACTCGAGTCGAGCACTTTGGATTCGCAATCGAAACTCTAACTCTAAACCATTGAGAAAAAACTCGCGAATGAACGCGCCAGTCGCAATAACAAGCCGAGTCCAGACTCGAGTCCAAGTCGAAACAATCGAGAACCATCGAGATGTTTGAACAATCGAAACAATCGAAAAAAACCTCTCGCCATCGCGCATCGATATCCCTCCATCTAATGTATCTATTCGTCCATTGCTGGAGATAACTGCTGCCTTTCTAAGATTTCGTAGGTCCTCCTGATAAGAAATGCCCATACGTCTCACACACGCTGGGCAAGTGGGTTGGTGAGCGCGGTGCAGAAACCCTCGCATCAATGACGCCGCGCCGCTGCCCGTCACCAGTCTGTCTTATTGGGGTAATGGGGATCGATAACTGCCATCAATCGATCCCAGCCACCTGGTTGTGCCTGTTTGAGAGCTGTCCTCTTTCTCTCCCCCAAAGATTTCCGAGTAAGATGGTGGTATCTCCACAGTCTGGCCCGGCATCATCTCTACCATCTAAAACTTATCTAACTGACATACGGAACCCTCAGAGCGCAAGTCCCGCTAGCACTTGTCCGTCTTTTTCATATTTCCTTCTATTTGCAAGCAATTGGAGCGATGAAAGTAAGAGTAAAACTATTTGTAAATGGGTCTCATTCCAATAAAATATCGCTCATATATTACGGAAATATACGTCAAAATACTTACTACAATCTTTTTCTACCACGCTGTTAGGTAGATCTTACAAGAAATTATAATGGTTGGATAAATTTATGATTTGCGACATGGTTTTCACATTTTTTAGGATTCCGTACCACAATATTAAATAAAAACCGGCCAAGGGCGTGTCGGGCCACACGCAGTGTAGGGTTCCGTAGTTGCCCTACACAATATGCGGACTTCTTCTCCAAGTACATTTTACAAGTTTGTCGACCAATACAGATTGCGCCAAACTTCTAGTACGCTCGGAAGTTGCTCTTCCCAAGAATGGCCCATACATTTTGTTCCTGCTGATGCGAATCGCCCCGTGTTTAGAGGGGACTAAAAGTTTGGCGCGATCTATACTCGTTAACTTATAAAGCCTTCTTAGCTGTGATAGTTTCTCTTTTAATTTCGTTGTATATATTACTGCCGTGATTTTTTTTCACGTCTCCAAATACAACCGTTTCGCTGGCAGGAGGGGGGGGACACTTGACTCTAACAAAAATTAACAGTTTTAAGCTTAATATTACGCCAAACGGAACCCTAGATCGAAAAATGGTCTTCTCACACCCCCAATATTTTTAAATTACCTATCCAACGACATCCCTTACTACGGAATAGACAAGAAAAAAAATATCATCCCCACTTTACTTTAGGTACACTTTAGGTATCTTAAAAAAATCTTTTTAAAAATTTTACTGTACCACTTTATCGGCGTGATAAATATGTATACCCATGCCAAATTACAGCTTTCTATTATTAATAGTATCTATGCTAAGCCGCGGACAGACAGACAGACAGACAGACAGACGGACATGGCGAAACTATAAAGGTTCCTTGTTGTTGACTACGGAACCCTAAAAACGGAGCCCTTAGAGGGTTACCTTGTTGTCTGACTGTCAAAACCCTTTATTTCGGACCCCATGAGAAGTTTGGCAGTTTTATTTTATATATTTTGTAGGAAACAAAACTGCAAAACAAGGTTGGTAGTTTTTGGTACAATTTAATTCAATTTTGCTTTTAGCACTTACCGTTGTTTTTTTAATTACAGATTTGTAGCACACGCGTTAGTAATGTATTTATTGAATCAATAAATTAAAACAAATAAAAATTTATTTATTTCCTACCACTACAATAAAGTAACAAACAATCACTTTGACTGCGAATTTTGCATTTTTAGGGTTCCGTAGTACCTAAAAGGTTGTCTGTCCGTCCGTCCATCCGTATGTCACAGCCTCATAACTTTAGCACCTTTAAAGATACATGAAATTTAGCACAAAAATAGCATTAATTTGCCCAAATATCACTGTGTAAAAAAAACATTAAAATTTTTAAATTGTTCAAAATATTTCCAAAACAAAAGTGAGAAAAATAAAAATACAATATGGGTATCAAATTGTAGCAATAAAAAATTATTTTTAGGATTAACTTTATTGTAAAAATATATACTTTTACTGTTTTTACTGGCAAGAAATCTTTAAAACACCACAAAAATATGTATGTCCCCCGCTTATCTCCAAAACTGGTGGACCTAATAATATGAAAAAAATCATGGTAATATGTGTTTACGTAAAGATAAAATAAAGCGGTTGAGAAATTCACGAAAAAAAATGACAAAATTACATTTAACATCCACAATACGGAACCCTAGGTACGCGAGTCTGACTAGTACTTGGCCGGTTTTTTTAGGGCTCCGCACCCAAAGGATAGCCAACGGGACCCTATTACTAAGACTCCGCTGTCCGTCTGTCTGTCCGTCTGACACCAGGCTGTATCTCATGAACCGTGATAGTTAGACAGTTGAAATTTTCACAGATGATGTATTTCTGTTGCCGCTATAACAACAAATACTAAAAAACAGAATAAAATTAATAATTAAGGGGGTTCCCATACAACAAACATGTCTTTTTTGCCGTTTTTATAGATAATACCTACTTTGAAAAAAATTTGACTTGACTGACGGACGTCGGACGGACAACGGAGTCTCACCGTAAAGGTTCCTTTTGTACCTTTTAGGTAATACGGAACCCTAAAAAAAGGGCTGTTACCAGTATCGTTAAAGCTATAAGAAAACGCACTTAGAAGACTAACCCAAACTTTTTGAGTATTTTACTTCTGCATTAACAGGCTTTGAGACAAAAGGACAGTCAGAGAGAAAACGGCAATAGTCTTTAAAATTTTTCACACAAAGATCTTTTATTTCGTCAAATAGCAAAATGAAACCAAGGTGTCATAATAGCTTTATTAAAGATGGTAACATATATTTTGGTCTGCTAGTCCTCAGCCTGGCAGTTTTCCTTGTCCGACCACTTTTAGGTACCTTAGGAAAGTGCTGGGTCGCACCAAGGGCAGCTACCAATATCGTTACAGCTACATGAAAACGCACCAAAAACACCAACCCTCCCTTTTGGAGTATTTAACTTCTGCATTTACAGACTTTAAAAAATAAATACATTCAGAGAGAAAACGGCAATTTTGATTATACTACACCTGCTCGGAAAGTACCTTCTTACTTTTTTGAAAACAATGCAGAAAATACGTCATTACTGTCATACAAATATGCGGGCGGGAAAAATGTATGAAAATTCACTGTTAACGTGCTTGAGCGGGCAGAAAAAGTATATGCAAAGCCATTGTTAACGTGCTGTTTTTTTTTAATAACATAAAGAATGAGCAAATGGCCAAGTGGCCAGTATTATTTTGCGAACTCGTACATAAAACTCGAAAAATGATACTGGCCACTTGCTTTTCCTGTACATAATAAAAAATAAGAAGGAAATAAAAAGTGACAATCGCACGCGAGTCAGTCGGTTTCCTTTATTGTGTCTTGATTAAAAGTAAAATTAAGTCGCAGGTGTAGTATAAAGCACTATGTATCACTCGGGAGAAAGTGCGATTTCCGACCCGTGTGCATTGAGGCCCTTGGCTTCGCCTCGGGCCTCAAACTACACCCTCATTGGTAATCTTCCCCTTTCTTCCCTCGGTGAACAATGTACTATTAAACCCAGAGATGGCAGTGCAGCTGTGATTAATAAAAAAGAAAATGAAGGAAATTTATGTACAACTCATACACGCGAAATTCAAAAGCCAGCTATGCGAGCACGTACGCATCGATTAGATAAATTTGACAGATAGAATCGATAAATTCTAAACGATAACCCTTATTGCAATGAAATAAGGGTTACATTTTTATTTATCGAATCGATGTCGAGTCGATACCAAGTTCATGCTAGTACCCCAGGTTCGATTACCGTGTAACCGAAATAGAAATGCAATTGAAATGGTATTGAAATGACATATACAAGGTGTAACAGAAAGGTGTAAGTAACCATATTTGAAGAGTTTATTCAGTCAAATATTCAGCACAACTTTTACTATGGAACAAATCCTGTATATCGAAAAAAAATTACTCGCTTCATAGGAAAATACAATGCCGATCGGCCGAAATGTATGGAAGGGCAGATTTTTTTTTGAGATTTCCGGTTGGACTCCATAGTAAAAGTTGTTCTATACCATTGACTGAATAAGCTCTTCAAATATGGTTACACCTTTCTGTTACACGTGTTTATTGTTGTTATTTACCACACTCCTTTTAGGGTTTCGTACACATATTGTGTGGTACCCTTTCCTCTTTGTGTGCGAGTCCAACTCGCACTTGGCCTAATTATTCATTCTCTCTTTTTCTTATTCACAGTTGCATGACAGGGATCCTTTTTGGTGTTGCTGGTGGCCGGCCGTTTTTCATGGCGTCCTTCTCTCAAAATGTATAGGTATTTATTGCAAGAGGGGAACGGTGTGGATGTATGATAGCCGGTGTGCGTGGAAGGATCCTTTTCGAAACAACACAGTTATTTTCATGTCAGAAAATATACTTTTCAAAATAAAGGTAATTATTTCATTTAATTATTTCAATATCTACACCAAAAGTTGTAAAATATGTTAACAATATGCTTTTAGTCATTCAAATCCTCAAACATGTATTACAAATAATATACTTAATAGATGAAATTAATAGGTAGCAACGACGTAATGTGCTTCGATAGTCGCGTTGTTAACGCGTCAGTTTTAGTTGTCAAAACCATCATCATGTGTTTTCATCCCAATCCCATCTATTCGAAAAACGATGATTGGTTCTTCAATAAGTGCGAACAAAGTAAGTCTTTTCTGCAAGAGACTTTCATAGAGCAATAATGAGTTTTGAATTTGGAACATGAATGTTGTTCCTTATAGTGTTTCGTGACCAAAGAGTTCGAACGAAAATATTGTATAAAAAAGTTACTGGCCGGTTATCTGGGCAGCGCGGCTGGCAGTATTAAAAAAATAAATAAATGATAAACGCGCGAACTACCATTCATAGCATAATTTTAATTTCAATATAATTAAACAAAAATGGGTTCGTCAGATAGTGAAAGTGTTACATTAATACCCGAAAATATAAGAAGAGACACATTTAATGTGATAGAGAACCTATTACCATGTAAATCCCGAGAAAAATATTTGAAAGCGTATGATAATTTCGTCATGTGGAAAAATGCAAACGGAACGAAGACTTTTTCGGAATCTGTTTTCTTGGCCTATTTCCAAAAATTTGCCTATTTCAAAGAAATAATTCTTTTCCGAATATTGTGTTAATAAATAAGTTCTAGATTTGTATCTAATTGCGCCTTTTATTTCTTTTCCTCATAGATGGGATGAAAAGTAGAGTGTCTCACACGGCCTTAAAATTATTTTTTAATACAGTTGCTCAAAAAGTGGCGTATTGCAGGGACGTATAGCGTTCGGGATGTAGGCTATTACGAGTACATACTCGAGCTTTTTCTTTACCTTTTCCGAACTCGTGCGTTCTCTTTCCCAACTGTCAAAATAATGTCTATTGAAAAGAACAAAACAACCACGACGTTTTTACAAAAAAAAATCATAGAAGTTTTTATGATTCATGCAAATATTTCTAAAAAGAAGGTACTAATTTGTTTCAATATCAGATTTAATGATTTGATTCAATGAGTTAGGTTAGGTTTCATTTCATTTCATCTCATTAAATTTCATTTTCATTTCATATCAATAAAAAAATTCTACTGAAGACTTGGCTGTATGGGCAAAGTTCCCTTTGCCTACCCAGAATGGGTGAAGAAAACAAAAAAAATCCTTGCTTA
This sequence comes from Ypsolopha sequella, assembly GCA_934047225.1. Taxonomy (NCBI): domain Eukaryota; kingdom Metazoa; phylum Arthropoda; class Insecta; order Lepidoptera; family Ypsolophidae; genus Ypsolopha; species Ypsolopha sequella. The sequence goes on along the minus strand of OW203986.1, from coordinate 28,529,411 downwards.
TATTCTTTTACGGTTGGCGCCATTTTCCAAAAAAATTCTTTGCGGGTTTAGTTGTTTGTTGCACAAAATGAGAAATTTCGACGATATTTTATTTGAATTAACACCACCGGAACTCAGTATAATTGCACAAAATGCTTCGGAGAACTCTTTACCGGAAAAGTCAAAAAGTCGCTACATATCTACATACGAAGAATTTATTGCGTGGAGTATTAGTTAGTTGAGTTTATTGTGTTTTTATTATTTTATTAAATTGTTTAATTTTTTCGCAACTGTATTAAAAATAGTTGTTCAGTACACGTGCGGAACTGTCATTGCAACTTGTTCCGACTGTCAACCCTCACCTTCGGCTGCGCCTCGGCTCGGGTAGACATTTGTCGGAACTCTTTGCAATGACAGGCTTTCCGCACTCGTAATGAAATATACTATTTCAATGCAGTTGCTCGTAAAGTTTTCTTTTTTGTGTAACAAAATTATGCGGAAACCGACTCTTTATTTCACGCGTGAAATAAAACAGTACTGAAATCCTTTATTTCACGCGTGAAATAAAGTAATTTTTTCAAGTTTTTGACTCTGTGGTGCATGGTGCAAGTCATAAAATTAAAAAAATTACAAAGATGCAAGGAGGTTTTGCTGTCCAAAAAAAAAACAATTATTTATAAGTATGCGCGCTCTAGCAATAATTGAATGATGATAAACACCATAACACATAAGATTCTTGATTATCTCATTTAAAATTACGTGTTTTGTTTCCGCAAACAAAAATATTTTTCACATTATTGGCTGTATGTTATACTGTACCTTTGCCTCAAGAAAGAAAAAACTGTATGAAACGCGCGCTCTGCAAAGAAAGCACGCCATTTTGTTGTAAATAGGTTTTGGTGAAATAAAATTACTTTCTTTATTATACTTATTTTTTTGTTGTATTTCCTCGCAAAATGCATTGAAAAATGTTGTAAGATATTTAGCGTAAAAGGTTTTTATCCGAATGCGTGCCAATGAAAACACTTGCTGCGCTCGTGTTTTCAATTTGGCACTTATTCGTATAAAACCTTACTTTCCGCAATTTCCTCGGGCGACGTATTTTGAATCCCTTGCTGCGCTCAGGATTCTACTTTAGAATCCTTCGCTCTTATCTGCTCTGGATTCAAAATAACGCCCTCGACGTAAAAATATTATTATGATCCCTTGTGTTACAATCTACTATTTTATCATGTATTTCAGAAATTCAATAATAAATAACTCTAATTCAATAACTTCAATAATTAAAAGTGAATTGTGTTCTTCGTCATTGCCAAAAGATAAATACGTGAATAAAGATGACAGCTTGGTTTATATAGGTAGTTGCGTAGTTGTTGCCACAAATATCTAGAGTTGTCACGTCAAGGCAGACTTCTCGTTGACCTCAGATTGACCCAGAATTTTGGATTTTGGCAATAACAAGGTTTTCGTGATACAAAAAAAGAAAAAAAAAGCTAAATATTTCACAAGGTTTGGAGTTATTACTTAGAGGTCAAATCTTCGATTTTGTAACAAAATATTTGAAATGGCCAAACTATTACTTTTAGCCAAGACAAATTTTAACAAAAGTTTGCTATATGCATAAACATATTTTTAATTATATGAAATCCTCCCTCCTTAAAACCCCTGCACATAATACTTGTGCTTATGGCAACTCTTTTAATGTTGAATCTATCAGACTGTGGAATGCTCTTCCGCATAGCATTCGAGACTTGCGTACTATAATTTCTTTTAAGAAAAAGCTGAAAGAACATTACCCCTTACTGTCTTAATAGGTAAATATAATATTACATATATCAATATTTATGTATTCTATAATAATAATAATATATATATATTTTTTTTGTATTTGTATTTTATAGTGTGTATTTATAGTAAGTATTTGAATACTATTGGTATATATTATATTTCCTGTTGGTTTTGCTGGAAGAAATCTCTTCTTAGAGATAAGCACGCACATTGCATATTGTTTAAATGTAAATATTATATGTATCCCTGTTTCTGTATATGTGTGTACAAAGAATAAAGAAAATAGCAATAGCAATTGGCTTTTTCATGGTCGTGATACCAGCCGGAAATTCCTAAAATAATTTAATATCACGCTTATGGAAAATCCAATTATTTTGAAGGGACAAAGGTCGTATCTACCGATTCTTTCGAAAACCGAAAATTTCGACTTTTTTACAACACAAAACAGTTTTACAAAATAGTTTGATTCAAAGGTACTGAATCCTTGTAGTGCAAGTCATAGTAATATTTGTCCGCCGGTTTTTAGAACTTTTGCACTTTAGTTTAATCTATTGTTGTAAACGTGGGATTTCCCATTTATCTGTGATTAATAAATTCCCCTGCTGCTCTTGTTTTAAAAACTAAGCCATGAGGTAAAACAAGGGAAACAATTTTCGTTAATTCATATTTATTTTTTGTATGTACATATTTTATATTTATATGTATGTTTACATATAATTATTTTATACCTAGCTCCTGCACATTATTTTCCTTTTCATTGTTTCATTTAATATAAGCCACCTAGCATAGGTACCTATAGGTTAGTTTTAATTTTAAATCAGGGTTCAGCAGAATACCTGCAGCGCTGCGGCTTCCACTGCAGCTTTAAGCTGGGCTGTTTATCCTTTTTAGTGACCAATTCTTTTCAGGGTTAAACAATAGGGAACCCATATAGTTTCGCCATGTCCGTCTGTCTGTCTGTCCGCGGCTTAGCTTAGAGACTATTAATGCTAGAAAGCTGTAATTTAGCATGAGTATACATATTTATTACGTTGATAAAGTGGTACAGTAACATTTAGAAATTTTTTTTTTTCTGTACTTCCTCTGCACGTAAAGTGGGTATGATTTTTTTCTCGTCTATCCCCTAGTGTGGGTTTTGTTGTTGGATAGGTAATTTAAAAATATGGGGGGTGTAAGAAGACAATTATTCGATCCAGGGTTTCGTTTGCGAAATATTAAACTTAAAAGTGTAATTTTTTTTGGAGTCAAGTGTCCCCCCCCCCCTCGCCAGCGAAACGGTTGAATTTGGAGACGTGAAAAAAAATCATTGCAGTAGTATACATAACGAAATTAAAAGAAAAACTATCTCAACTAAGTAGGCTTTACAAGTTAACGAGTACAGATCACGCCAAACTTTTAGTCCCCTCTAAACACGGGGCGATTCGCATCAGCAGTAACAAAATGTATGGGCCGTTCTTGGGAAGAGCAACTTCCGAGCGTACCAGAGGTTTGGCGCGATCTGTATTAGTCGACAAACTTGTAAAATGTACTTGGAGAAGAAGTCCGCATATTGTGCAGGGCAACTACGGAACCCTACACTGCGCGTGGTCCGACACGCACTTTCCCGGTTTTATTTAATGTAATTTTTACTGTTTGTTAATTTTTAATTTTTAATGTTCGTGTGTTATTTTTCTCGTGTCGGTGGTATCTTTAAATAAAGTGCTTTTCTTTTATATTTCTTCAAAAATATATATGTAGCATCCAGTCTTGACAAACAAAATATCCCTAGAATATTACGTATTAGAATTTCTATTTGTGTTAAAAACAAAATACGGCAGTCATTCCCTGGACAGAGTGCAGTTCCAGTAGGATATTATTTCAGCAAATAGAAAACACTGACAGAGAGCAAATTCTAGATAGTATAATAACTAGCGTTTACTCACATATCTTGTTAACTTTTCATTTTCCGCGCGTAGCGCCTGCGGACTTTCAACATCGTCATAAATTCACAACGGAAAACTTTGCTCATAATGTTATTGTAGGCATTTTGCCGTTTATAATTTTATTTCAGAAATGTTTCTTTTTAAAAGTGAATATCTGCCATACATATAATGCACATAGAAATCTATAGCCGACCGACTGTCTTGCACTATGTGTCATGGATTGTATAGAAAGCGGATTGTTCACCTTGCAATTTTTGTCTAAGATAAATTTAATGTTGGAAAATTGCAGTTTATTACTACTTTTAGACAAAGACTTTTAAAGGGTGACTATTATAGCCAAACTCATATGGAGAATACAAACATTTGCAAAAACTAAAAATATTATTTGTGTCCCCTATACTTGCTTAAGAACAATTTCGGGTCAATTAGTATGGGAAGTAAAATTTTCTTTTGCGTTTTTCACAGAAAAGGTCATTAAATCCTGTTACTGATCACTTGCCAAGTCTCCAGTATGAATTTGGCTATTTCAATAACTTTCATTTAATTTCACTGAGTGTTAAAACAAATTAGCAGACATCTCCAACAGAGATCCCTCCTTCAAGCGCTGCGAGGCGAAGAAACATCCTCGTAGCATCTCTGCAGGCACCTATTGCAGTGAAGCCATTCAGTTGTAATCTGGGGCTCTACCGCGTAATTCTCATTTGTATCAACTTCGAGCAAATGCATGCGAAATTCAACGCGTGCAAAAGAGATGGCATGCTAGGCGGGCGTCGTCGCACGCACGTCAAATTTCAATCTCAAGTTGATGTTGATGAAAATGAGAATTACGCGGTAGACCCACTGGACTGAACAAGGTTGTTACAGGGAACAGCCTTTTTCTGACGTAGCCACTGAGGACGGGAGGAACATAAAAAATGTGGTTCGTCATGCTTAGTACATGGTGTTACTTTTTAGGGTTTTTTATAGTTTCGCTATGTCCGTTGTCTGTCTGTCCGTGGCTTAGCTTAGAGGCTATTAGTACTAGAAAGCTGTAATTTGGCATGGGTATACATATTTATCACGCCAATAAAGTGGTAAAGTAAAACTCTGAAAATATTTTTTTTATGATTCCTCCCCTACACGTAAAGTGGGAATGATTTTTTTTTCGTCTATCCCCTAGAGTGGGGTGTCGTTGGATAGGTAATTTAAAAATATTGGGGGTATAAGAACACCATTTTTCGATCCAGGATTCCATTTGAGAAATATTAAGCTTAAAATTGTTAATTTTTGTTAGAGTCAAGTGTCCCACCCCTGCCAGCGAAACGGTTGTATTTGGAGACGTGAAAAAAATCACGGCAGCAGTATACATAACGAAATTAAAAGGAAAACTATCACAGCTAACTAGGCTTGACAAGTTAACGAGTACAGATCGCGCCAAACTTTTAGTCCCCTAAAGGGCGATTCGCATCAGCAGGAACAAAATGTATGGGCCGTACTTGGGAAGAGCAACTTCCGAGCGTACTAGAAGTTTGGCGCGATCTGTAATAATCGACAAACTTGTAAAATGTACTTGGAGAAGAAGTCCGCATATAGTGCAGGGCAACTACGGAACCCTAGACTGCGCGTGGCCCGACACGCTCTTGGCCGGTTTTTTTATACCTATGGTAAACAAAGGATACGGATGGAGAGTAGACGGCCCCCAGCCCCGAGCTTTTTATTGTCAACGGATCTTTGAATCAGCAGTTGTTGAAACATCATCAACTTCTTGATAAAAATACTTGCATTGTTTCATTGATATAAAAATTTAATAACTCCAACCGGTTTCGCCTCACAGCATTATCAAGGAATAATAACCGAACTAATGACTATGAATATGAATAACATAAATATTATTTTCATGGATGAAAACAAACGGTTGTACTGTTTTCATCCATGATGATGTTTCACCAAGAGCCGACATTCGCAAGTATTAACTTTATTATTTTCATGTTTGCAGGGAACTACAGTGACAAACAGGGATAAAATTCTTATCATATCCTATACATTCAATGCAATTCAATTCAAAATGCTTTATTGCACACAGAAATAAAACGTATTACAAGTGCCAGTAATCTGACAGTTTAAGCAAAAGGCGAGCTTATCTCTGAAAGAGATGCATTCAATTTTATTTACAGCAGAGATACAAATAAACATAAATCATTGCAGAAATGTAAACTTGGATGTAAGAAGCTACACACCCTCACATCTACATCTATTTTTCATAAATTCGAAGTACTTGATTAAAAATATTTGTAAATATTAAATTATACCGTTAGATTAAAATAATAGTCGTTTATGCTACAAGGGCGAAAAGAAATAAATGGCGAGTGTTTTAAACGTAACCGAGTAATTTATTGCTCTTACGCCCGTGTATCATACTACGATTATCAATGCATAGTGTGAGGAAATAAAACGAATATATTATGATATAATATATGGTGTCCATATACTTTACGTAGAGGAAAAATGCTAACCGCGTAGCTCGTAGCTGCACTGCGCATCTACGGGATTCGTAGCACAGAGTTATATAGCGGTGGCGATAAGTATTTTCGCCCTGTAATGTTATAATTTTGTACTTATTTTTCATAGTATTCCGATCCCGTTTGCGTTCCGTTTGTGAACCGTTCACCCCAACGTTGTGCGTCAGGATGGCCTGACCAAACCTTTTAGAACAGGGGTCTCCAAACTATGGCCCGCGGGCCAAGACCGGCCCGTGAGCACCACCAATCCGGCCCACGGTCGCTGGCCGGACATGTCTGGTTTCTAGCCCGCTATTAGTTTATTTAAAATTCACAAAATTATAATAACAACGTTATGTTATTTATGCTATATCAAAACTCATAAGCGATGTTAAGAGAAACGTTATCATGCAGTTTTGTCTAAAAGTGGTGTTATTATAAAGATGTTATTTATAACTCGTTTTCAAGGTTTTCGCGTAGCACGCGCTTCGACTAACTTTGTTTTGCCCGAAATACCCACCAAAATTGCAAACTGCAGAAGAGATAATATCTCAATGTCCAGCTAGTCCCAACACGAAAATTTGTGCGTCAAAACTACAATATGTTGGTATAATGAACTATCTAGGTCTTGATCCTCAGGACTAAGTCGAGGAATCAGTTTGTCCCTTAGGCTTAAAAGTTTGGAGACCCCTGTTTTAGAACGACACTCACCTTGATAATTCCGAAATTGTATCGATGAAACGGTTGGCATATAGTGAACAACAATCACACGTGAGTGTTCAAGCCGTATGTAATAATAATTTAGTATTGTTGTAATAATTTCACACAGTTGAATTAAGTAAAAGTTAACATATCCGTGTATTTGTTCGATAAAATTGTGATGATCGAGGATCTCGGTCAAAAAGAAACGCGGTTTTACATTTCACACTACAAAATATATTAAGACAAATGAAAAATATCCTTATTATCTATGATCCGATAGCACATCAGGACCCTTAATTAACAACTATCTAAGATTACGACGTAATAATTGAAGCTTAAACCTTAACTAACAGTAACATGCATAACGCATAACAAATAATGTAAACAAAACACAAAAACATCAGGACCCTTAAGGCGCTACGGAAAAAAATCGACACTTTTAGAACTTCTATATCTACTTCGGTAAATAATGTATAATTTTGATGAAATAGTATATTATTTTTGGAAACTTTCTCTAGGGATCTGTTAAAACAGAAACGCGATTGGAGAATTTCGGCTCGATAGAAATATTTATTGAAATGAGGTCATTATCGACACCAATTCTCCTGGTTTGACAATTTAGAATGACATATGGACTGCAATTATATTTTATTACATGGGTTTTAACAGTATCTAGGACCTGGTTAAACGAAATTTTGATAGCATTTTTAGTACATTTTATATTGATAAAAAACCGACTTTTACTTTTCCACGAATCCGTCCCTCTCGCACTGAGGGTTTTTTCGCATATGGAGTAACAGGGACGCTAAAACTTTTACATATCGCCTTACTTAAGAACTATCTAAAGATTATGACATAATAATTTAAAAAAAAAATAACATGCAGAAATAATGTAAATAAAACACAAAAATAAATCATGTTATGGTTGCGGCATGTATTTTATATGCTCGAGTAATCAATTTAAATTAAAGTGCTCCATATATTTTTGTAATTCTCAAGAAATTGCCTCTTACTACAAATTAACGGCAAGTGTAAAACGAAACAGCCCTCTAAAGTGCTACAAAGGGACGAAAAAATTTATATTGATCGTAAAATACACAGTTAGTTTACATTTTATGTAAATTTTCTTTTACAATCAAATCAAATTCGCTTTAGAAGAGAAAAAACGAATTGGGATTGTAATAATATCGAAAAGCTGGCCAGTCGAATATTTTATACAATACAGTTGTATTCATCTGTAGGAGTATAAAGCTGGAGTATGATAATATTGAATGATATGATGAGAAGAAATATGATATCTTACGAATATTGTCGGTCAGTTTCTCGCATATATAATTTAAATTGTTTTTAGTAGACTGAATTTAAAATATATAAACCAGTTGCAAAAAAAAGCAAAATTAAATGAAATATATTTATTTATGTAATGTAGGTATAACAGTTACATTTATTACAGGTCAGTTTTAATGTAATATAAGTAATTAAGTAATCTATGTATATAGTCACGGGTTCAATCCCCACGGTTCACATTAATTTGTGTTCGTAAGCTGTTGGTCTATTTATGCCCGAAGTACGGCGATAGCGATCACATTTGGGACATAATAACCGTCGGAGAAAAGCGGGTGTAAAACTTAGGAAAACCTCTGACACCCCCTTGAGGATTCATGTCGTGACGATATGTATGTATGACAAAAATTACCCTAAGTAGGGTGTCCATAACGTCACTTTTTGTGTGGGCAACACCTACTTTTTTTTATTAAATATGTTTCTTTAGGAAAGTTGTTCATTATGATCAGTAGATTTTGTGGTATACTTTAAAGATAGCAGTCCACATAAAGATAGCAGTCCACTTAACCCTTAAATGCATGAGATTTTATTTTTGTATGAAATTGAAAACAGTAATAGAAAAATACCAAAAAAATATGAAAAATATAATAAAAAAATATTTCTTGATTGAAGAAATTATGTAAAACCCTTGGGTTTTACAAAACAAATTTAATTTGCGATAAAATTTAATTTTTTAATTTATCTTTTTTTTATTGGGTACTTGTAAAGCTGAACTCTTTGTGACTTTAATATCAAAAAACTATAAAAATATACAAGGTGACTTTTTGATCATCGTCCAAATTCATACTGGAGGCTTGATAAGTGACTAGTATCTTGGATCAATAACAATTTTTGTGAAATTCCTAAAATGAAATTTCGGCTTCCCATAGAAATTCACTTCCAGTCCCGAGTGAATCACTATGGGGAGTCGAAATTTCATTTTACGAATTTCACCAAAATTGTTATTGATCCATGATACTGATCACTTACCAAGCCACCAGTATGAATTTGGACGATGATCAAAAAGTCACCTTGTATATGCAAGCACAATATTTATTCGTTTTTTTTCCAAAAGCTCTCTTTAACGATTTTCCCGCCAAAATGCGGCAAAATAAAAAAAAAAACAAAGAAAAATAAATGAATGAATTTTAAATAAAAAAAATAATAAAGTTGTTGCCAAACATATTTTTTAGCTCATACAATCATATAATTATAAATTATTACATAAAATTATGTAAATAATAAATAAAAATTCCTTTGTGCCGTTTTCGACCCAAGATGCATTTAAGGGTTAAACCCTGAACATGTAGGTCACTACAGTAATCTTGCACCGTAGCTCCAAATATAACATAGGTACTTCATCTTTGTGATTGCTATTTGTGACTGCTAGCGTGTGATGTGAAGTGAGGTGTGGCGAGGAAATTGCATTTCCTGTAAGAAGGTAGAGATATTGCATCAAGTACTAAGTTGAAAACGTGATCAAAATTCCAGTATGTTTGTCTGTTTCAGTTTCAGTTTTTCTGTCTAGCTTTTACACCGACGACGTTATGAGACTTGTGCAAATTTAAGAAAAAAGAAAAAGATTATTTTTCGTTTATTATTAATAATAATATTATTTCGTCCGTTTATTTACTAAAAGAAGAGTTCCTATTTGTTTACTTTTAAAAACTTGACATTGGCGGAACTAATGTGCGGAGTCACATTATCGGAAGCCAGCAAAATGGCATTGAATTGAATTGAGTTCCTATTCCTTAATTATTTTACATACTGTAAGGCTGATTCTAACTAAAATAAAAATTACTAACAACAAAGTTTACGATTTCATTTCAACCACAGTATTTTAAGTATGAATAAAGTAATGGGCCGACTAGTCGGCGCTTTTGCCGGCTAGTCGCCAAATACAAAATTAGGGTCGGATAGTTGGCTTTCCCGATTAGTCTGTTCATCTCTAGTAAAATGTATAAAAATTGCGTTTGCGCCTGAGCTCCGATAGCTAAACTTTTTTCGTCTTGCAGGTTACTATAAATTTATGAATAACGGCTATTTGTTATTTTAGACCTCATACTTAACATAATTCCCTGGATGAAAATGACAAAATGAAGTCAATAAATAAGGACGTCTTACATATGTCACAGGCAAATAGCAAAACTCCGCCGTTTACAAACGGCGCGGCGTCGTCAGTTTCTAAGCGCTCGCTATTTTGCGAATCTTCGTCAAATAGTAGAATTCGGCATTTTATAATTTGCTTCGGCATATAATAATTTTGTTAAAAGGATTTATTGTCACCTCGCTCCGCTCCGCTTCGCTCGGCTCATAATATGTAGGTACTTACATGTTAACTTAACATGCTCCTCCTCGCGCCGCTCGTTCGTCTTCACACCTATTTTTAACATTTTGGTGAAAGAATTTCGATCATTAGTAATTGATTAAGTCATTTTACAACTGGGGGGCATTTTTCAATTTGCCGAACGGCAAATTGCGAGACGGGGAACATTTAGAAACTGGCAACGAGTTATAAACGGCGGAATTTTATTATTTGCCTGCCACATTATGTCTTCTATTGTTCTTAAATAAACGATTCTTGTAGTGTGATATATTCTGTACCTAGAGGAAGTCTTAAAAACAAAAAATTATATCTCATATATTCGACATTTTGTATAAAAGGTACTAGTAAAAATTTAGTGAAACATATTTTGTATTTACTTTTTCTCATCCCAAAAAGGATTCCTTGTCTCAATGAGATTATCAGATTTTGATAGTTACAGTTACCCAGAATAAGTAGAGACATTGGCATGGTACAATCAAATATATTAAAGAATTTTGGACCGTAAGACAAGAAGCAGAGAATCCATTCTGTGAAAAAAGGAAAAAGTCCTTAAGAACAAAATTTTCTTGGTCTCTGTACCATCCAGTTAAGCGAATAGAATCAACTCTTTTGTCCAGTCGACACAGTAAATTGGGTCCTATCCATCTTTGTGAGGATCTCTCTATTGATCTACCTTTTTTAAGCTTTGTTGAAGGGTTTAAGGAGATAAAAGATCAGGAATCCTTATCATGATTTTGAAACCGTATAGCTTTCTACTACCTACCTACCTACCTACTTCTTAAATCGTACTGGTAGGTCTGATATCGGCACATGAGCACCTGAAAGTTAGCAAATAGCAATGTTGTTTTTCAACAGCTCTTAGAATTATCCAGGCGCTTGTCGAACAAGAAGTGAGTTCATTAATAAATAGGCATATTGGGCATGGCAAATAGAAATTGGTTTCTTTATATTCAAATCCATTTAAGACTTTTACAATGTTTTAACTCAGTTTATGGATATTTAGAAGTTAAATATATCTTATTAAGTGAAATATTATCTGCATTAGCATTATAGTCAAAAAGTCGTCTGTTTATTTTAATACCAGCCTTTTGCCCGCCGTTTCACCCTCGTTTATTCAATCTATGCCCCGTTTCCACCTTGGCGGTTATTTTATCAACATCCCTTAGAGTCACTACGATGATAATAAAAAACTCGCATCCAAATCTCGAGTTAAAACGGAACAGAAGGACAAACATTTAAAAAATTGTAGTTTATGGCCTCAGTAAAATACTTAATTTCCATGTTACAATTATGTATTATTCTTACATTTGTTCTATAGGCATTGTTATGAATAAAATGTATATTTTTAGAACGCATCTGTCGAGTGTTCGGTCAACGATTTTGTTTTTTGTGTGTGGTAACACTGCGCTCTCTTGCTTGGACGCCATTCCGATGATCGGAAGTGTTTCTCTCAATATTTGTAAAATTAATGGTAAATAAGTAAAGAATTGATGTGGACATCTTAAAAAACACTATTCAGTCAAGGTCTGACAATATTTTGGCGTGAAGGCCACCTTTAGTATATTTCCTGTGTGTGTGAAATAACCTACGTACACGCGGTTTGCAACAAGTGCAGATCTTTGTCACGTTACTATTTCTTCTGGGTTTGGATGCATCCAGGTGTAGGTGGGTGTGTTTAGATTCGTCGTGGAAGGTGATCAACGTGTCACGGCACCGGCACGCCTTGGAGTCCACGTGCGGAGGGAATTCGTGAGAAGACTGACTGATGACATCATCAAGTACTTTTCTCTGGTAGGAAATATTGTACTTTATTTTGTAGAATATAAGCGGATTGAATCTACATGGACGTAGATCTGGGACAGCTTATGGGCCCCTGTTCCAGCTGCTAATATCCACCTTTTATCAAACAGGCATCAATACCCCAGAAGCATGTTACAATTATGTATTATTCTTACATTTGTTCTATAGGCATCAATACCCCAGACGCATGTTACAATTATGTATTATTCTTACATTTGTTCTATAGGCATCAATACCCCAGACGCATGTTACAATTATGTATTATTCTTACATTTGTTCTATAGGCATCAATACCCCAGACGCATGTTACAATTATGTATTATTCTTACATTTGTTCTATAGGCATCAATACCCCAGACGCATGTTACAATTATGTATTATTCTTACATTTGTTCTATAGGCATCAATACCCCAGACGCATGTTACAATTATGTATTATTCTTACATTTGTTCTATAGGCATCAATACCCCAGACGCATGTTACAATTATGTATTATTCTTACATTTGTTCTATAGGCATCAATACCCCAGACGCATGTTACAATTATGTATTATTCTTACATTTGTTCTATAGGCATCAATACCCCAGACGCATGTTACAATTATGTATTTCTAACTTTAGTGTTATGTACCTATGTGTTACAACTTAAGCTAGGTACATTAGGGTAGACACAAATAAAACATAAGAAAAAAAAAACAAAGAAAGTAATAAAATTACACTTATTTCGTCATAGACAATACTTGGTCTAGTTAATTAATTAATTACTGAGCAAATAAATAAATAGATTGAGCAAAAGTATGTTGATAATGTGAGAGTGAGAGTGTGAGAGATGTATGTGTAAGTGTCGAATGTAGTGATTGTATCATTGTCTGATGTTTGCGTAGTGAATGTTTAGTGTGGATTCCAAGAAAACAGACTTTAATCTGTAGAACTATTTAACAAGACACAAAAAAATATAAGGTATTTATCGAGCCAAATTTATACTAGAGACTTAGTAAGTGGTCAGGACCAAGGTCCAATTATCCTTTTTGTGAAAATTGCAAAATTTAATTTTGGCTTTCTATCCTAACTGACTAGGATTTGTTCGTTATTTAGTGTAGGGGCACAAATATTATTTTTCGAAATTTGCCAAAAAGGTCATTTAACTTGGTCCTGACCTCTTACCGAGTCTCCGGTATGAATTTGACTTTATCAACCACAGTCTATATTACCTACATGAATTGAAATGAATCCAGTAGTATACCTATACATGAAAATGAAATGAGTCCAGTAGTATACATGAAAATTAAAATATGCCCAGTAGTATACATGAAAATTGAAATATGCCCAGTAGTATACATGAAAATTGAAATATGCCCAGTAGTATACATGAAAATTGAAATATGCCCAGTAGTATACATGAAAATTGAAATATGCCCAGTAGTATACATGAAAATTGAAATATGCCCAGTAGTATACATGAAAATTAAATGAGTCCAGTAGTATACATGAAAATAACATGAATCCACTAGTATACATGAAAATGAAATGAGTCCAATAGTAAACACTAAAACGAAATGAGTCCAGTAGTATACATGATAATGAAATAAGTCCAGTAGTATACATGATAATGAAATAAGTCCAATAGTAAACACTAAAACGAAATGAGTCCAGTAGTATACATGATAATGAAATAAGTCCAGTAGTATACATGAAAATGAAATGAGTCCAGTAGTATACATGAAAATTAAAATATGCCCAGTAGTATACATGAAAATTGAAATATGCCCAGTAGTATACATGAAAATTGAAATATGCCCAGTAGTATACATGAAAATTGAAATATGCCCAGTAGTATACATGAAAATTGAAATATGCCCAGTAGTATACATGAAAATTGAAATATGCCCAGTAGTATACATGAAAATTAAATGAGTCCAGTAGTATACATGAAAATAACATGAATCCACTAGTATACATGAAAATGAAATGAGTCCAATAGTAAACACTAAAACGAAATGAGTCCAGTAGTATACATGATAATGAAATAAGTCCAGTAGTATACATGATAATGAAATAAGTCCAATAGTAAACACTAAAACGAAATGAGTCCAGTAGTATACATGATAATGAAATAAGTCCAGTAGTATACATGAAAATGAAATGAGTCCAATAGTAAACACTAAAACGAAATGAGTCCAGTAGTATACATGATAATGAAATAAGTCCAATAGTAAACACTAAAACGAAATGAGTCCAGTAGTATACATGATAATGAAATAAGTCCAATAGTAAACACTAAAACGAAATGAGTCCAGTAGTATACATGATAATGAAATAAGTCCAATAGTAAACACTAAAACGAAATGAGTCCAGTAGTATACATGATAATGAAATAAGTCCAATAGTAAACACTAAAACGAAATGAGTCCAGTAGTATACATGATAATGAAATAAGTCCACTAGTATACATGAAAATGAAATGAGTCCAATAGTAAACACTAAAACGAAATGAGTCCAGTAGTATACATGATAATGAAATAAGTCCACTAGTATACATGAAAATGAAATGAGTCCAATAGTAAACACTAAAACGAAATGAGTCCAGTAGTATACATGATAATGAAATAAGTCCAATAGTAAACACTAAAACGAAATGAGTCCAGTAGTATACATGATAATGAAATAAGTCCACTAGTATACATGAAAATGAAATGAGTCCAATAGTAAACACTAAAACGAAATGAGTCCAGTAGTATACATGATAATGAAATAAGTCCAGTAGTATACATGATAATGAAATAAGTCCAGTAGTATACATGATAATGAAATAAGTCCAATAGTAAACACTAAAACGAAATGAGTCCAGTAGTATACATGATAATGAAATAAGTCCAATAGTAAACACTAAAACGAAACGAGTCCAGTAGTATACATGACAATGAAATAAGTCCAATAGTATACAATCATGAAAATGAAATGAGTCCAGTAGTATCCATGAAAATGAAATGAGTCCAATAGTAAACATTAAAACAAAATAAGTCGAAAGCGAATCATTTGCATTTGTTTTAAATTTAAATGCTTTTTGTTGATTGAAAGCGATGATCTGTAATACGAAACCGGTCATTCGAGTTAAAATAATATAAAATAAAACATTTGTGGAAATATTACAAGAATTTGTTTATTATTTGTTGAATGATATTATGAATTAATCGACTAGTTACAATAAATGAGCCAAAGACGAAGCTTATTTTGTAGAATATTTTAATTTTCGCATGTCAATTCACATGTATAAATTTGTTTTTTTTTCTTCTGAAACTTTTTCAGAGCTTTTTTTTTATTTTCACAGTTTTTTGACAGGGATTCTTCCGCGTGTTTCTGGTAGTCGGTCAATTTTCATAGCGTCCCCCTCTCTCAAAATATACGTTTTGGTGGGAGTGGTCCGGTATGGATGTCTGGTTGTCGGTGTCCGCGGGCGGATCCATTTCGGACCAAGTAAAAAAAAATGTATGTGGTATTCTTACTTTTCAAAATACAGTTCATTATTTCATTTTGAATACCGTTTTTTTCTTAGAAAAGTTGTACAAACTCGTATAAGTTTCTTCAGAACTTTATAAAATTGAAAGATCCTTTTACACAATGAAGACAAGAGAGTTCTGAAAGTCTGTCTCAGACAGACAGTTGGACAGCACAACTTAGTAATTTTCTTTGGAACAAAAGAAAATGGAACTTGTTACAAGGATCTGATGGCGCGTTCATGACAGTGACAGGGGGGCGCAGCTGTGAAACAAGGAGTATGGTAGCGGCGTTAGTTCCGATTTTGGACACAACCAATCCACGCGCCATAAGATCCTTGTAGCACTTGTAAATGGAATGAAAAGTATACATACCTCCTTAGATTAAATAAAGTTATCTGTGGCTTTTATGGCAAGTTTCACAAATATTCCTTTATTATTTTTATGGCTTCACTAATGCCCTAAGCTTGACTACTTTAACAGAAACCTGGGGATCTAAAAAGGCCAACTTGGGTGAATCATAAAATGATTTGAAAGTAGGATGGAGTCAGATCTTTTTCACGCGTGCAAAAGAGACGGCATTAGAACGGAATCATTATATGATTCATCCGAAGCGGCCTTTTTAGAGGACCAGGTTCTTTATCTGAGAGAGAATGGCGCTCAGTAATGTCACATGCTTAGAGCATATACCAAGGTTACTTTCTAAAGCCTACGTTTAAGACTATAAAAAGCTCGAAGAATCAATTCTTAGACAACATATATATGGACTATTTTTTTACTTCGTATCACCAAAACTTCTATATGCAAAAAAATCAGCCTATTGCTGTTTTTTTGGCTTGAATTCCCTACCGCGGCTTGGTTATTTTCTCTATAACAGAAATAATCGGTCCAGCGCGAGTAGATCTCTCACGTCAATAAGTTTTTTTTAACAAAAATTACTTCCTTCGTTTTGCAGTTTTGATTCATTTATTTAACTAAAAATTGCAAAATGAAGTTGGTCACTTACTTTCTCCTTCCATAAATTTCGCATTCAGTACATGGTATTTAATACACAGACATTCCAAATTTTCGTTTTTGGGATCGACCCCTTCACAAAAATGGTCTAAAACTGACAACTTTCAACAACAACCTGTCATTTCTTTATTTTTGATAATAAAAATAATAAAACTTTATTTGTACTCTACTCAATTAGCTGTAGACAATGACACCCCACATGTTCAGGAGAAAAAACAAAAAGATTTTCTGCTCCTTTTTCATGTATGGGATTGAAAAATAATTTAATTGAATTTCTAATTCCACAATCGGTTTTGGGTCAACATTCTACGTAAAGTTTCCAAAAAGGTCTGTAACTCATTCTGTCTACGAGCTAGAGACCCATGACGACATACGGATGGACGGACAGAAGAATGAGATTAATAATAGGACACCGTTTTGCCCGAGGAAAACGAATACGCAAGTAGTCATACTTGCGTCCGCATATATATAATGTAATTTTCCTGTAAAATGGCAGGAGATACTCGAAATTCGATTGTAAATCAATTGTTATCGAGAATCAATAATTGAGCGGGTTAAGAGCGCGTGTTCCGATTAAGGACATCACCAGAGAACGCAAACGTGTTTGACATTATTCCGTTTGAGTCACACGTGACTTGACAGGTCAAAGTTACGTGCTCCTAAAGGAAACACTTCACAAAACGGGTCCAGAGGACAGGGCCGGAATTAGGAGAGGAAAACTGGAGCTACAGCTTCGAGGCTTCCACAAGAGAGGGGCCCCCACAATAGAAATAGTAAAAAAAAACAAAACCGATTAATATTCAATTTAAAAATAGGTTACGAACTATGATAAAATAAAACCGCCTATCAAAGTGGTCCTTACTTAGCACTGGACCTGGATTTCAGCTAAATCATCAATGATTTTTCATCGAGGAAAGCTCACAAGGTTCCATTCGGTAACGCTATGACTTAATTTGGTTTAATTCTTGTATTTTAGATAGTATATCTACTCTATCTACCTCTACATATAGATACTCATTTGTTTACTTTTCACTATTGCACTTGCATTACTCTTTACTTTTCGTAGTATGTAGTACAAGTGCAATAGTGATTAATATTATTATTATCATTAAGGTTAATACTTGTGTTTGTATTCCTTTATATTGTCTGTTAGCTTTAAGTTTTCCCATGCAACTAATGTTCGGTTGCTACCAAGACGAACATAACAATATCTAATTCAATACTGTATCTTTTACTATGCTCGTGTTTTAAATAGCTCAAGCTAAGTAGTTGTCAAGTTTTTCATATGTGTTATAATCTGGTAAAAACATTCAAGTGCTATTTTGTATACTGTTAACTAATTTTGTTATTATTAAGTTAACAATGTAAAAAAAATTTACTACCTTAGTCAAGAATTCTGAAAATCAAATCAATATCTATACAGGGTGGAAAAAATTCAAGGGCCCTGGAGGGACACTCATCTGTTGTACGAGATACCTATAAAATTAAATATTTATTACAAGTTCTTTATTAACAATACCTAGTACTGTTCACTTGTAACAAGTAAATGACACGTTATAATTTTCTTATCTCTCTAACATCCAAAGACATCGTATGAAGTACAAGCTTGCTAATGTTATTTATCTTAAGATTTCAATAAGAAAATCGTTAAATGGTAATAATAAATCTATGCACAGCACAATTCCTTCTTGCACTAGGCGTACTGACGAAAAGTTAAAAAATCGAACGTATTTTTTTTGCAACGCGGAGCAACAGATTTGAAGTTCGAACGATAATTTTCAACATTTTTAAAATCGATAAAAGTATTCGTTCGAATTTCAAATTTTGTATTGTTTTGCTTTCATTCCGTGCTGTCATTGTGTAATAATGGCGTATCATTATTACTTTACAAGGGAACAGTACTAGGTATTGTTAATAAAGAACTTGTAATAAATATTCAATTTCATGGGTATCTCGTACAACAGATGAGTGTAAGACTAAATGTTTATTAGACAAATTTTATCCTGAACAATAATCCTACCGATTCGTATAGTAAAATAGCGAGGGTTTATTTTTTGAATTTTTAGTTGGTTCGATTCCCGGGTGAGACAAGCGAATTTCAGAATATCTTTGAAGGCAGTTTTGTTTCTTTATAAAAAATAAAGGAATGTTTCCTTTCAGTAAAATGAGCTAACTAAAGGATTTAAGGTAGTTCCCCTCCAGGGCCCTTTCATTTTTTCCACCCTGTATACTTTTGTTGAAATTATTGATGATTTATCTCGCAATAAATTATTGAAACACTGAAAAATAATTAGGCGCCTCCACTCCCTTGTTGTAGGGGCTCCAGACCTCTAAATCTGGCCCTGCCAGAGGAATCGAAAATACTTGGTTATTACTCATTTCTTTGTCTGAATATAAGAATATAACGTGCTCAAAGAAGCGGTCGTTTGGAAACCGATACGTATAGTCACGCCTTTCTCACAGAGGGGTAGGCAGAGACTGAAGATTTCCATTTGGTAGGATCCTGACAGTATTCTTCCGCCTTTTCCACATCCGTCAATCTGGTCATACAAGCACTTATTCCAGGTGCTTTTGTTTAGGTTTTTGTTTGTGTAATAGTAAACTATTAAAGTTATGATATTAAGCTAATAATTAACATTAATTAATTACGGAATTTAAAGACAATATGAGACAGATAGACTAAGATATAAACATATATATATATATATATATATATATATATATATTTCCTGCTGTCTTGTATTTTCTTATCCATCGGAATAATTAACAACTCGATTCGTGGTGGTTGAAATTTCCAAAAAAATATGGCTGTACGTCAGTCGCTGCGGCTGACAAGTAGTGTGTTTTTAATTTATTTTATTTAAAATAAAATTAATTTCCAAGAACTGAGAAAACCAAATCATTTTATATTATTTCGATAAAAACTGTAGTAGTTATGTTGTTACAAGTGAACAAAAAATCGAAAAATAAGGGTAAACTTAGAATTTTCTTGCTTCACTTCTGTATGTTATAACGAAATTCAGGAAAAACCACATCACTATTTGTATCATGCAAATTACTATGTATTTTTCTTCCGTTGAAAAATGCTATAGTTACCGTATAAAATGGTTACAAAGTTACTTAGTTCAAGGTCGTTGGCGTTGCTAGAAACCTTAACTAAAGTAGATATAATATAGTATAAGTTTTTATAGTATAAGTTATAGTATGTCACAGAATTGATAAAAAAAAAGAAAAGGAAAAATGTAAAAAAAAGGACATGATCTGGCTAAGTTTTTTGCCCTTCTTATTAGCAAGACTAATCGAGTGGGCGGAGTTAGGCATGTATTTATAATGTAACCTATTAGTATGTTGCATATAATTATAGATTTTAGCTATCATTTGAATCGTATGTAGGCATATGCACTACATAAATTAAATATACTTAATTTAGTTCATGTACGTTTATTATTTTATTAAATATACTTTTATAAGATGAAAGAGTTGTAAAAAGTGTATTATGTATACCTACTTTACAAAACAAATTATTTGAATTTGAATTTGAATAATATTTAACTAATAAAGCTATTGCAAGTTAACAGTTTTCATTATCATCAGTATGTTAAATTTGCTACTAAATTACAATACTACCATTTAAGGGCCCCGTGTTCGCCAGAACTCCTAATAAGTGCTCTTCGTTGATAATATCCATGTTTATTAATATTTTCCACAATTATGAATGTTGTAACTTATCTCGTACGGAAAATCAGATACACACAAAAGTTACAAGCGTTGAAAAGTCCAGCCCCCCTATTCTGTATCTTTAGTTGCCAACTGCACGAGGTGCCTATCATCAAAAACATAGCTAAAAACTGAAATTTCAAAATTGCCTTTTGTCGTCACTTCAAGTGCGAAAATATCCTTAGGACATCGGAATTCGATAGTATATCTATGTTTTTGATGATAGACACCCAGTCCAGAAGGCAACTAGAGATACACAATAGGCCCGCTGGAGTATAAATTCCATTATTTACTTTTAAACGCTTGTAAATTTCATGTGTATTAGATTGTGGTAAATGTTTTAGGTTCAAGTCATGGATTAGGAAACATGGATTGGAAATTCGTGCGAGCACGCTCTTAAATAATGCTCGTAGGAATCTTCGCCACTCTTCGACAAAGGTCGTATTTCCGTATTCGTATTTCCGTTTTCTATACAATTCATGACAGATTGTTCACTTCCGGTTGCCTCTAGACTGCCAAAATGACACCCATAATTGCTTCCGGTTCCGATTTTTTTCCCGCGTAAGTTTGCCATTTAGTTATCGGAAATTTGGGAAATATCCCCAATAAAAAATATAAGAAAAAAACCTTTTTTTTTTTAAGAATCTGTGTTCTATTAGTGATTCTGATTCATATATTTTAATATAGCTAGAGAGTTTATTTTTAATCCATATAGAAATTTCTAAAAATCTCAGTCCGTTAATATTTATCTAAGAATATTTTATCATGTTGTAGCATTGCAAATTTTGTAGGGTTGTTTATCACAAAAAGTTACAAAAGTTTTGGAGGCTGTTAAGGAAACCATTTTTTTCGTGTGTTTGGTTGTTGATACCTCGGCATTTTATTTTTATTTTAATTTTATGGTGGTTTTATTGGAGTTTTGTTTTTTTTTTTTTTTGTTGATGTATGGAGCCTCAAAACAGTGATTGTGGTTTATTTTACACTAATCTTTGGATTGAGCTTCGTGCATGAGGTTGTAAGTTTTTACAATTCTCGGGTTTTGGGGTTTTGTTTTTTTAATTTATTTTATTGGGGATAGTTTGTGGTTCAGCTCGCTACTCGAGTTGTTCCGGGTTTTGTTTTACTTGCTTTTAGGCAAGAGCCGAGGTATCGGGTAGGTTTATTTGTTTGTTTTGTTTTTTTTACCGTCATATAATAAACATGGGGGTAATTTTTTTTCTTTTTAGTAATGTTTTTTTTAGTTACTCAAATTTTTGTTTTTTGTTTGTTTTGGGGGATTTTCTTCAACTAAAATTGAGTAATCGTTTTTAGTTTATGACGTTTTTGTCAGGGTTTTGGTTTGTTTCACGGACTCACGTATTTGTGAGATTCGTGTTTTGTTTAAAATTTATTCCCCCTGCTGGATTTGTTAGTGACGCGTCTTTTATTCGTAATGATCCCGTTTTTCCACTTTTGTTTCATTCGCGAGCCCGGGTGGGAGTTGAGTTTGATTTCATGGCCAGTGTTTGAGTGTCCCAACAATATATTTGGGGAATACCTAATTTTGTTTGAAAGGTACTGACGGACAGCATTGTCTGGCTCGTTAAGAAGTTTGGATGTTATGTATAAATGGGTAGAATGCTCGCCTGCCACGCGGGCGGCCCGGGTTCGTTTCCCGGCCGCATTGTCAGGTGGCACGACCAGCGGGTACCCGGTCTTTCCACCGGTCATGCAACTGGACAAGATAAAAACTAAACAGTGACCTAATTGTAACCTAATAGTTGTTAAAAGGTTCTGAAGAAAACTTCGAGGTACTATACAATTAAGTTTATTTAATTTTATCAAAACTAAAATCTAACATTCACAAGTTAAGGAAAGGTGTTAACGGAAAAATTTATCTTAGTTACAAGTGTTTGGCCAAGACCTTCATTTGGCAATTTCCTGCCAAGACATTACTAAGACCTTAAGTACCTTAAAATAGTTGTGTTAGGTACCGCCTTAACATCTGGTAGTAATATTACATTGGAATTAGTATTGCCAAGACGTAAATAAACATTTAAGTGATAACTAGGTGGAATTGTTACCGCCTTATCCACAGGTAACTAGATTACATGGAATCTTGTGAAAATTACATTAAATAAAAAAAACTTTAAAAGTAACAAAACTTGTAAACAAACAAGGGAAATAATTTTCTAAATAAAATCTAGCTCAGGGGAGCCGTAGATCCTACAAACAATAAATTTTTGTCGAACATACTCTTAAACCAAATCGTCTGGTACACCATTCAGTTCTACCAGGAAAGAAAAAATATTACAGAACATTAAATTTTACAGTTTGGGTTATTCGGTGAAACAGGAAGAAGAATTTAACCTTGAATACAAATAGGACACATAACTAAGTGTCCAGAAAACAAATACCGTCCTAGGTATCTCCATTGTGTGTGGATAAAAGTAAAAAAAATTCCAACACCTACTTGAACCTTTTCAATAGCCACCACGGAAATGACCCGCCGTCCGCTGCCCCCTTCAAGGTCAGCGATCCTCGACCGCGCAGACAAGGATCTGCAACTGCGTACACCACGCGGCGATCAAATCTCTGCCAGCAGGTAAATCTCGGAAACAAGAAGATCTTGACAAACACGAAGATCTCGTAAAAACAAAACACCCATGATCTGACGAATATTCAGAACTCCCACCAACCCGACGAAAAAATACCTTTTTCTAAATTGTCCGAAAATAATCTTCCTAATATATCAAAACCACTACTCCTGTTGGCACCTCCGCCATTTTCATTCGCCGTTGAACTAAGGAAACAACCAACACGGGTTTACTGGTAACTCACTGGCCGACAAATGCACGAGAAACTCTCGGCATCGTGGCAGTCGCGCGATTATCTTCATGTCTATAAAAGAGGGTAAAACGCAATTTCCATCAAGCCAAACTTCGCCGCGTAACTTTTTGTGATAAACAACCCTACAAAATTTGCAATGCTACAATGTACCTAATTGATATGTTTCAAATATATAATATAAATAATATTTCCATATGTTTCTGTTCTTTATTAATTAATAATAAAACAATAAAAATAGGTATTCGGTATATTTCAGCCCACGGTATGGGGCCGAAACATTTTTTTGACTTATTATTAATAAATAAAGAGCAGAAATAAATAAAGCTTAAAAAGCTCAAAATAATATATTTATTAACCTTTTTATATGTGACATAAGCGATGATTTCTGAATATTGTGTAATAATAATATTAATAAAATTCAAGTCTTAATATGACAATTTAAGTCTTATTAAAAATATTATTTTTCTTTAAATGCTTATGTTTTGTTTAGTTTTAAGTTATATTGTTTGTGTGCCGAATGGCAAAACATTGGGACCAATGACCTATGTCAATACCTAATAAAGATTTCTGATTTCTGTCATTTTCTGTTAAGGCGATATGTAAAAAAATAGAGATGCTTTTTGTGTGTATTTTATGAAATTCACCGAAAATTTTAATAAATTTCTGGTATATGCATTTTGACTATGTAATGTAGGGTTTTGAAATTGGAAAACACGTTTGGATAAATTTTCCTCCATAGAAATAATTGTTGAAATGAGGTCTTCAAACACACTTTTTCTCCTCGTTTGACGAATAGGAACCATATAAAGAACTCAAACATATTTTATTAGGTGTTGCTAGCTATTTTTTTTTTATAAATATTATAAAACTAACATTTTTGGCTTTCGCCCTGAATCCGCCGCTCTCGCACTGAGCGTTAATTCGCTTGGAGTGACAGTGACAAAAATAAAATTCGCATA
The DNA here is from genome assembly GCA_934047225.1 of Ypsolopha sequella. Taxonomy (NCBI): domain Eukaryota; kingdom Metazoa; phylum Arthropoda; class Insecta; order Lepidoptera; family Ypsolophidae; genus Ypsolopha; species Ypsolopha sequella. The sequence goes on along the minus strand of OW203986.1, from coordinate 28,505,080 downwards.
GCCTCTTAAGTCAATTTCAAAATAATTGTACTATGTAAATTATAAACTTACATTTAGCGGTACCACTCCTTAAGCAGGTGAGATGGGGACACACATAAAGTACATATTTATACATATACGGTAAATTCTACTTCAAACGGAAGGACTTTATTTTCAATTACCGGTGAAAATTGTGTTTTTCCAGAGTGATCCGGGGCAACAATGTAGAGTGTGCTGACGAGAAAACATCGATACATCAATATACATAATACTCGTAATAAAAGAGTAGAACCCGGTGCGTCTGTACATAGAAGAAAAGTAATAAAAATAGAAAGGGGGTGATAAAAGAAGAGTAATAGAACACTAATCAGCGATTTTTAGAATTATTTTCTGTCTATTTGTTCACACACATCTCCGGATGCGGTGTTTTTATTATCGTCTTAGTGACCCTGATCAACATATAGGCTATAAGGGGTGTTAATAAAATAACGCCCAAGCCGAAAACACGGCTGAGTTGAATAAACGCTGGTGGAAATATTTAACATTTAAAGATTTTACAATAAACTTCCAAAGGAGGTCCTTACTTTGTCAGAGAATAAGTTTAAACAGTATATTAAGCAGGGCCTACTGAAAAAGGCATATTATAAAATAAATGAATATTTGGATGATGGTGAAGCATGGTGTTATAGTGATACTGATTTTAATGAAAGTAGGTAATAATTTAATTAATTAATATAATTTCCTAACTTTTGATTCCTCTTAAGAGTTAACATTAATTAATTACAGACTGTAAAAGGAAATAGACTATATGAGACAGGTAGGCAAAGATATATATGTTTTTCTTTTTTCATTAACCTGAATTCCTGCTGTCTTGTATTTTCTTATCCCTTGGTTAAAGTAGATATAAGTAATTTGATGTATAGTATAAGTTTATGTTAAAAAAAAAAAAGACATGATCTTGCCAAGTTTCTTGCCCGTTCTTCTTAGCAAGACTAATCGAATGGGCGGAGGTAGGCATGTATTTATATATGTAACCTATTACTATGTAGTATATAGGATGGGATTTGGTCGGCTGCCTGGATTCGTGCTGGGGGCTCGGTTGGTGATCATTGAACCTGTTCCTGGTCCCTGGCCGGGTCTCCGGTATGGGTTCGGGCGGTTGATTGGATTTCACCTTGTATAATAATATTTTACCTATAATTTTAATCGTATATATATTGCTACATAAATTAAAAAAAACATTTAATCTAAGTAGTTCATGTACATTTATTATTTTATTACATATATTTTTATAAGATTAAAATTTGACTTGTGAAACGTGTATTATATATACCTACTTTGCAAAATAAACTTTTTGAATTTTGAATTTTATCTGTCCTGTCCGTCCGTCCGTTCTAAGAAAAAAGTTGTTAAACATGTTGTCTGATTATGGGACTGGAAGGTGGACAAGGGATCTCCTGAACGGACAACAGTAGACCCTTCGAGTTTGAGCTTATTTCAAATCAAATCAAATCAAATCATTTATTAGCAGGCATCTGTGGCCCATAGATAAATACCTTACAAACTAAAATATATACAAATACATTACAAAATTAAATCTTCACTCTGAACTGTCCCGTGGCACTTGTCCGCGGAAGCGACGGAACACCACGCCCTGCGGCCAAAAGTTTTCCTCCATGACGAGGTGCAGAAAGCAGTCCGGTACTCGCACCACAAACGCCAAAAAGTTGACGTTGCGGTGCGACTCCAGCAACTGCACCCTCGGCGGATCTCCTGTCTTTTGGCGCACGTACTCCGCGATGTCATCCGCCTTAGTGGTGTAGTGCAGGCTGGAGATGTACACCGGCGTGTTCGGCTTAGCAGCACGCATCTTAAGGTTGGGCTCTATAGGAGCTTTGCCACAGCAATTCTGGGTCGCTCGAGGTTGGCGCTTCCTCCTTTGCACCGTCACGAAACGATCCTCATTAGCCCGGTTCAATGCCTTTTCTGGCACGGGCTTCGTACTGGGAGCGGCAGGGGGCGCTCGCGGTGACGCTGGCGAAATCTCGATGATGAGGCTTCGCCAGAGCTGCAGACACGGGCAGCGGGGCGGGGCGAGGAGCTCGTGGGGTTATTTGATTGGTCTTTTTACTTTGGTAAAATATGGTGACCAGAGTCTGATGATGGGACTGGAACGTGGATATACGGGACTACATCGGTCTACTGCTTCAGTTGTAATAGGGAGGGAGCCAGTTGAAATTTTCACACAATACATGTTACTATGGCTTCTATCACGTAACCCAATGTCCTCTTAAGAACCCGCTCCGAATCGTACTTCATACCATCCTCATACTAAAAACCATAATAACTCGCGAAAGTGGAAAAAATTAATAAAGTTAATATGAAGTGGTGTATGTCCCTGATTTTTTCACAAACATCGCGTTAAAGACCAGAAAACTATTTAAAATAATGGGTTTTCGCCTTAAAATCGAGTACTTTTACAAGGCTTCGTTAAGTGACTTATGAACATTTAACAAGCAAAGTAAGCACATACACCACTTGGAAGTATCATCAGTATTCTAATTAATTAAAATAGAATAAAAAATAACAAGTAATCGAGGCACAATTAAGGTATTCGGAAATAATTATTATTTCCAACGCAAAGGGCCAGACTCGCTCAGCACAGTTCGAACGGCGTGGGGCAAAGCGTGAGGCGCTTGTTTAGATCAGCCAGCTATCTCGCTTTGAATTGGAGTTGGCGTCGTCTTGCACCGGGTTCTCGAAAAATTGCATTATTTCATCGTTATTTGTTGCATCTCTATCTAAAATACGGTAATATATACACGTTTCAAATTTGATCAGATTATAGTAATACTCTAGAGTAAAAACAACAACTAATGAAAATTAGGGTTCCGTCTTTAGAGGCAGGTTGTTTGTCAGGCTACCATTATGGCGCCTTTTTGTATCGCCTTCCCTATGTTGCCAAAGCATCTCTTTGTTGTTATTTGGAATCTTAGACAAAACCATGGACGTATATTTACTCGCTTCGTCTCGCTCGTGCTACTGTAGAAGCTTGTCGCACTATCTCTTTCGTTCGCTCGTTCAACAAAGGGGTCCATTTTTCAAGTTGACGATCTAAGAACATACCGCATCTTCCTTTTTATTTAAATCAATGTTTGCCATCATTTTTTTTCAAATACTTGATCAACTTAATTTTGCAGTTGTGCTTCATACATTTTGTAGCTAATGACAAAATTGTAATTTTTTTTCAAATTATCAACTTTATTTCAACTTATTTGAATGATAAAAATCTTTCAGGGCGGAATTCCTATTTGCACTTGATCGCTTTTTTCCTGATTGTACGAGTAAGTGAAAAAGGTTGACTTTTTGGATTCAATTTCATCCCAGAGCCCTTTGTAGATAGATGAAAAAGGAAAGATTATCACAAATTACACAAATCTCTTCCTGGTTATACAAAATTGGGCCGACGTTAGCGTAAAGTTACGTTTTTTCCGGGTCGCTCAGATGTTCCGTTCTGTCCTGTAAGCCGGAATTATCCGGAAACGACATATGCGGAATTAATTAATTAATACATGACCTAAATTCACCCATCCTCCTTCTACCACAGGAATAGAGGACGCGGCGAGTTGTCAGTAAGTATTCTGACAGGTTTCAAATCTTGGTTCATCAAGTACAGCTGAGATGTGGAACTCCTTGCCAGATAGTCGTTCATAAACTCACACCGAGTTGGGTTTCCTACCCGGGTCGTAACACTAACCCGTTCAAAAATGAACTCGCGTCTCAACACCGACCGTTCAAAAATGACAGTGTCGCCACACTGGTGTTGACTTTTTCAACATCAACTCTGAGCAGGGTTCGCAAGGTTCGTATAGGCTCCAAACGTCACCTGTTATTCACGTTAATTTTCGTAAATGAAATGACGTTAATTTTCGTACCGAGGGGGTCTTCTCAACGTTATAGTTGATATATTAAATTTTTTTTTTTATTTTTTTTTTATAGTGGAACTCGTACAAGAAGACTTTGATTAGTGTTTGATATATTTACGTTAAATTTCGTGTAGAGGGGGTCCTCTCAACGTTATTATACTAAATATAATGCAAAAATGACAACTGACGTTTGGGGTGTCGTCACACGACGAAACCCGTTCAAAAACTCAGCGTTACAACCCCCGTGTTCCTACCCAGCCCAGGGTTATTGAATGAACGCACTTCTGGAATAGTTATTGCGCTCGTTGGAAATAAGTACTGCTCTAACGCCAGGGCCACAGCTTCAGGCTTCTGGCGGCGCTTCTTGCTGCGCTTCCAGGCGGTTTTTGCTCTGCCCTGCCACGACACCCGTCGGCGCCTTCATGTATAGCGCGCTTGCTCGCTCAAAGCGCTCGACACTAGGTTCGTCCTGTGCGCTCGATCACTGTTTCAACCGCCCGCCTCCCCGCACACCGCCGTCGTGAGAGCGCAATTCACTCGAAGACGGACAACTCGCGCGAGCAGCGACCCATGGCCGGCTCCATACAACTTCAGACATTTGTTCTCTCCGCCAGCGCCGTCGCAAGAAGAACCGCTTGGCGCGCCTCTCGAAGTCTAAAGCTGTAGCCGAGAGGTTACGCTTTTGTTTTTAAGCCTGTACCTGAGCCTAGAGCATGACCAACTCCAGTCTATCTAGGATTCGTTTGAAGAAATTCGGACTCTCCTTGTATTGAAAAAAATATATTTGGTTTATTAATCTTTTCTCTAGGGATGTTACGTATAAGCAATGTACTAAGATTTATACTTTTGTCAAAAAAAAATGTTTTGCACCCTCTCTTTTTTTGGTTATCAAACGTTCGCTTCAAGAACGCGGTTAAGAGATCAACTTTATTTTTTTTTCATAAAATAGGTAATAGAAATATGAAGGTATATCACTTAAATTCAATATTTTTTTCCCTACAAAATTTTTCAGTATTAGCTAAAAACACACCAATTTGTTTTTTCGCTGCGTGATCACTCGTTCAAGAAAAGGAGGCCAAAGAGCCAACATATAATCGCCTCTATGACAAGCAAACAAAGTCTTTGCCGTAGGACTTATTGTGCTGGACGGGTAATAAAAAAAGTTGCTAGGGTATGCCATCTTCTTAACTGTCTATCTCGCTCTTATCAACTGCCGCGCGCGGAAAACCTCAGATATTTTGACTTTTTTTACAACATTTTTGCGTAGTGTGGAAAAACTATAAATCGTAACGGAGAACTGTTTTTTTTATAATGTTGTTTGATGTGTTATAGTTCTTAAGTATATTTTGTCGTTGTTATGTCTCTAATTAAATCACAATAGTGATAATGCCGCAATACTATTCGAGAGTTTTTCTTGAAATTCCAGTTTTTTTTCTGAATTCACTATGAAAATTTACAGCAATTGTTTTAATGATCTTATTCTTCATTTTATAGAGTGGAAAGTGGTATTTATTATGATTATAAATTTTATTATTTACTATCATCTAAAGTGATAAACTCTGTATTTGCCCGAATTTCTTTACCTTCTGAGCGAGTGCGCTTCATCCCAGATCCTATAGACTCTTACCACCAGGCGCGGTGGAGACCATTAGCCCGTTGATGTTAAAAAAAAGTCCTAGTGCAAGTAAACATCATAAAAAGCAAAATAGATGCTCTGCCCTTGGCCGCGTTATCTCCAACTTGTAACTCCTTTAGTCACATCGCAATTAAATATACTAACAATTTTGCCAATGAGAATAACATACCTAAATTTAAATTTAAATAAATGTTATTCACATTTAAAATAATTTTTCTTAAACATACGCGGAAATATTATCATTACTTTTGAATAAAGAACACGCGAAGTATCATATTTACTAAGACTGAAAAACCAAAATCATTTCCCGGCGCATTCTTTGAATTTGGAACGAAGAGCGCACCGGCAATGTTGTATGAAACGGTGTGCTGTTTGAATTTAGAACTCTTTCATCTATCGTACACATTGCGTTCTCGTGGCTGTATAGCCACAGATGCGTTTACCTTTCGGCACAAACTGTAAAAAAAAAAAAATATTGTCGGTAAAGCGGAGATCGTTGTTATTTGGTTAATCATAAATTAAAAGCTTTTTATTCAAAAGTAATAATAATATTTCCGCGTATGTTTAAGAAAAGCACTATATATGCCTCGGCCGAAATGGCAATTGCCTGTCTCGTATCATTGAAGTCCTCGCCTGCGGTTCGGCCTTCAAACACATACTCGACCTTTTTTTTATTTATCTAATTATCGTGTTTTGTACATATTTTTGTCTTATAAAAAAGAAAATCACGTAAACCCTTAGTGGGTTTAAATGTGATTTCTGAGCCACTTCTTAGTGGTACAGTACATAACAAAAAAAATACAAGTAAATAATAAAAAACATTTAACTGACATAATTAATTAGTTCAAGACAATAGATGTCTCTTCATGATTTTTCTTACTTTTTTGGGTTTGACATCTATGTCTTGCAACACTTGACCTGGTATACTAACTATTTAAGATTTCAGGTAGCATGCAATTGCCTATTTCGCTGCCTTTGCAAATATTTTCTATTATTTTAGAAGTATAATATAGTACTTGTAGCAACTTGTACTAGCAAGTGATGAGATATTGTTTGTATTGTAAGGTAAGGACAATACAAACAATATTTCATCACTTGCTTAGAAGTACTATATTAAAAAAAACCGGCCAAGTGCGTGTCGGGCCACGCGCAGTGTAGGGTTCCGTAGTTGCCCTGCACAATATGCGAACTTCTTCTCCAAGTACATTTTATAAGTTTGTCGACTAATACAGATCGCGCCAAACTTCTAATACGCTCGGAAGTTGCTTTTCCCAAGAACGGCCCATACATTTTGTTCCTGCTGATGCGAATCGCCCCGTGTTTAGAGGGGACTAAATGTTTGGCGCGATCTGTACTGTGATGCGCACACCGTGCACTCAGGATCTCGTGAGGATTTTATAATAATTATACTATTTTCTTATTTTTGACTTCTTGTATATTTTCTTTTTTTATTTTATATAGCTTATTTATCAATTGTGCATTAAGGGAGGGGAGCTCTAAATTTGGTAGAGCACTCGCTTGTTATATTTCTTTAATAATTTATGGATGGAGAAGCACATCCGCACTAATCGGACTCTCTGAGGAATCTTGCTCGTGTTTTGTCTGAAAGATCTTTTTTACTCGATCTGTATTTATTTTTGGAAAACACGAAATAATTCAGTCAATGCGACGTATGTCGATCCATAAAGGTTATTGATTGCCAACTAAACACGAACAAATAGTCCTTTAACCTAACTATAAAACCTAGCCTTACCTAAACCTAACATATTGCCTAGCTATATGTTACAGTACCTACTCGTTAACTTGTAAAGCCTACTTAGTTGTGATAGTTTTCCTTTTAATTTTGTTATGTATACTACTGCCGTGATTTTTTCACGTCTCCAAATACAACCGTTTCGCTGGCAGCCCCCCCAGCAGGGGGGGAGGACACTTGACTCTAACAAAAATTAACACTTTTAAGCTTAATATTTCGCAAACGGAACTCTGGATCGAAAAATGGTCTTCTCACACTTCCAATATTTTTAAATTACCTATACAACGACACCCAACACTAGGGGATAGACGAGAAAAAAATACATCATCCTCACTTTACGTGTAGGGGAGGTACCCTAAAAAAAATCTTTCTCAAAATTTTACTGTACCACTTTATTGGCATGATAAATATGTATACCCATACCAAATTACAGCATTCTAGTACTAATAGTCTCTAAGCTAAGCCGCGGACAGACAGACAGACAGACGGACATGGCGAAACTACAAGGGTTCCTTGTTGTTGATTACGGAACCCTAAAAAGTAAACCATTTATTCAAAAGTAAATTTTCAGTAAGATCAGCGTTGTATAAAATGTCAGCCTTTAAATATGTCAAAAACGGAATCAAAAAGCCATTATTACAAAAATAAAACTGTAGTATTATTTATTACTATAACTGAAATAAAAAAATTAAAATTGGTGTGGTGTGGTATTGTATTGGTGTGGTTGGGTGTGGTATTAGTCTCCCAGACACATTTTACATTTTCTTTGATTATTTTTGAAACATTAGAAAGATTATTACAGAAGTTAAATAGAAGTGAGCCGGTAGATCGCTGGCTGGCTTGAGATCCAGGTTCGATCACCGGTCTGGCACGCAACAATGAGTTTATTCTTACTTGCTGAACGGTCAAGGAAAACATCGTAAGGAAACTAGGATACCCTATAAAGCGTGTATTTGATGTGCCCGAAGTACGGCGATAAGGTTCACCACCCATCACGTTGGGACGTTATAATCGTCGGCAAAACGCGGGTGTACCGAGTGTGGACTGGGACATACATTTCTCAGTTCAAAATGTTTATAAAAATATAAAATGTAAATTTAAGTTGGTACATATTTGTTTATAATGGGTGGTTTTTTTAAAAGTTTGGTTTTTATATTAAAATAAAAAATCAAAAACAATGTGAAGGGCCATGGTGTTGGCTTTATTTTAAACACATTGTTATGCCATGTTATGTTATGCTATGCTTAAATATGATTTCGGACATATGGGCGTCACGGTTAGTTCGAATGAAGCCCAATCTGGAAGTCCAATTTTCGACTACTTCAACGAGCAACTGGGGCCTTATATCGGCAATAACGTGGCGGATGTTGGCTTCCAGGTGGTCCAATGTCTGCAGTTTATCAGCGTAGTCTTTTGACTTCACATATACCCAAAGAAAATAATCCATAGGCGTGAGATCACATGACCGTGGAGGCCAGTCGCTCGGATGGACGATTATGTCGGCCGTAAAATGGACGTAGCGCACGGTAAGTTTGGCGAGCTGAACGATGATTTTCATAATGAATTTGCACAATTTGCAAGCGATGTTCTGGCTCTCTGATGGATAAAGTCCGAAACGAAGTTATCCGTCAGAGATCGGAGGTGACCGACATAGCCTGCCGAATCAGTAAGTTGAAGGCAGTGGATTGGCCATGTCTGTCGCCGACGTGATAGCCGTTGGGGCCATAAGGCATTGGAATGGAGACCACGTACAGCAAAGCTTAGCGTAGGCCGCCCTCGTGCCCGCTGGACTGACGATCTGAAGGACGTTGCAAGTGGCGGCTGGATGAGGATGACTGAGGACCGCCAAGAGTGGCGTAATATTGGGGAGGCCTATGTCCAGCAGTGGACGAATACGGGCTGATCATGGGCTGATGGATGGATGGTTCTGGCGTATTCATGGTAAAATGGCAAAACTTACTGACCACAAATAAACTGTCAACAGTCAAATTGACAGTCACTAGAAAAAGTATTGACAATTTAAACACCAGACCTCTAAAAAAACACCCATTATATCAAACTGACTTGAAACATACTGATTGGACTCAACATATCCTTCAAAGGACGTACGCTCAGCAAATTGTAACGATAAAATTGATCCTTTCTCTAAGCTGACAGTTTCGCCTGGGGCCAAAGATTCAATGTAATTTACAAACACTTTGAGGAGATATTTATTTTATTTTCGATATTTCTCTTTGTTGTTTGCTATTTAGGATTAATTATAAAATGGCTTTTGTTGTTGTGCCGTTATCTACGATCGAGAAATAAAAGTTTGTCCGTTTATTTGACAGCTATTACGAATTAGCGCCAAAGTTTTGGGTCATCTCGCTAATGGACTAGGGTCACTTGCTCACGGAAACTTAACTTAGCTATTATAATCGTTCTGTAACAAAAGGAACGCATGTGCTTGATCTTTTGCGATTTTTACTAAGTATAAAAAGACTAAAAGGTACCGTACACAATAATAAAAAAAAAACAAATTCGGTCATCTTTAGATATCTTAAATTAAAGAGATTTTAAGTTAATGTAGTCAATATCTTCTTACATTTTCTTACTTGTAATTCGGGGGAGAGTAAAAGGACAGCTCACAGGCAAAAAATCAGGAGGCCCACCATGCCTGGGACCGATAGATGGCGGTATATCCATCCCTGATAGCCGGGCCTTATATGGAACAGACTGGTGACGGGCAGCGGCATCACCGGTGCGAGGGTTCCGGCACCGCGCTCACGAACCGGCCTCCCCAGCGTGTGTGAGTATGGGCAATTCTTCCAGGGTGACCGCCGGGAGTGGCAAATTCCTGGAAAGGCTTATGTCCAGCAGTGGACGAACTACGCTGATGGATGGATGATGGAGTGAGTAGTCAATATTAATTTATAATTTTCAAATTGGCGCCATACTGAAGAAGGTCATATATGGCAGATTGATGAATGTGGAAGAACCGAAAGAGGTGTGTCAAGACCTCAGCAAATGGAAATCTGTAGTCTCTGTATGTACTCGTATGTACGTATGTACGCATTTTTTTATTATCTTTATTTTGGGACGTCATTAGTGAGTCTTGGGTATAATTTATTGTCAATTCCTGAAAAATTATTGTTAGTAGTTAAACAAAACGTTGGCCAAAGTTCGTACAAAAATCATATCGGTCTCAGACGTATAGGTTTTTTTGTTTTTAAACATTATATCGCTAAAGTAACTTGAAACTTAATAGAAACATCAGGAAATATCCATAAAGGATAATTAAAAAAAATAAACAGCGGCGGTAGCTCATTAGTAGAACGCTGGCCTCCCAATCTTGAGATCCAGGTTCGACCCCCGGTCGGGCATGCACCAATGAGTCTTTCGGAATTTATGTGCATATTAATACTTGTTCTTACTTACCACTTACTGAACGGTGAAGGAACACCATCGTAAGGAAACCTGCATACCCTAAAACCGTATTTGAGTCCAAAGTATGGCTATAGAGCTCAACACTTATCACGTTGGGACGTAATAATCGTCGGTGAAACGCAGGTGTACCGAGTGTGGACTGTGACTTGCATTTCACAGTTCATACTTAAAGCACCTCTGACACCCCCTCGGGGATTCATGTCATTGTCATTCATTTTTTTATATTTTTTTTTTATGTTGTATTGTATATGTTAGCTGCACTATCGCATTGGCCTAGCTGTTAAGATAGTGTAATGTAGTTAATAAATAAATAATAAATAAATAAATGTCGTGACGATATATAAAAAAACAAAGCGCGGCTTAAGAATTGTTTAATTCATATTAGTTTTCGTTATTAACAACGTTATTAAGGTTAACCTACTGATTGTTATTGCTAAGACCTACTATCAGCACCAGTTCTCGTTTCCAAAACCACTAAAATATCACCATGTATAAACGTGTATCTATCTGCTTAGACGTAAAACGAAATAAATTGCCCGTGGATTTTCCTCACGAGGAACATATCCGGATAAATTTACATAATAGCATAAAAGTTTACATAATAGCATAAAAGTTTTCCTTGAATGAGTTTAGTAGAAAATTTAACTGATACAAAAAGTTCACTTTACTTTTTTATTTTCGTACATGAATATGATGTCATTTTATAAAAAAAACTATATATACAAGGTGACTTTTTGATCATCGTCCAAATTCATACTGGAGGCTTGATAAGTGATCAGTATCTTGGATCAGTAACAATTTTAGTGAAATTCGTAAAATGAAATTTCACCAAAATTGTTATTGATCGATGATACTGATCACTTACCAAGCCACCAGTATGAATTTGGACGATGATCAAAAAGTCACCTTGTAGATTCTTAAAAACACATTAAATTAAAAGATGTGAGATGTATTTCAGGCTATTCGGGCCTGGAATCAGTTACACACTTTTTTATTTTTGATTAATTATGTCCGTCGAAAAAATCCGTGAATTAGCCACCCGATTCGTGGTTTTTGAAATTTCGAACAAAACTGTACTGAAATAAACATAGGCTGTTACGTCAGTCACTGCAGTTAATAAGAGCGAAAAAAGTGTGTTTTTTGTTTTATTTTAAATATAAGTGAGAAAACCATATTATTTCATATTATTTTGTCTCGAAGTTTATACATTTTTTACTGTTTCGATAAAAACTGCAGCAGTTATATAGTACAAGTGAACGAAAAGCCGACAAATAATAATTATAATAATTTTATATATTAAAATAAAATTCAGGAAAACCACATCACTTTTCGTATCATGTATCTACATATTTACATATTTAAAAATGCTCTTTTGGCCGTATGGAATAGTTACAAAATTACTCAGGTCAAGGACATAAAGAGAAGAGAAGAGAGAAACCATAAAAAATCAACTTAGCAGCGACACTGATCGTCAACCAAATATCTAAAAGTGTGCTCCAGAATGTGGGAGAGTCAAAGCAAGCTGCGGGCTGCTTAGGCACATCACACTGTTTTAAAGATCGACCTGAACTATATTGAAAAAAATACATTTATAAAAATTAAAAACAAATTTTGTTGCTCTTTTATTAAGTCAACCTTCTCATAAGCAATGTCTAAAAATATGTATATTTACAACCTTTTTTTTTGTTTTTAAACTTTTTCTGCAGAAGAACGCGGTTAAGGATTGGCTTGATTTTTCTCCATAAAACAAGTAATATAAGTATGAAATCAATGTACATAAATTCAATATTTCTTTGCCTTCAAAATATTCAGTATTAGCTAAAAACACTCCAATTTCTTGTTTCACTGTGTGATTATTACTATTACTATTATGTACTATTACGCGTTCAACAAAAAGAGGCCAATAAGCAAACATAATTCGCCTCTCAAAAGCAAATAAAGTCTTTGCTATTGGACTTATTGTGCTGGATGGATAATAAAAAAGTTGCTAGGGTAAGCCATACTCTTAAAAGTTAAAAGCGTGTAAAAATAGGTACCTTAAACGTAAAAATTATCCTAAAAAAAGCAGTATTTGCTTGCCAAACTTCGCAGCCGCTACCGTGCTAAAAACATTTTGTCAGAAGACTTTATGTACATAGCGCTTTGTTCAAGTTTATTTATTTATTTAGGTTACAAACAGTCATTATATATTAGGAAAAATGTATTAAGAAAAAAATTAACTCAAAAAGACCTAAACCCTTATAAAATAACACACACATTTAGAACAAAACACTCGGACTTAAATGGTTTGTTAACGAATATACACACACACATTTACACATACATTATGAAAGGAATAATTTAAGTTTGTCACAATGCTATTATGAAAAGGGTCTTAAGTCGATCAAAGCTTTTGTTCAATTTATTTTAAGACGCAATAATGTTGGAAATGGTAAATAATGGTGGAAACTAAGATTATATGATTTGGAGAGAAATCCAACGCTTTGGAAATTCGAAATATAATAAGAGTGCTTAAGAAGATAGTAAATATTATATTATCTGTGGTAAAATTAAATAGAATAAAATTCTCTGAGAAAAAAATTTCAAAAATATATATATTTAGAAGTGAAAACAATAATAATCTAGGTCTAATCCTGTTTACTGTAATGGCAAATGATTAGATCTGTATATTCTGCAAAGATTTACATTGATTTAATTTTATGAAGAGACCTCTGGAATTGTGTAAGGAACGTACGAATGTAAAACGTACGAATTTTCGTCAAACTGGCTAATTTGTTTAGGCAAAAACCGTACCTTTTAAGCTGTCAAATGAATACAATTTTCTTACACAATCTGTTCGTCAAATTACTTACTCTTCATCGATCGTATGGGTCACCGACAATAACACGGTTTGCCTGTGGTCGGTACTACGAAAAAATGTTTAGCGATAGCAAGATTCGCCGAAAGCACGCTACAACGAAACACTATTTTACCGATAAGTAGGATGTATCAAAAATAAAATAAAATCTAAAATCTTTATTTCTCTTAATACTTTGCCTAATATGACAGGTTCGTATGGCATCTCCATTTAAGCTGGAGTAGCCTGTGTTTGCAGATACCGCTCTTCCACAACAATCAGATAAATCGAGGTTGGCCGTATGGCATACATAGACAAACTGAAGCTTAACTATAACTAAACTATTAGTAATAAAGTACTATAAAGCTATATTGGTGATTTAAAACATCTTGGAATCAGTAATCGAAAATATCGAAGCAAAATATAACATTATGGATAAAGATAGGTGTACACTTAATTATACGTTTCGCTGAACATACTTTTTATAAAAAAAAAATACAGTTGTATTATATTGGTTTCATGGCAACTCTCGTTATTTTAAATATTTTTTTAGGTTTTCTGATGTATGACTGTTACAACAAAAGGGCAAACATAGATAATCCCAGATGAAAACAGAAAATATTAATAATAGCCTAAACCAAACGTCGGTACCCATGAAGTTCCTACGAGCAAACGAAGGCTTTCGCCACCGCAGTATGGGCGCATCCATCGCGCCGCCCAAACGTGCGTCCGCCCGCCCTTCGCTCGGCCACTTGGTAACACTGGCCGAAAACTGACGCGCGGGAAAGGATAACAAATAAACCATTAATTTGAAAATAGAACATTAAAAAATTTCAAGATTTCAAATACTGTTCCATTTTTTGCGATGTTTAAATGTTCTTGTTAGTTTGTTCAAGTACTTATACAAAATGACATTCAACTGGTGTTTATGAGACATTAGCTCCGAACTTTCCGTACGTGACAAATCGTGCGTGCAGGGTTTAGTTTAGTTTAGTTAAAATGTAAAAACTTAAAATGACAGACTGCATAATAAACTAAACTTTCATGACAATTGTATACATCGTACATGTCTAATTAGTATTCCGGTTAGTGAAATGGGAATAAAACAAATCACAGGGATTTTCAGTGTAACACTTAAATACTCGTAGTTATTAAGTATTCATAAATTAAAATAAAGTTTGGATTGGACCTTCGTAAGCCGATCAACGGGGCATTTTAGATATGGACGCGGTAAGTAAAATTGCCCAAAAAGGTGCTTTGAACAATGTTTTTGTATTAATTAGTTACTGTTGTCTTTCTCTCTAAGTGCCATCTGCTACAGCCATGTACCGGAGCGGTACACCGCAGTAAATAAACTTATTAATGAGATTAAATGTTTGATAATTTTATATTTGTGCCCAATGCAAAGGATCTTTTAATTATAAAATTAAATAAAACTTGAGGATAATTCGTGATGTAAATTAAATGTATACGTAATATATATTGAGGTGAGCGGTTTTGTTTACATCGTGGATATTTTAATGTTGAATAATATTTATAATCGTTGGAAAGGCGTGGTATTCGATATCCATTTTAGATTTTTTACTGGTTTTCCCACGCAAATCTAAGTAAAGCAAGCAAGCGTTCAGAAACGCAAAGTTGTAAGCATCTCCACTCGCCCAGAAGAAAGCAGTCTGAATCTGCTGAAACTAGTCGGCTATCCCGATCATAGTACTTATTGAGACGAGCCGTTGTTTACATTAATAACAAAGAAAATGCAGTAAATTATTTAAAATGGTGTACAAAAGCGGCACTTATAGTAATATCTATAATTAATAGTAATATCTTTCAGGAAACTCTGGAAGAAAAATAGAAATCCCATTAATATTATAAATGCGAAAGTTCGTGTGAGAGGGTGTGTGTGTGTGTGTGTGTGTGTGTGTGTGTGTGTGTTTGTTACTTCTTCACGCTAAAACAGCTGGACGGATTTGGATGAAATTTGGAGCCGAGATAGCTTATACCCTGAATTTATGCCGATACTTTATCCCGAAAAAAATATTGTTCTCGTAGGAAAAAGGATGACGTAAAACCGAAGATAAAATTATGCAGGATATATGTTAACATATATTTTTAATGTTTGTAATTTCACGTGTGTTTTTCAATGAGTATTTGTTACCTAATACAGAACTTTTTTATTTTATTCTATTATATAATTTATTATTTTCTGATTAGTATTTACACCTCCACATGTTAATTTGTTCATCTTTCTGTTAGCTACCATGGGTTGCCTGGAAGATATTGCTATAAGCAATTAGTGCCGCCCTTGTACAACATGTTTAATTGTTTCTTTTGTCTTTTAAGTTATTTGTGTAAATGTGCAAAAAGTGTTATAAATAAAATAAATAAATATATAAGTAAATATAAATCAGAGACGCGAAACAAAATGAGTTATTTAAATTAAATGATTTTTATAAATACGACTTAGTTACAAAATAAACTTACAGAGTTTAATTTCTACTATAATTTACACACAGAATATCCAATATCTTATTTTTGTTTTTGTACGTTTTAATAATAAACGTACAAAAACAATAATAAGATATTGGATATTCTATCTACTTTAATGGAGTTCTAATTAAAGAGATATTCACTGGCGTAAACAAATATAACCTTTATTTTAAAAGCGTTTATGTCTCTCAGATTCAGGTTTCTGTATAAAAGATATAAATAGAATATGTCAAGAGAAAGCGCGCGCCGCGCCGGAGGGTTCAGTACGCAGCATTTTTTTTTACGTAGGTACCTATTTCACTTTGACTCTTTTAATTCATAATTTTTTAAACGCTATTATTGGTCCAAATTTCAAGTATCTAGCTCTAAAGCCAGGTTTACAACGCCAGAGTAACAATTTATTGGACTAGTCTTCTTTTATGGACACCCAGCTTCAATTTTTAGTACCATCTTGCAATCTTGGCTAGTAATAAGGCTAGTACTTTTAACCCTCGCACTCGAATTCCTACTCTATCCGTGTACATTAGGCATAACCAGTGAATGAAAAAATCTTTAGAAGTCTGACCGGAGCTGAAAAATTACCCTACGATAAAGTGTGTTGAACACAATTTTGTATGGCGACGGCTCCAACAGCATTAAATTTGTTTTTGAGTCGGTCAATCACGGCTGTCCTACTATCGCATGACAACAGTACGAACCAATCATGAGCCTTTTGCCCTTTCCAGTCTTTGGTGCCATTTTTAGGGTTCCGTAGTCAACAACAAGGAACCCTTATAGTTTCACCATGTCCGTCCGTCTGTCTGTCTGTCCGCGACTAAGCTTAGAGACTATTAGTACTAGAAAGCTGTAATTTGGCATGAGTATACATATTTATCACGCCAAAAAAGTGGTACAGTAAAATTTTGAAAAATATTTTTTTTCACGTTAAGTGAGGATGATTTTTTTTCTCGTCTATCCCCCAGTGTGGGGTGTTATTGTATATATAATTCAAAAATATTGCGGGTGTGAGAAGACCATTTTTCAATCCAGGGTTTCGTTTGCGAAATATAAAGTTTTAAAGTGTTAATTTCTGAGTCAAGTGTCCCCCCCCTGCCAGCGAAGCGGTTGTATTTGGAGACGTGAAAAAAATCATAGCAGTAGTATACATCACGAAAATAAAAGGAAAACTAGCTATCACAGCTAAGTAGGCTTTACAAGCAAAATTTTAAATCCCCTATAAACACGGGGCGATTCGCATCAGCAGGAACAAAATGTATGGGCCGTTCTTCGGAAGAGCAATTTCCGAGCGTACTAGATGTTTGGCGATATCTGTATTAGTCGACAAACTTATAAAATGTACTTGGAGAAGAAGTCCGCATATTGTGCAGGGCAACTACGGAACCCTGCACAGCACGTGGCCCGACACGCACTTGGCCGGTTTTTGAATTACACCTTGTAAGAAATGCGTCTTCCATGTTTTTTTCATTCGCCGGGCATAAAAATGAGGCAGACAGACATACGGACGGACTTTGAGTACGGAACCATAAAAATAAACGTAAAATTACAGGAGATATAAATATAATTAAGCTATCCTCTGGGCGGAAAGCAGATCCCGTGATTGGAGCTATTAGCCCGTACATTTTAATTACGTTTCGTATCGACAACTTCTGTATTTGCGAGGATTTTCGGTGTTTGGGCGGCGAAATCAGTGAAAATATTCACGGGATTTATTTAACTACTGTCTCTGAAACTGATCAATTTAAAGAGACAATTAAAATTAAATAAAACCACAAACTACTGACCGTGCTGAATTTTCAAGTAAGTAATTATCTCTAAGTATACTAATAACAAAGTAGTATAAAAGTGTCTGTACATTGGAAAATATTTTCAAAATTCTAAATGGAACGGGGTTAGGACCAAAGGGTTATTAACATTTTATTGAAGGGTAGTATTATTTTTCTAGAATTGTTGTTGTCTATATGTATGTATGTTCCATTTTAACTTGAGAACCACTCAACGGATTTGGATGCAGTTTTTTTATTATTATCGCAGTGACCCTGGTCAACATATAGGCTATAAGGGGTGTTAATAAAACAACTTCAAAGCCAAAAATGGAGCAGAGACTGAATAAATGACTGAGACTGAATGAAAGGCTTTTAAATATTATTAAAATGTTTTACAAGATATTATATTTATTTAAGACCTGGGGCTCTACCGCGTAATTCTCATTTGTATCAACTTCAAGCAAATGCATACGAAATTCAATGCGTGCAAAAGAGATGGCATGTTAGGCGGGCGTCGTCGCACGCACGTCAAATTTCAATCTCAAGTTGCTGTTGATGAAAATGAGAATTACGCGGTAGACCCGCTGTATTTGAAATTTGTATTTAATTTGTATTTGAAAATGAAAATGAAAATGAAAATGAAAAAAATGTTTAATGCAAAATAAATGTTACAATTGTTGGTTCCTGGCTCCCAAGCTAGAATTCTCTGTCCAATGGGTAGCCAGGCTTCTTTCGTACAGTAAGTAGGTTTTGCTACATATGCTTATGGCTAGCTTAAAATAAGACTAATTAACAATAATATATTAATAACACCGACCAAACAATATTAGTGCGGGTAGGTACCTAGTCATTCATGCGAGTTGTTAACACTTAACTCTGTTAGATAGAAAAATCAATTTGAAATGAATTCTGTGAATAAAATAAATATGAGACGGTATCGCGACTGCGGGCCAGCCATGTCCGGTTTGTCCACTCATTTCTTCAGAATTTGTTTTTCTTGATACACCAAGTTCGTGACGGAGATGTCACTTTTAGAAAAAAAAAAGATAGAGAGAGTGGTTAGGCTTTCCGCTGTGAGATAAGTCGTAATTTATTGTAATGTACCTATAAAACCCACGACGTCGTCGTTGAGTTTAGAGTTTTGTTAGCAATGGATTTTGCCACAAATCAAATAATCTACGAGTATGATAATTTTTCTACTTACATGTATATTCAGCAAGTATAAAATAATCTACAACATTTAAATTTATAAATAATCCACAAGTATCTGGACGCGCCGACCGCTAATTGGAAACTTAAGTTTCTGCTAAGCTTTGTGAGTGAAAAAAGCATTCGTTAACAAGAATTTATCGATAACAAAGTCTCAAGTTGTACTTAACTTTGTGTAACTTTTAAACAGATTTGCGAACTACTTACTTAGATTTACAAAATTACTCTCAGTTTCACTATTAGCTCAGAAATAGAATAAAGTAGAAATATATTTGTAACTGGAATTAAAATAAGATTAATACTCTCAAATTGCTCAACATAGCTCAACGAGCTATGGAGCGGGCTATGCTTAAAATATCTTTGATGGATAAAATCTGAAACGAAGATATCCGTCAGAGATCGAAGGTGATCGACATAGCCTGCCGAATCAGTAAGTTAAAGTGGCAGTGGACTGTCCATATTTGTCGCCGACGTGATAACCGTTGGGGCCGTAAGGCTTTGGAATGGAGACCAAGCATAGCGTAGCGTAGGCCGCCCTCGTGCCCGCTGGTCTGATCTGAAGGACGTTGCGGGTGGCGGCTGGATGAGGATGACTGAGGACCGCCAAGAGTGGCGTAATATTGGGGAGGCCTATGTCCAGCAGTGGACGAATACGGGCTGATGGATGGATGGACTCTCAACTTTATTGATTATTACCGATAACAATTTACTTCCGGCACAATCGTGCCTCCTGCTAGTTACAGTTTTTTTTTCTTGTGAGAACCCAAGCGACGCGTTTCCTGTAGTGAAATATCAGTATATTTTTTATAGTAACTGATTAATTAAAATCAATACAAAATTTTTAATTTTTTAAAAATTCATATTGGTGTCATATCATATCATATCCGTATCGAAAAGACAAAGACAGAACGCTCAAAATAAGTTTTAGTTCTGTCAAATAAGTTGTGTAGCGCCGAATCGACACAATTGTTACCGAAGCTAGCGATAGCGATATTTAACAATTTTAGTATGAGATCGTCTTAGATGACGTCACGTGAAATGGTTTTAAGCTCACTTTGTACGCCAATAACTTCGTAATTTTTTGAGATATCGAAAAAAATATTTTACTACTATTTTTAGCTTTTTAAATGCAATAGATTTTCATAAAAATCTTAAACAAGCTCATTGTTACGGAGTATTTCGTTCAAATTAAAACGCATTAAGCGCATTAAAGCGCAGCATTCTAGGTCTAAAACGGACTGACCGTATCCAAAACACTGAATTGCGCTCTAAAACTGAAATTACTTACGTGTGCAGATAGCAAAACTAAAATGGTACAGGGCCGGTCACGTTAGTCGTATGCACCTGGATAGTTAATATTTAAAAGTATCAATAGTAAAACCTCTCCATAAAAAAGAAAAAAAAAACAGATCCAAACAACTACCGCCCCATAGCGTTACTTGTCACTTCAGCAAAAATTTTCGAAACTGCAATGGTAAAGGGACTCTATTCCTTTTATGAGAAATTCAAAATTTTTCATGAAAGTCAAAATGGATTTAGAAAAACAAAGTCAACTACCCTAGCAGTATACAAATACTTAAAACTCGTCCATGAAAGTATTAATAATAAAAAATACGCTGTAGGCCTTTTGCTTGATTTGAGCAAGGCATACGATAGTGTCTCATACAAATTACTTTTAGACATAGAACAGAACAGATATATCCTATACAGAACAGGAATAAGGGAGATTTCGCACAAGTGGTTCACATCATATCTAGAAAATCGTGTACAGTATGTTGAAGTAACTTGAAAAAAACTAAATTAATTCAATTTAAACCATAGCAGAAAAGGCCATTACAAATAGAATACAAATACAAAAACTCAACTCTTGAATTTGTAAAATCGGTTACTCTACTGGGCATAGACCTCGATACGGATATAAACTGGAAACCTCATATCCAGAAACTAACAAATAAACTCTCGTCGTTCATATATGCTTTCTACCGACTTAAGAAGGTGAGTAAATTTGAAACAGCCCTATCAGCATATTATGCATATGCCCATTCTAGACTTTCCTACGGCATCACACTATGGGGAAATTGTAGTAACATAAATAAAATATTCATACTACAAAAAAAGTGTATAAGGATACTGGCCCATATAAATAACTTTGAATCTTCTAGGCCTTATTTCAAAAAATACTCCATATTGACTCTTACATGTATATATATATTGGAATCATGAAAATTTGTTAAAAAACACCCTAGCCTTTATTCGCCTGTAGATAGTTCACGTATCAAACGTAACAATCGAAACAAAAGTAAAATTAAAATCTCAGTTACAAAACTGAAAATAATATCATCAGGGCTACATTCAATGGCTATTAAAATATATAATAACATGCCAGGCTATATCAGAAATATAGACAAAATTAACATATTTGTAAAAAAGATGAAAGAATTTCTAATAAGTAAAACCTATTACAACATAGAAGAATTTTTCAACGATAAATCTATATTACACACATAAATCACATTACAAAACGGAACATTTTAACTACTCTGTAACATCTGATGGTACGTTAAATCTTTGTCGGTGACTCCATCCTCATACTTTCTGTGATTCATTTATTAATTATAGATAGTTAATGTAACTAATAATAGTTTTTTAAAGTTTTTATGTATTTTTATTTTTGTTACTAATAATTTAAATAATATATTGCTAGACTTGTAAAAATATTGCTACGCCCTAACAGGGTATCACATGATACTATATATTTATTTCCACCTGTAATAATACTGTGATATGCAAATAAAGAATCTGAATCTAGGTGGGCGAAAATCGCGACCGAGTGGGTGCCAGATGATGGCAATCGACGGCCAAAACAAAAAGACGATGGCGGGACGATTTTACCGGGGTGGTCGGAAGTAGCGTAGGACCGCGATGTGTGATATCAACAAGGCCTTTGCCCAGCAGTGGGGCACATTAAAGGCAAGATAAAAAAAAAACGCGTTTGTTCCATATTTTACATTTAAAAGTGAGGAAACAATGTGCATTTTGCGCAGAGGTAAAAATAGATATTATAAATAATTTTACTAAAATTCCAGTAATAATTTTATACTCATTAATTTATTAAATCCTCATTATCATTAAAATTTTGGTATAATTCCGGTACTAATTATAATCATTAATTTGTTAAATCCTCATTATCATTAAAATTTTGCTATAATTCCAATACTAATTATAATAATTAATCTGATAAATTCTCATTATCACTAAAATCACACTTAAACAATAAATCGCAGTCCAGATCGTGGCTTCATGACCGATGTGGACAAGATGTCAGTGCGAGTTCACTCAAGTACAGTCAAGTAAATAATACTTTATTTTGATAAAACTTCACTCGTTAAAATTAATAATATAGTGTTTCACTAATCTGAAAGGCCTAATTTTCCATTCTATTACATAACATAATATAAAACTAATTGATATGCCATTGTTCAGGAATGGGAGATTTCACTGAGAAGTACGGGGATTGTCATTTTATCACACAGCGACTTGATAACTGCTTCGTTTCCCATGTAACACCTGTTGATTCATGCTCTGATTGTCAGCCTTCATGATATGGAAATATGGGGCAACCAACATCTATCACTTTAGAAGGACGTATGCAGGTCAGTTGGTGCCATACTGAAGAAGGGTCAAGCAAGAGAAGATTGTGGGAGAAGAGAAAAAGGTTAGACATGATCGTAAATCTGTGGTCTTTGCCTGTCTCCCTACGCTGCTAAATAAACAACAGAAATGAAAAGCCATCAATTTTTATATCTTGTTTGTTGAGATTTACATTGGTAAGAGCTTTTCTTAGCTCGTGGATAATGCAGCTTATCTTAATGTTTATATACTTGTCGTTTTATAAGCTTCGTGTGCGGACTCCGAAATGGAAACTTTCTTAAGTTTAAAAGCTTCTTGGAAAGCGTGGCTCGTATTTAGACGTTTACAATAAAGGCGTTATATTTGCTTTGAATTATCAAACTAACTTGTAAATAAGAATTTCCCGAGTGGATCAGAAGTATGCGACTAGCTTTTCGCTTTTATTACCAATACATAAGAGTGGAAAGATCCAGATACTTGTATGTATCCTTGCTAACTATAAACCTGATTTATATTTTGAAGTCTGATTCCAGTTGTGAAGAAACTACATTTTTATAACTTTGCAATTGAGAGATAATAATTGCTGGATGAAAAATCAAAATAATTTCAAATTTTTTACAAATAATTTCAAAGTACGGTTGAGAAAAATTTAGTTTATAAAAATAGGCATATTGAGAAAGTTAATGAGCTAAAGGGAAAAGGAACGATTCATGATATTTTTATTTTGTCTCAGTGCCTCCATGACTATCCGTACCTCCGTACCCCAATCCATCAGCCAATATCGGTCCACTGCTGGACATAGGCCTCTCCAAGGGCACACCACATTTTTCTATCCTCGGCCATCCTCATCCAGCCACTACCGGCAATCTTTTTTAGATCGTCAGTCCAGCGAGCTGGCGGGCGTCCTACACTGCGTCTGCCGGTTCGTGGTCTCCACTCGAGAACCTTTGTCCCCCATCGGTTGTCGGTTCTTCGTCATGATGTGATGACGTGAAACGTGTATTTTATATACCTACTTTGCAAAATAAACTATTTGAATTTGTGGCCAGCCCACTGCCACCACCGTACCCCTATTATATGCGAAAGTGTTTGTTTTTGTTGTTGTGCTTGTTGATTTGTCCTTCTTTCTAGAATACTAGAAAGACGTATGAATAAGAAATAACTTACCTCAATAATAATTTAGATAAAGTTTTTGTCTGTAGCGTTTTTGGTGTTTTTATAAGTACTGTGTTTCAATTGTATATATAATAAATTGATAAATTGAAAATTATTAATAAATAGGCTACTTTTTATCCCGGGAAAATGCAAACGAAATCAGCGCGGACGAAGCCGCGGGCAAAAGCTAGTTTGTTTGAAAGCGGAAGCAGAAGGTTTATATCCAAAAAGCTTCACAACCCAGAAAAAATCTTTGTAGATGTTAGTCTAACGCTATTCTGTTTTTAGAATTCGTTCATTTATTTATTCATTTTTAGTAGCATAAGATACTCGTAAATAACTAAAACACCCACACCCACACCCCCCCACACCGCACTCCGACTCATCTTTCATCAAGAGGTGCAAGATGCCGAGATATTCAAAAAGCGCCAAACGTCAAGTAAAGACTGTTCTCCATGAAATGGTAAGTTTATTTATAAAAAACTTAGTCTTCTTTACATGAACGATGTCTGTATTTCTTTCTTTTTTATTTTCAGTACAGATAAAAATTATACAACTTGCCAAACTGCGTAAATCGAGGCACTACTCACGATATCCTGACAGCTATTATAATGGTGTTTCATCAAGTTTTTGAGCTGTTTAGAGACGTATGAAATACTACGTATATAATACGTAATAATACGTAGTAAATAAGCTGTTGACTACACTTTCAGTTTTTACCTTTTGTACGAATCTTAAGAAAAATCTAGGCATGAAGTGGTCTAATGCCTCCACTACATTATCGCCGATGATCGTTGATCGTGTGATCGTCTATAATCGGCACGATCATAGTGCAAGCATCCACAATATCGGCAGTAAACGTGAGGTAATCATTTTGTTGATCGTCCACCGTACAAGATGGTCGTGGACGTGGAGTGTGTTGCTGCTGCAACAATTTATTTAATAGCGGTATACAACCATTATGTAAATGTGGTTCAACGAGAAGTTGTAAATAGGTAGGTATGCAAGTTCTTAACTTATAATTATCTTTGTGACATTTGTGTCTCGGATTCCATATTTCTGGACAGGTCTGATATAGTTCTATGAACTTGAATGTCTCTTCATCTGACCACCCACTAGCCATTTTAAGTACGTACTGAATATATTAGTAGAATACATACATGTGCAACGCTTCACTGTCCGACGACGAATAAATGATCGGCGATAGTGTGGGCACCTCAACGCAACCACCCGGCGAATCCCTTTGATGCGTGCTCAAAAAACCGACAGTTCACGGATCGAAGGCGATCATAGACGATGATCGGCGAGTAGAGCCGAGTATGCCCTCTACATGATCGTGATCGCGCGTAATCGTTTGAAATCGGCGATTATGTAGAGGAGGCATAATACAGAGGTGCTCGGATCCTAAGCTAAGAAGCTTCTAAACACACAGAAGAACTTATCCAAAACTACATTCGTACAATGTTAGAATTAAATAATGAGCCTCCTGAGTAGCAATACAACATAATAATGATGTGATAGTCGAAAGTAATGCTACTAATTTCTGTCGTCGCGACTAGTCGACGTCTCCGGTGATCCCAGGGCAGGCGCATACCTCGGCCAAAAAATTGGCCTAGAAATCCAAAGATTGCCGCTATGTCCTGGGTACTCTTCCCCGAGACGACAGCGATTTTGGCTCAACTTTTGATCTTTAGGAATTATTATTTTTTAATCTTTTTACCAGAGCAAGACGTAAAAATACATAATTACTTGTCCAACATTTTCTAGCAACAAAGCATTTGAATCCCCATTCGTGAACTTGATAGCAGCCAGCGAGATATACGCCTCCTTCAATGTATGTCCCAAGATTGCGTGGGTGGTCGCCAACTCCGAAGCCACTTGGCGACCTTTGAACCGCAGGGCCTCGGCCTTCCGCCTCAAAAGTTGGTAGCCACGGTTCACTTGGATTTGGCGACGATTTATTTCTCGTAACATATACAAAGACGCGGTCACTACATAACGATTTTCTGTATTCATTTTTGGACAATAATTTCTTAGTGTCGTTTTGAAAACTGACACGGAAATTCATTTCATTTTTGGACAATAATTTCTTAGTGTCGTTTTGAAAACTGACACGGAAATTCATTTCCGTGTCAGTTTTCAAAACGACACTAAGAAATTATTGTCCAAAAATGAATACAGAAAATCGTTATGTAGTGACCGCGTCTTTGTATATGTTACGAGAAATAAATCGTCGCCAAATCCAAGTGAACCGTGGCTACCAACTTTTGAGGCGGAAGGCCGAGGCCCTGCGGTTCAAAGGTCGCCAAGTGGCTTCGGAGTTGGCGACCACCCACGCAATCTTGGGACATACATTGAAGGAGGCGTATATCTCGCTGGCTGCTATCAAGTTCACGAATGGGGATTCAAATGCTTTGTTGCTAGAAAATGTTGGACAAGTAATTATGTATTTTTACGTCTTGCTCTGGTAAAAAGACAGACCTAACCTTCTATTTTTTAATCTGTTATTTAAGTTTTTTTTTTAATAAATATATAATATGCCTCAATTAGCTTTTTATTTAGAATCACACAATATAACTTTAAATATATACAATAAATAAAAGAAAATTTAAAACTTGAAATATATTTCGGCCCTTAGTGGGCCGTCATCAGTCAAGTATTAAAAAAAATTACAAATATACCATAGTTATAAAAAATAAAAAGACATTATTTTTCTTAATCAACCTATATGCTCTTATGTACTTATTATGATTTAAAAGGTACTTGTACTCGTCCACAAATTCTTATATCAAATAATAAAAGTTTGTGGACAAGTACAAGCACCTTTTCAATCATAATAAGTACATAAGAGCATTTAGGTTCATTAAGAAAAATATTGTCTTTTTTTTTTTGGTATATTAAGAACTAAATTCTTATATATAATTCCTTATAACCTTGGACTGTATCTAAACTGGAAGTGTCACGTGGATAAGGGAAGCAAGAAGCTAAATAGATTTGTTTATGCTTTATATATTTAGAAAAATAACATATCAAGTCATAAATTTTGCAACGGTTATGTTGCTTCTGTTTTGAGATATGGTCTGGTCCTCCGTGGAAACTCTACAGATGCTGACAGAGCTTTTATTGTTTAGAAGAAATGTATTCGTGCTATTTCTGGAACAAAACAACAGACTCCTGCGAACCTGTTTTTTGTAAATTGGGCATTTTAACATTGTATTCGATTCTGGGGCCGGAATATTTGTAAAATGTCACCCTGATCTCCTTAAGGAGGCTGGAGAATCTGGAGATGTTTGTAACTTTTATGTATAAAATAAGAAGCGACTCGTTTTACCTGTAATTAAATCAGAATTACGTGAGAAAAACTCATATTTGCCATGGTGATAGAAGAAAGTGTACAATCACATTCCAAATAAAATTAAACAACTTCCATTGCCTCTTTTTCAAAGGATGTTTGTGTTGTGTTATTCTGTAAATTATTCCTGTAAATGTACATTAATTAACAAAATTGTAATGGACATATAAATTATTTTATTTTAGTTTCCAGTAGTTTAATCTTTGCATACCTATGTATTGGTTAGATTTGAATCTGTTGTTTATTTTTATACCACTTCTAATATGTATACTTAGATACCATATTTACTCAGTTACTGAAATAAATGAAAATCGGAATCTGAACAAATTTGTTGTCTAATCAGAGTCCATGAACTCAGAGACCTTTCCAATTGTTGCGCAAAAAATTTTTGCGTTTCCTTTTATTTTTTGTTTATCTCAGGCACAATAAATTCTTGTCTGTTTTTCTTGGAAAAAGAACAAGAAGCGTATTTACGAGAATGAATACGCAAGACAAGACAGACGGTGTGGAAGACCCTTAAAGGGATCTTCGTCGTAAAAATCGTAACCTTAGTAACCTGAATACCAAGAATTAGTTTTATATACAATACCTTAATACCTACATAAAAAATTAATAGTAGTATAAGACAGTAATCAAATCAAACACCAAAAATACTAAAAATTTTAACTGTAGTGTCCTATCAAAAATACTAATTACGCATCAAAGTTTGGTGTGTTATGAGGACACAATTGTAGAATTTCTCCACTTTGTTTCGTGACTCCCCATATCTAATTTCTCCACTGTTTTCCGTGACTCGCCATATCTAATTTCTCCACTATTTTCCGTGACTCACCATATCTAATTTCTCCACTATGTTCCGTGACTCGCCATATCTAATTTCTCCACTATTTTCCATGACTCCCCATATCTAATTTCTCCACTATGTTCTGTGACTCGCCATATCTAATTTCTCCACTATTTTCCGTGACTCCCCATACCTAATTTCTCCACTATGTTCCATGAATCATCGAGAATCCATCAAACATATATAATAATAAATACGTAACGTAACATAAACGTTCAGATAAAAGTAATTTAAACTTTTAAATTACCTGTTTTTAACAAGGATTTGTTGAACAGCTATTTTTGTATTATTTCGCCATTATCTAACTTTCATAAGTATCTGTCAAACCGTTATTACAGGATTACTGTGAGAGTGGAAATACAAAAAGTGGAATTCACCTCGGACCGTTCTAAGTATCACAATAATTGGTCCAACACTATCTAGAATTGGCATAAATTAAATTATGTTAAGGTGTGTTAATTCAAAAACCATTGCCGTATTTTCGAGTGTTTGGTCTAAAAAATCTCATGATGATGAATATTTTTACGAAAAAGCTGCAACTTCCATTTGCCTTCGTGTGATGTCACTTGAGAAATGGCTGTTTAGAAATGTGTCTTTTGCTATCAAGATAAATTTATAATAATTTGCTTCCGACTAATTTGACAACTGGATGACAGATGAGTAGACAGACATAGACAGACCACATTTTTTTATAAGCAATCACACATCACAATCAGTATAATGTCTAAAATTCTCAAGTGACGTCATATCGGACAATTCTTTAAAAAATCATAAAAAAGTAATGGTTAATTTATATACCAAAATAATGAAAACTATGGCATAAAATGACGTAAATTCTCTAAAAAAATATATGTTTTATTTATTATGCCATGGCAATTAGCAGTTATGTGGTTCTACCTTTTGCATATCAATGTATTGATTTATTACCATGAGGACACAACAAGTAAGTTGACGTGTATTTCACAAACATTTCTTCAGCCGTTTCCTACCTGGAGGAGTCCAAACTTGGTGTGCTTTAAAATAGTTTTTTGTTTTTTAGAAAACGAGGTACATATTTACAGTCAGCTCATAAAGCCTTTTCATTTGAAACACCACAAAAAAGGCTTCAGAAAAAAAAAAACATTTTCATACAAAAATATGATGACGTCATACACCGACTTGGTCACACTTCGAGACAAAACACTCGGTAGTACAGAGCTGCCAAAGTGATAATGCGCATACAAATCTTCGCCACTGTTCGGCAAAGTTCGTATTTCCTTACACTTTCTATACAATTAATACAGTCACGTTGTACGTCCGGTTGCTCGGCTATAGATTTGTATGCGCATTATTACTTTGGGGAGTACTGTACACGATTCTTTAGCTCATTACCCATCTATCACCACCAATCATATTTTTATTTTATTTTATTTATTTGGATCACCAACATCAGGTACATAAATACATTTTAATAACATAACATAAGGTTTTAAGCTATATGCCCAGATAATTACAGGTGAGCACCACATGCAAAAAAGGATATAGTGAACAATGTTAAATTATTTACAAATACAGAAGACTAAATTACAGGAATATGATATGATATAACTAAGATTAACTAAAAACTAAGTACTAAGATTAACTAAAAACTAATTATTGAATTGATACAAGTGACCTAGTATTTTAACACCTAGTGACCTATGACTTGTTTAAAGACGGACGCATATACTTGCTTCATTTAAAATCCCACGGAATTAGGTCCCGGAACTATACGGAGCGAGGGAAATAATTAGGTCCCGGAACTATACGGAGCGAGGGAAATAATTAGGTCCCGGAACTATACGGAGCGAGGGAAATAATTAGGATTTAGGCATTTGTATACAAATAAAAGGCTAGACTTTCAGTCAATATTGAACTGTATCCAGCTAGGTACATAAGTATTAGTGCAGATATTGTACTTGTATGATTTATACTTGAGATTGTTGGCACTTGGTGAAATTGGGACAGCACTTTGAAAATTAATAATTTCGATTGCAGTTCGGTGTAGAAGTCAACACAACAGTGTTGGCTTAATTATCGTGAAACTACTAGAAGTCTCTGGTATTAAAGTTACAGACGACGCTGCTTCAAAGAACGGCCATATCTCGGTGCGTTAGAGTTCACGTTTTGTTTGAAATTCAAATATTTCCCAAACTAATGGTTCAAGTAAGTATGTTTCTTAGGAAAAGTGGTTCAGTATTTTAAAGTGTTTTAGTAGTATGATCGGTAGAATATGTAGTTTCATTTAAAAGTGGCAGTCTGTTTACACCCGATATAGCTTCTTAAAAAAAACTACCAATTCCAGTCGAGCATGCAACAATAAGTTTTTTGGAATTTGCGTGCATAATTTTTATATTATGCAGTCGGCGACTGTAAGATAACACTGAGGTTTGTCTCCGAATTACGTGAAATTGATGTAGCTCAAACAATTTTCAAAACGAAGTTAAAAATAACTATTTTTACAAAGATAGATAATTCTAAGTTGAACTAGAACTTAAAACTGCTAAAATTTCAATGTTATCTTCTTATGTTGCTGGGTATTGTTTTTAAAAGTTTAACTGAGAGTAGTTAAAGTAAATTGCATACGAATCGGTTGAGTGATTTTCAAGTTTACTAATTAATTCGTATTACTAATTTTGTATTTTACTGAGGCAAAAGTAAATTTTTGTCTGTCTCTCTGTCTGTATGTGTATTCCGGTTTAACTCCAGAACCACTCAACCGATGTGTATGCAGTTTACTTTAACTACTCTCAGTTAAACTTATATTTTATTATTATAGTTTATTGGTATAACTAATAAAATAATAACCCATTTCATTTAAATTTCGCAAAATTATTCAGACACGACTTTTTTGCTGCTTTATAATTAGTATAAATAATTATGTTCCAAGTTGATGGATTGTTTAGCTAGTTTCCGGGTTATTCCTCCAGTTACCAGAGAAGGGTCTAAATAGTTTAGTTACGTAAACGAACTTACAAGGAAGATTTGTAAGGGCGTTCACGCTACCAGATTCCCAAGAAAATGAGTTAGAAAGTTTCCTTTTGTAGAAGTACCGCAACCGAGATTTTAATTAATCAATCTGTACAATCTATCTGTCTGTAAAGAAAGATATATGCAAGCTGCTTTGCGCAGTGATTGTAGATTGATATAGATTTCACCCGGAGCAATAAAAGTTTCATTCTTTAGGAGCAGATGATATCAAAATGCTACGGGCATATAGAGTAAATAAAATTATGAAGATGGCTGCCAAAATATTTAATTTTTTTTACATTATAAATTTATATATTAAATAAATCAAGTTAAAAATTCGTCAATTGTGTACTTTTCATTTAAAAATATATTTTCAAGGTACCTTGTATTCAATAATGAAAACTGCATCGTAACCAGTTAAGTAGTTTTAGAGAAATTTGACTTGGAAGTTGATATAGACACTTTTAACGCTTTTTTCGATGTTTCATCGTAATGAGTAAAAACTTAACGGTCCAATAAGGTGAAATAAAATGGCGATGATACAGCGACAACTTAGCTTTTATTACTAGTTCACTTGGCTATTGGGACAACAGGAATGAATCCGATCCCCAGCGAATCACGACCATTCCGGAAGTCTTACAAAGTTATTCTTACGGAAGTAGCACAATATTTTCTTAAATCAAACCGGAAACATCAAAACAGGAAGTTACAAATAAAATATAAAAGGGAAACGGAAATGCTAAACTCTTTGAAATTTGAATAGATCCATTCCGGATGTCTTACAAAATTATTCCAACGGAAGTGAAACAATATTTTATTAAATCGAACCAGAAAACATCAAAACAGGAAGCTGCAAATCAAATATAAAACGGAAACGGAAACACCAAATTCGACACTACAATTTTAAATTTGATATTGGACGGAAATACTATAAAATAAAATAGATAAATATGTTATAATCTAACATGAGTAATAAATAACACATTAACAGCTTTGGGTAAAATCACTTATTTTGGTGCCTATAGTGATACTGCTAAATGCGGCATGGTTCCATCAAATTGTGTACATGTCGCCATATCCAATACAAGTAGGTTTGTATGCATGATATACATAAGTAATAAAACATTTGTATAGTTGGGTAATGACCCAGACCGTCTCGTCTGGTTATTGACAATAAACTAGGGATATGATGAATGGTCTCTTTGAACTCCTGACGTTTTATTTCTCAAAAACATGAATATTTTGAATGAAGATTATTCTACTCAAAATCCTGCCTAAATACCTACATGGGACCGCTGATGTGTAGACTTTTTTTGAGAACAATTTTATTTAAGAGGGGTTTCGCAGCCGGATTGTGAAATACCCGTCTTTTTCTAATTAATCGAAACATAACAATTAAATTCAAAATTCACTCAATAGTTATTCAACAAAACCTTATTACCTTATTATTATATACATTTTTTGATGGTTTATTAAGGATTTCTCGAAATAGATGCAATTAAATATAGCCAAACTATATATATTTACAATTAGCTTTTTAAAACCTACAATTTGATACCCATATTACATTTTTATAAAATATGTGTTTTATTCATTTTACTTCTTTTTTTATATTTATTTTGTGTGTTCTGTTAGACCTACCTGTAAACGAATTTTAAATTTTCTGGGTCAACTGGAAGTGCCTATAGGTTGATTACCTTGCGGGTGTCAACAATTTGTATGAATTTGATAATGTAAAGTGCAATAACTCTTTTTGGCGTCATGTTAGAAGATAATTTCTTACAGCACCATGGGGCCATAGATTTTTGTAGGATGTATCAGTTTCAACTTGATATTTCATATGGGGCTCGAGCAAAAGGGTCTTGAGAGACGGACAACAAAATGATCCTATAAGGGTTCCGTTTTTTGATTTTGAGGCACTGAACCCTAAAAATAAGGAAGGTATTATGATTAAAAAGCAATAGATTTAAAATAACTTTTAGTAAAGAGTTTACGATCAGTGAGTTCGTACTGTATCCTATAATGGTACCGATTCGGTGAAGCACATCTGAACTTATTTGACAGGACTAAACTAAATGTATGCGTTCTGTCCTTGTCTTTTCGATAAAGAAAGAAAAAGACAGGACGCTTAAAATAAGGTTATTCCTATCAAATAAGTTAAGATTTGTTATGCCGAATCGATACCATTGTCAACCACATCTTTACCTGTAAATTAATGTGGGTGTAAACACACCTTTTCTGTATCTGTCAGTTGAAGCTCTGGAAAATAGATTTTAGCTTTTATTTCTTGGTCTTACGGTACTATCGGAAAAAGTTACGCTGACCTAATTTTGGTCCCTATTCCGATACGAAGATTGTAAAGTAAACCAGGGGAATCAACTCCTATCAACTTCGATTGATGTTGGTTAGAGAAATATCATGTATATAATGTTGCTCAACTTCTTCACGATTTTCTCCTTGACTTTATTCCCAACCAAAGGTTGTCTGAAAGAACAATTGTTACCTGCCTTATCATTGGCGGATACAGGAGGGACCATGGGGGCTATGGACCCCCCCAAAACGCCAAGAAATTCCATATATTTGACTCGACTTTTCGATTCGATTTGGGTGCACTTTTAGACAGTATAGATATATAAGTATAGGTAGGTTTGCCAAAAGCAACTCACATTTTTTAACATTGTGATAAACCTTGTCAGAATCACCCCTAAAATCAAATTCTGGATCCACCCTTGTACCTTATAACAAGATTTTCTCCTATAAGTTTTCTTTTATATGACGTATAATAAAGAGTATTGTCTTGTCTTGTACTTTCATTGAACAAATATTTATTTTATGTTATTTACGAGCAAATCACATACTGATTTCATATTAGACATCGTCGGGGCAACACACTTTTATGAATAAAACATTTGCTGTGTTACTACAAAAGGGCGTTTAAACGATGTTTAACTTTAAACAGTGTTTAAATCTCTTGCTGTCACTTTTTTACAATATGAAACAAAAGTGACAGCAACAGATTTAAACACTGTCTAAAGTTAAACACCGTTTTGTAGTAACACCGTTGATATTTGAGTCGTGCAGTACGAAAGTGCATCTTGTCCACATAAACAAAAAAAAAAAGTAAAAATGACGAAAATTTATGGATGTAAGCCGCCATTTTCTGCATACGTTTGTTCCTAATCCTGTCTTGCCCAGTACAAAATAATAAAAAAAAAGACTACTTCCAAAAGTCCTCTTGTCCATGTATGTACTACCAAAACACGTGACGTCCATTTTGGATATCAAATTGAGGAATTATCATACTACAAAAAAGTTATTGATGGTTCGAATGAAATAGAAAATATTGATGAAGTGAAGACGAACCAATGGACGATATTGATTTAAGAATTTAAAATTTTTCTTTAACAAAATAAACTGTTTGTTGTAATTAATATCTGCATTTTTATTTCCGTAAAGCATGTTGACCATTCTTTGTGCGCAGAGTTCGGGCCAGTTCCAATGTTATTCTGATTCTAAATGAATGAATGAATTGAATGAATTATTTATTCACCAGAAAATATACAAGTTTTTTTTTAACAAAAATTGAAGCCAAACTGCAAACTGCTGCGCAGCAGTTTAGCGGCCATACTCTCAATGATTGGAGACAGAATAGACTGCCCTTTTCTCCGGCACAAAATTTTTTAATTTTTTTTATTTTCCCATTATTATGAATTGTGTTTGACATTAGTTATTTTGGTATTTTGAAATTTATTATAATAATTTGAAACAAATGGCATGTAAACAAATATGTATCTTTGTTATCCGAAATAAATGAAATTTATTATTATTTCCAGATCTCTTGTTGTCCATGATGTATTTTCGGAACCCCTCTTGTCCAATGTTTTAATGTAAATTTTGACTAATTATGATTGATGTAATGCATATTATGATTAAAAATAGATCCTTACACCCCTAACTCCTAGCGGCTTTCGTTAATGCAGGAATAGTTTTTTTTTTGTTTTTTTTTTATCAATAACTCCTTTTGAGCTCAAATGGACAAGATGCACTTTGGAAATGTGCGACTCATTTATAAGGTTTTGACATTCAGCTAGCTACAAGTGTAAATTAGTAGTTTATGCTACAAGGGCGAAAAGGAATAAATTACGAGGACGATTTAAAACACGAGCGTAGCGAGTGTTTTAAACGTAACCGAGTAATTTATTGCTCTTACGCCCGTGTATCATACTACGTTTTTCAATGCATAGTGTGAGGAAATAAAACAAACATAATCTTGTGAACTTTAAATTATGATTGGCTCAAAAGGACTGTATCCAGAGCCGTTAAACAGTAGAAAAAAAGTATAAAATTTATGGTACACAGGAAAGGTTGCAGGTTAGCTAACTTCTTGTAAATAAATTAAAAATATATATATATTAAAGCCCTACGGCAAAATAATCGACTTTCTGTTCGGTTTTGATGCATAAAAAGTGGGCCTTTACGAGCACTTGCATTGAAAAACAATTTAGTAAATCATTTTTGTAGAACTACTTTAAAATCACAAAAAGGCTTGTTTTTTTAATTACGTAATTCATTTGATATTTCTGTCATTTTATTAATTTTGTTCTGCTGAAATTTACATTTTCATTTCATTGGTGGCTCGTTCATTGCATTCCAGTTGGCCCCTCTTTCTGTACCACTATTCAGAACTACCACACGAACTTACACTGATCAACCTATAATCATATCTATTACCAGTGAGGAAGATTCTCCAATGGTTCAGATTTTAATGGTCAATATCACTCGTCGACGTGTGTGGAATATCATAGCGATCTCGATGATGATATATCGACGTATGGACAAAAATTAATTCATTGTATTGCTTGTATTATTGTTTTGGTGGCAATGAGAATAAAGAGGGTTAATTAGTACCCGCCATTATATAATGACTTTTAATTGTTAAACTCAAATTCATACTGAAAACTCGGTAAATATCCGTAGAAAGCTTCGAGACCCTTTTTGCAAGATTCAATCAATAATATTTTGTACTTGATAAACACGAAGCCTGAGTCAATCGATTTGGGAACCTTACTTGCTAGTTTTTGGCAGATTCTAATTAAGACTATTTATGTTATAAATGACTTAAAATATTTTGAAAAATATGTGAGAGAAGCGCGTATTTTTCCTCCTTTTTAACGTTTTTCTTGATCTTTACAATATTACTTTATTCAACATGCAACCTTTAAAATGCCCTAACAAGGCGTTACCGGTTGGTTGAACCTAAAATTATAAAAAGGTGAAACAAGGACAAGCTTTTACTTAGCATGTAAGATAGTGAAACATATTTTAAGGTCAACATGATGAATGAATACACTTGCACTCGTTTAACAGTTTATAAGCATATTTAACCCGACCGGTTTCGGTTTTACCATCACTATCACCATCACTAATGGTTTAGTTAGACTGCTTGGATGTTATTCCTTGGATATTGCTTGGTTATAACATCCAAGCAGTCTAATTAAACCCTTGATGATGGTGTAAAACCGAAACCGGTCGGGTTAAATAAGCTTATAAATTGTGAAACGAGTGCAAGTGTATTTATTCATCATGTTGTTATCCTAGTTTCACCAACTGCCGACAATCACAAGTATTAAACATTTATTTTAAGGTGTTTTTGTTCAAAGAATGATAAGCTCTTGAAAACGCGTCGTAAGCAAACGGCAGAGACTTAGCAAATAAAATAAAAAAGCCAAAATTCCAATTACTTTTGTTAAATTGCTTTTCAATACTCAGTTTCAGGCTCTGTTCGTCAATGTCTAAAGACAATTTGTATGTTGGCACCATCGAGGAAAATTGCGCTGAAACGCTTTTTACTTGTATTACATTGGTAATATGAGCCAAAAGTGGGCCAGTGGAAGTTTCATAGGTGACACAAATGTAAGGGAAAAATTGTTTTGTCCGTTTGTAAGAAAATACACCTCTCGTCACATTTACATAAAAGACGTGGAAACGAAATGGGAATTCTTCTACATGCTAAGTATTATTATTTTATTATTCACCAAAACATTTTTTATTCGTTACTTTTACTCAATTCAATATATCAATTCGTATCGTATTTTTCTCCTAAACAAAAATATATACTTTTTCGTAATTGGACATTAAACAGTAACAAGACAAAACAAAAATATTCGAAGTATTTTCCTTGAGACAGTATGTACATGAGCCTAGAGCATGAACAACGCCAGATTGAAAAAAATATATTTGATTTATTGATCTTTTATCTAGGGATTTTACTTATAAAACAATGTATTGAAATTTATACTTCTGTAAAAAAAAAAATGTTTTCCACCCTCTTTTTTTTTGCTTTTTAAACGTTCGTTCCAAGGATCAACATGTTAGGGTAATAGAAATATGAAGGGATTCTTTTTCCCTACAAAATATTTTAGTATTAGCTAAAACACACCGATTTGTTGTTTAGCTGCGTGTTTACGCGTCCAAGAAAAAGAGGCCAGTGAGCCAACATTAATCGCCTCTGTCACAAGCAAATAAGGAATATTCCATTGGACTTATTGTGTTGGACGGGTAATAAAAAAAGTTGCTAGGGTAGGACATCCTCTTAAAACATATTATACAAAAAATCTACAGCGTAACAAACAGGATAACTTGCTGGATATTATGTTCAACAGCAAACAAACAAAATAAAACTGTCACAAAACCTTCGTAAAAAGCTCCTCAATGAACTTAAGAAGGTTATGCCAACCTAATAAGGAGTTCTTTGAGACGTTACTTAAAAACATTTGGTCGTGCTTTCGTCTACTTGGAATTCTGTAAATTTCATTGGATCAAATAGATAAAATAGATGGTAATCATAAAACTTATATAACATTAAAAATCTAAATTATTTTAACTAAACAAAAAAAGGAGAAACAAAAACAATAAATAAATTTACCTGAAATAAAATAATAATTTATTTTATTACAATACCTATATTATTTTGAAATGTGCTCTTGGAATGATTCACTACATTTAAGACATTTTCAGTCTAAAATGAATTCTATAAAAGTAGTTTAAATTCTAATTATTTAGCTTATTTTTGTAATCTTGAAAAATCTTATATTTCCCACGTACGTAGGCAACTGACGATTTGAGCGAGACAGACAAATACGAACTGAAAACGATTGAGCAGGACCGGAGCACAGAATAAATACCCCGGACTCCATTTTTATTAATATATACATTGACGTACCCGTAGGTCAATGAATACATACATAAAGGTAAGTACTATTTTCATCTCACAAGCGTGGAAAGGCTCTATGTATCATTCGAAATCTGCGTGCAAAAGTGCATTTTATCCGCTAGTCTGGAAAATATTTTTAAAATTCTAACCTTTTTATTCAAAAAAAAATTTGGTTTATTCGTCCAAGCAGCCAGCCCACTGAAATGCATAGAGGAAAAATGCAATAATACTATCATCCACGTCAGTGCACTGCGCCAGCTTCATTTTTAGAACGATTGCACTGGCCAGCACGACGATTGCACGAAAAAATAAAAATATTTGTTCGTTTTTCTTTCACCACTGATCTTAAATAATACATACGAGTACATTGGACTGGCTATTGACGACCTGATAATGATGCAATTTGATCATTGCAAAATTTTCGCTGGTCGCTGCAATGAGTGACGTGAGCGTACTTGGAACTAATAATAAAGATGAGACAATGACGTTATCTATATAACAAGTGTCAATTTTAGTTCCCGATACGCTTGGTGGGCGCACTTTGAATCGGCACAAAAAAGACCTGTCATTTTGTATGGCACAACATGTCCAGCGTACTTACTCATGTCAGTGTCTTGCACCTAGCATTTTCCTCGCTGTAGTGAGGTGAAAAAATCTGTTTTTCACATCAGTACGAAAAATGAAAACTCTGTATAATCATATTATGGTCCATAGAATCGGCAATAAACATTTGATTTGATAGATTTGAAAGAAATAATAAAACTAAAAAAAGTAGTAAATACACAAAATTGAAGGGAGGGCTTCCAATTATGTAACCAAGCCGTTAATTTATTTCCTTAAAAAAATGAATTTCCTTAGCCTTAGATAATTTTTATAAAATCTTGAAAAAAATCCTTATTTGTTGCTCAAGAGTCGACGACCAATTTTCTGATGGTGACAGGTGAACTCACAAGTAGTTACCGGAACAAATGTAAATTTTTTGCCTAATTTGTTTAAAGTCATATTGACCGGTAATTTGCTGAGTCTAAGCCGGGAATAGACATGCTGTCTATAACACGAAAGCATGCTCTTATTTATTGTTATATTTATAGTAATTTTATCCTGATATTACCAAGTAAATTCTACCTAGTAGCATGCTGTGTATTAATATAGACATTGCTAGAAATGCTTTTTAACAAATATTATCAATATACAGAATGTTAAGATGATGTTGCGGAAGCCGAAAACTGGCGTTAGTACTCGTCCATACAAACAACATTTCAAGAACTATATTCGAGAAAACGTAAAACAAAATATGTTGCTTCATACATTTTGATCGAGTAGGTATCTATCTACGAGTATAGAACAGCCGATTTTTTTTTCGTGATTTAATGGTTGGTTCCATAGTAAAAGTTGTTCGTATGGACGAGTACCATTGCCAGTTTCCAGCTTCCGTAACTTCACCTTAAGGCGATACCAAAAAAGAGGGGGTTTTTTCGAATCCATTTTCTCCAGTATAACGTCATCTACGTATTTCATTTTTGGGTGAATGTTTATTGAGTATTTTGTTAAGATTCTAACTGAAGGAAAACGCGATTAGATGAAATTTTCTCGATAGAATTTAATTCCAAAAAGGCCTCTTAATTGTTTTATTTTTTCCTGTAATTCCTGATATCCTAACTAATTTAATTGTGGAATTGCATTCAAAATGTGGATGTTATGTATTAGTAAAGTCTCCTTGAAAATGTTTTTGACAAAATAGCCTAGTACATTTTATAGTAATAAAAACCGACTTGTTGCTACTTTTCCACGAATCCGCCCCACTCGCAGCTTTGATTAATTTAGTGAAGATGTGGTATAACCACAACGCGGTTGGATCCACAAATACAGGTCCAGCGGGCCTATCTTTGTTTAGTAGTATTCCAGGCGGCGCGGCGTTTGTGTGCACGTAATTGAAAACACCTTTACTTGTGCTATAAAATCCAGAAAAAACCTGCAGATATGCCTTCGTGTGCATTTATCGGGTGTACAAATCACTCAAGGACAAAAAACAAATTTCATGGCATTACCTTCCACTCGTAAGTACACCAAAACCAGAAAATTTCCTTAAATTACTTTGTTTGTTTTGTTTACACTTAAAATGGCTTCTATATTCAATGAGTGACAGTCTTCGCCGCCGGAACAGATAAGTTTGTGGCTCTGTAATCACACTAGACTTCACCGCTCGGCTCAGCTCGCTTACTCTCGGCTTTGTAACGAACCGAGCCGACCAAGCAATATCCTGTCTTGCTCGCTCAAAAGTCTTGTATCGTCAACCTATCTCTTTCGCTGATGGTAATTGCATATACATAGTACAAAATACCTGTTCCATTTCTTGAATCAGTCGAGTAAGGGCGTTACGAA
Source organism: Ypsolopha sequella (assembly GCA_934047225.1). NCBI lineage: Eukaryota > Metazoa > Arthropoda > Insecta > Lepidoptera > Ypsolophidae > Ypsolopha > Ypsolopha sequella. Next base: position 28,464,501 of record OW203986.1, on the reverse strand, counting down.
TCTTCACTTAATTAATCAAAGACTCGCAGTGAGGGTTTTTTCGCATATGGAGTAACAGGGACGCTAAAACTTTTACGTATCGCCTTAATACCCAGTATATTTAACTTCCTGATCCAGGTCGTGTTTGTGTTATGAGTGCGCACTGCGACAATACCCGCGACTTCGAGTTACAGACTAGATTGTGTAACGATGTTGACGCGGCATTCGGAAGTTGTTTACGGATTCAATACTGCACTTAAATTATACGACCTTCCATCAAAATGCTACTACGAAATACGAGAGCTTTCTGACGAGAAATGATAAGTCATACTGAACATAATACAAAAGACATAAAGTCAGCTTTAAGAGTATATCCGTCAGAGATAGATGACCGACATAGCCTGCCGAATCAGTAAATTGAAGTGGCAGTGGACTGGCCATATTTGTCGCCGACGTGATAACCGTTGGGGCCATAAGGCTTTGGAATGGAGACCACGTACAGCAAAGCGCAGCGTAGGCCACCCTCGTGCCCGCTGGACTGACGATCTGAAGGACGTTGCGGGTGGCGGCTGGATGAGGATGACTGAGGACCGCCAAGTGTGGCGTAATATTGGGGAGGCCTATGTCCAGCAGTGGACGAATACGGGCTGATGGATGGATGGATGACAGCTTTAAGAAAAACTATCTATATTGCCTTTGCAGTCTAGTAGTCATGTCTCTTACCATGTCACGGGTTCAAATCCCGTGGGGCACAATTTGTATGCGGCCTACGTGCTTGGGAAACTCTTTTATACCCCCGTTATTGGTCCTAGCTACTATAATAGTAGCCGAAAAATAGTACTCGTAAACAAAGAGGAAACTCGATGTACATGTCTATAAGTATAGATAGAAATGACTTTGAAATGACGTTCATATTTTTATTGCTTTTTTTTTTAATATCAGCGCGCATTGCAAAGAGCCTGTTATGATGATAGCTGCGTCTCCGAATGGCTCAAAATAGAAGAAGTTAATACTTTTCATATGGACGCGGTGGTCTACCAACTTTTAGTTATTCAAGTATCTAACCGTTGATGATACAAATACAAATACAAAATTATTTATTTCTTTACACAATCATAGGTATTTACAGGTTGTTGGAGCCTCCTTTTAAGTAAAATAATACCTGTAGTAGGAGACTCCGCTCTTCCATAGTGGACAGCAAACTTATGATTAGCTTAATTAATACAATATATGATTAGGTACTAATGTATGTGAATAAGTGAGGGATGGTGTGTATAGGTGTGACTGAGATTCCCTAGCCCTACGACCGAAGTCTTGGGATCAGTATTAAAAAAGCTACTAGGGAAGATGAGTATGTGTATGTTTGTGAGTGTGGTGTGTAATGCATGAGAGTGTGAAGGTGTGAAGGTGTGTTTTTTACATTGTAAGGCCGCTTGTAATCAAATTTTGGGTAAAACTAGAAATACTTACATATTTTACATTTCATGATGATGATGATGATGTTGATGGCGGATGGTCGGCTCTCTATTTGGAGCTATTCTATCCAATTCCCATTGCTTTAGAGCTTTGGTATCCTAATGTCCCAGGGGCGTTCCCTCGTCAAATCTTCAGCTTCTTTTAATAAATCTAAGTATATCTGAGTACTCAAGATTCTTGAAATCTTCCTCCTTGATGTGGTCATCACCAAGTATCTCCCATCTTAGGCATTCTCCTAAGTAATGTTTAGTCGTTTTCTCCTCGCCGCAGTGCGGACACGAGGGATCCTCTTGTACCTTCATTATTGACAGATATCTGTCCAGCTTGCAGTGGCCAGTTAGAACGTTAGTGTATTGCTGAAAAAAAATAAGGTCAATTAGAAATGTGAACGAATGAAATCAGTTATGATTTATAACTTCAGTCATTCTTTTGAAAGCTGATATAAAAATGTCAACACGGAATACTAAAATTCAAAACACAGTCATAATAAACTTAAACTGCTGCCGTTAATTCGAGAGAATGATGACAGATGGAGTGTGGCGATATCTCGAAAAAATACTACAAGTCAACAAGAGCTTCTTCACGACAAAAATAAATAAAGGCACGTTAAAAAAATATTAACGCTACAACAAATGGGACGAAATAAATCCAAATCATGATTATTTAAACTTTTTTTATAAATAAAAACCCTGGAATAGAATATATATACAATCTTATTATTTGGTAAGGTATATCAGTTTTATAATACGACAACACTGCCTTACACCGCAGATATTATAAACCTTTTTCTGAAATGTCGATTCAAAAAGTCGAGGATTCATACTGCAGGCATTATGATTGCTGATTTGACAGAAATAACTTGACAGTATCGCTAATAGACAAATTTTCGCCAAAAATAATATTTTATGCGCTTTTTTTTTAACTTTTACGTAGAAATTGAGTCAGCTGATTCATTAAGTTTTGTACTAGGAAGTGGAAAATATATACGACAAAAATACTTTTTATTAACAAATGGGACCTTTTAACGATATACAATCTAACCTAAAATCATCATGATAAATATAAAATATTGAAATGCAAAACAGTAAAAAAAGGTTTTATCCCCTGACATTTGCAAACGTCACCATTCTCTCGAATGAACGGCCGGAGTTTAGTGCTTCGAAAAAATCGGAATAGTTGCATTAAGAAAAGTTTTTGAGTTCTACTGGAAAGATAAACCTAAACATTTTAAACTTAAACATTAAACTTAAACATTTCATGAAATACACAGAAAATTATAATTAGTTTCTGTTATATGCATTTTGCTTACATAATCTAAGGTTTTGTTTTTGGAAAACATGTTTGGATAAACTTTCCTCGATAGAAATAATTGCTGAAATGAGGTCTTCTAACACACTTTTTCTCCTCGTATAACGAGTAGCAGCCATTGTACAGAACTCAAACATATTTTATGAGATGGGTTTCAACAATATCTAGATATTTGATTTTGGAAATTTTCCTACCTAGTTTAGTTTTGTAAATAAAAATATAATATCAAATTTTTTCCCTTTTGCCCTAAATCCGCCCCTCTCGCACTGCGCGTTTTTTCGCTTTGAGTGACTGTGAGAAAAATAAACTTCGCATAACCTCTTAATTACCTACAACTCTCTGCGCGTAATTAGCTTGTCAATACACGCTTGTGCACACACACAGATGCAGCGAACAAGCGATACTGACCCTTACTGAGTACTGCATGCACACGATCGTGCACCTGATTTGCGGGCGACTATAAACTGGCGGGGGGAGGTGAGTGTCGCTTCTTTACGGAGTATTCCTTTATATTCTTTGCCTGAATTAAGTGTATTTCAGGACAACAATAATCGTCATACGCAGACTGATCAAGAGATAGATTGTGATTGATGATTGATACTGATCATGATAGATTGATAAGATGAGGCAGTTCGTAGCGCGCAGCTACGTAGATATTTGTAGCAGTGTAGCACCAATCTTAGGACGAATCAGCTTGATCTCCGACAGAAAAACTGAACAAAAAACGTGTATGATTTAAATTAATTTGGCTTGGCGCAAGTCGGACTCACGCACAAAGGGTTCCGTACCACCACAAAATACGGAACCCTAAAAACAAAGTAACATTAAGGTGACACAAACAAGCCGTTAAAATGTTTATGAACAATTCGTGGCTCTTACTGTGTAAGGCACTCTAATATCTGCTATATTTTTCCGCAATCATTTTATGCAATAACCTATTACCATGACTTTTTTAATTTTTTGGTTTCAATTTCTTTTAATTTTCATTTTTTATCGTTTTGTCGTTACGTAGGCCATAAAAACAAAATTTATTACTTTGATGTAAAACCTTAAAATCCACTTTCAAACAAAAAACAAATAATTGAAATAGCTATTGAATTACAGGAATTATGAACTCATGAGTCTGTAAGAAAATTTCGGCAATTTCAACAAAAACTAGTAAAATAAGTAAAACATACAATTCTCATAAAAATCAAAATTTCAACTGGCTATATACCCATAACGGCTGAAGCTGTAAGCCCATGTAACATCAGACGGACGGACAGAAAACGGAAGCTTAGTGATGGGGTTACGCTTGGCACCCTCCGAGTACGGAATCCTAAAAAGTACGAACACATAAAATAAGTTTACATATATGTTAAAAAAAAAACGTATTTCTCGCATCCACATATAGCTAAAAGTTTTCTTATCTTTTCCAACTAACAACGCTCTGGTAAACATAGAAATAGTAACAGCCACTAAGTTGAGATAATTAGGCTTCTATCCTCAGACTAATCTGTAGCTGAGAGGAAAGACAAGATATCAGAGAGATAACTAATCCAGTTTCACAGATCTGTGCAGCACTAGGTTAGATAACTTTAGTTTCCTTCCCGTCTCGCTGCACGATCTAATCAGACGTAAACGGTTTTACAAAATTAGACGGTGATGTTGTTATACGAGTAATAGGTTTTTATATATGAAATTGCCGAAACTTTCTTACAGATTCATTTAAATTTTTTTCAATGCATGTGCTCGTAAAGGCCCACTTTTTATGCATCAAAACCGAACAAAAAGTCGATTATTTTGCCCTAGGGCTTTATTATTATTTTTTTTTAATTTATTTACAATGGTTGGCTAACCTGCAGCCTTTCCTGTGTACCATAGATGTTATACTTTTATTCCACTGTTTAACGACTCTGGATACAGTCCTTTTGAGCCAATTATTAAAGTTTCAGTGGTATGGATCTGGAGGCACTACGAGTTGATGTGAATATGATTGATTGGTCTTGTGTTACTGAAAACTCGTCAGTAAACGACAAGGTCGAGTATTTTAATAGAATCATTTTAACTATACAGGGTGGAAAAAATGAAAGGGCCCTGGAGGGGAACTACCTTAAATCCTTTAGTTAGCTCATTTTACTGAAAGGAAACATTCCTTTATTTTTTTAAAGAAACAAAACTGCATTCAAAGATCTTCTAAAATTTGATTGTCTCACCCGGGAACTGAACCAACTAAAAATTAAAAAAATAAACCCTCGCTATTTTATTATACAAATCGGTAGGATTATTGTTCAGGATTAAATTTGTCTAATAAACATTTAGCCTTACACTCATATGTTGTACGAGATACCCATGAAATTGAATATTTATTACAAGTTCTTTAGTAACAATACCTAGTACTGTTCACTTGTAAAGTAATAATTATACGCCATTATTACACAATGACAGCACAGAATGAAAGCAAAACAAAACAAAATTTGAATTTCGAACGAAATTTATGGTTCGAACTTCAAATTTGTTGCTCCGCGTTGCAAAAAAATACGTTCCTTTTTTAAACTTTTCGTCAGTACGCCTAGTGCAAGAAGTAATTGTGCTCTGCATACATTTCTTATTACCATTTAACGATTTTCTTATTGAAGTCTTCAACAAGGTACTTAAGATAAATAACATTAGCAAGCTTGTACTTCATACGATGTCTTTGGATGTAAGAGAGATAAGAAAATTATAACGTGTCATTTACTTGTTACAAGTGAACAGTACTAGGTATTGTTATCAAAGAACTTGTAATAAATATTTAATTTCATGAGTATCTCGTACAACAGATGAGTGTAAGACCAAATGTTTATTATACAAATTTTATTCTGAACAATAATCCTACCGATTCGTATGATAAAATGGCGAGGGTTTATTTTTTTAATTTTTAGTTGGTTTGATTCCCGGGTGAGACAAGCGAATTTCAGAATATCTTTGAATGCAGTTTTGTTTCTTTTAAAAAATAAAGGAATGTTTCCTTTCAGTAAAATGACCTAACTAAAGGATTTAAGGTAGTTCCCCTCCAGGGCCCTTAAATTTTTTCCACCCTGTATATGATAAGCATGCCCCTTTAAAGCAAACCAGAGTAAAACATCTCCCAGCCCCGTGGCTTACACCGGAGATTAAAGCGCTAATGGCACAAAGAGATAAGGCTCAAGTTCGGTTTAGGCAAGATCCTTCAGATCTGAATGTCAAACGGTTCAAGTTGCTACGTAACCGCTGCAATAACGCCTGCAGGCATGCTAGACGTCAGCATATATTTGAGTCCATCGAGAACTGTCCACCGCACAATCTTTGGAAGTTCCTAAAATCTCTTGGTGTTGGCAAGCCAAAGCCTGGTCCTCTTTCCAATATTGACTTAAATGCTATCAATAACCATTTTAGTAGTCCATCTTCCTTTTTATCTAGCATTTCAAAATCTGATACCTTGAATACTCTTCACAATACCATTCCTTCCTCTGATTACCTACCTTTCCAGTTCCATGAGATTACCTCTGTAGATGTTCGGAAGATTCTTCGCTCTATAACAACTAAGGCAGTAGGTGATGATGGTCTTAGTAAAGATATGTTTATCCCAATTTCTGATGCGGTTTGTCCTATAATAGCAGATATCATTAACTGTTCCCTGTTGTCAGGAGATTTCCCTAGTCCCTGGAAGAAAGCTCACATTATCCCTCTTCCAAAAAAGTCCAATCCTGCTTCTTTCTCAGATTTTCGCCCCATATCTATTCTTCCCATTCTTTCCAAAATCCTTGAGCATTTTGTTCACGAGCAACTTGCTGATTTCCTATCCTATAACCATCTCCTTAATCCCTATCAGTCTGGGTTTCCTCCAGGTCACAGCACTACAACAGCTCTTGTAAATGTGACAGATGACATAAGGCTAAACATTGAGCAGAAGAATCTCACCGTCCTAACGCTCCTAGACTTCAGCAACGCTTTCAACACTGTCGACTTTGACATACTTGTTGGCATGCTGAGGTCTCTTAGTGTTTCTCCGGAGGTAGTATCATGGTTCAATTCCTATCTTCGCGGCAGACAGCAGCTAGTCAAAATCGATAGCTCCAAATCTGATTGGTGTAATCTGACTGCCGGCGTTCCACAAGGTGGTGTTCTTTCTCCTCTTCTTTTCTCTATCTTTATCAATTCTATTACTGCATCCTTATCCTCCTCCTTTCATTTATATGCTGACGACTTGCAGTTATATACGGCTGCACCGCTGGACGACATAAACAGGGCAGTACATACTGTTAACACTGATCTTGTCGCCATCAGGGAATGGACAAGGCGTTTTGGTCTGCATGTCAACCCAAAGAAGTCGCAAGCTATAATCATCGGTAGTAATTACTACGTCTCCCGCTTGGACATGTCTGACGTGGCTGACGTGGTTTTTGATGGAGTGATAGTGCCTTATTGCACGACCGTTAGGAATTTGGGTTTGTGGATGGACCAAACTCTTTCGTGGTCTCCGCATCTTAATGAAGTAAGCCGTAAAGTTTTCGGCTCATATCACTCGCTTAAGCGCCTACAGAATTTCTTGCCACTGAAAACGAAAATTACCTTAGCACAATCTCTTCTTCTTCCCCTTCTGGATTATGCCGATGTCGCTTATCTAGATCCCACTGAAGAGCTGCTCGATAAGCTGGAACGTCTTCAGAACTTGTGCATTCGATTCGTTTTCGGACTGCGCAAGTATGACCACGTCTCGGAGTTTCGATGCAGGCTTAAGTGGCTTCCTATTCGTCTTCGCAGGAACGTACACATTCTTTCCCTGTTATATAATGTTCTCCATAATCCTGTTTACCCTAATTATTTAAAAAAAAGATTTTTCCTACGCACTGATCGCAGCAACAGAGCGCTTCGGTTTTGTCATCATATCGATCTGGCGATGCCTGCGCACACCACTGATCGTTTTTCTAAATCATTTACGGTCAATGCAGTGCGGCTTTGGAATGAACTTCCGCAAACCCTCAGAAATCTTCCTTCTGTGTCCTCTTTTAGATTTAACCTGAAAAATTATTACCTTTCATCTCTCTGACTAGACTGACTATGCTACTTTATTTGTATGTATGTATTTGTGTATGTATTAGTATGTAGTGTATTATATTAAAATATTAGGCTTGAAGAAGATTATTTTTCTTTTTGCACAAATATACTTGTAAATTATTTTTTCTTTTCTCCACACCATCGGTTGACTGGAAGAAATTTCTTTAAGGAATAAGTCCGCCCTTGCCTTTTATTTTTCTGTATTCTGTGTTTTATTTTAATTTTTCTGTGCAATAAAGTGTTTATTCATTCATTCATTCATTCATTCATTCACAAGATTATATTTATTTTCATTTCCTCACACTATGCATTGAAAAACGTAGTATGATACACGGGCGTAAAAGCAATAAAATACTCGGTTACGTTTAAAACACTCGCTACGCTCGTGTTTTAAATCGTCCTCGTAATTTATTCCTTTTCGCCCTAGTAGCATAAACTACTATTATGTATATGTTTTACTCCACATAAATACAAACACTTAAATGGTTTTAGTCGCTATATTTCGACCCCTCAGTGGGGCCGTCATCAGGCGAATCATTGACGGCCCCACCGAGGGGTCGAAATATAGCGACTAAAACCATTTAAGTGTTTGTATTTATGTGAAGTAAAACATATACATAAAAAATTAAAAAAGGCCCTTGAACGGTGTTTTATAAAAGTATTTCATTAACATAATTATTATCTTACAGATTCATGAGTTCATAATTCCTGTAATTCAATAGAATAGAATAGAATTAAAAAAGGCTTTATTGGTGTCACACAATTAAAATACAATATAATCAATAACAAACAAAACAGAAGTGACACCCAAAAGGCCTCCACTCAGCATGTGTCATGGCACTATTCTGTACCACGACGCTGGTCTTCCGTGGACACTTCGCAGGGTAACATTATTTAGCTATTTCAATTATTTGTTTTCTGTTTCAAAGTTGATTTCAAGGATTTACACCTACGTATTAAATTTTGTTTTTATTCTCAGTTTGATCATAAAAATGAAATCTTCAAAAACAGTTCGTCTTAAATGCCTTCGGTTTCCATGATAAGATTCGTAATAATTTTTTACAGCCGACACTTTTCAAAAATTAAATTAATGTTGCTATTAGCTTAATGTTGTCTCATTTAAACACATAAAGAATTACATAGTTTGGATTTGTCATTCATAAAAAAATGCAAAAATGTTAGTACTGAAAATTGAGTTTTCTTCAAATTCTCTATAAAAATGGCAATTTCATATGTAAAGACCTAACTATTTAGTTATTAGTGTACTTTTTTTCACCTGCGGTTTTTTAAATTTTTATGGTATAATTATTATACTATCACAAAACCTACTGGTAATAAAAATAATTATTATAGGGTTATATATGTTTTAATTGCGAAATCCATCGCTTTAAATACTCTTTATTATTGGAGTGCATTAGAAACTTGAAATCAATTAGAAACAAATTTAAAAGCACAAATATTGATATCCTGGCCTGAGAATTTTTTTCAAAATATTTGTGCTTTTAAATTTGTTTCTGATTGTTCAAAGTTAGATTATTCAAAACGATGGGTTTCCCAATAAAAACTTATAATCTTAGTTAATGAGAACTGTGAATTTCTTAACTGTCTGATGCAACAGGTATTGTAGCGACGACAGCGCCTTCTGTTCAGAATGAGTAACGCGTGAAATCACATTACGCCTTCGTGAGCGTTCAGTTTGTGTATTACAAGCTGGTATATAAAAAAGTTAAAAAAAAACGTCATTCCAGGTACGAACCTCGGTAGCGCAGTTGGTAGCGCACTTGTCATGTAAGCAGGATGTCGCAGGTTCATATTCTGACCCAAGGAATTTTTTCAAAATATTTGTAGTTATAAATTTGTTTCTGATTGATTTCAAATTTCTAATGCACTAATAATACTAATTAGAGTATAACTATAGTACGCGTCCTCTTTTCTAAGACTCGAAAATCTAAAATCTTTCACCAAAAGTTAACAATAGGTGCGACAACGAGCGGAGCAAAACGGAGCGAGGAGGAGCGTGTTAGATTTACATGTAAATCAATTTAGGGTGCAGACCGAAGCGTCAATTTACAAAAATATGGTATGCCCAGGCAGATCAAGATATGCCCAATTTTGCGATGTGCCAGCGTATCTTAGTCACTAACTCCTAATGGAAGTGTTGATGAGACCAAGGATGGAGTGCACTCACCCAGAAAGAGTGAGATTGAAAGCAGGCAGGCGATAGTCAGATCTATCCAGAGATCTAAATCTACGTAAGCAGGGCCGGATTTAGGGGAGGGCAACCAGGGCTACAGCCCCGGGGCCTCCACAAGAGAGGTGCCCCCACAATAGTAGGTCCGCCAATAAATTAAAAATATTTATTTTAGTGGACTGTATGCGAAGCGTCAAAATAGCGAACTATACTGGCGCGACAAGTATAAAAATTTGGAAAGCTTGTTATCCAACAATTTTAATCACACAAATGACAAAAAACACGAATTATAACAATAAGTCTTGAATTAAAACACGTGTACTTGTAGTTGCACTTTATTTTATATAAAATAAAGTGAAACTACAAGTACAAGTGTTTTAATTCAAGATGTGTTTCAAGTTTCACCAAGTGCCGACAATCGCAAGTATAAATTTTGTTTTTATAACAATAAGATAATGTTGTTGTGGGTATTCTTAAGTAGCATTGTTAGCTTGTAACTATTTACTTGTTTTAATGGTTTTAGACTTTAGTATACATATCTGATGTAATAACTGTTGTGTTTGAGCACTACAATATGTCAGCTTGCACTGGACCCAGTGGTTGTGTAATATATTTAACTTTAGTTAGATATTATTAAGTTCTCATTTTAAGTGAATATGTAAATGTTCTTATGAGAAATAAAGAATCTTAAAACTTATTCTTAGTTTTGTTTTTTGTTATAGTAATACATATGAACACTTATGGAAACAGTGGATATATGATCGATCTTGAATCAAAGAAGGTGCCCAAGAGCCTCCACATCCTATAATGCGGCTCTGTACGTAAGTCGGTAACGTAGCTACTGCCTTTAAGCAATCTCCCAGTCGCATTTTGTTTTTACCCAAGCTTCAAGCTGTCTATCCAGTAATTGTGGTCACTTTGTGAGTAAATAGAGCCCACAAAGTGACCCTGATCTGACCCATGGTCTCAGTAGTTGGGAGGGTTAGCAAGTTTTATGCCATGTTTCTAGATAATAAATGAGTAATGACGGTCTCTGAATATTCGACAGTTTTGCGTTGATAAAGCGCCTTAAATAATGCTGCGTAAAGTCTTTTAAACCCTTTTGACATACGATAAATGAAGTTTGAAAAATTTACTGTTAAAATAAACCGTGGTTTATGATACAACGACGATTTCAAAAACAAACTTCGGCAGCTATTAATCTTTAAATTGATATATCTACTTCCAAAATCACTTGTAATATTAGTAAATATGTATGAGGAGCTAACTAAGCGATTGGTCGACGTCTGTGGGGACCCGAGGGCTGGCGCATATCTTGGCCAGATAATAAGTCTGGCCATACAAAGAAGAAACGCAGCCAGCCTTCTTGGTACCCTCTCACATGACGACGGCGATCTGGCTAATATTTTTATTTACTTTAATTTTAATAAAATTGTAATTTAGTACATGAATTATATTAAGTAACTAATTAAGTATTTTTGTATATTTGTATATGTAAGTATCTTAATGTAATAAAATAGATAAGATCGGAATGTATCAGTAAATGACTGAAAATATGTTTGATATAATATGTTGACTTTTTGTCTTTTATTAGTGATCGTCAAGCTCTTAATATTCATAAGAATTGTATGTTTTACTTATTTTACTAGTTTTTGTTGAAATTGGCGAAATTTTCTTACAGATTCATGAGTTCATAATTCCTGTAATTCAATACCTATTTCCATTATTTGTTTTTTGTTTGAAAGTGGATTTTAAGGTTTTACATCAACTTATCAAATTTTGTTTTTATTTTCAGTTTGATTATAAAAATTAAATCTTCAGAAACAGTTCGTCCTAAATACCATCCATTTCCAAGATAAAATTGGTAATCATTTTTTACAGCTGACACTTTTCAAAAATTAAATTAATGTTGTTGTTCACTTAATGTTGTCTTATACATACACAAAAGAAAATACATAATTTGGATTTGTCATTCCTAAAAAAAATGCAAAAATTAGTACTGAAAATTAAGTTTTCTTCAAACTCTCTATAGAAAAGGGCAATTTCATATGTAAAGACCTAATATACAAAAGATACAACACATTAAATTAAAAAAAAAGTGTGACATTTTCAGGCCATTCGTGCCCGGTATCAGTGACAAATGATAAGTGTAGTGACGCCGGGCCCAAAATACCTCATGCTTTTTTTTAAATTTAATGTTTTGTATCTTATGTAGGTATATTTAAACATTAATGAAACATGCAATGTGCATGAAAATTAAGACGACGACTTTTATATTATTAATTATTATATTATTCTTCTGCCTTCTGTTCAGAATGAGGAAGGCGTGAAATCACATAACGCCCTCGTGAGCGTTCAGTATGTGCATTACAAGCTGTTATATCAAGTGGTTACAAAAATTCAGTGCACAGACATGGTGGAAAAATTCGTCATTCCAGATACGAACCTCGGTAGCGAAGTCGGTAGCGCGCCTGTCATGTAAGCAGGAGGTCGCAGGTTCAAATCCTGGCCCGAAGAATTTATTCAAAAATATTTTTGCATTTAAATTTGTTTCTGATTGATTCCTAGTTGGTAATGCACTCTAAAAATATATTGATATGATACGTTGATATATTGATATGATATTATTGATATATGATATTATTGATATCAATAGATCAACGTATTTTGCAAGCTTTGCAAAACTTGTTCCTGTTCCATCCAGCTATGCACGATATAACTACTTTTATCTTGTTATTGTGTGTATACAGGGTGTTAAGAAAAGTATTTCTTACCTTTAAACCACGTGTGTTATAGGTATAACAAACTATGTGAAGCGTGTTTAAGTAATTTTTTTTGTATATATATATATATTTTTAATTTTTCATTAAATTGTTAATTAAAGGCTTGACTGCACCACAAATTAAATTATTCAAGCTCAGCTCGGGTTAGACACTTTGAACCGTTCTTATACCACGCGCAATAACATCTTCAATGGTGCTTTGAGTGTTAGAAATAGGAATTATTAGAAATAGCGAGCTTTGAAATAGGGCTAGCAACTTGAATTATTTTTTCTCTGGTCTTTTTTTAATTTTAATTTTATTTTATTTATGTGTTTAATGCAATGTACTTCACTTATACAAAACGTGGTTAAAAGGAATGAAGTACTTTTCTTAACATCCTGTAAAACAATGTACGAATCTACGTTATGAATATCAAGGTAATACAACGCAAGCGTTTTGTAAGTTGGTATGGGCATGATTGTTTATTTATGAGGTGGGTTGGTACAGTCTGATAAATGATAACATAATAGTTTTGTGTTAATATTAACCATTAACGATATTACATCTCAGAGTACGTTAACTGAAAATTGAGTAGAAAGATTGAGAGTTTAGATTAAAATAATTTTCAATGCAAGTGCTCGTAAAGGCCCACTTTTTATGCATCAAAACCGAACAGAAAGTCGATTATTTTGTCCTAGGGCTTTAGTATTATTATTTTTTTAATTTATTTACAATGCTTGGCTAACCTCCAGCCTTTCCTGTGTACCATTAATGTTATAATTTGTTTTCCACTGTTTAACGGCTCTGGATACAGTCCTTTTACATTGAAAAACGTAGTATGATACACGGGCGTAAGAGCAATAAATTACTCGGTTACGTTTAAAACACTTGCTACGCTCGTGTTTTAAATCATCCTCGTAATTTATTCCTTTTCGCCCTTGTAGCATAAACTACTATTAAACAAGATGAGGTGTGCTCTGATTAAAATACACTTGCACTTGTTCACAGTTTTATTTATTTTATTTACCCAACCGGTTTCGCTATAATAACATTTTCAAAAGGTTGACACATTTGTGTCAATTCGGTGTAGCACAATTTAAATTGTTTGACAGGACTTAACTTAATATAAGCGTTCTGTCTTTTACTTTCTGTATCGAAAAGACAAAGACAAGACGCTTAAAACAAGGTTAGTCCTGTCAAATAAGATAAGTAGTGTTACACTGAATCGACACAAATACTAATATTAATAATATAAATATTATTACAAATAAAGATTTTAATAGTTAATATTAATTGCATGTAGTATCATTAAGCACAAATAAGTAGCATGTTATTTAAAAGACAAAATAATACTGATCTAATTTATTTATTGTATAAATGTAACGGAACCCTGTTTTGTAAGACACGCACTTGGCCGAATATTTATTTAACGATTATATTTTATCTTGGTAAATTACGTGATAAATAAATCGATAATCTACGGTCAGCAAAAGAGATAAGAGACCAAGCCCAGCTCAAATACTTTTATCCTAACGCCCACCGACAATTGAAAAATGACATAAGGAATACTGAAACAAGTGCGTGTACAGAAAGAAATAAAAAGCCAACCGACTGTATAGAAAGCGTAAGGAAATACGAGATTTGCCGAAGAGTGGCGAAGATTCCTATTATTTAAATGTACAGACAGTTGTAAACCACTTTAAAAAAGTTAAAGATCTTACCTCTGCCGTGGACGTACATTCAAGAGGTTTGTTTGTTTCTGGCACTAAGGCTATTCTGTAAAAAATTCAGATGCTTATGAAAAGCAAACAAGGTATAAAAATAAGCTGTATACGCTTCAATGTAAATTGGATATATATAAAATGATGTTCTTTACATAGCGATAAAAATGTTTAATAAACTGCCATTAGAATTTAAAAGTTTGCCCATAAAAACATTTAAAAAGAAGATGGCTTCTAGAAAAATGTTATTACAACGTCAAAGATTGTTTGAATGAAAACATAGCTTTCTAAGGTTCTCACGAATAATACATGGTTGTAAATGAATTTTATAATAATAATAATAAATAATAATAATACATGATAAGTAAATTTACTACTGTTATAGCATGTTAGTTTCTTAAGAGACAATATTTGCATACTATATATATTATGGTTAAATGTGCTGTACCTAAAAACGAAAAGATGTAATAAGACCTATATTTATTTAAAATGCATGTTTAAGCAAATAAAATTTAACTTGAATTAGTGGATACATTAATAATTTGCAATATTCCGCTAAACACTCTTACCATGCTATTCAAAATGCAGACTTAAGCACCGCCCGCCCTCCCGCATAAAACATGCACAAGCAAAGCAAGCAGTACGAGCACAAAATAAAGCAATCTTAAATAACAAGCAAGAAAACTTATCGATACGTGTTTCGCCTCTAAACGAGGCATCCTCGGGATGTGTAGTCCGCCCGACCGCTCGACAGCAAATGACAAATTGCAATATATCCACTAATTCATGATGGTACTTCCGCAAAGTAACGCCTTTTTCAATACATTTTAAAATTTATTTTTATTTTACTTCTATAATTTGTATCTGGCAAGTGTTGCTCGTTTCATCTACGCGTATCATTTTTCGTTTGTACGATATTTTAAGGCCGAAGAAAATTTAAACACGAATAAAGTTAAATATGTTAAAATTTACAATTGACCGGAATTTAAATCAGCAAAGTTTCTATCCAGTTTGTGCTTTCCCAAACGCTTTGTGTTATAAACTTGCAACTTGGCTGTTTGATAGAAATGTTTCATGGAATTTGCAAGCAGAAACCGAAATGTTCTTGTGTTTGTAGACCACATTACAGGCACTGTATATTTTAAATAATAGCACAGAAAAGCGTATAAAATATCTAGATCGTTTAAGAGGCCAGCAGAGCAATACTAGTTCATACAAACGAAATACCAAAACCATTTGTAAATCATAGATATTCTTAAGGCGCAAGCCCTACAGAAGTGACGTGATGGCGGCACGTGGCGCGGACAGACAACCAAAGCAACAAATAATCAGTTCCCACTGATTGAACACTGATTTAAACATGAAACATGACAAAAATAAGCTTTCTATGGAAATTTGAAATTGCTTATTATGTCATCTTTAAATTAGTGTCCTTTCAAAATATATATTTGGGAACCTAGATATTTTGTAATGCAATCGGAATAAATACATACTACCAGAGAATATAAAGTATAATAATATCTATGATTTACAAATGGTTTTGATGTTTCGTTTGTATGAATTTTAATGATTTTTTTTGGTAATATATTAGTTAGACTATTAACCTACTTTGTAGCTTTAATGTCTAGGATAATTTAAAGAAATTTAAAGAAAATAGTACAACCTTGCATGATTTATATGCAATTCATTTGAAGAAATATCTTTTCAGTAATCTTGTATAAAGTATGTCCATTTTAGAGATTCCTTTCCATAAAAGAAATGAAAAATCTTTAGAAACAAAGTTTTCTTAAGATCCAAAAACATACAGGATAAAAGGCGAAACAATTATTAAAAATTCTTTCCCAGTAAATGTTCCGGTTTGGCCGAATTCGAACCCAAGTCTTAAGAGGCCCCTTCACGCCTGGTAGGTAAAAAGTGATTCTGAAGTCATCAGCTTATTTTATCTAACTACTTCTTTATACGGCCCAAAATGCAAAATTTTATGATCCACCATCATATTAGTTCTCAGGATATCGTCAATATTGCCTCTTTTTTACGCAAAGTTTAGCAATTTATGTAATTTTTAGCTATACTGAAAATAACTAAAGAGAGAAATACAAACGTCGTTTATTTAAAGAAGACTAAGTTTATACACTTTTCTATAAATAAACCGTTACCGTTTCATGGAAAACAGTTTTCGCAAATTTTGAACATCTCGCCATCTCGCACCCCTTGATGAGAGATGGGTCGAAGTGCGGTGTAGGAGGAAAGGGAAACATATCTTAAGATGTGTGCAAGGTTTCATTGAGATCATAGTCATCAGAACGTCACAAACACCTAAAGCATTTATATGATAGTTGAGCGGGATGGCCCACCTTAAGATTAGCTTTAGAGTGGACGCGTGGGCTACAGGTAGGGTTGCCAACCATACTTTAAAATAAAGTATCTTACGTTATTTTGGGTCTCTGTACTTTACGCTTTTGAATACCAATCAAGTACGTGAAAATACTCTATTTCAATCTTTACCTAAAATTAGACGTAGACTGAAAATACCAGCCAGCGAAAACACAGCCGTAAAGAAATCCGAGGGAAAATGTATGACTTGTGCGCAGTTGTGCGTTTGTGTTTGTGCAAAGAGTTTGTGTTCCTGCCGTCCGCTGCAACGATATTTTTTCAAAAAAATGTTGTACACCCTTGAATAAAGGATACTTTTTTTTAAAGGACCGTACTTTTTATTTACCTTCCCTGAAATCAGATATACTTTATTTCTTATAAAAAAAGTTGGCAACCCTAGCTACAGGTGTAGACCAGGGTATATTATTGGCGCCTTTTTCTCAAACGCGTCACACTGCGCTGTTCTTCCGTGTATTTCTCGACTATGGACCCCCGCGTCGCTCAGTAGCGTGTCGCTTCCCCCCAGCACACGGACTTCGCCACGAACGACACTCGCCTTGATAATGCCGTAATTGTATCGGTGAAACGGTTGGCATGTAGTGAGTGTTCAAGCCGTATGTAATAATAATTTAGTAGCTGTCATGCTGGCGTCCGTACAATAGCAGGAAACTCAATAATAATTTATTAGCTGACAATTAAAACGTTATAACAGTTACATAATATAACTCAACAAAGTAGATGACATCGTATTTATGTTGGGAGTATAATGGTCGTTCATTTATTTATTGCTTCCGGAAGCTAAGACAGTTACCGTGAATTCATGTTACAATAAAATATCAGAGGAAATAATTAATCAAATTCAATTAAATTAAGCTTTATTACCACATATTACATTTTACTTTATTAATTATATCATCTCTCTCGAATCCATGAAATATATACTCTAAATATACCTCTGTACGTGTAACAGAAGCGTGTAACCATATTTGAAGAGCTTATTCAGTTAATGGTATAGAACAACTTTTACTATGGACCCAAACCTGAAATCTCAAAAAAAAAATCTGCCCTTCCGTACATTTCGCCCGAGCGGCATTGCATTTTTCTATGAAACAGGTAAACATTTTTTTCGAGATACAGGGTTTGTTCCATAGTAAAAGTTGTTCTATACCATTGACTGCATAAGCTCTTCTAATATGGTTACACCTTTCTGTTACACGTTGTATATAAGGTCTTTCAATTTAAATGGAAAGTAATGTAGGAGGTGATTCAGTATCGTTAATACATCACTGCAAAGCACTTTTTTTTGAGCGAACTTTTTTTTCACTTCTTAGTACAAAGTGGTCCGATCAGCTGACTCAGTTTGTATGGACAAGTGAAGAAAAAGTTCGCGCAAAAAAAAGTACTTAGCAGTGGAATGTGATGTATTAACGATACTGAATCACCTCCTAAATTACTTTCCATCTAAATTGAAAGACCTTATATATATAAAAGGTGAAGTTTAATCAACCACCCGAATTTATACTGGAGACTCGGTTAGTGATCAGGAACAATGCTTACTGACCCATCAGGTGATTTTCGAAAAAAAAAATGTTTTACTCCCGTTCTGTCTATACTAGGAATTATATTTTATTGTTCTACTTGTCCAGTTCGTAAAAGAACAAAAACATATTTTTTATGATTTTGAATAAAAAGTATCATTGAACCTTGTCTCCAGTATGAATTCAGGTGGTTGATTAAGTTTCACCTTGTATAGTTCCTGTATCTCAAAGGAAATTAAATTTCCTCTATACTATATCTAGACAAAAAAGTGAGGTAGTTGTAAAATTCCACGAGAATACAAAATTCTATTTACGTTAAAAGCAGGTGTACCTTCGTCACGTCACGTCGTCACGTCATCACGTCGTCACGTCGGCAGCATACTCTCAGTTCAGTCGTCTCGTGCGTGGCATGCATCTTAAGTAGGGTAACCATTTCGAAATTTAAAAAGTTCTTATAATATGAATAGAATAGAATAGAATAGAACAGAAAAAGTTTATTTGTCTAAAAAACACATAAAAGTAACACACAGAAATACATTAAACAAAAAGAAGATAGCTCAGCTTATGCTGCGAGCATGGTAAAAAATGTCTACACAGCGCTGATTTTCGGCTGATCCTGTATCATCTACAATTAAACATAAAGTTCGATAGGTGATGCACAATATACTAGTAACTACAACATGACAATTTAAAAAAACATAAAAATACACACCAAATTACAATTTTGAAGAAATAAAAATAAATTTAAATTAAAACCATAATTGAAAAATAACATTAGGTACTAACATAAACAATTTATATATATTTCAAAAAAAGTCCGGACCTTTTAGTTACAAAATAAACCCGCAACGCTAAGGATTTGATATGTCAGAATAAAATTCTGATTCTTTTGTTGAGAATACTTACTTAAGTCTTACCACAAATAAATGCAAGTTTTATACCTTTAAATTATAATTTTCATAGACGGGAACTCAACATTTAGTTACAATTACCAATTTTTTATTTTCAGATTCAATATCTATAATATGGCAATAAAGTCTTACCGGATTACTTTCTTTATTTTAGGAAAAGTTTTAAAATAAAAAAATAAAACATACAAAAAATACATTATCCCGCGTGGCCTCGCGACCTCGAAAATTGTTCCATATGAACCTTGTAAGAGCACGAACGGGAGCAAGAATCAGGGTTTGACAAGGCTTTAATGCCAAAACTCTTTTTTTTTCCTAGGTAAAAATCTGGGCAAATAAAAAAGCTGGACAAATCCCGGACGAAAGGCGAAAAGTCCGGATATGTCCGGCCAAATCCGGACGGGTGGTTACCCTGAACGTGAGAGAAAACTGAAAACAGTGTTAGGTAAACCTTATGTAAAACCTTAGGTATACTTCATCACTTGTCACGTTGAGATGGAATAATGGTCCATCTACAAGATACGTAAACACTAAAATAAAATGATTTTAACAGGATCAAAGAAAAAAAAATACAATACTAACATAACGAAAAAACAAGGGGCTTATTGTCTAACTGACGTGACACATTTCTAGCCAATCACGCATACTTTTGAGAGCTATAGCGATAGAATATGTTGAAGTTAGATATTAAGGCGCTACGGAAATAAAATCGACACTTTAAGAACATGCATATCTACTTCAATAAATAATGTATTATTTTGAAAAAATAGTATATTAATTTTGGAATCTTCCTCTAGGGATCTGTTAAAACAGAAACGCGATTGGAGAATTTCAGCTCGATAGAAATATTTATTGAAATGAGGTCTTTATCGACACCAATTCTCCTGGTTTGACAATTTAGAATGACATATGGACTGCAATTATATTTTATTAGATGGGTTTTAACGGTATCTAGGACCTGGTTAAACGAAATTTTGATACTCGTAGCATTTTTAGTACATTTTATATTAATAAAAAACCGAGTTATTGCTACTTTTCCACGAATCCGTCCCTCTCGCACTGAGGGTTTTTTCGCATATGGAGTAAAAGGGAAGCTAAAACTTTTACATATCGCCTTAAGGCCCCTAGTTATACTGACGATGTAACGCGACATACTGCAAACTCGAACACCCTCACGTTTCCGTTCTACTACCTGGATCCCAGCTACGTCACGAAATTTAGTTTTGCTTTCTAAACCCTCTGTCAGACCAAGTTGGTAACAGTAATAATTTAGTTTTGCTTTCTAAACCCTCTGTCAGACCAAGTTGGTAACAGTAATAATTTAGTTTTGCTTTCTAAACCCTCTGTCAGACCAAGCTGGTAACAGTAATAATTTAGTTTTGCTTTCTAAACCCTCTGTCAGACCAAGTTGGTAACAGTAATAATTTAGTTTTGCTTTCTAAACCCTCTGTCAGACCAAGGTGGTAACAGTAATAATTTAGTTTTGCTTTCTAAACCCTCTGTCAGACCAAGTTGGTAACAGTAATAATTTAGTTTTGCTTTCTAAACCCTCTGTCAGACCAAGTTGGTAACAGTAATAATTTAGTTTTGCTTTCTAAACCCTCTGTCAGACCAAGCTGGTAACAGTAATAATTTAGTTTTGCTTTCTAAACCCTCTGTCAGACCAAGTTGGTAACAGTAATAATTTAGTTTTGCTTTCTAAACCCTCTGTCAGACCAAGTTGGTAACAGTAATAATTTCAGCTGGCTACAGCTCTGCATTTCCTTACTATTCAAACTTTCCCGCTAGAAAGTATTACAGCGCTTTTTCTAGTCTATAGTTACTAATACAGGGTGCTTGGAATTTCAACCTTTTCCTTGAAAGGAATTATACTAGAGATCAATTCCAACAAATTAAGCCCTGTCAACTAGGAGTTGAAAATGAATGGTCTCCGAGTTACAGAGGTTTTTAAGATATTTTTCAAACTTTCAGAATGGTATCCAAAAACAAATAATTTAAAAATTACTACTCCTCTCTCAGCAATTATTTGTTATTTTTTTGATTAATTATGAATGAGTGATCATTTATAAAAAAAATACATGCCTTGAATGCCCATAATCTCAGAAATAAATGGTTTTAAGTGGAAAGAAGACCTTGTTTAATTTGTAATTTGCGAACTATCGACGTGTTTTATTTGAAAAAAAATGTTTAATTTGTGACCCCTAGTTGATAGGCATTATTTGTTGGAAATGATCTCTAGTATAATTCCTTTCAAGAAATTGGTCGAATTTCCAAGCACCCTGTATATTGTGCTCGTAGGTATTATTACAGCTTTTCTGCGGAAAACGACATCCGCTAGACGGCCGCCTTCCGACCGACGCGACGCCTACAATACGTAACAGGAACTATATCTACGAAGGACACTTGTGGAGGTACTTTCGGGGAAATTTGTGCAGACCCACCTTTCACTCAAATTACAATTGTAAAAGGCGCAAAAAGTGGGCCTGCAGAAGTTTTCCCGATGGTTAATGAGGCAAGTTTTTGTTTCTTCTTGTCTAAAACTTCACGTCTGGATTATTCTCAAGATTCATACACATGGTATAAATTGATTGTTGATCCATAGAGTCAAAAAGGTACAAAAGGAACCTTTATGGTGAGACTCCGTTGTCCGTCCGTCTGTCCATCCGTATGTCACAGTCTCATAACTTTAGCACCGTTAAAGATAAAATTAAATACTTGAAATTGGCACAAAAATACAATTATTTGCCCGCATTACACGGTGTATAAAATAATTTGAAAAATTTGTAATTGTTCTTAATATTTCTAAAACAAAAGAGAGGAAAGGAAAATCCTAAAATTAAAATATGGGTATCAAATTGTAGATTTGTCAAATTGTAAAAATATATACCTTAGCTATATTTACTGTTACTGATTTCGATAATTCTTTGAAAAACCACAAAAAATGTATGTCCCCCCTTATTTCCGAAACTGTTGGACTGAAAAATATGAAAAAAAAACTCGATTTTAGGTATCGTGTCTCACAATAACTGGCCAATTAAGGGAAAACTATAGCTATTAAAAATAATTTACACAAATGAGAAATAGGTATATGAAAAAAAGTAAAATAAATTAAAATAGTAGTTTACGCTACTAAGGCGAAAAGGAATAAATTACGAGGACGTTTTAAATATAACCGAGTAATTTATTGCTCTTACGCCCGTGTATCATACTACGTTTATCAATGCATAGTGTGAGGAAATAAAACAAATATAATCTTGTGAACTTTAAATTATGATTGGCTCAAAAGGACTATACAGAGCCGTTGAACAGTGGAAAAAAAGTATAATATTTATGGTACACAGGAAAGGCTGTAGGTTAGCCATCCATTGTAAATAAATAAAATAAAAAAATAATAATATAGCCCTAGGGCAAAATAATCGACTTTCTGTTCGGTTTTGATGCATAAAAAGTGGGCCTTTACGAGCACTTGCATTGAAAAATATTTTATAAACTTACAATATGGGTATCAAATTGTAGGTATTCAAAAATTGATTGTAAAAAATATATAGTTTGGCTATATTTACTTCCACATATTTCAAGAAATCCTTGAAAAACCACGAAAAAATGTATGTCCCCCTCATCTCCAAAACTGGTGGACCGAAAAATATGAAAAAAATCATGGTAATCGTATTTCGTATTTGTTAACGTAAAGATTACAGGAAAAATATAGCGGATGAGAAATAGAAATAGCGATTTAGATAAGAGCAATGTATAATAATAGTTTACTTTATAATTAAACGTATTTTAAATAATGTTATAGTAGCTTCAAAATAGTTGGATTTTCCATAAGAATGATTTTAGATTTTTTTAATTTAATAGTTCTATGGAAAATCTAATTATTTTAATTTTTTTATCATTTAAAATTCGTTTAATCATATAGTAAACTATTATTATACACTTAATTATTTCTCAATAGTTTGTAAAAAATACGAAGGATCGACCCTTAAGGAACCCCATTCAAATCTACCGAGAATTGTCAACATGTCGTCGGGGTAACATGTAAGGTATAGTCACGAAAAAAAAACCGGTCAAGTGCGAGTAGTACTCGCGCCCTGAGGGTTCCGTGTCATTTAAATAAGTTAATATACTATTAATAATATAAGCAATTATAATAGTTAAAAAAAGACAAACTTTATATTTTTTCGAAATATTTCGGCCTCGACTGATGACGGCCTCACTGATGAGGCCGAAATATTTCGAAAAAATATAAAGTTTGTCTTTTTTTAACTATTATAATTGCTTAAAACTACAAATAAAAAGCTTATATAGCTAAGGTTATATTTATTCATATTAATAATATAATAAACAATTAAGAGACGAAAAACAGCATATTTTGGTCACATTTATCGACATGAAAAGTATAACATGTTGAAGAACATTTTAGAAGGGAAAATGGACGGGAAAACGGGGAAGGGGGAGAAGGCGGATGACATGGAGTGATAACGTAAAAACTTGGACTAACATAAAATACGCTGTCAGTCTCTGCAGACTGGCACAGAATAGAGAAGAGTTTCGTGTGGTGGTCGCCGACATCCACTAGGATATGGCACCCCCAAGAAGAAGAAGAATATACTTAAATAATTTGAACGGAAATTACAAACTTACCTACACTACCTTCAAATTGTATGAAACAAGGCCGCAAAATTAAGTTGGTTGAGTATTCGGGGACGTAACCTTAAATCTACATCATAAATCGGCGTTTTCAGTATTTGTTGTTTAAATACAACATATGGTACATAATATACAGAAATTACAAATTCCTAACTACTTTGGTCTTTGAGATAGACTCCGTGACAAAAGTGGTCTAAAAATAATAACTTTGATTTCTTTATCATCAAAAATAAAAAAAAAAAAAAATATGTTTACAATGTAATTAATGAGCTCTAGATGGATCCCCAAAAAAAAAAAATTTGGTTCCATTTTCGTGTATGAGGCCTCCCTGAAAAATAATTTCATTTAATTTTTTAATTTAAGATTCAGGTTTGGGTCAATATTTTACGTAACATATCCAAATTTCAGGTCTCTATCTCATTCCGTCTAAGAGCTAAAGACCCGTGACATACGAACATACAGACGGACAGCGGAGTTACATTAATAGGGCTCCGTTTTGCCTTTTGGGTACCGAACCCTAAAAATAGCGTGAAGACACTGAAAAAAAAAAGGGTAATAAATAAATGACGTTGAGTTTGTTGTAATTTTGGGTATTGCACGGATTCTTGTTGTGCATTTTATATGGAGACGTTGTTTGGTATGATCAGTAGAATATTTGGTTTAGTTTGTGTTAAATGTTTTTTTTTTCGATGTTCATATCGTAAAATTGGCCACGTCATGAAGTATGAAATGAAATATACGATGTCCAGTCTTTCAACAAGCGAAGCGAGATGGAGCGTGTTATATGCTAGCTGGTGATAAATTGTGAGCTGAGCGGAGCAGAACGGGGCGTGGCCACCCTTTTAATTTTAACAGATTTCATGATATGGCCGATCAGATGGTCATCAATCATCATTTTACGACGTGGCTACGACAAGGGATATGTACAGACATCACAGACATGTACAGTATGTATTTGCGATATGATTTAATTATCCAAAGCAAACATCCTCCTGTCGGGTTGAACAATGTTTATTTTATTTTCTAAATTCATCGTGTAATTTAACAGGATGCACGTTTCGAAATGGCTGTTTGGATGAAATGGATGAAATTTACCTTTTTATTAAAACTTTATTGAGCATTTTGTACTGTGTGTGTCAGATTAAAATTGTCACGGTAGAGAGTGCCATATTTACGGATGGGTAAGCTGCTGAGCCGTGGTCCAAGTATCAGGGCTCCACGATGTTTTTTTTTTATCAATATCACTGACAAAGTATTTTACGTTCCCTTTCAAAATTTATCAAACATTTTAATTGGCAGTACTTTGCATACCTAGTTTGTAGTATTTCTTCGTGTGTATTATATAAAATCAGAAGATCTCTCCGTAACAAACGCTCGTATCAAAGATGCTGGGATTCATAATAAACACTAATTATTACTGCTTTAAAAGGCTTCAGTAAGTTAAATTAGCAGCTCGAAATATGTCAGTACAAATATCGACAATAACAAAATAGAAATAACGTTAATATCAGAGTGCACTGCAAAGTGGCTGTTACGACGATCGCTGTGTCCCCGGATAACGCAAATTAGAGAAAATAATGCTTTTCACATTTGTTAAGTTTGATATTTAAAAGTTTTAAACATTATTGTGTTAGATTTTTGTATTGCTCGTGTGTGCGTATAAGTTTTAACCTTGTCTTTTTTTAATTTAAAAAGTTTAAACTATTTATCAGTTTTGTGAAGCATTTGAAAGGTTATTTAAGGTATTTATTTTCTCATTGTAGGTTAAAGCTTTTGAGATTTTAAAACATCAAAATTACGGGACATGGGTCAATATGTGTGATATATTTTTTTCAAAGTTTTGTAATATTCATATAGAAAGTTTAAACCAATTTAAAAACGGCTGTAAACGCAGTTTTGCTTCTGAAGCCCCTTAATACCAGAACACAACTGGCAACAAATCAAATAAATTATACATTATGTTCCTATAGAGGATAATTTTACATATGTATGTAAACGCTTTGTCACGGTATCCAAGCTACTTATATGAAGAGAAAATGATGGCATACATTTTCTTAGCCTGCTTGAATGTTATTCTTTCGTTCAATTCTTTGATGGGTAAAATGGGCGCAAGTCCAACAGAATTAAAAGATGACTCAAAAAAGCTTTTAACTAGTGCTGTATTTCATACTATGGCCACAAGTACCAAATTCACCGTAGAACAGAGAAAGGAACGATTGAATAAGTCGTATTTTATATCAACAAACTTTACAAATCTGCAACAGTTTTATAAAAGAAAATAGTCAGGTCAAGTGTTCAAAACATGGCGCACACTCAAGTTAAAAGTTATGCTCATATTTCCCTCGCTAACTCCGAAGAGTTGGTGAAAAGCGTTATTATACGTATAAATATGATAGGTATGGTCGACGGAGCATGCGAGCATCTACTGACATGTACGTACTCTTCGGGTCGGGTTCTATGCTTTCTCAGATTTCCCATAGCTTAATTTTTAAAAGATTTCTTTTAAATTTTTTTTTTCAGAGAATGTACGCCATTTTAGGACATAGTTTTCATTATTTTGGTATATAAATTAACAATTATTTTTTAATGATTTTTTAAAGAATTGTCCAATGACCTGTGGGTCTACCGCGTAATTCTCATTTACATCACCATCAACTTGAGATTGAAATTTGGCGTGCGTGCGACGACGCCCGCCTAACATGCCATCTCTTTTGCACGCGTTGAATTTCGCATGCATTTGCCTGAAGTTGATACAAATGAGAATTACGCGGTAGAGCCCCTGGTCAGTTGAGAATTTTAGACATTATACTGATTGTGATGTGTGATTGCTTATAAAAAAAAAGTGGTCTGTCTCTGTCTGTCTACTCATCTGTCATCTAGCTATCAAATTAGTCTGAAGCAAATTATTATAAATTTATCTTGATAGTAAAGGACACATTTCTAAACAGCCATTACTCAAGTGACGTCACACGAGGGCAAATGGAAGTTGCAGCCTTTTCGTAAAAATATTCATCATCATGAGGTTTTTTAGACCAAAACTTCGAAAATACGGCTTATTAAAACTAAAGCTCGAAATGGTTTTCGAATTAACACACCTTAACATAATTTAATCTATGCCAATTGTAAATATGCTTATCGATGTTTCTTAGTGACTGACTGCTGGATGACCGAATGACCGAATGACGGAGATAAATGCGACACAGCCCCTGCGGTCCGTAATAGAATTACAATGGATCATAAGCCATTCACTTCATACTTTCGTAATCGATTTTAGCGATATAATTCTATTTCGGAACGCAGGGAGAGTTGCAGCGTGGCGCACCGCAGCGCGGATTATAATCTAGGTAACAGTTAGGTGCTTACTGGGTATGTGTTATATACGTAGATGTTATATACTAAATCTATGGTAGTATCTGTGGTAGGGAAATAGAAAAATTTGGCATTTTACAAACGATGTCGTCAGTTTCTAAACGCTCTGTGTTTTGTAATTTGCCGTTCGGCAAACACAATTGGTTTACATGTGAGTACATATTGGGAGCCGAGCGAAGCGGAGCGGGGCGAGGTGACCTTCAATAGTTCTAACAGAATTACCATGTGCCGAGGCAAATTAGAAAATGCCGAATACTGCTGTATGACGAAAATTCGTCAATTAGCAAAACAGCAAACGTTTAGATACTGATGACGCCGCCGTTTGTAAAACGCCGAATTTTATTATTTGCCTGCGAGATATCGATACCAACTTTCTACTTTTAACTTCGAACTCCGATTTCAACTTACGAAAGTTGGTTTTTGAAAATGATATTACAATAATCTTCGTGATTATAGTTCGTACTATAATAATCTTCGTTAATCAACCAAGTTGACGGAGTTGCGACTTATATTTGGAAAAGGTCCAAAAATGTTGGACAGATCATTGCAAGTTGGATGTGTCCAGGTTTGGCTGGGAAGTGCGAAGGGGCGTCCAGATCCCAAGACATTTAGATTAAACAAAAACAATTTGACATCTGATACCGCAAACGGCAAGGGGGTTGAAACAACAAGTTTACAATCAAAGCTCTGTCAGGTATTGTTCTGAGCTCTGAACTATTTCAATGTTTATTGTTTTGTGCCTATCTTGGATCGAATAAACCAGCTATATATGAGTTCAGTAAAATATTTATAAAGTCTCAGCTTTTAAATAATTTTTACAAAATAGCGAACTATCTTATTATATATAATAATTAAATATATATATATTCCCAAACGCAATGTATTTTAGCTACAGTCTTGCGTGCTATCATGTTTTCCAGCGATACTGCGAACTGGATATATTCATACAGTTTAGGAAATATAATTTGAGCCAATTCGGGTTTACTTTGGATAGCAATTGAACAATAGAGGCACGTACCGGTAAGTCACGACTCACGCTCATGGCTATTTATAAACTGTGAACAACAAATGAAGGGTACAGGGAAAGAACAAGTAATGTCACATCGTGAGGAAGGGCTAGAATAAATGTGTAAATAACTTTAATAGATTTTATATTTTCGGGCTAAAATAAATGTGGGGATAATTTGAAAATGTTTTTTTTTCACTTGGTAAAAATAAGTATGTATGTTCATTTTCGCTAAACTCTGTTTTAAGGTGTTACTTTGCCTTTTAACAAACGAAAAAAAAATTTTTTTTATTGTTTACACATTTATTTTAGCCCTTCCTTACCATGTGACATTCCTTGTTCTTTCCATGTACTCTTCAAATGTTGAGACTTCCAATTTGTAAAAAAAGGCCCTCATTTTACCTTACATTTTTATTACCATTTATTATACCAAAATTTCCATAACCCACACAGGTTTATGGACGAGATGGTAATAGTAGTTTATGCTACAAGGGCGCAAAGGAATATGTTACGAGGACGATTTAAAACACGAGCGTAGCGAGTGTTTTAAACGTAACCGAGTAATTTATTGCTTTTACGCCCGTGTATCATACTACATTTTTCAATGCATAGTGTGAGGAAATGAAAACAAATATAATCTTGTGAACTTTAAATTATAATTGGCTCAAAAGGACTGTATCCAGAGCCGTTAAACAGTGTAAAAAAGTATAACGTCTATGAAAGGCTGCAGGTTAGCCAACCATTGTAAACAAATAAAAAAAAAATAATAATAAAGCCATAGGGCAAAATAATAGACTTTCTGTTCGGTTTTGATGCATAAAAAGTGGGCCTTTACTCTTTAAACCTTTTACTCTGTTTACATTTTTTGTGTTAACAGGTGTTCTGATTTAATGACCCTATTACAGCACAATCAATAAGCCGTCCCATTCATTAGCCCAAATTATATTTCCTGAACTTGTACCAATCATTTTATTCTCTGAATTATACTCAAAGATCTCCGGGGTTAATGTTGTGCGTGACTAGCGAGCTAAACATGGGCTGCACGATATCTTAAGTGTCACCCGAACTGGATCTTATTAACTTACTGATTATTTTCGACACAGAATACTAATAAATTAGACCCTCTTGAGTCGAAACGAAAATTCTCGCATTAATAATAGTAGTTTATGCTACAAGGGCGCAAAGGAATAAATTGCGAGGATGATTTAAACGTAACCGAGTAATTTATCGCTCTTACGCCCGTCTTCAATGCATAGTGTGAGGCTGAGGATATATACAAATATAATCTTGTGAACTTTAAATTATGATTGGCTCAAAAGGACTGTATCCAGAGCCGTTAAACAGTGTAAAAAAAAGAACAATATTTATGGTCCACAGGAAAGGCTGCAGGTTAGCCAACCATTATAAATAAATAAATAAAAAAAATAATAATAAAGCCCTAGGGCAAAATAATCGACTTTCTGTTCGGTTTTGATGTATTAAAAGTGGGCCTTTACGAGCACTTGCATTGAAAAAATGTTTTAAGATTTCTGCTCTTATTTTTTATGAAACCTACGAGTACACTAACTGA
The DNA here is from genome assembly GCA_934047225.1 of Ypsolopha sequella. NCBI lineage: Eukaryota > Metazoa > Arthropoda > Insecta > Lepidoptera > Ypsolophidae > Ypsolopha > Ypsolopha sequella. The sequence goes on along the minus strand of OW203986.1, from coordinate 28,434,592 downwards.
AAAAATTACAGGCAGTCATGGAGATTGCAAAATTGGTGACGGTGACGCGAAACCATAAGATTTTCCCCTTCCAAACATCGCTTGTTTTTTGATCTTGCCAAGTTTCTTGCCCTTCTTCTTAGCAAGACTAATGTTGGGCGGAAGTAGGCATGTATTTAAATATGTAACCTATTAGTATGTAGTATATAGGATGAGATTTGGTCGGCCGCCTCGATTCGTGCTGGGGGTTCGGTTGGCGATCATTGAACCTTGTTCCTGGTCGCTGGCCGGGTCTCCGGTATGGGTTCGGGCAGGTGATTAGATTTCACCTTGTATAATTGTAGATTTTAATCGTATATACATTGCTACATAAATTAAATAAACCTTTATACTACACCTGCTCGGAAAGTACCTTCTTACTTTTTTGAAAACGATGCAGAAAATACGTCATTACTGTCATACAAATATGCGGGCGGAAAAAGTGTATGAAAATTCATTGTTAACGTGCTTGAGCGGGCAGAAAAAGTATATGCAAATCCATTGTTAACGTGCTGTTTTTTTTTAAATAACATAAAGAATGAGCAAGTGGCAATGTGGCCAGTATTATTTTGCGAACTCGTACATAAAACTCGAAAAATGATACTGGCCACTTGCTTTTCCTGTACATAATAAAAAATAAGAAGGAAATAAAAAGTGACAATCGCACGCGAGTCAGTCAGTTTCTTTTATTGTATCTTGATTAAAAGTAAAATTATACTATTTCCTCGCAGGTGTAGTATAAAGCACTATGTATCACTCGGGAGAAAGTGCGATTCCCAACCCGTGTGTATTGAGGTCCGAGGCCTCGTTGGTAATCTTCCCCTTTCTTCCCTCGGTGAACAATGTAAGTAGTATTAATTTAGTTCATGTACATTTATTATTTTTCAATGCATGTGCTCGTAAAGGCCCCACTTTTTATGCATCAAAACCGAACAGAAAGTCGATTATTTTGCCCTAGGGCTTTAATATTGTTTTTTTTTTTAATTTATTTACAATGGTTGGCTAACCTGCAGCCTTTCCTATGAACCATAAATGTTATACTTTTTTTTTTCCACTGTTTAACGGCTCTGGATACACTCCTTTTGAGCCAATTGTAATTTAAAGTTCACAAAATTATATTTGTTTTATTTCCTCACACTATGCATTGAAAAACGTAGTATGATACACGGGCGTAAAAGCAATAAATTACTCGGTTACGTTTAAAACACTCGCTACGCTCGTGTTTTAAATCGTCCTCGTAATTTATTCCTTCTCGCCCTAGTAGCATAAACTACTATTATTACATAATATGTATATTTTTATTAGATTAAATTGGACACGTAAAAAGTGTATTACGTATACTTTACAAAATAAACTATTTGAATTCACTTCAAAAACAAAAATAGACTCTTTGGAACCGAGTTGCTAGGGATCAAACTTGACATGATTTTTCAAAGTAACATTATTATAGGTAATAAAGCCGATTCTGAAGGCTTTAATTTTAGTTTTAGTGCTGTCAAAACTTAAATTTTTCCAAAGTAATTTATCTTCTGTTCCTAACATTTAAGGACTATTCTGCAATGAAGAAAATTTGGTTTTGACAGCACTTAACCTAAAATTAAAACCTTCAGAATCGGCTTTATTATCTGTTAGGTATTTCAGAACTAACAATGAGAAAAAAACCAAGATGTAGTACATTTTTTTCTCAATCTACTAATGATAGTAACATTATTTTGAGCTTTCCTTACAAATAGATGCCATCTATTCTGGATAAGCGTTTCTGGCAAACATCCAAACTGAAACCAAGATCTGTTCATACTGGATGGCAGTTTAGTCTCGGGAAAGTCGAAAACTAAAGATTACTGGCTGATATATATTTTTTTTACTATCTAGCCAAACCTGAAATCGCGAAAAAAAATCATTACAAAACGGCTCACTTGAATATATTATGATCGGGATAGCCGATCAGTTGAGTGAGGTGAGCCGTATTGTTTAAATCATGAATTATTCTCAAATTTCATTTAATTCTATAAAAAAAAAACAATGTTTCAAAAAAAGGGTTGAAATATTGGACGAATAGTTACCAAAATCACAGATTAATACCAGGCATGCCTTTTAAGTTCTGTCGTTTACATATTTGTAAACCAATTTTGAATTTAGAACTGTTCAATATTCGAATTTGTTGGAATTTAGAATATCAAAACAATTTAATATTTAGGGTTAATGCGATCTAAACGGAATAAATGTTTTATTAAGAAGCTGGTTCGAACGAATGGAAAAGCATATTAAACTACGTAGTGAATACTTTGAAAAACAATAAAAAGCACTATTAAGGTTCTATTTTTTTTTTTCAAACGGCAAAACATAAAAGGCGTTGGTGTCGATTCGGTGTAGCCATAGACGAATACAGCCTACAGACTCCTCATAACAGGCGACCGATTTCTGTCAACACATCTGACTGAACCAGCAGATACAATACGCCACTGCAAAATTATCTATTTCGGTAGGCCAAACAAAACTGGTTTCTATATTCATTACGTTAGAGTCTTCGTCTTCGGGAAAGATAAGTTTGTGGCGCTAAACGTAAGATTGGAAGAGCCAATAAGATTGCAGTATCCCGTTTCGATTGTTGACAGAATTATTTGTACGCAAAATGTTGAACAAAAGACGTCTTTCTGGACTGTATTGTCTATGGGTGTAGCACATCTTAACCTATTTGACAGGACTAAACATAAATAAAAGCGTTCTGTCCTTGTCTCTCTGATAAAGAAAGAAAAAGACAGGACGCTGAAAATAAGATTAGGGCTGTCATCAAATAAGTTACGCCGAATTGAAACCATTATCTATCCAAATATATTGAACTTTTGACTTTTTTTGCGATTACAGGTTTAAGATCCATAGTAAAAGTTGTTTGAATCTGATACGAGCGGAAGAAGTTTTCAACAGTTTTCGACTTTTCTATAAAAGGTCACATTAGTTTATGAAGCCAAATTCAATACCGGAGGCTTGGTAAATGAACAGTATCAGAGATCGATAACACCTTTTGCAAATTTTGCAAAACTTACCGAGTCTTCAGTATGAATTTAACTATAGAAATTAATAAAATATAAATGGGGGTTTTCCGTTATATTTTTTTATAGATGTAGCAGTATTATTTAAAATATACCTAATAAATACATAATACAAGATATATTTTGAGCCCTCTTGGGCTCGTTATCAGTTCAAATTCAAAATTCAATTCAAAATTCAAAAAGTTTATTTTTGCAAAGTAGGTATATATAATACACGTTTCACAAGTCAAATTTTAATCTTATAAAAATATATGTAATAAAATAATAAATGTACATGAACTACTTAGATTAAATGTTTATTTAATTTATGTAGCAATATATATACGATTAAAATTATAGGTAAAATATTATTATACAAGGTGAAATCCAATCAACCGCCCGAACCCATACCGGAGACCCGGCCAGGGACCAGGAACAAGGTTCAATGATCACCAACCGAGCCCCCAGCACGAATCCAGGCGGCCGACCAAATCCCATCCTATATACTACATAGTAATAGGTTACATATATAAATACATGCCTACCTCCGCCCATTCGATTAGTCTTGCTAAGAAGAACGGGCAAGAAACTTGGCAAGATCATGTTTTTTTTTTTAACATAAACTTAAACTATACATTGAATTACTTATATCTACTTTAACCAAGGGATAAGAAAATACAAGACAGCAGGAATTCAGGTTAATGAAAAAAGAAAAACATATATATCTTTGCCTACCTGTCTCATATAGTCTATTTCCTTTTACATACAGTCTGTAATTAATTAATGTTAACTCTTAACTGTTGCAATTAATGTCATCTTGTATACGATCTTTAACAAAAACATACTCATAAGTTATAAAAACCTCAGAAACAATAAAATCCTGTTTTCATACAAAAAGATACTCTCCGCCGTAACAGTGTGTGCCACTGCCGTGACCAGGATTCGAACCTGGGTTACTACGGCCACAACGTAGGGTCCTAACCACTAGACGATCACGGCTGTTGGAGCAGATAAGCGAAGCGACGAAATATTGGACCAATATCACCGACTCGAGTGAATGGCAACTTTTTACTCTTTAATTTCATTTTATTGCAATTATCTTGTTGGCAATTGTGCCGCTTACACACACGCCACCGCGCCTGTGACCGCGCCGTCACGCTTGGCGTCTTGATTAAGAAATGTCCAGTTTGCTTTTTGCCAGCTGATTCAAACACGTAGGCCTTTTTAGGGTTCCGTACCCAAAGGGTAACCAACGGGACCCTATTACTAAGACTCCGCTGTCCGTCTGTTTGTCCGTCTGTCACCAGGCTGTATCTCATGAACCGTGATAGTTAGACAGTTGAAATGTGATGATGTATTTCTGTTACCGCTATAACAAAAAATACTAAAAAAACAGAATAGAATAAATATTTAACGGGGCTCCCATACAACAGACATGTTTTTTTTGCCGTTTTTATAGATAATGGTAAGAAACCCTTCATGCGCGAGTCCGACTCACACTTGGCCGGTTTTATTCACATTTAGTTATTGTAACTAATATTATAAAAAAAATGATCTTGCTAAGTTTCTTGCCCTTCTTCTTAGCAAGACTAATCGAATGGGCGGAGTTAGGCATATTATTTATTATATGTATTGCATATATTTATAATATTATTTATTCCCTATTCCTATATTTTTATTCTATTCAAGTGTATTTTCTAAAATTAAATTTAAGTAAACCCAATCTTTATTATTTCTCTGTGTATTTCCCCGTATTATCTATACATTTTATAAGTTATCTATACACATATATTATTTAACTACTTATATTACATTAAAACTGACCTGTAATAAGTGTATCTGTGTATCTATATTACATAAATAAATATATTTCATTTCATTTCATTGTTTTTAAAGAGTTCCTAGGTAAATTATTAATTAAAAAAGTTATAGTTATAAATAACCTAATATTTACATCAACCAAGTTTTTTTTTAAATGTGTTTATTATAATTATAAGCATTTAGTTTTAGTTGAAGTATTATGTTGCTGTTTTTTTCGTCCCTAAATTCTTTATTTATTTCTTAATCAACAATCTGGAGATTTATAACATAAATTAATATAAGTATTGGATGGGCTTTTTCAGCTTAACGCTTTACTAGAACCGCATAGAGAGAACTTTTCGAGAACTGTATGAAAGCTCAACTCAACTTGTTTGACATCTAATCAATAGATCACGATGAAACATTTGCAGCGAGACGTGCCAACATAAATATACGTATATTGGATTTCTTATCATAAATTAAAACTAAGCTATTGCAGAAAACGTAACATCAATTTATACAGAAAATGTTAAAGCAAATCTTAGATAACAACGTGAGAGGTCAAGGGTTCCAGATAAGACGGATATCAAGTTGAGGGATTGCCTCTCTTCGTTTTGTATAAAATTAACTTGACGAGAGTGCCATCAGAGATAGGATGAAAGAAAAATTACTTTATAATGCAACGCGTTTTCAAGGCGATACTTAAAAGTTTTAGCGTCCCTGTTACTCCATATGCGAAAAAACCCGCAGTGCGAGTGGGATGGATTCGTGGAAAAGTAGCAAAGTGTCGGTTTTTTATTAATATAAAATGTACTGAGCTACTTTGTCAAAAAGATTTTCAAGGAGACTTTACAAATACATAATATCCACATTTTGAATGCAATTTCACAATGAAATTAGTTAGGGTTTCAGAATAACAGGAAAAAATAAAACAATTTAGAGGTCTAAACTTTCATCCAATCGCGTTTTTCTTCAGTGAGAATCTTAATCAAATACTCAATAAACATTTACCCAAAAATTAAATACGTAGATGACGTAATAGTGGTTTCGAAAAAACCCAATTTTTTTTTTGGAGAACAATCTATCTTATTCAAATAAATTTTTCGCTGAATAGTTTTACTTATATGATAAGTGCTCAGTTATACCTTTAAGTACATATACTCTCGCCTAGCTTCCAGAAAAGTAGGCGGAGACAACAGACTTCCATCTGCTACGATTCTGTCACACCTCTTTCGCCTCTTCCATATCCTCTTCTATTCCGGGTATTTTTTAAACATTGCTTTTCTTCAGTATGTCACCAATTTGGTCAGCATACGTCCATCTAGGGCGGCCTGATCGAGCTATACCTTTTACTTGCGCACCATTTCATTCTCTTTACGTGTACCGAAGCATTCCTTATTCTATTCTATTCACTATATCATCTTTCAGGCCACATCGATCCCTTATGTCAATATTTTTCACTCTATCCAATGATATTCCAACCCATCATTGACTCTATTACATACTCCGTAAGAAACGCATTTCCTTTAGTCGCAGTCAAATTATACAGGTATAGGTACATTTGTTCAAATATTTCCAAAGGAATCTAAGTAACGACGAAAACTGCGTTAAAATCAGTCAACTGGTTCTCATATTCATATTTTGCGTACCTATAAAAGTACAAATAGACATAGAAAACATGCAAAAATGTGTTTATTTCTTATTTATACATTTCAATATTACAATACATACAATAATATATTTTTGTACTTTTATTACACAAATATTTATTTTTATTTTACTTTAGGCGACCGGTTTCGTATGACATCCTCGGGCCAACAAATTACTAATTTTAACAGTAATCTATGGAAACATTGGGTAGTTAATAATAATAATAATAATAATAACGTTTATTTCGGATATTGTATCCATATTGTTAGTAACAGTTTTACTTAATTGCTATTGTTAGTAACTATTATATTTACAAATTTTAATTTATTTCGCATTGGGTAGGATTGACAACTGCACCCAATGCATAATGAATGGGTTGTCAATCCTATCCACGATCGTGCTCAGGATGCTGTTGGTAGAGGCTCGCACTCGGCGCAGCAGCGAGGCAGCACGCAGCCTCATAATGCCGAAGTAGTCTTGGGTGCGCGCCACAGCGAACATACCCGACGCGCGCGTAAGAAGACGTTCGTTTATAAAACTAATGTGCCATATTATAAGAGGCTATGCGAATTTTATTTTTGTCACTGTCACTCCAAGCGAAAAATTGCGCAGTGCGAGAGGGGCGGATTCAGGGCAAAAGGGAAAAAAGTTGGTTTTATATTTTTATTAAAAAAACTAAAATAGCTAGCAAAATTTCAAATATCAAATCTCTAGATATCTAATAAATATGTTTGAGTTCTGTATATGGTTCCTATTCGTCAAACGAGGAGAAAAAGTGTGTTTGAAGACCTCATTTAAACAATTATTTCTATCGAGGAAAATTTATCCAAACATGTTTTCCAATTTCAAAACTCTAGATTATGTAGTAAAAATGCATATACCAGAAATTTGTTACAATTTTCCGTGTATTTCATGAAATACACAGAAAAGAAACACCCGTATTTTTTTGCATAGTGCCTTTTTCACCATCAAGCAAATTTTCATATATAAAGTACATAAAGTGAAAACCCACTCGCTTAATCATCACAATATCTCAAAAACTTATAAGCGAAGCATACAAATTTAAAATGATAAAGGTAAGTAACTTATACTACGCAAGCAACTGAAGAAATAAAGAGGCAAAGAAAGAATTTACTAACAGTACAGATAGTGATTAATATACAGATACTGACAACTAGAAAATGTTTTCTTAGATGAGACTTTAACTCTGACCCCAAGCTACTTAGAAAATACAACTATCTAACTTGCATTTGAGCCTTTAATATAATGGACTTCAGAAGGACGATAGAAACGGTTAACGACAGAAAGGCCCTAATGCAAGTTAGGTACAAATTTAGATTTCTTGCTGTTGTTTACATTTTTAACATTGAGACTGAACATGAAGAGATGACTTCGCATAGCAAAGACTATCCAAACTTTTGGCTTTTCTTGTTTTTGGATTCGAGCCATGATTTAGCCTGCTATTTATTGTCTCAGCGATAACGAGAACTCAACAGATTATGGACAAAGACGCCAGTTCGGAGCTTTGATTTCATAATTAATCAGGAGCAACTGCTCAATCTAAGCAGTGGATTGATGGATTGATACGAACTTGTTTGTGAAGTTTCAGCTGCTTGCTTATTTCTGGTTATACAACGTGTTACAGAAAGTTGTGGTCATATTTGAAGAGCTTATTCAGTCATTGGTAAAAACAACTTTTACTATGGAGCCAACAGTGAAAACACGAAAAAAAAATTTACATTATATCATTGCAGTATAGAAACGCAGAAAGAAAAGTAAATCTGGATGTGAGGAGCTCTGAACCGGGATCTGACCGGTTCAGAGCTCCTCACATCCAGATTTACTTTTCTTTCTGCGTTTCTATACTGCAATGACATAATGTTAATTTATATCTCCTTGCGATGGATAAATTGCCAAGTGTTCAAACATAGAAATTTATTTCTGTCATAGTAAAAAAAATTGTTTCAAAGAAAAATGCAATGTCGCTTGGCCGATTTTTTTTTGTAGATTTCTCTTTTGGTTATATAGTAAAAGTTGTTATATACATTTGATGGAATAAGCTCTTCAAATATGACCACACTTTTCTGGTACACGTTGTATAATATATGTATTTTATTACAGCTGGTTTCTTTTTGCGGTGCTCCAGAACAAACTTATAAATCTAATAATAAAATCAGTAGAGATCTATCAGTACGTTAACCGTTACTGGACTGGAAAATAATAACAAAAGAAAAACAATAGAAGCTAAGACATATATTACAGCCAATCAGTCCCGTAAATATTAAAAATGTTGATTTTAACCTTCTTATTCATCATTATCGCTTAAGCAGTAGACTGCATTATGATCGTGGCTCAGAGATCAAATAACTTTGTGCATCAAGTTTTTTTTATTTTTTATTACAGAGTTCCGTATGTTGTAGTCAACATCAGTAAACAATCTTTAGCAAAATCTATAAGGGAGTTCTCAAAGACTTCCGCAGCAAACTATAACGCCTCGCCACTGGCCGCTGGACTACCTCAAAATATGGATCGAAATGTGAGCTTTAAATCGTGTTACGTACGTGACATTTTGCAAGTTTACCACGCGTGGGCTACCCGCCGTCCGATAGTACAAAAATATTCATATTCCAATGTTTTACTTTGAGGTGGTCTGGTGCGGATCTGTAGTAATGTGCGATGACCTTAAAAGTAAATAATTTTGATTTTTCCCATTCATTTCACCACGGGGATGGCGTCACACAAATTTTATACGAAAACCGCTGTCGCCACTTTTTGGAATAACGTAGTATTACCTAGTTAGTAAACATACGCAGCGCACACATAGATTCACCCGTCTTCATACAGCCAAAATAACACCGTATTTCTATGAAGATTAGATGTAAAATACCAAACACGTCATGGCACTTTGCCAAGCTATTATACACATGTGTAAAGAGCCATGACCAGGGGCCGTACTATGACGCAGTTAGGTCCGTGTTGACAATATTTGAAAAAATATACATTGCGGCGTTAATATTCTAACTCAATGTGTGACACTCTTTATAACCTGCAATGGAAAAACATTGTCTAATTTCAACGCTACTTGCTACAACGCTAAATATTTCATGGTAAGGTTGAAATTTCATTTACCGCGAGTTTTATTCTGTAAATATCACAGTAAATACATGTTTAAATTACTTACGAGTGAAATTAAATTCCTTTGGATATCTTATTTGCGTTATTTGAAGAGTTAAAACAATTTGCCACAATGCAATACACCATTTTTACAATATGTTTGTTCTATCGCGTTCGGTTGAGAAATGAGAGGCCCGCGGGTTATATCTTGACGTATTGATCAAATCGGTGCGTCGCAGTCACGGCTTTCATGGAATTTTTATTCCTTATTAATAGTTCTGTGGATTTCACAGATATATATTTATAGATTTATAGATATAGATATACTTTAGAGAACAAGCTTTGACAGTTATGAAGCTACGACCTACTTTCTGAAATTACACTAGAAGACAGTTTGTTTGAGAATTTAACAATCTTCTACAGGCAACCTTAAAAGGGATTTAAACAAACAAAGCAACTACCTACGAGTACCTTTCTGAAATATCGACATCGCAGTAAAGCTCGTGTTTTGTAATAGTAGTTTATGCCACAAGGGCGCAAAGGAATAAATTACGATTTTAAACGTAACCGAGTAATTTATTGCTTTTACGCCCGTGTATCATACTACGTTTTTCAATGCATAGTGTGAGGAAATGAAAACAAATATAATCTTGTGAACTTTAAATTATGATTGGCTCAAAAGGACTGTATCCAGAGCCGTTAAGCAGTGGAAAAAAAGTATAACATCTATGGTACACAGGAAAGGCTGCAGGTTAGCCAACCATTACAAATAAATTAAAAAATAATAATAATAAAGCCCTTGGGCAAAATAAACGACTTTCTGTTCGGTATCTACATTTTCTTTACAATTCTACCTCATAAAGAAAAGCATTAAAATGATTCCCTACTCGCACAAATTTTATAGTTGTATTTGTGACTAATGAGTGTAACATACAACACGAGGGTTTCCTCTCGGTTGGAACAAAACTTTTCATTAACTTAATAGTGCTTCTTGTCTCTAGGGGTGAAAATATTGCGGTAGCGGGCGGTAAAAACTAGTAGCAAGATTTGTTTGTTGTTCGGATATTTTCGCTAGGAATTTTAAATGAAATACTAAAATATACGTCACGAATTGAATCTGCAAATGCAAGTCCACACTCGGTACACCCGCGCTTCACCAATGATTATTACGTCCCAAAGTGTTGGGTTGTGAGCCCCATCGTCGTTTTTCGGGCACAAATACACGCTTTTTAGGGCATGTAGGTTTCTTCACGATGTTTCCTACACCGTTCAGCAAGTGCTAAGTAAGAACAAAACACAAGGTACATAAATTCCGAAAAACTAATTGGTGCATGTCCGATCTGGGATCAAACCTGGGTCTCAAGATAAAGAGGCCATCTTGACGGATTTTTTGTGATTATAGTAGACCTAACATGATCCCCGTGTTCCATTTTGATGATCCCGTGACCCTTAACGGCGGTAGGGGTTACAAAGCGTTTATATGAATTTACACCCAATAAAATAGCTGAATTTCAAGAAAAAAATAAGTTTTCGCTTAGTCTAGAATGTACTCTATGAAATAAAGAAAATTTCATGTCAATTCATTAAGTAGTTTTCGAGATCTTATGTAACAAACGAACAAACTTTCACTTTTATTAGTACAAATATTAGTACAAAAAGTTGAAGAATATTTATTTATTCTCCTCAGTAGTGTGGACCCGAGTTTACATTTGTCCGATTTCCGTCAATATAGATCACGTAAGGTGTTGATTACCCTTCCCTTTGTATCCATCCATCGACCCATGCCGTTGGCTCAAAACTGTCACCCTTTGTGTTGGCTGATTTATCTCGTATTTCCTTCCTTCCTATGTACCACCGGGGAAATTGCGCTGATCTACTTTTTACTCTTATTGCCATAGTTATAAGTAGAGACCGGATTATATGCATTTGCATATTTACTCCCTTTTCACCGGTTATTGCATATTTTAACTAAATAAACCTATTGATGATGCATATTTTTGCGCTATTTTATTATTTTTGCCAGAAACAAAAGTGCCAACATAGCACCAAAATTCAAATACACCTCAGTGGATGTAGAACGGCTTTTTTCTGCTTATAAAAATGAGTAGAGCGATCGAAGACAATCTTACTACCAAACATTTGGAACAGTCTGATCGTTTCTGTTTACAATAGTCACAATATGTAAAATAATTTGTAAACAATACTTTTGTCCGATAATATTAATAATACATTATTCAAAAAATTACTGATTTTGTGTTGTTTTTGAAGTAAAATAACAAAAAATATTGCATATTTTGCACATTTCATGCATATTTTAAGCATTTTTCATGCATATTTTCATGCATATTTCGGGCTTTTTATGTTGCATATAATCCGGTCTCTAGTTATAAGTATAGTTTATTATTATATACGAGTCATAGATTCATAAAACTCGGACTAGGTGCACAAATATTCAGGATTTGACCTTGGTAAGAAAGTCGATTGTTGTGATTGTCGGTACTTGGTGAAACGATTCATGCATTGTTTTGAAGAAAACACTTTTTCACATTTTCGATTATTTCACCTACTTATACCTTGTTTTGCAAAGTTTTTATTTTAAAGTTGGATAATGATATAAACACTTGATAATGCCTTAATTACGAAACTGGTTGGGCAGATTAAATTGTACATAAATATGGTAAAGTATAAAACGTTTTCTTTATAAAAATAACTTTAAGATTTTATACAAATTAGGAGACTTCAAATTTTGATAAGTACATTTCTTATTGATTGTGAACATAAATATTTAATAAAAACGGGTCAATTGCAAACAGGACTCGTGTTCTAAGATATTATAAAATATGACCAGGCAGTATGGGCTTAAGCCCTTAGCCTTTTTGCATAAAGGAAAGAAAATTACCAAAAAAAAAAACTGAAATTCCGAAGTCCTAAGAATTGAATACTTGAGATAGACCCGGTAACAAAAGTGGTCTAAAACTGACAACTTTGACGGCTACTCATTTCTTAATTTTTGAAGATCAATAAAAAAAAAACGTTTTGCACTCTACCCAGAAGAAAAAGTAGTTACTATGTAACTCTACTCAGTGAGCTCTAAACAATGTCACTCCACATAAGATTTTTTTTTTTCAGCTTGAAAATTCTTGAAATAATCTTAAAATAAATATTTATATTTTGCTATAATAAGCTTTTTATTTAGTTTAATAATTATGAACACAACAAAAATAACAATTTTAAATATTTTCGAGATATATTTCGGCCCCAATTGTGTTCATAATTATAAAACTAAATAAATACTCAGTTTAAAACCGAACATCCAAATTTCAGTTCTGTAACTAATTCCGGAATCTCCGTCTACAAGCTAGACACCCGTTACGTACGGACAGACGACAGCAGAGTGTCATTAATAGGGCTCCATTTTTCCCTTGGATACGGAACCCGAAAGGCATTAAGGGCAGGTTATCCGGGACCTGTAGGTATTTATCGCTACCTCAGCCCCCGCCAATTCATCGCGACGTATTTATTTACGATGCAACTGAGCGGCTATAATCGTGACCTCACGTGACTCGCCACCGACCGCCGTACATTTAAATAGGTTCGGGGCCAGTAACTGTACTTCGTACTAATAAGAATTGATTCCGATAAATGAACCAACATAAACTATTCCTACTAAAAAACCGAGTTAGTACAAATAGGGGAGTTTATTACATTGGATCATATGAGCAATATCTAAGCACGCTCTTGTAAAACATTTGGAAGTACAGCTAAAAATATTTAATACACTTGGTAACCATATGAGCTAACAAAGCTGACTCTGAAGGCTTTCATTGTAATCTAGGAGCTGTCAAAACTAAATTTTGTTTATTACTAAATAGTTCATAAGTATTAAAAATAGAAGCTAAATTACTTTGAAATAATTTAGGTTTCGACGGCACTAAAACTAAAATTATAGGCGTAGTATTTAAATGAGCGAATATAAATTCAAATATATGGTTTCAAAAATACTAAATATAGCGTACTAAAATACTAAGTGGGCGAAAGATTGTGAGCGAATAAAAATGTTATAATCGGCGACTTGAAATTACAAATTTGAGTTGAGTTGATAATTCTCAGGCGAACAATTTTCTGTTTTAGTGTCAATTTCATTTTAAGGTGCTACGTAAAAGTTTTAGCGTCCCTGTTACTCCATATGCGAAAAAACCCTCAGTGCGAGTGGGACGGATTCGTGGAGAAGTAGTAAAAAAGTCAGTTTTTTATTAATATAAAATGTACTAAGCAATTTTGTCAAAAAGTTTTTCAAGGAGACTTTACAAATACATAATATCCACATTTTGAATGCAATTTGACAATGAAATTAGTTAGGATTTCAGAATTACATGAAAAAATAAAACAATTTAGAGGTCTTTTCGGAATTAAATTCTATCAAGAAAATATCATCCAATCGCGTTTTCCTTCAGTGAGAATTTTAATCAAATACTCAATAAACATTTACCCAAAAATGAAATACGTAGATGACGTTATAGTGGAGTAAATGGATTCGAAAAAAACCCAATTTTTTCCGCTTCGCTCGGCTCCTTATTTTATATTACATGTAAACCTAACTCACTCCTTCTCGCTTCGCTCTTCGTCACACCTATTTTTTGATTTTTGGTGAAGTATTTTCGATTTCATACTTTAAATTCGCCCACTCGGTATTTTTAGTCGCACGATTTGTTCAGTTGTATGTGTGCTAGTGCTAAGACCCGGTTGCGAGGTGTCATAGCTTGATTGTTGCTCTGAGATAGGTGAAGGATCCACGTTTTCTTATTAAATATTATTTTTATTATCATGCAAAGTCAGAGTTCTTATAGGCATCCCGCGTGTATACCGTGGGTTTACTATACCATGCTGTTGTTTTATTGTATTATTTTATTTGTAAATTTCTATTTTTATTCATTCCATTTCTGGACATGTCTTTTCTCTCTAATTTTTTTTTTGCATGACATCCATTACAGTCTATTCCATTTATGAGTTAAAGTTACTTAGTCAAGTTTTTTAATTTGATTAAATACTATTATTTTTCAATTTTATCAGCATGCGACTTATGCGTGCTCGCTATTCAAAATCTTTGCATCATATTCATTGTCACCATCGTCGTCATCACCCTCACCATCGTCTGTAGGATCCACCGTATTTATTATAATTTGGTTATCTATTAGGGCATCGATATGCACATCTCGGTCCCAATCAGCGAAATTTAGATTTAATGTTCGTAAAACCACACTATTCCAATTCGCAGCAGTAACGTTATATCATGCTTCTTGGAACAACGACAGCATTTTGTTTGTGTGACTATCGACCTTCTAACTTTTTTCTTAAGTTGCGATTTTAATTTATTATCTTCTGGTATATCTTTACCATGCTTTTCCTTACTTATTTGGGAAACAGTTTTTCAACTGATAACGAAAGAGTGAACTACCATTCTGAAACTCACATTCAAATTAATGTTGTAGGCGTACCACAAACTCCCGCGCTTGACTGCCCAACACTGTTCTTTTAGTGGTCAAGCAAGAAGAAAACACACGCACGCAACGTATACAAGGCTTCTGCACCGTACTGAACAGAGAAACAATATGGCTGATCGTGATTGCCATGGTAATCATGGTGATTGCGAGGTGGACCATATTTTTAGTAGATTTTTATTTCCTACGACCTCGGTACACAAGAGAATAATCGATTAACTAACCGATTTTATGAGATTTTTGAGCTACGTCACTATGTTTAAAAGTAAAAAATAAACCATAGAACGTAAACGCGTATTTGCAGTAAAATATTATTTTATTTTAAAGTTATACTTATTTTGAGCACGATATCTAAAAAAAATACGTTGATTATGTTTGTGAATTAATTGTATAATGTTTTGAATTCATTGTGGTTTTTTCAAACGGTGATTTACTGTCATAAACAAAGACTATTTATTTTTTCAATTTATGTGAAACGTGCAGAGTTACGTTCTCAGAAGTGTCAAATGTAACCTCGTAAATGGAATAGACTGTAATTATTTTATTTGTAATTCTTTGTCAAATTAATTATTTTTTAGTGTGTTTTCAATATTATTTCAATTATTCAATATTATTTTTATGAATAAATTATTATTATTCATTATTTTCTTAGTCAATAGTATAATTGTACTAGTTAAAATTCTTAATTATTAATTATTATGTTTTACTTCTATTTGCTATTGTGTTTTGTTCATATGTGGCAAACTGAAAATCAAAGCTGCAAGTTACTTCAACGTGTAGCATTTGATAAGCTTGCTCCTTTTTGCCATTTTGTTTTGTGTTGTACTGTGTCTTCTTTTTTTATATGTTCTGTGGCAAATAAACTCATTTCACTATCACTTTCACTATCTCTGGTATTACACATTTTATATAAAATTGTATTAGCTTCCTCTCCATCTTCGTCATCCAAAAATCATCATCTCTTGTAATGCGCTCAATATGTACAAGTTCATTATCTCCTACCCAAATGCCAAAGAGACATAATCGCCGTTCTGTCACGTAAAGCTGTCCTTGTACCTGGTAATACCAATTACTGTTTTTATCGAGTTTTGTCGTACTTGTTGCCTCTATACATTGTCTCGATGCGAAGGTGCCTTGCTCAGTACGAAGATTTGATAAGCTGAAGTTAAGAAATTTTATTTAATCACTTAGTTACATACGATTCATACTTACGCTTACAAAAAAATAATAATACGTAGATACAATCGCATTATTTTTTTATATATATATATATATATTATATTTACATAATATGTACATTATATATCTATACATTCTGTCTGACTGCAAGAGTAAGTACTGTTACATTTTACTGTTGTACAGTTATACTCGGACTCAAGAGTTGTTTACATTTTTTGCGTAATTTCAAAAGTTGGTTGTTCTGTACGATCAATAAAACATCTCGTTACAGTTTCATAGAATTGTTTTCTTATCTTCAGCACTCTCAAATTTGATGATTTGTATGGTTCCGTAGTACCTAAAAGGTACAAAAGGAACCTTTATAGTGAGACTCCGTTGTCCGTCCGACCGTATGTCACAGCCTCATAACTGTAGCACCTTTAAAGATAAAGACATGAAATTTGGCACAAAAATAGCATTTATTTGCCCACATATCACGATGTAAAAAAAGATTGAAATTATTCAAAATATTTCCAAAACAAAACTGAAAAATGTTATCCTAAAAATACAATATGGGTATCAAATTATAGATATCAAAAAGCTGATTGTAAAAATACATTGATATAAAAAAAATGTATGTCTTTATCTCCAAAACTGGTAGACCGAGCATTATGAAAAAAATCATTGTAATAGTGTTTACGTAAAGATTACAGGAAAAATAAAGCAGTTGAGAAATTCACGAAAAAAAATAGTAAATTAAATTTATGATCCACAATACGGAACCCTAGGTACGCGAGTCTGACTCGCACTTGGCCGGTTTTTTTCTTCTTATTTCTAGTTTCCATTTTTATTTTTAAACATCCAAGCAAGATACAACTAAATGATTTTTATTTACATGTACACACAACTGATAGTTTGATGTATATGATAAGATAGTACACTGTATGATATAGTATAGTACGAGTATGATAGTACACTCTATCAGAGCTTCGAGACGAGTGAGGGGGAACCAGGGCTCAGAAAACTGACATAGGTCTTGCCGCAACAGCCGCTGGCGGGCAACTGGCGGCCGCTCGCCGAGTAGTCGCGAATCAATTTTTCTTTTTAAATTAAGGGAAAAAAAACGATTTTCATTAAAAAAAAAATAACCACAAAAGTTATTAGTACAATAGTTTTACTTTAATTATCTGCAATTTTTATGCAATTTGGTTAAGTACACGTTACATAAAACGAAAAAAATCTTAAAAATCGACATAGTTTCGGATTTTTTTTCGATCGAGCAAAGTGTAACGTCTCGCAAATTGAACCACAAAAAACACTGCACAAAAGATGTATCTGAAACATATATTTTTTTCAGATTTTAAAAATAACTATTTGATGCTTTAAAATGAGTTTGAAAACAGACAAAATTGGGATAAGCCCCCCTTAAGTAAATTCTCGTAAAATCGAAGTCCATCCACCTAAAAAGGTCAGTCACCTCACATACTTATCCTCAATTTGGGGCGAGAATATGACCAAGTATATAGCCGTTCAAAGACCTTGGGAAACTATTTAGGCCAGCATATGGTACACACTTTGCTAGCCTTGACGCATACGTCAGGATTTCGATTGCTAGTCTCGTAAGTAGGGTGACCAGACCAGATATCTAATTTTAAGGTGATATGTAAAAGTTTTAGCGTCCCTGTCACTCCATATGCGAAAAAACCCTCAGTGCGAGAGGGACGGAATCGTGGAAAAGTAGCAAAAATTCATTTTTTTATTAATATAAAATGTACTAAAGTTGCTATCAAAATTTCGTTTAACCAGCCCCCCTATTCTGTATCTTTAGTTGCCAACTGTACTAGGTGCCTATCATCAAAAACATAGATAAAAACTGAAATTTCAAAATTGCCTTTAGTGGCTATTGAACTATTAACAATCTGTGTCGTCACTTGAAGTGCGAACATATCCTTAGGAAATCGGAATTCGATGGTATATCTATGTTTTTGATGATAGGCACCCAGTACAGAAAGCAACTAGAGATACATAATAGGCCCGCAGGTCCGAGATACCGTTAAAACCCATCTAATAAAATATAATTGTTGTCCATATGTAATTCTAAATTATCTAACCAGGGGAATTGGTGTCGAAAAAGACCTTATTTCAATTAATATTTCTATCGAGCCGAATTTCTCCAATCGCGTTTCTGTTTAATAGATCCCTAGAAAAAGATTAAAAAAAAAATATACTATTTTATCAAAATGATACATTATTTACTGAAGTAGATATGCAAGTTCTAAAAGTGCAGTTTTTTTCCGTAGCGCCTTAAGGGACAACAGCACTAAAAATACGGGATTTAAAGTAAAAATGAGGAACAAGTTTTTTTAAATAATCATAATTACTTTTTACATTCACATTTAATCAAATTGTTTCAACCGGGATAAAATACTCTCGCGTATTGGTTTGTGCCAAATTCATGGTTAAAAACGGGACTCCTGGGGCCCTATTATTGTCTAACTACAACATCTATCGCTTTCAAAGGTAAAGCGATTGGTTAGAAATGGCGTGACATATCATCTCTAGCCAATCACGCGTACCTTTGAAAGCGATACCGGTAGATGTTGAAGTTACGGAATAAAACCCCTGGTCACCCTACTCGTGAGATTAATTGTTCCAAGTTCTCCTGTGACACACACACAACCGATATCCAGCTGCCACTTTCTGCTCTTTTTGAAGCTTTCTCTTCACAATCCTGAAATAACTAAATTATTATTTAGAAACCTTAGGTAAATCCATAAATAACAATATGAAAATAAAGTAAATTTTCTGGCATTGACAGTTATTTAATAGTTTTATTAACAGTTTTACAACGTTATTTAATATTGCTATCCATCTAACTCTGCGCACAATATTAGAGGGTTAAATTATATTGTCAACATACAAATCGTGTTAAATTCTAAAACTTACTTATTCTATAATTTTATTATTATAAGTTATATACTTATATAAACTTCTAATATACATGGTGTTAATTTGATAACCTTTTCCCTTCAAACAGGATGTTCTAACATTATTATCACCAATTTTACCATGGGTCCAACCCCGAAATCACATATATTTGTGCCAAATATACAGCGATAAGGCTCACCCCTATCGTGTTGGGAAACCTTACCTTGGAAAATTTTTGAAATATCTTCACTTGGAATCACCAAGGTAGAGTCACATCCCCTTGGGGATATGTGTCGTGCGTGACGATATGTGTTTTTGTTTATAATTTAACCACTTAATTTTATACAAACACTAGCTTTTGCCCACGACATCACCCGCATTGTTTTAGTTTTTGATTTCGAGATCTTAGGTAACAAACCAACAATCAATTTTAGAGGTGTCGTTACACGCAAACCTCCATACAAACGCTATCCCCACGTTGTAGGGTATCTACGTATTGTTATTAGAATATTTTAGGCTGAGTCCATTAAAATTATCTAGATCTATGTTTAAGTGCAATTAAAAGTCAAAATTTAAGTAATATTTTAACAACAAACCCCTAAAATACGTAAATTTAACGGTTTTTTACCGAAAGTGTAGCCGAATGTGCTTTTAATGTTTTAGATAAAATAAAAAAATTAATACGGGTCAAACATCGAATATATTATCCAAAACGTCCACAGTCTTGCCAAAATGTGGTTTCTCCTGAAACAAGTTTTAAATTTTGTGCGCCGGCGACAAAATAGACACAATTGTATTGTCCTCGCAACTTTCATAGCGTGTGCGCCTTATAGCGAAATGAAACAGCATGACATTTGGCCACGCCCACAACTGAGTTGTACGCTTCATGACTACCATACACTCAGAATAAGGATCTGAGACCATACATAAGTAGGGATACGGATTCATCGATACGTCATCACGACGTGAATCCCCGGGGCTGGCAGAAGTGTATCCAAATGTGGACTGTGAAGTGTAAATCACAGTAAAATATGGACCCCCTATTGTATTATAGCTTCCAAAGACCCTAGATCCAACACAAATATGCCCCTACAGAATTTTAATCCGTGACCCAAAACACAAGTGGTCAAAACGTTTGAGCCACTGGACCAAAAATAATGCCAATTTTTTTTTTGCTTTACTAAATTCCATGCATGCTAGAAAAAGAATATTTCCCACACTCTTGTTTAATCTACGGAAAAAATAACAAGCGTTATCCCGAGCTTTTAGCGGCGCGGAAGAATAGAAAAGCGGAAAATATGGAAAAAGAATGAATACTATCGCTTTTGCTTCAACGAACAGAGAGAAAAGGGGTGTTTTTTTAAACGTTAGAACCATTTCTTTTTTTGAGATTTTTCCGGCTTTACTTGCTTTCCTTGCTTTATTCTTATTTTTATAAGAGTATACTGTTCTAATCAGGCTGACGAATACAGCTAGCTGTGACCTAAAGTGGAAAGTTTCAGAGTTAGATGAACACTGTTGTTTTATCAAAGCTTTAGTCCAATAAACAAGGCTTTTTGAATTAAAGAACATAGAGTGAATTAATGAACAAATAAACACTTAATTGCATAAAAAACAAGATATTCATAAAATAAAAAAAAGACAGAAGGCAAGGACAGACTTATTCCTAAAAGAAAATTCTTCCAATCAACTGTGGGGAAAACAAGATTACATTTTTATTAAATTTTAATTGCTGCGAGTGAATAAATAATATCAAATGCTTACTTAAACAAATACATACGAACAAGGACGAGTGTATAAACGAGTTTTTTTTAAAATTGTATATTTGTAAAATGTATTTATTATGTTTGAAATAGTTATTTATATATGTAGGTATATGTATTGTATACATATATGTATTAGTATTTGGCTTCTACTTTATATACCTTATTTTATATGTACACCGCCTCTTCAGCAATCTTAATGTTTTTTTCCACCTAAAGGTTGTCTGGAAGAGATCGCTTTAAGCGATAAGACCGCCTATTTGTACTTACCCTTTGTACTCGTATTTTTAAGTTCAATTAATTGTATTATTTTTCTTTTGTGTTGTGACAATAAAGCTGTATTGTATTGTATAAAAAAAAAAACCAATAGATTTTTTCCCTTTGGGTATTTTTTGAAGCGGATGCTACTTTGTTTGCGCCTCGTATTTGGGCCAATTCAGAATTTATACGTTACTTTTGTGATGCACACAAGCGTTCTAAATACTTCCACTTTGCTGAGCATGTGTCACGTTATAATTTTTAAACCTTTAACGTAATCCACATTTAAACAAATCAA
This sequence comes from Ypsolopha sequella, assembly GCA_934047225.1. Lineage (NCBI taxonomy): Eukaryota > Metazoa > Arthropoda > Insecta > Lepidoptera > Ypsolophidae > Ypsolopha > Ypsolopha sequella. Next base: position 28,413,078 of record OW203986.1, on the reverse strand, counting down.
ATCGAATTATTATTACAATTAATCTAACACACGCAGCAAAATTCTACGGAAGAGGAGGTTCTTCCACGGAAGAGCGGGTTCTCAGAAGAACCTGGGGGTCTACCGCGTAATTCTCATTTGTATCAACTTCAAGCAAATGCATGCGAAATTCAACGCGTGCAAAAGAGATGGCATGTTAGGCGGGCGTCGTCGCACGCACGTCAAATTTCAATCTCAAGTTGATGTTGATACAAATGAGAATTACGCAGTGAAGCGGCGGGTCCACCGCGTAATTCTCATTTACATCAACATCAACTTGAGATTGAAATTTGACGTGCGTGCGACGACGCCCGCCTAACATGCCATCTCTTTTGCACGCGTTGAATTTCACATGCATTTGCTTGAAGTTGATGCAAATGAAAATTACGCGGTAGAGCCCCCGGTCAAGCTAGACGGGAGTAGGCCCGTAGCTTATTCGTAACTTAAAACCCCTAATAACGGGGGGAATAATATTCATATTCATATTCTTTATTGTACACACAAAAACATCATTTTTACAAAGTACTTAGGTATATCATGTACATAGGCGAGCTTATCTCTAATAAGAGATTTCTTCCAGCAAACCCGGATTGAAAAAAGAGAAGTCCTAATAAAAAGTAGACATACTCGTACATACGTGTACACTAAATATGTGAATATACTAATACCCTATGATTATAAATAACAACAATATACCTACATAAATAATAATTGGGTAACTATTTAAACAATAAACATATATATATATATATATATATATATATAATAATTTACAAAAAATAAGATAAAAAGACATAACAATAGTTAAAATAAATATTTTGGGTTATTTACGAATGGGGTTTCCAACACTTAAACTAATAACATACACAGATACTCGAATAACACGAGATAAATAAATAAAATAAACTTTTAACAAAAAAATAGCAACCGACTTCAATAGTAACAGCAGTCATTCACTAAAAAGTTAATAATAATTCTATAAAGACCGATGGTACCGAAGCAACACTTTTGCCGACTTCTTTCTTCCTGAAACAATATGTTATCTAGAAGTCGGCGTTCTTATATTGGTATTTATGTTGCTGTATCGTAGGAAATACGCCGACTTCTAGATAACATATTGTTTCAATTGAGATTGAAATTGAGAACCGCCTCCTTTTTGAAGTCGGTTAAAAAGACGAGCCAGCGCAGCGTAGCGTATTGGTAGGTAAGGTAGGTCTATTTTAAAACACTCGCACGATGATCGATCAGCTGTCGTGGAGCGCGTATTAGTAATGAATCATCTCAGTCACTTGGAACGGCGGAACTTGACGAAACAACGACCGTATCTGAAGTTTATAAAATATTAGTCTAAAAATACAATAAGGATTTTAGATTTTTAAATTGTTGATTTTAAGAAGTTGATCTTAAAAATATATATTTTTACTATATTTACTGGCACTGGTTTCGAGAAATCTTTAAAAACCACAAAAATATTTATTTGCCTCCAAAACCGGTGGACCAAAAAATATGAAAAAAATCATGGTGACATGTGTTTACATAAAGATTACAGGAAAAATAAAGTGGCTGAGAATTTCACAAAAAAAAATAATTACAAAATTAAATTTATCATCCATATTACGGAACCTTAGGTACAAGAGTCTGACTCGCAGTTGGCCGGTTTTTACTTTAATCTTTATAATCACTACATTTTAATCGAAACTATGACAAAAATTAATTTCTAACACTTGGCGATGTATCCATCGCAAGGAGATATAAATTAACATTATATAATTGCAGTGTAGAAACGCAGAAAAATAAGTAAATCTGGATGTGAGGAGCTCTGAACCGGGATTCGAACCCGGGATCTCTCAAGAGTCCCGAAAGATCCCGGGTTCGAATCCCGATTCAGAGCTCACATCCAGATTTACTTTTCTTACTGCGTTTCTATACTGCAATGATACATTTTAACATTTTAATCTTTATTCTTTATTGACTACAAAGTTTCATTGAAAGAGGAATTATTATACACATCAATCCATAAGGCAGTCGGAGTACACAGAAATTCCCTTAAATTTATCAACAAAACTTATCCATGGCTTTGTTTTGGTAGGTCTCTGATTGTTACACTTGACTACATTAACTTCCAAAAGATAAATTGCGCTCGAGCCCTACTTTCGGAATTTTTCGTGATGGAAATATGCCCAAGCCTTTAGGCAAATTTCGAAAGAGGCAACAAGTCTTTTACATAACTTAACTATTTAAGGATAACTTGTGGCATAGGTAGCCTAAAGATTGGGTCTGACCGCTGGTTACTGAGCCAGCGTGTTATGATGCAAAACTCAGTTTGGATAAAATGTAATAATTCTCCTAATTAAATAAATGTTTTTTTTTTCTTATAAAAATATTAATACTAATAATAACTACTATAATAGTAGTTTATGCTACTAGGGCGAAAAGAAATAAATTACGAGGACGATTTAAAACACGTGCTTAGCGAGTGTTTTAAACGTAACCGAGTAATTTATTGCTCTTACGCCCGTGTATCATACTACGTTTTTCAATGCATAGTGTGATGAAATAAAACAAATATAATCTTCTGAACTTCAAATTATAATTGGCTCAAAAGAACTGTATCCAGAGCCGTTAAACAGTGGAAAAAAAAAGTATAAAATTTATGGTACACAGAAAAAGTTGCAGGTTAGCCAACCATTGTAAATAAATTAAAAATAAAATAAAATAATAAAGCCCTAGGGCAAAATAATCGACTTTCTGTTCGGTTTTGATGCATAAAAAGTGGGTCTTTACGAGCACTTGCATTGAAAAAATATTTACAAACTAACCATTTTGTTTTGAGAAGCGTAGCATTGAACAGTCTATAAATTATATTGTCTTTTGCTACGCTATCATGGCGCTACGGCGTAGAGGAAGTAGACCATTTGCTACGAAGTCGTGCGAGTAGTAAACTTGTAGCTCTCTGGATACCTAAATATCCTTGTTTTATAAAAATTATACAAAACAAAGCATTATATAAATTTTACACGATTATGCTGTTTTAATAACAATGTCAATGTCTAAATATGTGTATAACTTTAGTGATTAGTTTTTATTGTGACCGATACTAGACCCAGGATAAGGCCATAAATATATTCTATTTAGTTTGTTGATTTTTTCTCCTTCAAATTTTGCAAGTCTTTGTGCTAGTGACTAATTTCATATATGTATAAAGGTAGAAATGAAACTCCAGAGCTCGATTTCCACCTAAACATTTTCGTTGTTTTGGTGAACCACGAATAAACTTATATTTACTTGGGAATATTTTATATATAGAAGATAGTATGAAAGCTTATTTCTTTCTTGATTACATTTTTAATTTCGCCCTTTGATCAGAAGTATTTTGTGATTTTTTATTATACCTACATAAGCAGGTTATTTGGGTTTAGAATTTTTAACCTAGAATCAAAAAGATAAACATTTTGTACAGATACAAATATTCATACATTAAAAGATTACCTTTTTGTGCAGATACAAATATTGATACATTAAGGGCTCCACAATGCTAAACATCAGTTTTGTGTTGGATTCAGTTCCGTCAATATAGACGATAAAAATTTGAAAAAAACATTGCGTGTTTTGTGATTAAGGGGAATTATTAATTACACTTTATAAATAAACATACTTTCAAATTACTTTTAAAAAAGCATGAATTTCAGGAAAAAAGCGATTTAGTTTCCGTGTTTCAAAACCGATTGAAACGAAACCAACACACACAGATACTAACGAGAAAAAACAATCTTTATAACATAAAAAAATTATGGTTAATGTCATAATGCAGCTACGATTTCAAAATAACTGAAGTTTTGCGTGCGCGGTATTTGATTAGAGCAGGATAGAGAGTTAAAAAACAAACGCGTTAGAGCAGGACTGAATTTTAGCATAGTGCAGCCCCTTAAAAGAATATCCTGATTGAGTGCCTGATCTATCAATACCCAGGGCAAACTGTTTAGGAACAGAAATTTGGAGTATTGGTTCCTTGTTTTACGTAGACATCTGCTAAAATGGGATTTTATTACAATTTCCACTTGATTGAGTGAAACGAAACCCACGTGACCACGGGGCATCCGCTAGTGATATTGCGAGTTTAAAAATCATCTATTTACAACGAAGGATCAAAACGATTTTGTAACAATGTTATATTGTTATGGAACTTCTTTGTTGCGATTAATCCTCGTTTAACAGCCTCCCGTAAACACTGCTACACTCTTGAGTTGTAACAAAATAGAACAAACGTGCTCGAGGAATTTATGGTATCAATGTCCTCACAAGTACTACAGTGATTTCATTCAATAAAAATTGTTTCATTCATCAGCCTAATTCGTCCACTGCTGGACATAAGCCTTTCCAGGACTTTGCCACACCCGGCGGTCATCCTGGAAGAATTGCCCATACTCACACACGCTGAGCAGGCGGGTTGGTCAGCGCGGTGCCGGAACCCTCGCACCAGTGACGCCACTGCCCGTCACCAGTCTGTTCCATATAAGACCCGGCTATTAGGGATGAATATACCGCCATCTATCGGTCCCAGGTATGGTGGGCCTCCTGTTTTTTTGCCTGTGAGCTGTCCTCTTACTCTCCCCCGAATAACTTCGAGGGGGTCTCCAAGTAAGATGGTGGTACCTCCAAAGTCGAGTCCGGCATCAGCTCTACCACCTAAATTGTTTATAAAAGTTAAATTTGTACGTGCGTAAATTTATAGCAGTTGTTTTGGTTAAACTTTTAATTTTGCAAGTATTTGCATGTACCGTGTGAAAACCAGATATTGGCTTAAAAGAGATAAAGATAGAGGGCCCCTAATCGTAAAAATAAACATTCTCATGATTTAATATAATCTAAGCCAAGAATAGGGAATATTTACGGGTCGGGTAGTTACTTTCCCTGAGCGTTACCAGACGGGCGAGCAAATATTTGGCCTAGCGAAACAGCCGGCCATGTAAAATTACTTATTGGGTATCGGCCACTGTTTGTCAAGGGTTTGCCCTGATCTTCAGTTTGGATATCAGAATAATATCAACCCTGTCTTTAGAACAACATGCCGTGTATTTTTCTATCGTAAGATTATTGAACACATGTTTTCAAGACATCATAACAAATACATTGTTTTCGTAACAAAGTTTGCTACTTTTAAATTGTTTTGTAATGGTAGTTCGGTATAAAGTTAGAGAGATTCATCTTAAAATGGTCCGAAACGGTTTAGCTTTAATAGAAAAACTTTCACACTTATGTACTTGCTACGCGCCACGCTTATAGCTTACAAAGTGTAAGTTTTTTTTCTGTAGCACCATTTACGTTTAAGCATATTGCTAATTACATATCTATACCTACATAAATAAGCAATTATTAACTTGACCCAAATGTACGTTCATGCATCAGTTAGGTAGGGCTACAATCTGTATGAATTAGATAACAATAAGGGTTCATCTGAATGGTATGCCAGCTTGGTAGACTGGCTTCCCTTGAGACGATTGACCCCTGTCCAGTTAAGGCGTATGACCAAACTAAATGAACAACTCGGTACAAATATCAACGGAAACGACATTGAAATAATGTTCATTTCAGCGTGCGTTGAAAATCTTGAAAAAAAAACTGCAAATTTTCCTCCAAAACATATAATAAACCGAGAGTTTTCAACAACATTCAAAACACTTTAAAAAAAAATTACATCAAGAAACTTTGCATTAAATAACAAAAATAGCCATTATTTTCTCTGTAAAAATTGTTTTTTTTTGTTCGTAGAAATTGTTGTAGTAAAACACTTGCTTTTTGAGAGCGCACGACACTTTGGTTGTCCTAACATTCACAGCTCAGTGCGCGCTATTTTCAACATTAATGAAACGACATAGAGTACAGTTCTACTTGATGCAAAATGACGTCTCCTCAATGTCAGGTACTAATGTACTATGCACTCTTCAGTAGTAGATGTATTTTCGAAAACCACAGAATCCTCTCGCCCACACTCGCATTGAAAGCTAACGTCCAAGTGCCCTGCAAAACTAGTATAATTATCGGGTTATTCCCAACGGCTCACGTGGTAAACGTATAGTACTTAGTTGAAAAAATAATTCATAATTATAACCTCAACACTTTACCGTGGTCAGTTAAGGCGAAATGCGAAAAAAATACGGGTGTTTCTTTTCTGTGTATTTCATGAAATACACGGAAAATTTTAATAAATTTCAGGTTTATGCATATTGACTATATAATCTAGGGTTTTGAAATTGGAAAACATGTTTGGATAAATTTTCCTCGATAGAAATAATTGTTGAAATGAGGTCTTCAAACACACTTTTTCTCCTCGTTTGACGAATAGAAACCATATACAGAACTCTTATTAGTTGTGTTTCAACAATATCTAGAGATTCGATTTTTGAAATTTTGCTAGCTATTTTAGTTTTTTTAATAAAAATATAAAACCAACTTTTTTCCCTTTTTTCGCTTGGAGTGACAGTGACAAAAATAAAATTCGCATAGCCTCTTAAGATAATTTTCCAACTAAATAAAGTAGTTCACGTGGTTTGTTGGGGAAAAAGTTCATGAATTTTGTAGTTTCATCCGATCACGTGCACCGATGGGAAGCTTGAGCATGGTTCGTGTACTTTCTGGTCAGCGCCCTCTGTTGCACATTATAAAAATTAAAATAGAACATTAACAACACCAGTTACATCAAACTCCCGAGGATTCGGACTCCCCTGGAAAAAATATAATTAATTTATTGATTTATTACTTTTGTTTATATTACCCGTCCAAGACAAACAGGCCAATAAATGAGCCAACCAATAATCTCCTCAAAAGCTAACAAAGTCTTTGCCATTGACTTTATGTGTTGGATGGGTATTAACATTTTTTCCTAGTCTATCCCATAAATTGAGGGTTGATTCTCTAACACTTAGGTAATTTCCACCTGTTTCCATCCATCCAGGTGTGCCAGAAGCATCAATCATAAAATTACATTAGAGAGTAGAAATTTTGTTCGTAACAGCCATTATTAGTTCTCAAGTCATTAAACTTCGCAGCTGTGTTCACACTATGGTTGTGCTATTATTAAACTTAAGCGAAATTAAACCGTAATCTTTACTATGATATTACTTATAATCATATCTGTTTGAATCACTAAAATAAGAGTGCGTGTCCATTATAACGAAATAAATATTAGATTTTTGCGAGAAAACCTCGACGTTTTACATTTAACGAAAAATTTGAAAAAGAACACTCGTCGTGATATAGTAGTGATACCGGCCTACTCCGAAGTGACAAAATTCGGTCGAATATCGGTCGGAAGTATATCCATCTCTATCACACTCTTTATGCGTGCGTCAGAGATGGACGTATGCCCGACCGATAAACGACCGACCGAATCTTTTTAGGAGTGCCGGGCCTGAGCCCATGGAAAATAGTATTTGGATGCACAAAATAACCACTTATAGCAGGTTTACTCCGCTTAACTAGCGAAAACAGGCGCACGCATACATAGACGCGTACGTACGACGATCTCGGATGAAGTCGGTCGAATGCCAATACATAATTCTGCCGAGACCATCTTACGTACGCGCGTACCATCATATGTGTGCGTCTGTTTTCGCTCCGTCGTCGAGTCGGCCTTCTGGTAGTATCTATTTTGTGGTGGATGCCTGAGACCAAACAGAAGCGAGAAGAACAAAAAAGGCGTGACTTAAGAAATTAAGACAGAACGTTATTTATCGCTTGTGATTGGTTCTCTAACGGTGGTATAATAAATTTGGCCAATCATAGTGCAGACTCGGTCAAACAATGTCGGTACCTATAAAGTCCTTTTGATGTTGTAATTACCTTTCTGCAGTATGTGAGTAGATAAAATAATATTATATGTTTTTATAGCGACATCCATCGCCTATGAGTCTTATGACATTCTAAATTAAGAGTGCATTAAAAACTAAAAAAGATCAAATAGATATATTTTTTCAAATGTTTGTTTACTTTTTTAGTTGACCTTTTCTGGTTTGTAACGTACTTTATTATTTAGAATATAAAATAAAGTTATAAATACAGCAGCATGACAGCCTTATGGGTCGAAAATCTCGAGACCACAATATAATTCGGAGATCCCGAGTTCAAATTCTGTAGCGGAGTTGTACGTTATGCTGGAACCCTTCACTTGTGGTATTCTAAAAAACTTAATTCCAATATAATGCCATAAGTGAATATGTGGGCACGGCAGTGCCACAAAATAGATTCTACCAGAAGGCCGACTCGACGACGGAGCGAAAACAGACGCACACATGCATAGACGCGTACGTATGATGATCTCGGCAGAATTTCGTATTGCCATTCGACCGACTTCATCCGAGATCGTCGTACGTACGCGTCTATGTGTACGAACTGTTTTCGCTATAGTTATGTGGAGTAAACCTTCTGTAAGTGGTTATTCTGTGGCAGTGCCGCTCACTATGACGGGCCAAATTGTAAATTCTAAACAATATGCCGAAAATATTTTGTGACTTCAATTAAATAAATTAACTTGAGCTGCTTAGGAATTTTAAAGATAACATAAAAAAAAACATGTGAGTTACGATCCAGACTGCGATTTTATTTTAGCAAATATGTGAATTAAGAGGGTAGCTAATATATTTTATTAATAATAAATATTTTAAATATTCGATAAGACTTAAATTTACTAAAATTAAAAGTAACTTAAATTTAAAACTAAATTATCCTTTATAAAACGTTAAAAACATAAACAAACTAAACACCTAAAAGTAAATAGACATAAACTCTTTCTGGAGACTTCATTCGGAGGCCAGGGCCTGGCAGAAGATGTACTTCTGAGCAATATGACCGCTACATTGTTTGAAGTTCTCTAAATAAAAGGCGCTAGACCCGTACGTGTCTAAGCGAGATAAAAACTGCTCAAATACGGTTAATTAATATACGGTTAAATAATATAATTGTAAAGTGAATACTTTTAGGCAAAATGCATTTTATCAAAGGGGCCTCCTATACCTTTAAAATTATATACATATTACATATGTTTATTAATGTATAATTGTGTTATTTTCTTGAATGTGCAACAATGCTTGAGTCGATATTTTGTCCACCAGTGTAGTTATTATTTTGTTTTAAATTAATGTATATGTTACAATACGACATACAATTTAGGAGTTGTATGTAGTATAGTATGTAAGTCTGTTTGAGAGCAATCGTGACAAGAACTCTGTTAAAAGTACTGTTAAAATCAATATGTCTGGAACACCGAAAGGTACAATAAAATATTTCTAATAATATTAGAAAATGACGATATTGGAGAACAGATGGCGACGTACAACACCGTATTACTTGGCAAAATTTTTACTTTTAACATACAGATCTTTCTGATACAGTATCTGATAATACAGGTCTAGTTTACTGTATTTTTAGACTTATTATTTATATTTTCTCAAGTATCGATTTCGGCATTTAGTTGTTTTTAGAGTTACGTACCTCATAATGAAAAAAACGGAATCCTTCTAGGTTCACTTTGTTGTCCATCTATCCTTTTGCTGGAGCCCCGTGTGAGATATTAATGAAACTGATACTTCCTACAGAAGTCTACGGTCCTATGGTGCTGCAAAAAATTTTGGCTTCTAACTTTATGCAAAAATGTTGATTACCATGAAAACCTATAGGGCACTTCCAGTTGACTTAAAAACTTGAAATTTCGGTCAAAAGTAGGTCTTATAGCACACGTAAAAATAAATATCTAAAAGTTACTTATATTTAATTTTTTTCAATGCATGTGCTCGTAAAGGCCCACTTTTTATGCATCAAAACCGAACAGAAAGTCGATTATTTTGCCCTGGGGCTTTTTTTTTTTTTTTTATTTGTTTGCAATGGTTGGCTAACTTGCAGCCTTTCCTGTCTACCATAGATGTTGTACTTTTTTTCCACTGTTTAACGGCTCTTGATACAATCCTTTTGAGCCAATCATAATTGAAAGTTCACAAGATTATATTTGTTTTCATTTCCTCACACTATGCATTGAAAAACGTAGTATGATACACGGGCGTAAAAGCAATCAATTACTCGGTTACGTTTAAAACACTCGCTACGCTCGTGTTTTAAATCGTCCTCGTAATTTATTCCTTTTCGCCCTAGTAGCATAAACTACTATTAAGAAGTTATAAGGGACCAACTTAATAAGACCCTTAGATACATAGAGTTGAGTAGATCGTAAGTGTTACGTTTATCGTTTATTTATAACTTTAAATATTTGTCTTTTAAACTTTATATACGGAACCCTCAGTGCCCGAGTCCTACTTGCAGTTGAAAGTTTTTTTTTTTACTGCGTTGAATGAAATTTGATAGCGATGAAAAATAATTGATTTTTTTTTAGGGTTCCGTAGTACCTAAAAAGTACAAAAGGAAACTTTTTGGTGAGACTCCGTTGTCCGTCCGTCCGTATGTCACAGGCTCATTACCTTAGCACCGTTAAAGATAAAGACTTGAAATTTTGCACAAAAAATAGAATTAATTTGCCCACATATCACGGTTAAAAAAAACATACGAATAATTTGAAATTGTTCAAAATATTTCCAAAACAAAAGTGAGAAAAATAAAAAATATTAGCCTTAAAATATAATATGGGTATTGAATTATAGATATTAAAAAGTTGATTGTAAAAATATATACTTTTACTATATTTACTGGCACTGGTTTCGAGAAATCTTTAAAAAACCACAAAAATACATATGTATGTCTCCCCCCTTATCTCCAAAACTGGTGGACCAAAAAAATATGAAGAAAATCATGGCAATATGTATTTACGTAAAGATTACAGGAAAAATACAGCGGTTGAGAAATTCACGAAACAAAATTACAAAACTAAATTTATCATCCACAATACGGAACCCTAGGTACGCGAGTCTGTGTCAGACTGTCTGACTCGCACTTGGCCGGTTTTTCAACTAGAAGCTAAGTTATTTATTTTTCAATGCAAGTGCTCGTAAAGGCCCACTTTTTATGCATCAAAACCGAACAGAAAGTCGATTATTTTGCTTTATTAGTATTTTTTTTTTTATTTATTTACAATGGTTGGCTAACATGCAGCCTTTCTTGTGTACCATAAATGGTATACTTTTTTTCCCACTGTTTAATGGCTCTGGATACAGTCCTTTTGAGCCAATTATAAATTAAAGTTCACAAAATTATATTTGTTTTATTTCCTCACACTATGCATTGAAAAACGTAGTATGATACACGGGCGTTTACGTCGCTACGCTCGTGTTTTAAATCGTCCTCGTAGTTTATTCCTTTGCGCCCTTGTAGCATAAACTACTATTATGTTGGTATGATTGGTAATTGATTGCCCGCGTGATATTTCGGTTGTCGTAACAGCCACGGCTGAGAGATATGAAAACGTCATAGAGTTCTATGAGTTGCTAAAATATGTAAAGGATCAGACGGAAATAAATATAATACAAGTTTGCAGCTTAAATTATTTTTGGAAAACGTACTCACCAGATTTACTTGGGCCTTGTTTTCGCTGAGTAAATTTAACGAAAACATATGTAGATTAAAATAAGGTCTAGGGTAGCATGTAAATTATGAATATGCTTTTAACTCGGATTATAATATTTGAATAAGCAGGTGGCATTTATTTTCCCAACCAGAATATATACTGAATTAACATTATAATATGCTGTAGTAACATTAGAATATGCTGAAGAAACATTATAATATACTGAAGTAACATTATAAAATACCGAAGTAACATTATAATATGCTGAATTAACGTTATAAAATACTGAAGTAACATTATATTATGCTGAATTAACATTATAAAATACTGAAGTTACATTATAATATGCTGAAGTAACATTATAATATACTGAAATAACATTATAATATGCTGAAGTAATATTATAATATACTGAAGTAACATTATAATATGCTGAAGTAACATTATAATATGCTGAAGTAACATTATAATATGCTGAAGTAACATTATAATATGCTGAAGTAACATTATAATGTACTGAAGTAACATTATAATATGCTGAAGTAACATTATAATATACTGAAGTAACATTATAATATGCTGAAGTAACATTATAATATGCTGAAGTAACATTATAATGTACTGAAGTAACATTATAATATGCTGAAGTAACATTATAATATGCTGAAGTAACATTATAATGTACTGAAGTAACACTATAATATGCTGAAGTAACATTATAATATGCTGAAGTAACATTATAATATGCTGAAGTAATATTTTGTTACCTAAAATGTCAGTGGCAATGGTATCGATTCGGTGTACCACGTTTTAACTTATTTGACAGGATTAAACTTAATTTAAGCGTTCTGTCCTTGTATTTTCGATAAAGAAAGAAAAAGACAGGATGATTAAAATAAGGTTAGTCCTGGTTATGCCGAATCGATACCAACATCACTTTAAATGCTAACGAAGCAATTTGCTTTAAAACTTTAAACTGTGTTTTAAGTTGATCATGTGTTGTGGCCTTTACAACATAAAACATGTATTCGTCCTAAAAAAAAAAAAACACCCGTTAGGTCTTGGATCATAGTAATGCCGATCAGTGTTTGAAACACAGTTTTTAATACGCGCGACGCCACGAGGAGCGTGACGTACCCTGCATTCCTAAATATAATTATATCGCTAAAATCGATTACGAATGAATGAGGTGAATGGCTAATAATCCATGAATGAAGCAAATGCGTTCATTAATTCGTATGACTTTCGTGGCTCATGCGACGGAGGTGAGGCGATGTGAGCGTTGAACGGAATGGAATGTCAAAAATTGTTTTCGCTCCATTATTTCAGCAGTTCAGATCAGACAAACCATGGTATATGTTTTATTCGGCCATGAGAGAAACAAATGAAAAGTCTTGAATGTGAAGTCGTGTGGAACTCTTCGTCGAAGTGGAAGAATTTATATTTGTAAATGTGTTTGTGGACTCGATAAAAAAAAATATGAATCAGAGTCAATGTGATCGAGCTTCAAATGGTAAGTTGCATTGTGTAATAAGTGGTTAATGATGCGCTGATCAGCTTCTTCGTCGCTAGTGTTCGATTCGGATGTAGAACTGTGCATCAGTTCACCAAATTGGCTATCGTTGCTATCCGAGTCTACGTTGAAGAACAGTGCTACAAATTCTTCTTGTTCCATCACGAATCACGGCACTTTGATGAAATAAAATAAAATAAGGATAAACTGTACATTACGGGACGCTGATCTGGGCTTTCATAATTTTTTTACAGAAAGTAGATGATATAAGAAGTCTTTCCCCGAACTATTTTTTGTAGCAAATGCGTAGTTTTTGAGAAATAAATTATTAAAGTTGACAATAAAATTTTCGTTTTGACTCACGACCATCACTTTTGACATGTCAATTGCGTTTCGTTATGCAAAGGTTGAGTCTATACCGTAATTATGTTTTAATTCACATTCAATAGGTTTTGGTTTGTATTGCAAACTTAAAATTTTGTATATTAACGTGAAAATTATTATAAAGATTATTAATTTCACGACATTTAAAAAGAAAAATTGTGTTTCTGCTATGCTAAAACGAAACGCAAAACGACGCCATTTTGTTTTAGCGACGTGTCGCGTTGAATTAGTTGTCGTTTGTTGCTTTTGCGGTCGAGATCGTTTTACGTACTCCTGTCTAACTAACAAACGTGTGACTACCATGGCGTCTCCGAAGCCCCAGTCTTTGAGTTCTGCTGCTTTGCCTGAAGAGTTGAGTGAAGTGCAAGTGTTGGACTCTGTTGAGCCGCTTGTCACGGCCTCCTTTTCAGTGCCTTCGTCTAGTGCGCAAGTGATAGACCCTAGTGAGCCGCTTGTGCCTTTTTCGGATGCTGTGCAAGTGTTGGACTCTGTTGAGCCACTTGCCACGGTACTGGTAGGTTAAACTGTTCAAAAACCGACTTAGTGCACCCCGACACTATACAGTCTTGTGGCTACTACCCCTAGAGTGTATATGAAAAGCCAGAGGCGCGCAGGGAGGGCAGCCCCCGCCCGCAGTAATAAAGCATAGGCAACCGTGCGAGCCGTAGCGGCTGAGGCTGGTCACCGAAGGTGACCAACAAGCCGAAGCTGCGGAGGTGAGCATGGGTGCTTATGCTTTGTTACGCAAGGGCGAAAGGGCTGCACTTCCCGCAGCGCCGGAGCCGATGCAGAAAGGAATTTGTGTCAACATAGATGACTTCTGTACTGATAGGTTCAAACAGTCCAAAATTAGGTAGATTTTATTTTATTTTTAGAAGGGGGGGGGGAGGAATCAAATTGATGGACAAACCTGCAATTCTCATTAATATCCCCCCCCGCTCAACCCTCCATCGAGGTGCTATCACATACATAACCTCAAACTTCAACCATGAATATCTCGAAAACCATGGGTTTGCTACAAAAAGGGAGGGTACCAGGGGGCAGCCCTCCCCCTCCCCCCCCCCTCTCCCCACCCCTCCCCCTCCTACGCTCCGTCCCGTAATGTACATTTTTACCGCTATCTTCCACATCGTTTGCTAGCTCACAAATGAGGGGTTTTCAAAGTCAAATTAAAAAAGAAAAAGTAGTACCGAACGACTCGATAGATGGTGCAGCTTGTACTAAAAGTGTCAATAAATGTGTTTCTGGCAACACTAGATTCATGTATTATTGCTAAGATGTTGAATGTAACACAAAGTAGAAAACAAAACCATATATACACAACAAAATAAGAATATTTTTGTAAAGGGTGTTGTTGAATTTGACACTTGACTTGAAATTTTTTAGCCCACAAAGAATTGCTGCCCACAGACTAAAAAATAATCTTTGATTTTTGACACTTGAAAGCAGGGTAACGCCATCTATGTTCACCTCTGAAAGCTTGATCAGGGTCAGTCTGGAAAACCGCTCATTACGGACCAGTCATCGCTCACACTTTAAAACATTAGCTTAGCTTTTATCGATGTAATTCTATTTCGGACCGCACGGGTATAGCTTAAGCAACGAATAATTTGTGGATGGAAAAGTCGAAAGCAGGATCTTTAACTTAGGAACTTTGTTTGGACTAGTTAGGAGATAAACATGCTAAAAGTCCTTGTCCCTCCGAGTCGAGCCCGAGGAGGGGGGGCACAAAGAAGATCCCGTTTTTTGGTTTTTTGCTTACATCTCGAAAACCGTGCATTGTACGAAATTTTGTTTTACTACATAATGAAAGCTGATAAAATTTTCTACAACTTTAGCTTTCACACTTTTTATCTATCTCCAATCTTTGCCTAGCTATGAGCTTCGAAAAATGGTCGAATTTCAAAGCCTTTTTCACGTCAACCACGTTGGAATTTAAAATCGTTGTTGTTTTCGTAATCAGCGACCCGATAAACCATTCAAACGATACCCATGTTGATTTTCAAAATTTTTACCCCATTTCCCCCTTTTAGGGGTTGAATTCTGAAAAAACTTGAAACACATTTATAGATAAGAGTACTCCTGTGAAGTCTCGAATAAAATAGTCTAACTAATCTTGTTTCCCCATACAAACTTTGGACACCCGTTTCACCCCCTTAGGGGGTGTGTTTTGAAAAATCCTTTCTTAGTGGACGCCTTCACTATATAAGGTATCTATATGCAAAATTTCAAGTCTATAGAACCAGCTGTTGTTGAGATGTAAGCAAAAAACCAAAAAACGGGATCTTCTTTGTGCCCCCCCCCCACTCGGGCTCGACTCGGAGGGATAAGGACTTTTAGTATGTTTATTTCCTAACTAGTCCAAAAAAAGTGCTTAAGTCAAAGACCCTGCTTTAGACTTTTCCATCCACATACCCTTAGAGAGCACTCATTTCTCAGCCTAGTAATGTTTAATCGCAAAAGCATCGTATTACGCTCCTCGCACTTGTGATTCAACTAAGTTCCGGCCAAGTGCGAGTCGTACTCGCACACGAAGGGTTCCGTACCATTATCTATAAAAGAACAATGAACCTTAGTGCTGACCACTTACCGAGTCCCTAGTATGAATTTAGTTAAATAAATAAAAGTCCCCTTATATTTACTACCTGTATTAAACAACTAACAACTTCGTTTAAGTAATTTTCAATGGAATTTGTAAGCAATTTTCATTTTAGGTTGGTCGACTATTACTCGTTAACTTGTAAAGCCTACTTAGCTGTGATAGTTTTCCTTTTAATTAAGTTATGTATACTACTGCCGAGTTGTTTTTTACGTCTCCAAATACAACACCCCCAATATTTTAAATTACCTATCCAACGACATCCCACACTAAGGGATAGACGAGAAAAAAAAATCATCCCCACTTTACGTGTAGGGGAGGTATTCTAAAAAAAAAAAAACTTTTTCAAAATTTTACTGCACTACTTTATCGGCGTGATAAATATGTATTCCCATGCCAGGTTAGAGCTTTCTAGTACTAATAGTCTCTAAGCCGCGGACAGACCGACAGACAGACAGACAGACGGACATGGCGAAACTATAACTGCTGCTATTCTAGACTAAAATAGTAACGAGAAACAATACATTTCCCAAAGAGGCACTACATCGAGTCTCAAATAAAATACAGTAAGGCAAACGAGACTTAGAAGTGGAGTGACGTCATTGCACGTGTCACATTACCTAAGGTCAACGATGCTCCATTTCTGTAGGAGATGAGTTCTTGAGACATTGCAGGGGTTAAGAAAAGGGTCTGTGTTATAGATAGCTATTTATTATCATCGACATTTTATGAAAAGCTTTTGTCCGCTACTTCGTCCGCGCCAACCTCCTAATGACTTCCATTTTAAATTATTATTACACACGTGTGATTGTTGTTCACTATATGCCAACCGTTTCACCGAAACAATTTCGGCATTATCAAGGCGAGTGTCGTTCTTAGGATGACGACGCGGCGTTCACCGTCGTTGTCACACGTGAGTGATCAAGCCGTATGTAATAATTATTTAGTATGTCAGCTCACGCGAGTTGTAATGACATCCATTTTATTTACACTTTTCTATCCTGAACGGCTATTCTGGCATTAAACAAAATAAAAACTATGGAGTATAAATAATACTCACAAAAAATCAATACTTATTAGAATTCATAGTACATAAAATAAGTACATATCCGTAGAAAATCCCTTTTAAACTCACCCGGAATCTGCCTTAGTAATTTTTCCGAACATGCCCGAATAACCTTCTTGCTCAGATATGGTGGAAAAATTCGTTGGTTCCAGATACGAACCTCGGTAGCGCAGTCGGTAGCGCGCCTGTCATATATTATGAACAGGAGGTCGCAGGTTCAAATCCTGGCCCAAGAAATTTTTCAAAAATATTTGTGCTTTTAAATTTGTTCCTGATTGATTTCTAGCTGATAATGCACTCTGATAATAATAATTAGAATGATTGTACTTTTGTTTTATAATATTTTTTTAGTGTGTTTCAATACACAATACACCGAAATATACATTAAGTAGGGTTTAAAATAATATCATAGAGACCACAAAGATTCAGTGAATGAGACGAAGATTGTTGTTAACTAATTTCGTAGGTCTGTTTTTCTCGGATTTCTGTGCGTGTATTTCTACTTAAGGCGCTACGGAAAACAAATTGAAACTTTAAGAACTTGCATATCTACTTCGGTAAATAATATAATTATTTTGATAAAATAGTATATTATTTTTGGAATCTTTTTCTAGGGATCTGTTAAAACAGAAACGCGATTGGAGAAATTCGGCTATTTTTTATATTTCGGAATATAAATTTTATTATTCTATTTCGGAAATATTTGTTGAAGTTAGGTCTTTTTCGACACCAATTCTCCTGGTTTGACAATTTAGAATGACATATGGAATGCAATTATATTTTATTAGATGGGTTTTAACAGTATCTTGGACCTGGTTAAACGAAATTTTGATAGCAAATTAAGTACAGTTTATATTAATAAAAAACCGACTTTTTGCTACTTTTCCACGAATCCGTCCCTCTCGAGGGTTTTTTCGCATATGGAGTAACAGGGACGCTAAAACTTTTATCGTCTTAATCGTTGGTTCTCTCCGACTCTGTATGTTGTGATATATGTCTCTGTACACAGGTACAATCTTAGAAAGTTCAACTGCTCTATTTTTTGCTTTTATTACGATTATTGTATAGAAGCAAAAAGAGGCTAACGGGAATTTCTTCGATAGTACAAGCTGGGTGGAAAAGTGAGTTTTCTTGTTCATGTTTTGTTCAATCTTAATCTTTAGCCTCTCCTCACCTAATGAAAATAGAGTGGATTTTCTTGACGTATGAAGAAATAATGAAAAAAAAAACACCTTTTCGGAGGAAATGGGGCAGACCCGCTTTTTACCTATATTGGTATAAATAATTAGAGCGAAAAGGGCAGACCCACTTTTTACCTATATTGGTATAAATAATTAGAGCGAAAAGTGCAGACCCACTTTTTACCTATATTGGTATAAATAATTAGAGCGAAAAGTGCAGACCCACTTTTTACCTATATTGGTATAAATAATTAGAGCGAAAAGTGCAGACCCACTTTTTACCTATATTGGTATAAATAATTAGAGCGAAAAGTGGGTCTGCGGTACTTTCTGAGCAAGATAAAATGAGCAATACATATTTAATACATTTATTTCATAATATTCATTACAAAGAATTTCAATAAATACGTTTATATAAACAAAACGTTTATTTAATTATGACGATGTATAGAATTGGGCATATCATGATCTGCCTGGGCATATTATATTTCTGTTGATACTATGGGGGTCGCCTCCTATGTGTTATATAATAGAATATAGTATATGTAATATTTTCGATTTCATACTTTACGATCTGCCCAATTCTATGACCTCTCGACGACATATATAATAGTAGTTTATGCTACAAGGGCGCACAGGAATAAATTACGAGGACGATTTTAAACCGAGCGTAGCGAGTGTTTTAAACGTAACCGAGTAATTTATTGCTTTTACGCCCGTGTATCATACTACGTTTTTCAATGCATAGTGTGAGGAAATAAAAAAAAATATAATCTTGTGAACTTTAAATTATAATTGGCTCAAAAGGACTGTATTCAGAGCCGTTAAACAGTGGAAAAAAAAAGTATAACAACTATGGTACACAGGAAAGGCTGCAGGTTAGCCTACCATTGCAAACAAATAAAAAAAAATGCCCTAGAGCAAAATAATCGACTTTCTGTTCGGTTTTGATGCATAAAAAGTGGGTCTTTACGAGCACATGCATTGAAATATAATTTATGAGGTTAAAAGGTGACCAATTTAGATTTCCTCCAAAAAATGCAAAAATGTCATCATATTTTTCCTTTGTATTTCATGATTCCGTGTATGATATAAAATGTCATCATATTTTTCCTTTGTATTTCATGATTCCGTGTATGATATAAAATGTCATCATATTTTTCCTTTGTATTTCATGATTCCGTGTATGATATAAAATGTCATCATATTTTTCCTTTGTATTTCATGATTCCGTGTATGATATAAAATGTCATCATATTTTTCCTTTGTATTTCATGATTCCGTGTATGATATAAAATGTCATCATATTTTTCCTTTGTATTTCATGATTCCGTGTATGATATAAAATGTCATCATATTTTTCCTTTGTATTTCATGATTCCGTGTATGATATAAAATGTCATCATATTTTTCCTTTGTATTTCATGATTCCGTGTATGATATAAAATGTCATCATATTTTTCCTTTGTATTTCATGATTCCGTGTATGATATAAACGTTAAGTGTGACACATGATGACAGAGCGAAGCGTGTTAGCACGAGGGTATGAAAATATAAAAATAAATAACACCCTGAAAATATGTATGATCCTTTAATTTAGATACGGTATGTCATGTGACATTTCGACGGTTAAGGCGCTACGGAAAAAAAATCGACACTTTAAGGACTTGCATATCTACTTCAGTAAATAATGTATTATTTTGATAAAATAGTATATTATTTTTGGATTCTTTTTCTAGGGATCTGTTAAAACAGAAACGAGATTGGAGAAATTCGGCTAGATAGAAATATTTATTGAAATGAGGTCCTTTTCGACACGAATTCTCCTGGTTTGACAATTTAGAATGACATATAGACTGCAACTATATTTTATTAGGTGGGTTTTATTTGAACAGTATCTAGGACATTTTATATTAATAAAAAACCGACTTTTTGCTACTTTTCCACGAATCCGTCCCTCTCGCACTGAGGATTTTTTCGCATATGGAGTAACAGGGACGCTAAAACTTTTACATATCGCCTTAAGTACCAAATACTGCTATCTTCCATTTTTATAGATATTGAGGTTTTAGTGGGAACCGATTTAGCAGGAATTGTTTCATAAGTTGGCATATAAAATGATTATTACCATTAAAATTGTTATATATTTTTGAATAATATTACTATTATAGCTCATTTGATTTTATCCAAATAAAAACACTAAACGTTTTTTCCCCTCCTGTAAAATTTACTTTTTGTAGACAGCAATATTATTTGTACAGTCAAGAGCACGTCAAGCTATACAGCATATCGCAATACTACATTAACTCCTATAGTGAAAGATTTAACGGGACACCTGACGCCAGAACATCAACAACACCAGTTTTTCAAGGGTTCATTGGAAGAAACTAGGTCTCTCCTCATATTGAAGAAAATTTATTTGATTTATCGACCTTTTATCTAGGGATTCCACCTATAAACAATGTTTTAAGATTTATACTTTTGTCAAAAAAAAAAAGCTTTCCACCCTCTTTTTTTTGCTTTTAAACGTTAGTTTCAAAAACGCGGTTAAGGGATCAACTTGTTTTTTTTTATAAAATAGGCGATAGAAGAGTTGTTACCTAAATCCAATATTTTTTTATAATAATTCTTTCAGTATCAGCTCAAAACACACCAATATGTTGTTTCGCTGCGTGATCACTAGTATTACGCGTCCAAGAACAAGAGGCAAAAGAGCCAACATATAATCGCCTCTATGAAAAGCGAATAAGGTCTTTGCCATTAGACTTATTGTGCTGGACGGGTAATGAAAAAAGTTGCTAGGTTATGCCATCCTCTTAACTCCTATAATTCAGCTTGATTTGATCTTGACTGTACCTAGAGGTGCTTGCTAGAGCCAAGATAAGAAGTGGATTGTAGCAAAAAAAAAATGGTTGTTTTTATTTAATTTTTAGGGTTCCGTACCCAAATGATGCCAAACGGGAACCTATCACTAAGCCTCTGTCGTTGTATGTCCGTATGAGCTGAATTGCGCTAAAATGTTAGTGTCTCCTTTTTTGTCGCCATGATGTTGCTGTGGCATCCATATTATGTTACCATAATGTTTTTAGGGTTCCGTACCCGTATTGTGTGGTGGTATGGAACCCTTCGTGTGGGGTCTGAATCATTGCTCTATATGGGCGTCCACCTCTCTAGTTGCTACTATTACTAAAACAAATCCACTTCTAGAACAGATAGACAGTAAATTAATTTATATCTCCTTGCGATGGATAAATCGCCAAGTGTTTAAAAATAGAAATTTATTTCTGTCATAGTTTCGATAAGAGTAATGTGTATTCTTCACTACTCGATGCTGAAACAGGTGACGGTAGGGCATAATGGTCTTTGACTAGCTTTGAATACACTAGCGTCCTCTAGGCACCAAGTGGCTCACTGTAAAGTGGGTTTCTATAAATATCATTGCAGAATGGGAAAGCACATCGGTAAATTCATGAGTTGTGTTGAGACCTCCCCTCTATTATGTATCTTTGGTTGCCAACTGGACTGGGTGCCTATCAACAAAAACATATATAAAAATTGAACTTTCAAATTTGTCTTTAGTGGGTATTGAACTATTTACGAACTGTGTCGTCACTTCAAGTGCGAACATATCCTTAGACAATCGGAATTCGATAATATATATATGGTTTTGATGATAGGCACCCATTCCAGTTGGCAACAAAAGATACATAATAGGCCCTGGATAGCCCAGTGGTTAGAGCAATCGCCCGGTAAGCGAGAGGTCCCGGGTTCGAATCCCGGTTCAGAGCTCCTCACATCCAGATTTACTTTTCTTTCTGCGTTTCTATACTGCAATGATATAATGTTAATTGATAGTAAATCTAGCAAATTTTAGTATAACAGTTAATTATGCTTCGATAAAGACAGAGCACGGCGTGAATCGCGACTAAATTACTAAATAGCGCCCTCTTCTTGCTCCTTAAAACGCGTCGAGGAAATCAAATTTCGCGAGACACCGCCTTAAATTGGTCCATTTTCATTATTGTCGTGAGAGGCTCAGGGATTTCCGTCGTAATTTCGTTAGGAGAAAATAAAATGAGGCCACTGACAATGCCATGGTTTGTTGAGCTTGGAGTTAATAGACTGTGATTCGAAATTTTCTTAATCGCATTTTACATATAAAGTTAAATAAATATTATTTATATAATGCTAATGCTGGCGAAACTCAAAACATAGGTTCTAGTCTATATGAACAACTGTTTGTATCGGAGCTAAGCGAAATTCGTAACTTTTTTTCACTTTCTCTCATACAAATTGCCCCGATCAGCTGGCTGGTCCAGTATGGAAAGGTGAAAACAAATTTTAAGAATTTTGCACAATCCTAATAGCAAAGGTTGTTCATATGGATATGTTCTACCTACATATGTTTCAAATTTCACCAACTAATTTAATTAAACCTTAATATACAACGTGAAATTTAATAAATTTTAGTACTCGTCCATATGAACAACTTTTACTATGAAGCCAACCACGAAATCGTAAAAAAAATATCTGCTGTTTCGTATATTTGGGTCAAGTAGGTATTTAACTTTTCTATGGAGCAGCTGATATTTTTTTTACGATTTCAGGGTTGGCTCCATAGTAAAAATTGTTTATACGGATATGTTTATCACCAGTTTCGTTAACAAAATGACTTAAATTTCACGTTGCATACATTTTCGGTTCTATACCCCAAGCAAGCTATCCGTTCGTCAGACAGTATTTTACTAAACTAGCACGGCGAATGGCTTTTGCAGTTGTTTTTAATTTCCGAAGCATGTGTTATCGAGGAAAAATTCGCAGACCCACTTTTCGCCCGTATTGCAATGGTGATAAGAGCGAAAAGTGGGTCTGCGGCAATTTCTTCGATGCTACATGAAATTTACAATAATATGATAGTTTAACATCTTGAATGTTTAACACTAGCCTCATAGTTTCTTTTAAACTACCTTCCCTTTTTTTCTCAGCGTTTTACCAAGGACATATCTGTGTTTTTACCCCTATTTCTTTTCATTCTAGATTGGTGGAATTGGCCTCCTTGAATCGTCTTCCAAGAGCTAAGAATAACGAAATAACTGCATTGTATAAATTGGATATAGACGAGAGTCCGAGACATGACTTCTCGAAGGAAAATTGTATTACCGTATCGTGGCCGCGAAAAAGAAATTTAAGGAAACCCAACTTTTTGCTCCCTCAGGCGATTGTCGATATTGAGTTTGTTTAGCTAGGTTACTTTTATTGGGGTTAAAAGGTTTGCTTCCCAAATAAAGTGGTATAACCTTTTCTTTTTTGAGATAGGTTTGTTTATATTTAAAACCATAAAAACTCAAAATGTACTTTAGTTACTTCCATACTGCAATAAGCTAATTACAACATCAAAAACGGTTTTACAAGTGTTGGAAACACCAACAAATTAGTAGTTTATGCTACAAGGGCGAAAAGGAATAAATTACGAGAACGATTTAAAACACGAGCGTAGCGAGTGTTTTAAACGTAACCGAGTAATTTATTGCTCTTACGCCCGTGTATTATACTACGTTTTTCAATGCATAGTGTGAGGAAATAAAACGAATATAATCTTGTGAACTTTAAATTATGATTGGCTCAAAAGGACTGTATCCAGAGCCGTTAAACAGTGGAAAAAAAAGTATAACATTTATGGTACACAGGAAAGGTTTAAGGCAACTTCTCGTAAATAAATTAAAAATAATAATAATAAAGCCCTAGGGAAAAATAATCGACTTTCTGTTCGGTTTTGATGCATAAAAAGTGGGCCTTCACGAGCACTTGCATTGAAAAATTATTTATTGCATATGGAAACTCCGCATAACTGTCTCTTTCATGTCGATCGTCGTTCTGTGTGCATCAATACATTTGTTCCTCAGTTGTAATAAATTAAAATAAACACATATTAGCTTTAGTGACGTGGTTTTTCTTGTGCTACGTTCGCCCTGCATCCAGCATCTACAAATAGATCGTACTACAAGTACCTACGATTTTTGTCAGTATCGCATTTTTGCGATATAACAAAACAGCTCAGAAAACCAATCACTCAGCCTCGAATGCTTCACAGAACACCTGCAATAAGGGCTAGTCCACAGATATACAGAGTGTTTGGGACATCGATGTAAATACTTTGAGAGATGATTAAGGAAGTGATTTTGAACATATTTCTGACTGAATTTACTATTATGAAAAGTTTTTCGTTTTAAATTGTGCTGTGGGTTTTGTAAAATAAATAAATAAATGAATAAATCTCTACAATGGCTTATGGGATGGTGCCGTAAGACATCTGTTCAGATTCAGAACCCGATGAAAAGACGAAAACCCGTTCTAAAATGGCTTAGAAACGGGATGATGTCCCTACAATGGCACCATGCTGCAGCTGACAGAATGGAATAATCTCATCCGACTCGAAGCGACATTTGCGAATGGCCAATAGAATAAAAGGACTGAAATATGGGTCATCCCCTAAATGTCAGTTGAACGCGCAATTGGCAAATTGAAATTCGTGAAACAGTTCCATTTAATTGGCCTGATACAGTTTAAAACATAGACAAATAAAGGAAACAAGTGAAATGAAAATGAAAAATCTTTATTGATGCAAAAATACATGTTGACACAACTAATTGGAACACTGGCCATTAGGGAAGGCGGGAACATGAAATCTAACAGCCAGCGGCGCTCTCTACATTTAGGTAAATTGCCACATTTTCGAACTTAATTGTGTACCGGCCACCGGCTAATGTTAAATTTCAGAATAATTATACTAATAGTACATAAAATTTAATTTATCTTAACATATTGACGTGACGACCATTTTAGAGATAAGTCCAAGGCATATTTCAGAAATGTAAACTTAGATATACACCTACTTACGACTACATAGATTATGTGACAAGGATGGTACTTTTGAATAAATCACGTATATAAGTGGGGCAGCCTTTCCAGGACTTT
Source organism: Ypsolopha sequella (assembly GCA_934047225.1). Taxonomy (NCBI): domain Eukaryota; kingdom Metazoa; phylum Arthropoda; class Insecta; order Lepidoptera; family Ypsolophidae; genus Ypsolopha; species Ypsolopha sequella. The sequence goes on along the minus strand of OW203986.1, from coordinate 28,387,839 downwards.
GCCACTCCTGGCGGTCATCCTGGAAGAATTGCCCATACTCAAACACGCTGGGCAGGCGGGTTGGTGAGCGCGGTGCAGGAACCCTCGCACCAGTGACGCCGCTGCCCGTCACCAGTCTGTTAAATATAAGGCCCGGCTATCAGGGATGGATATACCGCCATCCATCGGTCCCAGGCATGGTGGGCCTCCTGGTTTTTTGCCTGTAAGCTGTCCTCTTACTCTCCCCCGAATTACTTCGAGGGGGTCTCCAAGTAAGATGGTGGTACCTCCACAGTCGAGCCCGGCATCAGCTCTACCACCTGCTGTATATGTATGTAAGTATGGGCAATTCTTCCAGGATGACCGCCAAGAGTAGCAAAGTCCTGGAAAGGCTTATGTCCAGCAGTGGACGAACTAGGCTGATGGATGGATGGATGGACGTTTATAAGTAACAAGGAGGGCCCTACTACGTTCGATAGAGCGTATCAAAAGGTGCTTGAAAAAATAAGCATTTTATCGAAGATCGATTTACTCGAAGAAATCGATTCAAAATCGATTTCAGTAATTGGTTTTGCTGATTGTACAAAATGATCAAAGTTGCGTTCAGCCAACCTTGTTTATTTTGATGTAGTTTTTGTTTCTACTTACATAACTTCGAATTGGTCACATCTTGTTACTCGATACATAGAGTTACCGACTGAACGCTCATAGTCTACAACGTGTAACAGAAAGGTGTATCCATATTTAAAGAGCTTATTCAGTCAATGGTATAGAACAACTTTAACTATGGAGCCAACCATGAAATCTCAAAAAAAAATCTGCCCTTCCACACATTTCAGCCACGCGGCATTGCATTTTCTATGAAAAAGTTAATTTTTTTTTCGAGGTACAAGTTTTGTTCCATAGTAAAAGTTGTTCTATACCATTGACTAAATAAGCTCTTGAAATATGGTTACAACTTTCTGTTACACGTTGTATATGCAGTTTGGTGTGTCCAATTTACGCATTAAGTAAGAAATTATACTAACTACTATTATGACAAAGATCATTATTATTGATAAATCACCAATGATAAATGATAAATGATAAATATGATGAAACATTATCGTCCAAATATTCATTTACTTTTATTGTGTCTTCTCCGATAGGCCCTGCTTAATAAACTGTTTAAACTTATTCTGCAACAAACGAGGACCTATTTTGGAAGTTTATTGTTCAATCTTGTACTTGTACCATGATCTACGAAAGAGGTGCTCACTTTGGCAAGTCTGACTTTTGGAAAAGCTAATTTATGTTTATTTCGGGTCTTTATAGATTGGTGCCTACCGAGCCTCGGGAAAGTACTGATATTTTTCCTGACATATTCGTATCTAATAACTTGGTAAATAAACTCAGAAGTTACCGTTAACATATTAATTTACATTTACGAATCCTGGTACTTTATGCGCTTTTGTGAAATAAATACTGCGTCTCTATCCGCGGCCCTACCCCACAACAGCATACCATATGACTTGAGACGGTGTCAGAGATGTTCCGAGTGTGAACTGTGAAATACAAGTCACAGTCCATACTCGTTACACCCGCGTTTCACCGACGATTTTTACGTCCCAACGTTATGAGTGGTGAACCTTATCGCCGTTCTTCAGGCACAAATATACGCTTTTTAGGGCATGCAAGTTTCCTTACGATGTTTTCCTTCACCGTTCAGCAAGTGGTAATTAGGACAAACACTATGCACATAAATTCCGAAAAACTTATTGGTGCATGCCCGACCGGGGATCGAACCTGGATCCCAAGATTAGGAGGCCAGCGTTCTATCCCTGAGCTACCACAGCTTAGAGTCTAAAGTTATGAATAAAAACTTACAGCCTGGATCTGCAAAAGTAAATCAAAATCTACTTGGATTACATTTGGTAATGTAAACTTTTTACATTTTGTCTTTTTTGCATTTAGAACTAAATTATTAGCGGTGAACTAATGGAGAATAAACTAGTCCTAAACTATCTAATATCTTCAGATCGTTCATTATTAATATTTAGATTGGTTTTGTTCTAACACTTTTTAAATGTCTAAATTCAAGTTATTTTTCCATTCTTGTAATTTAGTTCTTCGATTTAAGATCATTAGTTACACTGATTTACTGATTTTTGTATAGCTATATAAAACAGTTGTACATAATATTGTAGGCAAAGAAGACATATATGGCTAAGTGGTCTGTGGTTGTATGGCTTTATTTACAAAATAAATTGAATCTGAATTTGAAGCGCCACGCCCCCTTATCATACGAGTATCTCTCTTGTCTCCTTTATCTATGGTTTGAAATAACCTGCCCGTGTGAAGAGATTCGATTTTTTATATTTTAAGGTGCTACGGAAATGAAATCGACACTTTAAAGACTTGCATATCTACTTCAGTAAATAATGTATTATTTTGATAAGATAGTGTATTCTTTTTGGATTCTTTTTCTAGGGATCTGTTAAAACAGAAACGCGATTGGACAAATTCGGCTCGATAGAAATATTTATTGAAATGAGGTCCTTTTCGACACCAATTCTCCTGGTTTGACAGTGTAGAATGACATATAGACTACAACTATATTTTATTAGATGGGTTTTAACGGTATCTAGGACCTGGTTAAACGAAATTTTGATAGCAACTTTAGTACATTTGATACAAATAAAAAACCGACTTTTTGCTACTTTTCCACTGTCCCTCTCGCACTGAGGATTTTTTCGCATATGGAGTAACAGGGACGCTAAAACTTTTACATATCGCCTTAACCACTACAGAGAGTTTGTAGATACAAACTGAACAGTTGATTAAGAACTGCGAGAAGTTTGTCTTAGAATTGGAAACTTGAACTTCAGACACAAATGAACACCAACCTCTTGGTGCTTCATTTACGAGATTAAACTTAAGGAGAATATTATTTGTTTCCGAAGTACGGCGGTAGGGTTCACCACTCATCACGCTGGGACGTCACAATAGTAGGAGAAACGTGGGTGTACGAGTGTGGACTGTGACATTTCAATCCATACTCGGAAACACCTATGACACCCCCTCAGAGATTCATGTCGTGCGTGACTATGACGTCCCCTTTTTGCAAAATAAAAGAGAAAAATATTTGTGCCCCTATATATTTGTGCCCCTATATATTTGTGCCCCTATATATTTGTGCCCCTATATATTTTAAGAACAAGCTCGAGTCAGTTAGTACTTAGGAGTAAAAATTGTGTTTTGTGTTTTTCACAGGAAAGGTCATTGAACCTTAGTCCTGACCACTTACTGAGTCTCCAGTATGAATTTGGCTATATCATGCAAAGTCACCTTATAAAATACTAACGAAGTAAGAGAAAGAATAATGTCAAAAATTCTCAAATGACGTCATATCGGACAATATTTCCAAATATAAAAAAAAAATATATTTAAGAAAATAATGAAAACTATGTCCTGTAATGCCATTTCAGGACATAGTTTTCATTATTTTCTTATATAAATTAATATTAGTTTATCTTATATAAATTAATATTAATATAAATATATAAATTATGCGAACTGGGGATCTAAAAAGGCCGACTTGGGTGAATTATAAAATGATTTGAAAGTAGGATGGGGTCAGAGTTTTTCACGCGTGCAAAAGAGATGGCATCAGAACGGAATCATAATATGATTCATCCAAAGCGGCCTTTTTAGAGGACCTGTCCTCCTGTCTATCCCAGTCTAATTGAATCTAATGCCTTCCTGCCCGTTAATATGTCATATTTATTATCTATTCTTATTAAAAAAATTACCTGTATCCTAGCAAAATTGTCCTATAAAATAACAGTCAAATATGACTATGTTTCTTTTTCCCTTTTTTTAATTGTATGATTGATGAACAAACGGCGTCTGAAAGTCTAACAAAAAAGAATCTAACTTGACACTGGCAAAAAGTGGCGCTTAAAATAGCAGCCGTCGCCAAGAAACAAAAAAAAAATCCTCCGTCCCAGTTAACGAACTGATCGTAATATTAAGTCGCACTTGTGATTGCAGAACACAATTTTCCGTAATTCCAGTGCGGTGAAGTTTGTCGCCGGTTTGTTTACAGTTGTGTTGTTTTATAAAAACAAGTGAACTCTCTACCACTTGCCGCTAGGAGGTGAGCGCACTCAGCGTTCCCTCCTTTTGTCTGGGTAAAGTTGTAAAGGCCAGAAGGCCAACAGCATAGCAAGTTATTCTCAACAAAAAAAAACACTTGCTGTGTCACAGATCACTTAGACATTAGACGTCGTAAGGGGCAAACCTTTCTCGCCAACATATCAGTGCAATTGCACTAATATACAAATATAATTCCTTACTAACCCATCTCTATTTCCTTGCATAGTAACCTCACCGGTTAATCCGCACAACAACCCGGCAGTGGCGGAAAAAATTCTCACTTGTCCGTGGTTGATAAGATTCCTAAATTAAATGTATGGAAAAAAAACGTTGACATATGACGTTCACAGATAAAATAAATCTTTTAAATGATAACATTTTTGCAGTGTAATGGATTGTTACTCGATAGGTATAGATGTCACCTCGAATAAGAGGTATCCTTATTCCGCAGAATATTTCGTAACCGTTTCGTAATCATTTAATAAGTATACATAAACAAAAACAACTTGAACTGAGGATAATCACAGCCAAATTATATACTTTGAGATTTATTTGTATTTTTATAGTTTACTTCTTTCCTGGGATATTTCATATGAGAACTCAAGTTTCACTCATGAGCTTTTGGTAGGGGACATAACTATTTGATTTTGGTTACTAGAGTCCCGCAAGAAGCTGATATAACAAACTTCGCAACTTATAAAGTTATTATTTTGTAAAGTCTATTTTACTTTGTATCAAGATTTTAATCGGTACTAGGTATGAGCTTTTGGTATATGTAAATATTTGCCGTGTAGATATATACATACCTACATACCTACTCACGCCCATCTCCCAGAGAGGTAGGCAGAGACTACATATTTCTATCTGCTACGATCCAGACACATCTCTTTTGCCCCTTCCACATCCATCAATCTAGTCATATAAGCTCTTCTATTCCGGGTACTTTTGACATTGGCCGTGTAATTCACGTGTTATTCAATCAAAAATGACTTGTGAAAAAATGTTTGTGAGGAGCGTAGCAAATTTGCCTTATTGCCTCCCATACTGCAATAAGGCAAAATTGCAACATCAAAAGCGGTTTTATAAGTACCTAGATTGTTTATCCGATGTTATAATACATTATAACACCGCGATTCTGCGTTGAGATTGGCCAAATTTATTATAAAACCGCTAGAGACCCAATCAACAACAGAGACAAGAAATAATTCCTAACCTTATTTCTTAAGCCACGCCTCCTTTATCCTGATTGGCCTTCAAGGCAGCTTGGAACGACGCTCATGAACCGAGGTTCATGAACGAATGTCTTATTCTAATTTTACGTGAAATTTTTAATTGAAAATATAATAAATAAAGACGATATTTTTGATGGTCGTAGATAAAGTATTGTGTGCAACTGAACATAATTAGACATTGGGACACTCGTGCAAAACTATTACGAAACTCTCATCGTTCTTTTCGTTACCAAGCATACATGACCCAATTTCTCAAATTTGTTACAGTTGAACAAAATACTATATTGACACCAACAAAGGCGAAAGAAACCAATGTGAAGTGAACCTTCATGCCCTAAAAGCGAGAATTTATACCCGAAGCGATAAGGCTCACCCATATTACGATGGGACGTTAAAATCGTCGGTGAAAATAGAGTGTTACGAGTGTTGACGTACCTCTCTGAATCCCCTCCGGCATACATTATGTTGTATGCCAAAAATGAGCCAATCACAGCGCTGCATTTCATAGCTATGCTCTTCTTAAGAGGCTATGCGAATTTTATTTTTGTCACTGTCACTCCAAGCGAAAAATCGCGCAGTGCGAGAGGGGCGGATTCAGGGCAAAAGGGAAAAAAGTTGGTTTTATATTTTTATTAAAAAAACTAAAATATCTAGCAAAATTTCAAATATCCAATCTCTAGATATTGTTGAAACTCACCTAATAAAGTATGTTTGAATTCTGTATATGGTTCCTATTCGTCAAACGAGGAGAAAAAGTGTGTTTGAAGACCTCATTTCAACAATAATTTCTATCGAGGAAAATTTATCCAAACACGTTTTCCAATTTCAAAACCCTAGACTATATAGTCAAAATGCATATACCAGAAATTAATTAAAATTTTCCGTGTATTTCATGAAATACACAGAAAAGAAATACCCGTATTTTTTTCGCACATCGCCCCTGAAATTGCCAAATCTAAGGTTAACCTACATAATTGATGTGGGTTTCTAAGTGTGTATTGGTGTCAGTAAAGGGTTTCTCCCTCGATTGTGTGATCATGTGGTCTCGAACGCGGCGGCAGGTCACTATCCAATTTGGAGGCTCGATGGGGTGATCAGGTCGGTATTCTAATTTTCCGGGACACGGCTCGTTTACTGGTTTAGTTAGACGCATGATGGCATTTCTTGCTCGGTTCGCTGTAGCGATAGTGGGTATTAAATTGGAAATTCCGAGACGTTTCGCAATTGCAGGGCGCACCCTGAATTTTTTCAAGGATTGTAACTCTTAACTACTCCATTAGCCCATAGTGTATACTACCGGCACAGTAGAGAAAAGTAACAGTATTACATCTGGGTAGTGTCCTCAAAACAACGCTCGGCAGGCGCATGCATTAGGGCTGCCTCACGGGGGTGGCGTGACACACATTTTGTACGGGGACCACTATCGCCACTTTTTGGAATAAGATTGGTATTAGTGAGTTAACATTATATCATTGCAGTATAGAAACGCAGAAAGAAAAGTAAATCTGGATGTGAGGAGCTCTGAATCGGGATTCGAACCCAGGACCTCTCGCTTACCGGGCGATTACTCTAACCACTGAGCTATCCAGGTCTCAACACAACTCGTGAATTTACCGATGTGCTTTCCCATGCTGCAATGATATTTATAGATACCCACTTTACAGTGAAACACTTGGCGCCTAGAGGACGCTAGTGTATTCAAAGCTATTCAAAGACCATTATGCCCTACCGTCACCTGTTACAGCATCGGGTAGTGAAGAATACACATGATACTCTCCACGTCCGTACTTAACTGCGGCGCACCCCTACTACCGAGGTATGCCGAGATTTGAAAGCGCGCGTTTCGGCCGTTTTATATAAAGACATAATACTGTTGATTTTTTCTACTGTGCTACCGGGGTATACATATTTTTTTAATACACCATTAGTCTTCGCTCGGCCAGTAGCGCGATGGAAAGCGTTGATGAGTTGCTCGCCCAAGAAAGTGAGAGAGTTGGGAGTCGAGGCGTAATCAATCCAGGGATTTCAACAAAATCAACGAAAGTTGGTAACGGAATAAACTGATTTGGAATTCATGTGATAAGTTAACAAATATTTACATTAACAATATTTACATTACAACTACTTGCTAGGGGGTCAAAAAATGGGCATGTATTTGTTATACCGCGATGGATTTAATAAGTAGGTCGTTGAGATAGGATAATCACGGCGAAAAGTCCGGGTATGAATGTTAACTTAACACTATATAGAGATCAGATAGACCTCTGCCACATGATGATACATTTCCAATACACATAGAGCAGGGAGTATATTGGTAGAATATAATATAAATAATAAAGAATATATGAATACCATTCTTAGATATCATTCCTTGTTCATTAGAACTGAGGAAGTGATATTCCTAAAGCGAGTACATTATGGCTAGTTAGAAGTGCAGTAACTAGCGTAATATTTATCCGGCTACTTCACCACATACTTTATCCACTCTACTCTCCCAGTCCCCTATCTTTAGTACTATTTTGTAGCTGTTTACTAGCGTAGCTGTTTGCTAGTAATGTTTTTATCTCTACCTGTGTAAACTAAGCATAATAGGGAGTCTGAGACAACGGGTTGTCATGTCTAGGGCGGGCGGCTGAGGGCGGCGTGTGATGCTTGAGCCGGATAATTGCCCTTCTAGATTAGTCCCTGAATTGGCGCCGTCAACCAGTGATTAGATTCTCAATAAATTACCACTGGACAGAGGATTATATGGCATATGCCGATGGGTTTAAGAGTTAGGCATGCTTGGTCAATAATGATTAATTAAGCGTAAAAAGGTTTATTTGTTTGCGGATTTGGTCATATCGTTCTTACAGTTACATACTTTAATTAAAATATCTGAGTTATTAAATAAACCTTCTTCATCGTATACTTTATCTTACAAAATATGTTTTTAACGGGACACCTGACGCTAGAACATCAACAACACTCGGTTTTCAAGGGTTCATTGGAAGAAACTAGGTCTCTCCTCATATTGAAGAAAATATATTTGATTTATCGATCTTTTATCTAGGGATTCCACCTATAAACAATGTATAAAGATTTATACTTTTGTCAAAGAATGTTTTCCACCCTCTTTTTTTTTTGTTTTCAAACGTTCGTTTCAAAAACGCGGTTGTAAAAGATACCTAGTCACAAAGTGCGAACAATTTTCATTAGAAATTCATTAGCTTCCCATTTAACTTTATTTTATGCCTCTGTCATTAAGGCATTTAGTATTGTTTCTACGATACCTTTCCCGGCACTACCCAATAACGATCCACAGCACCAAAGGTTAACTGGAAGACAATACTAGATAGCATTAAGTTCGCCTTCTGTACAATTTATAGTGCAATAAAGAATTTTATTATTATTATTATTATTACTAACCATTTATTTCTTATTTTCACTAACACAATTAATCGCTATTCATCCAAGTCATTAAATCATTTTAGAGATGAGATGTTTTAAAAATAACGCAAGTATTAAAACTATAAATATTTCATGTATGATCTAACACAATAAGAATAAAATATTGTTGCAGTTAATTATATATTCTTTGTTTATAAAATTGTTAATTTAACTAGATTAGATAGTGAGTATGGGTTATTCTTCCAGGAGTGACAAAGTCAATGTTTGATCATTTATAAAAAATTACATGCCCTGAATTACCATAACCTCAGAAATAAAAGGTTTTAAGTGGAAAGAAGACCTCCTTTACCTTGTAATTTTCGCAATATCGATGTGTTTTACTTGAAAAAAAATTATCATTTTCGACCCCTAGTTGATGGGCATTATTTATTGGAATTAATCTCTAGTATAAAACTCCTTTCAAGGAATAGGTTGAATTTCCAAACATCCTATATATAAAATGATAAATCGACTGACTTGATAGTAATATATCAACGTACAGCCCAAACCACTAAACCTAGAGACTTGAAATTTTGCACATAGATACCTGATATAGTTTAAGCACCCGTTAAGGATTTTTGAAAATTCTACCCTTAATGAGTTCAATTGGGGATGAAAGTTTGTAAGAAAGTTCGTCAGTTTTGGAGTTAGGATCTTCAAATTTCGTGTTTAGGCTGACGATTGAAAATTAATTCATACTGTCGTCTCAGCGTTTTTGATAATTCCACCCCAAAGGGGGATGAAGTTGTGTATTGAAAGTCCTCAAATTTTTTTATTTAGACTTATGGTTGGAAAATATCGCAACTTATATCGGTGTTGTTGGAATTTTTACCCTTAAGGGAGTGAAAAAAAGGATGAAATTTTGTATTTAAGTTGTTCATTCACAAAATTTTGTATTCAAGTAAAAATAATGTACACATGTATCGTCTTATTACTAAGCCTCTACTGCCGCCCGTCTTTCACCTCCCCATACATTGACCCTTATCATCTAATCGGACAATGTATGAAAACAGTTTTTTTTTTCAGACATTTTGTTTGTTTGTTTAGGTACAGTATCGTTGATTGTTAAAGTTTCATCTACTAATTTCCAGTAAACCTATATACCTCACAAATATTGCAAGTATCAGGAGTTTGTTTACTTTCGTAAGTACTTTCTCACTCCAATTAATGAATAGGTATGAATCAATCAATTGTATATAAAAAGAGAAGTTCTGACTCACTCACTGACTCATCAACTCATCAACGCCCAGCCCTTCGACCTACAAAGTTGAAATTTTGCACAGAGAGATTTATAATAGAGATAAGAAATAAGGACTGATTTTTAGAAATTAAACCCCTATGGAAGTAAAATAGTTGTATGGGAAATCAGTAAGTTTATTTCGGAGTTAAAATCATACAAGTTGGTATTTAGCCTATTGGTTACGAATAAAAAATACGTGTTTCAGTATGTGGTAAAATAAAAAAGAGAAGTCCTGGATCACAATAGTTTCGTTCTTAAACAAAAAATAAAAATATGACGAAATCGTTGAGCTGGGTAGCAAAATATTAAACCAGGGTACACAAACAAAGCTAACTACTTTTATGAGTTTCTTCATGTGAGCTAAAATAAAAAACTTTACTTGTTCTTATAGGTAAGTAATAAAAAAGTAATTTCCGGGAAGGTTTTCTACTTTCTTTTTAATCCGGAAGGATTCTGAGATTCACAGACTAAGCTTAACGAGATGGTTTACAGTTAAGCCTTGTGTTGGTTACATTTGAGTTTCATTTCACTTTACGATGCGCTCAAACTTGTCTCATTTGCATAGAATTGAAGTACACATTACTCGCCATTTTACGATTAATTTATAGTTCCACGAAGAATTTGCGACATTCCTATGTAATTTATTAATCCAAACTTGAATTCTTTGTTATAAATCCTCACAAAAAATTTAAATTAAATATTTTCAGTTTTTCTGATCATTTTATTACGACCGTCTTAATTACAAGTTCAGATTATTTTAAATAAATAACTTTTCAATGCATGTGCTCGTAAAGGCCCACTTTTTATGCATCAAAACCGAACCGAAAGTCGATTAGTTTGCCCTAGGGCTTTATTATTATTATTTTTTTTAATTTATTTACAATGGTTGGCTAACCTGAAGACTTTCCTGTGTACCATAGATGTTATAATTTTTTTTCCACTGTTTAACGGCTCTGGATACAGTCCTTTTGAGCCAATTATAATTTAAAGTTCACAAGATTATATTTGTTTTCATTTCCTCACACTATGCATTGAAAAACGTAGTATGATACATGGGCGTAAAAGCAATAAATTACTCGGTTACGTTTAAAACACTCGCTACGCTCGTGTTTTAAATCGTCCTCGTAATTTATTCCTTTGCGCCCTTGTAGCATAAACTACTATTATAATAATTCCTTAATATTTATAAGCCCTCTATCTATTATTTACTTCGTTTGAGATTTTATTATCAGTTAATTACCATCTATGTATAATTTCAAGATCGAATTACATAAGATTAACGTAAATAAACAAAACAAAAGCAGAATCGTGAAACAGATTGAGGGCACTCAACTGATTGCAAATTGCAAGTTCTTCACTCATAAATATTCTGACTTCTGATGGAAAATTGGTACTTAATTCAAAATTCAATTCGTTAAAACTTTTGATAATGCCTTTTTTTAATGCCTTATTTATTTTCATAATACGAAAGGAAAATTGTTCTTTGTGAATACGTGACATGTTTTGATTGTATTTTGTAGCTCCTTTTAGAGAGTTTTTTTTTCTTTCATTTTCCCACTAAGTGGAAAGGCAAAGGGATCTTAGCCCATACAGCCATGTCTGACGTTATAGTTATTATCTGTTTATATGCACTATCCTCTTCTGTTTTGGATCATCTGAAAGGTCTGTCCTGTCTAAGTCACTGTCCTGTCGTTTCCGCTATAATGATAGCCTTATAACGCAAATAAAACAGGGTTAGAAAAAACACACGAAAAGGCACAGCCCGCACTTTTGTTTCAATGAACTTCCCTTGGTTTAAGTAGATATGTCATATATTGTATAGTATAAGTTTTATGTTGAAAAAAAGACATGATCTTGCTAAGTTTCTTGCCCGTTCTTCTTAGCAAGACTAATCGAATGGGCGGAGGTAGGCATGTATTTATATATGTAACCTTATTAGTATGTAGTATATAGGATGGGATTTGGTCGGACGCCTAGATTCGTGCTGGGGGCTCGGTTGGTGATCATTGAACCTTGTTCCTGGTCCCTGGCCGGGTCTCCGGTGTGGGTTCGGGCGGTTGATTGGATTTCACCTTGTATAATATATATTTTATCTATAATTTTAATCGTATATATATATATTGCTATATAAATATTTTATTACATATATTTTCTTTATTAGATGTATACCATACTTACAAGTAGTTTTTATTTTAATCTGATGACTTAAGTATATTAATACAAACTTTTAAGTAAAAATAATTTAGATCTAAACTAAGTAAAAATAAATAAATTACCTAAAACAAATTAAATTAAATAAAAAACTTTTTCCAAATCGCTGCCGGTATGTACATTTATTATTTTATTACATACTCGTATATTTTTTTTATAAGATTAAATTTTGACTTGTGAAACGTGTATTTTATATACCTACTTTGCAAAATAAACTATTTGAATTTTGAATTTTGAACAACACACGGTTACGGCGATTTTAATTCACAATATTCTATCACTATTGTTGATCAAAACACCCAAAATGCAATATTTTTTCAATAAAACAAAAAAACGCCGCCTTCACACCTTTGCACATTTTTTCCAACCTCCTTTTAGAGAGATCTATCTTTCATGTTGAGTATAAACAAAATAGAGTGCCTTTTCGTGTCGAAATGTCAGATTCTCGACTCATAAAAGCATCTACAAATGTACTCTCGTTTGAAAATGTAGTTCACAGCATATAATTTTACGGCTCTGCAGCCACTGGTAATGACAGTTGACGTTCTGCAGATAACAATACAAAATTAACATCTCTACCTCAGATAAAGAACCAGATCTCTACCCATAAATATTTCCATGTGATGTCATATGTGAGGAGTTTAATCACTAGCTCCGACAGGTGATCGTCCAAGTATACCGGGTTCGAGTCCTGGTCACGGCAGTAGTACAGACTTTACCGATGGAGAATCGAATGTGACTGTTTGTTTTTAGGTTTAATTCAAATTCAAATTCAAATAGTTTATTTAGCAAAGTAGGTATATAAAATACACATTTCACAAGTCAAAATTTAATCTTATAAAAAAAATATATGTAATAAAATAATAAATGTACATGAACTAGATTAAAGGTTTATTTAATTTATGTAGCAATATATAATACGATTAAAATCATAGGTAAAATATATATTATACAAGGTGAAATCCAATCAACCGCCGAACCCACACCGGAGACCCAGTGACCAGCCCCCCTATTGTGTATCTTTAGTTGCCAACTGCACGAGGTGCCTATCATCAAAAACATAGCTAAAAACTGAAATTTCAAAATTGCCTTTAGTGGGTATTGAACTATTAACAATCTGTGTCGTCACTTCAAGTGCGAAAATATCCTTAGGACATCGGAATTCGATAGTATATCTATGTTTTTGATGATAGACACCCAGTCCAGAAGGCAACTAGAGATACACAATAGGCCCGCAGGAACAAGGTTCAATGATCACCAACCGAGCCCCCAGCACGAATCCAGGCGGCCGACCAAATCCCATCCTATATACTACATGCTAATAAGGTTACATATATAAATACATGCCTACCTCCTAATTAAAGTAGTCACAATGTAATAGGTCCGTTTTGACACATGTCATCGCAACGTATCTATGGATGTGAACCATGCAAATCGGTAACTATGTCAACCGATTCTCACGAGAAATCGATTCAAAATATTATGAGTTTGTTATCGTTTGAAATATTTTCAAGTTTATTGGTTATAATTTCCAGAATAAACATAATTGCCAAAATCAACGTGAAAGAAAATATAAACAGTTCAAAAGGAAAGCCTAAAGTCACAAGAAAAAAACACTAAAAACAAACGGGAGCACAACGACTTCCAATATGGCGATAGAAAGATATTTCGGGTGCTAAGACCAACTTTTAATTTTTTTTTCTCTACGAAAAGAATCTGAAATGGAAATTCTTACGTGCCAGTAATATTTTGTAATGTTGTACTTCACTGACCTCAAATTAGATAGAGGTCTGAGCGTTGATAGATATAAAATACTGGCCAGTAAGAAAAATATGTAGGCTTCAAGATGAAAAAATTGCTCCATGCCTTATAAAAAAAAATACTGCCATATTTCTTACCAGCCAATCTGTCTATTGATAGGATGATTTATGGAAAACTGCCTGTAAACCAATTCATTAATAAAAACAATGGGACTTTAAGCAATAAATGCATGTTTTATATATATATATATTTTGTTTTTGTAAACTATAAGTTTAAAAGCTAAGTGGTATGTAACATTATTTTGCACAATTATTATATTATATTTTTCGGTATACGCGACACCGTTACAAATACATGCAAATGTTCAAATCTAAAAAGTTTATATTTGCAAAAAAAAAGGAAATTTAAACTTGGCTTTTTGTGTACTGGTCTCACAAAAGCTAATTACAGATCATTACAATTATTTTATCAATATTAAAACAAGTTAATTATTTTCACGTGGAATCGAATTGAGTCCGTGAAATTAGGCGATTATCTGGTTACAACACTATTATTAAGAAAAAATTGACTGAGAATGTAACTGTTTTTGAGACATTGTGTAGTAATTCAAAATTGCATTTTATTTTGGAATATACGTGAAAATAGTACTTGAAATATGTTCCGTGATAATTAAAAAACGTTTATTTATTTTCTTTAAACCCAAAAAGTTAATAATTATTTGTTAACCGTTTCATTTATTACATGTAAAGTTATATTCTATGGTCGTTCTTATCTGTCAAAACGGGCCTCTTATTTTGTGGCAACTGTACATGTTTTATATCACATAGTCGGTTGCTATGACTATAGTAGTGACGTGTACAGGCCGTTTTGTGTATTGCCTGTTTTGTAGCACTCGCTCCCGAGGTTACAAACACTAGAAAAAAGTGCGTATGCATGCTCTACTACAACTATAGCGAAACGGACTTCGTGAATGAGGAAGAGTCACGATTTTTGTTAAGTATGTAGATCGATGACAGTAAAAAAAACATGACTTATGGTGAAAAAAATATCCAAATCGGACAAGAAATGTCGAAAGTACAGCAATTTTACTGTAGCAGTTCAAATAACGCCCGCCAGTACCAGCCGCGAGCGCGTGACGTCATCCCACACATACCCGGGGCGCGACCCCGCACGCGCTCTTCAGTTCTGTAGGTGTACTCTGTTTCCCGCGCAGTTCTTGAGCTGTGCTTGTCACGGTCGCTTTGTTATAGATTTATTGTTGTGTATCAATATCCTTAAAAATGTCTTACAAATATTGTGTCGTGCCAAAGTGCAAGAGTACAAGTAGTAGTACGCCCGACAAACTATTTTTTCATGTTCCAACAGACAAAAAAGCTAGAAAAAAGTGGTGTAGTGTTATGAAGAGAGATCCTTTATCAAGCAAAAGTACTCATTACTGTTGCGAAGATCATTTCGACGTAAGTACCTTTCCTACGTTATACCTTATACTTGACGTATACCTATTTCCTCGTATTATTGAGTAAATGTCACCTATTTTATCGATCAATGGAATCAAAAACCTTAAAACTTAATCCTTTTATGTCATATTGTCTCAACCTTAACACAATCGTATGAGGTAATAACAATAAACAATAATCAACTTAGGTATGATATTTGTAGTCCGGGAGACTACCGCATTTTTATCTACGATAATGAATACCTATCAACAATAGGTAATGATTCGAATTTTAATTTCTTTGCTGTAGGACCTATTTTTTGGATCTGCTTTTCTCAGTAAGTAAAGTATTATTTAAAAATAAAATAAAGAATCTTTAATCTGTTTTTACTTTTTACAGGTCGAAAATGACATGGAAAATTATATAAGGTACCGATTGATGGGTGGTCAACTAAGACTAAAAAAAGGAGTTCTGCCGCATAAATTTGACTGCCAAAGAAAGGATAACGCCGTTGTAGAACGGACTGGATATAAAAAAAGACAGCAGATTGAGTACTTTGAAAGAGTGCTTAATCCGGAAGTTGGTCATGAAAACCTAATAACACAAGAAGAGTTCGTGGCGTGTGAAACGATTGATTTTAATTCAAATGATACAGAGGCTATAAACCCGCTTGAAGAAGATAATGCGGCAAATCTACACAATGATCCTAAATATATCGATATAAATATATCGCAGTGCAAGTTAATATAAAGCCAAAAGTTCGAAGCAAGGGCATTAATACTGACGCCGGTTTTGACCGGGTTGAAGAGTTTGCTCTTAAAATAAAAACGGTGAAACCAAAAGAACATCGTCGGGATCATCATCGGGAACCAATGCATGATAGCTTCACATCTTACTCTAATACCTCATCAGTTTCTGCGAGCCTAAGTGGATTCAGTGTAAATACTGACGCCTGTGAAATGAAACGACAAGTAGATACTGAGTTATTTAAGGAACACATGCAAAAAGGAACTTTAATGTCTATATCTAGAGAACCTAAGCTTTTTCTCGGATTACCATCGCAAGTGTATTTCTGTTTAGAATATTTGAGTGAATCTACTGAGAGACCTCTGATGGATGTATTATTGAGCTTGAAAAAACTGAGATGGCGTGAACCGAATTCCGTGCTTGCTGTTCAATTTGGAGTTTCGGAATCTACAGTCGCCAGACATTTCAAAGAAACAATACCTAAGGTTGCTCAATGCATGGAGAAACTGATTTTTATTCCTCCTCGCGACGATATTCGCTCAAATCTTCCGATACCTTTTAGGAGGCGTTATTCAACAGTCGTCAGCATCATAGATTGTTTAGAAATTCAAATCGAGAAACCTAGCTCAGCAGTACATCAGGCGCTGACGTGTCACAATATAAAAATGCGAATACTATAAAATATCTAATATCGATAACACCTAATGGACTTATAAACTTCATATCCGAAGGTTATGGAGGAAGGACATCGGACGCCCTTATCTTTGAAGACTGCGGTTTTCTTCAGATGTTATCCCCCGGTGACGTAGTGATGGCTGATAGGGGATTTAAGAATATAGCTCATTTACTTGAACGTCAAGGTTGCAAACTTTTAAGGCCTCCTAGCGTTGATTCGGGATCAAAACTAAGTAAAGAAGAAGTTTTAGAAACTAAAAGAATAGCGGCCCTTCGAGTACACGTCGAGAGAAGTATAGGGCGTTTAAGGGAGTTTGAAATGATTGCACCTCATGCATGTGTTGACATTGATTATGTTAGAATATTAGACTATGTTGTGACATCTGCTTGTGGAGTAGTTAATCTTCAAGAATGCTTATTTAGAAACCAAGTTTAAAATAAAACAATATTTATATCTTAAGCCATCTGTTTATTTTTATACCTTAACCTAAGTTTTGACCAATTTAGGAAAGACTGAGTGTTTCCAAAAACTTGTTGACTTTTCCAAAAGATCTTTGCAGTAAATTTCATCAAAATCTTCTTCAAAGATTTCTACTTCTTTGTTAGCTTCAAAATTCTTATCAGCAACACAAAAAAGCCCTTTAGTTTTGTTGCAAAAAAACATTTGCAGCTGGATTTGACCTTTTGATTTGTTTGTGAGACGATTATTTTTAATAAAGCTTTCTTTGCCTTGTGTGGTCATGGGACATTTTATTTCTATGACATATTCTTGTGTTAAGCCATCAGGAGATGCACCTAAAATAGGCCAATCACTTTTCAAAAACAGCCCACCATTTTCGATTACAAATTTTCTCAATTTTGCTACTTTTGCCCTAACATCAGGTTCCAGTACTTTGCCTCTTCGCATTGCAGGAGTTTCTGGTATGGTTGCACCGAATATTTGCTCAACTAATGAACCATCAGGGGTTTTGCAATGGGCGGCGTCGTGTATTTTTGACGCGGTTATTCTGCAATATCGCATCTCATGCCATAAAGGAGACTGAGCTTGAGATAGAGTTTCTTGTTCTATTTTTGAACACTTTTCTGGTGTTTGTTTTGTTGTACAATAATCGATGAAGCCTTGTGCACTGTTCGTGTCGTTACCTTCTTTTTCATAATCATTTATCAAGTTATGCAATGATAATTTCGTAAGTTCATTCTGTGTAACGTAACTTGTTAACTGAATCCTAATAGAATTTAACTGTATATTGTGCACCAGTTTGTTAAAAAATTGTTCACTTCTTACATTAGCGTTATCGTCAATATCTCCAGCGCTGGAACCGATATCTTTGGCTTTTATAAATTTCAAGGTTGTGCCCACTGTGGCCAGTTTTGGTTTGGCCCAATAACATTTTTTTTCAGTTGGAGAAGGCTCTTCACTGCGTCTGTGTATCCACATAAGAAATGCTACACTATGTTTGCAACCTCCTTTTTGTGCAGCACAATCATGACAAGTAACATCAATAATAGTTTTATCATTTTCTTCACATTTGAGAGTGCAGCTATAACCTTTAGTTTTTACTTTATGCTCCGGTGTTATTCTTGCCTTTACTGTGCACACATTTCCATTTCTTTGGACTTGGACATACCCTACGGCATCGTCGCCATATGACTCTCGTACAGACCTGTAATAATCATACAGCATTAAATACCTACATCACATTACCTGATGCGGTTGCACCATTTAAGTGCATCGAAACAAAAAACATGGTAGGTATCCGCTAATGTTAGTTAATCTACGGCGCGCTCCCGGTCTATAATGTTTAGGTGAACTTGAAACCGGCACTTACTAAATCGCAATGAATCATGCCTGCAGTTGCCTGCTTACAAAAACATCAACTCGAACTCCGTAGGAAGAAATAATGTAGGTACTTGACTTGACTAACGTTTTTATGATGGAGTGTGTTATGCTGTCCATGTACCTTTTTACCCAGGTTATTTTATTATTTTCACATTACCTACCGCAACAGCCATGGGAAAAAGTACCTAGGCCTAAACTCACTAACTAACACATTAAATTTGGTAGGTACTTACCGTTGAAGCTTCCAACCTCGGATTTCAGCGCTGGTATACTTCACATGATTGTTTAAGTATTCAAAAACCATGAAAGAATCCACTTTAGGTAGATTATCTGACTGTCCTTTTTCGAATCCATCTTCCAATTTGTTGCTCATTATTACAGAACACCGAAACAATAAACCGATAATGCATAAAACTCGAAAAAAAACCGAGTGTTCGCTACTAATCACGAATGTGCGTACTGGACGACTGCGATCGCGCGGGGTCTGTGTGTGATGACGACATCGGTATCCACGGGCGGGAGGCGCGCGTTTTAAAATCAAGCCCGATAAAATATTAAATAACTTTGCCATTTATGGACGGATTTCAAAAAATCAAAAAGTAGTGTACTCAGAAAATCATAACACATGCAATGTAATAGTCAAAATTGGATTCTCCCGTTATGTGACTTATCCTCATTATAATTTTATAAGTTATTACATCTGTAACTTATCTAAAGATATATTAATCGAAATATATGCTCCATTCCACGAGTCGAACTCCTAAAGAAAGTCGCCCGTGTGCCCCCATTAGTTAATACGCATGAACTTCATGTTGGCTTACATTAGGGATGATTAAATTTAACGAATATTGAAAAGTACCATGATATTCTATAAACAAAATAACATTATCGAATAAAAATATTATATCACCTTCTCCGGCAGAAAATTGGCAATTTTGACCAAATCGCTTTCTCTTACTCGGGTCGGAATTCGGAGCGGCAACGTGGTGTTGTATTGCATCCAGCGAGTAATTAAAAATATTCATTCCATTACATACGTGCATTTAATTATATGCTCTATCTCTCTTACGATAACCACATTTATTGTTTGGGATATCTTATTCTAAACAAAAGGAAGTGATACTTTTAACACATATTTTGATTGGTTATTGGTTGATTATTAGGTTAGTTTTGTTGTGTTACTTGAAAAACAAAAACAAAAACATTTTCAAAGTAAAAAGTGCCGCATCCGGTGTCTCTCTAGTTTCAAAATCTGAACTGAATCAATCAATAAAGTCAGTCATCTCGCGTGACGTCACAGGGACGCGGGAGATGATAACAAAGGGACATTATTAATTTTTAAATTTAAGGCGCTCTTATCCCAGAAGAGTGACTCTCTGTCTTTTTCTTTACGTGTAAAGAGTAAAGAAAATAACCACACTTTTGTACTTTTTCGTTGTTTTTATCGGTTTTTAAATTGTTTAAAAATAAGGGATATGTTTAATAAAACCCACTTACGTGGTCGACCTAGAAAATTTAAAGAGCAATATTACCAGATATGTTTCGTTAATAAAAGAGTGGAATTATGGAAATGGCATGATTTGAAAGGTCTTATTACATGCTGTGTTCGTGAATTATTTCTATCGAGCAAAGTTTACCTGATCGTGTAACACATGCGTGGAAGACCTAGATAAAGGTTTGAACTATGTATGTATGTTTGAACTTTGCGTTTTTTATTTTTTTTGAAGTTAGAGACGATATTTGAAAGTTCTATTTGACTTTGAAATTACTGATTTTGGGATAAGAGCGCCTTAATTACTTCAAAAATTCAAAAAAAAATTCAAAAATTCTTTATTTACGTTACAAAATGTAGGTTTTGAGGGGGTGGGACTCCCCTTTTAAGTTTTACAACCTGTTTTAAGGGAGACCCGCTCTTTCTACGGATCTTATTTTACAAATTTGTATTAAAATTAAAATTAGGTCTTGCTTAATACATAGTGATTAGGTATTTATATAACGAGAAATATGTGTGTGTATGAGGGTTTATGTTGTGAAATAATATAATAATATAACTACAAGAGAGTGGGTGTCTTGTGTGTGATTATAATAAATTACTTTATTCTATTCATAGTTTGGTAGGTCTTTTTTACGCCAACTTCTTCAGTTTTTAGGGTTCCGTACCCAAAGGGTAACCAACGGGACCCTATTACTAAGACTCCGCTGTCCGTCTGTCTGTCCGTCTGTCACCAGGCTGTATCTCATGAACCGTGATAGTTAGACAGTTGAAATTTTCACAGATGATGTATTTCTGTTGCCGCTATAACAACAAATACTAAAAACAGAATAAAATAAATACATAAGGGAGCTTCCATACAACAGACATGTTTTTTTTTTGCTGTTTTTATAAATAATGGTACGGAACCCTTCGTGCGCGAGTCCGACTCGCACTTGGCCTGTTTTTTGACCATCTTTGACTAAAATAATGTAAATCTAAAACCGACAACAATTCAGATGCGAAATCTTTTGAAATTAAGTGACGAAACAAATAAACAAAATAAGTCTCCCTTTAATCCCAGATTAACTTGTTTTCTTTAGACGATCAACAAAACGCTTCAAAGAAAGGACTACAAAAGATACAGTTTTAAAGCTAAGACCGGCCATTGTAAATATCTTAATAAACCAGCCGAGACGTTAAGAGAACTTTTTTACAATTAGAAACTCGGATTTCTTGCTAATTAAATTTACGTGACACTTTTCGCAGCTTTGGTTTTCTTGGAAAAGTTGACGTTCATTTCATTTTATCGTGGCTTAAAAGGTGAGAAGGGATTCATTAATGAGATTTCATTTTTATTATGCAGTCCCCGTAGAACGTAACTTTGGTAAACTTGTCAGTCTGAAAATTAATTAATTTAGTGTTTCTAAGTTTCATGTGCATCGTACAAATATAAAATTTTCATATTATAAAAACTAATAAAATACAAAAACTAATGTTAAATAAGAATGATCCAATAACCGGTCGTGTTTCCGAAAACGAGAAATCTTCTTCTGTAATATTTTGCGCGCGTATTTTTTATTATTATTATTTATTTATTCATAATTTAACACTATTTTATTACATGATGAGTATCAAAATAAACTGACATGAGTTTGTCCTGATACTACAATTCGTGAATAATACTCATATTCGTACATGAGACTATGCACACAAAAGCAGAAACAAATAAATACTGATAGCTACCTGCATACAAATTATAATTATACAATAGATGAAGAGTTACGTTCAGAGAGTTGTTCAGTATGATCATTAGATTATGTCATTTTATTTAAAGGTCGCAGTCTTAGTCCAGTCGCAGTCCTGTATATAACTATAAATATCGTTAACAAAGAGACTGCAGGTGACTGTGCCTTATTTTTTCTCACCTATACGTTAGACTCAATATGCGGGTTCCATTAAAGTACCGGAGAAGAAAAATAATTTGTGACCTCCCCGGACAACAGGATCTCGGAAAGACTACAAGTCCACATTACCTAGCCTAAAACAAATGCTGATTACACGACAAAAACCCGTAGTCAAAGAAAACGGAGCTCGATAGGTCACAGCTTTAGAAGACCATTCAAAAATCACGCCAAAATAGCAATAGCTGGATCCGAAAATGAAAGGAGACCTGTTTGTTAACCCATTGATACATGGAGAAGGTTTTTATTTTTATTTTATTTATTTATCACCCTTTTTGTACATTTACATACATAATTAACAACACCTTTTTACATAAAAAATAAAAATTTTGTACAAAGGCGGCATTTATTGCTAATAGTAATATCTCCCAGATCTATACAAATAAAGACTAGTTGTCGTGGCCAGAAGCCGGCTATGGAAGAACCGGAATGGACTATTGAGGACCTATGCTCCACTCCACAAGAAGTTAAAGGAACAAATACTGACATCAAACAACCCCATACGATTTTTCATCGGATTGGCAGTTGTAAAGTTAAACTGGAGTCACAACTACACTGAGAGGGCTTCCATATTTTGGCAGAAGCGTTATAAGTATTTGTCTACCAATCATTAAAGTTTTATCTTTGAAAACGAGTGTAAAATTACAAAGACTTGTGTCTCTAGCACGCACCATTGATTCAACGTCCTTCTATCCTTTTTCTACTGACACGTATAGCCCGTTTTATCTTCTTGCTAAATATGGGTACTGAAGTGGTATATAAAAGTGAACGTCTTTCAGTTTCACTATAGTACCGCTCCACTGTCTAGACGACCGACCATTCGATTGTTATAAAAATGGAGTTTTAAATGTTTTACGGGGTGGCTGGCTGCTTACAAATAAGTATAAAGATGAACACATTATGGAGAGGTTCTTTTTGTTCGGAAAATGTCAGAGATTTTTCAACATTAGTTTATTCTCTCACAACGTGGTTTGCGATAGACCTTACGCATACTTCAAGAGTAGTTCATACTTTTTTTAGGATTTGCAGATTTACATCATTGTTATTCTCCACAAATTTAAGTAAGTGGTAAATATACATTTAATTAATAATTTTAATTATTTTGATACTGACAAAGGATATATATCCCGATATATCCGTTCCGGATATCCTGCGAGAGCTGCGCTACGAGCATCGCAATGCAAGTACGATTGCGTAGACTATATAATTCATGTTCATTAAGCGGTGTGTGCGACAAAGAAACACCCTTTCACCCAAGCACTTTACAAATGTCTTAGAAGACGTCATGAAACCTCTAAACTGGAAAGAAAAGGGTGTCACCATAATTAGTATTTGCTTTACAGACTTGAGTTTCGCAGACCATATGATCCTCCAATAGGTGAAAACTTTGCAGATTTCGAAAGTAAGCTCACAGAACTGTATAAAGCATATTCTTCGGTTTTGTAACAAATTATTAAGAAACAATTATAACGCCCATATTACTATTAAGTAAGAGCAATGTAGACCAATAATTTACAATATGCATAAACATATTTATTTTATACGTATGTGTCCCATCTAGTTTTATTATTAACACCATATTAATCCTAGCATTCTAACATGAAAAATAACACCCTTTCTATAATTCAGGTTTCAAGAAAATTTCACCAATAAATACTCGCACTTTCATAATATTCGTAGCTCTGCGTTTCTACAAAATGTCTGAAAAAATACGAAACATGATTTCAGCATACTAAGTTTGAAAAGTTAGAGAACTAAACGGCATATGAAAATGCTTATTTTATGATATGTAAATTTTAGAAAAAAACTAAAAATTTCAGCGCCATAGTAACAGACGCATTACAGCGTTTTTACATCTGATAACATGACCTTTGTGAC
Organism: Ypsolopha sequella; assembly: GCA_934047225.1. Taxonomy (NCBI): domain Eukaryota; kingdom Metazoa; phylum Arthropoda; class Insecta; order Lepidoptera; family Ypsolophidae; genus Ypsolopha; species Ypsolopha sequella. Next base: position 28,363,839 of record OW203986.1, on the reverse strand, counting down.
ACTATGAAATAAGGTTGCATGTTTACCCTATTTTCTTCACCTTACTTTTGGCTGGCGTTCCAAATTCGTAGAAACCACGAGACGGTGCCCTTCCGAAAAGCATCAAGTGTGCAAGATTCATATCTGGTCACACAGGATCGTTTGACATCCATCCATCCATCAGCTTCGTCCACTGTTGGACATAGACCTCTCCAATATTTCGTCACTCTTGGCGGTCCTCCGTCATTCTCATCCAGCCACAACGTCCTTCAGCTCGTCAAACCAGTGGACACGAAGTCTGCCTACGCTACACTCTGCTGTGATGTACGTGGTCTCCATTCCAACGCCTTTCGGTCCCAACGGCTATCATGTCGGCGACAAATATGGCCAGCCCACTGCCAATTTAACTTACTGATTCGGCAGGTTATGTCAGTCACTTTCGATCTCTGACGGATACCCTCGTTTCGGATTTTATGCATCAGATATATCCTCAGGAATAGCCCGCTCCAAAACTTCATATTTTCTTTTTATAGCTGCTCCTTAACATTGATTTCATTCAGTTTCGTCGTACTCTAAAAGTATAATGTGATGAATAAATAATGAACCAGACTTACTAGCTGAAAAGCATACATTTTATTTTGTTAAAGCACAAAAGCACGCGTGATAATAGAAAAAGATTTTTAGATATGAAGCCCCATTTATTTTCCTTTATCATTGTGAATCTGCCTACTTTTATTTTCTTATTTTTTCTTTTTGTATTGAAGCTTCTCCCTAACGACGACGCCTCTGAACGCTTTCAGAATTTTGTAGCTTATAAATAATAATCTCACTTTCTTGTAGCTTTCTGTTTTAGGGTTCTTTCAAAAAGTGGAAACCTCTCTGTCTACCCCTGGCATAAGTCGAAAATAAGCCTGTAGTACAAGCTTCCTATTTGTAAACGATTCTAACGTCTATGACGCCGAAGTATGCCGTGCTGGCGTATATAAATTCGCGTTGATGTTTGGAGGTATACATTTTTCAATAAGAACATATGCGCCAAATAAGTTAAATTAATAGCTAAATAATAATAGGTGTATAATTAGATTCCATGTACGATTATAAACACAAAATCCGATGCATGAAATAAAGATATATACAACGTGTAACAGAAAGGTGTAACCATATTTGAAGAGCTTATTAAGTCAATGGTATAGAACAACTTTTACTATGGAGTAAACCCTGAAATCTCGAAAAAAAATCTACCTTTCCATACATTTCGGCCGAGCGGCATTGCATTTTTCTATGAATTAGTTTTTTTTTTTCGAGATACAGGTTTTGATCCATATTAAAAGTTGTTCTATATCATTGACTGAACAAGCTCTTCAAATATGGTTACACCTTTCTGTTACACGTTGTATATATTATACGTATATATATATACACTTGACATTTTTTTTTGTACGAGAAATCATATAATAAATTAATACTTAGAACACACACACAATCTAACATTCTCTCTCAATCCACCACACAAATCCTCCCACACGCACGCAAACACTTTCTGTCTCTATCCCACCCACATGCACATCCTCACTTCAATCAAAAAGTTTAGTTTATAATAAAGTAGTTTTTCCTTTTTTTGGTTATTTGTTATTTTTTTATATTATTACTCCAACAGATGCCGGGCCCAGTGGGGCCCAAAATATATCTTGGACTCTATTGTGATATCTTATACTAATAACTGTGTCTCATTTATGAATATTTACCTATATAATTACATATAAAAAATTAAAAAAAACAGGCTGATAACGGCAATATTAATATATTAAAAATTAATGCTTAATTAACATTGAAAACCTACCTATAAAATAATACTTACCTTACCCTTATAAAATCTATACGTAATAAAAATAAACTAAACTAAATAAAATATCCTATCTAGATACACAAAAAAAAACCAAGCAGCAGGAGAAAACGGGCACGATTCGATGACAATCAAGTTTTGTAACTTTATGTATGTGTAATATTCTTCAAGTAACGAAAATCCTTGAAAAATATTCATGTCATATGTCATTAGGTTTTCATCAAGTTTTCATGCTTTAACAATGTTTGGTAAACTTCATCCTCTTTTATCGTATATTGAAACGCTTGAATTTGCACAATGCGATTAGGTTGGTTGTTGGTATGGTGACCAGTGGGTCTACCGCGTAATTCTTATTTTCATCAACATCAACTTGAGATTGAAATTTGTCGTGCGTGCGACGACGCCCGCCTAACATGCCATCTCTTTTGCACGCGTTGAATTTCGCATGCATTTGCTTGAAGTTGATACAAATAAGAATTACACGGTAGAGCCCCAGGTGCAATGGGTTGTTGTAGAACCGATAGCCTCTGTACTCTTCGAGACAAACCCCGATATAGTCCATGCTACAAACCAAAGCGTGCAGCGCGTTGCAGGAAAATAAAATTTAATTTTCTTTCCAAGTATTTTATGTTCGATTTTTGAAATATGGGAGTGATTCTGGAAGTTTTCTGTATATTTATTATTAAGAGGATGGCATACCCCAGCAACTTTTTTTATTACCCGTCCAGCACAATAAGTCTAATGGCAGAGACCTTATTTGCTTTTCATAGAGGCGATTATATGTTGGCTCTTTGGCCTCTTGTTCTTGGACGCGTAATACTAGTGATCACGCAGCAAAACAACAAATTGGTGTGTTTTTAGCTAATACTGAAATATTTTGTAGGGAAAAAAATATTGAATATAGGTAACATCCCTTCATATTTCTATTGTCTCTTAACCGCGTTTGAAAACCAAAAAAAAGAGGGTGGAAAACATTTTTTTTTTATAAAAGTATAAATCTTAAAATATTGTTTATAGGTGGAATCTCTAGATAAAAGATCGATAAATCAAATATATTTTCTTCAATATGAGGAGAGACCTAATTTCTTCCAATGAACCCTTGAAAACCTGGTGTTGTTGATGTTCTAGCGTCAGGTGTCCCGTTAATCAGTGGCGTGCACAGGACTTTTTGCTGGAAAAGCAAGCAATTGGTCAAGAACAACAATAAAATAAATATGAAAAATTTTTAATATCACTTTGAAAAAAAAAAGTTGTATAGAAAATGTTCACTCTAGGGTAGACATTGTCTACCCTGGCGTCATACAATTTTTTTTTTTCAAAGTGATATTTAAATTTTTTTCATATTTTTTTATTGCTGTTCTTGACCAATTGCTTGCTTTTCCAGCAAAAAGTTCTGTGCACGCCACTGCCGTTAATATGTAAAATTTTCTTGCAAAATATGTCCACTTCATAAATTGACGTCTGTATAAAATGTAATATTGTACTTTGTAAGTATAATTAACATTAGCAAACGAAACTCAAAGCATAGGTAGTTTTCGTGTATATGAACAACTTTTGCTATGGGTATAAGCGAACTATTTTTTCACTTCATCATTCAAATTACCTCAATCAGCTGATTAGACCACTATGAGAAGGGGAAAATGTTGCAAATTCTGCTAAGCCCCCATGTAAAAAGTTGTTCATATGCTACCTATGTTTCACTTACTAATAATATTTATACCTTGTACGCACTTAATTGCATTTAACGCCACTCTTTGCGATCATATAGAAATCCTAATTGATAATATCAATAATAGATTAATACGATATATTATCTGGGTCAGCTAATAATGATTACACATATGCACCTATAGTTCACACACCTTACTCATGGAGAGTTATGAAAAGCCATATTATGAGAACTGTAAGAAGCGAGTTGCTAAGGCAGGATTCTTAATTTTAAGATCCGGCTTGGACTCTCGCTAGTCGATCATACTTTTATATTTTTTTCTGAATTTTTGTGTATAAAAATATATCACTGCGCAACTTGAATGATAAACGAAAACACTTTGATGATAGCTGCCTAAAAATTGTATCATATAATTTACGGCAATATAATAAATTCTTCATTTTTTTTCGTAACAAAAATGTCTTTACGTATTAGGTACAAGACAAAAACACTTTTGCGTCTTAGCACAGGGAATTATCCGGTTCCCTAGTTCAGGTAATCCTGAATCTTAGGGTCACAGTGTTTAATATGCTTAACTCTTAATGCGTTAAACCAGCGATCCTTAACCTCGGGTCGCGACCTAAATTCGGGTCGCGAGAGGTATTGGGTTGGGTCGCGGAAAGCCCCCAAACGACTTTAAAGAAGTTATAAAATTTTACGTATTTAATTGCGAATATTTTTAATTTTAATTGATAGGTCGACCGATGTCTTTACACTGGTATTGTCACATTTATTACTAAGGTAGGGCCACTGAGTGATGGCACTTATGACAGCTGCATTTAGTGATGAGGTACATTTCAAATTTCGGTTAAAAATAAAAATCAAGTGTGAGTTTATTTAACATTAGACACGTCATTCAACATAATGATTCAAAAGGAAAATGTGCCAAAACCAGTGGCGTAGCTATCGGAGGGCTATGCGGTGTAGTGCCCCGGGGCCCCCAAGAGATGTTTAAATATCTAAATCGAAAAAAGGAATTTTTCTATCATTTATTTTCGTTTAGTTTAACTTCGTCATTGTTTTGTTTTTAATTAAATATTATTGCGTAACTTGGCGACCTCAAATACGACCTATAAAAAATGAGAAATTTAAAAAAAAAAATCTTTGTTTCTATACGAATTCTATTGCACAATAAAGCAACATTCAAATCGAAAAATAATAACCGAAACAAGTAGTACATCACTATCAACAATGAAGTATTACATTTTTTAATCCACACTTGCTTATAAATAATTACGATACTTTGTAGGCATTTAAACGTCATAGGCGCCATCACTCAGTGGCTCTACTGTACTCACAGAACAAAGGCTGTGTTACTGCCATCTATTGTCAGTTCACAATCGCGACATGTTTAGTTCTCAGTTTTAATGGGCGGTACAGAATAAGTACAGAAATTATAAGTTGGATCTTCAGCGTGACATGCGGTGTGCACTTTCTATAAACATAACTCCACGTATACATGCTCTTTGCTCAAAAATACAACGCCAGATAGTCGTTCATAAACTCACACCGAGTTGGGTTTCCTACCCGGGTCGCAACACTAACCCGTTCAAAAATGACCTCGCATCTCAACACCGACCGTTCATAAATGACAGTGTCGCTACACTGGTGTCGAATTTTTCAACATCAACTCTGAGCAGGGTTCGCAAGGTTCCTATAGGCTCCAAACGTCACCTGACATTCACGTTAATTTTCGTAAATGACATGACGTTAATTTTCGTACCGAGGGGGTCTTCTCAACGTTATAGTTGATATTTTTACGTTAAATTTCGTACAGAGGGGGTCCTCCTAGCGATCTGGTTCTTTTTTTTTTTGCTTTTATTTTATAGCAGAATTTTGCAGATGTTAGTTGTTTTTCCAGTAACATATTTTTCATTTTGTATTTTAGAGTAAAATGGGATACATTTTCCTGCAGTGGTGGGGGAAGGTCGTTCCAGATCTTCGAAGCCGCAAACCTGAATCCTGCTCTGAAGTTCGCAGTTTTGTGTGCGGGGGTGTTCATTTTTTTTTTTACTTTACTTCTTGTATGCTTGCCGTGTTCATCACCAAGCCATTTAAACTTACTAAATAGATATTCTGGACGACGGATATGAACTATTTCATACACCATGACCGCAAGATAGAGCTCTCTACGTCCCTCCATTTTGAGCATTTTTCTTTCGTTTAGAAAGGGGGTAATATGTGACCGTCTTTTTATTCCGTAGCAAAACCTCGCACACGCATTCTGTACTCTTTGAATCGCACGACTAGTTTTGCCAAATAGTCTTGGGCCATATACTGTATCACAGTAGTTAAACACAGAAAGAATCAGTGATTCGACCAGTATTACCCTAACCTCCTCTTTTAGAAATTCTCGAATTTCATACAGAACTTTGAGTCGAAAAAGGGCAGTTCTTATTTTCAAGTTTATGTGCCCTTGAAACCGTAGTTCGCTGTCTAATAACAGACCCAGATTCCTGGCAGTTGCTCGCTCTATGCTGGTGTTATCGACTTTGATATCAGGCATCTTTTCTACGATTTGTTCGCACTGGCGTTAAGAACCACTGCCTTAAACCATGTTGGAACATTAAAATCGACGTCGAGAAGTGCTGATTAGTTGAGTGATAAATGGTCCATACCCTCTAACACGATACATTCGAGACGATATGTATTAGGATGTGGTATTACTCTGTTAATTAATTAACACGTAGATGCAGATATTTCACTAATTATTCTCGTCCGTCTCCCAGTGGATAAGCTGGGATCTACTTCGATCCTGACACGTCTTCGTTATGTCTTCCACAGTAATCAATCGTAAGCTCATTTATTTCGAGTTCATTTGAGTTAGTTAAAAAAAGAGGGTATAAATCTTAAAACATTGCTTATAGGTGAAATCCCTAGTTAAAAGATTGATAAATCAAAAATATTTTCTTCAATATGAGGAGAGACCTAGTTTCTTCCAATGAACCCTTGAAAACCTGGTGTTGTTGATGTTCTAGCGTCAGTTGTCACTCTTAAGTTGATAGAAACGTCGAGTTTTTCTCGCATAAATCATAGTAAGTCTTAACTATGTTATCTATTTCGTTACGATGGACACTCACCCTAATTTTAGTGATATAATGTGGCAAATTTCAGCCGAAAGTTGTGTTGATAGTAGGTTCTGACAAAGCCTTTGTGCTACTTGTTATAATTAATCATATTAAATTAATTCTTGCTACAATTTCGTACTCAAACTAATGCTCTATACTAGCGCTACATTCATTAGGATAATCGCCTCTACATTAGCTCTATATAACACAATTTCCTTCTACAAACCTCCACAGAAATTAAATAAACGAGCACCTCATTTTTGTAGCGATCCTCCACAAATGAATCCTTTCAGAACGTAATCGTGGGGGCTTGTGAGAATGATAATTTGGAGATGAGGCTGTAGAGAAGTAAAAATTAACATTTTTGAGTGATGTTAAGGCGATATGCGAAAAAAATACGGGTGTTTTTTTTCTGTTTATTTCATGAAATACACGGAAAATTTTAATTAATTTCTGGTATATGCATTTTGACTATATAATCTAGGGTTTTGAAATGGGAAAGCATGTTTGGATAAATTTTCCTCGATAGAAATAATTGTTGAAATGAGGTCTTCAAACACACTTTTTCTCCTCGTTTGACGAATAGGAACCATATTCAGAACGCAAACATATTTTATTAGGTGTGTTTCAGCAATATCTAGAGATTTGATATTTGAAATTTTGCTTGTTATTTTAGTTTTTTTAATAAAAATATAAAATCAACATTTTTCCATTTTGCCCTGAATCCGCCCCTCTCGCACTGCACAATTTTTCGCTTGGAGTGACAGTGACAAAAATAAAATCTTAAGAAAACATTCTACCTACACCTACAGTTTATTTTACATCTGTCGCCTACCTACATACAGTTCGCGGCAGTAAATAATGCACATCGTATCGTAGCGTCACCTTTATCGCACGAAGCACTGACAGAAGCGGTGACAGAGACGACGACGCTCTACAAAGCCGATGATAGCCGACGTGCATTATTTACTGCCGCGACCTGTAGCACTAAACTTGCAAGAATTTTTAATTGAATAAACTTATTATTCTATTGCTGCTTTTTTGAATGATACTGACATTTAACTCTAATCTAAATTATTTTGTGTAACATGTTATGGATTGGGTTTTTGACATTTTGTATTATTGCTTTATTTAAGTGATTGATGTTTATTTTATTTACTGTTGACTTTTGTTTTTTTTTTATTGTGCATGTTTATAATATAAGTCATCCGAATTTGTACGCATAGCGGCAGAGAACAAGGCACTTTATATACCTATGTATCATATCTACCTGTGTCTCAACAAATAAAGATTTTGAATTTGAATTTGAACTACCAGGTGAAAGCAATACGTGAACTAGTTCAATTTTATTGGCAAAATAAAGTATAAGAAATATATTTAAAACGTTACATCACTCATGTCTCAATGAAATATTTATATTTTGGGCTGTAAAGCTATAAAAGGAACTGGATTGTAAGAATTAGGTCTAACAAGGGTCCCAAACCATCTGTTTATGTAAAGAATGCTCTCAAGGGTGTTCAAGGGAACTCGACAAAAGAGGCTTCCATTTGAAAATATCAGGCAAATTCCCGAGCCAATTCCCAAGTTGACTCCCAACCCTCAACAATGGAGAGACTAAATTACTAATTAGTAATGAAATGCCATTAATCAACACTGTATAGTCTGTATATACTTTAAACAGGAGGCGCGATGCTGAGATCGATCTTAGGACAAACTAGTTTGGCCTAGGCCAAAATGTTACTGGGTTATTATAAAAAATGACTACGAAGATTGTGGACATTCGGCCATACCTAAACCGGCTCTCTGCGCTGAACGATTTTTGATAAAAGTCTGAAGGTGAAGGACATTATTCATAAAGCCCGGTCAATGTAATATTTTCAATAATTATTATCATATTGCCCTCTCGTTTTGGGCATTATTCATATTGTCCGGACATTATGAATAATGCCATATTGATCACTTGGGCCATGACATACGAGTATGTAAGCAAAAACCAGAATGCTCTAAAACGAACTGTAAGAAAATACAGAGTCGCAAGCTTGGCACGTGGGAGATAGAATCATAATTTCCGACGAAACGATGTTTTTAGCAATAATTCCGCCTTTTTTTGGATGACAAATATATGCTTGTTTTAGCTGCAGCGGTAGCTTAGTCTGTAGGAAGCAGGCTCTTTTGACCCGAGTTCAAATCCTGCCGGTCAAGCGCACCAATGAGTTTTTCAGATTTTATATACATAATTATTTTACCACTTGCTGAACGGTGAAGGAAAACTCTGTGAGGTAAACCTGAAAACGTGTATACGGCAATAAGGCTATGACGATTAAACGTCATAAAATCATCGGTAAAAAATGGTGTACGAGTGTTGACTGTTTCATTGTCAGTCCACACTTGGCGTCGCGCGCGATTAAACACTGTGCTACGAGTGCTGGAACCACCTCCTCTTTGAGGATATAATGTCGTATAATATATTGTGTAACAAAAAGGTGTAACAAAAAGATGTAACCATATTTTAAGAGCTTACTCAGTGAATGGTATAGAACAACTTTTACTATTTTGCCTCACCCTGAAATCTCAAAAAAAAAATCTGCTCTTCCATACATTTCAGCCGAGCGGCATTGCATTTTTCTAAAAAAGAGTTAATTTTTTTTTCGATGGTTTGTTCCATAGTAAAAGTTGTTCTATACCATTGACTGAATAAACTCTTCAAATATGGTTACACATTTCTGTTACACGTTGTATAATATGATATATATTATATGTTGTGATATTGTATGTTTGTTTCAGAGTCGAGTGATGTAGCAACCAGCATGGAAGGCAACACTACCGGACCGGAAGCCGATGAGTCAACCGACCAAGGACAGATAGCGCTGCTCCTCATCTTATATGTGTTGGTGTCCATTGTTGGCATTATTGGTGAGTTTAGAGAACATAAGAGACATAATTGTAAAGAGAAAATATCTGTCAGTTTTACTCTTGGGCACTGGAAGCTTGGGCACTATTGCGCCAGATTGAGAGGAGATGATACCTATGTAGATGAAGAGCGCTCGTACAGAAACTGGGAACATAACAGCAGGCGTGGCGTGAATTAGTTTGTTCAGGAACTTCCGTACAAATCTAAGAAAGTCGGTGAAGGACGGTACTGCTTCTTGCTACGTCATGTCATTAGTAGTTTGGCAGCATGGTTTTGTCATGAGGTCATGAGGTCATGAGGTCATGACAAGCAATGGCCGAAGCCTACAACCACCTGAAGTAAAAGGATTTGTCAGTTAGTGTGGTCTTGGTCTAACTGTCCAGGGTAGACGTGTTTAGAGTAATCAGTGGTCGTATCTCAGTTCACGCCACCCAGTTGACCCGCTAGACGGCAGGGTGTATCACTTGCAGTTGCGTTTGACATTTGTTGAAGCTAGGTATTCAATGCCTTCCCTTTTATAGCCCTTTATCATAATATTCATAAGCTACGACAAAATTTTTGTATAAGATTTATTTTTGGTCTTCGCAAGTATGATCACGTTTCTGAATTTCGTTCTCAACTTAACTGGCTCCCTATTCGTCAGCGCCGTGATACTCAAATCCTGTCTCTATTATTTTCCGTGTTGCACAATCATGCAATTCCTTCCTCCCTTAAGATAAATTTTCAATTTCTTCGTGATACTCATGGTTGTTCCTTACGTTCCTCTCGCAATCTCCTTTTGGCAACACCATCTCATTCATCGTTCTTCTTCACAAATTCCTTTTTAGTCCAAGCTGTTCGGTTGTGGAACGATCTTCCTTTGCCAATAAGGAGAGCTCAATCACTGCCTGTCTTCAGAAAATTAGTCAAGGGTTATTACTTGTCACTCTAACTCTTCTGCACCATATTTTGTTTTCAGAGCTTTTATATTTCATTTTTTTAAATGTATATTTGTAAAATGTATTTATTATGTTTGAAATAATTATTTATATATGTAGGTATATGTATGTATGTATTAGTATGTATTAGTATGTATTATTATTTATATAATTTGGCTTCTACTTTATATACCTTATTTTACATGTACACCGCCTCTTCAGTTATCGTAATGTATTTTTTTCCACCTAAAGGTTGTCTGGAAGAGATCGCTTTAAGCGATAAGACCGCCTATTTGTACTTACCCTTTGTACTCGTATTTTTAAGTTAAATTAATTGTATTATTTTTCTTTTGTGGTGTGACAATAAAGCTGTATCTTATTGTATTGTATTGTATTGTACAGTGGAGACCGCATCAAGTAAGACACATTGGACTTTGTACCTATCTTATATTCTTCTCTGTAGGGGCTAATGTCGTACTGCAAGTGTATAGCTTGATGTGGTCTCCACTGTACGACAACTTTATAGACGGCTTGAGTGAAGTGGGAGAATTGAATGTTATATAACCGAGGCAGGAGTAAATAAATTGATGAGCCAGAACGTTGCATATAATTTATAACGAACGTGTGCTTTACTAGGTAATGTAAGCCTCATGGCAGCGCTAGCATCAGGCGGCGCGTCCAGACTGCGGACTCCTCAGCTCCTGAGTTCATGTGCTGCAGACCTGCTGGTGTGTGCAGCCAGCGCGCCGCTAGCTGCCACCAGGGCGGCTAGGCTGCACCATCTGCCTTGCGTCGTCACTTATTATATTGAGGTAAGGACTGCAAACCCCTCAGCTCCTGAGTCCATGTGCCACTGACTTGCTGGTGTGTGCGCTAGCACGCCACTAGGTGCCACCAAGGCGGCCAGGCTGCACCATCTGCCTTACGTCGTCACTTATTATATTGAGGTAAGGACTGCAAACCCCTCAGCTCCTGAGTCCATGTGCCACTGACTTGCTGGTGTGTGCGCTAGCGTGCCACTAGGTGCCACCAAGGCGGCCAGGCTGCACCATCTGCCGTGTGTCGTCACTTATTATATTAAGGTAAGGACTTCGAACACCTCAGCTTCTGAGTTCATGTGCCGCTGACTGCTGGTGTGTGCGCTAGCGCACCGCTAGCTGCCACCAGGGTGGCTAGGCTGCACTATCTGCCCTGCGTCGTCCTTATTATTCGAGGTAAGAACGCAAACCCCTCAGCTTCTGAATTCATATGCCACTGACTTGCTGGTGTGGTGTGTACTGCTAACACGCCGCTAGCTGCCAGGCTGCACCAACTGCATATGTTTTTAATTTATGGAATTTGTTTTTTTTTATCCATTTATTAATAGAATAACGAAATCTTTAAATGTGCCTAATGTAATAAATGACTTACCCTTGTATAATGTTATTAGTTATAATTGTTGCGAATAAATTATGTATATGTCTATGTCTATTGAATATATTTATATTGCTTTTATTAGCTTGTTTCTTTTATTTTTGATATACATATAATTATAAAGGCAAATATAGAAATGAGACACATATCACAATAGAGTCCAAGTTATATTTCGGGCCCCACTGGGCCCGGCATCTGTTGGAGCCTGTTGATATGTTTATCATGTCTATTGATAACAGTAACTTCTCCGTCGAGCAATCTTATGAAGTCCTCAAATAATGTGTTTCAGTCGTTCCCAGTGGCAGCCAGCACTTTCTCCCTGGTGGCGATAGCGGCTGACCGCTGCGGGACTGTGCGGCGCGGTCGCGGTATCACAATAGAGTCCAAGTTATATTTCGGGCCCCACTGGGCCCGGCATCTGTTGGAGCCTGTTGATATGTTTATCATGTCTATTGATAACAGTAACTTCTCCGTCGAGCAATCCTATGAAGTCCTCAAATAATGTGTTTCAGTCGTTCCCAGTGGCAGCCAGCACTTTCTCCCTGGTGGCGATAGCGGCTGACCGCTGCGGGACTGTGCGGCGCGGTCGCGGAGCGCCGCTGTGTGCCAGACCCGCACTTACCATCGCTGCCGTGTGGCTCACTGCTGTTCTACTGGGTAATCTAGCACCTAATCTATTCCTTTTAACTAATAGAGTTCATTGGATAGCGCATTAATTTTTGTAATTGAATTTAATCTGAGAGAATGGAGAGTGTTGAAAGAAGTAAATATAGTACGCAAGTGGAAGATAAAGGTCGATTGAGCCGACATAATGAAGAAAAGCAAAGTCAAAATCATTTGGAATAGAAGAGCTTGTATGACTAGGATGATTTATGTAGAAGAAGCGAAAGAGGTGTGTCAGGACCGTTGCAGATGGAAATCTGTAGTCTCTGCCTACCCTTCTGGAAGACAGGCGTGAATATGTATGTATGTAATATTTGTATGTATTTAGGAAAAAACCAGTTAAGTACTTAATTCAACTTTGTTTTTGACTGTCCGTCACTTTTTACGTTTTCGTTAAAAATGGCTATAAAACAGCCGAGGGCTGCTAATTTAGGCTGTGGCATCTAGGAGTTAAATTTCAGAGGAACCCTAGTTCAATTTTCAACTATAGAAATCCAAGTTGTTAAATGATTTAACTTGCAGGTACAGCAGCAGCAATAGCGCCGTGTGCTGCGTGTCCGATGCTGGCAGCAGCACACGCCTTGGTGACGTACTGCGTGCCCGTGGCCGTCATCGCACACTGTCACTGGGCCGTGCACATGAAGCTGACAGCTCTCTCACTGACGGCCAGGGCGGCGCACGGTGAACTGCCGCTCCCGGTCCCCATGATCCACCGACCCACGCACGTCATCATCGTCGCAGGCGTCGGGCCCAGGGAGCGACGGGACGCCGTCGACATCGGTGACACCAGGTCAAAGAAGCTCCAGCCCAGTCTACTCGGTCCGCAGCCGCAGACTTCCACGCTGCGGTCAAGACGGCGACTTGGCAACGTCCTCATTGGCATCGCTGCGATATTCGCGACGTGCTGGTGCCCGCATGCCGCGATCGTCATCGCTGGCGCGTTCGGCCTTCAAGCGCCACTAGCGCTGGCTCAGTACGCTCTTTTGTTAGGACATGCACATTCAGCGCTGAATGCAGCGGCGTACTGGGCGCTGAACAGGCATGCGCTGACAGCTGCGTGTTCCACCTGGCGGCTACCTCAGCTCCGGGTGCGAGAGGAGAGGCCATCTTCGACCAACGAAGCGGCACTAGGAGCGTTCCATCCCCGCCTCGCACGCCCCGCGCCATCCCCGCGACCACCGCCCTCCAGTTTCCTATATTGATGTCCGTCTATCTTCTAAGCTCTGTCAATCTGTGATTCCTGTCTCTCAGTGCCTCGTATAGTCTATGCATCCGCCGCTAGTCGCGGGCGCCACTCGTTTCGTCGTTATAAACGTGGTTGTTTGATATTTTATGGAGAATAATATCCGTGAAGCAATAAAGTGTATAAAACGCTTATCGTATTTTCATTGATCATATAAAAGAGACCGTCGTATCTTTGAGAAATCTGCACGGATTTATCACTGAACCATCTTTTTCATCGTCGCTCTCAGACACTGAAGCCAATACTTATCAGCATTTTTCAGAGAGGTGCCATTAAAACAGGTTTACGAGTATATAGTTGTACTTCATACTTATATGTATAGGTACTTGTACGTATTACCTACGTTATGTAAATAAATAATGAATATTGACTTTTTGTCTTTTTAAATGATTATAATTACATGAAAAACAGTTAAATAATTTTTTTTGTGAGATATATTTCGGGCCATTCTGGCCTGGCCTCAGTCACAGCTTAAAGTTATGTAAAGTTACTCATATTTAAATCAGAGAAAATAGCTGATAGACTAGGAGCGTACAGTCGGTAACCCTATGTATCAAGTAAATCGATGGGACTAATTTGTAGCTGTGTAGAAAAAAAAACTTCATCAAAATAAAGAGAGTTAGCTGAGCGCAACCTGAAGCATTTTGTTTTTGCTGATTGTATAAAATGCTCCAGTTTACTGGTTACAAAATACTGTTTAATTTGATGTAGTTTTTGTTTCTACACAACTAAAAATTGGTAACAACTTGCTGAAAACGATGTTGAATCGATATTTTCAAAATAAATCGATCTTCGATAAAATCAGCCTGACTCACGTTAGTATCAACATAGGACCCTAATTTTTTAAGCACCTTTTGATATGCTCTATTGAACGAAGTTGGGCCCTAGTTGTTACTTATAGACGAGAAAAATGTTTGCTTACTGTACAAAATGCTCCAGGTTGCGCTCTGCCAACCCTGTTTATTTTGATTTGTTTTTTTTTCTACACATCTCCGAATTGGTCACATCTTGTTACTCGATACATAGAGTTACCCACGGTACGCCCGTAGTCTATAGACTTTAACAGTATGTAAACATGAATGCACGTTGTAAATATTCTGAAACGATGTCGTATATGTTTTAATAGCATACAGTCTATAAAAGAGCTTGGAGAACCTGACACAAAGGAGTTTCGGTGAGGCACCTTTAATTTTCCTTCACGATGAATTTAGGCACTAAAATATGTATTTTATAGCAAACGCCCTTGGTATTACGAAGCCTTTCGGTTCAAGATGACCACTTCTATATATGACCACTTCTGTATATGACCACTTCCCTATATGACCACCTCTCTATATGACCACTTCTCTATATGGATGAAAACAAACACTTGTACTGTTTCACAATTTAATTTATATCTTTATTTTATTTTATTTATTTATATAAATTAAATTGTGAAACAGTGTTTGTTTTCATCCATGATGATGTTTCACCAAGAGCCGACAATCGCAAGTATTAACTTCTCTATATGACCACTTCTCTATATGACCACTTCTCTATATGACCACTTCTCTATATGACCACTTCTCTATATGACCAATACCCTGTATGTCCATTCCAGAAAGTAAAAAATTTCAATAATCAAATTTAAGTAGTTTAAATTTAACAGTAAATTGATTGCAAACACACCAAAACTTGGTATAAAATTTACAAATTTATTCAAATTTTAACATTATTCATAATTTTATTTGTTGGTTAAGGGTTGTTTCTCCGGATTTGTAACAAAATATTAAGAAATAATTATAACGGCCAAAATACAACTTTTAGCTAAGAAAACTCATTGTTAAAAGTTTGCTATATGCATAAACATATTTTTAATGATATAACAATAGCTAGGTATAAAACAATTGGCTTTTGCATAGTCGTGATACCAGCCGTAAATTCCTAAAATAATCTGATATCAATTATTTTGAAGCTACCATAATATCATTAAAAATATGTTTTCAATGCAAGTGCTCGTACAGGACCACAGGAAGACGATTATTTTGCCCTAGGGCTTTATTATTATTATTTTTTTATTTATTTACGAGAAGTTGGTTAACCTGCAACTTTTCCTGTATACCATAAATGTTATACTTTTTTTTCCCACTGTTTAACGGCTCTGGATACAGTCCTTTGTTTTATTTCCTCACACTGTGCATTGAAAAACGTAGTATGATACACGGGCGTAAGAGTAATAAATTACTCGGTTACGTTTAATAGCATAAACTACTATTATGAATATAGCAAACTTTCAAGAATAGGTTGTCTTAGCTAGAAGTTGTATTTTGGCCGTTATAATTATTTCTTAATATTTTGTTACAAATCCGAACAAACGACCCTCCAGAGTCCTTATAATATTTTCCACCTACATACCAATTTTCAGACAGTGATGGTCGGGTACTGAGACTTCGCATCCGTCACTTAAGGGTGCATACAAGGTCAGATTGAGCACCTCATTTTGCATCAATCGGAACTAAACTCTATGACGTTTCCTTTTAGATTAAAATAGCGCGCTCTCAGCCGTGGCTATTACGATCACCAAGCAACGCGCGCTCACGAAAGACTGCGTTTTTATTTAGTAACTCGGCTTCTAGATAAAATTATTAAAATATTCCAAAATGTTTAAACTTATCTTCAATACAAATTCCAAGGCTGTATAATTTTAGGGAACGCACTTCAAAACTCGAAAAACATGAAATTTAGGGGTAACTTCTATCGAGCGAACTTAAAGCTTTTGCGTTTTCTTTAAAATGTTTAGAATAGCTCTATAGTCTATTATCTATATCATTTTGAATTTGGATTTGAATTTTTTATTAAACTGATTGACCAAGTTAAGCAATGTAAAATGATCATTTGAAATTGTGCATCTGACCTTCTAAATTCATAGCGGGGGCGAGTCACGCGCCAGAGATACAGTGTATATCTATCCTACTTGCACTGTCACGCATACCGTGTTGGTCATTGTGCGAGAGAGCTAGTAGGATCGAAAGACACTGTTTCTACGGCGCGTGCTAGACCCCCACTGCCTCTCCGCGATCGTGAATATTGTGCATCTGACCTTATACGGACCCTTAAGGCGTATGACCACGCTAAATAAGCAACTCGATGTGTGTCGGTACAAATATCAACCGAAACGACATTGAAATAACGTTCATTTCAGCGTGCCTTGAAAAGTGGATGTTACGACAACCACTGCGTCTCCGGCTAGCGCAAAATAGGAGAAAATAATACTTTTCACATGAAAGCCAACAACGAAAAAAAAATTTTGAACTTAAATTTTTTAAATCTAAAAATTTCCTATAATTTGGTGAAATAATGATTAAAATCGCTTTAGGCGTTTGGAAGGAGTAAGAGGATTCTTGTGTTAATCATGTGAAACTTTCGATGACTTTCGATTTTTTTTTTGTCAAAACTTACAATAGAAAAACAGTTTATGAAACTTAAAAAATATTTTTGACTCTATAATGCCTATCATATATTTTTATGAAAAGTTTTGGACCACCCGTGTGGGAGGAGTAGGCCTTCAAAGACAGGTCCAAATTGCAGTTGGCGTATCCATTCGCCTTAAACGGAAACCTAAAATCACGCAAAAATTTAATAGTAATAATACCGCAAAATGTGTAGGTATAAATTCCAAGCAAGGCTCATTTCGTTTCCCAGTAGCTTGTTATTCGTTGCAAATTGCAGCGCATACGCGATACAAAACCGGCCACGCGAGTGCAGATTGGAAAAATATCCAGAAAACGTGACCGGCAGAAATGTGAAATTGGTCTCCATTGTGCTGCAAACTGCTAAGTGCTCTTTCCTTTTCTGAGGCTGAGCTAAGAAACTGCCTGATTTTCAGGAATATTTTACAAGCCTGCCGGAGATTTCATGAATTTTATTTAAAACATGATTATTGGGCCAATAAAATTATTTAATAAATATGTGATTATTAGAAATGATTAATTGTTATGAAAACACATATTCTACTGATCATACTGAACAACAGACTAAAAATAAGACCACGGAATCGTAAAAATTTAAGATTATTTATAATAAGTAAATTTTTCCTTACTAGTAATTTAAAATTCCTCGTGTAAATTTTATTTCTTTGGTTAATTTATTAGAATTAAATTTTGTATGAAATTTAGTCCTGAAAATGTTGTATGGGTAGGCAAAATTTTATTTTGTTTTTTATTTTCACGTCAATACTTTTATTTGTAGTTTTTGTTTCACTGGAAGGACGCACTGGTTGTATAGGTACTTTAGCCTTTAAGCACTGCGGTTTTGGTGACGTAAATATGTGACTCAACTTCCCGAATGCTGCCCACACCAAGCATGTTCTTCTGTTTTTGTTTAATTAGTCTGTGTTCATTTTTGGATAAATATCATGATATACATATATCGTATAAAAATCATGATATATATCCGTTGATATATATATACAGGTGTAATCGTTAAGTGTGACCAGGCGATTATTCCGTAACTATTACAGATATCAAAAAAATTTAAACTGATATCGAAATTACGTTACCTAATCAGTTAAAATGATATCAATAACTTTTTGAAAATTAAACGAGAATTATCAAAAATTTCGACATTCCCATACATTTAGTGTGATATAAGTAGAAAGGTTTTAGTTTCCTTATTTTAAAAGGTTATTTTAGCTTAGTACTGATATTAAAGGAAACTGTTTATTAACCTAACAAAGTAATAAAACTATCTTTTAATTAAATAATATTTATTTCTTGGTAAGTACAAAATTTTGTATTCAAAACAGATGTTCGAAGTGACGTCCTTGTTGTGCGATACAATGTATGGAAATGTTTGATGTCAAAATTTTGGATATTTCTCGTTTTATTTTCAAAAAGTTATTGATGTCATTTTACTGATTAGGTAACGTACTTTCGATATCAGTTTAAATTTTTTTGATGTCTGTAATATTTACAGAATAATCGCCTGGTCACATTTAACGATTACACTCTGTATATCCTCGAATCCTGACGCTAACGTCTCTACAAATGCGATCTCATACAGATATTCTATATATCTTACGAAGTCTGTTTGGCTATGGTTGTAGTAGTGACGTGTACAGATGAGCACGTTTTGTATGTGTTGCACTTTTTTACGCACACTAGAAAGCAATGCGTGTGCACGCACTACACAACCATACCCAAACAAACTTTGTGAGTTAGAACATCTTTAATCTAAAACCATTCTTTTAGGGATGAAAGCATGAGTCATGGAGAATGGTGAAGAATTCTTTTCATATGATATATTTTGAGGGAAATATAGTCACGCCACTTTAACAAAAAAAAAACAGGCAGCAGGATACCTCTGAAATATTAAAAGCAAATGTTTTTGTTTGTACTGAAGGGTAAACAAACGAGGGTTTGGTTTTACTTTGAAAATTTAATGAAATTCTCAAACAATCGCTTCAGATGACAAAAGATGCTTTTGATTTTTCAGTCATAGCATCCTTTTTATCGTGTGATGTTTAAAAGAATCCGTTTATAGAGCTGAAGTGATGTCATGAAAAATTTAAAACCTTCTTTCAGGAAACGGATTCTCGGAAACATATTTTTATCTTTCTTTTACTTCCAATGCATCTTCTTTTGAAGCTCGTGAGAAAACCAATAAAAGAACAATAAATATCCAAAAGCATTCAAAAACTGTGAAGATTTGAAGAATTATCAAAAAGAAGCGCTCCTTCTTATACAATTTGTACCACTGCCGTGACCAGGATTCGAACCTGGGTTACTACGGCCACAACGTAGGGTCCTAACCACTAGACGATCACGGCTGTCGGAGCTGGTGATTGCTTTCTCAAAAGTCGGAACCACTTGAAGTAAATTAAAACACCACCAAACTGTATTGTAACATGAAACCAGAGCCTACCTTCAGTAGCAACCACGTCGTTCATTTGGTCAGCAAGCTGCCGAAACTAGAGCACTTTCACAACATTCGGTCAATCGAGGAATAAGACAGATAGCTATTATAGTGCTGTGCTTTCTGTTGTTAGGAGTAAAAACCATATTCCTTGACTGTAGTCAATATAAAGTATATAGGTGCAGTAGTTGAGTTGCGTTATGATCAAGTTCCTAAACAATTTCACAACTAGAAGTTTGAAGGCATCTATTGTCAGTCGTCCACTTCCTTTTCCGTCCGTTACCTTACATCGTAATAATTCTATTACGAGCGTTAAGGATCGACCTGACCCTAAAAAATAAACAATGCCAGACGTTCGAGGGTTCTTTAGAAGAAATTAGGTCTCTCCTTATAGGATTGAAAAAAATACATTTGCTTTGTTGGTCTACGTACTTATAAACAATGTCTTAAAATGTATATTTTTGTCTACAAAAATTTATGTCCAACCAATTTTTTTTTGTTTTTAGACGTTCCGCAGAAGAACGCGGTTAAGGGATCGAGTTGATATTTTTTTTTCATAAAATAGGTAATAGAAACATGAAATATAAATTGTACATAACTTCAATATTTTTAATTTTAATATTATTTAAATTATTATCGAAGCTATTATTTTTAATTTTGCCATTTTGCATTATGTTATACTCTTTTTTCTTTTTATGCGTTTTTTTTTTGGCAAATAAATTTATTTCACTTTCACTTTCAATATTTTAGCTAAAAACACTCTAATTTGTTGTTTCGCTTCGTGATTACGCGTCAAAGAAAAAGAAGCTAATGTGGCAACATACATATATCGCTTCTATCAAAAGCAAATAAATTCTTTGCCATTGGACTTATTGTGCTGGACGGGTAATAAAAAAATTTGCTAGGGTATGCCATATTCTTAACACCTTCGGTTAAAAGGCTATATTTGACTTGGTTATGTACGGGTATGACTTTACAATATTTGTAGTATATGTATAATGTATGTATATATATGTTTACAGTATATGTTTTTTCTACACAAGTTGGGTCAGGTTATCGTAGGATTATGTAAAAAAATGTCGCGCTAAAATATTATTTTCATTAAAATGCGTTTTTTTTTGTGTTTATATGGATCCAAAAACCCGTCTAAGTATAATGTTGAATATTAAATTGACACCAAAAATTGTAAAGCCGAAGCAAAAACTTTTTTTTTTGGGGCTTTCCGGTCTTAAGGATGCCCAAACCTGTAAGATGGAGACAACCCACGATCTGGACTATTGTTTCAGTGAAAAAGAACTTAAAAGATTTAATTTCTTAAAGATTTATAGTTAAAATATTATTATACAAGGTGAAATCCAATCAACCGCCCGAACCCATACCGGAGACCCGGCCAGGGACCAGGAACAAGGTTCAATGATCACCAACCTGGGGCTCTACCGCGTAATTCTCATTTGTATCAACTTCAAGCAAATGCATGCGAAATTCAACGCGTGCAAAAGAGATGGCATGTTAGGCGGGCGTCGTCGCACGCAAATTTCAATCTCAAGTTGATGTTGAAGAAAATGAGAATTACGCGGTAGACGCGCAGGCCCCCAGCACGAATCCAGGCAGCCGACCAAATCCGATCCTATATACTACATAGTAATAGGTTACATATATAAATACATGCCTACCTCCGCCCATTCGATTAGTCTTGCTAAGAAGAACGGGCAAGAAACTTGGCAAGATCATGTGCTTTTTTTTAAATATAAACTTATACTATACATCAAATTACTTATATCTACTTTAACCAAGGGATAAGAAAATACAAGACAGCAGGAATTCAGGTTATTGAAAAAAGAAAAACATATATATCTTTGCCTACCTGTCTCATATAGTCTATTTCCTTTTACAGTATCAAAAATTAGGAAATTATATTAATTAATTAAATTATTACCTACTATCATCACAATCAGTATCACTATAAAACCATGCTTCACCATCATCCAAATATTCATTTATTTTATAATATGCCTTTTTCAGTAGGCCCTGCTTAATATACTGTTTAAACTTATTCTCTGACAAATTAAGGATCTCTTGCAAATGGCATTACATTTAAATGAGTCGTGCTCAAAACGTTAGCTTACACTTTGCTGAAAACTCTTCGGTTAAAATTGCATTATGTATGAGTACTAAGCTTACGGAATAGTAGTGAATCTCAGAAAACCGCTCTGTTTCAACCTCACGCACACAAACGCGTGCTCTACACGTTGTCTAAGCGAACTTCAGAGGAGTCTCTACACAAATCTGGGCGCGGTGGCGTGTGTAGAGCACGCATCTGCACGTGTGAGTTCGAATCTGAGGGCTTGTACTATCATTCACTACTCGATATATTTTTACTCTGCTTACGGTTTCCTAAAAAAGCGTTGCCGTAATGTATCGGCTGCTAGGTATACAAGTGACATTAAGAATCCGGCGGACGATGCATAGTTCATACTATTCATACCAACGGAATACCAAAATCATTAGTAAATTACACAGTTTCTTAAGGTAGTGCGTTTTATTCTGACTGGATTACAGATTTAAAACGAAATATGAGAAATTGCAAGTTTTCTATGGACATGAGTTTTTTTTTAATATTTCGTCTATAAACCAGTATAAAACGGAACCCCGGCGGACAGTATTTGTGCTACAAAGACGTTCTGGACGACCTATTGGCAATAGGAAATGCCAATAGGTAGTAGACTAGGAGGGTAGAGTCGGTAACCCTATGTATCCTGTAGCAAGTTGGGACCAGTTTGTAGTTGTGTAGAAAAAAAACTACATCAAATAAATAAGGTTGCCTGTGCGCAACCTGGAGCATTTAGTTTTTGGTGAATGTACAAAATGTTCTCTTTTTTTTAGGTACCTTTTGATACGCTCTATCGAACATAGCCCCTCCATAGGCCTTACTTGTTACCAATCATCCATCCATCCATCAGCCTAAGTTTGTCCACTGCTGGACATAATCCTGGAAGAATTGCCTATACTCAAACACGCTGGGCAGGCGGGTTGGTGAACGCGGTGCCGGAACCCTCACACCAGTGACGCCGCTGCCCGTCACCAGTCTGTTCCATATAAAGCCCGGCTATTAGGAATGGATATACCGCCATCCATCGGTCCTAGGTATGGCGGGCCTCCTGGTTTTTTGCCTGTGAGCTCTCCTCTTACTCTCCCCCGAATTACTTCGAGGGGGTCTCCAAGAAAGATTGTTACCAATAGACGTGACTTTATATCAGCCATCCTTGTTTATTTCGATGTTGTTTTTTTTTCTACACATCTTTAAATTGGTCACATTTTGTTATTCGATACATAGAGTTATCCACGTTGCACCCGTAGTCTATAGCCAGCTTGTCTAGCTAAAGTCTGATCCGAACATAAATAGGTACGATTAAAAGCAAAAGATATGCTCCGCCGTAACAGTGTGTGACACTGCCGTGACCAGGATTCGAACCTGGGTTACTACGGCCACAACGTAGGGTCCTAACCACTAGACGATCACGGCTACTGGAGCTGGTGATTGCATTCCCAAAATCGCAACCAGTTTGTTTCAAAGTCGTTTATTTATAAAGGGTTCGATTAAAAAAGTTTTTGAAACCATCAGCAATGTTATGCAGAAACACATTTTTAATCTGGCCCGGTTATCACCGAAACCAGAGCACTTTCACTGTCATCGCGTGCAACGGCAAAGATAAAAACAACATAACCAGCCGCCCGCGGCCCTGTTGGTGGCAATGACCGTTTCGTAACACATTTTTTGCAAGAGCTGCGGTTTAGCCATAGACTTAGGATATATATGGGTTTAGCAGTATCATCGAAAATATACCAGCAACTTTGGGTCGCGTGCTGCGAACTATAGAGCCATTTATCAATTCAATATCTAAATGAATGGCCAAATATTTGAGATAAGATAATATAAGTATTAGTTTTATGTTAAAAAAAGACATGATCTTTCTAAGTTTCTTGCCCGTTTTCTTAGCAAGACTAACCGAATGGGTGGAGGTAGGCATGTATTTATATATGTAATCTATTAGTATATAGTATATAGGATGGAATTTGGTCGGCCGCCTGGATTCGTGCTGGGGGCTCGGTTGGTGATCATTGAACCTTGTTCCTGCGGGCCTATTATGTATCTCTAGTTGCCTTCTGGAATGGGTGTCTATCATCAAAAACATCATATACTATCGAATTCCGATTGTCTAAGGGCATGTTAGCACTTGAAGTGACGACACAGTTCGTAAATAGTTCAATACCCACTAAAAGCAATTTTGAAAGTTTAGTTTTTATCTATGTTTTTGATGATAGGCACCCTGTCCAGTTGGCAATTTAAGATACAGAATAGGGGGGCTGGTCACTAGCCGGTTCTCCGGTATGGGCTCGGGCGGTTGATTGGATTTCACCTTGTAGATTTTACCTTTCATTTTAATCGTATATACAAGGTGACTTTTCCATCATCGTCCAAATTTATACAGGAGCATCATTTTATCAGCATCATGAATCGATAACAATTTCTGTGAAATTCGTATGATGAAATTTCGACTTCCCATAGTAATTCACTCCCAGTCCTGAGTGAATTACTATGGGGAGTCGAAATTTCATTTTATGAATTTTACAAAAATCGTTATTGGTTCATGATGCTGATCACTTACCAAGGCTCAAGTATGAATTTGGACGATGTTTACAAATTCACCTTGTATATTGCTACATAAATTAAATAAACCTTTAATTTAGTTCATGTACATTTATTATTTTATTACATATATTTTTTTAAGATTAACTTTGCAAAATAAACTATTTGAATTTGAATTGTAAGAGTACCTAGGAAACTGCTAAATATATCCCAGGATAAAAATGGCTAACAATATGACCCGGTCATGAAGTTTTTCACTATAATAAATTCGTCACACTCTGTTGATGGATTGCGAAGTCATAAGCTAACAACGTTTGAATGGAAATGGGATATAATTGTTGCTCTTTGTCTGTTGTCTTTTCTTGGGAAGATTTTCATATTTCGAAAAAAAAAAATTGTCTGGTCATAAATAACGAACCCATTATCCTTCCACAAAAGCGATAGGACGAAATTTTTGATGAATCTCAAAGTTTTCCCAATATTTAACAAAGAAGACAAAGATGTATGAGTAAAGACAACATCCTCACCTCGCTACGATCTCCGCCCCTACGCACCCGAAAACCGTCTTTATGTCGTTTGAAATTAAAATGTACCATGATGACCCATACTCTGTGAACAAAGCGTGAGGTGAGTACACTTCAGCGTTGTCGCTTGAGCTAGAGTGCTGTTCACATGAGAGTAATCCTTTACTCACGCCGCGTCACGTGGGATGTCTATACCCCAATTCAGAAATCGAGAGTATCGTTTGACGTTTACTGTGATACCAGATGACGACGAAAAATAAATAGAGATGTCCTAAAGGTATTAATTAAATTCATTCACTTAGTGAACGAATGAATTATTTTTGTTTCATAAAATAATTAATTAACTTAGCGAATGAATCGATTGACATATTATTGGTTTTTGTTGTTTCTACATTTAATAACAATATGATAAATAAAACAATCGAGCTTTTAAGTGTCTAAATTTATTAATCTGAAAAATCTGTGTCACTGTCAGTGCTGGTTTCATCATTAATAAAATTATAAATTAATTATAAAACTATCCAACACGCCATCAATTAGGTGGTCGAGACGGCACATTTTGTCCTCTTCTTTAATAACATAAGTCACGCAGTCACTCCATTTTTGGGGTGTTACTTTTTTTATCCCTTCTTCTAACAGGCCTTTTCCTTCCGCCATTTTAAACGTTTTGTTATTCATGGCAACATGACTTTTTACCTGCGCCCATACCAGCTCAATGGGATTGAGTTCGCAATGGTACGGAGGCAGGCGTAAGATTGTGACTCCGTGCTCCGCTGCCATCTCGTCCACAACATACTTGTTGACACATTGGTCTTTGTTCTGCCGTACGATATCTATTAGAGTGGCTTTTGTATTTGTAGCATCGAATAAGGAGGTAAAGGTAGGAGATAAGTATGTGAGGTAGGAGGAGGTAAATCTCTGCTCTGTGTAGTGTAATGAGTCACATACAAGTAGGTTGCGTTTATGCTGGCAATGTATGATGTCTACTGTAGTGTAGATGTCCGTCTACTTTGTATTAATTTAAAAATAGGTTTAAAATATTGAATTCCATGACAGCGAACCTTAGTCAATAAGTAGGAATGAAACAAATAAGTTAAAAAGAAATATTAAAGAAATCAAAAATATAAATCTTATTAAAAGTTATAGGTTTTAATTTAAACAAAAGGTACAGAGCCGCTACCAACGGTCTTGTTACAGTAGTTCGTTGGAGGTAACTCGTATTAAAACTCTTGCCACCCACTCAGAGGGAGAAAAAGCGATTTATTGCATTACGTAAGTGCAAAAAACCGCCTTTTTTCCTTGAAATCGTTAATGGTGAAATGATCAGAACAGAAGCATGAATTTTTTCGCAGATGTCGCCCAATTTTTAGTTTTAATATCTACCCTAGTTGCTTTAATCCACTTGGTTCTCAAAGTCTAAAGTGTGATGTACTTTATCATTGCAACCTACAACGGCACACGTACGCATTTTGTGTTCTAAATACTACCCAGAAAGAAATACTACTTTCACAAAACTTAAACTTAATGTGCGGGAAAAAGCACTAAACACCATAGTCTGGCTCAACTCTAGTTTGTTTATGGTCTCTGCATAAACTTGACACTTCGTTTTCTGAAAACTTCTACTAGCGCTAACTAAACTAGCGCCTTCTCATTCATTTTGATGAAACTCAACTGACAGCTGTCAAGGAAAAGGGCTCGTTGGAGCTCTCTCAATGTTTGATTTTTTTCTAAAAACAAATATCAAACCCTTTCATTTGATATCCATATTGAGGAAGTAGTCAAAAAATATTTAATCCGCCATTCTTGGATTTACAATGACAACGAATGTATTAAATTATATTATCATCAGAACTAAAGGTGCGTACCAAATTTCAACAGGAAGGGGGTCAAATTTCAATTACTCGATTTGACCCAAATAAACAGGGCACTAAATAAAATCGTTTAATAAAACCATTACAAGGAGGACGTATGCTAAGAATGTTGTTATGTTGATTGATCATGAATATTATATTAGTCAACATATTATATTTCTGGAATCACGTCGTTATTAGTAAAATTTGTCTCTTGACTTAATGAATTTAGTCATTTTTCTATACTATTGAACGAATTGAACGAATTAATTTATCGAACCCATCACTTCATGCAAACACTAGTGAAATAAATCTGGCCACATTATTCAGGGAAATGACAGATGTGTCTATCAAACGATACTCTCGATTTGTGGCTTGGGGTATAGATTTGAGTTGCAAAACTAAATTCTCGTTTCGATCGATCGTTATCGATTCAATGTTTAGTTTGCGACAAAAGTAAGCATACCTACTAGGTATCTTAGGTGTTTTTATAACATGTAGCAAAATTTTAACTACAGTTTTACTAATCATCCAGAACAACTATTGTTTCAGGAGTTTTGAAATTGCG
This sequence comes from Ypsolopha sequella, assembly GCA_934047225.1. NCBI lineage: Eukaryota > Metazoa > Arthropoda > Insecta > Lepidoptera > Ypsolophidae > Ypsolopha > Ypsolopha sequella. The sequence goes on along the minus strand of OW203986.1, from coordinate 28,336,612 downwards.
CGAAAAAAAATCACTACCACATAATGGTAGTTTATGCTACAAGGGTGCAAAGAAATAAATTACGAGGACGATTTAAAACACGAGCGTAGCGAGTGTTTTAAACGTAACCGAGTAATTTATTGCTCTTACGCCCGTGTATCATACTACGTTTTTCAATGCATAGTGTGAGGAAATAAAACAAATATAATTTTGTGAACTTTAAATTGTAATTGGCTCAAAAGGACTAGGTATCCAGAGCCGTTAAACAGTGGAAAAAAAGTATGACATTTATGGTACACAGGAAAGGCTGCAGGTTAGCCAACCATTGTAAATAAATTAAAAAAATATAATAATAATAAAGCCCTAGGGCAAAATAATCGACTTTCTGTTCGGTTTTGATGCATAAAAAGTGGGCCTTTACGAGCACATGCATTGAAAAAAAATTAATTCGTTGTAGGATAAATGATGTGCGGTATGATAATAATAGTAGAACGTGTAATTTAATTTTAAAAGCAGGCCACAGGTACGACTCTATCAAATAATGGATTACCGTCGCAACTGGACTGAGTCAATATAATTGGTGTATTATATTATAACTATACAACGTGTAACAGAAAGGTGTAACCATATTTGAAGAGCTTATTCAGTCCATGGTATAGAACAACTTTTACTATGGAAATAACAATGAAATCTCAAAAAATAAATCTGCCCTTCCATACATTTCGGCCGAGCGGCATTGCATTTTCCTATGAAGCAAGTATTTTTTTTTTCGATGTACTGGTTTTGTTCCATAGTAAAAGTTGTTCTATACCATTGACTGAATAAGCTCTTCAAATATGGTTACACTTTTCTGTTACACGTTGTATAGTTTTATGCCTGCATCGATTTCGTTTTTGTGCAATCACTACACAATTCAAAACTATTGACGCCCGTACAATACAAACGCCAATAAAACAATTAAAAAACATGACTGCGAAAGTAGAAGGGCACAAGAGCAAAAGTGAATACACTCTACCATGATGCCAAGTGTTCAAGTAGAATTATTGGTTTCAAAAGTGAATACACTCTACCACGGTGCCAAACGGTCAAGTAGAATTATTGCTTTCAAAAGAGAATACGCTCTACCATGGTGCTAAGTGTTCAAGTAGAATTATTGGTTTCAAAAGTGAATACACTCTATCATGGTGCCAAACGGTCACGTAGAATTATTGCTTTCAAAAGTGAATACACTCTACCATGGTGCCAAACGGTCAAGTAGAATTATTGCTTTCAAAAGAGAATACACTCTACCATGGTGCCAAGTGGTGAAGTAGAGTTATTGCTTTCAAAAGTGAATACACTCTACCATGGTGCCAAGTGGTCAAGTAGAGTTATTGCTTTCAAAAGTGAATACACTCTACCATGGTGCCAAACGGTCAAGTAGAATTATTGCTTTCAAAAGAGAATACACTCTACCATGGTGCCGTGGTCAAGTAGAATTATTGCTTTCAAAAGTGAAATAAGTAACTATTTTGATGTTTTTTGTTATTTAACTGGACCTTCCAGGTAGCAAGTTACGAGTTTTGTGCTTTCTTTATTAAGGAGGGAAATATGGGGTAGACGTATGATTGTGCAAAGGGTAGTGCAGCGCATTTGTATGAACAAAGAAACTGCTTTTCATTCAATTTAATGAAATAAATTTACTTTCAACATTTCCCTTGCTTTACAAATGCACCACCACCGCACCGACTGGAATGCTTTGCATTTTGGTAAAGTGCTCTCAGAAACCATTTTAAACAACATGGAATTTATTATATTGCTTTATCCTGCAAAAGCTTGAATGTAAATAGTTTCTGTGAACTCACTTACAAACAAATATGTATTTTAGATTTGCTTCATTTTCGCTCGTGCTTATTTATTTGAATAGAATCATAAAACATTCATATCGTATCCTGGAGCGGATGTTAGAGATATTCCAGCTATCGAATAGCACCTCAAAAAATCACTTTTCAACATCAATTTATTACATCTCATCATAAAACGTACCCCTATCGCCCACAAATACAGTAAGGGCTGACAGGTTTAACTTAGAGTATTTTCGTTCGCCACTCACCAGGTGGTAAATAGGTAACTATGCATTGATGTACTTGCAAAAAAGTCAAGGATGGAAGCAGGAATTGACCCCGGATCCTCTAATTAGAATCTATGAGTATTTATTAGTATTAAAATTATCAAGTGGTAGAGTTGATTCCGGGCTCGACTGTGGAGGTACCACCATCTTACTTGGAGACCCCCTCGAAGTAATTCGGGGGAGAGTAAGAGGACAGCTCACAGGCAAAAAACCAGGAGGCCCACCATGCCTGGGACCGATCGATGGCGGTATATCCATCCCTAATAGTCGGTCCTTATATGGAACAGACTGGTGACGGGCAGCAGCGTCACTGGTGCGAGGGTTCCGGCACCGCGCTCACCAACCCGCCTGCCTAACGTGTGTGAGTATGGGCAATTCTTCCAGGATGACCGCCGGCAGTGGCAAGGTCCTGGAAAGGCAGTGGACGAATTAGACTGATGGATGAGGATGATTAAAATAATTAAAAAAAATATTACTCAATATATTTCGACCCTCGGTATGTGGCTGTTGTAACCGCTGGCTACAGGAATGCAGGGCTGATGGGATTTGACACGGGAGAATTGTGGGAAACAATGTGGGTGCACTGACCTTGTTGGAATGTTGATGGGCGAGCCGACGAATGCGCTGACGGGCTGAGCCTTCTTGTTGGGCTGATGGAGACGGCGTCTTGGTCAGGAATGTGCTGGATATCTTGGTTGGAATGACGTGAACACTACACTGGTATATAACACAGAATACGCGAGATTGGTTGTGGCGGCGCGAATGTGTGCACACACGTATCATTCGGTCGACGGTTGCGGCGAAAACAGTCGGCTGCGCGAGCGCGCAGACGTGCGCCTCGGGAGGCGTCTCGAGCCGAACAGAAAGGACCAGCGCCCGCGCGCGCCTCGAGCCGGCGCGCGGCGGGGGGTCTCGTCATCCGCGCATGCGCGTCGTCACGCTGTCGCGTGAACATCCTGGGGGGGCCGGGGCTGCGACTCCTCTTGAGCTGAATCCAACGGCAGCCTGGCTATCTTGAACACAGGTCGTCGCAGATTTCCATGAGCTGTGTCCAGATCCACAACTCGGATCACTCCATCCTTGCCAGGTATCGTGCGGAGAATTCTCCCCAACTTCCATTGGAGCGGAGGCAGGTCATCCTCTTTGATGAGGACCAGTTCACCCACTTGAGGAGGGGAAGAAGGGGAGAGCCATTTGGAGCGGGTTTGCAGGGTATGGAGGTAGGATCTGGACCAGAGAGTCCAAAAGCGCTGAGAGAGCGCTTGAATGAGCTGAAAGCGTTTAAGAGCAGATATGGGTCTGTCGTCAAAAGACTGCTCAGGTAGAGCGGTGAGCGGACGACCAATAATGAAATGTCCGGCCGTGAGAGGTTCAAAGTCCGTAGGGTCGGATGAAATCGGGCAGAGGGGTCTTGAGTTGAGTATTATTTCGTGCAGAGCGCCGAACCAAGTTATGTGCTGATTCGCGAGCTTGTGAGTGATTGCATCATAGTTTGTGCCGCAGTCTGAGCGAATGAGAACTGGAGTACCGCGACGTGAGATAAAACCTAACAGGGCTCGTGCTGAGTGAAATTGACCATGTACGTCTGCTATTTTAAGTGAGACGGTTGGCAACAAAATTGGTGTGTTAGTGACGTTCACTACACGTTGTGCGGAGTTACAAGAATTCTCTGTTGGAGTTGAAGTCATTGAGTGAAAATGAACTGAGTGTGTATGTGATGAGTGTGTGTGTGATGAGTGCGCTGAGTGCTGGTTTCATTGAGTGAAAATGAGCTGAATGTGTATGTGATGAGTGAATGTGTGAGTGAAAATGAGCTGAGTGTGTATGTGCTGATTGAATGTGTGAGTGAAAATGAGCTGAGTGTGTATGTGCTGATTGAATGTGTGATGAGTGTGACTATATGTGAAAATGAGTTATTAAAACTTGAGCGCTACCAACTCCAACGTGCGGATAGCTTGTAACTTGCGCGGGCCGAAATAACAAAGGCTATGTTCAAACGGAACACGGAAAATAAACACGACAGAGATAAAAAAAATATTTTTTTTTTTTTTAAAACAACCTGTATATTATCTGATACACCAACGTGGAACACCCTATATGTGTACCACAAACAACAAGAGCAGAGATGAGATGAAAAAACAAATTTTTTTACTATATTTGTGCTATATATATACCCGGGTAAAAAAAGCAGACAATAACACAAATAAACGGTCCGGCAATATATTACTGTAACACAAGATTACCGTAACATAAATTATCGAAAAGGGCTGATTACTTGTTTACTTTTATGTTATTTGCCTTGAAATCATGTGCCGACAATACGCGTTAGTTCGTCGTCGAAAACTCTATTTATAGAATAAAATACCTACCTACTGCTTTGAGAGCGTAAACAAACAAAGAATGTATTTACCTAGCCGAAATCGGATCTAAATGAGCGGACAATCCAATGATGCAAATCAAGCTTTGTTAATACGTACGTAATAACGTGTGTACTTATGTACTCAACACACGTAACTTACGTATATATGTGACGTATATAATTGCACGAAATAAAGCGAATTTATACTCGCACCAAAAAAAAAATATCTCGCAAGATACCTACGAAAACTATCTTTGACAATGGGCAGATTTACTAAAGATATATAGTGGACTGTAACAAACAATTGGGCTGAATGGATATAATTATATTATCTGAGCTGAATAATAATAACAAACGGGATGAAAATGAGTTTATTCTGTAAAGGGGCGGGGGGGGCCGGTTCTATACCGATAAATGGAATGTTCTAGGCGGCGATTCTAATTACCTACCCGCAATAGGTATTCGAGACCACAAAATATTTTTTGCCGGGAAAGGGGGCAAAATATGTAACCGGGTGAAAATGGACTGTAGTAAATCGACGGGGGCTGGTTCAAACAAAGTTACGGGCCGGCGGGGGGGAGGCGAGGGGTGATATAAACCAAAAATTTTCCGCTCGACGGACCAAAATTTTTCTTGGATTGAAAATGGACTGTAGTAAATAGAGGGGGGCTGGTTCTAACGGTTCGAAGGGCCAAAATTCGATCCGGCCGAAGGACCAAAATTGTAACCGCTGGCTACAGGAATGCAGGGCTGATGGGATTTGACACGGGAGAATTGTGGGAAACAATGTGGGTGCACTGACCTTGTTGGAATGTTGATGGGCGAGCCGACGAATGCGCTGACGGGCTGAGCCTTCTTGTTGGGCTGATGGAGACGGCGTCTTGGTCAGGAATGTGCTGATTTTTCATTTAATTTTTCAAATGCCACTAGGATAGCATCATAGTTGCTAAGTGCCGACTGAAAATTTTTTGTGTAGGTTGCCTCAGTTTCGTCGGACAAATCCTCATCGTCAAGGATCTCATAATATACGTCCTCTAACTTTGTTTTAACGCTTTGTATGTTTGCGTAACGAGCGGTGAAGTCCGCCACAGAATATGTTTTTCTGTCGCCTGCCTCGACCGCCGCACCAATCTCCTTTAACAGAACTATCGCCTTTACGGCCTCACGAAACATCGCAGCTTGTGATTTCGAAGGCATCTTAATCTTGTTAAACTAGGTGGTTGATTACTAAGATAAAATACGCAACGAGTTTGAGCTGAACTATAAGAGCGAACGTACAACTAAAATAATTGATGAGATAGATGAATAGAGCTGAGATACTTGCGCGGATGAAGTAACAATGACTATGACCAAAAATGTAACCGCTGGCTACAGGAATGCAGGGCTGATGGGATTTGACACGGGAGAATTGTGGGAAACAATGTGGGTGCACTGACCTTGTTGGAATGTTGATGGGCGAGCCGACGAATGCGCTGACGGGCTGAGCCTTCTTGTTGGGCTGATGGAGACGGCATCTTGGTCAGGAATGTGCTGGATATCTTGGTTGGAATGACGTGAACACTACACTGGTATATAACACAGAATACGCGAGATTGGTTGTGGCGGCGCGAATGTGTGCACACACGTATCGTTAGGTCGACGGTTGCGACGAAACAGTCTGAGTGAGCCAACGCGCGGGTTGGCGCCAGCGCGCGAGTGCGCAGACGTGCGCCTCGGGAGGCTTCTCGAGCCGAACAGAAAGGACCAGCGCCCGCGCGCGCCTCGAGCCGGCGCGCGGCGGGGGGTCTCGTCATCCGCGCATGCGCGTCGTCACGCTGTCGCGTGAACAGCTGTCATCAGGCGAATGCATAAAAATATTGACATATAAGTTAGGTATGATAATAAAAAAGTAAAAGTGACACTCGTAAACAACTTTAGTAACTTTTTCCTAAAAAAATAAAAAATGGGTTTTCGTACAGATGGTGTTTTTTACTTTTAATATTATCTTATTGCTGCTCTTTTTGGATGATGGATGATGGTGGTTATGTGGTTGTGCGATGTTGTTGTTGCTATTGAAATTTTGAGCGGTCTAGTTTGTCAGTCGGTTGGGTCATATCTGTCAGTGCTGTCTGTTGAGTCCAGGTCCATAATGAGCACCGAGTGAACAGATATATGACGTCTCCCATGTTCTTAGATCTATGTCAGTCAATGGTGGAGTGAATTAGAATCTAGCATCCTGTCTATAGTCACTAGGGAATAGATCTAGCGGAATGTGACTGACTTTTTACAGCCGATAACAAACGTTTATTCTTCAGCGTAGACGCAGATAATCGACTTGCAAGAAGATATTCAATTGAAAATTAACAAAATCGCACACACTGACGAATTTTCATTGAATATTTGTGTACTTTTTCTCTGAACCTCGATAAAAAACATCAAACACATCCGTACACGACTAGAAATTACCTACTGATATCCCTGGTCTAGAAGGTCAATTTCTATAGTGGATTTAGATTTAGGCTCAACGGACAGACAGCAATTCTCTAATGTCAAATACATATGTCGGTTTGTCGGTGCTAAGTGGTTGTGAAATCAAGATTATGGCTAAAAAAATATTTTATAAAAATACAATATGGGTATCAAATTGTAGGTAATAGAAATTTGATTGTAAAAATATATAGTTGGGCTATAATTGCATCTATTTCGAGAAATCCTTAAAAAACCATAAAGAAATGTACCGAAAAATATGAAATAAATTGTGGTTATATGTGTTTACGTAAAGATTACAGGAAAAATAAAGCGGTTGAGAAATTCATGAAAAAGAATGACATTAAATTTATCATCCACAATACGGAACCGTAGGTACGCGAGTCTGACTCGCACTTAGCTGGTTTTTTATACGTCAAAATACCTTCTTTTAACGGACAATTTTATTTCCTACATAATAATGCTTATGTATTTAACGTATTAAAAAGAATTATGAAAATCTGATGGGAACCAACAAATGGAGGGATTTGGGACGTCGTCGTATGTAAAGACTGTGAGATGAGAAGATTTGTAATTCGTAATTCCTCCTCACGAGTGTGTGTCACGTACACGGGAAGAGTTTCCTTATTTTACTTTGTCTATCTTTTCGAATTTCCTTATTAATTTTTTCTCCTTATAAATATAAATGTCTTAGATATATCCTCTTATACTTATAAAATATTTATTTTTTTATTTTAGTTATGCTAATAAACTGCCAATAGTATAAAATAAAAAGACTTAAATAACAAAGAATATGTAACTAAACATGTATGTAATTCCAACTTCTTCTATTTTTGTTCTTGCGTACGGATAAACAGGATTTTGATTTGATGATTATAAATACAATCCGGGGAAATACTTTTATACTTGCTAGTAAAATAAACAAAAACATTCATGATTTGGATAAATCAGTAAAATTATTTGATTAAGCAAAAAAAAAGATAAGAAGAGCTACGCTTAAAACGGTTGTATTGAAAAATTTACCTTCATTCATTACTTTTATTTCAGAACTCATTTCATATTTTGTTTCCTTAAGGTTTCTTTTTAGGTTCTAAACTTTCAACTGGATATGGGATCGTCGGATTAACATAATTAATTTTATATAGTTTAATTAATAGATGGGCAAGTTTTTCTTCTACGACTTTTTTTTTATTTTTCTTTTTTTTAGTTAGATTTAATTTTACTATCTGTTATTTAAGTTTTCTGTTTTTAAATACATTTTAGACACTATTAATTTTTCTGATTACATTGAAGGACATTTAGGTTTTTTAATTTATTATTAATTAATTATAGTATTTTAATTTATTATTTGAATTTATTAGTAATTTAATTTATTATTTTATTATTAATATTAATTATTAAAATTAATAAAGTTTTATTAATCTTTTCAGGGAACCAGACCGCCCATAGACCTGATTCCATTGTTCTTTCAGGGACACAGACCACCTATAGACCTGATTCCATTGTTCTGTTAGGGAGACAGACCGCCCATAGTCCTGATTCCATTGTTCTGTTAGGGACACAGACCGCCCATAGTCCTGATTCCATTGTTCTTTCAGGGACACAGACCGCCCATAGACCTGATTACATTGTTTTTTCTATTCCATTATGGTATGTGTCAATAGTGATGTGGTCATATTAAAGCTTTGTCTGAAGTTCACCTCAATGAACACATTGGTCGGGATAAAATAAATAAAATAATTTTCTCCCCACCAGCAATAATTACAGCAATTGGATGGTCCTGATATATCATGCAGTTTTCATACAAATGACATCTATAAATAGCTTATTAATTAACAACAAACCAAGCTAATAATAAATAGTATGAATTTGTAATTTTATAAATTAACTATTTTGAACAGATGCAAGTGTGTTTGTTACGTTAATATACAGTTACATATAACTCTGCGATTATATAATGAATCGCAAAACAACTTTAGCAGCAGTAGTCGTAGTCTATATTACAGAACATCAAGCAGTTTATTATGCATACAATCCGTGCAAGGCCGAGGGAAAATGCTAATAGTTAACTAATAAATTCGTACACGGTGAACGGTGAAGGAAACATCGCGAGGAACCCTGCATGCCCTAATAACCGTGTATTTGTCTCGGAGAATGGCGATAGGGCTCACCACCCCATCACGTTGGGACGTGATAATCGTCGGTGAAACGCGAGTGTAACGAGTGTAGAAATTCACACTCGGAGCACCTCTGCTACCCCTCAGGAGTTCATGTCGTGACAATTATATTTATGTAATTTCGTTCGGTCTTCGCGGTACGATTACTTGTTTTACATGTCATCACCAATCTCCTGAAGTAAACCAGCGGGTCTATTACCGCGTAATTCTGATTTGTATCAACTTCAAGCAAATGCATGCGAAATTCAACGCGTGCAAAAGAGATGGCATGTTAGGCGGGCTTCGTCGCACGCACGGCAAATTTCAATCTCAAGTTGATGTTGATGAAAATCAGAATTACGCGGTAGACCCGCAGCTACAGCGTCAGACTGAGCCTAAAGGGCCTGGATGGCAACATGATTTTTCAAAATTCCTAGTCAAGCTTTCATTCGGCCGGGGGACTAACAGTTTTTTGTTTTTAATAAGCAAAATGACGAGCTTAGACAATAGTATGCAAATTTTCATAAAAATTATAGTTTTTCACTCTAATATCTAGAAAAACACGCTTAGTTTATTGATATGATATGATTTAAATACCTAGGTGGTTTTGCAAAATCTTTAGAAAAAATTGAAAATAGAAAGAATTTCAAAACTTTGAAAATTTCTCTTCGTACACCTATATGTGAACTATTTTGCGTGTAGGTAGTATAGTAAGACCGGGGGGGCCCGCGCAGGCGAAAGCCTGGATGGCAATCGCCACCCTGACTCTATGGCCAGTCTGACCCTGACCAGCTATGATCTTATCAAGTCCAGCGAGTACCACAGCCCACTCTGCGTCAACTTTCGGTTTCTTATCTTCTAAGGAGCACAAGAAATTGTGCTCTGTGGTCAGCGGTTACCCCTCCCCACTCAGTGTTCATTTAGCCGAATAATTGCACAACGAGATGTGAAAGTGCCCTCGCTCGCGACTCACTGATAATGCTCGTGATTTTTGCTGGTTGAAGTAGCAGCTCCGATAGCCGTGATCGTCTAGTGGTTAGGACCCTACGTTGTGGCCGTAGTAACCCAGGTTCGAATCCTGGTCACGGCAGTGTCACACACTGTTACGGCGGAGCTTTTTTGGGAATGTTTCTTTCAAATTCAATTCAAATTCAAATAGTTTATTGTTCAAAGCAGGTATAGATATATACACTTTTTACACGTCAAATTTAATCTAATAAAGAAAATATATGTAAAAAAATAATAAATGTATATGAACTAAATTAAAGGTTTGTTTAATTTATGTAGCAATATATTTACGATTAAAATGATAGGTCAAATATATATTATAAAAGGTAAAATCCAATCAGCCGCCCGAACCCATACCGGAGACCCGGCCAGGGACCAGGAACAAGGTTCAATGATCACCCACCGAGCCCCCAGCACGAATCCAGGCGGCCGACCAAATCCCATCCTATATACTACATACTAATAGGTTACATATATAAATACATGCCTACCTCCGCCCATTCGATTAGTCTTGCTAAGAAGAAGGGCAAGAAACTTAGCAAGATCATGTCTTTTTTTTCAACATAAAACTTATACTATACAATATATGACTTATATCTACTTTAACCAAGGGATAAGAAAATACAAGACAGCAGGAATTCAGGTTAATGAAAAAATTAAAAACATATATATCTTTGTCTACCTGTCTCATATACTCCTTTTCCTTTTACAGTATGTAATCAATTAATGTTTACACCTTAGAGGAATCATAAATTTAGAAATTATACTATTTAATTTAATTATAACCTATCACCGTAACACCATGCTTCACCATCATCCAAATATTTTACTGTGGTCGTATCGCGAGAAGAGGATTTGGTTATAAATAAATACTCTGCGTCATCTCGACGTTTCTTCGCAAAGACTCAACGAAGTTAGTACCAAGATATTTTGCCCGGGTTTGTTATATGGGATAAAATATATAGGACGTAATAATCTTCCGTGAAACGCGGTTGAACCGAGTGTGAACTGTGACTTGCATTTCACAGTTCACACTCACGAACACCCCTGACACCCCTTCGTCTCGGGGATCTACGCCGTATTTATTTGTTTTTTAAACATACCTCCGCTACATTCATACCTGCTTTCTTGTAGAAACTACAGATTGCCCTCTCCTACATACCTGACACAACTCTTTTGCTTCTTCCACATCCATCAATCTAGTAATATACAAGGTGTTATATTCTGGGTGTTTTAGAATTTTCTCTTCTTCATTAATATTGTAGCCAATTTGGGTAGCGTTCCGAAACACCTTAGGTTGTCCGACGAAGTAGAAGATATTACTATCTGTCAGACAAAAGTAGCTCAATGCTGGTTCCAAAAGCACAACGATCTCATTTATGAGATCGTTTTGGAACGATCAAACCCGAGGAACTTTTTCTACTGACACGACCAATATTTAGCTCTGCGAAAATCGCCAGGAATATATTGCTCCTGTCAAAAACATGATCCTTGACGTATGATTTTTTATATGCTTACATGGATATTAAAAATTACAAAACATGAACTGAAGAGTGTTAAACGTTTGAACACATCTCAATCCACAGATGAGAACTATTCCTATTTTCTCGCCTAGGACTACATTTTTATTTGAATTTGTCTTTTGTTATTTCCTACAAGTCTAAAACTTAATTATCAGCAAGCTTTCTCTATAATTATAAAACCTGTAGATAAAATCTCATCCATCATTTAAACATTTTCGTCTTCCCGCCAAACTTTTCTTTTGACATATTAGTCTATGTCCGTTCCGAATCTCATCAAAGTTAGTTCGAAGCTCAGAATAAGGAATACAAATAGAAGCCTGGCTAAAATAATACGCGGAGAAAGACACCTATCCTTGATTTTCTTACGACATTCTAGTGCGTTAGAGGGAGATGGATATGTATTAGTTTTTTCTTAATTAGGTAGGTTGTCACTAGTTCGTTGCTTCGCTAGTGATGTAACAATGTCGATTTTTGACTAGGATAAATAAACCAAATCGAAATGAACCACGACCAATCTGCTTACCACACATTATATCGTATCAAAGTGTGACAAAAAAGAGAATGCAGGAGGCACCGACCTTTCTGGTGACATCCTCTTGCTTTGGAAGGAGGCCAAGAGATTAATAGCAAAGTGGTCTCTGTCTACCCCAGTGGGACACATGTTATATTGTGTAAATAAGGAATTAATAAAAGGATGTCTTTCGTTTAGCATAATATTTTTTATTAAGTACAAATTACTATATCGTAGGCAGGTAGGTACATGAGTTAAGTCCAAAATTGTGCTTGTTTCTAGTACAAAAAATGCTGTAGCTTGTATCAGAGATACAACCGTAAACTATTTAAGTGGATACTTTTTAAGTCGCCTCTTAACTCAATCAAATAGATGTTCGTTGATGTCGCGTCTTTGTTCAATCAAGGAGGAAGGAATTAATCGCAACAATAGAAATCATAATAATCATAGACTTATAGGATTTGTAATAATAATATTATGTCAATGATGTGCGATGACAGCGCAATTACTACAGAGGTAATTTTTTTTTTTTATTATTTCTATCAAATAAACATCAACTTATCTTGAATAATAACTAACAAATAATGAACGATTAAAATACCTAATAACCTGTAATAAGAAATCAAATTATGCGCAGTTCAAGTCAATAAGCATTCCCAAAATTCATTTCACGATAGAACTACCCTGTCAAAGTACTTTTATTGTCAACCACTAAGTACGAAAATGTCTTGATCTGCGGAATTTCTTCGTGAAGTCGATCACGGAAGTAACGTACAAGTTCTGAACAGGCCTTTCAGAACGATTTGCGAACATAGAAGTATGCACTTTTCTACACCACAGACATCCATAGGTACTGGTTCTGTTGCCTAAAATTGAAAAATTATCGAGTTAATATACTATAGTATATATAGTAAAGCACGTACCTACTTACAAGATTGATAATGCAATTATACATAATTATTTAAAGGTTACCAATGTGTCTGTATCTGGTAAATATAACGTCGGTAAAGCATCTGCTTTTAACCGTCTCCATTTTAAATTTTCGTTTGATCCAAAAGAATCCGGCATAAAGTGTTTCGAACAAATATGACTGCTTTTTTAAATTGCCCAATTTGTTCCAATTATTCGTCTAAGCCATTCACTTTTTGATTCTTCCCTTTTTGGAAATCTGTAACAAAAAAATATAGCGATATTTATTCGGCATTATTTTTCTTTTAACTCGCGCTGCAATTAATCTGCGGTAAGTATTATCCTTTATGCACGGCTGCCGCGGGAACCAATGTTCGATAGTTTGCCACACGGACTTTAGTACATCACTATGCAAAAAAACATAACCTCTAATAGTCGGCAGAAAATCTAAATAAAACAGGCAAATATCGGTGTAGAATTGAACACGAGTATGATTTACAAGAACTACTATTATTGTTACTGAGTTTTAGGTATGATCCTGCAACTTATTAACATAAAAACTATCAGAACTCACCGATGAAATGATATTGCTTCATTGTTGTTTTCTTTTTTTCCTGTATGCGATTTACAGCCTTCAATCGCACAAGACATTTTATTACAATGTTAAAAAACAATCAACACAAACAATAATAAATCACACTTTCACGAATTTTGAGAGTAAGAGCACCAAACTATTTAATTTCTCTCGGTGAAGCTGTAAACTTTTGCAAAATGCATTAGACATTTCGATGCCACCAAATTAAGATGTGATGCACGCAACGAACGATATTACAACAAAACGATACAATGATGAGACGTATTTAATTTGATGGTATTATAATTTTTAAAATACATCCAAATTACATCCAACTGACATTTGCTTGGTTCAATCTAGTGACACACCAGGAAAAAATATAAAGTAAGTGCGATCCGTCGTTTCATTCACTCGTACACAGGAGTAATTTACGTTAGATGAGTACAATGGCTAATGCCCAGTTCTTATTTTAGCCAGGCTTCTATTTGTATTCCTTATTCTGAGGTTCGAAGACTGTTCCATTATGACCGGTTCCAAAACGTATTGCTCATCAGACTAGAATTGCTCGATGATAGGGGTTTGGTTTCGGAACGCTACCTTGATTGGAACACGTAAGAGCTTTACCTTCCACTTGCCATAGGTAATAAATTTAGCACAGTTGATAAAGGCATAGAGAGATTAAATTTGGCATATAAGTAGTATGGATGACAAACCATACCTTGTGAACGATGTACACACGATGTGAAAAAACCTAGAACACTTTTTAAATTTGTTGTATTTAAAAAAAAATAACAAATTTTTTAAAACTTTATTCTTTGTTACTTAAGGCTGCGTATAAACCTGCACAAATTAGTGATTTTACCCCGCATCCCCGCACCTCAACTGTTTGCGCGACCGGCCGTCACCGGCCGCGAGCGCTATTTCTTAGCTCCAACGAGCGGTGTGGATCCGCGGTCATTAACCCGTGCACGTGCTAGTTTTCAATAATAAGTATAATGCATCTACGATGTATAAAATTCAACCCAGTTGACAAAACGGTTTGTTCGCAATGGCATTTTTTTGCGTAATTGTGTTTGCATCTAATTTTTATATTTCAAAATTTTATTTTTCGAAAGTCATACTTGCAAAGATAATGATAACGATGATGATACAACGATACGTCGATACGTCGATACAACGATACGTCGATACAACGATACGTCGATACGCCGATACGTCGATACGACGATACGTCGATACGGGGATACGTCGATACAACGATACGTCAATACGATCCAGACACAACTCTTTCGCCTCTTCCACATCCATCAACCATATTTATTGTGATATTAAATTGTAAGCTAAAAAAAATACCTCAGACGAAAAACATAGCGATATTCATTAGTCCATTGAGACAACCTTTAGTTCAACATCTTTAATAAAACATGACCTATCTACTTATTTTGTTAAGTAATGGCGTACCTTTGCATTACTTTCATCCACTGCTTTATTTTCACTCGTAAAACATTTTTTACATTGGTTGCATTTATTTCCCATGTTTCAAATTACGAGATTTATTTAAATTACGAAACCGGGACGTCGAGAGCGCAAAAACGTAGCCCTCCCGTCTCAACGGAGCGATCACAACTGACCTACGGGTGAGTGACGAAACAAAGCATGGAACAAAAAGCGCGTGCGACCGAGATATCTTGTCGCCGCCTTGTCTCAGAATAAATCGACGTAAGCGCCAATTCTTAGATGTTAAATTAAATGAAAACGAAACAGAATTATTCAAAATCCCCGTGCAATTATACGGGGTCATTTGTTTTCTTATTTTTAATACAAATTTCAAGGCAAACTGTTTTAAGAAAGGTCCTTTAACACTCGAAAAACATGAAATATAGAGGTAACTTCGTAATTTTTTTCTATCGAGCGAACTTAAAGCTTTTGCGTTTTTGCTTCTGCACGAATATCAGCCCTATAGTCTATTATCTATATTATTTTTATTAAACCGATTGACCAAGTAACACAATGTTTTATGCTCATTTGAAATTGTGCATCTGACATTATACCGACCCTTAATAGTTAATGTGAGTATGTATAAAAGTTTATTTTCCTTTTAACTTTGAAATGCGTATTTCTTGTAATGTACTCAGATGGAGATTCCCTTTTCTTTGCTTCAGACACAATACAGTACAATAAGTTTATTTGCTATAAAATGTGTGTGACTGTAAGTTTTACAGGTGTTCAAATTTAGTTCAACCACGTTTTACTATTACTGGTAAATTTTTAGACATGCAGCCAATCTAATAAATTAATAATTTTCCGTTTTCTTACATGCATGAGAAGTGCAACAAATTAACAATTTATTATTATTTTTATTACATTAAAAATTAAATTAAGCGTGTTAAAAAATATCATCAAATTATTTACTGGAGTATGTCATCGTCGAATTGTGTTAAATTAAGCTCCACACACAAATCCAAAAGCACGCAGGCCAACTGAATGTAAACCCGTGACCTTCGAACCACTGGACTACAGAGGCAGCTAATATCACAGGTAGGTACAATATAACCGAATATACAGCACCTCGAAGCGTAACGAATGCCGTTGTGAAAGTGCACCAAAACTGCAACATTCACTGAGTTATCATGATTTTTGCTGGTTTGATCACCAGCTCCGATAGCCGTGATCGTCTAGTGGTTAGGACCCTACGTTGTGGCCGTAGTAACCCAGGTTCGAATCCTGGTCACGGCAGTGTCACACACTGTTCGGCGGAGCGTATCTTTTGTTGAACTAACGGTTTGTAACTAAAATTTTGTTAATGTTATTTGACTTTATTAAAGATTTTATTTTACATGAAGTTTTAAATGAAACACCCTATTATTATAGTAGTTTATGGTATGGGTTCGGGCAGTTGATTAGATTTCACCTTGTATAATTAATAAATATTATAAATAAATAAAATAAAAAATTATAGATTTTAATCGTATATATATTGCTACATAAATTAAATAAACCTTTAATTTAGTTCATGTACATTTATTATTTTATTACATATGTATATTTTTATAAGATTAAATTTAACTCGTAAAAAGTGTATTATGTATACCTACTTTACAAAATAAACTATTTAAATATTTTTTCAATGCATGTGCTCGTAAAGGCCCACTTTTTATGCATCAAAACCGAACAGAAAGTCGATTATTTTGCCCTAGGGCTTTTATAATTATTTTTTTTTATTTGTTTGCAATGGTTGGCTAACCTGCAGCCTTTCCTGTCTACCATAGATGTTATACTTTTTTTCCACTGTTTAACGGCTCTGGATACAATCCTTTTGAGCCAATCATAATTGAAACTTCACAAGATTATATTTGTTTTCATTTCCTCACACTATGCATTGAAAAACGTAGGATGATACACGGCCGTAAAAGCAATAAATTACTCGGTTACGTTTAAAACACTCGCTACGCTCGTGTTTTAAATCGTCCTCGTGATTTATTCCTTTTCGCCCTAGTAGCATAAACTACTATAAAGTATCCTAAGCGATGGATGATAAAACAAATATTCTTAAATAATACTCATACATTTATGAATTGACACGGAATATTCTTGGTATTTTGTCAAAAAATCCTTTTTTTAGGGTTCCGTACGTCAAAATGATAAAACGGAAAAACGGATGTCGGTCTGTCAAGACCCTTTTGCCCGGGCCCCATGTGAGATATCAAGTTGAAACTAATATTTCCTGTAGAACCCTACGGCCCCATGTTGCTGTAAAAACATCAAGCTTCTAACTTAACGCGAAAAAAGTTACTGCCCTTTACATGCAAATTTGCCCAAATCGTCCAAGTTTGCCCACCATGACAACTTATAGGGCACTTCCAGTTGACTTAGAAACTTGAAATTTCGTATACTACCTATACACACTTTATTTTATTTATGAACAGAAATCCACAGCAAATACAATAAATATTGAATTAATATTACATTAGCTAATAGTGCCGATAACGGATTTTATATACATATTACGTAAATATACATATTTTACACTAGGGACTGATAAATCACTAATAAAAGTGTTCTTGTACGAGTTCCACTATTTTATTAGACTTTTATTAGTGTTAGAATGAAGTTCCATCAAGGAGTCACACCTTACAGAATAAATTATAAAAAAAAATACTGATAACACACCTTGCAGAATAAATTATACAAAAAATATTGATAAATCAATTTATACATTTAAACTATTGAAATAAAAAGACGCAAGACTCTGTGTTTACTTACTAAACTTGACAATGTTTGTGAGAATGCTTAGACAATAACAGGTCTAAGTGAGAATGTGTGGGGTGATTAGTGTGTATATGTAGATGTGTACTTGTGTGGGTATGTTGTCTCAGGTAAGGCCGTAGAAAATGTGAATAAAAAGGTGGGTTTTATTCACGATGTACCTAGATTAATTATCTTATTATAGCTTAAACTGATAAACATGTCATTATTATATATTATATAAATGTGACGATAAAATGTTATAGACATCGAAAAGGGATCTATTTTGCCTTGACAAGTGTCTGATTCTAAAGGATCTTGTCAGTTTGATTTAGACATTATTTTATTTGAAGATTTCTGTGGAATTATTTAGGAAAACTCGCAATATATTCAAGAAATGTAATGAAAAAATAATTTTTACAATTTTAACAAGTAAAAGGTTTTTCATTTGTGCACAATGGAAAGGTACCACCTGTTCAAGATGCTGACACAAAAGTTATGCCACCGAAAATGTGCGTTTGAAGTAAAGGAAGTCTGCCTTCGCGGCAGCGAGCTACGTTCCTATTGGTTGCTTGCAAAAATACCACTTCCTTTCCTCCAAAAACATTACAAAAACAATAAGTTGGCCAATTAACTTAAACCTAACCCTACCTGTGGAATGGAGACAATTATCATTTTATTTACAAGGCTTTGTACATAGAAATTAGCAATGTTATGAAAATAATTGAAACTCACTGACTCGAATACAAACATGACGGTTGTATAAACCGGAAACACATTTTATAGACTTGAAAACTTTGATCACATAAATTATCCAAAATTACATGTGTAACAAAATAAAATCTAAGACGTAACTCGAGTAAATTAACATTATCTTAGGCATTAATAATTAGGAATAAATAAGGAAAGTTTCTAAATCAAAATCTAACAACATTCCAAGAATAATGTTAAAGCTTCCGGGTTAAATTATTCATAATTTCAAATACTAACCCCCAGTTTCTGAAAGGTCAATCAAAGTTAACAGTAGATTAAAAAAACTTTAACCGCAAATAACGGCGAAAATAAAGCATATATGAAGTCTGAATAGTGATGAAT
Source organism: Ypsolopha sequella (assembly GCA_934047225.1). Taxonomy (NCBI): domain Eukaryota; kingdom Metazoa; phylum Arthropoda; class Insecta; order Lepidoptera; family Ypsolophidae; genus Ypsolopha; species Ypsolopha sequella. The sequence continues at coordinate 28,317,677 of OW203986.1, read as the reverse complement.
CAATAATTAACTTAGTTAATTTTTGATTTCAATGTAAAATTCCCACTTTTTCTGGCTTAATCCGCAGATAATTATTTTTTAATCTACTGTTAACATTGATTGGCCTTTCAGAAACCGGGGGTTAAAATCATAAAAACTAAACATAACAATATACCACACTGATTCTTATTTTAAATCAATAATTAACTGCAGAAAAGAATCTTTATCAATGTTACATCACCTGATGTTTACATCTAGAAATTATTTGCTCCGACATATAATTTATTAAATAAAATTGTAAATACGAGTATTGAGTAAGGTTTTGTATAATAAATAATAATAATAAAAAAAAACTGAAAGTTACCAATATTTAATTATTTAGGAAGTTATAAAGGCCAACTTAATTAGACTCTTTAGATCGTAAGGGCCAAAACTAAAGTTGGTCGTACATAACTGCAAGTGGAATTATTTATCATAATGTTTTAGAGTTCCGTACCCACTTTGTGTTACGAAACCCTTTGTCCACGAGTTCCACTCGCTATTGGCCGGCTTTTATATCAAAATGTCAATAAGAAAATTAACTATCCGATATGGTGAATGGGTGATTGATAACGTAAAAGAGGTCTATTAGGATCGTAGCAGATGGAGATTTTGTACGGCAACGTATAAATATTTGAAACGTTTTTCAAGTGGAGCTCGTAAATGGGAACTTGAATTTTAAAAAAATCCACGTTTTATTGTGTGCTTGCACATTTAGATATACTGAAGTCGTTACTAATAATGGACAAAATAAACATAAAGATAAGGGGAAATTCCTTTCTGTTTAAACAAAACCCCACTTCTTTGAACAAATGACCTCGAAAAAATATGCGAAAAAAATACGGGTGTTTCTTTTCTGTGTATTTCATGAAATACACGGAAAATTATAATCAGTTTCTGGTATATGCATTTTGACTATACAATCTAGGGTTTTGAAGTCGGAAAACATGTTTGGATAAATTTTACTCGATAGAAATAATTGTTGAAATGAGGTCTTCAAACACACTTTTTCTCTTCGTTTGACGAATAGGAAGCATATACAGAACTCAAACATATTTTATTAGGTGTGTTTTAACAATATCTAGAGATTTGATATTTGAAATGTTGCTAGCTATTTTAGTTTTTTTAATAAAAATATAAAACCAACTTTTTTCCCTTTTGCCCTGAATCCGCCCCTCTCGCACTGCGCGATTTTTCGCTTGTAGTGACAGTGACAAAAATAAAATTCGCATAGCCTCTTCAAAACAAGAGCTGTGTTAAAAACGTAAGTTTGTTGGACCGTGCAAAATAGCTCAACGGATGGACATCATTGGTCTTGCTTTTTTCGGGAAAAATAATATTGCGGAAGAAAAATTATAAACGCTTTATTTTGAAAATGCATGCTGTTCTTTAAAAGCTTATTTTCAAGTATTTAGGCTAGTAACAAAAAAACTCGGATCAAGCAAATTCGATCTGAAAATTTGCACATTTTTCAGTCAAGCTCTTTTAGATATGAGTGATGGGAAAAAATGTTTTTTCTTAAATTACTCCAATGATAATATTTAAATAATAACAATATAATATTTATACTAGAAAGCTGAGAGTCGATTATACAGGGTGGAAAAAATTTAAGGGCCCTGGAGGAGAACTACCTTAAATCCTTTAGTTAGATCATTTTACTGAAAGGAAACATTCCTTTATTTTTTAAAAGAAACAAAACTGCATTCAAAGATCTTCTGAAATTTGCTTGTCTCACCCGGGAACTGAACCAACCAAAAATTAAAAAAATAAACCCTCGCTATTTTACTATACGAATCCGTAGGATTATTGTTCAGGATAAAATTGTCTAATAAACATTTGGTCTTACACTCATCTGTTGTACGAGATACCCATGAAATTTAATATTTATTACAAGTTATTTATTAACAATACCTAGTACTGTTCACTTGTAAAGTAATAATGATACGCCATTATTACACAATGACAGCACGGAATGAAAGCAAAACAAAACAAAATTTGAAATTCGAACGAATACTTTTATCGATTTTAAAAATGTTGAAAGTTATCGTTCGAACTTCAAATTTGTTGCTCTGCATTGCAAAAAGAAATACGTTCCCTATTTAAACTTTTCGTCAATACGCTTAAAACTGCTGCCGTTAATTCGAGAGAATGATGACAGATGGAGTGTGGCGATATCTAGAAAAAATACAACAAGTCAACAAGAGCTTCTTCACGACAAAAATAAATAAAGGCACGTTAAAAAAATATCAACGGTACATTAAATGGGACGAAATAAATCCAAATCATGATTATTTAAACTTTTAATATTAATAAAAACCCTGGAATAGAATATATATACGATCTTATTATTTAGTAAGGTATATCAGTTTTATAATACGACAACACTGCCTTACACTGCAGATATTATAAACCTTTTTCTGAAATGTCGATTCAAAAAGTCGAGGATTCATACTGCAGGCATTATGATTGCTGATTTGACAGAAATAAGTTGACACATTTTATTGATTAAACAAATAACTTCATTCGGCTTCTTTGTCCTCGAATGTTATATATATGCGATCCGTGTTTGTGTATTAAATTATTTGATTTGTAATAATTTTTTAAATTTTCGTTATTTTAGTAGGTAGTTTTTTTTATCGAAATTTACATTTTATTTGGTTGACTGGCACTAAGACATAAAATATATACGACAAATACAAAAAATATATAAAATATATACGACAAAAATACTTTTTATTAATAAATGGGACCTTTTAACGATATACAATCTACCCTAAAATCATCATGATAAATATAAAATATTAAAATGCAAAACAGTAAAAAAAAAAGGTTTTATCCCCTGACATTTGCAAACGTCACCATTCTCTCGAATGAACGGCCGCAGTTTAGTGCAAGGAATTGTGCTGTGCATAGATTTATTATTACTATTTAACGATTTTCTTATTGAAATCTTCAACAAGGTACTTAAGATAAATAACATTAGCAAGCTTGTACTTCATACGATGTCTTTGGATGAAAGAGAGATAAGAAAGTTATAACGTGTCATTTTACTTGTTACACGTTAACAGTACTAGGTATTGTTAATAAAGAACTTGTAATAAATATTTAATTTCATGGGTATCTAGTACAACAGATGAGTGTAAGACCAAATGTTTATTAGACAAATTTTATCCTGAACAATAATCCTACCGATTCGTATAATAAAATAGGGATGATTTATTTTTTTATTTTTAGTTGTTTTGATTCCCGGGTGATACAAGCGAATTTCTGAATATCTTTGAATGCAGTTTTGTTTCTTTTAAAAAATACAGGAATGTTTCCTTTCAGTAAAATGAGCTAACTAAAGGATTTAAGGTAGTTCCCCTCCAGGGCCCTTACATTTTTTCCATCCTGTATAGGTTACGTTTGTTTAGTCTAAATTTTAGTAAGGGATCACCTTAAAACTCCTTGAAGTTAAGTCCTGTGCTGGATTCTTTTTTTCCGAAAATATTTTAATTATTTTTTATACTCAATACAATGCTTTTAGAGTGCAGTGCATCAGGGATGCTGGCAGAGGCTGAAGTCGATAGCTTCTCTACTATCGTTAGGCTGCGAACCGCGTCCCTGATGCGTCGAGTGCGGAGTAGCTCCAATAGTCTACTACATGTGATAGCGACCAGACTGGATGCGGACTGTGCTTTTATGAAGCACTGGACTAATATCCATCTTATTAACCCTTAGAGGGTTCAGAATAATCTGGATGTGTGACAGCTATGAATTATATATCAATACACTTTATTATATTGAGAAAAATATTATTTTTTTTATTTATTGGCCTAGTTGCACAACTATGTGGGAATTATACACCTGTTGTCCACTAAAATAGCGGTTTTTCATGGTATATTTTTATTTTAGAGGTAACCACTAATATAGTCGTCAAATAAAACTCGAAAAATTTAAGAATTTATGTGTTACTTGTACCAGACGTATTTTTTTTCGAAATGATCACAAAAAACCTTTGCAAAACAACAACAAACGTCACTACTTTGATAAAAATACCGTTGCTTTGTTCTTGACCTGATAGCTCCTAGAGATGTGTTCTGTTTCACGCAAAATGTTTCTATATCATAGACTAATATGCTAAGTCTTGGATTTCGACATATTGCGGGAACACTGTGCCTATGGATTTGTACGTGGGAAATAATTTCCTGCTGCGCTATGAGAAGGACAGGGTTTCTGAAGCCCTTTCCTTAGCGTCTCTTTATAGTTTTCTATTTTAATTATTTGTTTTGTTTTAAATTATCTCTGTTACTAACAGTAAATAAGTATGTAATCTGTTACTAATTACAATATGGAGCTTGTCTCTGAAATAAAAGATTTTTATTTTAATTTATATTTATTTTTTCATGTTTTTTTTTGGTTTCTGTTGTTTAGATTTACTTTTAAAAGTGGTTCTGACAGACAGACGGACGGACGCACCCACAAGCATACCGTAACCAGAGAATATAAAGTGCCGTAACACAAGCTACCTTTTTCTCATTTTTGGGTATGAAACTCCTTAAAAAACCAGTTTAACTGCTTTATTATTCGTAAATTAAACAGAATATACAGCGACAATAAAAAAAAAACTGTCCTTCAAGTGTTTTATACTTTTGCGTTGTACACATAATTTGAATCTTGTCTCTCCAGCCAGTATCTGTAATAAAATAAGAGAGAATACTTGACATTATTGTGATTAATTTATTGAAAACAACTATTATATCAGTGACAGATAACCTTTATATCTTAGCTACTAATATGGACGTTTTATTTTATACTACGATTATTTTTTTAATCTGTCACGGTGGTCCTTCATTCGGTAAGTATAGGTACATATGTTATTGTTTTTCAAAAATTAGAGATTAAAGGCACGATCTTGCCTAACATTACATACATATGTACATATTTTCACTCTTGTCGCCCATAGGAGTAGGGAAAAATCATAGATTTCCATCTGCTGCGATCCTGACACGTCTATTTCACCACTTATCGTCCATCAATCTAGTGATCAAAAGTTTTTCAATTCCATGTGCTTTTGACTTTGCCTTTCTATAGTACTTATGTCGCCAATTTGGTAAAAAACTTTATTTTTTGTACATTACTTTAAAAAGAGTAGATTTAAGGTATGCAGTCATTGACGTACTAACAAGAAGACATCGGATCTGCGGGTCTACCGCGTAATTCTGATTTTCATCAACATCAACTTGAGATTGAAATTCGACGTGCGTGCGACGACGCCCGCCTAACATACCATCTCTTTTGCACGCACGTCAAATTTCAATCTCAAGTTGATGTTGATGAAAATCAGAATTACGCGGTAGACCCGCTGTTCTGCCCTCAAAAGTGTCCGAACCAAAAGAAATGTCAATACCATTAAAAACTAAAAAAGCGTGTTAATCGCACGTCAATCGAAATTGAGCCATGCAGCAATGACATACGATGTTAAAATGTTTTGTTTCTTAATATTTTGACACTTTATTAAAGACACTTTTTTCGTAAATCTTGTACTAGACCCGAGGTTCATGGTTTATATGTCAATATATAAATATATGTTATATGTAACCTCACCTCCAGGCCTGAACTCCGAAGAATGTGAAAGAAAGCCAGGTCAGAGGCACTGCATCATCGAGTACGCAGCCCGCAGTAGATTCCCTCACACTTCGCGGTACGTCAACAGCTGATAAAGTTTTTGCAATATACGACGAGTAGTCTGCTTTGCTTGTGTGAAATACAGATGTGGAAATGTGAACGCTTCGGCATGCACGCACACTACCGCAACGTACACACACACGACCACTATAAATATAACAGATTATAGTCCGATGGAAATGGATTTGCAACAACTTTTAATTCACGAGTCACTTTTTTCAGTTTTAATATACCTTTCTATCAGATCTTAGCTAGGTATTCAAAAACGATGTGAATAACTCAAAGGGGAAAAAAACGAATCACTTTTGCAAACGTTTATATGTTTAAGGAAGGTAAAAAGCATGTATTAACAATGTAATTTTTTTTTTAAAACACGAAAATTCTATTTTTATTTTCGCAAAAAAGTTTTAACATGTATTAAAATTGTTGAAATTGTTTTAAAATAACAAAGTATGCTTTATTACAGCCTTTAATAGTAGTTTATGTTACAAGGGCGAAAAGGAATAAATTACGAGGATTTTTTGCTGGAAAAGCAAGCAATTAGTCAAGAATAACAATAAAAAAAAATATGAAAAAATTTAAATAACACTTCGAAAAAAAAATTGTATTGGAAATTTTCACTGGGTAGACATTGTCTACCCTGGCGTCATACAATTTTTTTTTTCAAAGTGTTAGTTAAATTTTTTCATATTTTTTTATTGTTTTTCTTGACAACCCTGGCGTTATACAATTTTTTTTTTCAAAGTGTTATTTAAATTTTTTCATATTTTTTTATTGTTTTTCTTGACAATTGGTCAAGAAAAACAATAAAAAAATATGAAAAAATTTAAATAACACTTTGAAAAAAAAATTGTATAACGCCAGGGTAGACAATGTCTACCCTAGAGTGAAAATTTCCAACACAATTTTTTTTTCCAAGTGATATTTAAATTTTTTCATATTTTTTTATTGTTATTCTTGACTAATTGCTTGCTTTTCCAGCAAAAAGTTCTGTGCACGCCACTGATTAAGGGGCTATACCGTGAAAATTTACACTTTTTGAAGTTATTTATCTGCTCTTTTAATGAAGTTCCAAGTAAAATAAATTAGTATAACAATTTTGAGACCTTTTACTAGATTTTGGTCTATCATTCAATTTCATTCGATAGAAATAATTATTGAAATCAGGTCTAAATTTACACTTTTTTTGATATTCTCACAAATTAGGATAGCATACAGACTTGAAAAATATTTATTTAGATGGGTTTTAACTACACCAAAATTACTGGTTATGGAATTTTTTGTAGCTATTTTAGTAAATTTTTAATTAATTTAAAACCGACTTTTTGACAATTTTCCCTGATTCCGTCCCTTTCGCACTGCGGGTCTTTCTGCCTGGAGTAACGGGGACCTTTGCTAGCACGGTATATCACCTTAATACTGTAGTAGCATTTGCTGATCAGAAATTGTTTAACTTCATTTACAAATTTTGCATAGTTTGTTTCGGATTTACAACAAGCCGGTAATTTATTGTAAATTAATTTAAATATAAATTTAAATTAAATTAAATATAAGTAAGCCGATATTCGAGGAAAGCCCAAAATTTTATTTAATTATGCTATATAAGTATATCTTTAGTACTTTTCCGTAACTTTTTACAATAAAACAATAAAATATATCGTCACGACATGAATCCCCGAGGGGTTGTCAGAGGTTTTCCGAGTGTGAACTGTGAAATGCAAGTCAAATTCCACACTCGGTACATCCGCGTTTCACCGACGATTATTACGTCCCAACGTGATGGGTGGTGAACCTTATCGCTGTACTTCGGGCACAAATACACGCTTTTTATGGCATGCAGGTCTCCTTACAATGTTTTCCTTCACCGTTCAGCAAGTGGTAAGTAAGAACAAATATTATATGCATATAAATTCCGAAAAACTCATTGGTACAAGCCCGACCGGGGATCGAACCTAGATCTCAAGATTGTGAAGTCAGCGTTCTACCCCTGAGCTACCGCCTCTTTTTAAATTAAGTTAGTAATTTTTAGTTTTTAGTAATCTAGCACATACTCTACCCGTGTAAACTATGCTATGAAAACTGACAGGCGATCCCTAGAAAACTTGAAAAAATATTAGATATTTCTAATTTAACAACTTTAGACGCTAACCCCTCGGCCACAGCTTCAGGCTTCGAGAGGCGTGCCACGCGGTTCTTCTTGCGACGGCGCCGGCGGATAGAACAAATGTATGAAGTTGAATAGAGCCGGCCATTGGTTGCCACTCGTGCGTCTTGTCCGGCTTCGAGTGACTTGCGCTCTCGCGACGGCGGTGTGTGGGGAGGCGGGCGGTTGAAACAGTGATCGAGCGTACAGGACGAACCTAGTGTCGAGCGCTTTGAGTTAGCGAGCGCGCTATACATGAAGGCGCTGACGGGTATCGTGGCAGGGCAAAGCCCGTCACAAAAACCGCCTGGAAACGCAGCAAGAAGCGGCGCCAAAAGCCTGAAGCTGTGGCCTTGGCGTAAGACCGATAACATGACAAGCGATGCCCTTGTCTAAAAATAAACCGAACTTCATATTCTTCGTAACCTCGATACCTCTTACGTAGTGGAAAACTTGGCGGATTATACCTGTTAGCTGAAACTTTGTATAGACTCGGGTAGACTAACTAATGTTACCTATAAGTTATGTCCAAACCTACGCATAGTTCACAAAGATGCGTTGATCTACCAAAACTTTAAGTAACTAGTGAACAAAATAGAACAGGAGCGTTATTGTTTTGAATTAATAACAAAGGAGTTTGAAAATGTCGGTATCTACTTTTAACTTATTGCGTCGTGACGTTTTTCCTGAGATAAATAAAACAAAATCCATCGGGAACTCATCAATCAATCAGTCTCAGGTAGTCTCAAGTTTCGACAAGACAACCTGTGAATTTGAATTCCGAAAATAAATGAACATTACATTCCTACCGTAATGAATTCTATATACAGGGTGGAAAAAATGTAAGGGCCCTGGAGGGGAACTACCTTAAATCCTTTAGTTAGCTCATTTTACTGAAAGGAAACATTCCTTTATTTTTTTAAATAAACAAAACTGCAAACAAAGATCTTTTAAAATTTGCTTGTCTCAACCGGGAACTGAACCAACTAAAAATTAAAAAATACACCCTCGCTATTTTGTTATACGAATCGGTAGGATTATTGTTCAGGATAAAATTTGTCTAATAAACATTTTTAGTCTTACATTTAGTCTTATTAAGAATAAATTAAAAAAAAAACTGAAACCCAACGAGGATCCCCTTACAAATGTATACGATGAAGTAGCGTTTTTTTAACGTTATCATGTCCCCCCTTATCTTCGAAACAAGAGGACCAAAAAATATGAAAAAAATATCTTGATAGCAAAGGACACATTTCTAGACAGCCATTCCTCAAGTAACGTCATATGAAGGCAAATGGAAGTTGCAGCTTTTTTTCATCATCATTAAGTTTTTTAGACCACAAGTTTTAAAATACGGCTAATTAAACCTAAATCTCGAAATGGTTTTTGAATTGACACACCTACCATCCATCCATCAGTCTAGTTCGTCCACTGCTGGACATAAGCCTTTCCAGGACTTTGCCACTCCCGGCGGTCATCCTGGAAGAATTTCCCATACTCACACACGCTAGGCAGGCGGGTTGGTGAGCGCGGTGCCGGAACCCTCGCACCAGTGACGCCACTGCCCGTCACCAGTCTGTTCCATATAAGGCCCGGCTATTAGGAATGGATATACCGCCATCTATCGGTCCCGGGTATGGTGGGCCTCCTGGTTTTTTGTCTGTAAGCTGTCCTCTTACTCTCCCCCGAATTACTTCGAGGGGGTCTCCAAGTAAGATGGTGGTACTTCCGCAGTCGAGCCCGACATTAGCTCTACCACCTACCAGCTCTACCACACCTTAACATAATTTAATCTAAGCGAATTCAGCTACCGTTGCCGCTGCTTGTATATTTATTCTCCGATTTCAGGTACTTCTTCGATTGGGCGACAAGAAAATGCTTCCTCATCAGATGGTCGAACCATTGCGATCCTCCTAAAGATTATGTAAATAATTTTACAAGTGAATCGATATGTTTGTACGAATGCAGTGGATGGGCTTGAAATAAATTAATTTATAATTTATTTTGAAGTTGATCATTTCACAACAAACGAAACGTGTATTATATTTTTATTGCGAAATCCATCGCTTTGAATACTCCCTAATTATTATAAGAATGCATTACAAACTAGCGCCTGTCATGTAAGCAAGAGGTCGTAGGTTCAAATCCTGGCCCAAGGAATTTTTTCAAAAATATTTTTGCTTTTAAATTTGTTTCTGATTGATTTCTAGTTTGTAATGCATTCTAATAATAAATAAAACGAAACGTACTTTTCGCTTTATTGACAAATCTTTATTAGGTACCTAACGAAGCGGTTTCAAGTGTCAAGTATGTCACGTTATAATATCTTATTACGTGTCGAGCTCGGTCACATCACCACGGCGCGACGCCACCGGCACCGTGAAACAGTCAGCCCCGGATTACCCCTATAGGCCTACAAGGCCTAGGGGCCCAGCCAGACTAGGGGCCCCAACCACCCAACTACCCCGACCAGGTGGCTTACCTGCCTGACGACAGGCAGAAATAGAATTATACAGAAAAAAAATGAAAAACAGTAAGTATAGTGACAATATTATAGCATAGACTCATTAACGTGTCAATGCATAGACTACATTAAGAAGCGTGTGCTCGAACAACGCTGTATGTTATATTATGGCGAAAGTTATCTAATGATGGAACAATGCAAATATTTGTAACATACATCGTTGTTCAACTGTATGCCAACGTTTGACTGCTGCTAAATTTCACTAATATTATGATTGTAAAACAAAACTTAGTTGAAAACAATGCCAGTGTTGACGGACAACATTTTTTAATCATTAGATAACTTTCGCCAAAATGTAACATACAGCGTTGTTCGAGCACGTGCCTCTATTTCAATTTTCAATTTCTTTATTAACAACACTATTACATTGCACAAAGCTAATAATAGGTATTGCTAACTTGTTCAAAAGGAAAATTTCTTTCAAGAGGCAACTCTGCCTTTACAATAAACAAAAAAAATGTATATTTACAGAAGTATAGTAAGTAGCAACTCTGCCATTAATTTAGGTAGAGATATTCCGTTAGATTTCAAATTTTATACAAACAAAGAAATTAAATATATAAGGTGACTCCGGCCGATACACCCAAACCCAAACCGATACTCGATAAGCGGGCTGGAGAAAGACTCGGCGAGAGATAGAGCCACCACCGACCACTGACAAAGCCCCCAGCATGAATCCGGCCATACGCACATGAATTTAAAACATAACCTCAAAATAATAGTATTTGAAATCTGAAACCGTGTTTATACATTAATGTCTCGCAGCACCTCAAAATTATGATGTTTAATTTATAGTAATGAAAGTCGGTTAAAAATTATATTGTACGTATTAGAGCATTTTATTTGCTGAATTTACAAACTGGCTTCGGGATGGGGGGACTCCAAATGTCAAGTCCGGGCCTGGAAACGGTACGGTGCCGTAAAAATTTACGGTGCGGCGCCGTGTCGAGTCAAGTTCCAATGCGATGTTTCACTCTTGAACGGTTCGAGTCGAACCTGTAAAGTAGAACTTGGGCGACCGAGCTCCGCTCGATCAAAATACTTTGAGGACAAATATGCGCTGCAAATTTCCACGGCATGATGTGGTGATGTGGCAGAGTTCTACCGTTCAACAAGGAATCTAAAAAATTCTGGAAGGCTTATTGGTGCGTGTGTTATTTCTGCGTAAGGGACCGGCATCTCATTGCTATAAAGGCCTTCCCAACAGGCTGCGTTGGCTGTAACCGCTAGCGCGGTTAGCGCCAGTTGAGAGAAACTCCTAAATGGTCTGTAGAAATCGTATGTGTAAGTTTCACATGAAAGAGCGATTTCCAAAAGAGTGATTTCGATTTAAAAATGTTATCACAACGTTTTAAAATAAATATCAACCCTTATTCTCTTGCCACGAATATTGAGTTTTGAGATGTTCAAACTTACAAATAAAGATTAAATTACGTTATATCTAGCTTAGGTTTACAGTTCCTGATTTAAGATTCACAACTTGAACAAGGGTCATTTCCTACTTTAAACTTTAGAAGCGAGTTTGAACCCCTGAACCTTGCACGCATCACGTGACACATGCTGTCAAGACAACGTCTTCATCGGTGCGAACATAGATTTAGAATGTACAAGATAAACAATGTAGTAGAGAAAATGATACCAAAAAATTACTATGACATTGCTATTACATTTACTATTTTACTTAATATTTTGGACAATCCTGCATATAACTAATAAATACAACAAAGAAAATCAATACGTTATTGTAAAAACTTTTTTTGGGCCGATAAATACGAGAAATTGGGCAAAATGCGGTTCAAAACATTCTAATGACAAAATCATATTTACCATAATCCATATATTATATTTACCATAATATTTACATAATCACAATTACTCACTGCACAAGATAAACCAATCACTATTTATCAATTTAGTTACGTATTATTTAAATATTATTATAAAATCCGCAATCACACCCAAGCAAGCGGGTCGCTATGGGCACTTACTCGAAAAAACATTGACACAGCGGTTGTTTGTTGTGCATCTCTTTCTCTCTTGCAAGGTGTTCGTAAAGTTAGGACATCTCTTTTACACGCTATGGACGTCTTTTACATAATTTAAGCGCAGCGAATCCTATGTCTATGGGTGCAAACGCGACATGTGGTTACTGCGTTATACAAGGTGACTTTTTGATCATCATCCAAATTCATACCGGTGGCTTGGTAAGTGATCAGTATCATGGATCAATAACAATTTTGGTGAAATTCGTAAAATGAAATTTCGACTCCCCATAGTGATTCACTCGGGACTGGAACTGAATTTATATGGGAAGCCGAAATTTCATTTTACGAATTTCACAAAAATTGTTACTGATTCAAGATACTGATCACTTATCAAGCCTCCAGTATGAATTTGGACGATGATCAAAAAGTCACCTTGTATACAGTCGCGCCACGCCGCTGTCACGCTCACGTTTTCAGACTCCAGTGTGAGAAAGCGTTTATTTACCTGTTACAGTTTACAACATGACAATACTCTAAGAAAACATAATACTAAATTTTTTGTGTAAAAAGCTGTAACAAATCATGAACCCAGCGACGTAATAAAGTCCAGACAAAGGTGCGGCTACTAATGGCGGCCTCAACTAAATATATTAAAATAGACTTACGCAGCGAACAGAGGTGTTTCCCTGCATGCAACAGACACTCAGATTTTATTTAGCTTCATACCCATCGATGGACAGACTGCGAAGGGTAAACGATATTGCCTTATATTCCAAAATCTCTGGTATCTGGACTAGGTTTTGTATAGAATTGATAAACGTACAGTGGGCATAGGAGCAGAGATATTCCTTCAGCTTCTTAAATATGGCAGACTGGATAAATTATTTTCAATGTCTGGTGTAGCCGTGAAAATATTAGCTGTGAGAACTTGACAAGTTCTACACATTCAGAAGCAATAGGAGGGTCCTTTAACAAACTTTCTTTTAAAAACAATTTTAAGAACATTGTACATTATTGCAGTTATGACTGAAGGAACCTCGGCACCCAATCTGATCTCAATTGTATTTTCGGCGAAACCGATAATCCTGTATTGTCTTTGTACTGAACTCGGCACTTTTTCGCATTTATGATTTTTTCAAGATATACAAATTACATGTCTCCTTACACTATTGTACAGGTCAGTTACATCAACATCCTCTTTCTTTTATCCCCCTCTCTCTACTACCTACGAATATATGGTACATAAAGGATGTAAATTTAGTTCGCCATTTCTGTCACATATGTGTAAGTTTGAATGATACTAATGACAATAAAAAAAACAAAGATTGCACCTTGGTTTTTTTCAAGATCATTATTGTCGCAGTCAATCATCGACGGGAGTGTGGTAGATGGCCGATGCACCGTCAGGTACTAGTGCTTTATAATAAAGAGAACAAGCTTAAAAATATTCAGGTCAAGGCATTATCATCCAACTCTAATAATTTGTTTAATTTTTTGGGCAATTTTTTGGAAAAAGCATTTATAAAAAAGCATTACAATAAAGCACAAATTAAAAGCATTACATTGACCATCCCTATAAGGAAAATTGCGGACCAAACCTACAACCTGCACAATATGAAATTTCCTGAGTATTGCCCACGGATTAAACACAAAGGTATTGCTCTACGAGGAAGCCATACAAGCTCTATAGAGCTAATATTGGATAGACTTGTAACAAGTTCATATGATGTGATTACCGGAATTCAACTATACCGGACTTCGTCGTCTAAGATTTAATCTCTAAGATGAATCCGACTCACGATCTGGACTGAGATCCTACGATAATTAGAATTAAAACGGTTAAAAGTGCTGTTCTTGTCTTAGAAGAACTTGCCTATCTAATCCATTCAGCTCCTCGTACTTACGACTTCTACTTTCTCTTTCATTTGGTCCAGAACCACGTTACTTCTTGGTCTTTTTCGGTCCCTTTGTCTCTTCTATTTTATTATCTTTTTGTTATGTTTGTGATAAAATCGTAAGTGTCCAACCATGTTTTCTCTCCTATTCTCTATGGTCTTCATTATATTTTTTGTTGTACATTCCTTGAGACTTTTTCATTTGTAATTATTTGTAAAAAATATTTTTTTTATATTCTTGACCCGATGCCAAACCTGAAGAGTAAATAAATGGAATATGATTTTACTGTGGTAATTATGATGAGGGATGAGAACACTATATTAATGTCACAAATAACGTAATGAAGAGTATAAAATCATTAGTGTAACTCACCTTTATTTATTAAGGTGTGACATTGATTGGTTTACACCTTAATTTTCGAAACATCGTGAATATTAAGTTTATATAATCTATATAAATTTATTAACTTTAACTACCTTACTATTTTTAGTTTGTTAAGTAACAAACTATTTAAAATAACATAGTTAAATAAGTAAACCATTTTCATTTGCGATGAACATTTCATATGATTGTATAGTTTTGTAATCAAATCAAATCAAATAAAACTGGTCAAAGGGTCAAAGCTTATATTAACATAATGTAACAGTGTTTTTACACTCATTTTCCAATAACCGCGTTACCGCGTTAATACCTTAAAAATCTCCTGACTTTTTTCCTTTCTCATCAATCATAATATTCAAGTTCTATGAATTCATTAATAATGAGACAGACCGATGTTTATATTACCTAGATTTTTACTCACCAAAATTCTAATACTTCTCTATTGCCTACTCGAAAACTGAGCTGGAAATATCCAACAAAGGTGTCGAGGTTCAGGGTAATGAATCATCAACCTGTGGCGTCATCGTGCCCACCGATCCTTGCCACCTCTACAGTTTGCCCAGTCTATGCACGTCACACCTTAATCTACGTATTATTTCATTCAGGCCAGTGTTTCGGAGTCCACTCGCCGCAACAGGCTGCTTTTATGAGTTTCCCTTTAGGGGACATCCTATTTTTATAGGGATAGGGGATATATTGCAACGTGAGTTAGATAGTTCCTGGAAGAATGGGAAATAAAGTGGTCACATTTACAGAACAACAGCTAGAAGATTATCAGGTGAATAAAATTTTCCTATTTGTTTGTTTTGGATTTAATGTTTTTAATTTATTGTTTTACTTTTTTTTTTTTAATAAACTTAGGTGTATTGCTGTAACTAATGCAAGATTCCATTATTTTTTCATTTTACTCCGTTAAGGCGATATGTAAAAGTTTTAGCGGCCCTGTTACTCCATATGCGAAAAAACCCTCAGTGCGAGTGGGACGGACTCGTGGAAAAGTAGCAAAAAGTCGGTTTTTTATTAATATAAAATGTACTTATATAGCTTATATTGTCAAAAAATTTTCAAGGGGACTTTACAAATACATAATATCTACATTTTGAATGCAATTTCACAATGAAATTTGTCAGGATTTCAGAATTACAGGAAAAAATAAAACAATTTAGAGGTCTTTTCGGAAGTAAATTCTATCGAGAAAATTTCATCCAATCGCATTTTCCTTCAGTGACAATCTTAATCAAATACTCAATAAACGTTTACCCAAAAATGAAATACGTAGATGACGTTATTAGTGGAGTAAACGGATTCGAAAAAAACCCATTTTTTTCTGGTATCGCCTTTAACTTATTTCTAGATAATATAATGATGAAATTAACTTTTATAACTTTTAAATAGATAAGGAAACGAATCTCTCTTATTGTTTTAATAATTAATAACAACATTTTGTTGAAATTAAGTTAAGCAAATAATCATAGTGCCACGTTTCGTAGTACACGAAATTGAAATGAAGTATCCAAGTAAATACAACGCAGTGCTTTTATTATAATTATGTATCTTCTTACTGGAGATTCCAACAATTAGCTGTTTTCTTGAATATGTAATAAATTGTTTAAAGAAAAGTTTACTTGTCTATTTTCTGTAACAAAGTTATTATAAATTAATTATTGAAATAATTGCAGGACTGTACATTTTTCACAAGGAAAGAGATACTAAGGTAAGGTAAGGTAAACTAATTTACTTATAGGCTTATACTATTCTACAATTTAAGTGGTTTTGGAAACAATAGTACTTGTCCATACGAACAACTTTTGAAAAAAAAAACAGCTGTTTCATACATTCTGTTCGAGTAGGTATTTAAGTTTTCTATGGAACAGTCAGATGTATTTTTAATTATTTGTGGGTTGTTTTCGTAGTAAAGTTGTTCGTATGGACATCATCTTGATAAAAACACGTGGACTATTTCAAAATATCATTTGTAAGTCCAACTGGTTTCTTCTCATATCATCAAGGAACAACAAACAGGAAACTGTTGGACGTATGAACGATTACAATCACCAGTTTTCGTTTCCAAAACAAAACCACTTAGGTTTCACTATTTACAAGTTTGTATAGGTATGTCCTGTCGAAATGTCTCCTCAGTGGACCTCAGTTTACCCGCTAAGGTAGATAGAGACCTTGCAGAACGGGGGTTTCAGATGCTGACACGAGTATTCATTAGGGATACAAGTGTAAATTTAGATCCCGGTTCAGAGCTCCTCACATCCAGATTTACTTTTCTTTCTGCGTTTCTATACTGCAATGATATAATGTTAATTTATATCTCCTTGCGATGGATAAATCGCCAAGTGTTCAAACAAAGAAATTTATTTGTATTATAGTTTAAATTTCGATAATTTAATAATATATACATATATTAAGATAAAAATAAAAGAGAGAGTTGTATTTACATCCATCCATCCATCAGCCTAGTTCGTCCACTGTTGGATATAAGCCTTTCCAGGACTTTACCTCTCCCGGTGGTCATCCTGGAAGAATTGCCCATACTAACACACGCTGGGCAGGCGGGTTGGTGAGCGCAGTGCGGGAACCCTCGCACCAGTGACGCCACTGCCCGTCAGCAGTCTGTTCCATATAAGGCCCGGCTATTAGGGATGGATATACCACCATCCGTCGGTCCCAGACATGGTGCGCCTCCTGGTTTTTTGCCTGTGAGCTGTCCTCTTACTCTCCCTCGAAATACTTAACTCCACAGTCGAACCCGGCATCAGCTCTACCACCTGCCGTATTTACATATGTACAATTTATTTATATTATTAATCTAGTTAAGAAATTAGAATTCAGAAATTAAGATTTAGAATTAAAGATTTATAATTTAGAATTATTTGGAAAAGAAAAGAAAATTAGGGCGGGATAATATATGTTTTCTGAGTTACTATACGATTCCACTACCGCACTTCCTTCAGCGTAAATCTGTTGTACGTTCTTCGAGCTCTTTCTTGAACGTAGATAATTGCCGTAGTACTAGTGAATAAAAAAAACCCTGGAACGATGATAGCTGTTGTTTGAATACGGTATCGGTCTGTGTGCCTTGTCTGCCACGTCGTTTGCTCGGAGGAAGGTGAAGAGCGGCAATCGGATGAACCAACTTGTATAAATGACGAGGCACAAGGTTTAAAGGAAGGTAGAAAGAACATTTTAACAAACGAAAATTATACATAGCGAGAAAAAACTTATTATAAATATACGAGTACAACTTACCCAATGTTAGGGTTAACAATATACAGGTTGATAATGAACCCCCTAGCTATACCAAAGGAAATTATTCTATGTTTGAAATAAAGATATCGACAAAGTCGACCGCGGGCGGGAGGGTGGATTGCGGGGGCGGGCGCCAAGGGCGTCGGGAATGTTTTTCATTGTTAGTCATTTATTCGAAATTTGGATACTGATACTAATAAAAAATATGAAAAAAAAAACAGATTTTTTAGATTCTGTGTTCTATAAGTGATTTTGATTCATATATTTTAATATAGCTAGGGGATTAATTTTCAACTTGTATTGGTAGTAGTTTAGGTATTAGTTTTACTACCTATACAGGTTTTAGATAGATAGTTGTTATTTATTTTTTTTATCTTAATTCTGTGATTAATTTATAATTTGATGGACATTTTTAACTTAATTTTTATTTAATTTTAATTCAGTAACATAATTCATATTAGATGTAAATTCATATTTTAATCAATTTATTATAATTTTAAATTTAATGTAATTAATGGTAACTGAGTAATTTATTGTAGCTAAGATCTGTGTTTTTGATTTTGTATAATGCAGCATGGAACACCAAATTTATGAGACGAGTAAAGGAAGCTAGTCCCCACCACCCAGGGAATCCTACTGTGGGGACTAGAGAACGCCAATCTTTGTTTTTCTTAAACTGTTAATAAATAAATTTGAATTTGAATTTGAATTTATAATTATTTTCAGCTTCACCAGCCGATTGGAGATCGAATTTTTGACGTAAATGTTTATGTTTCACAACGTAATCTTCTCAGTTTGATATAAAGATTATATCAAATTGAGATTTTGATATTTTGATATAAACAATCTTTATATAAAGATTTATCAAAACGCCTGGTCGATGCCTCCGGGGACCCTCGGGCTGGGACTTACCTCGGCCAGAGAATCAGTCTGGCCATACAACGAGGTAACGCTGCCAGCCTGCTAGGTACTCTCCCGCACGACGGAAGCGACCTTGATAGAATTTTTTATTTAGTTTAATTTAAAATATTATTTACTTTTAATCTAATTATTTTTTCTTGTTATGTATTTGATTTGTTGTGTGATAAAGATTATCTCAATTTGAAACGTTTTATTTGACGTAAATAAGTTTTATAATTTAAAAGAAACAAAAAGTATGTACAACATCATAAGGATTTAAATTGAAGCAAGTTTGGCAACAACTACTAAGTTTAGTAACAACTAGTAAGCCATCGATTAATCTATTAACTAAATCGTCGGTTTGGTGTCTTTCTGTTACTGGGCGGGGAAATTAAGCCAATTTGTTAATAGAATTACACAAAGACGGCTTTCTTTTAGGGCATTTTAGTAAAACAATCAACTTTTTGAGGTATCGAGCACTAGTTGCGGTATTATTTATATATCAAATAAAGAAAAATAAAAAGGAAAAATAGACATTACTTCCGTATTTTAGTTCCACAACATAATCGGTTGTTCAGAAGTTTTGTTGTAGCACTCTGTACGCTACGAAGCACTCTATGTGCTACGCCGCGCCGTCCGCCGTTATACGAGTAGATCTGCTACGGAGGGCAATATGCAACGGAAATGCATACTATACAATAATGGGTTAGGGCTTGAATATCGGACCATTTTTCAATTCCGGAATTGGGTTTCGATATTGAGCATTTCAATTCCGAAATTCCGGAGTTCCGGAGTTACTACCCAATTTTTTGAAAAAAGTTTGATATGCAAAAAAATGTATTTATGGATGGTTTTCCGACGGCTAATTGAGTTACTTCATTGGATCGAGGTATTTTCTCGAGGTATCGTACGTAGTGCCTTATTTAGAAACTATTAATATGTGCTAAATTTGATGCCAGTCCATCTATGGTCGGAGCGGAGCGTGATTAAGTAAAAAACATCTAAACTTTCGCATTTATTATATTACAAGCTCTCCGCTCGCTGGGCTTACGCGCAGCTTAATGACTTGTATTGTGTTGTGAAAATGAGGTATTTTCCCGTGATAAAATGTAGCCTATATCCGTCTATCTATATCTCTCTCTAGGATACCTACCATCTATCGTTCTGCTAAATTATATCAAAATTTAGGCATGAAAAGATAAAAAACAGACCGAAAGACAGTTACTTTTGGATTTGTAGTATTAATTTGTATGTATAGATAAATAAATAATATATAATGCATACAGTGGGATCTAAATCGCGCCTCAAGCCGTTTATTTATTTTTTTTACTCAATATCGAAATATCAGAATTGGTCTCACGAATACCGGTATTACAAACGATATTGAAATCGTTCGGAATTCCGGTATTTTGTCAATTCCGGGATTCCGGAGCTCAAGCCCTATAATGGGTCATATAATACTTACTTTGTTCTTACTCAATTTGCTATTATAAGCTAGAGATGCATTTTTGATATTCATTTATACTGTTATAAAATAGTTATTATGCTATAAAAGGGATCGTAAGTTCTTTATCCTGTTATTAGGCTAAACATCTTCACGACATGAATCCCCGAGAGGGTTGGCTTAGTGTTTCAAAGTATGGACTGTGAAAAACAAGTCTCACTCAGTCCACCACACTCGTATACCCAAGTTTCACCGACGATTATTACGTACCAGCGTGATGGTTGGTGAGCACTATCGCCGTAAATCAGGCGCAAATATGGACACACAGATAAGTGCCTGAAGCAAACACAGAACATAAATGTGCGCTACGGGATTTGAACCCAATATTGTCAACCTCAAGACGCCCGAACTACAGAGTCAGTTGATCTTTAATTTTTTTTTTGTGCCTGTTCCATTTTAATTTTTGCATACGAAATTCCGTTTCGAATACATATACAACGTGTAACAGAAAGGTGTAACCATATTTGAAGAGCTTATCCAGCCAATGGTATAAAACAACATTTACTATGGAACAAAACCTGTACCTCAAAAAAAAAAAACTGTTTCATAGAAAAATGCAATGCCGCTCGACTGATGTGTATGGAAGGGCAGATTTTTTTTTTCGAGATTTCAGGTTTGGCTCCATAGTAAAAGTTGTTCTATACCATTGACTGAATAAGCTCTTCAAATATGGTTACACCTTTCTGTTACACGTTGTGTAATCGATTCACAAATCATGCAAAATCCAAATTTGGGGCAAATAGGCCTTGTTTTACGAGAATTTATTTAGGTTCTTTTACAAAGTTAAGCGATTAGGGTCATAGTGCTGAGTCAACCCGTTGAGATAATGAGGCACTACAGGCCACATATTTGTAGAACAATTAATATACTTAGGTATGTTATTATTTGATTAAAAATAATATAGGTATATAAATAAAAATATAAAATTAATATAGGGTCGATTGTCAACATTCTCTTCCATTCAAGATGACTTCCATACCGTGGGCCAACATTTATCTTTTTTTATATTATTAACTAAATAAATAAATAAGGCTTGAAGAAAGCATAATATACAAGGTGACTTTTTGATCATCGTCCAAATTCATACTGGTGGCTTGGTAAGTGATCTGTATTATGCATCAATAACAATTTTGGTGAAATTCGTAAAATGAAATTTCGACTCCCCATAGTGATTCACTCGGGACTGGAACTGAATTTA
This sequence comes from Ypsolopha sequella, assembly GCA_934047225.1. Classification (NCBI taxonomy): domain Eukaryota; kingdom Metazoa; phylum Arthropoda; class Insecta; order Lepidoptera; family Ypsolophidae; genus Ypsolopha; species Ypsolopha sequella. The sequence goes on along the minus strand of OW203986.1, from coordinate 28,296,203 downwards.
TATGGGAAGCCGAAATTTCATTTTACGAATTTCAAGAAAATTGTTACTGATCCAAGATACTGATCACTTATCAAGCCTCCAGTATGAATTTGGATGATGATCAAAAAGTCACCTTGTATATTTATTTACTTAATTATTATGTAACATACAGTAATTGTCTATTTATATTTTATTTTATATTTATTATATTATATAGCGCTTTATGATGTATGTGTGCGTTTGCAACATTGACGGAAGTGACCAGAATATTAATTTGATTCTCTATCTATCAGCTATCTAGCAGAAGTGTGAATTGATGATTTGACCCGGTAAACGTCAAAGCAGGGGAAGGGTTGTTATATTAATGAACTTTTGGGGGGGGGGGATTTGAACCCCCAGGCTCCCTCCCCTGGCTACGCCCGTGCCTAGTAGTATTACTAAAGACTGTCCATCATTATACCAAGCTCTACTGTATGTTTTACTAATACAATTACAACAGTAATTTGAACGACCCTAAATACGAGTAACAAAGGAAAATCGTGGTTTATTGATTTCCAATACTAAAACAATCTCTAAGAAAGATAGAAACCCTTTACTGTCTTCTAACCCAAATGTGGCTCTCATGCATCTGGGTGTGCCGTATTTAATTTTTAAACGCCTACCGTTTTATTTAATAAGTCCTAAAACACTTGTAAAATAAGTCCGAAGATATTTTGGTGATCCTATTTCTGGATTTCACGTGACAAGCATCTAAAACTGTTTTCTTTCTACTTTTAGCTTAACAATTTTATTTAAAGGGGCTCCACGATCCTAAACATCAGTCCTGCTCTAACGCTTTTGTTTTTTAACTGGCTATCCTGCTCTAAACAATCGCCACGCACGCGAAACTTCAGTTACTTTGAAATGTAATGTACATTAGGACGTTAACTAAAATTTCTTTATGTAATGGAGATGTTTTTTCTAGTTAATATATGCGTGTGTTGGTTTCGTTTCAATCGGTTTTAAAATATGGGAAAAATGGGATAAAGTATGTTTATAAAATTATAATTATTATAATTTTCATTAATAATTATCTAAGTCAAAAAACACGCCATATTTTTTTCAAATGAAGATTGACAGAACTGAATCGAACGCAAAACTGATGTTTAACATTGTGGAGCCCCTTAAGACATGTTTTTAGTGTAAGGTTTCCAAGTAAATAGAGAAATTATAAAATAGCACCTGTAGCTCAGTCGATAAGACTCTCCATCATGAGACGCGGGTTAGAATCCAGCCCGGTCGAGTAAGCACGATTCAGTTTTTAGAAATTTATGGGCATGTATTTACTATGCTTACCACTTACCACAAACTACTTACACTTACCACTTACTGACGTTGAAGAAAATATTGTGAGGTGAACCTACATGCCCCAATTGGTGAAAAGATGGTGTTAGTAAAAGTTCACACTCGGAAACACCTGTGACACCTATTAGGGATATAGGTGTATGTCGCGACGGTACGTTTTGGTCTCAAAAACTTTTATAAATTAAAGTTTCACTTTAACCTTCAGAATTTGCTTTGAAATGCTTTACAGGGTTTTCAAAAGGTACCGAGAGGTGAATCCAGAACTGGTTCCAAAACGTATGACAGAGAGCCAAGCCCACACCATAGCTGTGCCCGTAGAAGAGATAGAGAAATTACCCGAATTGAAGGTAAATCCCCATTTGAGTCCACAACACTCTGCCCTGCGGAGCTTCTACCCAACCTTGTATAAAAGTGTCATGTTCATAACAGGCCTTTTAGAACCCGCTAATAGTAGTTTATGCTACAAGAGCGAAAAGGAATAAATTACGTGTTTTAAACGTAACCGAGTAATTTATTGCTCTTACGCCCGTGTATCATACTACGTTTTTCAATGCATAGTGTGAGGAAATAATACAAATATAATCAAAGAAAACAATTTAATTATTAAAGTTGAAAGTTATATTGTTACAATTTTGCAAGTATAATGATTGGCTCAAAAGGACTGTATCTAGAGCCGTTAAACAGTGAAAAAAAAGTATAACATTTATGGTACACAGGAAAGGTTGCAGGTTAGCCAACTTCTCGTAAATAAATTTAAAAAATAATAATTATAAAGCCCTAGGGCAAAATAATCGACTTTCTGTTCGGTTTTGATGCATAAAAAGTGGGCCTTTACGAGCACTTGCATTGAAAAATACATTAAATAGGCTTTTTTAAGTATCGAAATGGAAAACAAAACTATAAAATATAAACTTACTAGTAGGCTTTGAAAAAATGGAAACCATTGTAGGGAAAACTTCGATATAAATTATATATTCCGTCTATCTGTCATATGTATGTCCGTCTGTCTGCCATATAACTATATTATAATTATGATATTGTCATATCATAACTATGTAAGTTCGTCTGTCTGTCATACATAACTATATAACGTGTAACAGAAAGGTGTAATGTAACCATATAATTTGAAGAGCTTATTCAGTCAATAGAACAACTTTTACTATAAAGACAACCACCAAATCTCAAAAAAAAAATCTGCCCTGCCATATATTTCGGCCGACCGGCATTGCATTTTTCTATGAAGCAGTCAATATATTTTTTTCGAGATACAAGTTTTTGGGTGAATATATCGACAAAAACAAAGAAAAAATTTTTTTTTTGTTTTTTTTTTTAAATCTTGAAACCCACCTGGGTATCTTTGTTTGGGACGCGAGCGCAGTGCTTTTGGTTAACCGCTCGTAGAAAATATTGTATTTATGATAGAATGTTGTATTTTTTTTGTTAGAAAGATAATTGAACAGGCAATGATAAATAGGAATAAAAGTATAATAAAACGGGGACATTATTTTGAAAAAATTGTCTTTAACTGAAAAATTAAACAAATAATCTTTTAGGATATTATTTTTATGGTAATGGTAGTTGATTATGTTTTGTTTTAGATTTGGTATGCAACGTCTATTCTTAAGGATTATAACAGTTTTATTTCATTGCATTACTCGCGATAGATCAAAAGTTATGACATATTTTACACAGTCTCCATGGTAGGCAAAAACATTTTTAAAACGTAAATTCATTAAACAAAGATTTTCTAAAAAAAAAAAACATTTTTTTGTCGATAAAACAAGGTCTAGTTTCATCCCTTTTCGGATGTGCACTTGTACGAGGGACACACTGTATAGTAAAAGTTGTTCTATACCATTGACTGAATAACCTCTTCAAATATGGTTACACCTTTCTGTTACACGTTGGTCCCTCAGTCTGTCATATCATTACTTAAGAACGGCGGCTAATCCATTTTAATCCGGGCGACGACTGCAAGCAACCCTACCTCACAATATAATTGAATCACGTTTTGGCCACAAAACGCAAAATAAAATTCCCATTCATTTAATGTGTAATTAAGTTTGAATTGTTATTTTGGAAAACGTGCCAAGTTCCCTACGAAGCCAACATCCCTACAAAGTGGACTGGTTCAATTGTATTGTGAGGTAGGGTTGCTTGAAGTCGCCACCCGGACCAATTGACCTTTTGGATGTAGGTAGATAAACAATCTGGGTCCCCAAATAATATGCAAAATATCATCGAACGTGGGATGTCTAATGAAGTGTGTTTTCAAATAGATTTTATCCACTTTGTTGACGGACCTCGTACCCTGTGTGATACTTGACTTTAATCTTCTTGTACAGGACAGACTTTTCGGTCACAGCCATCGTTTTTTTTTTGTTTTTGTTTTCCCTCCATGTGGAAAGACAAAGGTAACTTAGCCCAAACATGTCATGTCGCATGTCCTTGTCATGTCGCGTATCGCGAAATAAATTCATGTAAGTCGATTCGTCCTTATACTTAATTATGCTATAATTTTTCCAATAAAACAAAAATTGACGCCACAATCCTCTTTTTCAAACACCGATATTTTATTTTCCATTTCTGATTCTCGACCCCCATCATATTGTGAAACAGCCAGTCTCAGGCTAGACATGATCCATGCTAACGTTGTCAGTTTATATATTTTGGCACGTCCCAAAATGTTAAGGGAGCAATTTATTATATGTTATGGGCAGATAATTTGTAATAGATTTCCGCTAAATTATGTTGATTTTTTGAAATGAAATGAAATATATTTATTTACGTAATGTAGTTATAACAGATAAACTTATTACAGGTCAGTTTTTATGTAGTATAAGTAATTAAATGATCTATTTTCTTCATGTCATAAATAACAATATGAGGAAATATGCAGGGAAATAATAAAGGTACCTTTACTTAAATTCAATAAAAAAATTAAACTTGAATAAAATAAAAATAAAGGAATAAGGAATAAATAATACTATAATAATAAATATATGCCTAACTCCGCCCATTCGATTAGTCTTGCTAAGAAGAAGGGCAAAAAACTTAGCAATATCATGTCTTTTTTTCATAATATTAGTTACAACTAAAAAGTAAGCCTATAATTTAATTGAATAAAGAGATAAAAAATACAACACAGGAGAAAATTTGTGTCAGGTAATTTACTTTTTAAAGAGAAACGCAATGGAAACGTTAGTCTAGATTTAGTAGTTATAATTAGGTCTGAAAAGTCAGGGCGCGTTTACACGACAGTGACACACAGACACAACCCAAGTGACCTTTATCAAATGATATAATTATTAATTTATGTTCTCCTTCTTTGATATATCTATAAATAAACTATCAGATATGAGTAGGGTATTTAGGTACATAGATAGATAAAAACTTTATTCTATGCCTCTTACAGAAAAACACAAAAAGTACTACACTAAGTTAGCTTAAAATATAACAAATACATTATAATCCTTAAAATAATTACAATCTTTAACACAGAGGCTGAAAAGGCGCTGGCTCAGCATACGCCACAGAATAAACTGTGACACTGATATTCTGCCAGTACTATGCATTAAAAAGATATATGTCGGTTAATCAAATTAAGACAACGAACTTATAAAATTGTATAACCAGAAGACAATTTCTACAATTACTAAATTACCTATTTGGAGAGGTTAGATTAAAAAAATACCGAACCTGGAAGGACATATGTATGCCAATCAAATAGAAAAACCAACTCAAAAGCACCTCGAACAGAAGAGCTTTTATGATTGATGAAATCATAAACGTGAAAGAAAAAGCCAATTTTGAAAAAGCAAAACAGGTGTTTCAGGATCGTAGCAAATCTGTGGTATCTGCCCACCCCTCGGAAACAGGCTCTTCAGCTAAGTCCTATAGTCCCTTTGTCGTGAAACAGTTCCATTTGAATATTAAAAAAAAGTCTGTGACGACAAGTTTCATTCACACTTACAGTGCTACAAGCAATGACATACAAGGATCTGCTGGCGCGTGGATGACAGTGACAGGGGGGCGCAGCTGTGATATAAGGAATATGGTAGCAGCGTTAGTTCCGATTTTGGACACAACTAATCCACACGCTATAATTAGCACTGTATTGTATTTGAAAAGACTTTATGAGACACATCACAATATTTGAAAACGGAACGCGAAGTTTTTCTGCTATTTCCTAAGGTTCCAGATTTCAAATTCTACACGCGTAAGTTTACCGATGGCATAGAGAAACTATAGCTCTATGGCCGGTGGCGAACTAACAACGCCTTAAGGGGAAACGAGTCGTATCTTCTACGAAACGCACAACTTAAGATGGTTCTTCTTATTTTCAAATTACAGATATTAAATAAACGTAATTTATGGCATTTCGCGAACATAGTTTAGTGTCAGTTGGGCTTTTCCGGCAACATTTCGATATTTTTTGCATTACTTTGTAAATGTATGGGCACGCTATTTTAAAACACGCTTCTAAGTATATATGCACATACATTCACAACGTAATGCATCAAATAACAAAATTTTGCCGAAAAAGCCTAACCGACATTAAACTATATTCACGAAATGCCATAAATCACATTTGTTTAATATCTGTAATTCAAAAATATAAAGAACCATCTTAAGTTGTTCGTTTCGTAGATGATACGACTCGTTTCCCCTTAAACGCGCTCTACATTCTCGGCTGGCCCAGTTCTACGCGGACGCTCGTACGAAATGGATGTCTTGGAAATGTCTGCCGCTCTTAATTATTAATAAGGAATAGAAAGGCCATGAAAGCCGTGACTGCGACGCACCGATTTGATCAATACGTCAAGACATAACCCGCGGGCCTCTCATTTCTCAACCGAACGCGTTAGAACAAACATATTGTAAAAATGGTGTATTGCAGCGTGGCAAATTGTTCTAACTCTTCAAATAACGCAAATAAGACATACAAAGGAATTTCATTTCGCTCGTTAATAATTTAAACATGTATTTACTGTGATATTTACAGAATAAACCTTGCGGTAAATAAAATTTCAACCTTACCATGAGGTATTTATGGTTGTAGCGAGTAGCGTTGAAATAAGACAATATTTTGTCCATTGCAGGTTATAAAAAGTGTCACACATTGAGTTAGAATATTAACGCCGCAATGTGTATTTTTTCAAACATTATCAATACGGACCTAACTGTGTCATAGTACGGCCGCCGGTCATAACTTTTTAGACATATATAATAACTTGGCACAGTGCCATGACGTGTTTGGTATTTTACATCTAAGCCTCATTGAAATACAGTGTTATTTTGGCTGTATGAAGACGGGTGAATCTATGAGTGCGCCGCGTATGTTTACTAACTAATACTACTTACGTTATTCCAAAAACTGGCGACAGAGGTGCTCGTGTAAAATTTGTGTCACGCTATCCCCGTGTGTGCTAAGCTACTTTACAATTTACTTGTTGATTCGTGAAAGAGAGGTTATTAAACTTTCATTTGTTTGTCCAAGTATCAAAACTACTTGATTTCAAGTAGTTTGATTCAACTTGATTTGATTTCAATTTTGATTTAAACTATATTTCAAGTTATATTTTATTAGACCGCCTCTGTGGCAGAGTGGTAGAGAACTCGCCTGCTAACCCCGAGGTCGTGGATTCAATCGAATACGCATTAATTTGTGTTTGGTCTACGTGCTTCGGAAGGAACGTAAAGCTGTATGTACAAGTACGGCGATAGGGCTCACCACCCATTACGTTTTGGACGTTATACTAAATTTAAAGCGGAAGCGGGTATAGATACTAAATGTGGACACTTCTTACACCCCCTCGGGGATTTGTGTCGTGACTATAATATAGTATGTGGGCAAAAAATAAACACAAATATTTTTGTATATGTTTTTTTTCGGCCACTTACCTACGATAGGTTAAGAGACGATTGTATAAGGAATTTCGTCATTTCTTAACAACTTTCTGTGTTACTAAAAAAGGGTGTTTAAACGATGTTTAACTTTAGACAGTGTTTAAATCTGTTGCTGTCACTTTTTTATAGTATGAAAAAAAAGGGGACAGCAACAGATTTAAACACTGTCTAAAGTTAAACACCGTTTTGTAATAACACCGTTTTTTAAGTTTAAGTGTTTTTGGAAAAGAAAATATGTGATATGATAACTGATAATACCCGTCCAATACGAATAATTTTTGAGCGTTTTTCTCGTTGTTTTTTTTTCTTAGTTCTTAGCTGTCCTCCAGATGGCGCTGTCCATCTCACCATAGATAAAATTTGTTTCGTAGCAATCAATGTCAAAGTTGTTTTTCGTTTGTTTGGAATTGGTGCAAATTTTGTCTTTGATTCTATTGCTAAAGAATACGACAGTGCCATCTAGGAATCCTATTTAACACTAAATTTGACATATGGAAAAACGCTCATTGCATTAAATGCGTTGAATACATTAGGTCGAGTACGTATCCAAATTTTCTATGGTACAGCTGTTTAAAAAAAACTGCATCTACTGCGGTCTTACTGCGGTCACTGTCGTCGGTCGACTGACAAGACGAAAATATGGAGCACGGAACACTTTTATGATATGGAGGGTCAACACGAGACTGCACGAGAACTCGGACAGAGATATCGGACATTTTACCGACACAAAACCGAGACATGACGAATATTGACGAATATAGACGAGATCTGCCTCCACATTCTCGTACTCGACAAGTCTCGTGTAGTCTCGCTGAGAATGTGGAGCGCGCTATATTATGAAATGTTAGATTTTGACAGTTCGTTCACCGGAAAACTGTGCTTGTATGATCAGTACCAAATATCTGTACATTACTTTCAAATCGATTTTTCGTTCACATAAATCCAGTATGTCTCACGGCGATCGTTTTTCCGTACTAGTATAAGGGACATCATAAGTACTGTCACCGCAGGAGTGATTTGAATGGACCTGTCACAACAAAAGTTCCTTATGTACAATAGTTTATAATGTCATCTAGTACAATACTATCTGTTTTGATATGTATTGTGACAGTACGCCTATAGGCAATGTATGAAACATTAATAGTGTCACAGCAGGGTAAACCAATGGTAACCCAATGGTAACTGTCCATCAACGTGTTAAGGCTTATTCTATGGCAGCTGAGCGGAAATTGCGGAGTGACCGAAACTGTAGCGTAATTAAATTGTCTTTTCCAGGAGAACCCATTCAAGCGACGTATTTGCGAAGTGTTCTCGCACGACGGCTCCGGGAACCTGACCTTCGAAGACTTCCTCGACATGATGTCAGTATTCAGCGAGGCCGCTCCCAGGGATATCAAAGCCTGGTAACATTATACAACTCTGGCCGTCTTTGGCTTGACCCCCCAGACCATTCAACCTCTTTGATTTCGATGAGGATATGACATAACAGCTGATTTAGTGCCCATAACGTTTTTCCGCCGTTAAAAAATTAAATAACGCCTATTATACATATATATCACAATCCTATTGTTCCAATATACAAGACGACTTTTTGATCATCGTCCAAATTCATACTGGAGGCGTGATAAGTGATCAGTATCTTGGATCAGTAACAATTTTTGTTAAATTCGTAAAATGAAATTTCGGCTTCCCATATAAATTCAATTCCAGTCCCGAGTGAATCACTATGGGGAGTCGAAATTTCATTTTACGAATTTCACCAAAATTGTTATTGATGCATGATACTGATCACTTACCAATCCACCAGTATGAATTTGGACGATGATCAAAAAGTCACCTTGTATTATACAACGTGTAACAGAAAGGTGTAACCATATTTGAAGAGCTTATTCAGTCAATGGTACAGAACAACTTTTACTATGGAACAAACCCTGTATTTAGAAAAAAAAATCGACTGTTTCATAGAAAAATGCAATGCCGCTTGGCCGAAATGTATGGAAGGGCTGATTTTTTTTTTGAGATTTCAGGTTTGTCTCTATAGTAAAATTTGTTCTAAATTTGTAGATATATTAATAATTTGCAATATTCCGCTAAACACTCTTACCATGCTATTCAAAATGCAGACTCAAGCACCGCCCGCCCTCCCGCATAAAACATGCACAAGCAAAGCAAGCAGTACGAGCACAAAATAAAGCAATCTTAAATAACAAGCAAGAAAACTTATCGACACGTGTTTCGCCTCTAAACGAGGCATCCTCGGGATGTGTAGTCCGCCCGACCGCTCGACAGCAATTTTGTCATTTGCTGTCGAGCGGTCGGGCGGACTACACATCCCGAGGATGCCTCGTTTAGAGGCGAAACACGTGTCGATAAGTTTTCTTGCTTGTTATTTAAGATTGCTTTATTTTGTGCTCGTACTGCTTGCTTTGCTTGTGCATGTTTTATGCGGGAGGGCGGGCGGTGCTTGAGTCTGCATTTTGAATAGCATGGTAAGAGTGTTTAGCGGAATATTGCAAATTATTAATATATCTACAAATTTATGATGGACTTCCGCAAAGTAACGCCTTTTTCAATAAATTAAATTTGTTCTATACCATTGACTGAATAAGCTCTTCAAATATGGTTACACCTTTCTGTTACACGTTGTATAACATTTTCACGTGAGCTTCAAGCACAAAAGAGTATGATATCTATGGTTTCAAGCAATGATGAAGTCGGTAGGACGGGACTCCTAATATCAAGTACTTATAACAGCGGTATCAAGTCCCGAGGTCGAATCCTGCCGGTCAAGCAGACACCAATGAGTTTTTCGTAATTTATTTACATAGTATTTGTATACTCACGACTTACAGAACGGTAAAGGCAAACCTTAATGCCCGAAAATGTGTTAAATTGACAATACGTCGAAAGTTCACATTTTTTATTATTTACAAATTAAATTAAGGATAGAACGACTAAGAGAAGATTACCATAATAGATATTATTTCTTACTCATCATGACAATTCGGTTGCAAATTTTGTCTGCCTTTTCGAATAAATAGATCAGTTTCACCACTCATCACTTACATTTCACAGATCACACTTGTAACACCTCTGATACCCCCTCGGGGATTCATATCGTGACGATGTATATATTTAGGTACGTTATTTCATTAATAGATATGTAGGCCTGAGTACGGACTAGATGTTTACGCCCTTCGGCGGTGTCGAGACACTCGGACCGTGGGGATCGAGTGCACATTCTTTATATAAAGATCTGTCAAAACGCCTGGTCGATGCCTCCGGGGACCCTCGGGCTGGGATTTACCTCGGCCAGAGAATCAGTCTGGCCATACAATGAGGTAACGCTGCCAGCATGCAGGGTACTCTCCCGCACGACGGCAGCGACTTCGATAGAATTTTTTATTTAGTTTAATTTATAATATAATTATTTTTAGGTCTTATGTCTAAATTTTCAATATTTATACGATTATTTAGTTTTAATTTTAGGCATTAGTTTTATTATTTTTTTGTTATGTATTTCATTTGTTCAATAAATTAAGTGAGGCCCATAATAGATATATATTCGTGCTTTTAAACTGACTTTATAAGTATTTTACAGTAAGTGACGTAATCCTATTAGGTTGAATGGTCTAATCTTTGTCGGACTTAAAGATGCGTTCAAAAAATATATTTTTTCGTATTGAAATGTGTGATGATGACGTCACTGAAGGTCGAATGCAAGACATCACTTTTTGTCATGATATGCATGCTTATTTCAATATTTGTATACTAGAAACGGTTAAGGAAAGCTATTCCTCGAAACAGTTTTAGAATCGTAAATATTGAAGAGGACAATTGAAAATTTGTCACAACAAAATAATAACAACATGAAATAAGGTGATTATTATGAACATCCTTGCATACCTACGTTCACAACAGATGGCGCTACAGGTTCTCTGCATCACGGTATAGTTTGTGTCTAAAGAAATATGACTTTATGTGACACTCTTGCAATGAACAAGGGACACGGTTGGATGTCATGATTTCGTACAATTTTTGAAGGGTCTAGTAATTTATTACTACTAGGTCTTGTGTATAGAATATAATATAAGTAGTCAGTAGTTTATGCTACAAGGGCGAGAATAAATTACGAGGATGATTTAAAACACGAGCGTAGCGACTGTTTTAAACGTAACCGAGTAATTTATCATACTACGTTTTTCAATGCAGTGTGAGGAAATAAACAAATATAATCAAAGAAAACAATTTAATTATTAAAGTTGAAAGTTACATTCTTACAATTTTGCAAGTTAATGATTGGCTCAAAGGGACTGTATCCAGAGCCGTTAAACAGTGGAAAAGAAGTATAACATTTATGGTACACAGGAAAGGTTGCAGGTTAGCCAACTTCTCGTAAATAAATTTAAAAAAATAATAATAAAGCCCTAGGGCAAAATAATCGACTTTCTGTTCGGTTTTGATGCATAAAAAGTGGGCCTTTACGAGCACAATTGCATTGAAAAAACCAACCGAGCCCTCAGCACGAATCTAGGCGGCCGACCAAATCCCATCCTATATACTAAATACTAATAGGTTACATATATAAATACATGCCTACCTCCGCCCATTCGATTAGTCTTGCTAAGAAGAAGGGCAAGAAACTTAGCAAGATCATGTCTCTTTTTTAACATAAAACTTATACTATACAAATGACTTATATCTACTAAGGGATAAGAAAATACAACACAAATTAAATCACGCCTATTATGCACAGATATTAAAGCCAATTCTGAAGGCTTTAATTTTAGTTTTAGTGCTGTCAAAGCTTAAAATTTTCCAAAGAAATTTAGCTTCTAATCCTAACTTTTAAGGACTATTTTGTATCGAAGAAAATTTAGTTTTGACAGCACTAAAACTAAAATTAAAGCCTTCAGAATCGGCTTTATTACAATACTACACCTTTCAAACATTATGGTGCAAATAAATTTGAATTGGATTGAATACTATTGTTCGAATCTATTATACAACGTGTAACGGAAAGGTGTAACCATATTTGAAGAGCTTATTCAGTCAATGGTATAGAACAACTTTTAATATGGAACAAAAAAACAACTTTTTCATAGAAAAATGCAATGCCGCTCGGCTGAAATGTATGGAAGGGCAGATTTTTTTTCGAGATTTCAGGTTTGGCTCCATAGTAAAAGTTGTTCTATACCATTGACTGAATAAGCTCTTCAAATATGGTTACATCTTTCTGTTACACCTTGTATAACATTTTCACGTGAGTTTCAAGCACAAAATTATTATGATATAGGTATATGGTTTCAAGCAATGATGAAGTTCTTGTCTGCATGTTGATACATTGTCTACAGAATGATCCCAAACAATTTTTTATTTATACCTCAAACCATTAGTTTTGCCATATTAGTTGATAAACAAAACCATAAAAATAAAGTTATAGATAATTTCATTGGCGTACTTCAATTGGTAATTTACACCTAACATGATTTTACTCGTATCACAGTATTTTTCCCTAGCACTTACTACAGTTTTGAATTATTATGTTATGACAAAAACGACATTTTTTTTAAATTTTTTTCATGAAATATGGCTGCCATTCGGTATAATAATGTTATGTTGGTATAATAAATATGTTGGTTTAAATATTCAACACTAAGAATAAGAAAGAATATTTAGCACCATATGGTCAAACATTGTCATCACTTGTAACTCCCACTGCTATTAATTATAATTTTCCAACCAAAATTTAAAAAGAAAGTTAGACCTGCAACGTGAAGTTTATTAGCTTAAAAAAAAGTCTTTAAAAAAAGTCATAAAATAAGCCTGAAAATTTGCATACATATAGTAGTATTAAGTATTATTTCAATGCATGTGCTCGTAAAGGCCCACTTTTTATGCATCAAAACCGAACAAAAAGTCGATTATTTTGCCCTAGGGCTTTATTATTTTTTATTTTTATTTATTTACAATAGTTGGCTAACCTGCAGCCTTTCCTGTGTACCATAGATGTTATACTTTTTTTTCCATTGTTTAACGGCTCTGGATACAGTCCTTTTGAGCCAATTATAATTTAAAGTTCACAAGATTATATTTGTTTTCATAACCTCACACTATGCATTGAAAAACGTAGTATGATACACGGGCGTAAAAGCAATAAATTACTCGGTTACGTTTAAAACACTCGCTACGCTCGTGTTTAAAATCGTCCTCGTAATTTATTCCTTTTCGCCCTAGTAGCATAAACTACTATTATACGATTAATTTAAAATTTAATTTTGCCTTAAGTTCAAGAGATTCTTCAGATCTAAGTTCAGACTATATTATATTTGCGCCTTTTGGAGTACCTTAGGACCGTGGGATCCAGCCGCAAAATTAATTTCCAAGGAAACCTGCCGATCGACAGCGGTGATTTAGAAAAAAGTTTAATAGTTTATGTAGTTTAATTTATAGTTAAGTTTTTCTTTTAGGGTTAAGTATTAGATTTTAGAGTTTTCTTATTTTAGTTAGATCTAATTTTATTTTCTCTTATTTAAGTTTTTCTGTTTTTAAATAATTCTTACGTTATTTTGCCTTAACGATTCATGACTAAGCCATCCATCAGCCTAGTTCGTCCACTGCTGGACATAAGCCTTTCCAGGACTTTGCCACTTCCGGCGGTCATCCTGGAAGAATTGCCCATACTCACACACGCTGGGCAGGCGGGTTGGTGAGCGAGGTGCCGGAACCCTCGCACCAGTGACGCCGCTGCCCGTCAGCAGTCTGTTCCATATAAGGCCCTAGCCTTTGGGATGGATATACCGCCATCCATCGGTCCCAGGCATGGTGGGCCTCCTGGTTTTTTGCCTGTGAGCTGTCCTCTTATTCTCCCTCGAATTACTTCGAGAGGGTCTCCAAGAAAGATGGTGGTACCTCCACAGTCGAGCCCGGCATCAGCTCTACCACCTGTGACTAAGCCAATTCATTGGTAATATAGAAAACTTTTGCCTCCTAAACAATATCCTGTACCAAAAAATCCTTTTACGAAAAACCTATCAAACTTTTGAGGAATCTTGAATCGATAAAACATGTTATATTTATATTTATATGGAAATTTGTCAAAATCAGCTTTAAAATTATGCAGATACAGCAAACTTCACTTATTAGTAACAGGTATTCACAACTTTACAAGCTATGAGCATGTGAGTAAAGTAAACCGAACTAATGTCAAAAACACTCGTAAAACGAGAAAGTTCTGACATTTGAAACTAATTTTGTTAGTATTTATAGAAAGTATACGGTTTTTGTGTAGTCCCTAATTTGATGACTTCCCAGGGAAAAAAACATAACATAATTCATAAATAATCACAATCAATCCCGCTTCAAAACATTTATTGTGATCCGTTAATTGATTGCTCAGTAAACTAACAAAATACCTAACAAACAAACAAGTGAACTTTCCAATTTATATAATGAACAGAAAATCACTTGTACTATCCCACAAATTTATTTAATACTTCCTGTCATTGATCGCACTGGCTGATGTAAACTATTTATTGTGTAATTAAGATCTTATATTAATTTCTTTGATAATGCCATAAAGGCGAAACCGGTCAGGGAGTATTAAATAAATTTGTGGGATAGTACAAGTGATTTTCTGTTCATTATGTATTGTAAGTTCCACCAAGTGCCAACAATCAACAGTGTAAACTTTCCAATTTATATTTTTAGGGTCAAAGAATGCACCACATTCACATTCCCACCTTCCAATCCAGGTACGCATTCAGGATCTACGACCTAGACGACGACACGTACATCGGCCGCGAGGACCTGATGGAAGCCACCAGGCTGCTGTCTCGAGACGAGCTGCACCCGCACGAGCGTGACGAGATCGTGGCCAGCGTGCTGGATGAAGCGGACGTGGACGGAGACGGCCGGCTCTCCTTCATGGACTTTGAGCACGTGGTTGTACGCGCGCCTGACTTTCTTTCTACCTTTCATATCAGAGTCTGAGTTTTAATTAAAATATTGTGTTTCGTATTGGTTTGTTTTATTTATCAAGCAATAACATATAAATAAGGTCTTTCAATTTAAATGGAAAGTAATTTAGGAGGTGATTCAGTATCGTTAATACATCACATTCCACTGTAAAGTATTTTTTTTTGCGACAAAATACAAACTGAGCCAGCTGATCGGACCACTTCGTATTGAAAAGTGAAAAAAAAGTTCGCGCAAAAAAAGTGCTTTGAAGTGGAATGTGATGTATTAACGATACTGAATCACCTCCTAAATTACTTTCCATTTAAATTGAAAGACCTTATATACACTAAAATGCTTTATCGGTCAAGTTGTTTTTGAACTACGTACGGAGCGGTATTTATTTAGGCGGAAAACCTGGACAAAACCTAAGTATTATTTGCTTTTTCGAAATCAAGTCAAAATGTGTTATTTGAATTTACTTAACCACTAAGTTTTATTATTTTTTAAAGTTTGGAGAGGAGAAAGGGGAAAATTGGACCTTTGAATAAAAAAATCAACATCATCTTTCCCTTCCTCTTCATTGTTGTCTGTTTCAGTAGATTGACTAAATTGTTCCTGTTGAAATAACTCTATTGCATCTTTTGAAAATTCTTGCATCTTTTTCTTCGGTTTTGGGCGTATGCTTGTCAAATAAGGGGCAGATGTCAACGGCATTCGATTCAATATATCTCTGTTACACTTTTCTCTCGAAAATTTACGAGAAAAACTTTGTTTGTATTGACTGAAGTGCTTGTTCCGCGCTTCTGCAGCTTTCTCCGACAACCGACCAATAGACAGCAGGACGTGCGCAATGACGCTTGGGTCCGTTCTGTGCTACGGTCGGTATACAGTTCCGTGCTACGGTTGGAATTTTAGCTTGAATACAGTTCTGTGCCACGGTCGGAATACAGTTCCGTGCTACGGTCGGAATTTTAGCTTGAATACAGTTCTGTGCCACGGTCGGTATACAGTTCCGTGCTACGGTCGGAATTTTAGCTTGAATACAGTTCCATGCTACGGTTGGAATTTTAGCTTGAATATAGTTCTGTGCTACGGTCGGTATACAGTTCCGTGCTACGGTCGGAATTTTAGCTTGTATACAGTTCCGTGCTACGGTCGGAATTTTAGCTTGAATACAGTTCTGTGCTACGGTCGGTATACAGTGCCGTGCTACGGTTGGAATACAGTTCCATGCTACGGTCGGAATTTTAGCTTGAATACAGTTCTGTGCTACGGTCTGTATACAGTTCCGTGCTACGGTCGGAATTTTAGCTTGAATACAGTTCTGTGCTACAGTCGGTATACAGTTCCGTGCTACGGTCGGAATTTTAGCTTGAATACAGTTCTGTGCCACGGTCGGAATACAGTTCCGTGCTACGGTCGGAATTTTAGCTTGAATACAGTTCTGTGCCACGGTTTGAATTTTAGCTTGAATACAGTTCTGTGCCACGGTCGGAATACAGTTCCGTGCTACGGTTGTAATTTTAGCTTGAATACAGTTCTGTGCCACGGTTGGAATACAGTTCCGTGCTACGGTCGGAATTTTAGCTTGAATACAGTTCTGTGCCACGGTCGGAATACAGTTCCATGCTACGGTCGGAATTTTAGCTTGAATACAGTTCTGTGCTACGGTCGGTATACACTTCCGTGCTACGGTTGGAATACAGTTCCATGCTACGGTCGGAATTTTAGCTTGAATACAGTTCTGTGCTACGGTCGGTATACAGTTCCGTGCTACGGTCGGAATTTTAGCTTGTATACAGTTCCGTGCTACGGTCGGAATTTTAGCTTGAATACAGTTCTGTGCTACGGTCGGTATACAGTTCCGTGCTACGGTTGGAATACAGTTCCATGCTACGGTCGGAATTTTAGCTTGAATACAGTTCTGTGCTACGGTCGGTATACAGTTCCGTGCTACGGTCGGAATTTTAGCTTGTATACAGTTCCGTGCTACGGTCGGAATTTTAGCTTGAATACAATTCAGTGCTACGGTCGGTATACAGTTCCGTGCTACGGTTGGAATACAGTTCCATGCTATGGTCGGAATTTTAGCTTGAATACAGTTCTGTGCTACGGTCGGTATACAGTTCCGTGCTACGGTCGGAATTTTAGCTTGAATACAGTTCTGTGCTACAGTCGGTATACAGTTCCGTGCTACGGTCGGAATTTTAGCTTGAATACAGTTCTGTGCCACGGTCGGAATACAGTTCCGTGCTACGGTCGGAATATTAGCTTGAATACAGTTCTGTGCCACGGTCGGAATACAGTTCCGTGCTACGGTCGGAATTTTAGCTTGAATACAGTTCTGTGCCACGGTCGGAATACAGTTCCGTGCTACAATCGGAATTTTAGCTTGAATACAGTTCTATGCCACAGTCGGAATACAGTTCCGTGCTACTGTTTGAATTTTAGCTTGAATACAGTTCTGTGCCACGGTCGGAATACAGTTCCGTGCTACTGTTTGAATTTTAGCTTGAATACAGTTCTGTGTCACGGTCGGAATACAGTTCCGTGCTACTGTTTGAATTTTAGCTTGAATACAGTTCTGTGTCACGGTCGGAATACAGTTCCGTGCTACTGTTTGAATTTTAGCTTGAATACAGTTCTGTGCTACGGTCGGTATACAGTTCCGTGCAACGGTTGGAATTTTAGCTTGAATACCTACAGTTCTGTGCCACGGTTGGAATACAGTTCCGTGCTACGGTCGGAATTTAAGCTTGAATACAGTTCTGTGCCACGGTCGGAATACAGTTCCGTGCTACTGTTTGAATTTTAGCTTGAATACAGTTCTGTGTCACGGTCGGAATACAGTTCCGTGCTACGGTCGGAATTTTAGCTTGAATACAGTTCTGTGCCACGGTCGGAATACAGTTCCGTGCTACGGTCAGAATTTTAGCTTGAATACAGTTCTGTGCCACGGTTGGTATACAGTTCCGTGCTACGTTCGGAATTTTAGCTTGAATACAGTTCCGTGCTACTGTTTTAATTTTAGCTTGAATACAGTTCTGTGCTACGGTCTGTATACAGTTCCGTGCAACGGTTGGAATTTTAGCTTGAATACAGTTCTGTGCCACGGTCGGTATACAGTTCCGTGCTACGGTCGGAATTTTAGCTTGAATACAGTTCTGTGCCACGGTCGGAATACAGTTCCGTGCTACGGTCGGAATTTTAGCTTGAATACAGTTCTGTGCCACGGTCGGAATACAGTTCCGTGCTACGGTCGGAATTTTAGCTTGAATACAGTTCCGTGCTACGTTCGGAATTTTAGCTTGAATACAGTTCTGTGACACGGTCGGAATACAGTTCTGTGCCACGGTCGGTATACAGTTCTGTGCTACTGTTTGAATTTTAGCTTGAATACAGTTCTGTGCCACGGTCGGTGTACAGTTCCGTGCTACGGTTGGAATTTTCGCAACAAGGGTTTTTATTTTTGAAGAAATGCTATGACAATAATAGTGAACAGTACCACAGTGGCATTTTTTTGATGTTGTGTATGATTTATTAAATAATAGGTCTTTACATATGAAATTGCCGTTTTCTATAGAGAAATTGAAGGAAACTCAATTTTTAGTTCTAACATTTTTGCATTGTTTTTAGGAATGACAAATCCAAATTTGATTATTTATTTTGTGTATGAAAAAGGCAACATTTAAGCTAAAAAGTGTCATCTGTAAAAAAAATTTACGAATCTTATCATGTAAATGGATGGCATTGAGGACTAACTGTTTTTAAAAACAAAATTTAATACGTAGATGTAAAACCTTGAATTCAACTTTCAAACAAAAATCAATTAATAGAAATAGCTATTGAATTACAGGAATTATGAACTCATGAATCTGTAATAAAATTTTGGCAATTTCATATGTAAAGAAAGACCTAATATCAAGTGGCTTTTATTGATAAAAGCCACCATGTTGCTCTCCCGCGACTCGCTATACTCCGGGACGAAGTGGACAGGGAACGACACGCGGAGCCCTTTTCTAAATACTTCAAGCACGTGATCGTGCGCACGGTCGACTTTCTTTCAACATTTCAAATCAGAGTCTGAGATCCATCTGTATTTTTTTAGTTGTTCCGAATTTAATGACGGAACCCTAAATAAATTGTTAAAAGGCATTAGTATATAGGTATATGTTAATGTTAGAAGGTCATTTCTCTATCTTTACGCAAAAGTAAATTAAATATTGGGTTCATTTTTTTTATGTCTTCTTCGCTGTAAAGCCAGGTTTATATTTAGGCAGTTAGTATTAGAGTAACTTGCGTTACTATTTATTTAGTCACTCATATACCGCTTTTGACTTTTAACCATCTACATACTGCTACAAGTTTTAGTATCATCTTGCAACCGTTTACGTTTGGCTAGTAATGTAAATGTGCTTTTAATCCTCGCACTTGACTTCCTACTCTACCCGTGTAAACTAGGCTTAGGAGATACGAATAAAAAGTTCATAAATAATAAAAAGAATAGCCAGATAAAAATGTAGGTAACAAAAAAACGCTGAAAAATTTTGGAGGTCTTAGATTCAAATTTTGGAATTACACCCTTCCCCCCCTACACCCCTTATCAATACACCTGTGACCTGAGGCTGACAGCGGAGGTGAAGCAGGCCTTCGACGTCAAATATTGGGTGCAAGGTTCACCGAAGGTCTTATTTCATTTGCCTGATTCTGGATTTGCCAAAAAAGAATATTGTAATTTAAGAAAAAAATGCCTGTCCGTTGTTCTCTAAAAACCTTGAAACAATAACCATACAGACCCAGCCAGGATTTCTCAAAAATTATAATTTTGATATAAATAGTTTTGTTACTTATTTGGTCCTAGTTTTTAAATACAGTAAGAAAACGTTGATTAGTGATTTATCTTACTTTTAATCGTGGTCTCTAAATTTCGCATAAGTACGATAAAACAGTGATGGATCCAGAAACATATTTGAGGGTTGAAGGTCAGTTTCATTAAACTTTTTCAGGAATTCATAGTAAATACCATACCCTGTACTATTATAATACGTATTGTCACGGCTTCTAATTGACAGGTCAAGGTTACTAATTGAAAAGGTCACTGATACAAATTGATGCCACGGCAGCCAGCAAGGCCTTCCTAGGGGGGGTTCGGCCTCTGCTATAGGGATTCTAGTAATCGTGACATAGCGGGAAAGTTAAGACTAATAAAAACATATTAACAGGACATGAAATGTTTATTTATACCATAGACGAACAATACGTATTTTAATAATAACTTTATTAAAATAAAGTCCTTATCAGCTCGCACTGCAACATGGCTGTTACGTCAGTCGCTGCGGCTGACAAGTGCGAAAATAGTGTGTTTTTAATTTATTTTATCCAAAATTAAATTAATTTCCAAGAACTGAGAAAACCAAATCATTTTATATTATTTTGTCTAAAAGTTTATAAATTTTAATACTGTTTCGATAAAAACTGCAGCAGTTATGTTGTTACAAGTGTACAAAAAATCGAGAAATAAGGGTAAACTTAGAATTTTCTTGCTTCACTTCTGTATGTTATAATGAAATTCAGGAAAAACCACATCACTATTTGTATCATGCAAATTACTATGTATTTTTCTTCTGTTGAAAAATGCTATAGTTACCGTATAAAATGGTTACAAAGTTACTTAGTTTTAAGGTCGTTGGCGTTGGTAGAAACCTTAAACGGAAACCTAAAATCACGCAAAAAATGAATAGTAATAATACCGCAAAATGTGTAGGTATAAATTCCAAGCAAGGCTCATTTCGTTTCCCAGTAGCTTGTTATTCGTTGCAAATTGCAGCGCATACGCGATACAAAACCGGCCACGCGAGTGCAGATTGGAAAAATATCCAGAAAACGTGACCGGCAGAAATGTGAAATTGGTCTCCATTGTGCTGCAAACTGCTAAGTGCTCTTTCGTTTTCTGAGGCTGAGCTAGGAAACTGCCTTATTTTCAGGAATATTTTACAAGCCTGCAGGAGATTTCATGAATTTTATTTAAAACATGATTATTGATCCAATAATAATAAAAACACATATTCTACTGATCATACTGAACAACATACTAAAAATAAAACCACGGAATCGTAAAAAGTTAAAATACCTTATGTAAATTTTATTTCTCTGGTTAATTTATTGGAATTAAAACTTTATTAAAACAATAAAATTATATTTTAACTCGATATATTTTGGCCCACGGTATGCTGTCATTAGTCTAATGAAAAAGACATTGACAAATAAAATATAAAAAGTAAAAGAGACACTTGTTAATTATTTTAAATACTTAAATAGGTCTATCTACAGATGGTGCTGATTATGTAAATTTTTGTATGGGAACTTCTTTTTTTGCGGGTCGTATCTTTGGAAACGTTGTTTACCATAATAATGTCAGTAGAGAGCATAGACGAACAATACGATTTCGTCCATGTTTATACCAAGGCTTAATACCTAAGGCCCTATTACTAAAACCTGAGCTATCTTACCTAAATTTGGGTCTACCTATATACGATGACAGACTTCTTGGCAGCGGTTGGTTTTCCGTCTTCCACGGCTGTCGGATGGAACACTCAGTCGCACGACGTACCGTTACAAATCTCGGCAGCCTCAGAAATACTTCGTTTTCAATAATGACACCAGTGGAATACTTGCACTTGACTATCTCTCCAGTGAAATCACTTGCACACAACTCTCTATGACGAGGGCCGCTCCTAGTCTGCCCAAATGTCGTTGTTCGCGCCATCTCCGACCTCTCTCTCGGACTAGTCTTTTCTCTCTCATCTTTTCGTAGCTTGCGGGCGCCGAAATTCAAAATGCAAGCGTCGCGTCTTATTTGTGGCCTCTTATTGGCTGAACTCGCATCACGCCAGCCGCGCGCCGTTCCAACCGACAATGATCCAGGGAAAAACCCGCCGACTGTTAGTTGCCGCTCTCGTAGATCCGTTGTAAATTCGTCCATAATAAGTCCATAACGTATATTTGGGGAGTGGGCTTCAGCCCCCTAACGCCCCCCCCCCCCCCCCCCCGGTTCTGCTGCTACGATACATTGATTTACAATGCTGAATGGATTTAATTGACTCCTGACGACCGACGCTGCCAAGTACAATAATCTAAACTTCAGCACTCAACTATAAGCAAAATCTACATAAACTAAAGTTTGGATCTCGAGGTCAATGGGCTAAACTGCTTGCGGACCCCCAACTAAAATCAAATCAATGCCATCAGTAAGGCTTTGACAACTCATTTACAAAGCCGATAAGAGGTTTTCCATAACTTTAAGTGGATTAAGAGCTACGTAAGCGTGCACTTGTTTGCAAAATTCTGTTCGCGAAGAATTAAAATACTTGTACAATAGTATTTTGTGCAACTGTGACACAATGTGAGACATTGGGACACGAGTGCTTGTTTAAGAAACGAACAACGTATAAATATTTTAAAATTCTAATGACATAGTGTATATATTACATTACATATAGCAAGCGACCTTATTAGTATGTAGTATATAGGATGGAATTTGGTCGGACGCCTAGATTCGTGCTGGGGGCTCGGTTGGTGATCATTGAACCTTGTTCCTGGTCCCTGGCCGGGTCTCCGGTGTGGGTTCGGGCGGTTGATTGGATTCCACCTTGTATAATATATATTTTATCTATAATTTTAATCGTATATATATTGCTACATAAATAAAATAAACCTTTAATCTAGTTCATGTACATTTATTATTTTATTGCATATATTTTTTTTATAAGATTGAATTTTGACTTGTGAAACGTGTATTTTATATACCTACTTTGCAAAATAAACTATTTGAATTTTGAATTTTGCGAAATTATAAATTAAACTGAACTTGAAGTAGGACGTTAAGAACCGGCACCGCCAAACATGCTTTCGCGTTTGGACAATTTAGCATATTTAATCAAAATATTTTTAACAATTAAATTTTTTGTAATTAGTTAAGAAGTTGAACTACAGTATGTACTTTTCAGATCTGAGACAAGTGTTACAATCAACGAGATTTTTTGTTTGAAATATCACTAAAATCATGGAAAACGTTATTTGGCGTTGTAACAAGTATGATGTCTACTTTATTTAACACTTTTTAACACTTTAAACACTTTTTTACCGGGTGCGATAAACACTTTTTTTTTTCTAGAGTAAAGAAATTAAAGTAGCCTTTCCATATTTTTTTTATTTTTATTTCCTTTCGTTATTTTAGAAGAAATACTCAAACATTTAAAGTTTTTCGTTTGCAGAGAAATAACGCAAAAAATGTTTGAATGTTTTTGTATTTCTATTAAAATAACCAAAGGAAAAAAATATTTAAAAATTATATGAATTATATAATTATATGATTTAAATAAAATTATAATTAATTAAATTATATGACTTCTATACAAAAAAAAATTAAACAATAAAAAAAAATCCTTGCCACGCTACATAAAGTTTTTTGTGATTTTAGTGATCTGTCAGATTTTTTCCTCGATGATTGCGATACTGACGTAATGTAATTTAACTTCTCAAGGGGCTGCACAATGCTAAAATTCAGTCCCGCTCTAACGCCTTTGTGTTTTAATTGTCTATCCTGCTCTAATCAGATGCCACGTACACAAAACTTCAGTTATTTTCTTTGACTAAATCATAAGGGAAGACACGCGGTACAAAATAACACAAATTTACTCAGTACGCTCTAGTCACTCGCGGAACGTCTTGGAGGTTAGCTGTGCTTTTTACCCGAGTGATTATTGTTGTTTTGCGCTGAAAATATCTGATGCACTTTTGATAAGTGTAAAACTTACTACATGAAATATAATAAACATTATGGAGTCACATATCATGCGTAAGTATGTCAAAAATTCATTGCCTTTAATTATTTTTGTTTAAAAGCCGAATATTTTACGGAGATCGAACTGAGAGCGGCCATTTCAAAACACAACCAGTTGAATGGTCCGAATTATTCTAGTACACTCCAGTACAGTAGTTCAGGGAGAGGGAGGTGGGGTAGCGCTCTACGCAATACGTAGATTGGCCGACACCATAGTCCTGTCAAGATGTACATCCGTGCTTGCAAAAGGTCCGGTCGTTCTGAATTTTTTATATGTTGTTAGGACCTAAACTAATAATTAAAAAAAAATTGCAATTTTCAAAGTGCTGTGCGAGCGGCGGTATAGCGAAATAACCATAAAATTTTCGGACTTTTTTTAATTTTTGTTCAATATCTCAGTGAAGGAAGGGTCTGACCGGTATAGTTACTTCACATACTTTTAAAGTAAACTAAATTTGCTACAATTTGAGACTAAGACGAGCTCTGTATAATCATTGGTTCCCAAGATACAGTTCGTCGAAAATAGGAAATTTTTTCCAAAAAGTGAAATTTTTCGAAATGGTCACTTATTTTGTGTAATATCTTTTAAAATACGCATCCCATGTCAAATAATATGTGAAATAAAGTAGTAGTAAATTCAATTAACTTTCATTTGAGCCCAAACTGGTACCTGTAGGCCCAGCGGTTCTCTCATAAACGGCAGATAACCAAAAACATTCATAACTGGGTTTGGGGAGAAATACATGTACACTGTTCTCACGTCTTTTTATGGTTTTATTTATCAAACAGTTACAATTTATTTATTTTTGTTATTGTTAAAAATTGTTAGATGAAAAAAGAAAAAATAATAAACCTATCGGGAATAACGACATCATTAAATATTGTTTTATATACCCACATACTGCTTGTACAATCATCGTTGACAAATTAAATTTATACAAAAAAAGCTAATAAAAACCATGTAGGTATTGTGTTTTGGTTGCCAAATCATGCCTTTCTTTTTATCTTAGATGGCCCGGGCTTGGGCTCGCACGAAGATGGTGTCTCGATGGCTGCGGTGGACGCTGGGAGAGGCGCCCAGTCTGTAGTCAGGTCATCTTCATCGTCCGAGCATTTCAGCTCCACTTCCGGGACGTTAATGCACAATTTGCCACCGCATGACTGGCAGAGGACTGAGCAGTGGAGCCCAGCCTTTCTGCTCGAGCAGCTTCTAGAGCACCCTTTCTTGCATTTACATGAAATTTTTAGGTCAGGAGGTGCGGGGTCCATGGTGGTGTGGATGGGAGTGAGTCTCTGAGAAGACAGCTTCCACACCCAATCAGTGGGATTCAAGTTGACTCCCTGCCACTTCTGCACTGGGAGGTAACACCTTGCTGCATGGTGGTCTGCGGCATCTTCTGTTGGTGGCAAACGAGCGAGGTTTATGCTCGTTGAAGTGACAAACGTCTTATACCTTAGGAAATCCAAAGTATCCCTCCTGATGTCACCCCCATATAGAGCCACAAAGCACTTGATGCCTGCTTCTCTCACGGCTTGTGGGGTGGAGTCTGGCCGAAGGAAAACCTCCACTTGCTCAGCAAGTGGTTCACTTTTGCTCAGGAGTGTGGTGATTTTGGTCTTTCCTTGGCCAAACGGTGCTGAAGTTGTATCGCACCCGGTAAATGCGTGGGTGAATAGTACCGTTCCTGGTGATCGCTGGGAGTCCTGGTGGTTGTAGGAGGTCGTAGAGTAGTGACAGCAACCAGCTTCGCCCTTCGTGCTCTTCTGAAGGTAGACGTTTGTCTCCTCAGCGCCTATACTATTGAGAAGAACGAGCAGGTCGACGTCTTCTCCCACTATGACGACCCGATTGGCTACTGCTATTTTTAAAAGCGCCGTCATGACGATCTCTCGGTCCACATCTTCTACGGCAACAGCCACTTCTACTCCCTCTTTCTGAAAGGCGTCAGAAAGAAGAGTTATTAGGCGTCTCTTATTGTTCTCATTGCCCAATGCATGCTCTTGAGCAATTTGAATTACTGTGGATTCATCGAATATCAATTCGTAGCTGGAATAAGCTGCGTAGCGCCGGAGTCGTTCCGCTGTTTTGGTGTTTTTTTTGGTAGCATCTTTGGGGTAGCCATCAAAAACGATGGAGACGTTCTTCCCAAAGTGGTTACGGACGTAGGTGGTATAACGCACTAAAAGTGCTCGAACTGTGCTCTTCCGCTGCCACACGACCTTGTGAAAGAGGTAGCCACCATCCAAAACCACGTGAGTGCTGGCATCTATCGGCGTGTGGCTAGAAAGAGGAGTGAATGCAGAGTAGAGTGGATTTTGTGCCCTTGCGCATCCCCTGTTCATTGAACAGAGACATCGGGAACGGGGCCAACTCATATTTGAAGTCATCCTGTAATTCCTGCTCAGATTGCTTTGCAATGCACACTCGCTGGAAAATTGTGAGTGGATCCACAGCTACTCTTCTGTTTCTGTCCAGCAATTTAACGGATGAGGTGATCGATGCCAGCGTGGTAACTTTGTTTTTCCGTTTTATTACTACCTTGTCGTACATTTGTCTCACAATTTTCATCACTCCCTCAGTTCCAACTCTCTGGGCCGTGTGGCAATTAATCTCAGGGCCTCCCAGTAAACCACTACTGATAGAAAGCAAACTGTCAGTTTTGGGAAATGGAGGGTGGAGAGCAAACCAATTTTTGAGTTTTTCCACATCACTGTTATCTCGGATGATTCGAGAAGGTCTCATGTCTACATGTTGCTCTCCAGTAGGACATGAGATGCTGCAAAAACTTTCAAGTTCTTCACATAATAGACATGATTTGGCTACCAAAACACAATACCTACATGGTTTTTATTTGTTTTTTTTTTTCGTGTAAATTTAATTTGTCCTCATAGTAGGTACCATGAGGATTGTACAAGCATTTTAGTATGTAGGTATATAAAACAATGTTTAATGATGACGTAATTCCCAATAGGTATTTTGTCTTTTTCTTTTTTCATCAAACAAATTTTTAACAATAACAAAAATCAATACATTTTGACTGTTTGATAATTAAAACCATAAAAGGACGTGACAACAGTGTATTTGCATTTCCCCTCAAAACCCGCTTATGAAACCCCGTTATCTGCCGTTTTTAGAGAGAACTGCTAAGCTTACAGGTACCAATCTGGTCTCAAATGAAATCTAATTAAATTTACTATTACTTCATTTCTAATAACGTTTGACGTGGGATGCGTATTTTAAAAGATATATCACAAAATAAGTGACCATTTTGAAAAAAAAACACTTTTTGGAAAAATTACCTATTTTCGATGAACTGTATCTTGGGAACCAACATATGTATAGAGCTTTCCTTGGTCTAAAATTGTAGAAAATTTAGTTTACTTTTAGAGTATGTTAAGTGACTATACCAATCAGATCCTTCCTTCACTGAGATATTGAGCAAAAACTGAAAAAAGTCCGAAAATTTCATGGATTTTTGGTTACACCGCCGCTCGCACAGCACTTTGGAAATTGCAAATCTGTTTTTTTTAATATTGGTTTAAGTCCTAACAACATATAAAAAATTCAGAATGACTGGACCTTCTGCAAGCACGACCCCCTCTTCATGTTTAACTTTACTGGAGTACCAACCAAGCTCATCGCAGGTACTCGCGCCGTTTTTTGAGTAGATATTTGTGTGACGGCCGGTCTTCCCTTCGGTCTTGCTTTAGTCAAAGGTTATTTTGAAATCGCGGCTACATTTCTTTAATAAAGATGTTTTTTTCTAGTTAGTATCTGGGTAAAGATATCAAACAAGAAAATTTAAGTTTTTCAATGTACTTAGTTGTTTTTATTTTCATTACACTTTTGTACATTTACATTTAAACAATGGTAAAACTTCACATGTATTCTGAAGGCTTTAATTTCAGCTTTAGTGCTGTCAAAACTTAATTAATTTTCGATGCAAAATAGTCCAAAATATTGATAGGATTAGAGGCTAAATTAATTTGAAAAATTTTAAGTTTTGACAGCACAAAATCTAAAATTAAAGCCTTCAGAATTGGCTTTACTATGACAAACAAACATTGTGTATAAGGCGGCACCTTGGAGGCAACCTACGGGTGAGAAATATATATTACGTCGGTAAAATTAGGCGAGGGTAGTGTAAATACAGTGTGTTACTTTTTAAATCTATAAAAACAAACTAATATTTTAGTATTAAATATACGTAGGTCCTATCTGCTAATTTAAAAATACAAACCTACTTACTTGGTAAAAACACATACTTAAACCTACTTAAATCTAAATAATTTAATAATATATATTACTATATACATAAACTTACATAAATGATACATACGATATTATATAGACTGAATAATGCATATTTAAGCTTTGTTTATTCCGTGCGGAAATAGTATATTTCGGGACGAGTATAAAATGGCGGATTTTCTTACCCGAGGAGGCTCACGTCGAAAGCTTACATTCCGAGGGTAAGAAAACCCATTTTTACTCGTTGCGAACGATACTTTTTCTACTACCTGATTTATGTATTTAAATATTTAATTTTTCCTTTCAAATTTAATGTATTTTATGACTTTGCAAAGCGCGACGCGGTTTTTACCTTTTTTTTTTCAGGCTTCGGCCAGCGTCTTTTATTTATTCGTGGCCAGTATCATTTTGCAAAAAAAGAGTGTCAGACTATGTCGATTATGTCGTGAATCGGAACGAATCGAATCAGAAAGAACCTAATTTAGCATGAAATGAAGACAAACGTCAAAAAGAACCTAATTTTGCAATAAATGAAATTTCAATACGATATTTCAATCATTCCGCAACGGGGCCCGGAAAGTTCGATTTTCAAAACTAATTTCGAGTATTAAATGGAACTTTTTGAACTTTTGGAAAAGTGCTTTACCTGTAATGTTTCATTGACGAATACAACTAAAAGAATATTTAGGATACAAAATAAAACTTAAACCAACTTGATGAAAACTTTATCCAAATCGTTGCTCCGTTGCATGGGTATGGTGACATTCCCACGCTAAACATGACATTTCCTCCTGGCCGAGGAATATCCCAGCCCGTGGGTCATGATGTGGCCCGTGATGACGCTGACCAGAATTTCTTTAAATAGAATTCGATCCTAGTTTTTGATGTTGACATTTCTGACACGTAAAAAAAGTTTTTTTTAACTGTAAGAATACAAAGACTTCCGTGGAATGCGTGCGATCACTGTGCGCTTCCGCGGATATTATAGCATTACAAGAACACTGGCTCCTACCTCACGATATACTTTTTCTGGGGACGATTGATCAAGACTTTGGGTATGCCGGAAAATCTGCTATTGACACAACAGCGTCTCTTTTGGTAGGGCGCCCGTTCGGGGGGGTAGCTTTTCTATGGAGGAAGAGCGCGTTCAAGTCAGTGTCAACGATTGCGTATTTCAGCTATAAAAGCGGTGCTACAATAATAATACCACCGTTATGTTCATTTGCGCGTATTTACCTACAGATAAGGCGGACAACTTGATTGATTTTAACGAATGTATGAGTGAAATCAATGCAATCGTAGAAAATAGTGGTATTGAGTCAGTGTATATCCTCGGTGATTTCAATGCACATCCTGGAAAGTTGTTTGGAGCCGAACTATTAAACTTTTGTTCCGAGTGTAAGTGAGAGTGTGCTGACTTTGAAAAGCTCGGAATTGATTCGGATACTTATACATATGTTAGTGATGTTTATGGAACAACAAGTTTGCTTGATCATTGTGTAGTTACACCGTCAGCTTTGTTAACTATTACTGATGTAAGGGTTCATTATGATAATGTTTTCTGCTCTGATCACTTACCTTTCGAAATTAATTGTAATATTAGTCTAGTCCAATCTAAAAAATTAGTTAATAAATCTAGTCGAAATAAAGTGATATGGGGAGAAAGAAAATCTGAATATATTCATAGGTATACTGAATTATGCAATGAAAAACATAAGAATCTAGATTTTCCGAATGAATTTAGTGCATGTGCCGATAAGTACTGTCACATTGAAAAACTTAGGCAATTTATTGATAATTTGTATGCAAATATTGTAATTTCCATTACAGACGCAGCCATTGAATCATTTCATGTAACAAGTGGTAGGAAAAGAAAAATTATAGGTTGGAATAAGCATTTTATTTTATTTTATTTTATTTGGGACTTCAACAGCACATACAGTTTTAATTATAATACAGAAAAAAGGAGTACAGTAAATATCGCCAGTGACAGAAATCCACCGTAAATACAGTTAACAATAATAATTAAACAAAAACATACATGGGTGACTTAATCTAGAGATTTAGGTTTCATCGCTTAACAAAATCATGAGCACACAACATATATAGATATGTATAATGTATATGTAAATATAAATATATATACATATATATCAAAACATGTGTAAATAGACTATAATATATAAATAAATAAGAAATGAATAAATATTTAGAATAAAAGTATTAAATGAATAAGAGACTACCTTGTAAGAGAAAGTGATTTTAGAATTCGCCTTTTGAAGGTATGTTTAGTACAATCAAAAGGATCAATGTTATGACACTTTTTATTATAATTTGAAAGAAGACGTAGTATTGGGGAATTTTGAGCATAGTTGGTGTTTAAGAGAATCGCACTTACAGGCTAAACTAGCGTCTAACTTATGGGTCTTGCACGGTAAACCTACGTCAGGAGACATCTATGAGCAGATGCGTGAAAGTAAAAAGATATTTAAATCTAAATTAAAATGGTGTCAAAAGCATGAAGAGCAGATTAGGATGGATATTATCTATCTCCCAACATCGCTCAAAAAATAACTTTTGGAAATTCTGGTAGTCGACGAATAGATTAAATATCAAGCCCAGCTTAGCTGAAAAAAAAAAATAAGGTGGATCAGAGAGATATAGCTAATCTATTTAGGGAACATTTTAAGGTTGAGTCTTCCTTGAAGCCCGAGGGTGGGGTGTTTGATGCTGAGGCGGAATGTCGTTACGGTGAACTTAAAGAACGTTTCTCAGCTAAGGAAATTGCAACTGTGATTAAAAACATGACTAAGGGAAAATCACCGGGGCATGACGGCCTCAGCATTGAGCATTTACAATTCGCGGGGGTTCATCTGCCGAGATTATTGTCTATGTTATTCAATCTTTGTTTGGGTCACGGATACTTACCAGGAGACTTAACAAAAACTGTAGTCGTGCCTTTAGTCGAAAATAAAACTGGGGACATATCTGATAAAACCAATTACAGGCCCATTTCACTGGCAACAATATTAGCAAAAGTACTTGATTGTCTTCTTAATACTCGTCTCAGTAAACATGTGAATATTCATGAAGCACAGTTTGGTTTTCGCCCAGGTTTATCGACTGAAACAGCGATTCTCACTTTAAAAAATGTAGTCCGATATTATACGGATAGACAAACACCTGTCTATGCTTGCTTTATGGACTTATCCAAGGCCTTTGATCTCGTATCCTATGAATTGCTATGGAAAAAGGTGGATAAACTAGGTATGGCTCCCGAGATCACAGCCATGTTTAGGTACTGGTACCGTAGCCAAACCAATTTTATAAAATGGGGTAATGCTCTATCAGATAGCTATACACTAGAGTGCGGAGTCAGGCAGGGGGGCTTGTCTTCACCGACCCTGTTTAATTTATTCGTTAATAGCCTGATTGAGGAGCTGAGCAACATGCATACTGGTTGCTCAATTGATGGACAATACATCAATAACATCAGCTATGCCGATGATATGGTTTTGCTCAGCCCTTCAATCTGTGCGATGCGACGCCTATTAAACAAATGTGAGAATTATGCCAAGGATCACGGTCTTAGATATAATACAAATAAAAGTGAGTTCATGGTATTTAAATCAGGCAGAAAAACTCCTAGTTATGTCCCTCCCATCACTTTAAATGGGAGCAGTCTGAAGAGAGTTAGCCAGTTTAAATACCTTGGCCATATTATATCTGACGATCTCAAAGACGACCTGGATATTGAGAGATCACGTAGGGCGTTGGCAGTCAAAGCAAATATGTTGCCCCGCAGGTTTGCTAGATGTTCAGATCAGGTAAAAATCACACTTTTCAAGTCGTACTGCCAAACATTTTACTCATGCAGCCTGTGGATAAACTATATGCAGAAGACTTACAACGCCCTGCGCGTCATGTATAATAATGCTTTCAGGATGTTGATGGGGCTGCCGCGGTTCTGTAGTGCATCGACAATGTTTGCGGAGGCGCACACCGATGACTTTTTTGCGATCATGCGCAAACGGATCGCGTCGATTATACGCAGAACCAGCGACAGCGACATCCTGAGGACATTTTCTGGTAAATTGGACAATCCTATGTTGAAGCATTGGATTGTCAAACTTTACTTACCTAATAAAAAATAATAATTAATTTAATTTAGTATAATAATTATAAATAATCTTATCCTACAATTTTTTTTATTTTTCATTTAGTTTTTGTTATTTAAAATGTGTATTTTTTAATGTATTTTCATGTGTTTTTACAATGGGTCTTCGTAACCTCAATAAAGAACTATTTTATTTATTTATTTTATTTTATTTTAAGCCTGGAGGCGCTTTTGGAAAACCTAATAAATTATATCCTATATATGTGCTGTGTAAAAGTGCACCCGAATCGAATCTGGAACCTATTTCTGGTTGTTTAAGCATAGGCATGGGCATGCCCCTCTCCCTCCCGGGTGTCCGCCAATGGCTTCGGGACTCAACGATCCTATCGTTTCGCATACTTACGACGCTTGAGATCTTCAGCGGCAGCCGCTGTCGAGCCAGCGCTCAACTCTACGGCATTGCTCGACATGTGAGGGCGCTAGTATATCGCGGCATGCCTTTCATTATGGCGTAATGGCGGTCAATAATTCGTTGGTAAAAAAGCCCGTGGAGCCCCGACAGACCTGCAGATAGCCGTTAATAAATGAACACTTTCGTCATGTTCCAACACTGACAGCAGGATAGCGTATACAATTTTCATCGCGAGCGACAGAGATGGCATTAGAAACTGTCACGACCCTTAATTTATGAACGCGACCCAGAAGCAGCGAAGCAGCGATTGGCCGTAGGCCAAAACGCAGACCGGCAGCAGTCACACGGACGGAATGAAGTGTCGTCCATCAAGGTCCATGTAGCTGAAAATGAAAAAAAAAATGTTGGTTGGTAGATTTAATTTAATCGTACATAGATATTCTAATTTTTGTACATTTTAAGTATCATATTTTTTGATAATTACTTACTTATGTGGTTCGATATCGTTAATACACAACAGAGACATCTGTTGTCAAATAGCCGTAATAAGTGTTTCAGATGACTGCAGGCCTAGCATGGTCCGTTTACCGGTTTACTCACGATAATTTAAATATTCATCATTTGAGATAATAATAGGTACTAGCTAGATTTATCAAGTACTTTTTCGGGGTTCTGTAGGTATTGTATCTGTTTCTATTCCATCTCAATCCCCGAAAAATACGAAGTGTCTATTTTTATATTTATTATTATGAACGCATACATTATCTTTTTCGATGAATCTATTTTCGTCTATGTTTCAAATCTATATTGTCTATAGTCTGAAAAATTGAAGTGTCGCTTTTGTAGTCGGTTTTTCAGCAATTATCATGGATAAAATGCTACAATAAATCGCTTTTCTAAACAGACGTGCCTCCAAATTCATCGTAAATAAGTGAAGTGACAAGACAATTAGATATATTTACAATTATATGATTACTTGCTCCTATTTGACAGTGCGCTAGACCGCATAATTAAAATGGCAGCCCTACCACGTAGAATAATCAAAGAGACACAACGACTGATGCAGGAACCCGTGCCGGGAATCAGCGCGGTGCCCAGCGAGACCAATGCACGCTACTTTCAAGTAATCGTTACCGGCCCAGAGGATTCGCCATTCGAAGGAGGACTTTTTAAACTAGAATTGTTTCTGCCAGAGGACTATCCTATGTCAGCGCCTAAGGTTAGGTTTATAACGAAAATATACCATCCGAACATAGATCGGCTGGGTCGTATATGCTTGGACATACTGAAGGACAAGTGGAGCCCTGCACTCCAGATCCGCACGGTGCTGCTCTCGATCCAGGCCTTACTGTCGGCGCCCAACCCTGACGATCCGCTAGCCAACGACGTGGCCGAGCTGTGGAAGGTGAACGAGGGCGAGGCGATCCGGAACGCCAAGGATTGGACGCGGAGGTATGCCATGGACAACTGAGCGCCGAGACGCCGCTCCGACACAGTGCCTCCTGCGCGCGACTCGTGAGGTGGACCTAACCGATATCTATCATGATTTTAAGAGTGCAAGTTATGTTATCAACACCCTAGACCGTGTAACTTGTGAAGAGACGAATGTGAAAATTTTTATTAGTGGGCACCGGTGTGGCTTCCTTCACCGGTGCGGCTGCGACCCGCACTCGCTCAGGTTATCCTTGCATTTCTACTTAGCCTCGCTCCTCTTGTTTGTCTCGTCATGGTTCAACATCATGAGATCTTTGTTTTTCCTGTCACGTATAGCTGTGTTATGGTATTAGGTATGCATATTATTTACTGTCATCTCGATCTAAATAAAAACTATCACCTGGAAACTTGATTGTGTATATATCATGGTTATAAAATTTAATTAATTTTATACAGGGGATAGGATGAATTTGTCACAAAGAAATCTTTGTAAAGCTTTAGACTAAGACCATCTTACAGTGCTAATGTTATGTAAATCAGTTAAATTGTAACGAACAAGATCTCTAGAGATACTGATTTAAATTATTATATTTTTTCTTAAAAGTGGAAGCATTCTAGTTAATTTTTGCTGAAAATCCTTAATTAATTGATTTGTTGATTTCAGTAAGAATCTTTTCTGTACTACTTTATGTCATGTATAAAAGTTATCATTAATTGTATTTATGTAAATTTAATTTGGCTTTGAGAGCAAAACTTCAAAATACATAATACAAAATTTACCAATATTTTATTTATAAACATGGTACCCAACTAGCTTGAGAAATATTACCACATTGTTACTGTGAATATTGATCCACCCTGACCATTTTCGGTAATGCGACCACTTGACTCCTAGTCGGAACGACATTGATGGGTCCGGAGATGGCTATTGTAGCCGATCAAAATCAAAATTTTACCAAGCATTTGAAGCATGGATATTAACTTACACAGAAGCAAAGTGACATCCTAATGTTAGGAAATCTGCACTCAAACTTGACTTTGATGATATCATATATTGCAACTATCAAGTATAGATTTTAATGAACCGGGAAAGGATGATTGATGTTCAATATAGTTGCTGTTAAAATAATAATTTTCTGTTGTGCTCCAATTTCTTTCTCTACTCCAAACGGAAGTTGATTTCTTTGAAGTACAAATATCTGCCAGAGTGTCAATAAGAAGGCATAGTACCGGACTTTCTAAGTATTCATTTTCCCACAGTGCCCCCTTATCTACACCCCAACCCAAATCTATTCCTCAAAGAGCTTGCAATGAACAAAGAAAAACATTTTTATTTTGAAGTTTTTGTGCACTGTGCACACACTGGTACCAACAGAGAAGTGCTCCTCCCTTTTCTGCTAAAGTACCAACATCAAAACATTTATATTGTTTTTGTTTTCTTTGTGTCTTATCAAAATCGTCCCATCACTGATAAGAACTTGTCTGTCGAGCAAGCAAGCATGCTAACATACTGTTCAAAACAAAGGAAATAATAACTAAAAGTTTCTTCCTACCCAATTAAGCAAGCATACTAATACTGTTTTATTTGTTCTACTTATCTCTATTCTCTATCTAATCAAAGAAACTAATGACCATAGTGGAATGAACTTTAGACTTGTGGAAATAATGTTGCTATTTGTACATTATTGTAGCAGTAACTATTGAGAAAATATTATGAATCTCCTTCCAGTTCAGTTATCAGTTAAATTTCAAGTGAATGCGTTTCATTTTCTCTTAAGCAAATAATATAGTACTCTTCTAGAGTTTTTAAGGTAGTGTTCCTAAACGCCTAGGTATATGTAAAATTTAACTGTCAAAGTAAATTTTACATTTCTCACAATGTTTATGAAAGACTTTGAGGTGTTCGTTTTCACTTGAGTGGTTGTGGAACGGGTGACAGTAAATTTTTACATTTACCCGGCGTTTAGGGATGGTAGGTACCTAAATAGGCAATATATTTTTTATGCTTTTGCCTGCAGACTTCGACTGTGAGGTGGGGGGAGCCGGAAGTGCGTTCATTAAGGTGATACACAGTTTTAGTGTCGCTCTTACTCCATATGCAAAAAAACCCTCAGTGCGAGAGGGACGGATTTGAGGAAAAGTAGCAAAAATTCGTTTTTTTTATTAATATACCTATAAAATGCACTAAAGTTGCTATAACAATGTTGTAGAAAGTTAGCGTTCCAGTATATATTCCAGTAGTTCCTTAATATATTTTGGTACACAATGTGGGCAAATTAATCCTATTTTTGTGCCAAATTTTAATATTTATCTTTAACAGTTCAAAATACGACCTCAGTTTAGTAATAGTTCCTTTTTAACCCTTTGGGTATGGAACCCTAAAAACTGTATCCGATTTCTTCATTCGTGATGTTATGATCGTTGGAGAACGAGCATTGCCAGCTTCATCTAGGCGCTCATAGCGAAACATGAAGTTATTTCTCAGCCGCTTAGAGCATACAGTACCAACTCAGCCGCGCCGCCCGCCCTCATGATGACATATAATCAGTTAGGTACCAACCACAGAGCACATCACTATCACTACATACAAGTGACTTTTTGATCATCGTCCAAATTCATACTGGGATCTTGATAAGTGATCAGTATCTTGGATCAGTAACAATTTTTGTGAAATTAGTAAAATGAAATTTCGGCTTCTCATAGAAATTCAGTTCCAGTTCCGAGTGAATCACTATGGGGAGTCGAAATTTCATTTTATTACGAATTTCACCAAAATTGTTATTGATCCATGATACTGATCACTTACCAAGCCACCAGTATGAATTTGGACGATGATCAAAAAGTCACCTTGTATAAGTATATTTCGATGCTACAAAGTATTAAAAAAAATTCGCTTCCCACTGTCTGTCCCCGTGTATGCTTAGATCTTTAAAACTACGCAACGGATTTTGATGTTTTTTTGAATAGATAGGTAGAGTAATTCAAGAGTAAGATTTATATAATATAATACAGCGGGTCCCTAGTATAAAATATAGTAAGGTAGCGTTCCTAAACGCCTGGGTACATGTAAAATTTAAACTATTAAAGTGAATTTTACATTTCTGACAAGGTTTATGTACTGTAGGTACGTTTTCACTCGGGTGGTCATGGAACGGTTGAAAGTTCAATTTTTAAGAACGCAACCTTACTACGAAATTATCATGAGATGGAAGCGGCGCTCGCTAGTCTCACCAATACGGAAGGACCTAATACCCAAAATTTAACGCGATGATTCATCAATCAGCCACTGAGCAAATAAAACACAATCAGCATGTTCCATTTATCTCACCTTCTTGTGCCAATGGCCATTCTATTTGTAAGTAACTAATATAAAATAGTAGTTTATGCTACTAGGGCGAAAAGGAATAAATTAACGTAACCGAGTAATTTATTGCTTTTACGCCCGTGTATCATACTACGTTTTTCAATGCATAGTGTGATGAAATGAAAACATATAATCTTGTGAACTTTAAATTATGATTGGCTCAAAAGGATTGTATCCAGAGCCGTTAAACAGTGGAAAAAAAGTACAACATCTGTGGTAAACAGGAAAGGCTGCAGGTTAGCCAACCATTGCAAATAAATTAAAAAAAATATATATAATAAAGCCCTAGGGCAAAATAATCGACTTTCTGTTCGGTTTTGATGCATAAAAAGTGGGCTTTTACGAGCACATGCATTGAAAAATACATTACTGTGTGGTTACCGGGATAGAATAGGATTGTAGCAATTTAGTAGATTACTAGTCTATGTAATAGGCACTTAGTCTATGGTAATAAAAACTAATCTACGACCATGAATTATAGAAAGAAACGTAACGTAGCATTATAGCCGAGCGTAACTGGTGTATTACTATAGTACATTACTGCCGCGGTCTATAATGACTGCGTTGCTGGCAGCGCTGATGATGACCGAAAGCGCAGCTCCAGGCCTACTCACAGCGCGGTCAGCATTGCAGCCCTTGATTTTACAGCGCGGACAGCAAGGGCTACCATGACGACCAAGCGAATAGCGCTGCGTGGTTACTCTTCAAAGCGCTTCTCTTTCTACCGCGTAACTCGATCCCCTCTTCACCTACTGATAGTCGTTCATAAACTCACACCGAGTTGGGTTTCCTACCCGGGTCGCAACACTAACCCGTTCAAAAATGAACTCGCGTCTCAACACCGACCGTTCAAAAATGACAGTGTCGCTACACTGGTGTCGAATTTTTCAACATCAACTCTGAGCAGGGTTCGCAAGGTTCGTATAGGCTCCAAACGTCACCTGACATTCAAGTAAATTTTCATAAATGAAATGACGTTAATTTTAGTACCGAGGGGGTCTTCTCAACGTTATAGTTGATATATTTACGTTAAATTTCGTACAGAGGGGGTCCTCTCAACGTTATTATACTAAGGGTACGTTTCGTAACGTGCGATTATCACTCGGAGCGATGCGAATTTTACCCTGCATCGTTCAAAAATCGACCCGAGTGAAACCGAGGGTAAACGAACTGTTACCTGACAGTTGCGCTAAGTGTTTAGAAACGCTTTCGGGAAATGTGAATATCGCACTGACAAGTGCGATTTCTAACTCTGTTTGGGTACCGTTAAAATTCGCCTGACAGTTGTCATTTCGGAGTTTTCTTGGGATTCGGACAATTTTTGAAAATAGAATTCAACATTTCCGTACGAATACGGGAAAATGTTTCGAAACTGCTTCGACAGGATTATGGCTTGCAAATGCAAAGGTTGCAATGCCATCCATATTAAAAGCAATAGGTATCGGTTCAATTCCTTCTTTATTAGGTACTTTACTTAATTTATTTATTTTCATTTGAGGTTATGTATTTACTTGACGTTTGTCACTCCAGAACGTTTCACGGGAATCACTCGCAAGCGTTTCAAAACCAGATCTTTCTTTCTCTTTCTAGTATATAGCTTTGTCTCTTTCTTAAAAACGAGTGAAAATTCGCACGAAGATCACACGTTTTGAAACGTAGCCTAAATATAATGCAAAAATGACAACTGACGTTTGGAGTGTCGCTACACGACGAAACCCGTTCAAAAACTCAGCGTTACAACCCCAGTGTTCCTACCCAGCCCAGGGTTATTTAATGAACGCACTTCTGAATGGTTCGCGCTAGGGCGGGCCGCTGATGTTTTTAACCTTGGCCATAGATAAATAAAGGGAGGATAGATTGCTCACTCCATACATTAGAACAAAGCCCGCGTAAAACTTATTATTTTCG
Source organism: Ypsolopha sequella (assembly GCA_934047225.1). NCBI lineage: Eukaryota > Metazoa > Arthropoda > Insecta > Lepidoptera > Ypsolophidae > Ypsolopha > Ypsolopha sequella. The sequence goes on along the minus strand of OW203986.1, from coordinate 28,256,682 downwards.
CCGGTACCTAGTAGTTCGACTTATTATTTTTGATGTCGCTACTATACTAGATAAATTGTGACATACCTAGTGCCATCTATCGAACAGTTGATAAAACGAAATTCGATGTGTGTGTAGCAACTATACTGCGCTTACAAAAACAAAAAATTGCTAGAATACGACAATACGCGACACATGGTATATCTACGATAAATCTGAGGATAAATCGCTCAACCGTGCATGACAGTTGAGTCAAAGAGTAAAGTTATATACCGGTATGTATCAGTAGTGTGTGTTAGGTAAATAAAGCGTATTTTAATGCACATATTTTGTTTAATTGATCGTTGTGCGCCATCTACCGGAATCCAGAATAACCATCTGCACGCTTAGTTAGATTGCCAGCTTACCACCGAAAGTTAATGAAAAAAATGTTAAAAACACCTGATTACGAATTCACTATTTTCTGATGCGATGTTATGAAAATTTTGTGTTTTTATTCATAAAATAAATAAATATGATGAACCAGAACAGTAAAATGCTATATTTCGTCGATTTCAGACAAATTTTATTTCCAGCGAGACAAGTAACGCCATCTAGCAACGTTTTTTTTAGTATTGCGAACAGTACAAGGAGATTGCAATCTATCCTTCCTTTATTTATCTATGCCTTGGCGGAGTGAAACAGTCCGCCTGAAGTCGGTTTCTTCACAGAAACTAAAGCAGTACATACTGAAACAATCGGGGATAAATTAAAAGTCGAAGTATCAGTAATTTGTTCAGTTTATTCTTAACTTTAATGCAGACTAGAATAATACTCTTGGAAATGAGAACAACAATAGTTATTTCACATGTTAAGTGTTCCTACATATATATATAATATATGTATATATATTACATATATATATATATTATATAATAATAGTTATTTCACATGTTAAGTGTTCCTACATATATCAGCATTCACAATAAAAGGCTATTTATTATCTGTGTTTCTCAATGTAAATAAAAATCTTATTCACAACAGCTAGCAATATAAAATTACATATCAGACTATAAAATTTAAAACATATATTTATATTTAATATTCTGATTAAGGAGCGTGGCCAGAGTCCGACAGTATTCCGAAAAAAACTCAAATATTGGTTGAACAAAAAAGTATAACACCAAGACGAAAATCTATTCGATCAGATTATTTAAAATGGGTACATTGAGACTTATTACAGTTATCAGAAGGATGTTTTTACAATGGACACTGACCAAAAGGCAAATAAAAACGGTAAAAAGAAAAGTGAGGCTTTATGGAACATTTTCAATGAAAAGGTGACTAACAGTAAGATGATCGTATGAACATTTTATATATGTACCGCCTTATTAGCTCGTTTATATTGTACGATATAGAAACTCGTCGCCAGAGCGCTATATAAGCTTAGCTAAGAACATACATACATGTAGTTATATAGTATAATAGCTATAGGCGACACTATAAAATTTACAAAATATGATATATCTTTCGAGACGCTACACGAAATAATGTAATAATTTTCAATACATATCCACTAATCAATTCATTCCTTTTAAAGATCACTTTAGATCCGAGGCTCTCAACATTTGTGCGTTGTACGTTGTTTGTGGGTACACGAAATGGATCCGTAGCGTGATAAAATATAATTATTAGAAATGTGGATCTTTAGTCCAATGTTGAGAACCGTTGGCTCTACGTCTAAGCTATACACTATTTATAAGGAATCAAAAAGAGGGTTTTTGAATAGAGGTGCAAAACCACAAAAATAATGGTAATTTGAAAAATATTAAAATTTCATCTCAATAAAAAAAAATCACAAAATAATGAAATAAGTATCTAATGTAATAACAAAATAAACTCCAAACGTACAAAATTCGATTTTGAATAAATAAATGGAATGACTTATAATTTTACGAAATAGATAAATTAAAATATAGTTTCACTATAATTACATTAAATAATGTTACGAATTTTAAATAAAAGAATTACAACATGGTATACATAGTATATACCTACTAGGGTATATAAAATAGTCGTTAATAAATTAACTGAAGTTAAAGTTTCGATAAAGATAAACTACTCCAAAATTTCATTCCATCGATTATGCACATATTATTCAATATCTTATCTATTAAAACCCTAAAATATCGAAAATTTCAAGTAGTTTATCTTATCTGACATAAATGTCGTAAGAAAAAGATTACACATGAAAATAGATATTCAGAAACAATGAACCCTAGCTTTATACGACCGATTACCTAAGCAGATATGAATGGTTTTGATATAATACATCTGAATATACTGGAGTATGTACTTACACATTGTCATGAGAGTTAAAAGATTTTTCTTTATTGTTTTGTACTTATCACCAGCAGTCAAGATGCTTATATGTAACTTTTATAAGTTCTTTCTATAATTCAAGACTTGAAATACTCAAAACACACCATTTGGATGAAACTAAAGAGATCTATAAATTGCAACCTCACACTTTTCAAAAATATAGACCTAGCTTTCATGGACAGTATAAGTACAAAACAATATATTTCGGTAGAGAGATACACAACTTATAAACTAGTACCTTATTTAGAGCCACGAAAGCATTATAAGCATTCTGAACTTAATATTCATCACTTTACTTAATTCCAAGGGGGTGATTGTTGAGTATTTTAAATTAATCTGCTGTTGTGGATGCTCTTATTCGACGCTTAGTTTAATCGAACAATAAACTGCGAAAGCATTTTACCTGTGGACCTTAATTTAGTTCACCAGTCGCTCACAATATGGCGCGTGGCGCTTTAAATAGTACCAAAAGCTTCCACAATATGGCGTTTAGCGACACTGCGAAAAATTCATAAAATATTAAAAAGAAAGACCTAGGTTTGTTCGAGATTCGTATGCTGCTAAATAAAGACCTTTAGCATTGAAAAATGCCAATGAAATATAAAAAAAATAGATCTACATATATTCTGAGACTCGCAGTTTTTGATAAATACGTATCTCTGACACTTTAATACATCTATTAACTTCTCTGGGATGTCTCAGTGAGTCAAGAAACTTGACATTAAGAATTAATGTCTGACCTTGCAGATAGCATATTCGAGGAGAAACGGATTACGCGACCAAACTTTTCAATTCATTCTCTAATTTGATTTTATGTAATTTTTTTTTAAATTATTTGTGTTAATGTGACAATTTTAAATGTCTGTTTAATTTATTTTTCATTTTTATTCTATTGGTTGTATTTGCCTGAAATAAATTGATATTATTATTAATATATATTGTTTCTTACAAAAGTGAAATTCAGGAACATAATTGATATAAAAGCATTCACAGCAGCAGCATGAGTGTTAGTTCAGTATGTGTTGAGGTGGCGGCGGCGGCAGGCACTTGTGTCTCCTAGATAAACACAGGGTTCTCCTGTCCCGTGAGGAGACGGAACATCGACGTCGGCATCGTCTTCATTAAGATCTGGAATGGAGGGAAACTTACGTTAGACTTTCTTGTATGTGGGCAGTTTAACAACAAAAAATACAGGTTTCAGATTTATTAAGGAGGGGATAGGGAATCCTTTGTCAATCATTCAAATCATTTTTGATAAGAACTGTCAACATATTAAAGATTGAAGCTTTTAGGTACATATTTCGATATAATAAACATAATGCCTGACTCTTTTCACAGTCTGCAGCTTAAAAGCGGCCCACCGGTATTCTAATCATACATTCCTGCATTTAGATTTTTAATCTTAATTCGTTGTGATGAAGCTAAAATTTGCTACAGAACACTTACCTCTCCAACAGAAGTGGCGAGCAGATTGACTATCTCTCATGCGGTACTGCCACTACACTTTGTGAGTTGATCTCTATGATGCGATGTCCCAATCTGACGCCGCCGCCTCGTTCCGCGATGTCAGCAGAAAACTTACCTCTCCAACAGAAGTGGCGAGTAGATTGACTATTCTCTCATGCAGTACTGCCACTACACTTTGTGAGTTGATCTATATGATGCGATGTCCCAATCTGACGCCGCCGCCTCGTTCCGCGATGTCAACAGAAAACTTACCTCTCCAACAGAAGTGGCGAGTAGATTGACTATTCTCTCATGCGGTACTGCCACTACACTTTGTGAGTTGATCTCTATGATGCGATGTCCCACTCTGACGCCACCTCGTTCTGCGATGCCGCCGCGTAGTAAACTGCATATCTGAATGTAAAAGAACTACTGTTAAGCTAATGAGCCTAGACAAAGAATTGTTTAAAAAGTACAGAAAAGGTACCAACAAGAAATTGATTTACCAACGTTTACGCATAAGGCTGAAGGAATCGTCCTTCGTGTTCGGAACCGCCTGTACCTGCTAATCTTCTTCCGGGGTGTCCTACCATGGCATTCAACCATAGCTGTTTTAGATTTGTCAGTGCCAGTCGCCTATGCTCTAGAAAACTACGAGACCAAACATCAGTCTCGTTTTGTTTCTGGAGAAAATATAGTGCCTATAATGACGGGTTATATGGTCCAGCGGTTCGAAGGTCTTGACTAGTAATCCCTTAGTTCTTATCCCTTAGTTAAAGTAGATATAAGTCATTTCTATAGTATAAGTTTTACGTTTAAAAAAAAGACATGCCCTTGCTAAGCTTCTTGAACTTCGTCTTAGCAAGACTAATCGAATGGGCGGAGGTAGGCATGGATTTATATATGTATATAAATATTATTATATTACTTATTACCCTGCGGTCCGTAATAGAATTACAATGGATCATAAGCCATTCACTTCATACTTTCGTAATCGATTTTAGCGATATAATTCTATTTCGGAACGCAGGGTTAGTAGATATGTAGTATATAGGATGGGATTTGGTCGGCCGCCTGGATTCGTGCTGGGGGCTCGGTTGATCATTGAACCTTGTTCTTGGTCCCTGGCCGGGTCTCCGGTATGGGTTCGGGCGGTTGATTGGATTTCACCTTGTATAAATTGTACCTATTATTTTAATCGTATATACAACGTGTAACAGAAAAGTGTAACAATATTTGATGAGCTTATTCAGTCAATGGTATAGAACAACTTTTACTATGAAACAAAACCAGTATCTCGAAAACAAAATGTTACTGTTTCATAGAAAAATGCAATGCCGCTCAGCCGAAATGTATGGAAGGGCAGATTTTTTTTTTGAGATTTCAGGTTTAACTCCATTGTAAAAGTTATTCTATACCATCGACTGAAATATGGTTACACCTTTCTGTTACACGTTGTATATTGCTACATAAATTAAATAAACCATTAATATAGTTCATGTACATTTATTATTTTATTACATATATTTTTATCAGATTAAATTTGCCTTGTAAAAAGTGTATTATATATACCTACTTTGCAAAATAAACTATTTGAATTTGAATCCGGGGGTCGCAGGTTCAAATCCCGTAAAGGGCACGTTAAGCTCTGGGTTTGTATTTGTATCCGAGTACGGCAATAGAACTCACAACCCATCACGCTCAGACATCGGTCATATAGTCATCGGTGAAATATGGGTGTTGCTTGCATTTCACTCAGAAACATCTCTGGCACCCCCTCGACGATTCATGCCGTGACGATGTAAATAAAACTCACCACGCCATTCTGCACACTAAATCCTAGTTGGTACTTGGTGTCTGGTCTCTTGATCTTGACTTCTACGACCGGCGCACAGGGCACCACTGTCAACTTCACAACGGTTTGGTTCTTGGAATTCTTTATGTATGTTTGGCAGGTAGATAGCGGTAGTCCTACTAAGCTAACTCCGTTTATGGCTATTATTTGATCACCTGGAAATATAAATTTAACAAATTCAATCAATCTTAGGTAATACGAATAGTTAAAACTTTTTTAATTGATTTGGTGACCGAAAGCTTTCTCATTCTTACTTAAAGCATTCGGTGCTGGTCTAGAATTTGAAAATTGATATTCTGGAAGCAAAAGATATTCCTTTTGGGTAACAGGTGCTAATTCGACCCCGTTGAGTCCCCGTGAGATAATAAGTCGAAACCACGACAAGAAAAAGACAGGACGCTTAAAATAAGGTTAGTTCTGTCAAATAAGTTAAGACGGGTTATGCCGAATCGATACCATTCAAGATGGCTGCCAATAAATAGAAAGCAACATATTTAAGACCTATGAAAGTGATTAAAACATAAATTTATATAGCTCAACAGCATATTTCTGTAGTAAAAGCATTGTTTTTAGAGTTCCGTACTCAAGGTGCCGAACGGGACCCTATTACTAAGTCTCCGCTGAATTGATGTTTAAAATTACGTTCATAGGTCTTAGGAAGCAGAAAGTTCTCTGGGTCTTGGCCGCCATCTTGAATCTCACTCTCGGCAGGGATCTTGAGCTGATAACAGACATAATAGAGCCCGACTGGAGAAAAGTAATAATAAAATTATAAATGTTTTATATAATAATGTATTTAATGTAATAGATCGACATTGGACTGAAATATTAATTCAATCAAAGTTAAATGACATTATTATTGCTCTAAAACTGATGACTTACTAACAATTACTAATCATATTTTAATTTTAATCTTTATTATAACTAGTTCATAATTTGTAATTTGTTAATATTATATTGGCCTACAGACTGACATAAATAAATGAATTGAATTGAATAAGTACTTAAGGGGCCGTTCCCACCGCTTATTGTCGGTGCCGTCCGCAGGCACGGTGGCGCGCCGCGAGTCTCCGCTCATACGGGCGCTCGACAAGCTCAGCGCACTCTTGGTCTCAACACCACAGTGTGACCTTTTTGCTGATAGACCGATGGATGTGTTAAGGGAATGTCTGAAGTACTGTGAGAGTGAAGTATCAAAGACGATGTCCCTAGATCAACATTATATATAGAAATATTTATTTCTTTAATAATATTATCTTTCTTTGTTTTTAAATATATTTTTAATCATATTTACTTTGTATATATCTTTGAATTGCTCAGTTACTTGGTTAGTACTGTAATGCTGAACAATTTTATATTAAATAAATAAATAAATAAATAAAATGAATTAAATTATCGAATTCAGCGGGTTCGAATTAGGTAGATTACCTAAAAGTAATATGATTTGCTTTTAGACTCGTAACGGAAGTTTTTTACTTAAAACTGGTCCTGACTATGTGGGTCTCATAATCGTCGTAGTTATTCTTTATGATCCTTGCTTAAGGTTAAACGTCAGTCGCTTAGTGCAAAGTGCATAACTTAACTTTGTATTTCTTGTATAGAAGTTAAAACAAATATTTTGGAATGTGGCAGTTAACGCCAATAGTTCAGTATTAGTGAGGTTTATAAGGCATGATTTTGAAATTTGATGCACATTTATTCATGATCTTGTCCAAACAAAGTTAAAATAGCATTTTAAGTTGGTTTTGAGAAGATCATGACTAACTGTGTATACAATTTCAAACTCTTGCTTTATAAACCTCACTAATACTGAACTATTGGCGTTAATTGCCACAGACTAAAATGCTTTTCAGATTTAAATTTCTAAACAAGAAAAACAAAGTTAAGTTATGCACTTTGCGCTAAGCTACTGACGTTTAACCTTAAACAAAAGTGCAAAGTATCTTTTAAAAGGGGAATCACCCACATAAACACAAAAAACGTTTTTACCCAAAATAAAATATGTACCCGAAGTATGGCGATAGGGATCACCACCCATCACGCTTGGATATCATAGTATGGACTGTGACTTACAGTTTATTCGAAAATGCCTCTGATACCCGCTGGGGGATTCTTGTCTAGACGCTGTCGATATAGTTCTTACCTATATTTAGTTGTCCACACCTCGCCGCCGCGCCCGCCGGCGCCAAGTTGGCAATAACCACAGTGGGCAGCATGGAACCCCACCCAGACTCTACCACCACGACCCCGAGAATCTCCCCTTTCGTCTTCGGAACTACCACCTCCTTCTGCAGTTCCTTCTTCGCGAACATTTGGAGCTCATCTCCGAAGATCTCCTGGCTATTTAGCACCTCTTGGTAATCCATTTCTTTGACAAAGCTGTGGTCTTCTATGCCATTTGCTTTTAGGAATTCCATGTATGCCACTTGGAACGCTTGGCCGATAGATTGTGCTATGAATTGTGCCTGTAACATTAATTAATTATAAGACAGGAGGACAAAAATATATCTTTATTAATATTTACCGTAAATTCCTGCTGTCATGTATTTTCTTATCCCTTAACTAAAGTAAATATAAGCAATTTGTATAGTATAAGTTTTAGTATGTAACAGATTTGTTAAAAAAGTCAAATATGCTAAAAAAAGAGATGATCTAGTTAAGTTTCTTGCCCTTCTTCTTAGCAAGGCTAATCGAATGGGCGGAGGTAGGCATGTATTTATATATGTAACCTATTAGTATGTAGTATATGAGGTGGGATTTGGACGGCCGTCTTGATTCGTGCTGGGGGCTCGGTTTGTGATCGGGAGCGGTGTTTAATGACCCGTCAGGTGAAATTCAAAAAGGTTCTTTTTTTTGTTGCAGCTATACTATAGATTTTACCTATCATTTGAATCGTATATACAAGGTGACTTTTTGATCATCATCCAAATTCATACTGGAGGCTTGGTAAGTGATCAGCATCATGAACCAATAACAATTTTTGTAAAATTCATATAATGAAATTTCGACTCCCCATTCACTCAGGACTGGGAGTGAATTACTATGGGAAGTCGAAATTTCAAGTTACGAATTTCACACAAATTGTTATTGATTCATGATGCTGATCACTTACCAAGGCTCAAGTATGAATTTGGACGATGTTCACAAATTCACCTTGTATATTGCTGCATAAATTAAATAAACCTTTATTTTAGTTAATGTACGTTTATTATTTAATGAAATATATTTTCATAAGAATAAATTTGACTCGTAAAAAGTGTATTATGTACACCTACTTTACAAAATAAACTATTTGAATTTAAATTTGCCCGAAATTTTTGAATGATTAAAATGGCTGACTTCAACTGCTGCGTGTACACAGATGTTTATGAGCAAACAGATCGCAGACTTTTATCAAGTTATCTTTATGATTAACACTTCAGATTGTCGGTATTTAGTGAAGCTTGAATGATGAACATCTTATAATATATATATTATATATATATATATATAATCGGGTCTACCGCGATCAATTTTTACCTTTTTACGAAAACCGTGATTTTATTCGTGAATCAGATAACAATTAATTTTAAAGACTAAAGTGTTTATGCGGGTACAAGGAAAATACTTCGGTCGTCACCTGCATCTCAACACTGCGCCTCGCCATACTTGCCAGTTTCCCGTAGACCACGAGACATGCAACTGTCTCGAAACGTCGGGTGCCCCCTTTTCGTAAAAAGGTAAAAATTGATCGCGGTAGACCCGATTATATACAGTTGTGGTCATATAATTAGGAACGACTAATACCGAAGTAACTTTCAGAAAAAAAAGTTGCTGTAACTTTGGTTTATATTACTGTTACTACCTTCAAACGACATGATAATATAACTATGTAAGCAGGCTTTTATACTACATATATAATATGTAAAATTGTTGAATTCAATTGATAATTGAATTAAAGTTCCATTTGAACTATTTATTTGAAACTTTCTAGCTATGGACAAATAATTAGGAACGGAAAAAATAAATTTATTTATTGAACTGTATCAGAAACCATTTTAATGAAATAAACAATATTTATTACAAAACTTTTAACACAGCTTACAAAAAGCAGTATTAGTATTCTGTAGGGTGGCCCTTTCTTACAATAACTGCTCTGCAGCGACGGGCCATGGCATCTATTAAGTTTTTACAGGTTTCATCTGAAATAGTGTTCCAATATTCGACAAAGGCATCATATAGATCGTTCAAATTGCTCGTCCTTTTCGCAGCCACACTCTTCTTTACTTCTCTCCAAAGATTTTTGATCGGATTAAGATCTGGACCATTTGCAGGCCAATCTAACACAGTAATTTTTTGATCACTAAGAAACCTTTCAACTGAATGAGCAGTGTGTTTGGGGTCATTATCTTGCTAAAATATCCAGACTACAGGCAAACTCTCCTCAGCATAAGAAAGCATAGTCTCCTCCAATATTTGCTTGTATTTAAATTGGTCTAGCATACCTTCAATCTTTTTAACTGGCCCAACACCATGACCTGAGAAACATCCCCAAACTTTTATGTTTCCTCCCCCATGCTTTACCACTTTTTTCGTGAACTTAGGATTCAAAGCTTGCTTAGGCGGTCTACGCACATACTGTTTACCATCAGACCCTAGTCTATTTATTTTCGTTTCATCAGAAAATAACACATTTTTCCATTGACTTGCTGTCCAGTTGCCATATTTTTTCTCGAACTCTAACCTAGCTTTTCGGTGCACCTTCGTGAGAAGCGGTACACTCCGGGCGATTCTTCCAAATAACTTTGCATCAGTTAAGCGACTTCGTACTGTACGTGTAGATACTCCTCCGTCGTCAAAAACTTCCCTCTTTATATTTTCTGAACTCTTGAAAGGATCAGCCTTTGCTGCACGAACAATCAAAGCATCTTCACGTGATGTTGTTTTTCTAGATTTAGGCTTTCGAGGTACATTATTCGTAATATTAAACTTTTTGACGTGATTTACAGCATTAAACAACTTGGTTTTAGAGCACTTCAAATGATCAGCAATCTTTTTATACGACCAATTACGTTCATATAGAGCCATAATCATTTTCCGGGTCTATGGAACACAACTCTCCTTTTTGCCCATGATTTTGGAATAATTATGCACTTTCAACTTAGTCAATATAAAGCGATGTAACCATAGAATACGCGGGAAACAAAAAAAATGCGATATTCGTTTTCGAAATTAAAAATTAAGAATGATTTTTTTCCGTTCCTAATTATTTGTCAAGCGGACAGTACATTTAAAATACAATAGCAATTTGAAGATGATATGAACTTTTGATAGCAGTGCAATTGTTTTGCATATTGGGTATAAATTATTAAAGCCTATTAATATAACTGTTATTTTGTGTGGTTTAAATTTGTTATCAGTAAGTTAATACAAAAGTAACAGCTACTTGTTTGTCAAAAATCGACTTTCTTACCAGTCGTTCCTAATTATATGACCACAACTGTATATATGTATTATAATGTGTACGAAACGCGAGAGTTTAAAGTTAAATGATAAACACCTTGTACTCATTTCAAATACTTTTATTTATTTATATACGTCTGTCTCCCAGAGGGGTAGGCAGAGACTACAGATTTCCATCTGCTACAATCCAGACACACCTCTTTCGCCTCTTCCACATTCATCAATCTAGTCATACAAGCACTTCTATTCCAGGTACTTTTGACATGGCCCTCCTTCAGTATTTTGCCAATTTGGTCAGCATACGTTCTTCTAAGGCGGCCTGGTCGAGCTATACCCTCCACTTGCACACCATACATTTCCTTCGTCACTCTACTTTCATTAATCCTCTCTACATGTCCAAACCACCGAAGCATTCCTTTTTCTATTCTAGTCAATACATCTTCTTTCAATCCGCAACAAACCCGTATGTAGATATTTTTCACTTTGTCATTCAATGTTAATAAATACAAGACAACAGGAATTTAATGTTAAACCACACAAACTACGTAAGGAACGCATTTCCACTGCATTCACTCTACTTTGATGTTTATCTTGCCATACCCAACATTCACTCCCATCCAGTTTCGGTTTAACACCATTATCAAGGGTTAAAAGGGGAAATTTCATACCATTACTTGCAATATTGCGAACGTAAACAATGAAGTTTGGAAATTAACCAAGTGATAAAACCCTTGTATAAAACCGAAACCGGTTGTGTAAAGAAATTAAATACCTTGTGAAACGAGTACGTGCCCATCCCTCATGTCATCTTTATAACACTCACCTCTTCACTTTCGAATACGTGGCATATCATCTTAGGAGTACGGTTCAATTTCGGTTGGTCCGAGTCGGTTTCGTGAGGCACGAATCTTCTCCTAGCCATCAATACGACCAGGTCACCAATGTCCGCGATGTACGATATCGTTCTTAGGGCATGGTCCATCATGATTTCTTTTAGCTCCGTGTTTAGAACCATTATTTTTTCCGTTGAGATGAATAGATCTACTTCGGTACTTGGCTGGTTTTCTCCTTCGGGCGCCTGAGAAAGGTTGATAGTTTTGGGTCAAAATAGTTTGATCTGATGTTAAAAAAATACGTTGAAATGAGCTTTTGGTAGCCAATATTTTGTTCAAACATGTCTAGAACTTACCAATGCCTAATTTAATCCCAGGGAAGCGAAAGGGAAAGTAATGCAAGATTAGTTCTTTGTTCGTCATTTATGTAGGTACCATCGAAGAAATAGCCGCAGACCCACTTTTCGCTCTTATCACCATGCAATGCCGCCTAAAAGTGGGCCAGCGTATTTTTCCCTGATAGTACATAAGTGTTAAATTGTATTGGGTTGTTGAGAGTGTAAAGAGGTTGATGTTTATAACGGAAGTATGAACAAAAACATTGTAAAAACTCTGATTTTTTCATTCCGTAGAATTATGACAGTTCAAGGAAAGGGATGGAACTGTGCAAGTAAGTGAGATGAACTGTATCGTTTCTCCTTTACTAGCACAGCGCCATCCTTTTCCCTGAAATGTCAGAATTTTACGGAATGAAAAATCAGAGTTGTACTTTACTTGCGGAAGTGTGCAACCCTATGTTTTATGTCATAGAAAATTTCACCTAAAGTGTACGACCCGTTATTGTCAGTCTTCATAACTGATTAACGTCCTCAAATTTTAATTCGTTGTTAAACTAGACTATCACAGTAACTGCCAGCCAAACCACCTTAATCTTAGTGACGGCTTCTTCAACCATGTTCTTTTTAGGTCTTTTCTTGCGCCTCCTAGAGTCCTCGTCGACCTCGACCGAGCCCAGGAAGGTGAGTCTGAAGACCGCGGCCGGCGCTGCGTAGACCCCGGAGTAGGGCCCTCCCGGCTCGCAGCCCCACTGCGGGAAACCACCGGCTAACCTCCTCTCCTGGCTTTCTCACATACCATACTACCTCTTCGGTGGCGGGGCTTACATTTGGTGCCGGAATCGGAGGTTATCAAATTATCTACTTTTGATTTTAATGAACTGACATCAACAATGTTCTGCACTGGCGATGCTACGATTTGTACCTACATACATTTTGAGGCTTACGTGCTTTGTCAAAAGAACTGACAAAAACTAACCAATTCCACATTTACGTTCGTAATGTGTAAACTATATGATAGATAGAGTAGATTTTACAAATTTTTCTTGTATTATTTATGCTTTTTAATAGCCTACATTTTCCATATTTAAGCCACCAAATTAAGCATTTCCAAGCCCCGACTTTGTTTGGCTTGCTTTACGGCGTTAAACCTAAACTTCAGTTTGGATATAAAAATATGACAATGAAAATTTTGTCAGCGCAAAAGCAAGCAAAACAATGTAGCTCACAAACACACGCGTATGATATGTGAGAAGCAGGCGAATTCCCGTTTGTTAGTATGAAAGCAGACCTAACAGAAAACAACCGTAACAGATTAGAATAGGGTTCATTTTTAATTGTGCGTATGCGTAAAGCTAAGGGATGTTCGCGATGATAGTTGTTAGTGCGATTCGCGATTTGTCAGTACATTTGTGATTGGCCACCACGCCGCGCCGGTGTGAATCGGGACACTTCATGCTGAACGTGCGTGTCGATATGAAATTGTGCATATTAGTGACTGGAATCGAATAACAGTTTTCGAAAAGCCAAATAAATTGTATCATGCTAAGTTATCACATACATCTGAGTGCATACTGCAAGTTTAAAAATTTTCTGAGCTGGTAACATTTTTCTTACCTTATACAACCCTTGTTTGTCACTGAAGAATATGAAAAGCCGAGGAAGATAAAAGTGTAAGAAAAGAAAGTGCATAATAAAGCGGAGCATCAAGCGTCAGAGCAGAAGCGATAGAAAAATAAACATTTTCAGAGGAGGCTAGCCGGCCAATCTTCCTGGGTCAGGTCGTAGGGTGAGGAGCACACTGAAAAAAATACTCTAGTGCCAAGTCAATAAGAGCAAAAACGGTTCGGCGGGCAGGTTCGTGTGACTGACCACATGTAACAAAAAAACTTTTGGTTCGATACAAATTTTAGGAAACATTTTTATTCTTTTTCAACGAAGTCAGTCATACTTTATTTAAAAAAACCTTATAGTGTTATCAATGCAATTTTTTCAATAGCAATATTTTAGGAGGATTTAAGGGACATATTCTAGCATTCTCAAACATACATTAATAGGAGGAGCATCAAATTACTTATTTAAATAATTCGCAATCGTATAAATAAGTATATTCGTGCGATCAATACCAAGAGAAGGAAATCAATATAAATTACAAGAAGTTTTACAAAAGTAAGTGATAGAATGTTAAAATAAGTTTAAAGTAATTTCATGCTCAAAATTTTAAAACATCTACATTGTAAAGTAGTTTTTAATATACCCCGATTCACACTGGCAAATGTGGTAATATGCCAAAAAAGGTATAACAGATATTTTATGAGAATGTATATCTGCCAAGGTTAACTGAGTATGATGAATGGGGTATCATTAATAAGTTCAAATAGGCACCTTAATTTTTATATATATCCTCATATATATGGCGTCAAACTAAGTCTCGATCCCTAATCTATCTTACACAAGAAATAAATTCTGCCATACCTTGATTCTGGAGACGGCTTCTTCCGCCTGCAGCATTCTCGTGGCTTTAGTCGGCTGTCCCTCGCAAGCCAACTGCGTGGACCCAAGGTACCGAGCTCGGAACAACACGCCTTCAATCAGTACTGATCGTGTATGCGCTGTGAAAAATATTACCAATTTCAAATTAAGAAAACATTAAAAATATTTTATCGTGCATTATAGTAATATTTATAATTAAAATTTCGTAAGACATCATTTTACGGGTCGTGCAAAAAGAGAACTTGAAACAATTTCCGGTACAACTTAACTGGCTGTACAATGCAATGCAACTCCTACAGTCCTACATAAGAGAAACACTATTAACTTATTTTTAATTATTTGTAATATTCTTTTTATACAAAGGTATTTTTAATAAATGTTATTCAAATGCCAGCATGCTACAGGCAATTTTCAATACTTACCTACAAAAAGTTTGAAATTTTCAGAGAAACGGTTTGTATGACAATGGACTCACCATTCCGACATGCAATCATGCAGCAGAAAAAAAGCGAATAGTTATAGAATCGTGAACATTATATTTGATAAATATGAAAATATAAAAAAATAAACAATATATGAAGTGAATAGCTCACCTTCTTTGTTTTTACTCTTCTTTTTGCCGTCTTTCTCCTGGAAGTGCAAAAAAATACAATTTAGGGAATTCCAATAACAGTAAATAGGATATATAACATCAATAAATAAATACTAACAGTAACGCGGTAACAGTAAATAGAATATTACATAATATAATACAAAATTATCCCCCCCATATTAGTTTTACGGCGTTCTTGATTAATTAATTAACTTCTATCTAGCATTACTTATTCCATACTTGAAATAATTTATCTTTTAAACAATTTAATACCAAGTACATATTTAGTACATTGTTCACCGAGGGAAGAAAGGGGACGATTATCAACGAGGGTGTAGTTTGAGGCCCGAGGCGAAGCCAAGGGCCTCAATACACACCGGTTGGGAATCGCACTTTCTCCCGAGTGATACATAATGCTTTATACTACACCTGCGAGGAAATAGTATAATTTTACTTTTAATCAAGATACAATAAAAGAAACCGACTGACTCGCGTGCGATTGTCACTTTTTATTTCCTTCTTATTTTTTATTATGTACAGAAAAAGCAAGTGGCCAGTATGATTTTTCGGGTTTTATGTACGAGTTCGCAAAATAATACTGGCCACTTAGCCACTTGCTCATTCTTTATGTTATTTAAAAAAAAAACAGCACGTTAACAATGGATTTGCATATACTTTTTCTGCCCGCTCAAGCACGTTAACAATGAATTTTCATACACTTTTTCCGCCCGCATATTTGTATGACAATAATGACGTATTTTCTGCATTGTTTTCAAAAAAGTAGGAAGGTACTTTCCGAGCAGGTGTAGTATAAAATAAATAACTAACTTTCATTTATATTTCACATTATTTTATTTCTCACTCTATCATTAATTATATACATTATTATAATGGTTTATAAACTAAAATTTGCAGTAGTATAAATCCACCAAGCTCAGCGGAGCGTATAGCCAGAGAGCTGGTGTCAAAAACTGTAACAGCTTAGTAATGGCTCATGTATTTCTTTCATTATATTATGTTGTAGTAGAAAAGGTGTACATGAGTCAGCACCCACTCACAAGGTCAGGCAGTGGAACACCTGGCGGCGGCGGGGGCGCATTTCGTCACCCCTCGCTTCTCCGTTGTCCGTACCGAGACTGACACGCAGCCCGATCTTGCTAAGTTTCTTGCCCTTCTTCTTAGCAAGACTAATCGAATGGGCGGAGGTAGGCATGTATTTATATATGTAACCTATTAGTATGTAGTATATAGGATGGGATTTGGTGGGCCGCCTGGATTCGTGCTGGGGGCTCGGTTGGTGATCATTGAACCTTGTTCCTGTGGGTCTAACGCGTAATTCTCATTTTCATCAACATGAACTTGAGATTGAAATTTGTCGTGCGTACGACGACGCCCGCCTAACATGCCATCTCTTTTGCACGCGTTGAATTTCGCATGCATTTGCTTGAAGTTGATACAAATGAGAATTACGCGGTAGAGCCCCTGGTCCCTGGTCGGGTCTCCGGTATGGGTTCGGGCGGTTGATTCGATTTTACCTTGTATAATATATATTTTACCTATCATTTTAATCGTATATATATTGCTACATAAATTAAATAAACCATTAATTTAGTTCATGTATATTTATTATTTTATAATTAAAATTATTATTTTGATAAATATATAATTAAATATAAATAAATATATAATAGGGGCAATATTATTTTATAACATATATTTTTTTTATTTGATTAAATTTGATGTCTAAAAAGTGTATTATATTTATACCTGCTTTGCAAAATAAACTATTTGAATTTGAATTTTGTATAACCGTGCGGGACTTCGGTTTGTCCATGTCCCGGCTCGCGAACAATAGCCCAGGAGCTGTATTTTTGAATCGTTCGTCTTCAATTTACGTGCGAAAGTATATACCCATCCCACGTAGCACATCAGAACTTGTCATTTGCAAGATGAGACAGGTATATATTTTCGCACGTAAATTGAAAAAGAACGGTTCAAAAATACGGCTCCAGGCTTGTGTCAGTACCTTGCCATTATGATGTGGTTCGTCGTCCCTCGCCTCTCCGTTGTCGAGAGCAGCATGCGGTGGCGACCGTGCCGAGCCCGACACGCTGCTCGCCGGCATCACCGTGCGGGACTTCGGTTTGCGCCAGCCCTGAGATATGGGATAACACAATCTATTCACTGTTTGCTTCTACTTCAAACACACTTAGCTTGGGATTGGGGTGGTATTGAGGTTTAAGAACAAGAAGTTTGAGGTTTAACGAATATTCATTATCGTAACTTTAATTTGTAAAATTTACTTTAAATAGTTACAAAAGAATACTTTAATAAATTATCTATACAAAATCAGCCATTTAAGGTTCGGTAACTGTTTCCATATTTTGACGAAAACTAATAAATAAACAGCTGGACAACCAAGCATTATGAATATTTGACTACGGTCGGAGTACTAATTTTCGGATGACGCTGGAAGACGTGCCCTAACAATCTTCTATAGCACGCTTTGACAAAGTAAAATTTCAGTTTATTTAAAATTTGTTATAAATGTGTATTGCATTATTCCATCGCAGCATTTTTTCATTACACAATTAGATCTGAAATTAGTTTATAATACACAGTTACTTTTATAACAAAGAAGTGGAATGTTGAAGATCCGAGTTATTGCGCGTCATGGGAGACTGCGCATACAATGCATATTGTTATACTTTACACTTTTTATACCGACTGTAGATAGACAGGTGTTTTTATAATAAAACCAGATATTCTACTGAACCATTTTCCGAAAGAAACGTACCCGCGCAAATCAAAAATAAAAACCGGCCAACTGCGAGTCGAACTCGCGCATGATCTATAAAAACGGCAAAAAAAAAACATGTCTGTTGTATGGGAGCCCCGCCCATTTAAATGTTTATTTTATTCTGTTTTTTAGTATTTGTTGTTAAAGCGGAAACAGAAATACATCATCTGTGAAAATTTCAACTGTCTAACTATCACGGTTCGTGAGATACAGCCTGGTGACAGACGGACAGCGGAGTCTTAGTAATAGGGTCCCGTTGGTTACCCTTTGGGTACGGAATTCAAAAAATATGTATTTTTCTCTTTGCTAACTTTATAATATTTAAAATTTACACGGTCACTATAAACATCATTAGGAGTACTGGCCCTCTAAAAAGGCCACTTTGGATGAATCATATTATGATTCTGTTGTAATGCCGTCTCTTTTGCACACATGAAGAAACTCTGTTTCTACGCTACTTTCAAATCATTTCATGATTCACCCAAGTTGGCCTTTTTAGGTCCCCTGGTCTTTTAAAAAGGCCGCTTTGGATGAATCATATTATAATTCTGTTCTAATGCCGTCTCTTTTGCACGCGTGAAAATACTCTGACTCCATCCTACTTTCAAATCATTTTATGATTCACCCAAGTCTGCCTTTTTAGATCCCCAGGTCCTCTAAAAAGGCCGCTTTGGATGAATCATATTATGATTCTGTTCTAATGCCGTCTCTTTTGCAAGCGTGAAAAAACTCTAACTCCGTCCTACTTTGAAATCATTTAATAATTCACCCAAGTCGGCCTTTTTAGATCCCCTGAACTCGCCGTTTTTGGTTTTTATATTTTCCCGAATTTTCGGCAGTTACATCTGCATTGGTCACGGGATGGTTGGTGCAGCCACGTTTAAAACAGCGATGACGACAGGCTAAGAAACGTAGCGATCTACACACTACACTGACGGTGTCCGTTTGGAAATCACACGATGTTTTACGAGCCTTGCTCTTGCACAACTCAACAACCCGTACTCCTAATAATGATTATACAAACTTTATGGACGTACTGAAAATTTGGTATGGGCAAGTAAAGTTGGTTCTTTGTTCGTTCCCCATACGTCACTGCCGTGATCGACTTCAGGAAAGAATTCCGCAGATTAAAGCATTTTCGTATTTAGTACTTGAAAATAAAAGTACTTTGACAGGGAAGTTCTTATATGAAAATAATTTGACTCAATTATATTGACAATAGATTAATTTGATTTGTTATTTAGTTATTAGTTATCAATCATTCATAGTAAATTAATGCTTAGTTCATCAGAATAATAAAAAAATTGAAATGACCCCGAAGCATCAAGCGCGCACCGCCATCAGGATTCAGGAAATTTGCACAAACATTGTCTGTGGCAATTTGGAAGTTTATTCTTTATGCTTTTCTCTGTGATTGACAAAAAACGTCACAACATGCAGTGCAGTATATTATCTATGTGCAGTGCGTCTAAAACTCAAATACTAGTAATAGTACAATGAATACCAAGAATTTTTCTCGCTGCCCTAAAGCTGAACATGGTGGCAAAAGGCAAGAAGTATCCGCTTAAATAATAAACGGTTGTATCTACGACAAAACCTGCTCCTTTTTTATTTGCGCGAGTATTTTTTTGGGGAAGTAGTTCAGTATGATCAGTAGAATGTGTGGTTTCATTAAAAGATAGCACTTCTTAGCACACTCTAGTCTTTTTACACCCGGTATAACAAAAGGATTTTGTTACCTGAGAATGTAGCAGTCCGTTAACTTTGAAGAATTTCCTAATTATGAGAATTTTGTCATTATCAAGCAATTACGTTTCAAATGAAGAAAACAAATAAAAATTGTGTTTGTAGTAATTTTAAAAATATTATTATACTAATGTCGATGTATTGTCGTGGGCCGATCGTAAAGTACGAAATCAAAAATATGTCACCAAGTTAAAATAGGTGCGACGACGAGCGAAGCGAGAAGGAGCGTGTTAGGTTTACATGTAAATTAATTTGGGGAGCCGAGCGAAGCGTTATTTTAAGTCGAATGGATACGCCAACTGCAATTTGGACCTGTCTTTGAAGGCCTACTCCTCCCACACGGGTGGTCCAAAAACTTTCATAAAAATATATGATTGGGATTATAGAGTCAAAAATAAATTTCAAGTTTCATAAACAGTTTTTCTATTGTAAATACAAAAAAAATCGAAAGTCATCGAAAGTTTTACATGATTAACACAAGAATTATCTTACTCCTTCCAAACGCCTAAATCGATTTTAATTATTATTTCACCAATTTATAGGAAATTTTTAGATCTAAAAAATTCAAGTTCAAAATTTTTTTTCCGTTCATGGCGTCCATGTGAAAAGTATTATTTTTTCCTATTTTGCGCTAGCCGGAGACGCAGTGGTTGTCGTAACAGCCACTTTTCAAGGCACGCTGTAATGAACATTATTTCAATGTCTTTTCCGTTGATATTTGTACCGACACACATCGAGTTGCTTATTTAGCGTAGTCATACGCCTTAAGGCATTATTTGCCTGGGCAGATCATGATATGCCCAATTCTACGACCTGCCGACAACATATACATACTTCATGAATACAAATATTGTGTACGTATATACATATCAGAAACTTTTACTTTTTTGCAAAGTATTGCTAAGCGTTTTATTTTCAATTGTGCTATTTGGCATATCGGTCATGCTACATTTAGTTATGTATGATAATTTTTACTTATGTCTAATAGTATTTAGTTATGTTATGATGAACCGAGCCACGATCTGGACTACAATCTATTGTTCTAGCGTTAAAGACTAATGAGGTTAAAACAAAATACATAAGTAATAAAATTTACATTATGTATTTTTTGCGATTTTCTCAAGCGTACATTCTTGTGCCAATTTCCCTTTAGTCATGGATCTGTTCACGGGCACCGTACTCACTCAACAGTATCAAATAGACCAGACAGATAGAGCGTATCGCATGCATAATTCGGTATGTCGTTTAGATAATTTTATCATTATTCACGGTAAATGGCTGATAGAGTACTTCACGGGTAAAGTCGCGAGTTTTAGAGTTACTTCTCAGATAATTCTTCACACACCTACGTACTTCAGACTATCAAAAATCTACAGCATTTGGTAACTGTTATATCAGTCAGTTTCATTTTTTGTCCTTTAGTTTGACACTTAGCATGCTCCTCTCCATGGCAGATGTGACATACACAGAGAAGTGATTGAAATGGAAATGGACCGGACACACAATACGAAGTAGGAAAAATAAATGGGTCAAAGACGTCACTGTCTGGTACCCTCGGGATGGGAAAAGAAGGCGAGGAAGACAAAGGAAAAGGTGGGAGGACGAACTGAAAGCAGCTGCAGGAACAACATACAAACAAACAGCTTTGGAAAACTCTAGGGGAGGCCTTTGCCAAAGGGCAATCAGATTAACATTAAGATAAATAAAATAAGTAAGTTAATGTTATTAGTATATTAGTATATTCTGAATAAAGGCTTATATTATTATTATTATAATATTCTGTTATTTGACGATGATTGTCTGCATTAAAAAGTCAAGACCTGCGATCACCGACCCGCCTGCTGAACGTGGGTTTGAGCACACACTGAAAACTCTTGTGAATGGCCTGGTGTTTTTAGTGAGTCTTAGCCTATTTTTTCATTACAAAATTCTAGATCGAAGCGTTAATATAATTAAAACTCGTTTAAACATTTTCCATTGTATTGGAGGAAACACGGGGCACGGGGGGTCATGGCTCTCTCCAAAAACCCAGGAATTCCATACATTTGACTCCACTTTTCGGATCGATTCGGGTGCACTTTTACACAGTATATGTATATAAGGAATAGATTTGTTTGTTAAAAGCGCCTCAGAAGTGTTTCCAAGTATGGACTGTGGAATGCAAGTCATAGTCCACACTCGTGCACCCACGTTTCAAGACGATTTTTACGTCCCAGATTACGTCCTTTATGGACCTATGCTTTACGTACCTTCCGAAGCGTGCAGACCGATCACAATCTCCCCTAGGAGATTTGAAGTCACGACCTCCGTGGAGAGGTTCCACCAACAACTACTGACTTTCACCGTTTCAACTTTTTACCATATTCTTTAGATGAAGATTTTTGGTTTATTTAGCTAAAACACAAGAACCCTAATAATACTGTGCTATGTGTGTACCTTATTAGCTTATTACAAACCCTAAATACATTATTCATATGAATTAAATAAATGTAGATAATTCGTAGGCGCTTTGATCGTAAAGCCTACCTTTTCTTTAGACTTTTTCTGTCCACTGGATTCCGATACTTCCGAGGATACATCACCGAGTTCACTATCACTGTTTCCAGCTTCATTGTTTTCAGTGACCACCTCACTATCACTATTTACAGCTTCATTATTTTCACTGACCAATTCACTATCACTATTTACAGCTTCATTATTTTCACTGACCAACTCACTATCACAATTTTTCGAATTTTCTACACTCGTTTCATCACATTCCACCTGCGTTTCCACTTGTTTATCATGCTCATTGACGCATACGTTCTCATTAATGTCTTTGTTTGACTCAATTGGCTCATTAATTAACTCTTTTTCTTCGTCACTCATTCTTTAAGCGCCACTAAAAACCCGAAAAAGAAAAAGAAAATCTAGACACGTCACAACAGAGGCGATAGTTACAACTGCGCGGTCAAAACGCACCTATTAGTGCATCCGGCGTGTTCACACACTGATAACGATAGTAAACACGAACATGTGTGAACAGTCTGAGTATTATTTGAATACTGGTCGGTCGTGTTTAGTTTACGGCTCCTACCGTACAAACAGATAAGCGGACAAAGATTATGTAGGCGGGACACCTGCTCGGAGCATTGTTTTCACGTGAGAAATTATTCACAATGGGCGCGTCATCGAATATTTCCAAGAGATATTACAAATGAGATTGTTTTTAATTCCAGTGCAAATGTGACAATGAATCAAAGATGACTTGGTTTAGATGACGACATTATTCGAGGAAAGTAAACATCAGCATTAAAATTTAAGACATGTTTGCCAAACGGTCAAGAATCTACTTAGTCGTGGATAATTGACAGCTTAGTTGCCCTTATATTTATCCGGGTAAGCACTTTAAACCGTTGGTTTGACTGTTATCAGAAGTCAAGGACTAAATACCGACCCGAACTGAAACTTGTTGGGCAACCTACTAGATAGATAGATACATATAATCTTTATTTACTGTTTAAACGATATAACACATCTTAATTACAAAAGACAAAAATAATCCCAAAGCACAAATGCTAGACCGAAATAGGCACAGACCGTTACCCACCCACACCAGCTACTCTATGCCCGCACTCGAGAGCAAGGTCGCGCTACATGCAGCCGTACCATCTAGCCACTCGCGGCACACCCACCAGCAACGTAAGACGCAGTGCTCATCGACAATTGTCTCTATTTTCAGGGATTAAGAGCTAAGACAAGCGAAAAGTCTCGTACGTCGGTGTGGTGGTTGTATGCTAAATACATAGCGCTGTTACAATTAAGGATATTACCTCATGTGTTGTTGCTGACTCACGTCGCGAGCGCTCTGTTTTACAGAGTTGAGAGTTGAATGAATGTGTCGACTTGTCGGAATAAGTTAGTTTTGTTGACAGTTTAAAATTATATACATTAACTTGTACAGATGCACATAGCCATTGCAAAATGATTCTTCGACTATCGTAACAAGAGTTATAAGTTTAGCCCGCCGCGGCAACTAAATATTCCATAAATGGGTTAAAAAGTAGAAAAAGTTTTTGTGGTGCACCGAATGAAAACTAAATAACAGTACATACAGGGTGTTAAGATGAAGTTGCGGAAGCCGGAAACTGGTGATAGTTTTCGTCCATACGACCAACTTTTACTATGGAGCCAAATCCCGAATCGCGAAAAAACAACAGCTGTTCAAAGCTACATACTCGTATTAGCTACCTGACAAATGTATTTTTTTCGATTTCTCGATTTTTTTTTCACGGAATTTTGTTCATTTGGTCGTGTACTATTGCCAGTTTTCGGCTTTCGCAACTTCATCTTAACATCTTGTGATATATTATGTAAATGATAAAACCAAAAGTATATTGCAAGCACCCTAACCACGATTATCAAAACAAGTCAATTTAACCAGTTTTAGCAGGAAAAATTATAATATCAAGATATTGATTTAGATAAAACAAGATTTTCCCAAATTCAGGTGGCTATTTATACTGTAAAAGCGGCTCTAAAATTACGAATGTTCACATCGATATCAACCCTAGACACACGTTCCACAAACGCACTATGAAATAACACTAAAAATAAATTCCTGATAATTTTAGCGCAGTTTAATGGCCGGCTGTAACGCAGTTCGATAACCGACGATTAACTCTAGTGAGTTGATAACAAACTTAATATTGATTAAATTGTAATGCGGCTACTTATTGTTTTGGAGAAACATGTTTACGATTAAGGCTGTATTGATTTTTTTTGTATAAGGGGCCAATAATCTGAAGGTTGCTCAAAATATTTACGTGTTTTATGTTCTCTTGGTATCGCTTTAAGGTGCCTAATGGCGCCGAAAGTGAAACAGATTTAATACAAAAGTACAAAACAAAATATACTACGCGAATGTCGTAACTAAAATTTTATACCTCTATTTATAACTCATCAAAAAGTATTCATTTTTGATCTCTTAAACATGGTCCAAATAATTGTCTGTTCTAATATATTAAATTAAATACGCACAGGTACAATAATGAAACAGTCAAAGATTTAATACATACAGGATGACTTGGTTACTTAAGTAAGTAATCGTAAAATATGAAGATTTTTGCAGATTTATTAAGAAAAATAAGTGAAAAGGCGTTGGTAGTTGGTCGTAAACGCCAAGTCTGAGAGCGTGTAGTTGTAGCCTTGATACCAACATCATAAAGTTCAATATTGCTTGACGCAAAATTCAATTTGAAATTAATGTTGTGGAGTATGCAAGTTCACGGATAACCACCTTATATTATGATTATTACGAGATTTGATATTAATGATGATACAAGGGTGGGCCAAGGGTGCCATGCCCCCCCCCCTCCCTAAAACGCCTACGAATTCCATATATAGGTATTTGACTCAACTTTTCGATTCGATTTGGGTGCACTTTCACACAGTTTAGGTTTATAAGGTATAGATAGGTTTACCAAAAGCAGATTAAGGCTTAGGCACCTATCAAATCCAGAGGTACCACCATCTTTCTCACAAACCCTCCACTGGTAGCAACATTTTTATTTTAATCTTAAATAATTTTAATTATAAATAGTTAAATATAAATGAAGAATACGAAATTCGAATATAAAAAAATGTATAATTAATCTTATTATAATAATAATTAAAGTTAAAAATAAAAAATATTATTAATTAGCGGCGTCACGTTTCGGCACCGCGCTCACCAACCCGCCTGCCCAGCTTGTGTGAGTATGGGCATTTCTTTCAGGAGGACCGTTTAAGAGTGGTGAAACCTTGGATGAACAAGGCTGATGGATGGATGACTGTTGCTATTATATACAGGATGTGTACAGGGTGTAAACAGAGACAGAACATTAAATGAAAGCATACAGTAAACTGACTTAATTGAACAAAATTTCCTTTACGGGTTATGTGTAAGACAGTATGTCCAACAAATTTTTCTTTACGGGGTATGCGTAAGACTGAAATTCCAACAAAATTTCTTTTACGGGTTATGTGTAAGACTGTAAGTCCAACAAAATTTTCTTAACGGGGTATGTGTTAAACTGTAAGTCCAACAAAATTTCCTTTACGGGGTATGTGTAAGACTGTAAGTCCAACTTGTAATAAATTCGCGCAGGCGTTTTTCGGGAAAGTTGTTCGGTATGACGAGGATAATATGTAGTTCACTAGTGAACGTAATAATCGTCAGTAAAACGTGGGTGTACCGAGTTTGGACTGTGAGTTACATTTCACAGTTCACATTTGGGTTCAGCTCTGACACCCCCTCGGGGATTAATGTCGTGACGATGTATATTACCAGTCTCACGCCGTGCAGCATGTAACACGCAGCACAATTTTTGTTTACAACCCGGCCGAGTTAACTTGGCACCCCGCTTTCCTTGTCCTTGCTGCTATCGCTCATACTACAGGATATATTTATCTCTCGCTCCCCAGGTGCCAAGTTAACCCGGCCGGTTGTATGTAGTTTTAAAAGGGAATAAACGCTATTAACTTTTATCTTATTCATTTAAACTCAGACTCAGGCAAACCGGTCGTTAAATTACCTACTTTTATGGCTCCAGTTAAGTACTCGACTAAAAATAGTATATGATTAATTTATGGCCGTATCTTGACCACTCCGAAGAGAGGTACGGCGGAATTTTGTGCTTTTACCATCACACTAGGTGAAAATCTTGAAATCTCCTGGGGAAGAAAACAAAAGCCATAACTTTTTTTTAGAAGGCTCTCCTGAATGCCTAAAGCATTTGCCGATAATCATTGTTTATGAGCAGTCATTATTAATTGTCACGACGGCGTTGAAAACTCAGAAACCTGCCAGTGGGGAAGACAGAGACTACTCATCTCCATATCTTATGATCCTGATACACCTCTATCGCTTCTTAAATATAAATACACGGTGAAATTTAGGCAGTATTAACTACCTGACGTCGCGTCGGTCTCAAGAGACTCCAGCGTCTTTTGTTTTCTAATTTCTTCAGCCAACGTAAGCAATAGGAATCTGTGCGTCTATGTACCTTTTCGTCGATGCCTTGCAATAATTTGCAAGCACTTGTCAGGTGTCTTGCGCGAATCCGCTGTTTTTTTGAGTTTTTGATTTTTGAGTATTAAAAAAAACATAGTTTCCAAGAACTCTGTAGATGGCGTTGAACCGACTACGTTACTAGGTGCCAAAGCCAAAACGGTTGGAAAAAAAAACATTGCGTCACGTCACGTCACATACGCTCGTTGGTTGACTGACACTTTCGTTTGCTTAGGCTTCCGAATATAACGTAGTCACTGGACAACATTGTTTCAGTCTGATTTAAGGGTTGAGATAGTATTTTATATGTTTTCAACAATAAGCCAATTATCCTTTCCACATGAACTCTTTTGCTGGCTACTTCCCAGTTTGATATAAGTGTTTGCGGACCAGTTTGATTCCCTTTCTTGAAAAACGACGGCATATTAACCTTAACTCCACATGGCATGAAAATATCTTGAACATTTAGGCTTTTATCTACCATTACTTCAAAGTTGTAATCAAATTTGCCTAGTATAGAACTTGTTTCTATGATTTGCCTGTCAGTGACCGATCCACCATAACATGGGGACACATAATTTATATTAAAAAAAAAAAATCTTGTTTATGGCTTTTGTTCTGATAAAAAATTGTTCCAATTGTTTGGACCTTATTTTCTCATGGAATACATAATACGTTTACAATTTATCACCTGCCACTTGCAGAATAGTCGACATCGGCTACATTTGCCAAAATAAAAATTGAATTGAATTGAACACTGTGATGTGATGTGACAATGACATTAATTACTTTTTTATCTACATTTCGTTTTACGATCTCAAAATTACATCCAAGTGAAATAATCAAAAAATGATGTGACAGGCTTGCAGTAACTTACCAAGTTCAGCGCCATCTATCCAGCGACTAGGAAAGAGTTAAAAAAAAGAAAATCCCTCATAGACTAGCGGCAGTCTAGTTTTTCGTGTGTTGGTCACACTGATTAAAAAAATGTTCTCTTTCTGCCAAAAGTTATTCACCGTTTTGGACCGTGCCCAAAGGATAAAATATATAGAAATTAAGAAATATCTAGTGAAATGTATTTAAAATATATAGAAATTAAGAAATATCTAGTGAAATGTATTTATGGTGAAGGGTTGGACCCTATTCCTGCCAGGAAGGCAAACGTGACTCAAAATCTTGGACATTTTAACTGTTTTGAGGTTTGACGTAACCTCCAAAAAACTCGGTATTTAACTAAATTAATCAAAGGTATTGAGTGCCAGCAAATCGTCATGCTAATAATTTTTTGGAGTTTGTGGATGCATCCCAGGATAGGTGGTTTGTGTTTAGCGTTCTCCGTGGTGGCGAGCGACGTGACACAGCGCCTGCGCACACTTCAGCAGCCGGTCTCATCGTATGTCTGAGACGATTCAAGGCTGGGTCACCGCGAGAGGACCTCGACGGCGGCGATCGGCTGAAAGTACTATAAGGAAACGCTGCTTGCAGACCCAATTCATGCAGGAGACCCAGGAGGCCCAGCATCTTGCACGATTTGGTTTGGAAGTGGTGTCGTAGATTAGTGACACGCGTAGGTATAACATCCCCGGAGTGGGGTTTACACGAAACACATTCTGGTAGCAGAGCATGGTTTTGTACGAAACAGTGATTAAAAAAAGGTTGCAAGTCGATATTTTCTCTATGTAAATCTCATGCGTTTTTACCTCATGGGTTTTGAACTCAATTATTTACGTAACATTGTATTTTATTGTTTTTAATTAAAATTTATGGATCCTGAAATCCGTACATGTATAAAAATAATACTTGTTTTAACTAGTTACTAAGGTTTTTGACATTTGATAAGCGGTCTCTATGACCGCAGGTAGGTGGTCATGTGACAAAAATAGGGGGTAGGTAGTCAAGGGTTAAAAGACAACTGGCAGTAGATTGACTCGTTCATAGCTTAAAGAAACAACTAAACAGTAGGCAACCCCGAGAAACAAACTATTTCTTGCGTTTCGGTGAAGCAGTGGGGTCTTATTGTCTGAATTTAACATCTACCGCTATCATTTTCAAAGGTGTCATGATTGACTAAATTTCCTGTTTTGTACACCTGCATCTTATTATCATTAACTAACATAATATCAATAAACATAAATGGGGAGAAACTGAGACCTAAAATACAGTTTGTTCTCAAACTAGCTTAGGTCTTAGGGCAGATATTAACAAGGCTTAACATTTGCAACTAGTAGGTACTTAAAAATCCGCTATATTATTATACCTGTAATGTATAGTACCTATACTACACTAATGTCATACACCTATGTGAATATGTGTATATTGCTGTGCATACCTACCAATATATTGTAAGGTAAGTTATATTTATTAATTATGTTCTATTAATTGTACATTTTTAAGTTAAGCTATTTCTTGTATAAAAAAATGATTTTGATTTGATTTTGATGTACGTTCTAGCCAGTCATGATACATCAGAAAGCGATAGCGACAGATGTTTAACTTACACAATAACTAGGTATCGTGTGAAACAGCTGGTTTTTAATCGCTTCTTCAAGTTGTTCGGAGACCAGGGCGACTATTCTCTCAAAAATTTTCACACGCTTTATGTTACGACTTTGTTACTCGCGTAATAAATGCCTAGTGATAATAATTCAACAAAGTAAAACTCCAACAAAGTAAAAATCCGGGCAAAAAGTTTTTGTTTTAAAGTCTTGATACGTTTCTGTACAAAGGGCTTCTTAAAATCACTCGCCTTCGGCCCTCGCAATTGTCGCATGTGCCAGAATTGCCGTCCTGTAATATCAGTTTGCGTTCCAAGACTATTAAAGATTCTCGTTGTATGTCATCATAAATCTCATCACAATGGTGCTCACCTTGTCATCGAAGAATCCCTGGTCATCCGTCCTCTGCTGCCCCAGTAGCCGATCAGTCTCTAGGTCCGTGTCTGCTTCATCTAGAAACAAAACATATTTAGGCTCCGTTTCAAAACGAGCGATTATCACTCGGAGTGATGTGAATTTTATCCTACAGCGTTCAGAAATCGGCACGAGCGAATCCAAGGGTAAACGAGCTATTACCTGACAGTTGCACTAAAGTGTTTTGAAACGCGACAAGTGCGATTTCTAACGCTGCCTGGGTTCCGTTAAAATTCGCCTGACAATTGAAACTGTCTAAAACAGTCGTGTTTTCTTTCTTATTTTTCTTTTTAGTATATAACTGTCTTTTTCTTATAAACGAGTGAAATTTCGCAACGACGATCACAGGTTTCGAAACTAAAAATAAAATTTGCCAGAAATTATGGGGCCTGATACAAATAGATGTTGCGAAAATGTTATGAATAATAAAAAAAAAAACAATTAATTATGTGAAATACTATAAATTTCTCAAATTTCAGAGATTTTGAGATTAGCCGCCATATTAACAAAAACAAAAAGACCTTTGGACCAATTTGTCCCAGCATGCTTTGCAGTAAAGAAACTTTCCGGCCATTCGTTCTTGCTAAGTTCTTTGCCCTTCTGCAAGCCTACTCTATTGGAGTCGATTCAGTATAACACGAATTAACTTATTTGACAGGACTAAACTTATTTTAAGTCTTTTTCTTTCTGTACCAAAAAGACAAGGACAACGCTTAAATTAAGTTTAGTCCTGTCAAATAAGTTAAATCGTGCTACACCGAATCGACACCATTATATATTTTTCATCAGCTTTGTTGTAAACATTTAAAATTTATATAGGAATATGATTTTATAAAATTTAAGTAAGCCCAATTTTAGTTTATTTTATTTAATTTTCCAGTAATACATTAAGTTAAATTGAGTTAGTTTACATTTATTTCTTATGTTACCTATATTGCATAAATCTATTTTTATTATGTAACTATATATTCCTGGCCACCTTCTTAGTTGACACGAATAGTAACTCAAGAGCAGAAAATGTTATTAAATTTCTAATATTTGTCTTACCTTCATCACCGCTAGCCGGTTTGATATCTACAGATTCTGTACTTTGTGCTGAATTTGGCCTTTTTCTGAAACAAACATAATGTACATTACTGCCGCGGTCTTTAATGACAGCGTTGCTGGCAGCGCTGATGATGGCCGAAAGCGCAGCTCCAGGCCTACACACACAGCGCGGTCAGCATTGCAGCCTCTGAATTTATAGCGCAGACAGCAAGGGCTGCCATGATGACCAAGCTTGGAGGGCAAGAGCGTAGTTAAGTAAAGCTCGAGGCCATCATAGCGTGGCCAGCAACTAAGGCTTGTATAGTGCTTTAAGACCAAGCTTTGCTTCACTTAAAAATGCCTGTAATGTGGTCATTTGCACATGACTATTTTTGAAATAGAGGCGTAAGAGGAGTGTCTGGATCGTAGCAAATGAAAATCTGTTGTCTCTGCCCTGGCGTGAGCATGTATGTATGTATGTATTTTTGAAACAAAACTCGACAATAATGCATTTTCAAGGGAAATTGCCGGTGGCTAAAACTCACCGCAATGTAATTCCATACAACTTTGCTGGCGCCTATTCAAGTAGCGCGGAAAGATCGAATTTGCTCAAAGAAGGTTGTCAAAATAATGGCCACATTTTTGAGTAAAATTTAAAACATACATCAACTTTTCACGCCGTTTATGGCACATTACTCAGCAGGTTTGTCCATTTCCAGCCGCACAATTTCTCCCAGCGCGCGTAGCTTCCTTGTTAAATTTTCAAAAACGCGCAACTCTTATGTTAGACTCTGCACTGACTTGCAGCTCAGCTCAGTGGCCGCATCAGAGCTGAGCGCCGCAGCGCTCAGGTGATCGTTGAACCTTGTTACTGGTCCCTGGCCGGGTCGCCGGTATGGGTTCGGGCGGTTGATTGAATTTCACCTTGTATAATATACGAGTATATTTTACCTATCATTTTAATAATATATACAAGGTGACTTTTTGATCATCGTCCAAATTCATACTGGTGGCTTGGTAAGTGATCAGTATCATGGATCAATAACAATTTTTGTAAAATTCGTAAAATGAAATTTTGACTCCCCACAGTGATTCACTCGGAACTGGAAGTGAATTTCTATGGGAAGCCGAAATTTCATTTTACAAATTTCACAAAATTTTTTATTGATCCAAGATTCTGATCACTTATCAAGTCTCCAGTATGAATTTGGACGATGACCAAAAAGTCACCTTGTATATTGCTACATAAATTAAATAAACCTTTAATTTAGTTCATGTACATTTATTATTTTATTACATATATTTTATAAGATTAAATTTGACTTGTAAAGTGTGTTATATATACCTAGTTTGCAAAATAAACTATTTGAATTTGAATTTGACCGCCGCCTGCGTTGAGCTGCCAGTCATTGCAGTCCGTGTCCAACGACGACAGAAACTCGCTCGCTTTGAAAACGAATTCGGGAAGAATTCGAAGCAAGTAGCGTTTCACGAAATAAATTTCATGTAAGTTAATCCGTCATCGCTTTTAAATATGATTTCAACTTACAGTAGTTACAAATCTAAAGAATCCTTACCTGTTATTACTATTATAGGCAGGTTGGTCATGGTTGGCGTGCGTGGCCGGCGATACGGCGATGACGACCGGACTGGTCACCGGAGCCGGCTCGTCCGGGGGCCGGTGCGGGGCCGGCGCCGGCGGCGGAGGGGACACCTCGCTGCAGGCTGTTGTACGAAAACAGTCTTTATTGAGTTGTCTTGAGATATCATTTTTACTGAACACATAGACGCACGCACCCATTCACATTCTAGATTGTTGAGCGTAACGAGTACGGCCTTCCAAATCAATTTTGACAAAATAAGGAAGGTTCAAAAAGACATCAGTGATTTGTTAATGTCCTGACCTGTTACTCCCAAAATGATTCGGTCGATCAATCGAGCATACGTTCATCTCTGACACATGCATTAGTAGTGTGATACCGGACCGGACGATAAAATCGATGAATTTTTTCACTTCAGTGTAGCCCCCTGCTTTGTGCAGGATGGAGCAAGCTAGTCTTTGGCTGTAGGTCTATAAACATTTTCACATTTGATTCTTAGAGGCGTGCTTTATGTATTGTTTATTTTGAGCGACTTGCACCAAAATCTAAAATCTAGATTCAAAGTGGTTGCGAAGGATCAAGTTCGTAAACGCATAACTAACAATTGTTTTTTTTTTTTTAGTATAAAGTATTCAATGACTGTTATTTATGACACTAGGTGAGCATAGTTTAATGTCAGGCATTTCTAGGAAAGTATTTTTTATATAGACAATGTTACAAAATTTAACGCAATTTAATGCATTACTTTGTAAATGACCCTGTACAAAAGCGTACTTATAGTTGTAACACATTTGTGTACACTTTTAACCGTGTTTATAGTTGTTGCGCAGGATCATTTAAAACGTAAAGCATAAAATAGCACAACTTTGCTAGAAAAACCTAATTGTCATTAAAGTATGTTGGCCTAGCTTGGAATACTAAACAAACAAATCTATAGGAGCTTGTGCCACACCCTTAATTAACAAATAAAAGAAATAACGTGCAGACAAAAGCAAAAACGCGTTTCACCAAATTTTACAGGCCAACCGAGTGAATGGATGACAATTTAACGTTTTTAATTTTGACTGGCACGTTTAGTTATGGCCAGGGTCAATCAGTTTAAGCAGATTCAATACACAATAAAACAAAGCCAGGTCAAACATTTTAAAGATACGTATCACTTGCAAACAGATATGCACACTAAGCAAATCCCGTGAATATCCAATTAACATCAACACAGCACAAAAAATAAAGAAAACAAAATCATAAAAAAGAAACGGAATGTGGTCACTTACTCGTACCTAAAGGATCTAAAGAGTGCAAGTCCGCATCAGAGAGCACGTGCGTTTCGTTACTGGTTCCATTCTCCACGATCTCCTCGATTATTACTGAAGTGTGAGTCTGGAAGGGAAACAAAAATTAACGAGGATTTTTTTATCTTAAATAGCTATGAGACTATTAAGTAACTACCCGGCCACAATATCTGTGAACTTTAGCTAAATTTCCTCGCTTATCCATAACCCAACAACAGCCATTTGTAGTAAAAGCGTCTTGCTGTTTCTTGATATTGACTGACTTCTGACAAATCATCTCTTTTCTTGTGTATGTCAGTACCAGTCCAAGGCTGAAAAAACTCTGCTGGTCTAGCTCATTCGACCCGCGATCTCAGAACTATAAAGGCATGCTTTTAACATT
The DNA here is from genome assembly GCA_934047225.1 of Ypsolopha sequella. NCBI lineage: Eukaryota > Metazoa > Arthropoda > Insecta > Lepidoptera > Ypsolophidae > Ypsolopha > Ypsolopha sequella. Next base: position 28,222,560 of record OW203986.1, on the reverse strand, counting down.
CATAGCGTTCATTAGACATGCAGAACATCGAGCGCTAGATGTTTTGACAGCTCGTTGACCAATCAAAGCCGCTTAATCCTTTTAAAGGTAGGGTCATTATCAAGAAGTTTATGACCAGACTAGAATGCTATAGGAAGTAAGCGTTCCACCCAGTATGGTTATAAGCTTCTTGGGCTTGGTACATCTTGGTACATGTCACCAAACTTTTGTTACACATTTGTGTCGAACGTATTTAACAGGACTAAACTTAATTTGAGCCTTCTGTCTTTTTCTTTCCGTATCGAAAAGACAAAGACAGAACGCTCAAAATAAGGTTAGTCCTGTCAAATTAGTTAAGTTTTGTTGAGACGAATCAACACCAGTGTATAAAAAAACAATAAAATATTATCAGTCAATTGACATTTTTAGTTCAATATTTAAAACTAAAACGGATTTTCACAATAAAAAAACATTTTTTTTTTACATATCTTCATTTTCTTTGCCTCAAGCGCTCGTAGTACAAAATGTGCGTTGAACGCGACAATGCCTGCGATGCCTATTGGGATCCAAGGCTTCGATGATTAATGTCATAGTAAAGATTTAATGACCAAGAAGATATATGATATAATTGTAACTATTATAAACGTACCGTGCTGTTTCTATACTTTTTCACTGCGCTTTAATGTATGATGAAAATTCAAACAAAATACGACAATCGATCAATGGCGGCAAAAATAATTGTGTTGTTATTGGCGAGGACATAGCCAGGAATTTAGTTATGTTGAACCGTGAATTAAAATAAATTTGAAGACCTCAACATCACGAGGAGCGTTTCTTGTCTGGGATTTCGGGGGGTGTGGCTTGATTGAACCCCAGGAGCCTTTTGAAAAGCGACCTTACTTATATCACATGTCAAATTTTCTGACCTTCATTCTCTTTGGTGGTATCTCTATCTCTATTATTCATAATATTTTTTCTCTTTGGGGATGAATCTGTCCTTATTACTCATGGGAAAGGAATTCAGCGCTCCAGTTTGGTTATACGAACGAAGGAAATGCGCTTTTAACTCCCTTGGTTGATGAGCCATTTCAAATTGTCGCGAACATTCAAATGTTACCGTAGTTGCAATGTGTGTATGGCTCATACACCATAGGAGTTTAAAGCGCACTCCCCACTACCACGGTCATTCCATCCATAGCATCTTGAAAGGATAAGTATATTGTGTGCGCTCACCTGTAAACTGGGCAGCTGGTTGTTGTTGTCAGTGTCAGAGGCGTGTCCCGAGGAGAGTCCGTCCTCCACCACCGGCATGTGCACGGTGACGCCGCGTGACCCCTCCGCAATGCCTGCACCAAACATGCGCTCATTACACGTCTTACTATCCGCGACGATGTGTATGCTCTTCATTAAGTTGTGTGTATGCTAGGCTAAAAGTTGCAATATAGAAAATTTGACATGGGAGGACCAGGCTAAAGACCGAGCTGTGTGGCGGCATACAGTCAACACTAACATCTTCGAGTTCGAGGCTAAACGGAGAGCTACTCTTGACGCCAGACGTGATGAACTCCGATGTAGACCACCAGCTGCCATACACTACAACTACTACAATGGAAAACTTACATGTAGCTTGTGCAACCGCACTTTCACAAACAAGATAGGCTACGTAAGTCACATGAGGGCACATGACCGACGCTCTCCACAGCCGCAACAGTCGCCGTGACCGAACTCGGTCGGATGGAACATCATGCTAGGGCTGCCAGATGTATGATTTATGTAGTAACAATATGATTATTTGCGTGTATGTAAGACCAGAGGGCTTCCTCCGAAGTGACAAAACTCGATCGAATATCGTTCGGTCGTATATCCATCTCTATCACACTTTCTATGCGTGCGTCAGAGATGGACATATATATGCTCGAACGATAAACGATCGACCGAATCTTTTTGGGAGTGCCAGGCCAGTTGTGGAATCGTGTAAGAAAATCGTATTCAATTGACAGTCTAAAATGGAAAATTTTTAATTACGCGCTAATTTGCTTAATCGAATAGCCGTTTGACAACTGAAACCGTATGTTTTAAGTTGTCAAATTAATACGATTTTCTTACACAATAGTATCCCAGATTTTTTCAGAATTTGCATTGTGGTAAGATTGTTTTAGTTCGAAAATTAATCTTACCCTTAAGCTCCAAGAGTTCATTCTCCATCAGCATCAGCGAGAGATCGCTGTCCATGTCGGGATGCGAGTCGCAGTCGCTGGTGTCCGGCGACAGGGCGAAGGGTGCTCGGGAGCGCAGCACGACGGTCCCGCCGGGGGCGGCGCGGGGCGCGGGGGACGCGGACCCACTCCACGCCGAGTTCACGCGGAGAGCGGTCACGTTCGGAGACCTGCTGTAGCGGTCGCGCTCGCGTTGCTGAGGACAAAACGGAGTTTTAGACGTCATCCTGCCCAATTGTTGCATAATCTGATTGCAAAATGTGAAGTCATCGACATATTTACAATTTTCTTCAGGGTTTCGGTACAACACGTGTAGAGGAACATACCAAATTTCCACTTTTTTTAACTCTAAATATATTTTGCTACCATCGAACAACTAGCCCCGAGAAGAAATGGCGTATCGTCCGATTTCACCAAACTAATCAGTATTTTTGCATAGAATTGCCTATACGCAACTCACTCACACTTACCGGGATCTTCTATCAGTGCATGGTTTTGGTTAAGCCAATCAGATTACGTGAAAGCGTATAGAAAATAGGCGGAATTTATTTTGAACAAACCACGATTGGTTCTTCACTACCACTGCATTGCACCTCTTTAGGGGTAGTTTCTCTATGTTTGCCATCTACCTACACGAAGCCAATTCACTCGATTATTTTATTAGTCCATGTTCGTGTCCGAAGTAAGGCTATAGGACTCACGCATCAAGCTGGGACGTATTAATTGTCGGTGAAACATGCCTAGCATTTGACAGTTCACACTCGAAAAGATCCCTGACCCCCTTGGGACACATACCTGCAGTCCCAGGAAGTTGGTGTGGTTTTGCGTCGCGTGCGGAGAGTCGAGCGTGTCGGTGACGTGCGCCCACTCGGACTCGCTGCCCCCCTCGCCGCCCGCCTCCGACCCGCACTCGCCTGGCTGTCTTCTGAGCTCGTAGTCCAGGTCCTATATGTTTAACTTGGTGTAAAGAGGGACGCTTAAGGATCGACTTTTCAGCTTTATAGGGGAACCTTTTTAAGAGACGTCGTTACTCGCAAACCTCCATACAAACGCTATCACCACATTGTGGGGTGTCTATAGGATGTTATTATAATATTTTAGGCTGAGTCTACACTAACATTATCTAGATCTATGTTTGAGTGGAATTAAAAATCGTGAAATTTGAGTAATATCTTAACAACAAACTCCTAAAATACGTAAATTTAACGGTTTTTTTTTACCAAAAGTGTAGCCGAATGTGCTTTTATTGTTTTAGATGAAATCAAAAAATTAATATGAGTCAAAAACCGAAAATCTTATGTAGATTAATAATAACCAAAAGTAATGTTGATTTCTTCTGAAACAAGTTTTCAATTTTGCGCCGGCGACGAAATTGTCCTTTCAAGTTTTATGGAGCGTGCACCTTATAGCGAAATTATACAGCATGATATTTGGCCACGCCTACAACTGAGTTGGTCGCGTCATGACGACCATCCTTAAGAGCGGTTTAGCAGCCGGATTGTGAAAAACCGCATTTTTCTTATTAATCGAAACAGAACACTTATATTCAAAATTAACTCAATGGTTCCTGAACTAAAGTTTCAAATTTTATTTACAAAAACCAATGGAAACGTTGCTATTGCAGCATATACAATACATAGGTAATAAGGTTTTTTTGTAAGGTTTTGTTGATGAACTAGTACATTTTGAATATAAGTGTTCTATTAAGATTAGTTAGAAAAAGGCGGGTTTTTCAGAATCCGGCTGCTAAACCGCTCTTTAATAATTCTAACGTCCAAAAAACAAATTTCAGATCATCTAAAAAGGCCGCCTTGGATGAATTATATTGTGATTCTGTTTTAGTACCGTCTCTTTTGCACGAGTGAAAATTCTCTGACTCTATCTATGCTCACGAGGATGTTCCTTCAAAATACACAGTTCTCATTAACTAAGATCATTATGATTTATTGTAAAATCTATCACTTTGGAAACTTTGACTGACTGATCTGTCATAGCCAGACCAAACAGCTGGACCTAGAAACATGAAAGGAGACGGCCAGTTCCCCATAAGCAAAATGCCTTAAGAGTGTACACAAATATATTGTGGTCAATGATAAAGAACAAATTCAAAATAACACTTATAGACTATCCATTTATAACGGACACCATCTTTTAATAACTTTTCATGATAAATCGTTTTTATTTTGAGGTTATTTTCATATGGCATTGCGAAAATAAACTTAAGCGCGTTTGAAACGTTCATAGTTGTAACAATGTTTCACGATAATTCTGATATATTTAAAAGAGTATGCTCGAATGTCAGTTGTAATGTAATCTCTATCAAAATACAGAAGAAAAGCTAAAATAGTGAAATAAAAAGCTGGACTGGGACTGCCGATTGCGTCACGCATGACTCTTATCACGCACGCTGGAAGCGTAGTTTGTGGACTACTTGGTAGATGGCGCGCGCTTTCGTTTCGTTCGGTGTTCGCTCTCATGACCGGCTGCAACATTAAGTACTTATTTATTTTAATATATGTGTCCGTGTTATTATAAAAGTGAAACTAGCTATGAAAAAATCTAACAAAAATTATAGTATAAATTTATTTCATGTACGCGGTTAAGGCCGATTCTGACCGTTTCCTTTGAACTGTGGGTTCCTTGTATGACGTAGACAGACATCCGCTAAAAAGAGATTTTAATAAATTCCCATGGGATCGAGAAAAAAAGGTATACACACGAGCAACGGTGCTGGGCGTCCGCTAATACCGGCATAAATTAATAACCTGAAAGTTGACGATCTCGTCAGCGGGCGGCGGCTGCTGCCCCTGCACTCCCGGACAGCGGAAGAACTCTTCCAGAACCTTCCGGGTCTCCGAGAACTCGTACAAGTAGTCAAAGGCGGCCGACGAGGAGGGGGGAGTGATGTCCCGGCTCTCTGTCACTACCCTCTGGAACAGGGATTATGATAGATTAATAACATTTACCACCTCTGTGTTCTAGGCAACGGTTTTCTACCGTTATATATTTATAACATTATAAAATAAAATACTTCAATGGCCCTGCGCGGAGAAAAATAATAATATATATAATAATTATTATTCTTTTTGTTTGTGTGTGTTACCAAAGTTTATTGTATAATAAAATATTTGTTAAGTAACATTTAAGTAAAATGGCAGCTAGTTGCCACTCTTGTTTTTGCTGCGCCCCTACAGGGCGTCACTTGTACTTTTCCTTCATGTAACATATTTTATACTTGTGACTTGGCAATAAATAAATGAAATGATATGATCACGGCACACCAATGGGCCGCGTATGTTTTCAAGTGTGCCGCATTGAAACCATGAGTAAAAACAAAATTACATACCTATATTTACTAATAAAGATTTTATTTTCCATGTATTTTTATTTACTTTACTTTTATTTTGAGTTTCGTAGTCCAACGAGACCATATTACTAAGCCTCCTTTTTAGGGTTCCGTAGTTAACAACAAGGAATGTTGTCGGTGTAATAAAGGCTTTACTTACTTACATAGATATTCACGCCTATCTCCCAGAGGGATAGGCTGAGAAAACAGATCCTGGCATCCATCAATCTAGTCATACAAGCTCTTCTATTTCTGGTACTTTTGACATTGCTCTTGTTCAGTATAATTATGTAGACAAAATCGTCGAGTGACGAGTGTTCTAATGACGGTACTTCGGGGATATTATATGTCATGAAGACGTATCAAGTATGTTCATTTAGAGCAAAAAGCAAAAATAAATGGGGTTGGCTTTGCAAAGCATTCAAATAGTTGTTTTTGTATGCTATGCTAAATACGTAACTTATTCACCTTGTGCCAGCATTGAGTCTTGGAAATGTGCCAGGATTCGTTAACATTTTATCGATAGAACACTCCAACGAGATGGAAGTTTCAAGGTACTCCACTCTCAGAAAAGTGCAGCTTCCCCAAATATAATGGATGCTTCAAAGTGCATTTGTTCAAGGTTACGAGAAATTAAAAACAGTATCAAAATCTATTATCTAGTCGTTCAAAGTATCGACCACTAATTGGAATGCCGCGAGTTCAAATCCGAAAGGAAACATTTTTGTTTGGCGTGGGTGTTTCGGAAGACACTTTAAACTGTGGGTCCATATTTACTGTTTTTTTTTTTATTGTATTGTGATTTATGACAAAATAACTTTTACTATTTATAATTAATGATTTTGTTCCTGCTAGCTGTTTATGCACCCGTAATATGTAAATTTAATTTAGTGCATGAAAAAGGGACAGACTTAACAGCGTCGTGCTGCTGTTCTACAACACACAACAGATGCTGAGTCTGCCCCTTTTTATCACATTTTAATTAATTCAATATGCATGCACCTTTTTATTCACATATATTTTTATTTTCTCTTATTTTATATGTATTGTTTTTTTTATATTTGTTGAATAATTTGATATTTATATTGTGTGTATAGTTATTATGGTGATAAATAAATATATTTTCAATTTCAACTTCATATTAATACCAATTCAATATGCAAGTACCTTTTTATTCACATATATTTTTATTTTCTCTTATTTTATATGTATTGTTTTTTTTATATTTGTTCAACAATTTGATATTAATATTGTGTGTATAGTTATTATGGTGATAAATAAACATATTTTCAATTTCAATGTCATATTTATACCCGAAGTACCTCCCATCCTGCTGGGACGTAATAATCGTCACTGAAACGTGGGTGTACTAGTGTGGACTATGACTTTCATTTCACCTCTGGGGATTCATATCGCGCGAGAAATCATAAGTTGTTTTGCGTGCAGCATGCGCGCACTAATGTTCTTAAAGAGTCACCTGTTGTAAAGGCACTCCATCTTTTCAACAGAATCGACAACCTTACTGGTACCGATTTGTTTAGTTGTTCTTTGACGGAGTTCACTAAAACTGCTTTAAATATAATTTGTTACCAATCGCATTAGGTTAGCCTGTAAAGATTGTGTAGTATAAATGTAAATAATAAATGTAAATAATAAATAAATAATAAAATAAATATCGCGACGAAGTAGTATCAACAAACCTGAGGAAAGCCAGGCCTGGGTGACCGCGATGACGACGTATTATTGGTCACTTGGGACCCGACGCCGTACCTCCGCGGCGACCCCTCATACTCCGCGATGGGCAGCTCCCCTATAACCCTGGTTACCCTCTTGTCCTCGTCTCCGGACCAAGCCCGCCCCGCACTGCCGTCCGACAACCGGCCCTCTTCCCTCGACGGTGAGGACTCACTGTCAGTCAGTTCACCATTCTTATTATTCACAAAAACACTATCACAGTTTTTCATATTGTCTAAGGTTCGCTTTACACTCGCATTGAGTTCATTGTCACTCACTTCAGGGTCTCTCCGCAGACCTAGGGACACAGAATTCAATATCACTGAAAAGAAAAGAGAGGAAAACATAATACAATGATATCTTAGGAGAGGATTGGTCATCGGAGGTTAGTTGAGATTTTAAAGTAATCAGTTGGTAGAGAATGAACTGTTTGAGAGCAACAGCGAAGTTTTAAGAGGATAGCATACCCTAGCAACTTCTTTTATTACCCGTCCAGCACAATAAGTCTAATAGCAAAGACCTTATTTGCTTTTCATAGAGGTTATTATATGTTGGCTCTTTGGCCTCTTGTTCTTGGACGCGTAATACTAGTGATCACGCAGCGAAACAACAAATTGGTGTTTTTAGCTAATACTGGAATATTTTGTAGAGAAAGAAATATTGGATTTAGGTAACATCCCTTCATATTTCTATTGCCTATTTTATATTTGAAAAAAAAAACAAGTTCATCTCTTAACCACGTTTTTGAAACGAACGTTTGAAAACCAAAAAAAAAAGGATGGAAAACATTTTTTTCTTCACAAAAGTATAAATCTTAAAACATTGTTTATAGGTGGAATTCCTAGATAAAAGGTCGATAAATCAAATATATTTTCTTCAATATGAGGAGAGACCTAGTTTCTTCCAATGAACCCTTGAAAACCTGGTGTTGTTGATGTTCTAGCGTCAGGTGTCCCGTTAAAATTAAATACGAAAATTGAAATTATTACACATTACATTTCAGTGAGTATATCGCGATGTGTTATTTATTACCTATTTTAATAAATGCAGGCAGTCGCATGCCTTGTGGTATTTAGAGGGGTGCCGTTTTCTTAAAAAAAAAATAAGGTAAAGATACATCGCGGTATACCCGTTAAAATAATAGGTCTTTACATATGGAATAGCCGTTTTCCATAGAGAATTTTAAGGAAACTCAATTTTCAATACTAAAATTTTTGCATTTTTTTAGGAATGACAAATCCAAATTATTAAATATTAAAGAGAACTTATTTGTTTTTTTTATTCAATTTATATTACATATTTATATAAAAACACTTAATAAAATAAAAATTTCCAGATATATTTCGACATATGGTCGGCTTCAGTGGAATTTGATACAATATCAAATACAATTCCACTGGAATTTGATACAATATCAAATACAATTCCACTGAAGCCGACCATATGTCGAAATATATCTGGAAATTTTTATTTTATTAAGTGTTTTTATATAAATATGTAATATAAATTAAATAAAAAAAATCCAAATTATGCAATTTAATTTTTGAAAAGTGTCAGCTGTAAAAAAATATTTCGAATCTTATCATATCATATCATAAAATAAAATAAAAATAAAAAATAAATCATGGAATTGGATTGCGTTTAGGACGAACTGTTTTTGAACATTTAATTTTGGTTATCAAACTGACAATAAAAATAAAATTTAATACGTAGATGTAAAACCTTGAAATCAACTTTCAAACAAAAAACAAATAATGGAAATAGCTATTGAATTACAAGAATTATGAATCTGTAAGAAAATATCGGAAATTTCATATGTAAAGACCTATTATAAATTAGCCGTAACATATATACACAAAGCCTTATTTGATCTTATTCAAATTATTTATACGCCTTACAAGGCAGATCTGAGCTGAAGCATGTAGCAAAATTTGTGTACGAAACGCGAGTTTAAAGTGGTATATACAAGTTTTAAGTACTAAAGCTTTTGTCCTACAATCTAGCGTGAGCTTACAGAATAAAAAACAATATCCAGTAAAATTCCGCCCCAAGTTTCGATCATTTATTTAAACGGGATCGTTAACGATAAATTGCAATCGATACTACAGTAATTGCTACAGACTGAAAAGTAGAGCTAAATATTATGAATTAACAATGCTTTGTTTTATACATACTTGTACTATACAACACGGAAAATACATTTTAACAAGCCTTTGTTTTTTGGTACAATAGCACCAAACTGACAATTTAATACAGCGATAGAACAGGTAATTTTCGACAATTGGGTGATTTGTGAATTTTTCAAGCGTCACTCCAAACGGAAAAACGCGCAGTGCAAGAGCGATAAATTTTTACGAAAGAGGAAGAAGTTGTTCTTTTATTTATAACTAAATAAAAATGACCAGTAAATTTTTTTTTACCAAAATCTGTATACTGTTAAAATAAAACATGATGAAATAACCATCTGCAATGTAAACAACAACTACACATTCCTTTGTTTATTTATTATTTTAACAGCTCCTTGATAATGCCGTAAGGCGAAACCGGTTGGACTAATAAAACAGTGATATTGTGAAACAGTACAAGTGTTTTTATCAAAATTATGATGATAAATGATGATTCTGTACATTATTCCAATTCGTTAAATGTAAATTTCGTTAAAGGCAAAAAGTGTGTCTGTGACCTCATTTCTCATGCCTCTTGCATTACATTAGATACTCATCTCAATAATTATTTCTATATTTCTCGAAGTCTGTTTGTAGTGGTGAAGTGTACAGATAAGCGCGTTTTGTGTGTATTGCACGTTTTGTAAGCGCTCCCGAGGTTACGCACTACTACAACCAGTGGCGTGCACAGAACTTTTTGCTGGAAAAGCAAGCAATGGGAAAGAAAACCATAAGCTTTCACGGTAGAGGGCGCTGTGTGTTTGTGTCTTATCGCTCTTGTAAAAGACGCTAATAGATGTTATTTTTGCATTCCAAATTTCTAAAAACGGTTGTGCCTTTTTTGTTGGTGTATTTGTCATGTATTCTACCTGGTTTACCGCTCAGTTGAAGGCGGAGCAAAAGAAAAGAGTCTTTTGCTGCGAGGAAAGAAAAGTGACCTTGTCGTTCAAGTTCCCTTTCCTTTACATCCAAAAGCCACACAAACACCCATTGCTTTAGCTTTTCAATGAAAATAAGAAATTATTCAATTATTTGTATGTGAACTGACAAGCTAACAGACACAAACACACAGCGCCCTCTATGCGGAACTAATTTGACAGTAAGCATCCCCATTGGTCAAGAATAACAATAAAAAAAAATGACCAATTGCTTGCTTTTCCAGCAAAAAGTTCTGTGCACGCCACTGACTACAACCATAGCCAAAACGGACTTCGTGTGATATAACATCTGCATGAAGGTTCAATGACCAACCGACCAGGGAAAAGCATGAAGAAACAAACATTATTTCTTCCACAAAAAGGTTTATCGAGCCATGGTTCTATTTATTGAGCCTCCATAAGAAATTATTATTAACGAAGGCTACCTTTTATAACAAACACTCAAACCCCACAATAGCAAGAAATCCCAGCGCACCAAAAATCTCACCTTTCCAGTCATCATTGTCATCGAAGACGACCACCTCCCCGTCCGCCACCACCGCTATAGGACTACCTTTGCTGACGTCATTGGCGACGTCATTCCTCTTGTGAGGGTCCAAGATCGGGGAGCTGTTCTTGGGGAGCATGGGGATGTTGCTCTCGACAATGGTGGGGCTGTCACCGTTCATGTACGTTGGTGACGTGTGACGCGAGACCATCTTCTTGGGCTCACTGTTTATCCTGTGCAGGGATATCTGGAATTTGGATTGGTGACAGTTAGTGGAAGGGTTACTTACGTTATAATAGACTTTTTGGTAAAGATCGAAATTTACAATTTTCAAGACATCTTTTCTTTGAATGCAAATGCTGCTTCAATGGTTTTCAAAATCCTTTTTGAAGAAAATATCTCTCTAAAACAGCTTGGTTGGCACATAAAATACATATTGAGTGTATGTTGTGTACGACTTACATATGGCAATGTCCGTATCCATATACCTAGCGGAACCCTCGCGTGTACGAACAAATGAATATCGCCACGATTCAGTACGCCACTCTCTATCAGAATTTTTAGATTTGGTACCTCAAAGTTTACACGCAAACGCTGGATCAATAGTTTTCATTCAACGTCCTCTTATGTCTCAGGTTTAGTCGAAAATAAATGAGTTTTTAGGGGTCCCCGAAAACAGTTTTGTTGAGCGTTATACAGGATTTTATTTGGTACTGGCTTTTCCCCGCGGCTTCACCCGCTCTGATTTCATTTGCATTTTCCCGGAATAAAAAGTAGCCTATTTCGCTTTCCAGCCACGTCAATCACGTCCACCCGTAGCTCCGTTGATGCGTGACAGAAGGACAAACCAACAAACACACTTTACCATTTATAATAGGGGTACGGATTAAATATCAGCAAACACCATGAAACATTTTAAAAATCGTATAAGGCGTAGGGCGAAATTCGTACGCCAACTTTACCCCACTAGGCCGCTTTCTGCTCAAGAAGTTTCACGGTATCTCTCTCTTTTCTATTTTTTTGCTTAGCCGGGCGGGGATGTGGGCAAAAAGCTAGTAAGTCAATAAGAGCGACACTCACCTCAGCATTAATATTATCAGTCGGATAGTCGACCGTATCCTTCGGCAGCCGTCCCACCTTATTCCTCAGATTGTGTTTATGCGTGCTGCTATGTCGCAATTTCCGGACAGCTTTTGTCCGGCTTTGAGAATACAACTCCCGGCCGCCGGCGATCTCTATTATCCTGGAGTATATATTGGAAAATCAATTCTTTCGTAATTAAAAGTTTCAAGGGGAAACAAAGGATGCCAGTGAGACCTAAAGATTTACGCGGAAAGGATTTATGGAGACAGTTTGTAGCCATTTCTTACTATGCTTACTAAGATATGCTCTGCTATTCTGATTCTATACAACGTGTAACAGAAAAGTGTAACCATATTTGAAGAGCTTATTCAGTCAATGGTATAGAACAACTTTTACTATGGAGCCAACCCTGAAATCTCAAAAAAAAAAATCTGCCGTTCCATACATTTCGGCCGAGCGGCATTGCATTTTTCTATGAAACAGTAAAATGTTTTTTTTGAGATAAGGTTTTGTTCAATAGTAAAACTTGTTCTATACCATTGACTGAATAAGCTTTCCAAATATGGTTGCACTTTTCTGTTACACGTTGTATACTTTTTTGGATTGCGTCATAAAATTGATACCCTTAGAGAACTTTCAAGAACGGGTTGGAGCTACGACTGATTTCAGTTGTAAGTTATAAAAATCCTTTTTGTTTTAGTTTCTACCGTCATATCATGACTATCGACTGATATCGGAAGCGTATCGAATTCGCTTCCGATTTCAGTCGATAGTTTGACGGTAGGGCTGTGAAAAATCGTTAAAATTAGATAAATCGGTAGGATAGCGAACGCTATATTTATCGAGACTGCAGGCACATACAACCTGTCGGAAATATCTAGGCACCCAAAACCCCCCACCCGCAAGGTCTCTACCTACGTTTGCGGGTGAACTGAAGTGCAGAGATATTTCCAACGGGTTGTAGGGTATGAAAGTGGTCAATTAATGTGAAACACCGAATAATAAGAAGACCTCTGACGACATCACATTGCTACTTTGTTTGTTTGTATGTATGTATTAGTATGTAGTGTATTATATTTAAATATTAGGCTTGAAGTTTCTTTTTGCACAAATACGCTATTTTTTGTAAAATTTTCTTTTCCCTCTAAACCATCGGTTGACTGGAAGAAATTTCCTTAAGGAATAATTCCGCCTTTGCCTTTTGCGTTAACCTGTACTCTGTTTATATTCAAAAATTTTCTGTACAATAAATTGTTTATTGATATGTTGATTGATTTAAACATAATTTAAAAATTAAGGTGAACGTTCAAATAAAATGTATTTCCAAGCTGCTTAACTTAACTTTGAACGAATAGACTCATAGTATTTTTTATCGTTTTTGTAAATGCAGAACATAACATGACAACAAAGTTCACTGCTCGAAATCTCTGAACTAATTGGTTAATAGATGTGTGTATCTTTAATATATACATCGCTCTCCCTCCAGCAATCCCCATTATCCTGAAATGTGGAGACAAGTTCTATCATGACAGATATAGCTGTATATCATATCACAGATCATAGCTGTAACCTCTCGGCCACAGCTTCAGGCTTCGAGAGGCGCGCCAAGCGGTTCTTCTTTAGACGGCGGCGCCAGCGGAGAGAACAAATGTATGAAGTTGTATAGAGCCGGCCATGGGTCGCGCCGCTCGCACGTCTTGTCTGGCTTCGAGTAACTTGCGCTCTCGCAACGGCGGTGTGCGGGGAGGCGGGCAGTTGAAACAGTGATCGAGCGCACAGGACGAACCTAGTGTCGAGCGCTTTGAGCGAGTGAGCGGGCTATACATGAAGGCGGCGACGGGTGTAGTGGCAGGGCAAAGCCCATCGCAAAAACCGCCTGGGAGCGCAGCAAGAAGCGCACTGCCAGAAGCCTGAAACTGTGGCCCTGGCGTAAGGCCTGTAAGATCGTTTCTTTTGTAGCTCTGCAATTAAACGTAGCAGGAGAGACAAAGGGAACTCAAACAAAGGAGGGCTGAGGCTTCAGATATACCTATAATGTGAGAACTAGGCAGTTTTGTAAAAAAAAAAACATGCTCTTCAAATAATCAATCTTGTCCAAACAAAATTAAAACAGCATTTAAAGTTGGATTTGAGAAGATCATGACTAATTGTGCATTAAATTTCAAACTCATGCTTTATAAACCTCACTAATACTGAACTATTGGCGTCAAATGCCACAGACCAAAAAGCTTTTCAAATTTAAATTTATAAACAAAACAAAGTTAATCTTGATGACATTACCTACATCTGTACATGCTCTAAGATCTGCGGGTCTACCACGTAATTCTGATTTTCATCAACATCAACTTGAGATTGAAATTTGACATGCGTGCGACGACGCCCGCCTAACATGCCATCTCTTTTGCACGCGTTGAATTTCGCATGCATTTGCTTGAAGTTGATACAAATCAGAATTACGTGGTAGGGCCGCTGTGCACCCGCTGCGAATCTGACAGATTTCTTTTTTCTTTCGTAACTATACAATTATTGGTCACGTAGCATCTAAGATAGCGTGCGATGAATTGCAAACTATTATACATGTATCGCCCTAACTAGGTTTCATTGATCCAGACCCTCACCTGGAATCCCTGAGCTTGTAAGTCCCGCCCTTCGAGTTGAGTATGACAAGGTTGCCGTCGTCGCAGCGGTCGTCGTCCGACGACACGTTGTTTACGTTGTGGTCGCTACGACCGTCCAACGTGGAGCTCAGTCTGCAATGGAAACACGGCCATTTATTTAAATTTTTATTTGATTTATAACACTTTTTGCTCATTTACTTTAATAACTTAAAAGACAAAAGAAACAATTAATAATGGTGTACAAGGGCGGCACTTATTGCTAATAGCAATATCTTTCAGGCAATCCTTAGTAGCTAACAGAAGGATGAACAAATTAACATGTGGAGGTGTAAATACTAATCATATTCAGGTTTAGAGCTAAGTAGACTTCGTAGAATAAAACATCTGTACAAAAATAACAAACTCAACATAATCTACATTTGAATAGAGGCACACACTTAAATTTTCTCTTATGAGCTATATTCTACTAAGTTTCAAGATTGCTAGGGTAACTAACTACTAAAAACAACTACCATGATATTAAGAGACATTTAAATTTGATTAAATTGCCTGAAGTAGCCAAAAGTAATAGTGAGTTTAACCGTACATAGCACAATTGCTAAATGGACAACATGACGGCACTGGCACCGTCGAACCTCGCTAGACACCCAATATAGCCAACACGGACGCCAGCCCTATGCAAATGCAGAGAAGATAATTAAACTCCAATATACAAAGCATTCCAACACCATTCGAAATTCGAAACTGAACCGCCTGCTTGTCTAACCTAAAATTTATGCACCGGCTCCTAAAACACAATAGGCGCATATTTGCAGCGCGTGCCAAGCCGTTGCATGAGTGTTATCGGTATCACCCAGGTCAATGGGGTCGTATGTTGCAGGACCGCTGCCACTGAAGGGGAATGCACTGAATGTAGACCGTTTGTGACTCGGATGATGTACGGTCGTTAGGTTATTGCATGCGAAATAGTTGTAATGGTGGAAATATTTTGAAGCGATCTATATAATACGGTCAAATAAAAAATGAATAAATGGACTACATCTTTTTCGGATTCCATATTGTAATGGTGGAAATATTTTGAAGCGATCTATATAAGGTCAAATAAAAAATGAATAAATGGACATCTTTTTCGGATTTCATATTATAATGGTGGAAATATTTTGAAGCGATCTATATAAGATCAAATAAAAAATGAATAAATGGACTACATCTTTTTCGGATTTCATATTGTAATGGTGGAAATATTTTGAAGCGATCTATATAAGGTCAAATAAAAAATGAATAAATGGACAACATCTTTTTCGGATTTCATATTATAATGGTGGAAATATTTTGAAGCGATCTATAATAAGGTCGAATAAAAAATTAAGAAATGGACTACATCTATCATCATCAATGGGGGCATTTGATTCAAAGTGATACATTTATTAAAGCTATTGTAAGTATATCATAAAAAATTATAAAAATGTTGGTTACTTAACATGTCTTGAAATAAAAATAATACAAACAATTAAAATGAATAAAACGGTTGGCATATAGTCAACAAAAATCACACGTGAGTGTTCAAGCCGTATGTAATAATAATTTAATAAAACGAACTTTGTAAATTCACAGAATTTCTCATTTGAGGCATATTTTATTAAACTTTTTTCGTACCATAGGTACCTCAATACAATTTCATGACATAAGGATACAAAAAAAATAATAATAATTGCTTTTTCTTACGTAATCTCATTTATATTTATTGTTACAACAATTAACTTAAATAACATTAAAGATAAAATAAATACATTTAAACTAAACTAAAAATATCCTTAAAAATAAACTAAAACACCTTGAAAAATAAACTATATTATAAATAAAAAACTTCGTCCAAATCGCTGCTCTGCGGCAAGGTGCCCAGTATGCTGGCGACATTCCCACGCTGGATCGCTAAGCTTAATCGCTGCCCGAGGAATGTGCCAGCCCGTGGGTCACCTGTGACGCTGACCAGGCGCGCAGAAATTTCTTTGAAAAGACTACGCGCCTCGGGACCCCACGAACCCAACGTTTCGACCCCAAACGGCGCAAATAGGTAATTGTTTCCGAGAACAGCATACCTGCGCCGCTTGAGGTCTTCAGCGGCAGCCGCCACCGAGCCAGCGGCTCTACTGCTTTGTTTGACATGGGAGGGCGCTAGTGTATCGACACATGTTGCGTCCCACACCAGCGGCCTCCCATGCTTCCAAGGTACTAATGTCATTCCGTCGGGCCGCTTTCCGTCATCGCGTGCCAATCCTGGTGGTTCTAAGGCCGATGGCACGCTCGCTGACGTAAGGGCCCGACGGATAACATCGTTGAGAGCCGCATGCCGGGAATGGCGGCCAGCGCTTCGTCGGCATGAGAGCCCGTGGAGCCCCAAACGGCCAACGTCAGCACCGCAAGAGCAACGATGTGGCTCGTTAAGCTGTAGTCCAAGTCGCAGCCCAACAGCAACGCGGAATGAAATATCATCCAGCAGCGTTCCTATACTGCTGGAAGGTAGAGCCCGCAGCCAGAAACCCGACTCGTGTTCAAAAGAGGCACGGAGACGAGCCTGATCCTCAGCACTATTGCTGGTCTCTAAAAGATGTCTTTGTTGAATTTTACAACACGGCTCGTCCCATTGCCTCTGAACACAAGGGTTCTCAGGGAGATCCTCACCCGGGCAAGCCAATGCCCACGCCTGCTTGGCTTCCCCACGGCACGAGACCTCAAGAACACCGGATGAGGGGTGCAGAATTTTATTATACAAGGTCTCTATGCCGTGAATAGAAGACAAGAACGCGGGCAGGGCAACGCTCGCCACTTTTCGGATGCCAAGACCTCCAAATCGTATGGGAAGAGATGCATGATCCCATGCACGGTCCGAAATTGGTAAATTTAGAATTTTTACTAGAGTTTCCAAGATACTTTTGTCAATAATAGAAAGGAGCGACTGGAATTTAAAAATTGGGCTGCATCTTAAAAAATAAATGAATTTTGGTACGAAAAGACAGAAACGGAGGATTTGGAAAGCCATGTGGCTATTTATTTTTAAAAGATGTGGAAGTGTTTCGGAAAATTTTTCGGATTTTTCTGACAGAAAAGTGGGTATTGCGTCTTCTAAAACTGGGGCTCCTAGGAGGTGAAGCGATTGTTTGTTTATAATTTTAATATTTGGTGCCAATGAATTAAATTTATTTTGTATTATGTGTTTGTTTGACTCATTTATTTTATCTGAAAAAAATAGTTCACACTTACTGAAATTTAGATAGAGGCCAATTTTTTTAAATTTTTGTATAAGACTTTCCAGGTCATTGAGAACAGTATCTACCTCACCTCCAAGTGAACCGTCGTCCAAATACCAGATGTTTAATTTTGATCCTAAAGAACTGATTATTTTGTGAATGGCGAGGCTGAATATGGCTGGCCCGAGCGGGTCGCCCTGCTGGCAACCAACAGCCGAATGGAGAAGGTAATCTTGATAAAATAATTTGGAAGGGTAATTATAACATTGCCAAAGGTAACTGAAAATTTCTGGAGTAATTTCTTTCACTTCAGTCAGCAGGGCGCCTCTGTCGACGGAGTTAAAAGCATTTTGAACGTCCACCTTCAGGACGACCTCTCCTTTATTTTCTTTCAGGTAGGTCCGCATGGCGTGAACCGCTGCCTCACATCCTCCTTTAGAGCCGAAACCAAGCTGTATAGGTTGAAAGTGATCGGTTAATTTAGGGAGGATATATCGGCAGCAGATTTTAGACACCATGCGGCGTAGTGTGGCTCCCACCGCTATGGGCCGTATGCCACCGTCTTTCTTAATTAGGGCGCAAAGATTGGCTCCATAAAGTATTGACGTAAAATCCTTATTTACTTTTCCGGATAGCATCAGGTTAGCTAGGTCCGTGATGCTGCTCAGAAGTGCTTCACCAGCGACGCCGGCAGACCCACAAAGGAGGTCTTTGTAATGTTGAGGGCTCAGGCCGTCGACGCCGCCGGCTGAACCACTTCTGAAAGACATCACGGCACACATAACGTCCTTGCTGGTGGCCTGAATGCTGGCATCGCCGGGTTGTGGAGCTGGTGGGAGCTGTAATGTCGCTGAAGGGGCCGGGTGTTTAGCCTCAAGTGCCAACAGAGTCTCTTGTGAAACGGGTGCTATTACATCACTGGAGAAGAGAAGTTGCGCAGCTCCCTTGAGATCTCCATCACTGACTTTAATTTCAACTTTTCTATAGGTATTGTTACAATGATATTTTGTATGAGAGTCAGTCGGTACATTCTCTTCACAGAGTGTACAGTTGTTTTTAATAATTTGGGTAAGGGAGCTGCTTTTGCGATCGGAGTTCTTGGCGTGTAGAAAATTGTAGGGGAAGGTGAAAAGAGCTTCCCAAGAACGCGTCGAGTTTTCTTTTACTACTGTTTTTATAATTTCATTCAATTTTTGGGCTACACTTGTGCGTGCGCCTCGTGGAATTCTTTTAACGAAAGGATATATTTTTCTCAAGTTTGAAAGATTTTTACAAAATTCGTCTGTATTGCTGAGAGTGGTGGGGTTAGAAGGTGGTGGCAGGTTTGGTGGTACGGTTGGTGGTTGAGATAAATTGTTTACTGGTTTATGGCTTTTCGCTATATGAATTTTTAAACCTCTTTTTCCTTTAAATACGCGTCCTTGGGAACACTCTGGACACGGTAAAAGATCATCCAGTGATGTATTTGTCCAGCTGCGGGCTACTGAACATTGTGGCTGGTTGTCAGCCTGCGACATAGGACACAAAAGTATAAATTTGAGAAAAATTCACCTAAATAGTAATAAAAAGCTACAAAGATTCGTATAAAAAAAAAAAAAACTTAAAATAACATGGTTAAATAGCCTGACATTAAAAACTTAAGAAAAATTCATAGAATATAAATGTAAATGAATAATAATGACTACATATCGGCTAAATTCTAAAAAAAAAAAAAAAAATGCATATTTGAAAATACCTAAGTAATCGTATTTTATATAAATTATGTACAAATATCCTAAATAATATTTTTTTTTGGTACTTACGTCGGACGGTGATTTCAATAAAAAATTATAATATGTATTACGTACCTATCTTAGAATGATTTATGTACAAAGAAAATACTTAATATGGTTAGTGTGAAACAGACAAATTTGGAACCAAATCAGATCAAAGCCGTTTTATCTGGCTTCTTTTGACGTGTCTTCTCACGTTAATTCCGCCGCTTGGAGCGTAGGATTAGTCACATGATGGTCATAGGAGTTTTTGTTGATTGTGGCGGAACAGCTTGGCAAGCTTGGCCGTAGGCGCTGGTTCTGTGGGCCAGCTGGAAACGATGTTCTGCTCGTGCCCGGGCGGAAGGTTGCTGGAGTATGCAGGTGTAGCACTTTGTATTGGTGCGACCACGTTTTAATGTTAGGTCTCCTCTGGAGTATTGTGCAGCGGCGCTCTGCAGATGATTTTCGGGTCCTTAGTAATTTTGTGATGGTTGATCCGGAAAACGTACGCTGATTACTCAGAAAATAATAAATGTTAATTTTGCAGAAAAATTTTCGTGTTGACAGTTTGACAGTTGACCATAAATTTACGTAATTAAAAACTTTAAAGCAAAAGATATAAACCAATATTATTTACTTTATCTTATTATTATAGATATTTTTACAAGATGAGTTTTTAGACATTAAATGATAAATATTACTTCTTAAGGTAAAATTTTATACTATATGAATACATAAATATATATCGTTAAATTACTTTATATTTAAGTTAATTAAACTAAAATTTGCAATGCCCTAATTGGGCCATGTTTGAAACTCTGTGATAAAGTAAGACCTATACAACATGAGCAATAAAGATTTGAGATCGCTTAAGGCCCCAGACTCTCTTTGCAACATTTCGCTTTCATCTTACCTGAGGCTTTAGAAGTGGCGCTCCCCCCGCTGCATTAAGATGTTAGAGACCGCACCTGAATGTTGCTCTACTTCGTTAAATGAGTGTACGATTACTTAAAATTTGACATGTGAAGATTTTTAATTATTCAAGTAACGGTAATTTACAAAGTTTGGTTTGTTTATCGGAACAAACAAAATGAATTTGCAAAAACAAAATAAACAAAAGTAAATCTACCTGGAATAGATGGCTTATTGGTAGCAGTAAGAGTGATTAGTATTTAGACACAATACATTTTATAGGTCATGCAATTATTTACAGATTTTTACCGAAGGGGTGTCAAGAGGTGTTCCAAATGTGAACTGTGAGATGCAAGTCATAAGTTCACCCATACGTGTACCTATAAGTACACCCGCGTTTCTCTGACGATTATTACGTCTCAACGTGATGAGCCCTATCGCTCTAAGGAAACCTGCATTTCCTAAAAAGCGTGTAGTTGTGCCCGAAAATTTATTTATTCATCAAGATTTTCATTTAACTAATGCCTGACATAAAAAATACCTTTATAAAATTTGGAAATGTAGAAAATTAATAATCAAATCGTAACAATGAAACCATTTAAAATTATGTATTCCTAATACTCACACACATATGACAATCAGTTCTTTAAGTAATATAATATCAAAAATAGAAACTCTTACGGTAATAAAGTGTCTGTCAGTTTGTGTGTCCATGATTATGACTAAGGTGCAATAAAAAAGGTAAAAAATTTAGTTTTAGAAATGTGATGTTTTAATGATAAGAACCGCAGCTGCGTACGTTCTTTTGTTTTGATGCATTATTGTCTAGCACGTTGTTATCTCGACTGTCGGTTTTAGTGATTTCCATAGCTTTTTAAGATATTTTAAATAAAAGTAAGTAAAGTAATACAAAGGATGTAGCTTCGGTTTTAGTTATTCCAAAAATTGGCGACAGCGGTGCTGGTATAAAATTTGTGTCACGCCATCCCCGTGGGTTTTTTAGACCACAACTTCTAAAATACGGCTTTACGGGTTTTCGAATTAACACACATTAACATAACTTAATCTAAGCGAATTAGGGCATGCAATTATTCGCAGATTTTTACTATCCGGATAACGGATAATGTTTTATCCGGATAACCGGATACTTATGGTAAGAATTAAGGGTAGTAATAAAAGCTGCGAAAACTAAATTAAAACCGCCCAAAAACGGCCTACAGCTAACATCTTGAAAAAAAACCGGCCAAGTGCGAGTCAGACTCTAGTCAGAACCTAGGGTTCCGTATTGTGGATGATAAATTTAGTTTTATCATTTTTTTTCGTGCATTTCTCAACCGCGTTATTTTTTCTGTAATTCTTACGTAAACGCATGATTTTTTTCATATTTTTCGGTCCACCAGTTTTGGAGATAAGAGGGGGGACATAATTTTTTTTATAGATTTTCAAGGATTTCTCGAAATAGATGCAATTAAATATAGCCAAACTATATATTATTACAATGAGCTTTTTAATACCTACAATGTGATACCCATATTGTATTTTTATAAAAAAAAAATTTTTATTTAACTTTTTTTTATATTTTTAAATAACTATAGTTTTCCTGGTTATTGGTCAGTCATGATCTATAATGGACATTTTTTTCATATTTTTCGGTCTACCAGTTTCGGACATACACATTATTGTAGTTTTTTGAAAGATTACACAAAACCAGTGCCAGTAAATATAGTAAAATTATATATTTTTACAATCGCCTTTTTAGTGTCTACAGTTTGATACCCATATTGTATTTTTAGGATATTTTTTATTTTTCTCACTTTTGTTTTGAAAATATTTTTTATACAATTTCAAATTTTTCATATTTTTTTACAATGTAATATGTAGGCAAATTAATGCTTTTTTGTGCCAAATTTCATGTTTTTATCTTTACGGTGCTAAAGTTATGATGCTGTGAAATACAGACGGACGTAGATTAGACTTTATTTTAACGAAACAGGGATTTCTTAAAATATTTTATCCATAGTTGTTTACTTATTAAATGATAAGTGCAATATTCAAGTAGAGCAACTTTCATGATGCAGTTCGCCTCTCCATAAGGTGCGAGCGGGAGGTAAAATGACGTCGAGCTACACAACACACGTCTGAACGCTGCGATGTCCCAGCGAAACTGAGGGAAATATCGACGCGTTTTGTGTTTTAAACTCTCGATAAGTTTCGATTTGATAAATGTTCTTAAAATAATTTTTTAAATACCGTTTTTTGTTATTTCACTTATTAATAGTTCTATTCTACGTGTTTTAAATTTGACTACGCTAAACGATAGTTTTCTAGTAGAAAAAAAATATTTTATCAGTGGTTGAATTCATAAAATCACAACTACTTAAAGCACTCGAAATAAGAAAACTAAATTATTATCCAAAAAAGTAACCAGGTAAGATTATTGTTGAAGATATGGGAATAAATGTTACCTGAATAAATTTCTTGTTTTTGTCATAATTTTTACGTGACGTGTGCATGAATGAGACTCTCAACGCGTAGAACATAAATAAAGGTATTTTTAAAGCCTAAAAAACCTATTAAAAGTAGCATTAAAGTAAATGAAAAAATAAGTTTTGAAATCTTCAAATTCCACACTATAGATTAACGTAAAATGTATTTTAATTATTGCTTTCTTACTAACTAAAATAAAATCTTTCTTTTCTGATAATTCTGCAAGAATACTGATTTTTAGGGGACTGGAGCCTTAAGGCTTGGCCCAGGCCGCTGAGAAATTGAGATTTCCCCCGCGCTTCCCCGCAAATGAATTTTAGTGCCACAAATCGGCACTAGAGGCGCTTGTGTGCAAAATGTTGCATAGCTATTGGAAAAGATAAATTGAAACAAATTCGACTATTGCAATATGTAATTCAAAAAAGTGGAATTTCGAGACAACCTGATGTTAAGTTACTTTTACAGCGACACTGGTACTGTTTCGTTGGCTAACCGTATTTGCGTAACAAAATCCCGCGGATACCCAAACATAAAGTACGCATAAATAAAGTAAACATAAAGTACCCAACTATAAACTTTATATTTTAGTTTTTGATTGTATTTCCCTGTACAATATTTATTTTGTATCGTTCTGTTGTTTTTAAAAATGAATTAGACGTGTAAAAAGTATGTTACATAAATGTACATATTTCACAAATTAACTTTGTCAATTTTGAATTTTAAACATAGTTTATCATCTTTGGAAAAACGAGTTTAGAATGAAAATACATGCAGAGGAATGGTTTTTAGATGAAATAATATAAAACATTGAATGTTTCCAGTGTACCTTAATGGTAAAAGTTGAAATAGAGTACCTAGCCCGACCAAGCCAAGTTTTACAGCTAAAGTCGTTGAAGCACAAGTCTCCTACAGTGACTAAAGTAATTAACACTACCAACTTTCTGATGAGAATCAGCTTTATAAATCGTCTTTACACGTGGTTTAGTACAGCGACGAACTTTGTGCTACAACTTTCCATGTTGCACCAGGAGCGGACAGAACGACTTGAAGTTTTTAATGTATTTAAACATAAATAAATAGTTTTAGGCGCTGTATTTCGACCCCTCAGTGGGGTCGTCATCAGGCGAAATATATATAGTATAAATATATACCCACCGAGGAGTCGAAATGTACAAATGTTCCCACTAGTTCCATGGGTTAGTTCCATGATGGAACAGGTGAGAAATTTTCTTCTCGGTAGTTCCATGGGTCTCGTGACTGGAACCTCTGCAACCAGTTTCTTCTCGCTAGTTCCATTCAATTATAGTACGTGTGCGCCTAAAACCATTTAATTAAGTATTTATATTTATGTAGAATATAACATATAAAAAATAAAAAGGCCCTTAACCTGTATTTTATGAAAAATATTTTATTAACACATTTTAAACATAAATCAAATTGAATGCTTACCCATGAAATTAGCGAAATTTTAATTAAACCCTCGAACATGCTAATAAAGCAAAACCGATCGAGTGAATTAAAGTGTTTAAAACAGTGGACAAGTACAAGTAATTTTCGCATATCACTGTAAAATCTGCGCTGCGCGTGAGATTTATAATTTCATTTTGAAATAAATATTTATATTTTGCTATTATAATCTTTACATTTAATCTAGCCTATGAAATTGCCGAAATTTTCTTACAGATTCATAAGTGCATAACTCCTGTAATTCAATAGCTAATTCCATTATTTGTTTTTTGTTTGAAAGTTGATTATAAGGTTTTACATTTACGTATTAAATTTTGTTTTGATTTTCTGTTTGATAACTAAAATTAAATATTCAAAACAGATCATCCTAAATGCCATCCATTTCCATGATAAGATTCGTAATAATTTTCTACAGCTGTCACTTTTCAAAAATTAAATTAAAGTTGCTGTTAGCCTAATGTTGTCCATTCATACAAAAAAATAATGTAAAATTTGGATAAGTCATCCCTAAAAAAAATGCAAAAATATGAGTACTGAAAATTGAGTTTCCTTCAAATTATCCATACAAAACGCCAATTTCATAATTATGGTCCTTATATAACAATAATATAATTTGCAATATTCCGCTAAACAAAAAAATAATAAACATTGTCACGACACGAATCTCCGAGGGGTTGTCAGAGGTGTTTCCGAATATGCACAGTCCACACTTGTACACCCGCGTTTTAACGACAATTATTACGTCCCAGGGTGATGGGTGGTGAGCCCTATTGCCATGCTTCACCGCTTAAGGGTCGAGTCTCCGGATTCGTAACAAAATATTAATAAATAATTATAACGGCCAAAATGCAACTATTAGCTGAGACAACTTTTCACAAGTTTAGTGTATGCATAAACATATTTTTTCAATGCATGTGCTCGTAAAGGCCCACTTTTTATGCATCAAAACCGAACAGAAAGTCGATTATTTTGCCCTAGGGCTTTTATTATTATTTTTTTTTTTTATTTGTTTGCAATGGTTGGCTAATCTGCAGCCTTTCCTGTATATCATAGATGTTATACTTTTTTTTCCACTGTTTAACGGCTCTGGATACAATCCTTTTGAGCCAATTATATTTGAAAGTTCACAAGATTATATTTGTTTTCATTTCCTCACACTATGCATTGAAAAACGTAGTGTGATACACTGGCGTAAAAGCAATAAATTACTCGGTTACGTTTAAAACACTCGCTACGCTCGTGTTTTAAATCGTCCTCGTAATTTATTCCTTTTCGCCCTAAACTACTATTAATGCTTCATAATGGTAGCTTCAAAATAATTCCGATAGCTAAATTATAAAAATATTTTTTTTGTTTTTTCTTTTCAGAGTGTATACGCCATTTTAGGACATATTTTTCATTATTTTGGTATATAAATCAACCATTATCTTTTTATTACTTTTTAAAGAATTGTCGGTTATGAAATCACTCGAGAATTTTAGACATTATACTGATTGTGATGTGTGATTGCTTATAAAAACAGTAGTCTGTCTACTCATCTGTCTACCCATCTGTCAAATCAGTCGGCACGGTGTATAGCAAATCTATCTTGATAGCAAAAGACACATTTCTAAACAGCCATTGCTCAAGCGACGTCACACGAAGCCAAATGGAAATTGCAGCTTTTTCGTAAAAATATTCATCATGAGGTTTTTTAGACCAAAAGTTCGAAAATACGGTTCTTAAACCTAAATCTCGAAACGGTTTCGAATTAACACACCTTAGCATAATTTAATCTAAGCGAGTTGGATTTTATATAAGCGTGATATTAGATTATTTTAGGGATTTAATGCTGGTATCTCGATTATGGAAAAGCCAATTGTTTTATAGCATAATATTGTAGCATCATTTAAAATATGTTTTCAATGCAAGTGCTCGTAAAGGCCCACTTTTTATGCATCAAAACCAAACAGAAAGTCGATTGCCCTAGTGCTTTATTATTATTATTATTTTATTTATTTATTTACAATGGTTGGCTAACCTGACGCCTTTCCTGTGTACCATAAATTTTTTTTCCCACTGTTTCACGGCTCTGGATACAGTTCTTTTGAGCCAATCATAATTTAAAGTTCACAAAATTATATTTGTTTTATTTCCTCACAATATGCATTGAAAAGTGTAGTATGATACACGGGCGTAAGAGCAATAAATTACTCTGTTACGTTTAAAACAATTCCTTTTCGCCCTTGTAGCATAAACTACTATTATGCATATAGCAAACTATAGTTAAAAGTTCTGCAATGTAATGATGTTCACCATCTGCGATGTAAACAACCACTACACATTTTTTTATTGTTTATTATATTTAACAGTGTTCCTTGATAATGCCGTAAGGCGAAACCGGTTGGAGTAATAAAAAGTAATATTGTGAAACAGTACCAGTGTTTTTATCAAGATAGTTAAAAGTTGTATATTGGCCGTTATAATTATTTCTTAATATTTTGTTACAAATCCGGAGAAACGACCCTTAACGCGCTTTCTAAAAACATTCAAACCGAACATAGATGTGCCTCCACAGGATTATTGAAACAAACTTTCACTCACTCATTCATCACAAAATCATTGAAAGCCTACAAATTCTAATTTGCCCAGGTAGGATACAACTAAGGTTGCCAACTCTTGAAGGAAACAAACCCGGGAGATTTGAACAAATCGGTGGACAATTGAATGAAAGTCGGTAATATTTGTTAATTTTTTATCTTTATTGAAAAAGGCGTTACTTTGCGGAAGTCTATCATAAATTTGTGGATATATTAATAATTTGCAATATTCCGCTAAACACTCTTACTATGCTATTCAAAATGCAGACTCAATCACCGCCCGCCCTCCCACGTAAAACATGCACAAGCAAAGCAAGCAGTACGAGCACAAAATAAAGCAATCTTAAATAACAAGCAAGAAAACTTATCGACACGTGTTTCGCCTCTAAACGAGGCATCCTCACCAGACTACACATCCCGAGGATGCCTCGTTTAGAGGCGAAACGCCAAATGCCATAAATCACATGTATTTAGTACTTTTTATTCAAAAATAAGACAAATAATGATAAGTTTTGCGTTTGGGAACGTGTTCCATCGCATCCACCTTAAATTAATGTACATAAAATAGGTTTATTTAATACAAGAGAAGCTAGAAATCATTAAATTACCCTTTCCTATTTTTCAGATTTATATTAATAAAGATAATAGTTGCTATACTTTAGATTTTTGTTTGATAGATTATCGTACAACTCGTATCTATTCAGAGCACGCAGAGGTAACACGAAGTATTGAATGCGAGATAGACAACTTATAAACTTACAAACTCCCGTTTACTTTTTGGTTAGAGTACCACGTTTTGTTTGTTTTCTATTTAATAATAACAACCAAGTTTTTTAATTACAAATGGCTGTTCATTTTATGCTTAATTTAATAAATTTCTATATACTTTTTGCATAAAAAATATTATTTGTATACGATGTTATGGTTGTGATTGTCGACACTTGGTAGAAATTATTGTTATTATACATTTTTGTTAAAATTAAACACTTGTACTTGTCCACAAAATCATAATATTATATTTTTATAATTACACCTTTAATTGTGTAGTTTAAAATCTTTTGCGATTTTTGTAACCGATCCTCTATTTTTGCTCGGCAGTGTATTTCAGTCATAGGTTATTTTCGACCGATAAAACATTCCTCGCTCGCAGGATTTCCAATATTAGCATCTAAATTAAAGCAACAGTGTCGAAAACAACGAAGTATGTATATAAGGTCCAGTTCTACAATCCCCGATCTATTACTCTTCGGTGTGAACAACCGACCATGCAGCAGGTAGCAGTACCGACAGTTATCGCATGTGCGATGTTCGCGGTGACAAGTGCGCCAGTATACGACGCGTGCGAGTTCGCGAAAACGTTGATAAGTTTCGGGGTTCCACGGGACCAGCTCAGTACGTGGGCCTGCATCGCGTACCACGAGTCACGCTTCGATACACAAGCTAGGAACTGGCAGACCGGGGACCACGGTATTCTACAGGTACCTGCTAGGCAGGCCTTGAAATAGCGTTAAGGGCAGTTTCGCAGCCGGATTGTGAAATACCCGCCTTTTTCTAATTAATTGAAACAGAACACTTAAATTCAAAATTCACTCAATAGTAATTATTACCTATGTATTGTGTATGTTGCTATCGCAAAGTTTCCATTGGTTTCCAAAAATAAGAATTTCAAAATTTTTGAATTTATGAAGTTTTGAAATTCTAATTTACGGAAACCAATGAAAACTTATAACGATGGCAGCATACACAATACATAGGTTATAAGGTTTTGTTGAATAACTATTAAGTGAATTTTGAATTTAAGTGTTTTGTTTCGATTAATTACAAAAAGGAGGGTATTTCACAATCCGGCTTCGAATCCGCTCTTCAAAAATAAACTAATTTGTGGCGCATGAAACTTACCTTATATATATATATATATATATATCTATTAATATCGGTAGTATTTTATTTTGATATACGTGTAGCTAGCGCGCGCCAGAGATACTGCGTCTATCTATCCTACTTGCGCTCACACGCTTACCGCATTAATTAATCAATGTGCGAGAGAGATCGACGGAGCTAGCGCTCAGAACGTTATAGTATTATCGAAAAAATTAAACATTTACAAAAGTATTAATAAAAAATTACAAAGTTCTGCTTTAAATTTTTTTGATAAGCTAATAATCCCTGGTATTCCTATTATCTTCATCAAGATTGATCGATAAATAATTGATATAATTGTTTTTAGGTAAGCTCAGTGAGTATAACGTCGGACTCTTTATCTTGAAACCTGGGTTCGATTCTTGAACGGTCGAACATGGACCAGTGAGTTTTACGGAATATACGTGCATATTCTGGGAAAATACTGTAAGAAAAACTCGCATGCCCGTGTTACACGTTATTAGGTCGCGGCAGTAAATAATGCACATCGGCTATCATCGGCTTTGTAGAGCGTCGTCTCTCGTCACCGGACTGTTAGCGCTTCGTGCGACAGAGATGACGCTACGATGTGCATTATTTACTGCCGCGGCTTGTACCTATTTGTGCGCAAACTAAGGCCATAAGGCACAATATAGGGAATCACGTTGAGACGTAAAAGCCGTTGGTGAAAAGAGCGTGTTTCAGTGTTCCACACTCGGAAACTCCCCTGCCACCCTCTCGAGGGTATATGTCGTGACGATAAATTTTTGTTTCTAGATAAGTGAGCTGTTTTGGTGCGGTAGTGGTAAGGCATGCGGCGTGAGCTGCGAGGCGCTGCGCGACGATGACGTCAGCGACGACGTGCAATGCGCGCTGCGCGTGCACGCCGAGCACACCAAACTGCAGGGTATTAATACCTCCACGCTATAGTATAGTACGGGAGCTGGTGAATATCTAAATGGAGAAACTTTGGATATGCCCAGCTTTTTAGAACAAGAAAAACTAGCTGGCTAAATAGCGGGTCTTTTGGCTGCTAGGGGGTCCTACTTTTTTTTACAGTTTAACTGTGTTACTACAAAAGGGTGTTTAAACGATGTTTAACTTTAGACAGTGTTTAAATCTGTTGCTGTCACTTTTTTACAATATGAAAGAAAAGGGGACAACAACAGATTTAAACAATGTCTAAAGTTAAACACCGTTTTGTAGTTACACCGTAAGTGTTTATCGTTACTTATATTTTATGTTACCAGCCAAACCTGATTTAGGACAAACTAGTTTGGCCTACTAAATAACCTTCGTGGTAATTTTTTTATGACAACCCAAATCCACTTAGGCCTAGGCCAAACTAATTTATCCTAAAATCAGGTTTTGCGGTAGCAAAAACAAAATATTTAGAAGGACCATTACTAGGCCACAAAGAGCGGTTTCGCAGCCGGATTGTGAAAAACCCGCCTTTTTCTAATTAATCGAAACAGAATACTTAAATTCAAATTTCACTCAATAGTTATTCAACAAAACCTCATTACCTATGTATTGTGTATGCTGCCATCGCAAAGTTTCCATTGGTTTCTGTAAATTAGACATTCTAAATTTTTTAAAGTCTAAATTTTAATGGAAATTTTGCGATGGCAATATACACAATACATAGGTAATAAATAACTTTTTGTTGAATAACTATTGAGTGAATTTTGAATTTAAGTGTTTGTTTCGATTCATTAGAAATAGGCGGGTTTTCCACAATCCGGCTGCAAAATAGTATCTGTAAAAGAGCCCCTGCTTTCAAGGTAGCGAGTACGCATGCGTTCCTAACTACATATTAAATTGTTTATCCTCAAAATTTCAGCTTTGCTAAAACGACGTAGGTCTGTCTCTGGGATCTTGGACCATTACAGTCAAAGTTGTCTGGAAAAGATCGCTTTTAGTGATAAGACCGCCAATTGTACCCTACTATTATGACACTGTTTCCTTATTTCTGTTTTTTTTTGTGTGCAATAAAGAATATTGTATTGTATTGTATTGTATAGTAAAAGCTAGTCTAAGACAAACAATTTAAAATATTATTGAATGTGTTTAGGTGACGGCTTCATGGCGTGGGCAGTATATTCTCAGCATTGCCGCGGGAACACCAAACGCTATCTCGCCAACTGTTGAGCTGACAAGCTCGCATCTTATATTTTGTTCTAAGGATCATTTTAAAAGAAAAAAATATACGTATTTTTCACTTGACCCCCATCGTAAATTTTGTGTCGTTCAAATCCTAAGGGTAACAAACTTACGCTGACCCTAATAACAGCGGTTAAAGTCTGAACTCACGTAGACTATAACTAAATATAGTAAATATGCATCCAACTATATAATTATAAGTATGTGATGTATCAACTCTTTATACAATAACATGATAGATTCCATCGACTCGCCAATGTCAGAGCCGGGCATCCTAGTACCTGTCGTGCTAGTGCTGCATGTTCCTGGGTCGACACTTGGGGAACAGACGCGTGATGCACTTGGCAGCGTCGGAGCCGGGCGTGGAGTCGCCCTGGGGAATCCTCCTAGTACCTGTCGTGCTGGTACTGCATGTTCCTGGGTCGACACTTGGGGAACAGACGCGTGATGCACTCGGCAGCGTCGGAGCCGGGCGTGGAGTCACCCTGGGGCATGCTCCTAGTACCTATCATGCTGGTGCTGCATGCTCCTGGGTCGACACTTGGGGAACAGATGCGTAATACACTCGCCGACGTCGGAGCCGGGCGCGGAGTCGCCCTGGGGAATCCTCCTAGTACCTGTCGTGCTAGTGCTGCATGTTCCTGGGTCGACACTTGGGGAAAAGATGCGCGATGCGCTCGCCGACGTCGGAGCCGGGCGCGGAGTCGCCCTGGGGAATGCTCCTAGTACCTGTCGTGCTGGTGCTGCATGTTCCTGGGTCGACACTTGGGGAAAAGATGCGCGATGCGCTCGCCGACGTCGGAGCCGGGCGCGGAGTCGCCCTGGGGAATGCTCCTAGTACCTGTCGTGCTGGTGCTGCATGTTCCTGGGTCGACACTTGGGGAAAAGATGCGCGATGCGCTCGCCGACGTCGGAGCCGGGCGCGGAGTCGCCCTGGGGAATGCTCCTAGTACCTGTCGTGCTGGTGCTGCATGTTCCTGGGTCGACACTTGGGGAACAGACGCGTGATGCGCTCGCCGACGTCGGAGCCGGGCGTGGAGTCGCCCGCGCCGTCCGCCCGGAGCGCAGCCGCACTCATCTCTCGTCCACGATCACGCTAACGGGCGCCCTGGAACAAATCACTTGCTGAGTCTAAGGGCGTTGGAAGGTTCCTTGACACTATGCCTATAAAGCAGGTTGGCAAATTTCAAAAGGACGCTTACATACAATCTTGGCACAAGTCATCTCGGATGTTCATACCCCACGTTGTACCGCCATCTTTATGACGTTTCCACCTCCACAGTATATGCGCTTGTCATCTCGTATATTTGTGACCATGAAGTCATACTGAACACATTGATACCAGCCCTGCGGTCCAAAATAAAATTACATCGCTAAAATCGATTACGAAAGTATGAAGTGAATGGCTTAAGATCCATTATAATTCTATTTCGGACCGCAGGGCACGTGACACCACATCCGATATGACTTGAAGGGAAATTTCTGATAGCGCATTTTGCCAACCAACTAATATGGAGAAACAAGTCAAGTTCAAGGTTCAAAGAAGGGTAATGTTCGCTAATTGGGAGCGTACGCCGTGTTAGTGTGCCGCTTAAATCTATGGACGGCACTCAACGACTATCTTCTAAGGAAGATGCACTGAATCGTTGGGCACAGCATTTCAACCAGCTGTTAAACGTAGATCGATCAGCTGATCTACAGCACATTAGAGCGCTCCCAAAACTTCCTGAGACAATGGATTTGTGTGTACCACTCACTCTGGAGGAAGTTGTCGCAGCTATAAAACAGCAACCAAACAACAAAGCGGTTGGTATTGACGACATCTCGGTAGAACTTCTGAAGCATGGAGGAGAGGAGCTGCACAACACCTTATGGAAATTGTTTTTGCGAATGTGGGACGAGGAACGTGTACCAAATAACTTTAAAATCTCGTGCATTTGTCCTTTATATAAAAAAAAGGCGACCGTTCAGACTGCAATTTGTCATCACAGATATTATGTACGCAGATGACCTATGTTTTGTAGCGGATACCCCAGAGGGTCTACAGCTGCTCATGTGCAAGCTAGATGAGGCATGCTGTAAATATGGGTTGAAAATAAACGTAAAGAAAACTGAAGTTATGACATTAGACACATTGCAGTTGGCCGGCTCTACGCTGAATATTCGCTTAGGTGGAGTAGACAAGTTCAGATATCTGGGAAGTACCTTGTCAGCAAAGGGAGATCTAGATGCTGAGATCAACAACCGTATCGGTGCCGCTTCTGCTGCTTTCGGAAAGCTGCAGTTAAAGCTGTTCCGCTCACACGACATCCAAAGGTCAACTAAGATCGCTGTATACATGGCCATTGTTCTGCCAAACCTGCTATATTCAGCGGAGACGTGGTGCTTATACCGAAGACACATCCGTACTTTAGATAGGTTCCATCTTAAATGTCTTCACGAAATTTTAAATATAAAATGGTCTGATCGTATTCGGAACACAGAAGTGCTGCGCCGTGCTAAAATTGGCGGCATTGAATCTTATATCATGCGACGGCAACTGCGCTGGTGTGGCCATGTCTCGCGCATGTCTAATGAGAGGCTGGCGAAGCGTGTCTTCTACTCGGAGCTCCGAGAAGGCAAGCGCAAACAGGGAGGCCAGTTTCTTCGTTTCAAGGACGTGTTGAAGAGACATATGAAGAGTTGCGACATACCCCATGAGACCTGGGAGGAACACGCAGCTCAAAGACCAGAGTGGAGATATCTTGTGCAAACAAATGTTTTTAGGTTTGAAGCACAAAGACGAGCAGATCTCGACTCCAAGCGTGACCAACTCAAGGCCCGACCACCTGTGGCTATTGACTACAACTACGAGAATGGAACACTCAAATGTGGTATATGCGGACGAACATTTAAAGCCAAGATTGGTTACGTCAGCCACATTCGGGCACACCAGCGAAGCCCATCACACCCTCACCAATAGTAGTCGCCGTAGCCGTGTCGGCTTGGAAACCATCATCATCATCATAATGTTCGTGGTATATCTGCATTAATTTGGCACTATAGTTACAGAGGCCAAAAATATTGGTATTCCAAGACACCAAGTGAGCACAATAATGTTCCGCCATTTTGGTTTATGACGCAACCGTGGACGATTTATCAGACTCGTATTGAGGGTTAACTAACAGGAGCTTAGTCTCAAGACCTTGAACTTTACCTACTTGCACATTCTTCAGTAATATGAAAGCTGCACGCAAAAACATTATTAAATAATTATTTAGTAATTATTTCCCTCTTACTAAAAGTAATTTTCACAGTGAAGTTTTGAAACTGCTTTTCTGGCACGAAAGTCAAAAGAAAGCTGCGTCTAAAATTCGATATTTCTGTGAAGCTACTAAAAGATTAATCTTTAGCAAGAAGTTCGAACAAAGATCATTATAATATGGAAATATGGGGTGAAAATCACTCGACCGGCAATCACAAGCTCCCAACTTCGTTTGCTTTCCACCTGAATATTTTTCTATACGCATACCTGTTTGGAGCCCTAACACAACACTTTCAAGTGCCTACAGTGCTCCCAAAGTAATAATGCGCATACAAATCTATAGCCGAACGACCGGACGTACCACGTGGCCTTATTGCTTGTAAAGAAAGTGTAAGGAAATACGAACTTTGCCGAACAGCGGCGAAGATTTGTATGCGCAATATTACTTTGGGAGCACTGTACATATGTCAAAAAGTTAAGGAAAATAAGTTTGGAAATACCAACGTTCATAATAATAATGTTTTGGCTTTCATGATGTCGGAATCATCCTGAAGAACAAACTTGGTGCCTAATGATAATGTGTTTTTGAAAGAACGAGTAGCTGAAATGTAATGATGTTGTAGCCCTTTCATTTGATACCCCATAAGATAGCATTCAGAAAAACAAAAACACAAACAAATGATGACATCATAAAAACCAAACATGGATTTCTTAGCAATATCACCATTGATATTCTAAGCTCATTCCTTTTACATTGTAGAGGTTTCTTCTACGTATACGAGTAGCTCGTGTCCGACGTAACATTTCATCAACTTAGCCAAAACTCAGCTGCTCTACATAAACGCCGTCAAAGTAGAACAAAGAGGCATCATGCAAAGCGTTCATTTCCGCATCTGTCTGGCGCAAGCGATCGCTGGAGTGACTCCGGGTGGCACGGCAACCGCTGCCAAACTACTGGATCGATACCGCATTAGTGCTCGGCTACAGAACTGGCGAACGTACCGACTGTAGTATTATGACTTGCTCGGATTTTATTTACCACATCAGAAAAAATCAAAATGTCTTATTTCATAACTTAAATCTTAGCACAATACAAGGTTGAGGCCTCCTATTAAGTATAAAAATACCTGTACCAGGAGGTCTCGCTCTCCTTAACAAAAATGTTCATTCATTTGTCATGAAAATAAACGAAATAAAATAAATTTTGGCAAATAACTTAAGGAAAAAAGAAAATTATACAATATCGTGAGAGGGCGTGTTTGTGTGTGAATGTGTGAGAGGGGGTAGTGTTTTTGCGTGAGGGTGTGTATGTGTGTATTTGTGTGTGAGTGTGCGTGAAAAGAGGTGTATTTTTACACCACCACATGCTCCACTGATCATCATACTAAACAATAGAAAAACTATTAAAACACGAAAAAATAAACAACATAGACATTTTTAATACCTACTCGTCATTTTCTATGGGAAAGCGCAAATAAATCATGTATTTGCAAGTCATAAAATAAAAGTTGATATACGACAAGAATCGCCGAGATGGTGTCAAATGTCTTTTCCGAGTATGGACTTCGAAGTGCAAGTCACAGACCACAATCTTACACACGTTTCACCGACGATTTTTAGGTCCAGGGTGATTGGTAGTGAGGCGAACTCTATCGCCGATTTTGGACACAAATATGGACCTGCAGCTTATCCGAAACATGCAGTGTGCCTAAAACCGGCGCCAGACATGTGTCCACTTCTTTGCACACTTCTTCGATGACTTTGTACACACATTTGGCGCACCTGCCACACATGCTTCGCAAACTCTTTTCTCCACAGTATGCTGGTAGACAACAAAGGAGATGGACGACGATTTCGTGGGCGCAGTGTGCTTATATTATTTATGTGCATGTAATTATTTTTTACAAGTGCAACAAAATGTATCGAAACGTCCGAGAAGAAGGCGTGAATGGATGTGTGAAATTTATCGTAATAGAACAAGGCTCGCGCAACTGGTCTTTGCAAATAGGCCAAATAGTGTGGCAGGCTACGCACATATTTGAACACATTCCTTTGATGTGCGCTAAAAAACCGATACCGCTCGGCAAAGTGCAAATCTGTGTACAAACTTTGGAACACATAGACAAAGTCTCGTGCCACACAGTGTGTTTACTCGAGTGTGCAAATAAGTGGACACATGTCTGGCGCCGGCATAACAGAATCCGCGATTTGTGGTCGAGAGATTTAAGGAGGAAAGACCCACAGTGCGAGAGGGGCGGAATAGGGGAAAATTGACAAAAAGTTGGTTTTTAATTAATACAAAATTAACAAAAATATGTAAATTAATAACCAGTAATTTAGGTATTGTTAAAACCAATATATACAAATATTTTTACCGTCTGTATGCTATCCCAATTTTCCAGAATATCAAAACAAAAGTGTAAATTTAGAACTTATTTCAATAATTATTTGTATCGAGTGGAATTCCTCCAATCGCGTTTGTAATCATCCAAAATCTAGAAAAAGGCCCCAAAATTGTTTTACTTCTTTAATTTATTACTTCTTTTGAACAGCGGATAAATAACTTTAAAACCGGCCAAAAGCGAGTCAGACTCGCGCACGAAGAGTTCCGTACCATTATCTATAAAAACGGCAAAAAAAAACATGTCTGTTGCATGAGAGCGCCCCTTAAATATTTATTTTATTCTGTTTTTTAGTATTTGTTGTTATAGCGGCAACAGAAATACATCATCTGTCAAAATTTCAACTGTCTAAATGTTTCACGGTTCATGAGATACAGCCCGGTGACAGACGGACAGCGGAGTCTTAGTAATAGGGTCCCGTTGGTTACCCTTTGTGTACGGAACCCTAAAAAATGACGATTTTGACGGTATAACCTTAAACCTTAAACAAGTGAACCACGGAAGCGGTCACAGCGGAACTGCTGCTGGCAAAAGGCACAAACTGTGACTCTAGGCAAAATAGGTCAAGCTGGTTGAAACTACTTTCTTGCACTCGGATGCTTACAAAGTTCAAATAGCAAGTACAGAATAAGTTTATGATGACTTTGCATGATATACCCCAACAACAAGTCTGACTTAGTGTGGGGTCTACTGCTATCCATATTGATTTTGTTAACAATATTGCTCAAGTACCTTTTAGGGTTCCGTACCTCAAAATGAAAAAACGGAACCCTTATAGAATCACTTTGTTGCCTAAATTTTCTTTTGCATTTTTCACAGAAAGATTCATTGAAGTCTGACCACTTAACGAGTCTCTAGTATGAGTTTGGATATATCATGCAAAGTGACCATATCTTAGTAGATAATGGTGTCGATTCGCTGTAACACGACTTAACTTATTTGACTATCCTGTCTTTGTCTTTTCGATAAATAAAGGAAAAGACAGAACGTTTTAATCAAGTTTAGTGTCAAATAAGTTAGAACGTGTTAAATCGAATCGACACTATTATACAACTAATAAATAGAAACAGAGGCCTCTTTTTAAAAAATTTTGTCTTTCTAAAGGCTCAGAGATCAGAAAAAGGCCTGTTTGAAGAGTTAAATAACGACTTGTCTTTGAAATATGATTCAATCTTTTGAAACTAACACAGTACATTCAATACATGTGTAACTATGTGATATTATATTACAAACAGCCAAAGGTTACTGTTTGATCCCTCGGAAAACATATTCTATTTATCAATGTTAGTAGATACACGGTAGAAGGGAGCGTTCTTGTAAAAGACTACCTACTTTTAGCAACCGTTTTTCTGACGGCAACGATGCAACCGTTTTCATCGTTAGATTAAGTAGTCGCAAAATGAGACCAGATTTTTGACGACACGTCTTCAGTTGAGACGATGCTTTGCAAGCGAGAGAAAGTGACAAATACGTTCGGTCAACTGGGAATAGTAATAAAATCACTCTGGTCCCTTGGTCCCGACGCGCGACGGTTTGATGCTTAAACAAGTCTATTAAGGCGATACGTAAAAGTTTTAGAGTCCCTGTTACCCCATATGCGAAAATACCCTCAGTGCTTCGTGGAAAAGTAGCAAAAAGTAGTTTTTTATTAATATAAAATGTACTAAGCTGTTTTGTCAAAAAGATTGTCAAGGAGACTTAACAAATACATAATATTCACATTTTGAATGCAATTTCACAATGAAAGTAGTTAGGACCTCAGAATTACAGGAAAAAATATTCGGAATACAATTCTATCGAGAAAATTTCATCCAATCGCGTTTTCCTTCAATGAGAATCTTAATCCAATACTCAGTAAACATTTACCCAAAAATGAAATACGTAGATGACGTTATGGTGGAGTAAATGGATTCGAAAAAACCAAATCTTTTTTTTGGAAACGCTGCACTACTGACTAGTTTAGAGACTAATCTGTATAGCTGGAAAAAGAATCTCGTCTCTTTGCGGAAAAAACCTGCAACGACCCACTCCTAGTACACGGGTCAGAATGTTAAAACATAGAGAAAAGAATTATTGTTAATATTATTTATTATGATATCCAAGAAAAATTTACCCTATCCATATTTGAAGGGTTCCATAAAAGAAAAAGAAAACCAATTTTAAGAAATTAAGCCGCGCCCTCTTTTCTCGTTCTCGCTTCTGATTGGTTCCCTAGCGGCAATACCATAAGCCGCACATAGACTTTATGAACGAATGTTAGTCTCATTTTTCGTGAAATTGTTAGTTGAAAATATTACAAATAATGTCACGCGAAAAAGATATTTTTGATGGTCGTAGATAAAGTATTGTTTTCAACTGAACATAATTAAATATTGGGACACTCGTGCAGTCTATTACGAAACGAACGAAAAAACATATTAGAAAATATCGTGACGTCCTTGTATTTATTTTTCTTTTCTCTATACACATAAGTCTGTTTGTTTGTACACTTGTACATCTAAAAATATATAACGAATTTTGATGCGGTATTCACTGTTAGCAAGGGAGTTTCTCGTAATTGGTTCCGTGCCATGTATTATTGCGGTAACAACTAAAGAGAAGTGGTACAAATTTTAATGTTCATAATGGTTTCTTTTGGCGTAGGCAGGGACAGGGGTAGTTATATTTAAAACCTACTTTATAAGTCAAAACATATAATAAATAAATTATATTATGTTAATAAAATATTTTGTATAAAATACCTTTTAGGGGCCTTTTTACTTTTTATATGTTATATTTCACATAAATATATATACTTAATTAATGGTTTTAAGCGCTATACTTCGACCCCTCAGTGGGGTCGTCATCAAATCTTTCGCCTGATGACAACCCTACTGAGGGGTCGAAATATAGCGCTTAAAACCATTAAAGTATTTATATTTATTTTTATATAACATATAAAAAATAAATTATATATAATAATAAAAGCCAAAACATAATAATATATTATTAAGTCTCCGCACATTTCCTAGCCTCGATCTCAGAAGGCATCAGCTTGCCAACAATGTGGTGTCCACGACACAGCCTTTTTATACGATACGTTTTTTATTGCTTGCTTGACCCGGAGTATCTGATACAATAAAAGGTCTCAGTGTCGATGTTATTGGTAAACTCGATCACGTCAAAAACTATGTCACATACATACACTTCGTAAGTTACAGTCAGGTGTGATTTTATTGAATTCTAGAAGGCCCTGAAGAAATTGGAAATTCGGTTATAGGGTTCCTTATTGACTAAAGTAAAGTAAAGTAAAAAAGGTTTATTGCAAAAAAAATACTTAAAACTAAACACATTAAAATTATACACAGGTTAAAATAGAAGAAAAAAAAGTTTTAAACATTTCTGGCAAATGGTAGCATGCTCAGCAAAGCTGCCGATCTCATAGAGATCGAGCAGCGCTGATTTTCAGCATACCCCAGACAGAGGACTACTGAACCCTAAAACCAAATTTCCAATTTCTTCAGGGCCTTCTAGAATTCAATAAAATCAAACCTGACTATTGTAACATACGACGAGTATGTACTGTAGTGTGACATATTTTATGCCCAAGTCCGTCTGTCTGTCTGTCTGTCTGTCCGCGGCTTAGCTCAGAAACTTTTAGTACTAGAAAGATGTAATTTGGCATGGGTATACATATTAATCACGCCGACAAAATGGTAAAATAAAATCTTTAAATATTTTTTTTACACGTAAAGTGGGGATTTTTTTTTCTCATCTATCCCACGGTGTGGGTTGTAGTTTAACAAGTCGCGCGGTCGTTCAAGAATATTGCGGGTGTGTGAAAACAATTGTTTGATTCAGGGATTATATCGCGTCTGACACTCTTTTTTCGCAAAATGATACTGGCCACAAATAAAAGCCGCCGGCCGAAGCCTGAAAAAAAAAAGGTAAAAACCACGCCGCGCTTTGCAAAGTCATAAAATACATTAAATTTAAAGGAAAAGTTAAATATTTAAATATATAAATCAGGTAGTAGAAAAAGTATCGTTCGCAACGAGTTAAAATGGGTTTTCTTACCTTCGGAATGTAAGCTTTCGACGTGAGCCGAATCCTCTGGTAAGAAAATCCGCCATTTTATACTCGTCACGAAATATACTATTTTATTCATAATTGTCATTATACGCCAGGTTGTGAATGTTATAACAAAAATAAACTGAGACCAGAGAGTCGGTGATTATGGGTATAGAAAATAAAATAAAAGTTCAGACAAATGCAGTATATTTTCATTCATATACCCAAGTCATTTATTTTCTGTAGTCCTGCTCGGATACAATTTCTATTTCCCGAGTCCAAGTTAATATTGCACTCGGAAAGTCGGCGCAGTACTCCGACTGGAAAATGGCCTGAGGAAAAAAAATCATTCTAGGCTTACCGGCTTTGGTCTAAGAATTTTAACCTGGTTGTATTGTACAGTAAGCAAAACAGTAACCATCAAAAGTAAAAAAACTAGTAGTTGGCGCCGAACTGTGGACTTGCGGATCTCCAACCCCATATAACCCTTTGACCGATTTAGCTCATGTTCGAACTTGAAAATTCTTTATGTCTCATTTACTCGCCTACCAAATTTCATGACGTTCCGATCAACGATACTCGAGTAATCGTCGGACAAACATACATACTAACAGAACAAACCCCGGATTGTTGAAGTAGACTCGGAGAACTTCGCTCGCTCGTTCAATGACAGATGTCACGCACGAGCGAATATCGGGTGTAAATGTAAATAGACTGCTATCTTTAAGAGCGGTTTCGCAGCCGTATTGTGAAAAACCCGCCTTTTTCTAATTAATAGAAACAGAACACTTAAATTCAAAATTCACTCAATAGTTATTCAACAAAACCTCATTACCTATGTATTGTGTATACTGCATTCGCAAAGTTTCCATTGGTAATAAGGTTTTGTTGAATAACTATTGAGTGAATTTTGAATGTAAGTGTTCCGTTTCGATTAATTAGAAAAAGGCAAGTTTTTACAATCCGGCTACGATACTGCTCTTAAATGAAACCTTTAATAATCATACTGGACAACTTTCACAAAGAAACATAACCCTCAACTAGCTTTTTGACGAGTTTTTAATTTTTATTAACCTAACTAGCTTCTAACCTTTTAGCCTAGGCTAAACTAGTTTGTCAAAAAAATGGGTTTGGCCGGTAACATATATAACGGAACAAATGATAAATCTTCTTGATACGTTGTTCTACTAATACTCATCTATTCACGCTACCGATTTCTTCGATATAATCGACATCTTTAGGCGAAAACACTAGGACACAATAGTTGCATTTTAACGTAATCATTTTACATAATATTTACATTGTGGATCATGTAAAAATGTAATTACAATGTCCTATTGTATAAAACAATAGTTGCAGTCCAGATCGTGGCTCAGGAAGCTCTATCATTCATAATCTATTCAAAATGTAACATCTGTCTAGTTAACTGAAATTGATTTAATTTAGCAAGTATAATTTCAATTAATTTAAGTGATTACAAAATTCGGACTAAATTAATCTGAGGAACATTTCATGTTAACAGAAATGTAACGAAATTCAATTCGTAAATTCTAGGGACATTCAAAGTGACATTTCATTGATTCGAGTAAAGCATTTCGACCTTTACCCCAAACACGGTTCTAAAGCTAACGCCCTCCATCCAAAATTGCAAGATACAGAATTCAATTCAAAGTAATTTGAAAGACAGTCGTTCTCCTAAAGAACATTATACACGTAACTTATTTACGACGTATATTTATCTACTTAAGATTAAATCCACGGTTAAAAAAATCATATTGATGGATAATATAATAATTTATTAATTTTCACAACTCAAAATAGACACGACATGACAAAACTTAAATAATAGTTTATGAAACTGGCACATAAAACACGAGTGTGAATTTTTTAATAGTATACACGAGTGTTTTAATATCTAGTTATGTGTAGATTCATACACTACTTTATCTACACTGATGCAATAGGTTGTTACCTACCTGTTTCCAATCCAAAAATTATACGTATTGCTAACATTAAGCTGTTTTTGATTTTGTGTAGATAAAGAACTTAACAATTTTTAAGATCGAGACACATCAGCACATTAAAACTTAATACACAGAAAACCCATACATATACTCACGCCTGTTTCACACAGGTGTAGGCAGATACTATAGATTTCTATCTGCTACGATCCTGACACATCTGTTTCGCCTCCTCCACATCTATTAATATAGCCATACAAGCTTATCTATTCCGGCTTTGATATTCCCTCCTTCACCAATTTGGGCAGCATACGTTTTTCTAGGACGGGCGGCCTGGTCGAGGTTTACCTTCTACATAAATTTCTTTCGTCATTCTACTCCCATTCATCCTCTCTACATGTCCGAAAACCGAAGCATTATTTTTCTATTCTAGTCACTACATCTTCTTTCAGGCCGCACCGATCCTGTATGTTGATATATCATTATGTGCCGTGGCAAAAATGGGTTCTAAACTCAGCATGTGCAATTACAATCTGCAGCGCTGTTATTCCGCTGAAGCCTAATGGTGACGCACGAACGCAAATATTTATATATATTGATAAATATTTTTTCCCATTTTCGCTTTCTCTTTCGCTTTTCGTCTTCCTCATCAACCACAGAATTTTTTTTTTTGAAGCGACCGGAGGTTGATTTTAAAACATATCTAATAAAAAGATAATTTATTGTGGCTATTAAAGGATGAAAGTGTAACTATGAAAGGAAGAAAACTCCAAGACTCCTCTTAACCCGGTAGATGACAAGCTTTTGACCCGGCGCCGCCCGCCGGAGTGACATTTCGCCAATTAGTGAGTATCCTGCGGGAAAGCTTCGTAGATATTTTAATGAATTTCGTGAAAGAATGGCGGACACTCTCCCCGGTAATTAAAACCCCATTTACGAAATAGGCTTTGAGAACGCCCGTGAAAGAGTAAAAGGCATTATACGCCCGACGCTTCTATTTACTATAGAGTTACTTGAATCATTACTCTATTATAAAATGAAATGGAACGTAAAATGCGATATTAAATTGCGAGCTTTTAAGGACGCTCCTCTGTTCCCGCTATTCTTAATTTAATAATTTTCTAGATAGATAAATAGGTCAAAGGAAAATGTTTGGACTCCTTCATAAAGCAAGGCTTCATTTTAATGTTGTGGACGAATAAAAATAAAACAATTTATTTTGTTACAAAGCTCCACGGAGATGAAGT
This sequence comes from Ypsolopha sequella, assembly GCA_934047225.1. Lineage (NCBI taxonomy): Eukaryota > Metazoa > Arthropoda > Insecta > Lepidoptera > Ypsolophidae > Ypsolopha > Ypsolopha sequella. The sequence goes on along the minus strand of OW203986.1, from coordinate 28,178,581 downwards.
GACTACGTCATTGTTCTGACAAATCCTGAAAAATTCTCTTCCGTTTACTTAATACAGCAAAACAACATTAAAAAAGTTTCAAGGGGCATCACCAAAATTAACGATTGAGTCACATGTAAAATGTTTTGGTTGCAAAATCTACCCTCGAAAGCTTAGATGAATGAATGAATGAATGAATGAATACACACTTTATTGTACACGGTCAAATAAAAAATTGAGTTTTGAACACACAATGTTGTACAAGGGCGGACTTATCACTTAAAGCGATTTCTTCCAGCCAACCTTTGGGTGGTGAAGAAAGTATTATTTTACGTAATGTGGAGGGGGATACCAATTTACAAAATACATAAATAAAAGAAGAATCAAAACCAATAAAGTGAATATACATAATGCCTAATATACAGGGTGGAAAAAATGAAAGGGCCCTGGAGGGGAACTACCTTAAATCCTTTAGTTAGCTCATTTTACTGAAAGGAAACATTCCTTTATTTTTTAAAAGAAACAAAACTGCATTCAAAGATCTTCTAAAATTTGCTTGTCTCACCCGGGAACTGAACCAACTAAAAATTTAAAAAATAAACCCTCGCTATTTTATTATACGAATCGGTAGGATTATTGTTCAGGATAAAATTTGTCTACTAAACTAAAGTCTTACACTCATCTGTTGTACGAGATACCCATGAAATTGAATATTTATTACAAGTTCTTTATTAACAATACCTAGTACTGTTCACTTGTAAAGTAATAATTATACGCCATTATTACACAATGACAGCACGGAATGAAAGCAAAACAAAACTAAATTTTAATTTCGAACGAAATTTATGGTTCGAACTTCAAATTTGTTGCTTCGCGTTGCAAAAAAAATACATTCCTTTTTTAAACTTTTCATCAGTACGCCTAGTGCAAGAAGTAATTGTGCTCTGCATACATTTATTATTACCATTTAACGATTTTCTTATTGAAGTCTTCAACAAGGTACTTAAGATAAATAACATTAGCAAGCTTGTACTTCATACGATGTCTTTGGATGTAAGAGAGATAAGAAAATTAGAACGTTTCATTTACTTGTTACAAGTAAACAGTACTAGGTATTGTTAACAAAGAACTTGTAATAAATATTTAATTTCATGAGTATCTCATACAACAGATGAGTGTAAGACCAAATGTTTATTAGACAAATTTTATTCTGAACAATAATCCTACCGATTCGTATGATAAAATAGCGAGGGTTTATTTTTTTAATTTTTAGTTGGTTCGATTCCCGGGTGAGACAAGCGAATTTCAGAATATCTTTGTATGCAGTTTTGTTTCTTTTAAAAAATAAAGGAATGTTTCCTTTCAGTAAAATGAGCTAACTAAACGATTTAAGGTAGCTCCCCTCCAGGGCCCTTAAATTTTTTCCACCCTGTATAATATACTCCTGTCCAACAAAACTTACACAATATATTTTATGTTTGATACATACATATCGTATACATACAAATAAATTAACTACTTAATATACTCTTAATATATACTACGTAGGGCGGCTGACATGTAATCTCCTTGGTCAGAAATATATACAAAAATAATGCTGGCTGATATGGATTTATATTCGTTTGTTATTCTATTTTCAAAATGTATTACATTCATTTGTTTATTGCATCACGTTTATTTGTCTCCTACAATTGTTTCGAACATGTCGGTAGAGAAAGTGAAAATGGATAAAATCGAGCAGCGTGCGGTGATTAAGTTTTTGACTAAAGAAGGGAATACGCCTTCGGAGATCAGACAGCGTATGTTACGTGTGTTTGGCAGTTCGTGTTCTTCCGAATTTGTTATAAAGTTTTGGTCAAGGCAGTTTAAATTAGGTCGTGAGAGCCTCGAAGATGATCCTCGTAGCGGAAGACCAGTTTCGGCCGTCACCGATGAAAATGTAGCCAGGGTGAAAAAAATTATTTTAGAGGACCGACGAGTGAAGCAGTGGGAGATAGCTAGAGATGTGGGCGTCAGTAAAGAGCGAGTCAATGAAATAATTCATGAGCATTTGAACATGTCCAAGGTTAGTGCACGTTGGGTCCCTAGAATGTTGACTGCATTTGACATGGAGAGGCGTGTCAAATGTTGCGAAGAGTTTTTGGACATGAGTCGAGGGAAAGAGGAAGAAATAATTTCTAGAATTGTAACATGTGATGAGACTTGGATTCGACAATGGGACCCGGAAAGTAAGCAAGAGTCGTTACAGTGGAAATTTAAGGATGAGAAGCCGCCTCGGAAATTCAAGGTCTGCCCATCGGCCGGTAAACTTATGGCTACAATCTTTTGGGACACAGAAGGGATTTTGCTCATAGATTATTTCCCGAAGAAAACTACAATGAATGCTGATTATTACTCAAACTTATTATATCAACTAAGAGAGATAATAAAAGAAAAACGGCGAGGTAAACTAAGCAAAGGAATTCTGATTTTGCACGATAACGCACCAGTGCATACCGCACGCACAACAAAGCTAGCAATTAAAGACAATGGCTTCGAAACCATTGACCACCCCCCTTTTAGTCCAGATCTAGCCCCCTGTGACTATTTTCTGTTTAGACTTCTCAAGAAAGACCTCAGGGGACGAAGGTTTATGACCGATGACGAAATGAAGGCAGCGGTTTCTGACTATTTTGACGACAAACCGAAAATATTTTTTTTTAATGGCTTAAATTCAATATTTGAAAAATGTAATAAGTGCATTTTATTAGCAGGGGACTATATAGAAAAATAAAAATAAACTATCCAGTTACGTCTTTTCTTTCATAGTTAGGTAGATTACTTTTCAGCCTCCCCTCGTATATATAAAAATATCAATAGACTGAGTGATGAAATGAGACTACCAACCTAAAGAAACTTCATGATGTGATTTTAAATTCTTTTTAAATATCGCCAGTGAAGGCGATATACGTATCTTCGTGGGTAAATCATTCCACAGACGAACGGCCTTGACCGAAAAGGACTTCCCATAAGCAGCAGATTAGATTGTATTGTAAGTAGGGTTCCCAACCCTCCCGGAATGCCCGGGAGTCTCCGGGAATATTGTTCAACCTCACGAGCTCCCGGGATGCAATAAATTCTCCGGAATTTCTAAAATAAAATAACTAATGTCATAAACGAAACAGATAAATCGCGCGAAATAAATAATTTAATTCCAATTCAATCCATCAGCCAATATCGGTCCACTGCTGGACATAGGCCCCTCCAAGGGCACACCACATTTTTCTGTCCTCGGCCATCCTCATCCAGCCACTACCGGCAATCTTTTTTAGATCATCAGTCCAGCGAGCAGGAATAATTTAATTACAAAATAAATTTCGATTTTCTATGTAAATCTTTTATAATTATGTATTATGTATTATTAATTATGTAACCTGACAGCTCGTAATAGTGGGAATTGCAACATTCAAAAGTTGGCGACTATGTGAAATTACTCATGCACCGTAGGAGGTAAAGGCGCATTTCTCACTATCAAGAATTGCTAGCTTCCTCCTTCAAACGAAAAAATATACTTTAGATTTGTTTGTTCACTTTGTAAACGTACTGACTTAAGGCGAAGTGGCCATTGGAAATAAAACTTTTATGCCAGTTTTTTTCTAGAACATGTAGTATAATTAATTACGGACTTGAAAAAAAAACATAGGTATTGTTTTCGGAAATATGTTTGTTTATTTTGAAAACGTTATGCAAAACTTTCATGCCGAACGACAAATTGCAAAACATTTAGAAACTGACGACGCCGTTTGTGAACGGCGGAATTTTACTATTTGCCTGCCACAAATTTTGAGAGGGGACACCATATAAACGGGCCGGTTACCAGTAGTAGTTTAAAAGTTATGTATGGCGAGTCGTTCGCGGAACGTATTGGAGCGACCGCCATACATAACCATCGTGGTTATTTTTATGACACCCAGTGAAAACACGCCGAGCCATGATCTGCAATTAGAATTTTGATAAGACACAATAGTCACCATTTTTTGTATTTTGTGGAGTGTGAATAAAGACTATCCAATTAAAAATTTTAAACAAGGAAAACATGAGTCTTCTCAAATCCAAAGAAAACACAAGAAGAAATAAATGATGTGCTCATAAAAAACATCATAAAAAGAAAGAAGGGATCAGAAAAAGATCTAGACGAAATTATTTTTGAAAATTAATTTAATATTCGAGCCAAGTGAAGGAAATGTTAACATCATTGATATCGTACCGGGAGGTTAAAAAGATGGCAGACCCGACAGAAGAAGATCTATTACTTCAATGACAAGAGCAAAGCTCTTAAATTTTAAAAAGAAACGCTGGTTTTCAAGATAAAATGCGCTGTGCTGCGAAATTATGTTATAAATATCGATATATATAGTGGTTTTTGTTTAATTATACACATTAATTAATGAAAGCAAGATATAAATATTTCGAGTCCTCTTGGACTCGGCATCAGTTGCATGCAATATATATCATATATCAATATTTATAAAGAAAAGCCGAATGGTAACATTATATTTTATTATAAAATTATGTTACATTATTTATCAAATTATCAGACATATAACTCAAAACGATAGCTAGATAAGATTATGTCTAAGTACTCCTAAGTACTTTACAAACAAAAAGAACAACACATGGAGTAAGTTTTCCTTTTTGTATAAAATGTTAAACCTGGCTACAACAGAACCATATTGTATAGAATCCACACGCTAAGTGGAAAACCTCGTTCTAAGAAATAAACCTACAACTCTGAATACACTCGACAAAACCAAGTAAAAAGGAAATAATGTCTGACAAAAAAAACTTCCTTAAGCGTTACAATTTTAATTATTTAAGTAACATAAAAACGAAAAAGAAAATTATGAAAGTAGAAAAAAGTTTAAAAAAGCGCTTACAAACCCGTTAGAAGCATTCCTGCCATTCTTTGAGACCTGAAACAAAGAAAGTTATATTCGTATATTTTTTGTTGTAAGGCTTTTTAAAAATAAGAAAAAATATTTATAAAATAGTCATTGCAACATCTAAAGCAGTTATATAAGTACCTACATTATTTATCCGATGTTATAATATTACATTATTAATAAAGACGAGAAATAAATTCCGACCTTATTTCTTAAGGCAGCACGCCCCCTTTATTCCTTTTGGAAAACTGTAGTGTCTGCCTACCCCTCCGGGAGACAGGTATGAGCATACATATGTAGAATTAAAATAAAACTAGTTTGAAGCAGATAAGGAGTACAGCATTTTTATTTCATGTAGGGTTTATTAGATTATATATGTTTTTTTTTATGTATTGGCTACGGCTGCTATTTTAAGCGCCACTTTTTGTCAGTCTCAAGTTAGATTCTTATCGTTCTAAATTCAAAATTGTTTCTAATCTATTCTGCTGAAGTATAGGGGATAAATAAATAAAAAGTTATGTTGACTGACTAATATTTTCATACCTATATATATATATATATATATTTTATTACTGCTATATTTGACGTTTTTCTAGTGATTGAAATAGGACGCCATGGTTGAGAAGTTAAAAAACAAGACGTCTTTTTATCAACTTTCTTTAAACTTCATGTTTATTTAAATTATGATGAAAAAATTGGCTCTTTGTTCATTCAAGTAAAGCAAGTACCTACGACCACCAGGTATTTAAAAAAATCCGTAGTCGTGAAGGAAAACTGAATTAACATACAAATCAGTTTAAAACAAAGATTCTTTGAACCAGACACTGGAACCAAATTGATGAGTTTTTTAGAGAATAATAACGATGGGGAATCTTTCAAGGATTTATAATTAAACCACCTAATTCACATTTAGTCCAAAGACTAATTAACTATTTTACAAAACGGATATATTATCTCGCGATACACGACATGTTTCAGATTCTCTCCGAATTCGTTCTCAATCGTCTGTCGTCAGAATTCGTTCTCAAGCGAGCGAGTGTCTGTCGTCAGAATTCGTTCTCAAGCAAGCGGGTGTCTGTCGTCAGAATTCGTTCTCAAGCGAGCGGGTGTCTCGTCATCAGAATTCGTTCTCAAGCGAGCGGGTGTCTGTCGTCAGAATTCGTTCTCAAGCGAGCGGGTGTCTCGTCATCAGAATTCGTTCTCAAGCGAGCGGGTGTCTGTCGTCAGAATTCGTTCTCAAGCGAGCGGGTGTCTGTCGTCAGAATTCGTTCTCAAGCGAGCGGGTGTCTATCGTCAGAATTCGAAATATGTCGCGTATCGCGATATAATTCATCCTATCCATTTGTAAATAATTAAATGTGAATTCAACTTAAAAAGCAATGCACCAGAGTAGCTGGACTTCCATAGTAGCACAAATGGCTTCTTAATATAAAATATTATAAAAAACCGGCCATATGCGAGTCAGACTCGCGTACCTAGGGTTCCGTATTGTGGACGATAAATTTAATTTTGTCTATTTTTTCGCGAATTTCTCAACTGCTTTATTTTTCCTTTAATCTTTACGTAAACACATATTACCACGATTTTTTTCCATTTTTTTGGTCCACCGGTTTTGGAGATAAGGAGGGGAAATACAATTTTTTATGGTTCTTCAAGGATTTCTCGAAATAGATGCAATTAAATATAGCCAAACTATATATTTTTAAAATCGACTTTTTAATACCTACAATTTGATACTCCTAATTATTGTATTTAATTTTTTTATTTTTATTTATTTCAATTCTTTTTTTATATTTTTCGTTTGAGCTCAATATTTTTATAATCGCTATAGTTTTCCTGTAGTTGACCAGTTATGATCTATAGTTGACATTTTTTTTCATATTTTTCGTCTTACCAGTTTCGGAAATTAGGGGGGATAAACATATTTTTTAATGTTTCTAATGAAAATAAACCTCATTACAAGTCTGTGGCCAGCCATGAAAATTAAAATATTAATATCTATAAACCCAATTAATATTATATCATTGCAGTATAGAAACGCAGAAAGAAAAGTAAATCTGGATGTGAGGAGCTCTGAACAGGGATTCGAACCCGGGACCTTAGAGCAATCGCCCGGTAAGCGAGAGGCCCCGGGTTCGAATCCCGGTTCAGAGCTCCTCACATCCAGATTTACTTTTCTTTCTGCGTTTCTATACTGCAATGATATAACGTTAATTTACATCTCCTTGCGATGGATAAATCGCTAAGTATTCAAACATAGAAATTTATTTCTGTCATAGTTTTTATAAACCCAATTCTTCTAATAACTTTTTAGCGTTCCGCATCCTAAGAATAAATTAGGTAATTATCTCTTATTGCGACGTCAAAGACGTTAAATATATCGTCATGACATGAATTCTCGGGGGGGGGGGGGGGGGGGTTTCAGAGGTGTTCCGAGTGTGAACTGTGAAATGCAAATCACAGTCTACACTCAGTACACCCGCGTTTCACCGACGATTATTACATCCCAACGTAATGACGATCCCTATCGCCGTACTTCGGGCATAAATCATACAGGTTTCCTCACGATGTTTTCTTTGACTGTTTAGCAAATTGTAAATATTTATGTAGCAAAAATACTATGCAAATAAATACCGAAAAACTTACTGATGCATGTCCGAACGGGGATCGAACCTGGATCTCAAGATTGAGAGGCCAGCGTTCTACCCTTGAGCTACCGCTGCTTCGTTAAAATAGTTTACAAAGAGCTGGAGGTTAAACTGCAGAAGACTGTATGGTTTTGCGTGAGACATCTGTTTTCCTTTCCTCATGAAGATCTGGGGCCTTATTGTCTAACTTCAATAATTATCACTATCGCTTTTAAGGCGATATGCGAAAAAAATACGGGTGTTTCTTTTCTGTGTGTTTTATGAAATACACGGGAAATTTTAATAAATTTCTGGTTTATGCATTTTGACTATATAATCTAGGGTTTTGAAATTGGAAAACATGTTTGGATAAATTTTCGTCGATAGAAATAATTGTTGAAATGAGGTCTTCAAACACACTTTTTCTCCTCGTTTGACGAATAAGAACCATATACAGAACTCTAACATATTTTATTAGGTGTGTTTTAACAATATGTAGAGATTTGATATTTGAAATTTTGCTAGCTATTTTAGTTTTTTTAATAAAAATATAAAACCAACTTTTTTCCCTTTAGCCCTGAATCCGCCCCTCTCGCACTGCGCGATTTTTCGCTTGGACTGACAGTGACAAAAATAAACTTCTCATAGCCTCTAAAGGGCATCGTAACTGGCTAAAATCTAAACACAATGCATGCGATAGCGATAGGTGTTCAAGTTGGACTGCTCTTCTTAGAACATATAGTTCGCGACTTTAATCGTCCAAGTTCGCGACATGGCGGGCGTGCGGGCGAGTACATACAGTATGAAATCACCCGTACTCCCGCCTGTCGCGTAATATACAGGTTGTTGAGATGATAACCTTTATCTTTAAAACAGGGTGTTCTACTCATTAATATGAACAGTCTGTTTGAAGGAAAAAGTCTATTAAATTAACAACCAGTATATTATCATGCTTATTATTGTGGCGGCAAAGGGACTTGGATTGTGTGAGATCCATCACAAGATTAGAACTAAAATAAACCTTTTATTATTTACTTCACTCATTCTCTTTTAAATTCAAACCTAAGGGGGAGAATTACTCCTTCAAATACATTCACGTTTACCTGCAATACACCTCTATCCTTGTTCTTTATGTATTTATTTATTTTAAAAGTGTGTTGTGAAAACTACCGCTTGCAGCTAACGTCTTATTGTAATGTAAATTTCCACTTTCCAAAGTGCTACAAAAGTGGACTTGCAACTGAAAGCGCTAAAAGGAAAAATAGTGCAACGCTTTGTGCTTTAAGATTGCGTTAGGTATATGGGGGAGTGAGAAAGTCGCTAGAATATAATAATACCACGTAAGTACGAGTGCGTTCCACGTTAAAACGTTTTGCAAGTATGTGCAACGTCGTACGCAGGGGGGGCAGGTAGGGGCAGCTACCCCCCTTAGCAAAAATAGCCCCCCCCCTGGAGTGTGAGACAAGCAAGTGTTATGTATTAAAATTAATATCTCGCTTTACACTGAAAACTAACTAGTCTTAAAAACATACTGTAGGCACACCCCCGACACTCCATACTGAGTGCTCAAGTTATTTACCTTATACTCTCACGCGCGCACTGGCTTGTCCGCACACGCTTGTGTGTGTGCGTGAGCTAGTCTAGGGCTGGCAGCAAGCGTATGAACGTCGTCGATCGAGAGGGACAACATTATAAGTCAGCAACTCATATGATTCTCTTCCTAAATTTTAGCGTGGTTAATCCCTAGGTCCTAGTTCTGGTTCCCCATGGATTAATTTGTATTAAAAATATATATATCGTCACGACCTGAATGCCCGAGAGGGTGTCAGAGGTGTTCCGAGTGAAAACTTTGAAATGCAAGTCACAGTCCACACTCGGTACACCCGCGTTTGACCTACAAATTTTGCATTTTTATATATAGTGGCCACAAACCAACCCACATTGTAAAATAAACTAAATATGACGTAAGGTAGGGAATAGGTTACATTCACAAACATACGTATAATACGCACAAAGTAAAATGGCGTAATATTCCATCTAAAGCGTTGCTAAGGGTTCGCTCGCCATGTGCTTCCGCGTATTAGCAGAGAGACGGATGTAAGGCTGCGTGCACATTGGTACCGATAACCGCACTAACCGCCTCTGTGGTTAAGGGGCTCCACAATGCTAAACATCAGTTTTGCATTGGATTCAGTTCCGACAATGTAGACGGAAAAAATAAAAAATAAATATGACGTGTTCTTTGACTCAAGACAATAATTATTGATAACACTTTATAAATAAACATAGTTTCAATCTTCCTTTGATTATATTACTAAATAGTAAGTCTATATAATATAAGTCTATGTAAGTATTTAAAAAAATTCAATAATTGATTTCGATAAGAATAAGCAATCATAAAAAACTTCCATATCAAGGTTTTTTCCACCGATCCACTGCTGCGCAGGGTAGATAACTATAAGTTTGAATTTAACTATATGAATCATTTTAGAACAACAATCGTTTGAAGCTTTTGGTACTGCAGCTAACGTAGTCGTCCATTAAGGGAAGACGGCTGTTGCAAGAGATTTTACCCTTGAGTATCTTAAGGCGCTACAGAAAAAAAAATCGACACTTTTAGAACTTGCATATCTACTTCAGTAAAGAAGATAGTATTTTGATAAAATATTATATTATTTTTGGAATCTTTTTCTACGGATCTGCGCGATTGGAGAAATTCGGCTAGTAATTGAAATGAGGTCTTTTTCGACACCAATACTCCTGGTTTGCCGAGTTGGAATGACATATGGAATGCAATTATATTTTATTAGAAGATAGGTTTTAACATTATCTAGGGTCTGGTTAAACAAAAATTTTATAGCAACTTTAGTACATTTTATAATATTAATAAAAAAACAACTTTTTGCTACTTTTCGTCGAATCCGTCCCTCTCACACTGTTGGTTTTTTCGCATATGGAGTAACAGGGACGCTAAAACTTTTACATATCGCCTTAACACGGTGATACTTTTAAGTTTCTTCTTAAAGTGGACCAACGTATTAAGGCGATATGTAAAAGTTTTAGCGTCTCTGTTACTCCATATGCGAAAAAACCCACAGTGTTAGAGGTACGGATTCCAGGAAAAGTAGCAAAAAGTCGGTTTTTTATTAATATAAAATGTTCTAAGCTATTTTGTCATACATATTTTCAAGGAGACTTTACAAATACATAATATCCACATTTTGAATACAATTTCACAATGAAATTAGTTAGGATTTCAGAATTACAGGAAAAAATAAAACAATTTAGAGGTATTTTCGGATTCAAATTCTATCGAGAAAATTTCATCCAATCGCGTTTTCCTTCAGTGAGAATCTTAATCAAATACTCAATAAACATTTACCCAAAAATGAAATACGTAAATGACGTTATAGTGGAGTAAATGGATTCGAAAAAATCCCATTTTTTTTGTTATCGCCTTTAAACAAAAACAAGGCCTAGCCTAACCACGGCTTTTCTTCAGTGTCAATCTAGCTTCATTTACAAATTTACAATACTATACTATAATTTAAATTTATATATTTTTTACTTTTATCTTGTTGTAATAACATGAGTATCCATTACATGTACCCTTAGACTACATGTACCCTAACCCTAACTTCCCTCGTTAGTTTAGTAAGCCATGTCATGTGGCGGTCGACCGCGAGTCGATACCCACCTTTTTACCAAAATAACGACTAGCCCTTATACATTTGCAATACAGATGATTTTAGGCAAACAATCGAGTCTAAGAATTTAAGTCCGTAAATACTTGTATGTAACGAAAACCACAAATGTAGAAGCACAAAAGACCATATTTATAGAGGTAAAGATACGCAAACGTCATTTACTAGTGCGACAGGGACGGGAAGAGGGTTGGCAGGTGTACTCTGCATTTTCAGAATTGAACCTCTCTTCCTACCAAAGTGGCGTTATAACATAACATTCGAAAGTATGCTATGTAAAACCAGCTGAAAATGGCTTAAAACCAGAGTTGGAGACGTTTGCTAAGCCAGGGCCAGTTTAGTATTTCACAGTGCAGCGACAACTTTTGTAGGTATATTATTTAGAATTATGTTTAAAAAAATTGTGCTTTTATTTCTTTTCTATGCACGTGCTCGTAAAGGACCGCTTTTTATGCATCAAAACCGAACAGAAAGTCGATTATTTTGCCCTAGTAGTAAAAGTAGCGTTTTTTTTTTTATTAATGTAAAACCGGCCAAGTGCGAGTCAGACTCGCGTACTTACAGTTCCGTATTGTGGATGATAAATTTAATTTTGGCATTTTTTTCATGAATTTCTAAACCGCTTTATTTTTCCTGTAATCTTTACGTAAACACATATTACCATGATTAACTGTGCTAAAGTTATGAGGCTGTGACATACGGACGGAAAGACCGACAACGGAGTCTCACCATAAATGTTCCTTTTGTACCTTTTAGATACTACGGAACCCTAAAAATGTACTAAAGTTGCTATCCTATCAAAAATTTCGTTTGACCAGCGGGCCTATTATGTATCTCTAGTTGCCTTCTGTACTCGGTGCCTATCATCAAACACATAGATATACCATCGAATTCCGATTTCCTCAGGATATGTTCGCACTTGAAGTGACGACACAGTTCGTTAATAGTTCAATACCCACTAAAGGCAATTTTGAAATTTCAGTTTTTATCTATGTTTTTGATGATAGGCACCTAGTACAGTTGGCAACTAAAGATACAGAATAGGGGGGCAGGTTCTGGATACTGTTAAAACCTATCTAATTAAATATATTTGCAGTTCTTATGTCAATCCAAATTGTCAAACCAGGAGAATTGGGGTCGAAAAAGTCCTCATTTCAATAAATATTTTTATCGAGCCGAGTTTCTCCAATCGCGTTTCTGTTTAACAGATCCCTAGAAAAAGATTCCAAAAATAATATACTATTTTATCAAAATAATATATTTTTTACTGAAGTAGATATTACAGTTCTAAAAGTGTCGATTTTTTTTCCGTAGCGCCTTAAAGCGAAAGGTTACTTTTGCTCACAAGACCGCTATACTGAAAAGGAATTTCTAACCCAAAGACACGAATTGAGATTTGTTAACATTGACATATTAGTATTTATGTCTTTATGTCTGTAAAAGGGACATAAAACGGTCATTGTGAACAATGATGCCATTATCCTTTTGTCTGTTTGACCTTTGCGTAAAACCTTTGTAAACGCCCAAGTTCCCTTGAAAATACCTTAAATTAAACGCTTGATATAATCTGGATTAGCTCGACTAGAAATGTGTATCGACGCGATGTAACGATCTTGAAACATGTTACTACTGTATATCGATACCAGTTTAAAGGTTAATTAGGAGTTCCATCCATCCATCCATCCATCAGCCTAGTTCGTCCACTGCTGGAAATAAGCCTTTCCAGGACTTTGCCACTCCCGGCGGTCATCTTGGAAGATTGTCTACACTCACACACGCTGGGCAGGCGGGTTGGTGAGCGCAGTGCCGGAACCCTCGCACCAGTGACGCCGCTGTCTGTCACCAGTCTGTTCCATATAAGGCCCGACTATTAGGGATGGATATAACGCCATCCACCGGTCCCAGGCATGGTGGGCCTCCTAGTTTTTTGCCTGTGAGCTGTTCTATTACTCTCTTCGAGAGGGTCTCCAAGTAAGATGGTGGTACCTCCACAGTCGAGCCCGGCATCAGCTCTACCACCTTGGTTTATTGAAGATGTATAAATACATACATTTCCTAGGATAAGGGGGCACAACTGAAGAATTTCCGAGTGATCATAAAAAATAACCTTCTGACCTAACTTACCGGCTCTCTTCTGCGCTTTAGAGGCCAGTAGAGCATGCCTAGTTCAAACAAACGAAATACCAAAACCTTTTGTAAATCATAGATATTCTTAGGAAATATAAATAAATTAGGTTCCCAAATATATATTTTGAAAGGACACTGATTTGAAGACGACATATAGGCAATTTAAAACTTCCATAGAAAGCTAATGTTTCTCATATTTCATATTTAAATCAGTGTTCTTATTTAATATGTAATTGGGAACCTAGATATTCTGTAATGCATTGCAACTGTTTACACACTACCTTAAAAATATCTATGATTTACAAATGGTTTTGGTATTTCGTTTGTACGGATTGCTCCGCCGGCCTATTATGGATTTCTGGGTTTTATTTTATTTATATAGCCTACATGTGCGTTTCTGATCCTATACAATACCTAGACGAATTATATGAATTACCTGTGACATATAGATTTAAAACAAACTGCAGTCAAAAGAAATCTAAACCTATACAACGTGTAACAGAAAGGTGTAACCATATTTGAAGAGCTTATCCAGTCAATGGTATAGAACAACTTTTACTATGGATCAAAAACTGTAAATCGAAAAAAAAATTACTCGCTTCATAGGAAAATACAATGTCGCAAGGCCGAAATGTACAGAAGGACCGATTTTTTTTTGAGATTACAGGGTTGACCCCGTAGTAAAAGTTGTTCTATTCCATTGACTGAGTAAGCTCTTCAAATATGGTTACACCTTTCTGTTACACGTTGTATACTGGTGGACATAAAAATCGACTCAAACATTGTTGTCCTACATTCAACGGAATAACCCAATCATACAAACATAAATATATGAAATATATATCGTTTTAAAGGTATAGGCCTCCACCTTTGAATAAATGCATTTTGGTTTAAAAGTATTCGCTATACAGGACGTGAAATTCATTTAATTAATTAAAATCTTATTAGGTCAATGAAGAACCGGCTGAAAGCAGTTATAAGGGCTAGAAGGGGGAACACGAAGTACTAATGTTAAACTTAATTAATGAATAAATGAATGATTTAGTAAAAGAAGTTTTTTTTTTAATTTTTCGCTATTTGATTATTTCAAAATTTATTAATTCATCACTTAAAAAAAAATACAGCCTGTATCGCAAATACTTTAAGAAAAAAATGCATTTAATCAAAGGTGGAGGCCTATACCTTTAAAATGATATGTTATATATTTCATATGTTTATGTTTGTATGATTGGGTTATTTCCTTAAATGTAGAACAACAATGCTTGAGTCGATTTTTATGTCCACCAGTGTATAAGCTACATTTAAATTAGATTATGTCAACAGTGATGCCTCGAGAGCCTATAGTGCTTTTATCAAAGCATTCCAGCACCTAATAAAGTTATAATGCTTTAAAGCACCAGAGCTATGCATATCGTCGATTGAGTCGATTTTTATGTCCACTACATTTAAATTAGATTCTGTCAACTGTGATGCCTCGAGAGCCTATAGTGCTTTTATCAAAGCATTCCAGCACCTAATAAAGTTATAATGCTTTAAAGCACCAGAGCTATGCATATCGTCGATTGAGTCGATTTTTATGTCCACCAGTGTATAAGCTACATTTAAATTAGATTCTGTCAACAGTGATGCCTCGAGAGCCTATAGTGCTTTTATCAAAGCATTCCAGCACCTAATAAAGTTATAATGCTTTAAAGCACCAGAGCTATGCATATCGTCGATTGAGTCGATTTTTATGTCCACTACATTTAAATTAGATTCTGTCAACAGTGATGCCTCGAGAGCCTATAGTGCTTTTATCAAAGCATTCCAGCACCTAATAAAGTTATAATGCTTTAAAGCACCAGAGCTATGCATATCGTCGATTGAGTCGATTTTTATGTCCACCAGTGTATAAGCTACATTTAAATTAGATTCTGTCAACAGTGATGCCTCAAGAGCCTATAGTGCTTTTATCAAAGCATTCCAGCACCTAATAAAGTTATAATGCTTTAAAGCACCAGAGCTATGCATATCGTCGATTGAGTCGATTTTTATGTCCACCAGTGTATAAGCTACATTTAAATTAGATTCTGTCAACAGTGATGCCTCGAGAGCCTATAGTGCTTTTATCAAAGCATTCCAGCACCTAATAAAGTTATAATGCTGCAAAGCACCAGAGCTATGCATATCATCGATGTCTGTACACATAGGTAGATTGTTACATGCAACAGATAGTCGATAACACGAAGCCAAATTAGTCTACTGAGGGATACGAGTAATTGCTCAGTCTGTACAAACGACATGCTTGATATCTCAACTTGTTTACAAAGAAAACAACTGTGTAATTTAGGATGGTCATTCGCTTCGTTTATAAAATTTATTTACTTTTGTTACTCACTGTATTCGATTCGTATTCGTGTTGTTACGTGTTTTTAGGGTTCCGTAGTACCTAAAAGGTACAAAAGGAACCTTTATGGTGAGACTCCGTTGTCCGTTCGTCCGTATGTCACAGCCTCATAACTTTAGCACCATTAAAGATAACGAAATGAAATTTGACACAAAAATAGCATTAATTTGCCCACATATCACGGTGTAAAAAAAAATATGAAAATTTTTAAATTGTTCAAAATATTCCTAAAGCAAAAATTGAGAAAAATAAAAATTTTATCCTCAAAATACAATATGGACATTAAGTTGTAGATATTGAAAAGCTGATTGTAAAAACATATACTTTTACTATATTTACTGGCACCGGTTTCAAGCATTCTTTAAAAAACCACAAAAATATGTATGTCCCCTCCGAAACTGGTACATTGAAAAATTTGGAAAAAATGACAATTATAGATAATAAACTGGCCAATCACAGGAAAAACTAAAGCGATTTAAAAAAGTTGAGCACAAATGAGAAATATAAAAAAAGAAGTAAAATATATATTTTTTTTATATATAAATACAATATGGCTATTAAAGAGTTAATTGTAAAAATATATAGTTTGGCTATATTTAGTTGCATCTATTTCGAGAAATCCTTGAAAAAACCATAAAAAATGTATGTAAAATATAAAAAAAAAATCATGGTAAAATGTGTTTACGTATAGATTACAGAAAAAATAAAGCGGTTGAGAAATTCACGCAAAAAAAATTGAGAAAATTAAATTTATCATTCACAATACGGAACCCTAGGTACGCGAGTCTGACTCGCACTTGGTCGGTTTTTTTCCTAGATGAATTTCGGATCAGTTTTTAAGTAGTTCGTAACAAATCACGAATAATCGAACACGAGTGAGTGCACAGACGTCATCGCTCGCTGTTGAGTATATTTTGTTTTTCTTAGTATTATATTATTGATTTTTCTCATAATGTCTATGATCCCAAGTTAGTATATCCCGGTCACATTATCTCGAGACCTCGCTGGAATGCGAACCACCCGCCCCCGTTCTCCTTTCACCTCCCCGCGCTCTGTATCTGAGCGCCGACGTGACGTGACGTCATCGACGCCAGGTCTCGAGATAATGTGACCGGGTTGTATCATCTAACTTTCAGTAAATGTTTTAATAACTTTTCTTCTGACCGTTCTGAAGTAAACATCATTGTGAATTATTTAGAGAAAGTCCCAACGCATTAGCAATTTGCACGCAAATTTCGAATGATAAATAACCTTTCTGAGCTTGTGAGGTGAATAAAATATTTTATTATTTAGTTTAAAATCATTTTATTTAATTTTTGATTTAATATTCGGTTTTGGTTTTGGGTCAACATCTACACATTTCAGATCTGCAACTCATTCCGTCTACGAGGTAGAGACCCAAGTTGTACGGACAGACAGCAGAGCCCTACGGAACCCTAAAAGCCTGTAAATAGTACATCGTACAATATGGACGGGTTCCGTCAACGCTGTGACAAAGGCTTTATTTAAATACTCTTCATTCATTATCAAACCACATAAATATTTTCTAGTGATTTTTCGCATTTTTCCCGGTAGTTGATTATTCTACAACTATCTACAAGCTGAATTTCAGCACAATCGCTTTGCCACAAAAACACCGTGGCATCACATTACGGGTTTTAGTTTTTACCGGAACCCTAATAAACGAGTCAGACTACACAATTACAAAATCGATAGTTTTCCAGGTTTCGTGCCTACCTCGGCTAGAATTATGTTTTTTGGTATCATAAAATATTTTACAACGTTATCTAGAAAATGTCAGTTATTGAGCGAGCGCTTTTTGTAATAAAACCGAAACGAGACTGTTTGATAAGGTTCTTTACTTTTTCAAGTGCCTCCTAATTTATTTACTGCCTTAGGGTTCCGTCAAACCGTAGTAAAAAAATATGATGTATGGACGCCATAGCGTCATAGATGTCATAGCCGCTACAATTCCCATAGCTTAATTTCTAAAAGTTTTTTTTTATGAAAATTGAAGAATTTTAGACATTATACAGATTGTGATGAAAAAGTGGTCAGTCTTATAAGTTTATCTTGATAAGCAAAGGACACATTTCTAAACCGCCTTTTCTCAAGTGACAGGCAAAAGTGAAAGTGAAAAGCAAATGGAAATTGCAGCTTTTTCGTAAAAATATTCATCATCGTGAGGTTTTTTAGACTACAAATTCGAAAATACGGCTTAGTAAACGAAAATCTCGAAATGGTTTTCGAATTAACACACCTTAACATAATTTAATCTATGCGAATTGTTTACAAATAGGAAGTTCGGCAACAACAGGTGGTAGAGCTGATGCCGGGCTCGACTGT
This sequence comes from Ypsolopha sequella, assembly GCA_934047225.1. NCBI lineage: Eukaryota > Metazoa > Arthropoda > Insecta > Lepidoptera > Ypsolophidae > Ypsolopha > Ypsolopha sequella. Next base: position 28,160,490 of record OW203986.1, on the reverse strand, counting down.
GGAGGAACCACCATCTTACTTGGAGACCCCCTCGAAGTTATTCGGGGGAGAGTAAGAGGACAGCTCACAGGCAAAAAACCAGGAGGCCCACCATGCCTGGGACCAATGGATGGCGGTATATCCATTCCTAATAGCCGGGTCTTATATGGAAACGACTGGTGACGGGCAGCGGCGTCACTGGTGCGAGGGTTCCGGCACTGCTCTCACCAACCCGCCTGCCCAGCGTGTTGAGTATGGGCGATTCTTCCAGGGTGACCGCCGGGAGTGGCCAAGTCCTGGAAAGGCTTATGTCCAGCAGTGGACGAACTAGGCTGATGGATGGATGGATGGAGGAAGTTCGACTGTACATTCGTCTGTCTGTGTGTAGCAATTTGTTCGTCACAATTGACTTCCATTACGTCGTTAATTATAAACGTAAAGATGCTGCAACATTACATGTTTCTCACATTGTAATATTTAATTATTATACATAAAACTATCTTTATACTGGGTATGTAAAGACAGGTAACTTTTAATAAAGGCGACGCCGCGAAGAATTGGCACTTTTAGGAGTCATTTTACTACGTTCAGTAAGAAGCTACTAGTTTGATAAATTAGTGCAACATTTTCTAAACCTTTTTCTAGATTTCTATAATACAGAAACACGATTAAAAATGTTTCACTTGATAGAAATAATTATTAAAATGAGGTCTTCAAACACACGCTTTCTCATAGTTTGACAAATAATTATCATGTACAGACCCCAAACATATTTTATTACATGGGTTTTAACAATATTTACATTTTTGTAATTGAAATTTTTTTTTACATAAATAAAAAAGCAATTTTTTTATCTTTCTCCCTGAATCGGTCCCTCTCGCACTGCGCGTTTTTCAGCTTGGAATGACACTGCCCGTAGAAAACTCGATGCCTCACCTTAAGGCGATACGTAAAAGTTTTAGCGTCCCTGTTACTCCATATGCGAAAAAACCCTCAGTGCGAGTGGGACGGATTCGTGGAAAAGTAGCAAAAAGTCGGTTTTTTATCAATATAAAATGTACTAAGCTATTTTATCAAAAAGTTTTTTAAGGAGACTTTACAAATACATAATATCCACATTTTGAATGCAATTTCACAATGAAATTAGTTAGGATTTCAGAATTACAAGAAAAAATAAAACAATTTAGAGGACTTTTCGGAATTAAATTCTATCGAGAAAATTTCATCCAATCGCCTTTTCCTTCAGTGAGAATCTTAATCAAATACTCAATAAACATTTACCCAAAAATGAAATACATAGATGACGTTATAGTGGAGTAAATGGATTCGAAAAAACCCATTTTTTTTTGTATCGCCTGAAACCACACTTAATAACTTTCCCGTGAAGAAGCAAAAGCCGCAAAAAATATCTTCTCTCCAATAGTTGTTACATATGACTTGTAGAGTATGCTGTTTCATTAAAATACATCAGTCCATTTACAAAATGATATATTTTCGTTTGAGAACAAGTATTAGACAGCTTTATGTGAAATTTTCCTTGCAATGACGTCTGTGTTGTGTAACTATTCCACGAAGGAGTAAATTGTACATTTTAGATAAGCTTATTGGTTGGCTCATTGGCCTATTTCTCTTCGACGGGTAATTCTAATAATCACGCAGCGAAAAAACAGAATGTAGGATAGAGCTTAGATTTAAATATTTAATGTGCAAAAATATTTTGATTTTAGTAGATTCACTTCATATATTTGTAATACTTATTATTTTACGAAGAAAAAAAATTAAGTCGACCCCGTAACCGCGTTCTTCTAAAAATCGCTTGAAAAAAAAAAAAAAAAAGAGTTGAAATATATTTTATTTAGACAAAAAAATACATCTTAACACATTTTTTATTAGTATGTTCCCTTAATAATAGACTAACAACTCAATTTTTTCTTTCCCAACATTAGGAAAGTCTTAACATCATCCAACGAAGCGTTGTTCATGTTCTAGGCTCAGGTTCAGCCTTAACAGATGAAATGCCACACAATCTACAGTACTCCCAAGGTAATAATGCGCATACGAATCTTCGCCACTGTTCGGCAAAGTTCGTATTTCCTTACACTTTCTATACAATCAATAAGGTCACGTGGTACGTCCGGTCGCTCAGCTATAGATTTATGCGCATTATATCTTTGCAAGTACTGGGGATCTAAAAAGGCCAACTTGGGAGGATCATGAAACGATTTGAAAGTAGGATGTAGTCAGAGTTTTTTCACGCGTGCCAAAAAAAACGGCATTAGAACGAAATCAAATGGCCTTTTTAGAGAACCTGTACGTCAATATGTTTCAATTACCCGCCCAGATCCTTCAGTCTACATACTCGTACGTACAAAAACCCGTGTCAGCTGAGAAGGCTGTCAAGGTCAGGTATAAAGGTCATTATGAAATCAGGGCCGACGCCGCCCGCCCCGATGGCATGGATCACGCGACCCTCTCCAACTAAACCTTTATTTATATACCCTCTTTAAAACGAGCTGCCTACAATGTATACCTGTACAGTCGACGGCATGTAATGCTATGTCTACATAAACATACATTTATAATTGAAATAAAATTGTAATAAGGGTTTGTCTGCCGAAAGAAAAAAAAATATTTGAGCGTTCTATCTTTTTCTTTCTGTATCGAAAAGACAAAGACAGAAATCTCAAAATAAGGTTAGTCCTGTCAAATTAGTTAAGTTGTGTTGCGCCGAATCGAAAAATTTATATATTTTTTTAAAAACAAAAAAAAACAAACACCGGTTATACTTGCTACAATACAATTAACACTCGCGTGAACTGACTAAGTTATTATGAAATAATTAAGTATAATTATTGTTGACTACATGCCAACCAACTGTTTTACCCACAGATATAGATCTAAATAGATGATGCGAGTGTATGTACTTTGCGTGCCAAAAAAGCGCGCCAAAAGGGAGAGCGATGCTCTTCCTTTACAGATATGACTCCACAACTTTAACTCGTAGGTCTTATGATTCTTTCAAAAATTCAAACCGCTGTCAACTATATTTATTGTTAAATGTGACACGCTTGATTTTCACTTGCGTCATTTATTTAGATCAATGTCTGTGGTTTTACCGATATAAATTTCTCCATATTCTCCTAAGAACACTCGCCTTGAAAATGCCGAAATTGTATCGATGGAACAGTTGGCACGTAGTCAACAATAATGATACGCGAGTTTAAAACCGTTTCTTTCATAATTTAAAAATGCTAATTAGTTCATGAATCAACAACTAGATGTCGCTGTACTCCGAGTCACTAAGAGTCTGGTTTTCAACGCGGACCAAATCGCGGTTAGGGTGGTTAGATGGAAAATTGGAAAAGCAGAACAGTTTACAAAAAAAGGTAAATAAGGAGCATTTTAAAAAAGGAGACATTAGTTATTAAAGGGAATAATATTTATATATATATATGTGTATTGTTCTAGTTTGTAATGCACTCTAATAATATTTATATATTTTTTATTATTATTTAGATATATTTTTAGAAATAGACACATAATTTGTGTAACATTATGGGAAAATGTAAGAATTAACCTAAACGCAAGAGAATTAAGCTTTTATTTAAATGTCTTGTCGGTGTAACATGGGTCTAGTTAAGCGGTGTCGGCGTTGTGCGCAAATTTTGATAAAGGATAATATTCTGTAGGTGAGGGAGAACGGGAGGACAATTTGTGAAAAAGGAGACATGTCCTTTATTTGGATACCATCTGGCAACCCCAATCGTGGGGAGAAATATTCTTGGTAGCACCAGCTAGTATTATATTATCTGTAGCACCGGTAACCAGAGCGTAGCCATTCGTAGCATTGTTTATTAGCTACAGCGTAGCATATATACGTATATTTGTAGCTCGGACCGTAGTTAGATTTCTCAATAGTAATAATTAATTATACGGTGTAACTTAATAAAAATACACAATTTAATAATCATACTGAACAACTGTTTCAATGAAATACTTTGCGCAAATGATATCTTTTGCCACCCTTTGCACACAGAAACTGAAATTCAAATTGAAATTTTCAAATATTCGCCTAATTTATTATTAATATTAAAAGGTAAAACTTGTAAACTAAGTTTTTTTTTTATTTATTTATTTTAATAATGTGTGCCTATAATATTGTACATTTAGTCTGTTATTAATAAATTTCATTTTGAATTTTCAAAAAAGTGTTTGCTCCTGACTTCACCCGCACTAATTTTGTTTGCATTTTTCCGAAAAAAATTTGCTCAAAAATTTGCTCCGGCACTAAACTATCTCTATGCAAAAAATCACGTCGATCTGTTGCTCCGTTGCTGCGTGAAAGGACAAACCAACAAACACACTTTCGCATTTACCTATATAATAGTACGGATTAACGTAAGTACAAATAACGTGATTGTACGTGTACGGTTTCAACAACAAATAACTAAATATTATTTAGAGTGCATCACAAACTAGAAAATATCAATCAGAAACAAATCCAAAGACAAGAATTTGAAAAAATTCCCCGGGCCAGGATTCGAACCTGCGACCTCTTGTTATCAAGACAAGCGCGCTACCAATTGCGCCACCGAGGTTCCTACCTAGACCAGCGAATTCTTCCATCACATTTGTCCACTGTTATCTTCTTGATATACTAGCTTGTACTGCACATACAGAACGCTCACGATGGCGTTATGTGATTTCACGCCTTGTTCTCAAGAAACAGATGGCGCTGTCGTGCTACAATATTGTTGCTTCAGACAGTTAAGAAATTCACACTTCTCATTAACTAAGATTATGTTTATTTTGCGAAAAAAAAAAATATTTTGAGTATTCATAGCGCTGGATTTCGCAAAATAAACATAACAATTAACTAGTTTATAATTGACGAGGAATTGAGGTTTAGTTGGGATATGATGAGAGGTAATTTGTTTGTGTTAACTTTAGGGTTCGAACGAAATTGAATGATGTTACCGCTATTCTAAAAGTTCGTGTAAAAGTCAATCCTTCGCAGAATTACGCACATGTTGAAAAGAACAACAAAATCGTTGGCCTGTTTATTTTAGACCCAGAATATTAGGACGGCCGTCAATAATTAATTAATTCAAATGAAATTTTAGAAATTAACATATATGGATGTAGGTATAACCCATGCTAATAAAGAAGAGTTTTATAAATGGATGCCAAAGTACGGCGATAGGGCTCTCCACCCATCACGTTTGGGACGTAATAATCGTCGGTGAAAATCGGGTGTACCATAGTATTGAATGCACTTGACCGACGACATTTTATTTGTAAGAAAACCGGTCAGTGTGAGTCAACTCACGCGCCGAGAGTTCGGTATTATTCTTAGAAATATATATTTTATTTAATAGCTAGCGCCATACAGTTTCGAATTTTGGAAGCCTATAACTTTCATGTAACTTTTTTTTACCTTGAAATTTCTTACACAACTTTTTTAACCGCTGTATTTTTCCTGTTAAGTTTATAAAATAATTTTCTGTTAGCATCACTTTTTCATAATTTTCGGTCGAACATAAAGAGGGAGCATGTTTTTACCTTTCTTGAAATCTATGCAAGAAATATTACATAACGATACATTTTTATTTGTTTTTTCTTATTTGCTTACCTGTTGTGGGCAAATAATATGCTTTATTTGTACTAAATTTCTGGACTGTAGGTTAAACGGATCACAAGTTATTCTTGTTTGTAAATATCATAACAGGTAACCAAATAAAACTACATACTCGTACACAGATGGACTCACCATGATAGTTCTATTTATACGGAACCCTAAAAACACGAGCTCGAACGAAACACTAGAACATATGAATACGCGTTAAATTAGATTATAACAAATAAGGCCTGCCCTTATTTTCCTGAAGAGCGTGTTGATTACGTGAAAATTACAAGGCAGAACGTGAAAAATATGCAAGAAAAACAACGTTGTTTTTTTTTTGTCATCTATATTGTAGAAACATAGATTTATTAACATAAGATACACTTTTTTTTATTGTGATGACATTTGTTATTGTCTCAAAAATTGCTGCTTTAAAATATATCAAGCCTGCAGAAAAATAAAACCTAGTCGCCGCGCCGGCATCAATCTGACAAATGCAAATTTGATACATACGAAAATTGGCGAGACCGAAGGCGGGTGATTTTTAGGTGAAAACATTTTGGTCCTGTCATACTACGGTAAGGGCTTATCTTTAATTTTGAAATCTTTGGCTATAATCAACACTGTAACAGGTGGTAGAGCTGATGCCGGGCGCGACTGTGGAGGTACCACCATCTTACTTGGAGACCCCCTCAAAGTAATTCGGGGGAGAGTAAGAGGACAGCTCACAGGCAAAAAACCAGGAGGCTCACCATGCCTGGGACCGATAGATGGCGGTATATCCATCCTTAATAGCCGGATCTTATATGGAACAGGCTGGTAACGGGCAGCGGCGTCACTGCTGCGAGGGTTCCGGCACCGCGCTCACCAACCCGCCTGCCCAGCGTGTGTGAGTATGGGCAATTCTTCCAGGATGACCGCCGGGAGTGGCAAAGTTCTGGAAAGGCTTATGTGGACAATCACAATCCACAATCTGAGACACTTTTATCACCCCTCGGACCAAGTCAAAGAATAGAAGAGCTTGTATGACTAGATTGATAGATGTATCAGAGGCAAAAGGGGCGTGTCAGGATAGTAGCAGATGGAGTACAGTGTCAACATGTCTCAGTTCAAACTATCAGGGAATCGTTGACCCAAAACAAAAGTAACGACTGAAAAGAAAAACCCATTTGATAACCTGACCTTCCAGTAAGCCTCACATTGATTTAACCCGCGTACCCACCGCGAGTGGTTCTAAATACCAAACGTGCCAAAAATATACAAACAATCTCGAACAAAAACAAGTCGTGTTAAGTGCTACGTCACATCTCATTTTCCGTGTGTGCATAGTCTAATAAGGCCCAGCAGAAAGCGCTTTAAAGTACTTTAAACCCTTTAAATGAAGCTATAAACGGGAATAAGCAGAGATGTTCCGTCCCTTTAGTAAAGCCTATGAGGTAAGCAAACAAGGCCACCCAAAAAGGATGAATGTTTGGTCCTGTTTTATAATTATAAGATAAACGAATAATTAAACGTATTATGGTGAAATTTCCAACTTTACGGAGATTAGTGGGGTAGTTGTTCTTTTCGTAGTTCCACTCTCGTTTTAATTGTAATGGCTACCAAACAAATTATGTTTATAGATGGACTGTTAGTTCGAATACAATATACTGGGTGTTAATTTGATTACCTTTTTCCTTCAAAGTATTCTGCTAATCAATGTGAACAGCTTTAATATGGGGCCAACCCTAAAATCACGATAAAAAATCAGCTGTTTCATAGAAAAGTACTCGACCAAAATGTATGAACCAACTGATTTTCTTTTAGCGATTTCGGTTTTGGCCTCATAGTAAAAGTTGTTCATAATAATGGATATAGCATCCCGTTTTAAGAAAAAAGGTTATCATCTTAACAGCCTGTATAATTTCAGGAAAATTTATTTTGCGATAGTTTTTCTTATTCGCAGTACCTACTTATTCTATAATAACAAAATTTTCACTAAGACCAGCAATTTACATACATATTAAGTAAATATTAAATTAATTTATAAATGACTGATGTAAATGTAATTTAAATGTGTTTTAGACTTGTATAAATATTAAAGAAAGAATATTATGTACCTTTATTACAATAATATTAAAGACAAATAAGTCAAATATCCTTAATTTATATTATACTATAATACTTATTCATTTACACAGCTAATTAACATTCTAAAAAAATTAACAAAAATGTTTTTTTAAGGAGTTTTATCAACCAGGTTAACTCTTTAAATTATCGATTTTCGATAACAATTGCAGAACAAAAGATATGGAGCGCAATTGTGTCATAATAAGTTAGACGGTTAAAGCACTACAGAAAAAAATAGACACTTTTAGAACTTGCATATTTACTTCAGTAAATAATTTATTATTTTGATAAAATAGTATATTATGTTTGAATTTTTTTACCACGGATCTGTTAAACAGAAACGCGATTGGAGAAATTCAGGGGCGATACAAATATTTATTGAAATGAGGTCTTTTTCGACACCAATTCTCCCGGTTTGACAATTTGGAATGACATATGGACTGCAATTATATTGTATTAGACGGGTTTTAACATTATCTAGGACCTAGTTAAACGAAATTTTGATAGCAACTTAAGTACATTTTATGTTAATAAAACACCGACTTTTTGCTACTTTTCCACTAATCCGTCCCTCCCGCACTGAGGCTTTTTCGCATATGGGGTAACAGGGACGCTAAAACTTTTAAATATCGCCTTAATAAATCTTCGTGCCCCTTTTCAAAATGAAAACTGATCATACGAAAATAAACTACTTTAACAGACAAAACTGCTACTAGATAAGCCTTCCAGCTTTAGCATAATCGAAATTGCGCTATAAATAAGGCCCATAACTACGTCATCGCCCGGATTCAGGCGCTCGAATACCATTAACGTGTTCGTTTGTACATAGCAAACATTGTTAAGCGGCCATTGTCCCGTGAAGCCGAATCCGGAATTAACTGGACATTATTTCTGTTTTTACACATTTTCACACGAATATTAGCAGAATTCGGACACCGAAAATGCGGCGCAATGTTTTTGGCGTACTCGTTTGATTTCAAGATTTATACTTTGAATGAATACAATAATGTTTTTGGACCTCGAGATTTTCATGTTCCAATACCAAATTTCAATTCAAACTATTGGCCTTGTTTGTGGTCGAACCGTATAACACTCCATTTGATTGCGATTCATAATGGCAATTTGAATTTCTGGACATCTCTTTTTCTTATTGTTTTAGCGATAATGAGAACTAAAAGGGTTAGTAAAGTTACTTTACTAAAGTATGGGAAACATAAAAAAACATATCGTCACGTTTACTGCGGGGGTGTCAGGTGTTTCCGAGTGTGAACTATGAAATGCAAGTAAGAGCCCACAATCGATACACCCACGTTTCACCGGCGATTATTAACGTCCCAACGGGCTGGTGAGCCCTATCGCCGTTCTTCGGGCATAAAGGATGGCAAAATTACCACAAAATGCGTAGAAAGCTACAACAAACAAGAAGCTATGGAAGAAAAACCCGCGAGCCACTGTCTACTTGTACCCCACTGGTAATATGAGTGAAAATAGGGTCAGCAACGCTGTCTTTGATGGTACATCCACCCACTGCATGTTCATTAGCGCGTTCGTTAGCTCCTCACAAACATTGTTAAGCCGAGCCTTTGTGATATGAAGCCATAACTGTAATTAAGAACAGACATCATGAAGCGACCAACTCAGCTGTGGGCGTGGCCAAATATCATGCTGTTTCATTTCGCTATAAGGTGCACGCTCCATGAAACTTGCGAGAGCAATACAATCGTGCCGATTTCGTCGCGGGTGCAACATTGAAAACTTGTTTCAGGAGAAACCACTTTTTGGCAAGACTGTGGACGTTTTCAAACATTATTTTTTGTTATTGCTGATCTAGATTACATATTCGATGTTTGATTCGTATTTATTTTTGATTTTATCTAAAAACTTTACTATTTTTAGTAAAAAAAAAACGTTAAATTTACGTATTTTAGGAGTTTTTTGTTAAGATATTACACAAATTTCACGATTTTTAGTTCAACTTAAACAAAGATTTACATAGATTATGTTAATAATCTCAGCCCTTAGAGAATATACCAAAGGAGGCGCCTTTAACAGGCGTTCCCCTCTGCCAAAGGTATGAGATTCTATATCTAACGCGTTATATAAAACTAGTTCAGCCGCCATTTCTGTCATACGATTCCCGAACGTCTTTGCATAAAGAGCTCCGAGAAAAATGCCGTTTTGTGCTGTGTATGGGTGCAAAAAAATGTCTAACACATCAAATTTACAAAAAGATGGTGTTACATTTCACTTGTAAGTATATTTTTGGTTATTTCATTCGTAATTTACTCATATCCAACATTTTTGAAAATGTATAAAATTCATATTTGGCGCCATAACTTCTTCACGATGACGTAGGCGTACTCCCTACGAGACTAACTTAGTCTCGTAGGGAGTACGCCTACGTCACCATTCAGGAATGCGCCGCAGCGAGACTATTTTTGGTGTTGCCAACTACTACAAAAAATTACCTAGAAATTCATCAATACCTTAACATTAATTCACCTTAACTTGATTTTTGTGTTGAGAAATATGCTACTATTTCATAAAGTGTACAACAAAATTTAAGTATTTATAATTTTCTTGTACCGAATCCACTGTTATTTTTATTTTTCTAAAACTAATTTCAATTTATTCATCGTAGGCAGCAATATAAGCAATAGTTAATTAATATTTTTACTGAAAATATTACTAAATCTATTATAAATCTACTTGCTCGAAAAATTCAACAACTATATTTTTTCTAAAACTTAAGAATTTACCTAAAAATCAGAACTTAAAAACTATGGCAACACAATAGTCTCGCTAAATAGTCTCGCTGCTCCAAACAAGCTGCCATGTAGCCTCGTCGGGAATAGCTAGGCATGTATCAGTTATTATCGATGGTAGTTATCGATAAAAGACAATCAGTTTTAAAATTTTAATAATTTCTTGTTTGTTAATGACTAATAAATAGATCTATCCCCATAAATGTTTTCAATCTCAGATAAATTTAAGTTATCTGAAGAAATTAAATGTTAATTGTATCTTATAATATTATATATTATATAAGGTCTTTCAATTGAAATTGAAAGTAATTTAGGAGGTGATTCAGTATCGTTAATACATCACATTCCACTGCAAAGTACTTTTTTTTGCGCGAACTTTTTCTTCACTTGTCCATACAAACTGAGTCAGCTGATCGGACCACTTTGTACTGAGAAGTGAAAAAAAAGTTCGCGCAAAAAAATGTGCTTTGCAGTGGAATGTGATGTATTAACGATACTGAATCACCTCCTAAATTACTTTCAATTTAAAGTGAAAGACCTTATATATTGTTTGCAACTCAAGATGACGGAGCGCCCCTGCCGGACGAGCGTGGCAACAGTTTGAGTCAGCGACGGCTGCGCGCGCACGGTGGATATAAAAGGCTGTAACTGAGCGGCGCTGCCATTGTGTTTTGCAACTTTGTGCTGAAGTGATTAAATCATGGTTTACATTTCTTTCGTGACTCCTGACCAAAGACCTGCAGACCATCAGCCGCCTGTATCTAACAATATCATACCGTGATGATACATAGCCTAATACCTTCCTCAAGAAACTACGTTACAATGAAAATTGCATCAAAATCCAATGAGATGTTCCCAAGTTATAAGCAAGCGTCCATACAGACACACAGACAGATGTTGCATTTTATATGTAGATATAGAGAAGATTTTGTCCACCTGAACAGATTCTGATGGAATGGTGTCAGTAATGTATTTATCGATAAACGTGTTCAAAACTCTATTAAATTTAACGCACACATTCAAAGACCGTACGTATTTACGTAAATTTGTGTTGCAGGTGTGCAAATTGCATGTGGGTGCGTTTGTAGAAACATGATTCGGTTATGTAAGGGTGGTTACCTCGTCCCCCACCAAACGTGGCAGAACCGACTGTATGTGGAAATACGCCTAAAACTGGTCCAGTGTTATCTTGTCTAAGTCTCAGCCTAAAATATTATAATAACATTTCATAGACACCTCACAATGTGGTGACAGCGTTTGTATGGAGGTTTGCGCGTAACGACGCCTCTTAACCGTATATTACTATAAAATGTAAGTTTTCAGGGTTCCATCACAAAAACAGAAGCCCGTTGTGCGAGGCTGCCTGTCTGTCCACCCGTCTATAGTAAAAAATAGCACTTCGTCAGTCTATCTTTGCTCGCGGCTTCGCTTTGGAAGTTTTCGGCTTGGCGGTTATTTTATCAACACCCCTTATTGTTGACCAGGATCACTACTATGTAATAAAAAGAACCGCATCCATATCCGTTGAGGGGTTCTCGAGTTGAAATGGAGCATTTTAACTACAGACAGACAAAAATTGTAGTTTTGGCCTCAGTAAACATACTTATATAATAACCCATTTCATTTAAAATTGCGCATATATATATTTATATAGATATATATAAAAACGTAATTTATATAATAAGTTTTCATATGATATATATTATATATCATATTATAAAATTCGAAAAAATGAAATTTGAAAATTCTGAAATTCGATCTACAGTTTTACTAGAGATCATTTCCAACAGATTAAGTCCTATCGACTAGGGGTCGAAAATAAATGGTCTCCGAGTTACGAAGGTTTTTAAGATATTTTTCAAACTTTCAGACTGGTAACGAAAAACAAATTATTCAAAAATAATGATTCCTCCCTCGGCACTTATTTGTTATTTTTCTGATTAATGATAAATGAGTTGTCATTTATAAAAAATATATATGCCCAGAATTCCCATAATCTCAGAAGTAAAAGGTCTTAAGTGGAAAGAAACCATTTTCATTTTGTAATTTTGAATTACCGACGTGTTTTATTTGAAAAAAAATTGATCATTGTCAACACCTAGTTGTTAGGCATCATTTGTTGGAAATGATCTCTAGTATAACCCCTTTCAAGATATAGGTCGAATTTCAAAGAAACCCATGTATATATATATATATAATATGAAAACTTCTCGATGACGGTAGAGATTGAAAATATTTTTTGTTCCAAAAGATCCTTGTAGCTCTATGATAAACTCGAAAGTGACGCATTAAAATAATTTAATCAAATTATATTTTTATGCTGTTTCGTTAAATTTATAATTCCCAATAGTACATACAGTTTTAGCAAAAGCTATAAATAAACTATACTATTTCACAGAACAAAGCTCTCTTGGCAAAGACATAACGCATAAACAAAAATCAAGGACAGCTTCCTATGATGCGTAAAAAGCGAGGTCATGATCCTTATTTATGTCCTTTATATTTTCTTTTACTTTTCCTGCTATTTCGGAAGGATAAAATGAACTTTATTTTTAGATTATGTTTATTTTTAGAAATCCATCGCTATGAATACCCCGGGCCAGGATTCGAACCTGCGACCTCTTTTTATCAAGACAAGATAACAAGAGGTCGCAGGTTCGAATCCTGGCCCGGGAAATTTTTTCAAATTCTTGTTTTTGGGTTTGTTTCTGATTGATCTTTTCTAGTTTGTAATGCACTCTAATAATATTTATTTTTAGAAATAAGAAAACCATGTTAACTTTTTTCTGCATCAAAAAATTCAATAACGACTTTCTTACATGTACTTACTTACTTTCATTAAAATTAGGGTGAGTTGACAACATAAATATTTTAAAAACCGGCCAAGTGCGAGTCGGACTCGCGCACGAAAGGCTCCGTCCCATTATCCATAAAAACGGCAAAAAAAAACATGACTGTTGCATGGGAGCCCCCTTAAATATTTATTTTATTCTGTTTTTTAGTATTTGCTGTTATAGCGGCAACAGAAATATGTACATCATATGTGAAAATTTCAACTGTCTAACTATCACGGTTCCTGAGATACAGCCTGGTGACAGACGGAAAAACGGACAGACAGACGGACAGACTGACGGACAGCGGAGTCTTAGTAATAGGGTTCCGTTGGTTACCCATTGGGTACGGAACCCTAAAAACGGAAAAAAGTGAGTGAAATCCGTTTTAACTTTTGAATATTTTAATAGTAATGACTTTTATAGTCCAAAAAGGATCCAACTGAGCATGCCATGCCATCAAAACCGTCCGGTCACTGGCGGCACCCAGCTGGTAAATACGTAGAAAAGCCGTTATTTTTAATACCTTTATTTGAGCCTGTTTAGGCGTAAAAAAGTAGTACTAAGGCGCATACTCCTGCCAAATTAGCAGCTCGATGTGTATCGGTACAAAAATCAACGGTAATAAAGTCGAAATAAGGTTAATAAGGTTTGTCTGTATTAATATCGATGGAAACGACATTGAAATAACGTTCAAATCAGTGCACAATGCGTGGTGGCTGTTACGACGCTCGCTGCGTCCTTGAAAGGGCAAAATAGGAGAAAATAATACTTTTCACATGGGCGTCATTGTTCGATTGAATAATTCTATGTTATATTTATAGCTATCAAGTTTATCTATTTATCAAAGCATAATTAAATTAAATCACCTATGCCGCTTAGGAGCAGTAGGAAATTCAAGCCAAAAAACACCATTCAGTTGAAACAATTTTTCATATATAGGTTTTGGTGGTACGAAAAAGAAAAATGTTGCATATTAGTGCGCCTGCAAGTGTACAAATACTATGTCCCGTGGGATTCTTGATGATACAAGTATGGGAGTGGTATCAATCTCTTCGTTATGACATGGAGAATCAGTAATTGGATGGTGGATAATGACCACTCGTGTCAGATTGAAGTTATAAGCAAAAAACAAAATGGCCGCCGCTCTGCCGTAGATAATACTGGTTTTTTATGTTTATCTCGTAAAATACAGTATTTACGACAAACTGATTTATGATAAAAGTATTCAGTATTAAATTCTACACAAAACATGTTCCTACAATATTTTGTGTACGGCTGACCCTTAACATAGAAATTCTGTATTTAAGATTCAATTCTCTGAATTAGTACCAAGATATTAAGAAATAACTATAACGGCCATGTTTCAACTTTTAGTTATGAGGAATGTACACTAATAGTTTATTATATGCATAAACGTATTTTTAAAGACATTATGATACCTTCAAAATAATTGGATTTTCTATAAGAGTGAAGTTACTTAGAATTTTGTAATTCAATTTTTCTAACTTCACTTTATGGAAAATACAGTTATTTTTAAGCTACCATAATGTCATTAACAATACGTTTATGCATTAAGTAAACTTTTCGTAGTCATTGTTCTTTGCAAAATGTTGTCTGTTGGCCGTTATAATATTACAATTTCGGAGAATCGACCCTTAAATAAGGAATTTATGATTTTATTTTCCAAAAAGTGCAAAGAATGTTGTTTGTATTTTTTATTTGTTAATAGATAAATGCTAAGTTTTCAATTGTATCACATTATCCAAGACATTATTAGACTTCAAAGTAACAAATACCAAATATAGTTTATCAATTACAGTCTCCATCATCATAAACCTCGTCTTCACTTTCTATAGCTGATTCATTGCATTCATCTATGTCTTCTGTATCCTTAAAGTTTTCACATACTTCTGGATCACCTTCACATCTACACATTTCTGTGCACTTTAGTCCATACATAAGACAGGTGCATGGTGGACAACAGTGACGTAGGGAGCACGTGCAACTACAAAGCTCTGCCATAAGATCTGGAACACATGGTGAGGTGCACGCGATTGGTTCAAATGTTCCTCCAACGTAGTCCATCCGAAACTGAGTGGTGATGGTATGACCGGGTTTGGTTGGATATCTTGATTCCACTCAAGGGCCTGAAGATGAGTTCTCAACAGTGCAGGAGTTAGAGCAGCTTTTGTTGGTGGAAGATTTTCATCTTGACATTGTTTTTTTTGTGAAAAGCCACCATCGCACATCTCCAATCTCAGTCATTGTAGTTTTTGGAATATATAATTGACAAACAAAAGACTCCAAAGCATTTCTGGCATCGTCTAGAAGAGTGGGTGTTGTACCAAGCTTTGCTAAGGCCTCTAGTAAATCATCATTGACGGAATTTAATGTTTTCCACCAATGAAGCTTCCCTTTACTGGCAAATGACCCAGTGACATCTGAACCAGATAAGGCATGAAGTCCAGGGAGAGCAACAGTCTTGAGTAATCCCAGTGACTTGTGACTTCGGACCACACAGGAAAAAGCAGATACAAAAATCATACTTCACAGAGTATACATATCACAACAAGGATACAGAACAACGCACGTTTATTCTCCAGACACAGATGTTATGGTTTTAGCCTTAAGGCGATTTCCTCAAATGACATCACAGTTTGGAATTTTCTTTGGGCAGGGAATGAAAAGGTTTGTTGACATAGCTCCTATCCACAAGTCACTGGGATTACTCAAGACTGCTGCTCTCCCTGGATTTCATGCCTTCATGCTTTGTAGTTGCACGTGCTCCCTACGTCGCTGTTGTCCACCATGCACCTGTCTTATGTATGGACTAAAGTGCACAGAAATGTATAGATGTGAAGGTGATCCAGAAGTATATGAAAACTCTAAGGATACAGAAGACATAGATGAATGCAATGAATCAGCTATAGAAAGTGAAGACGGTTTATGATGACGGAGATTGTAATTGATAAACCATATTTGGTATTTGTTACTTTGAAGTCGAATAATGTCTTGGATAATGTGATACAATTGAAAACTTAGCATTTATCTATTAACAAATAAAAAATATAAACAACATTCTTTGCACTTTTTGGAAAATAAAATCATAAATTCCTTATTTAAGGGTCGATTCTCCGAAATTCTAATATTATAACGGCCAATAGACAACATTTAGCAAAGAACAATGACTACGAAAACTTTAATTGATGCATAAACGTATTGTTAATGACATAATGGTAGCTTAAAAATAACTGTATTTTCCATAAAGTGAAGTTAGAAAAATTTAATTGCAAAATTCTAAGTAACTTCACTCTTATAGAAAATCCAATGATTTTGAAGGTATCATAATGTCTTTCAGAATACGTTTATGCATATAATAAACTATTAGTGTACATTCCTCATAACTAAAAGTTGAAACATAGCCGTTATAGTTACTTCTTAATATCTTGGTACTAATTCAGAGAATTGAATCTTAAATACAGAATTTCTATGTTAAGGGTCAGCCGTACACAAAATATTGTAGGAACATGTTTTGTGTAGAATTTAATACTGAATACTTTTATCATAAATCAGTTTGTCGTAAATACTGTATTTTACGAGATAAACATAAAAAACCAGTATCATCTACGGCAGAGCGGCGGCCATTTTGTTTTTTGCTTATAACTTCAATCTGACACGAGTGGTCATTGTCCACCATCCAATTACTGATTCTCCATGTCATAACAAAGAGATTGATACCACACCCATACTTGTATCATCAAGAATCCCACGGATGTACACTTGCAAGCCAACTATATGTTTTCCTAGAGTTGATAATCCATAATACATTTTTTCAATATTTTTGGTTTGGCCATAAAAGAGGAGTAGGCTTTAGAAAGTCCCCATTTGGCGATATTAAGGGCCTTATCAGCGCTCATTGCAGAGTGAACCCGGGTTTCAAGATCCTAGCGACTGAGCTACCGCTGTACTTATACATATAAACGGTACAGCTATGCGAGCACGTATACGTCGATTAGATAAATTTGACAGATAGAATCGATAAATTCTAAACGATAACCCTTATTGCCATGAAATTTTTATTTTTATTTATTTTTTCATTTTTATTTATCGAATCGATGTCGAGTCGATACCAAGTACACGCTAGTACCCCAGAAACAAAACGACAGAAACAAAAGACCTCAATGTACACGAAGTTCACATACTTATATGTAAACCACAAGGAAATTGAAGAAATAAGCAAGGAACTGCTCAATAATGCAAACGGCGTACAACAAGCGATGTATCTGGGGCCCTTCGCAATGCTCTGTCTATGAATAAAATAAAAAACCGGCCAAGTGCGAGTCAGACTCGCGTACCTATCGGCTCCGTATTGTGGATGGTAAATTTAATTGTCATTTTTTTTCGTGAATTTCTCAACCGCTTTAATTTTCTTGTAATCTTTACGTAAACACATATTTTATATGGGGGACATACATATTTTTGTGGTTATTTAAAGATTTCTCGAAACCAGTGCCAGTAAATATAGTAATAAAAGTATATATTTTTACAATCAGTTCTTTAATAAATATCTACAATTTGATACCCATATTGTATTTTTAGGATAATATTTTTTATTTTCCGCACTTTTGTTTTGGAAATATTTTGAACCATTTCAAATTTTTATATATTTTTACACTGTGATACGTGGACGAATTAATGGTATTTTTCTGCCTTTCATGTATATATATATAATCTATAACGGTGCTAAAGTTATGAGTCTGTGACATACGGACGGACGGAAAACGGAGTCTCACCATAAAGGTTCCTTTTGTACCTTTTAGGTACGGAACCCTGAAAAAGTACCACTGCCATTGTTTACAATAGGGGTTGCAGCAATGAATAGACATCTTGATTACAAGGCCAGCAACGAAACGAAACTCTGATCAAGACAGAATTTTCAATAGCTATTGGACTCGCTGCTTGTTTTACTTGGTATAGTTGTAGAGTAGCTCAGTTCGAAGGACGACGAAATCTGAATCTCAATGGTATACGAGTTTTCCCAGCTAAAAGTCGTTTTTCTTTTGCGTTTTATTTGTATACAATAAGGATTGAAATTTTGAAAAAATATGTTCTATATTTCGCACTTTGATCTTTAAATTTCGGCCGTTTACACGATTACTTAAATTTCCCTGCAATCAATAAAATTGCAAATTTAGGATAAAAGTATCATTCCATTTGCGTTATAATTGGTTTTGGACAATAAAACTTATACCAAAATAAACGTTATGAAATTTTCTCGATAGAATTTACTAATTGAAAATCTTTTTGACAAAATAACTTAGTACATTTTATATTAATAAAAACCGACTTTTTGCTACTTTTCCACGAATCCGTCCCACTCGCACTGAGGGTTTTTTCGCATATGAAGTAACAGGGACGCTAAAACTTTTACGTAACCACCGAGCTTTTTACACAGTCAAACACATTTTTATAACCCTTGCTTCAAGTAGTAAGCAGTTAAATGAAAATGTAGTGAAATGTATTGGTATTATTGGGTCTATAGGTATACTAGACTGTATACACGATGGAAACACAATTCGATAAAGTTGGCTCGATAGAATAAATTCGCAAAGTTACCCCTTTTCAAGTAATTTTTTTCCTCCATTTCCCTACTTTTTTATATTAATAAGTAATTTGATAATATGATTCATTTACTAAAATAAAGCTCATAGATGACAGGAGCGTTTATACACGATAGTTTTTTTATTTAAGAACAATATGATGAAAATAATAACGAAAAACATTGAAAAAGTGCAAAAGTTTGGTTATTTAGGCTGAGAAATGAGTGCTCTCTAAGGGTATGTGGATGGAAAAGTCGAAAGCAGGGTCTTTGACTTAAGAACTTTGTTTGGACTAGTTAGGAAATAAACATACTAAAAGTCCTTATCCCTCCGAGTCGAGCCCGAGGGGGGGGGGGGGGGGGGCACAAAGAAGATCCCGTTTTTTGGTTTTTTTGCTTACATCTCAACAACAGCTGGTTCTATAGACTTGAAATTTTGCATATAGATACCTTATATAGTGAAGGCGTCCACTAAGAAAGGATTTTTCAAAACACACCCCTTAAGGGGGTGAAACGGGTGTCCAAAGTTTGTAAGGGGAAACAAGATTAGTTAGACTATTTTATTCGAGACTTCACAGGAGTACTCTTATCTATAAATGTGTTTCAAGTTTTTTCAGAATTCAATCCCTAAAAGGGGGAAATGATGTGAAAATTTTGAAAATCAACATGGGTATCGTTTGAATGGTTTATCGGGTCGCTGATTACGAAAAATCCAACGTGGTTGACGTGAAAAAGGCTTTGAAATTCGACCATTTTTCGAAGCTCATAGCTAGGCAAAGATTGGAGATAGATAAAAAGTGTGAAAGCTTAAGTTGTAGAAAATTTTATCAGCTTTCATTATGTAGTAAAACAAAATTTCGTACAATGCACGGTTTTCGAGATGTAAGAAAAAACCAAAAAACGGGATCTTCTTTGTGCCCCCCCCCCCCCCCCCCTCGGGCTCGACTCGGAGGGGCAAGGACTTTTAGCATGTTTATCTCCTAACTAGTTCAAACAAAGTTCCTAAGTGAAAGATCCTGCTTTCGACTTTTCCATCCACAAATTATTCGTTGCTTAAGCTATATTATCTTAACTCTTTACACGAAAAGAAAATGACAAAGACAAAGGCAAACGCTCGGTGCGCCCTTAAGGTGAATGTGACGCATCTCGTTCCCAAACGCACAATTATGATTGTTTTTCTTATTTTTGAATAAAAGTATCAAACTAATATGATACATGTCAATACGCGACAATAGTTTAATATCAATTAGGCTTTTCTAGGAAAGTTTTGTTAGCATTACTTTGTAAATTATCCTGCACAACAACTTTAAAGTTATATAATAGGTAATTGTTGTATAGGATAATTTACAAATTATTGCATAAAATAACACCACTAGGCTAGAAAAACCTAATTGATATTAAACTATTGTCGCGTAATGTCATAAATCACATTAGTCTGATACATTTTAGTCAAATATAAGAAAAATAAGAAAGCGATCCGTCGCATCAACCTTAATATTAAAAGTGCCAGGGTAAATACAGAGCTGTGTACACTCAAATAAAATACAAAGCAATTTTCACTGTACTATTTGCTGGAATTCTCTTTTGTTTAACTTGATCGTTTTTTTCGAGTGAAATCTTTGTCAAATGGATGTAACGTTGTCGTGCTATTTATCGATACTGAATTGAATTTGAATAAATATGAACAATAAAAATGTTTACTTTAAAGAACAATTTACTAAAAATAAAAAGGCGTTAACTGGTAATTAAATTAAAAAAAAACGTATATATCGTGAGAGCTAAACGAAACAGGGGTACTAGCATGAACTTGGTATCGACTCGACATCGATTCCATAAATAAAAATGTAGCTCTTATTTCATTTCAATAAGGGTTATCGTTTAGAATTTACTGATTCTATCTGTCAAATTTATCTAATCGACGCGTACGTGCTCGCATAGCAGGAATGTTCATCAAGCAACAAAATATTTCGATGACATTAAAGAAACAGAAGAAAAAACACTAGAAATTGCCTAAATTAATTCATACTGGAGAATTGGTGCGGGTTTATTAAATCAATACGATAACACACTGTCACTTAGTCATAGACACAGATTGTGTTTAATTTGCAACACCATTTTTCAATTGATAATAAAAAAGGAACCTGTTCTTCTACACCGGTTTAAGCTCATACTGTTTTTATGGAGAGCGAAAATATTATTCTGCAAATTTGACGATTCTTGACGGAGTCAAAAAGCCAAAGCCACCTTTTACATTTTAATAACTTACTTTATGCTCCTTGAGAGACATTGACTTATGCATTTTTCATTTGCGCTAGTTTCTTTCCTTGGCAAAGTTGTTTAGTATGTGGCTTCATTAAATGTTACCTATCAAATAACCTTCGGTGTATTATGACCTGTCTTAAAATTTACCAAATTACCCGCCCAACTTGAGA
This sequence comes from Ypsolopha sequella, assembly GCA_934047225.1. NCBI lineage: Eukaryota > Metazoa > Arthropoda > Insecta > Lepidoptera > Ypsolophidae > Ypsolopha > Ypsolopha sequella. Next base: position 28,139,149 of record OW203986.1, on the reverse strand, counting down.
CACAAGTGGTAAACCTGTGTGTGAACACCGCTTCAATTTAGTCGAAATTGGAGCAATTACTCGAGTGCAAAAGCGAACTACTACCACCGATGCACTTTTGCGCAAACAAGTAAGTATCACAGTGAAATTTTAGTATTATAACTGTAGGAACACGTGATTTTATGCTGATTTGCAATATTCCATGCACGGCGCACTCGCACTCGTGTACACCATGTAAATCCATTTACGTAGTACAATTTTCATACAAGTACCTACTTCGTGAGTTATCATTTTCCCCACTCACACCGCATTTAAATTAAACACAAATATGTTCCTAAAGTGGTGACCCCGACGTGATTATATAGGTATATACCCGCTCGGCAACCACGACTTACAAACTAACAGTTCCTTTAAAAAAAAACTGAAGGAACTTTACCTGTCACTGTCTGAATAGGTAAAAATACGTATAATATTATATATATAGAGTTTATTTAACAGTCAAATGTAAAATATTAAGTGCTTCAGATGAAACCGTTTTTTTTTCGACCTACTGAATATTATGTAAATAAAGATAGTTTTTTGTTTTCGGTTTTTTAGCAATGAATTTTGGGCATTTTAGGGAATTTTGGTTTTGGTTAGGGGAAAAATCTTTTAGGAGTTGGCAACCCTGGCAATAAAGAATACTCGTGTATACCACATAATACGTATGTATGCTATTTAGTAGACTGTAGAAAAATTTACAAGTGGTTATAAGACTTATAAGTAACTGTCTGAATAGGTAAAAATACGTATAATATTATATATATCCAAATTTATGTATTCTATTGTATTCTTTCATATAGTGTGTATTTTTAGTATTTTATTAATATTTTTTCTTGAAATTTGTATAATTAAATCTTTTTTCTTTTTTTGCACGTGTATGATTACTCTGGCTTAAATGTTTCTTTTTTTGGTGTTGTTTCCTTCTGGTTTTGTTTTAACAAATCGCTTTTTTAAGATAAGCTCGCCTATTTACATGTCATTCTATTGTTAATATAATCAGTTTCCGTGTGTTGCGGACGCCGAGCCTCGCCGTAAACGGAAAATAGGGTGGTCTCCGACGGCAGTACCGCACAGACGCACCCAACGAGTATAGAGAGAGATAGACATAAGCTAGATAATTTATGAAAGAGATAGATATAAGTTAGACAAAGAAAGACTGTTTAGATTAGTGCCGTGTGCAAAACGGCGTGTATAAAAGTAGGGCGGTTTATTGTGTCAGCATTCAGTTGAATAATAGCTCTCCTACAATAAAGAGCAAATAAAGGAACAAATCGAAACAAGCGTTTTCCTTACATACAGTCCACAACAGTAAATGGACCTTCGGTAGCCGGATCTCGAGCCAAGAACCAGCCAAAGAAGACCTCTCCACACCATCGGACGCCTATCCAGAGCTGCTACGGACCTATCACCATGGTCGTCACAAGGAGCCACGGTGACGCAGAAATCCTGGAAGACCAGAGGCGCACGACTGAACAGCGTGAAGAGGAACTACGCCACGAAAATCTGAGGCTAGAGCAAGAGCGACAGAGACGACTGCAGATAGAACCACCCGCGTCACCTACGGTACAAACAGGCACCGTCGACCACGGTACCACCACCGGCATCACAGCCATCGCCGGTACTTCGTCAGAGCTGCTGCTAAGAGAGACCCAAGTTCAATACGTGCTACCGGCGCGCTCCGTGTCCTCGCAACGATCTACTGCGAGCGCCACGATGCGAAAGCGAATGGCTGAACTGGAAGCCGCGGAGAAGTTAGCAGCCCTTAAGAAAAAAGAACTGGAGATCGAAGCTGACCTAATAAAGAAGCGTCTAGCCGTCGACATGTCTGTAATCGAAGAAGAGGAAGGGAGCCAGCACGAAGAACCACTACGAGCTGACAACTCAAAAGAAGGTGGATGACTGGCTGCGCGCAAACCCGCAGACTGCACGGGGGGAGAACAGCGCTTACCAGCAGATACAAGAACCAGTAGGAATACAAGAAGATCCAACAAGAATCCAGTTTGAACATACTCCACGCATGACCAATGTGGGGCGCCTTCCGGACAGAACAAGAAACAGTATCGATCAACTAGCAGAGACACTAGAGAGGATAGCCCGACCGCGGCCCCGACAGATCGAGCTGCCATTTTTCTCCGGATCTTCGAACGAGTGGCTACCATTCAAGGCAGCTATGCGCGACTCTACGAAAATGTACAACATCTCACCTGCCGAGAACCTACTGCGGCTGAGAACCTGCCTCAAAGGAGAAGCACGAGACGCAGTGGCTGCACTCATGCACACAGCCACCAGTCCAGAGATAATTATGCATACTCTGGAACAATGCTACGGGAGACCAGAAATTATCATCGACCAAACATTCGAGGAGCTGAAGAAGCTGCCAAGACCAGGACAGTCACCAATTGAACTGAACAAATTCGCCGTCAAACTACAGAACATTGTCTGCGTGTTCAAGAGCATCGATCGACGGGGGTACCTCTACAATCCCACACTGGCGCGAGAGGTTCTGAATAAACTCAGTCCACACCTTCAATCTCGCTGGTGTCAATATGCTCATGAAGAGGAAGGAACACTAGATCCTGAAATCATCGTTCTGTCTCGCTTCCTCATGCGCGAGGCAGACTGGGGACTGAAGTACGCGTACTCCTCCACCACGAACACTGCACCTGTCTCCGCAACAAAGAAAGAGCTTCGACCAGCTACAATTCACAAGAAGAAAGCAAGCGCCATATATAACATCGTCGAAAGTATAGAAGAACAGAGCGACCAATGCCCAAGCTGCGAGCAAAGACACACGCTACCCCAGTGCCCGAGCTACAAAGCACTAACTATTGATCAGCGTTGGGAATTCGTTCGAGACAAGAAGTTATGCTTCAAATGCATACAAAAGAAGCATAGACGAATCAACTGCAAAGCCAAGCTGTGCGGCATCAACCAATGTCGCCGCCCTCATCACCAGACACTGCATCAAGAAGAGGAAAGCACACCCGCCACCCAGACACCGACTGTAAGCACCGAGGCAGTCTTGTCGGTAGCAACCAAAACCGCTACCGGCCCACGAACCGTACTGCTCAAAGTATGTCCAATCGTCATCGTCGGGCCACGGGGAGAGGTCAGCACTCATGCACTGCTTGATGAGGGAGCCACTGTCACTCTCATCGACGAAGAAATAGCGCGGAACATTGGTGCAGAAGGGCCATCACTACCCTTGCACCTGCACGGCGTCAATATGACTAATAATAATAATAATAAACACTTTATTGCACACAAAAACACAGATAAATACAGATTTAAGAGAAATACAGGGCAAAGGCGGACTTATTTCAGAAAGAAATTTCTTCCAGTCAACCATAAATGACAAAGATGAGGAAAATTTTACATTGGCTTATTAAGTGATATAAATATGTGCATAATGAGTGATATAAATATGTATGTAACTATAATAAATATGATAGTCAACATACACTACTAACCTAAAAGTATACCTAACGACCTAACGGTCTAAAAACTAAACAAAAAGTGGGTATTAAAATAATATATATATATATATATATATATATATATATATATATATATATATATATATATATAATATATTAAATATGATACACTACATAAATACGTACGATACATACATACTAGTAGCTAGAGCTGCTGAGAGGACAAAAAGTGCTTCTTCAAGTTGAATTTGAAGGAAGCGGTTGAGGGAAGACTTTTAAGGGAGTGTGGAAGATCATTCCAAAGACGGACAGCGTCCACTGTAAAAGATCCAGAGTAACGTTCCGTGTAATGAGTTGGTATAGATAACATAAGATCATGAGAAGGCCGAAGATTCCTGTTGCTCATGTCAGTGCGAAAATTGAACCTATCTTTTAGGTATTTAGGGGAGGAAGGATTATTTAAAACATTGTATAGTAGAGATAGGATATGACTATACCTCCGATAGCGTATTGGAAGCCACTTCAGTTTACGTCGAAACTCGGACACATGATCAAACTTTCGCAAATCAAAAATAAATCTGATAGCCAAATTCTGAAGACGTTCCAGTTTGTTGAGCAACTCCTCGGTGGCATCCAAGAACACAATGTCAGCATAGTCAAGAAGAGGTAGAAGAAGAGATTGGGCTAGAGTAATTCTAGTTTGCAAAGGCAAGAAGTACTGAAGGCGCTTCAGTGAGTGAAATGAACCGTACATCCTACGGCTAACTTCCTTAACATGACTCTCCCATGACAAGGTCTGATCCATGATTACGCCCAAGTTTTTGACAGTTTCGCTATATTGTAGAACTTCATCACCAAAAACCACACTTGCAATATTATCAGTTTTCAGTCTCGATATGTAGTATTGGCTACCAATGATAATTACTTGCGACTTTTTCGGATTGACATTAAGCCCATAGCGTTTTGTCCAATCTTTAATAGCCGCAAGGTCTGCATTGGTTGTGGCTATGGCATTGTCAATGTCGTCAATTGGAGCTGCTGAGTACAGCTGAAGATCGTCAGCATATAGATGAAAGGAAGAGGAAAGGGCAGAAGTGATAGAGTTAATAAAGATCGAAAACAGAATAGGAGAGAGGACACCACCCTGAGGAACACCAGATGTAAGATCACACCAGTTAGAATAGCAACTGTCAACTTTGATTAGTTGTTTTCTGCCATGAAGATAGGATTCAAACCATGAGACAACCAAAGGGGAGACATTAAGAGATCTCAGCACTCCCACAAGTATGTCATAATCGACAGTGTTGAAGGCATTACTGAAATCTAGCAGTGTTAGGACAGTAAGATTCTTCTGCTCTATGTTGAGACGCAAGTCATCCGTCACTTTGACGAGGGCTGTGACAGTGCTGTGGCCCGGTCGAAAGCCGGACTGGTGAGGACTAAGGAGAAGGTTTTTTGAGAGAAAATCGGCAAATTGGTCGTGCACGATATGTTCTAAAACTTTTGAAAGGATAGGGAGCAAGGAAATAGGGCGAAAATCAGTAAAGCAGGAAGGATTCGGTTTTTTGGGAAGCGGGATGACGTGTGCTTTTTTCCAAGCACTGGGAAAGGAACCTGTTGTCAGGGAGCAGTTGATAATATCCGCTATTATGGGAGCTATAAAATTAGAGATAGGAGCAAGCATATCCCTACTAAGACCGTCGTCACCGACGGCCTTGGTAGTTATAGACCGAAGAATCTTCTGAACATCACCAGAGGTTATCTCATGGAAATCAAAGGGAGGATAGTTAGATGGGGTACAGTTTTGAAGAGACGTGAGGGTGTTCAACTTATCAGCGCTAGAGAGAGAGGAAGAAGGTGAGCTAAAGTGCTGGTTAAGCGCATTTAAATCAATATTAGAGAAAGGTCTAGATTTAGACTTACCGACGCCCAGAGTTTTCAAGAATTTCCAGAGGTTATTAGAAGGACAGTTTTGAATGGACTCAAATATATGCTGACGCTTTGCATTTCTACAAACTTTATTGCAGCGGTTACGTAGAATTTTGTATCGCTGGATATTTTGCTCAGAGGGGTCACTTCTACAGCGAACGCAAGCTCTGTCTCTTTGAGCCATGAGTGACTTTATGTCTTGAGTGAGCCATGGTGCTGGAAGGTGCTTTACTCTCGTCTTTTTAAGTGGAGCATGTTTGTCAAACAGGGATATCAAGAGTTCGTTAAAGCGTTCAACTTTGCCATCTATAGAAGATGTTTGAGTAATAGATGACCAGTCCATTCCACTCACATCCCCACGAAGCGCCTCCAAGTCAATACCACTGAAGTTACGGAGAAGAAGGAACTTATGTTTCAACTTAGGAGGACGAAGATTGTACGATAAGAAAACAAGATCGTGATGAGAAAAACATGAGGCATTAAATTGACCATGGTTAACGACGTGGTCAAGAGAAGAAGTGATTATTAAATCGAGAAGAGATGGAGTACAACCAGGTGCGAAGTGTGTAGGACCCGACGGTAGAATATTAAGATTGAGAGAATCCATCATAGACTTGAGGGCTCTTGTTCTGTGATCATTTTTTATAATACATGTGTTAAAATCACCCATCAGGACAATTTGTTCATACTGCGGTCTAAAGGTTTCAAGCAGAGATTCTAGAGATGAGAAATAATTAACATTGCATGAATGACTATAGTAAACCCCTAAAAAAACTTTTGTATGACGAAGAGATATCTCTAAAAATAGATGTTCTGTTTCACTAGAACTATCCGATTGGGAGATGACTGTGCAATCAAGATCACTACGCAGATACACTCCTACACCACCACCAGAGGTGCGAGTTCTATCTGTTCTGACAAGGCGATATCCAGAAATAGGGTACATCGTAGAAGGAAGTGTTGGTGACAGCCATGTTTCACTCATACAAATTGCATGAATATGCCTCGTGGTAAAGGAAGTTAATAAATCAGAGTAATGTGCGTTAACACTTTGAACATTTATATGAGCAACATTGAACATTTTTGGAGATGATGAAAATACATTGTGCAACTTGTCACTAAGATCAAGCATGTCGGAAGAGTCACTTACTGGACTAAGTAAACCCTCAGAGGGAGAAGAAAGAGAGTAATATTCACTACCAGAGCTACTATTTAGTATATCAGACATATTACATATACGCAATTAATAAATAGAATAATAAATACCTATGACAACAACACAAACCTATTAATAACAATCAACCTAAGGAAATAACGCTAAAGTACTAGTAAATATACTAAATAATGTTTATATTTAAAAGTGACAGACAGGGTAAAAATACCTGTCTTAATTACCACAAAAACACTGCCATCTCACTAAATATAGTATGCTGATTAAACTTACATTAAACACATTATAATTCACAAAATATGCAACACAAAAAGGCAAACAAAACGAAACACTTTGAAAATTTTAGTTATGAAACAATTTTGCAACATCTTAAATTGTATAAAGTTGCATGATTAAACATGTGACAAATTCGGAGCTATAAAGCTAAAACTGAAACGCAAGAGAGAACGCAAAATAAAAACGTCAATTGATTGACAAATTTGATAAGAAATGTGACGGTGAGTAAAAAAAAGATATTTTTATATATTTTTTTCAAGTTTTAGCATTAGCAGTAGTATGAGAAAAGTAAAACTTACTACAATCTGCCCATCAATGAATTCAATTAACGTAAAATGTTAGTTTGTTATTCAAATATGCCTATCGTTTTACAGCTACGTTACTTGATTTGCGAATCTTGACTTTTATTTTTTTTCAGATCTATCTCGTCTTGACCGACCTGAGGAAGCTTGAGCATCAGTGGAAGGTGGATACTTGGCAGAGAAGTCCTGCAGTTGCTCCATGGTATTGAGACGCAGTTTGTTGCCATCAGGGAGCTTTATAAAGAGGTTGCCATCCTGCGACCAACAGCGGGTTACACCATAAAGTTTACGCGCTTCAGCAAATATTTGCCTGCGAGGCGCAGTGAGGAATTCCGCTACTGAAATCTGGCATCCCTTCAGTTCCTTCTTCTTCTGCCACACTGAAGACCGGATATCCAGACTTGAAAACCTGATGAGTACAGGACGGCAACCACCATTGTCATGTGAAGGCTTACCGAGGCGATAACACGACCTGATGGAGTCATTGGTGAACTGCGGCAACTTAAGCTTCTGGCTAATCGTCTGCATGACTACAGATGAAAGATCTTCATTGGCCGTCTCTTCAATGCCACGGAACAGCAAAAATTTCCGTCTACCCCGGTTGTCCATCTCATCAACAACCTGAGACACTGAGGAGATCTGCTGGCGGAGGATGCTAATAGTCTCCTTCATCCAGTCTTTGAAGACGGCAAACTCACCCGCCAACTGATCCAGGCTGCGGGGACTCTTTGCCGCAGCTGCCATCCGGGTTTCAAAGTCCGCCATCACATTGAAGAACTTCTTCTCCATCGTATTCACAGCAGTCAGAGGCTCCACTGTAGAAGCCTTGATACTCTTCGACTTGGGCATTATAGATCCTCAACAAGTTTAAGTAAGCTAAGTGTGGTGAAGTGAGGTTATGTTGTAGTGAATGGCAGAACTGTGTTAAAGCATACACCAAATGCGGAAATACATTGATTGTATAATATTCACTTGTTTGCACCTCAAATAAAAACACTTGTAAGTACAAAAACACCAGAAAGTTTATTTATTTGAATTTAAATTAAGTGAGAACAGTTTAAGCCAACATGTAGGTAAAAGCACATTGACTACAAAAGAGGGAGACAGCAAGATCGTCAGCGTGCAACTGAGAGGCAAGAGAGACGTCGCACTACACAAGTTACAAGCACGCACCGTCAAAAACCTGAGGCTTCATCAGCAGTCCATCCCAGAATCACTGCTGAAACATGAACACCTGCAAGATCTACTGAAAGAAGACGTATGCTACGAACTAGCACGTCCCGGAATCCTGGTGGGGACAGACCACTGGGAGCACATTGTATCCCGCGAGCTGCGAGTCGGCGGCCCTAATCAACCAGCCGCGTCCAGAACACAACTCGGCTGGGTTATACATGGAACAGTACCACGCAGCGTCATCTACAACCAAGAGAGCGTGCTACATATCTACACACCTGATCAGCACATGAACAAGAACAGAGAACAGAATGATCAACGCCTGCATGAACTGGTAGAAGCACACTTCAGAATAGATGCACTTGGTGTCACTCGCAAACCACACTTGAACGACACAGATCAGCGAGCCACGAGCATTGTCAAACAAACAATGAAGAAGATTGACAGCGGTTATGAAGTTGGGCTACCATGGCGACATGATGAAGTAACTCTGCCTCCGAGCTATAACACAGCGTTACGTCGACTTCGGCAAATAGAACGAAAGATGGACGCCTCGCCTGACTTTGCCAGAGAATATACCACGCAAATAGAAAACCTGCTCAAGAAAGGATACGCGGTACCATGTGATGGCTCAGAACATGCAAGCGCTGTATGCTGGTACCTGCCGCACTTTGCCGTAGAAAACTTAAACAAGCCCGGCAAGAAAAGACTTGTATTCGATGCGGCTGCGAGGAGTCACGGCGTGAGCCTCAACACCGAGTTGCTTGAAGGACCGGACCTGCTTTTATCACTGCAGGGGATCCTGTTTCGGTTCAGAGAGAAACCAGTCGCAGTCACCGCAGACATACAAGAAATGTTTCTACGTATCAAGATCCGCCCTGAAGATCAGCCAGCGCAACAGTTTCTTTGGAGAGGCGAAGACAGAATGAACCCACCTCGTCTCTACAAAATGACGAGTATGATCTTCGGCGCTGCGAGTTCACCATTCATGGCACATTCCGTGCGCGATCATAACGCACGAGAACACGCGCAGACACATCCACATGCACTGGAAGTCATCACTCACAGCCATTACATGGATGACTTAGTATGCAGCTTTGAGGATGAAGAAGAGGCCCTACGCACCATCAAAGAAGTTAGAACAGTGCACGCGGCCGCTGGATTCACACTGCGTGGATGGAACGCTAATCGCAAGACCACATTATGCGATGTACCAGCTGACCTACATGCGACTGTGCCAGCACAACTGGGAGGAGAAGACCTGGGAAACAAGATACTCGGGCTTTTCTGGAATGCAGAACGAGATGAGTTGGGATTCAACACATCCATGCATCGAGTCCCGGCTGAAGTACGAGCACAGACCCGCGCACCAACAAAAAGAGAAGCACTCAGCGCGGTAATGTCAATATACGACCCACTGGGGCTGCTGAGCCAATACACCATCAGAGCCAAGATCATCCTGCAAAGCTTGTGGCGCCTCAAAATGTCCTGGGACGAACCTATCCCCGCGGAAGAAGACGAACTCTTCACATGTTGGCTGCAGCAACTCACTGAGATCGCCCACCTGCGTCTAGATCGATGCTACGGACTGAGCAACTACGAGCGTGTAGAATTGCACGTTCTATGTGACGCAAGCGAGCAGGCCTACGCTACTGTAGCCTACTGGAGGATCCTGAACCGCGACGGGAGCATCCAAGTCGCCCTAGTGGCCGCCAAAGCTAAGGTGGCACCACGACGGGTACAGACCATCCCTCGCCTTGAACTCCAAGCGGCTGTCATCGGTGCCAGACTCGCCGAGACTATAAAAAGGGAACATCGTATCGAGATATCCAGAACAATCTATTGGAGTGACTCCACAACCGTGGTACACTGGATTTACCACGACTCAAAACGATACACTCCTTTTGTCGCGCACCGACTTGGTGAGATCACGGAGCTCACTAACAAAGAAGAATGGCGATGGCTACCCACTGGCGAGAACGTAGCTGATGACGCCACAAGGATGACCAAAGCACCGATCAGCGAGAACAACCGCTGGTTTCAAGGGCCGCGCTTCCTATTTGAACCAGAAGACCAATGGCCCACAAAACAAACAATCGACGAGGATAACGACGAACAAGACGTTCTCCATACGAGTGAAGATACTACGACGACAAGCGACTGGTTGCCAGATCCAACCCGTTTCTCCAAGTACGAGACGCTAGTACGAGCAACCGCCCGTGTGCTGGCATTCACTGACATATGCCGGCGCAGAGCTACAAGAATGGAGCACCAGCACATTGAACGAGCCGAACGAGCGCTCATACAACAAGCACAGAAAGAGAGCTTCAATCAGGACATTAAGAAGATCGAGTCGAACCGCCCTATCACAAAAGGGAGCCGACTATACAAACTGGATCCCGTACTGAAAGACGGCGTGCTTCGAGTCCGCGGCCGCATAGGAGCAGCAACTGCGCCCATTGAGACGAAGCAACCCATGATCCTGGATGGACGTCACCACCTGACAAAGCTCATCGTGTTGCAAGAGCACTGTGCTGCTGGTCACGCAAACCGTGAACGCGTGACGAACGACCTTCGACAAAGGTACTGGATAATCCACCTACGGCCTTCAGTACGAGCCGTGGAACGCAACTGCACTCTCTGTCGAGTGCGCCGCTCCAGACCACGAGTGCCAGCTACCGGAGACCTGCCACGCGCCCGCCTGGACCCTTACCATCGCCCGTTCACCAACTGTGGCGTAGATTACTTCGGGCCAATGGTGGTGAAAGTGGGACGCCGCCGCGAAAAGAGATGGGGCGCACTCTACACGTGCCTCACCACACGCGCCGTGCACATCGAACTTGTCCCGTCACTCTCCACTGATTCGGCGCTAATGGCGCTGCGCAGAATGGCTGCACGTAGAGGATGGCCACGTCTAATGTATTCAGACAACGCCACGAACTTCAAAGGAGCGGATCATGAACTACGAGCCGCCTATACAGAGTGGGCACCCGCCCTGCGAGACGAAGCGCTGCTTCATCGAATGGAGTGGCGGTTCATACCACCAGGAGCACCAAACCAAGGAGGAGCCTGGGAACGACTGGTGCGCTCCATCAAGACAGCTTTGAAGGCAACACTCCAAGAACGAGAACCAGCGGAGGAGGTCCTACAAACACTCCTGACCGAGGCAGAGTTCTCGGTGAACGCACGACCGCTGACACATGTGAGCGTGAGCCCTCTCGATCCTGAGGCGCTCACCCCAAATCACTTCCTTCTGGGTACATCTACCGGTCTTCCTACTACGGGCCCATGTGATGTCGCTGATCGACGGACCTGGCGTGCCAGTCAAGCACTCGCAGACATCTATTGGAAGAGATGGGTACGCGAGTACCTTCCTACACTGGTACCACGTGGCGAGCCAACCCAGAACGAGCAACCTCTTCAGCCTGGTGACGTCGTGGTGATCGTCGATCACACCCTGCCTCGGAACACCTGGCCAATGGGCATCATCGAGCGCACCTACCAGGGACCAGACGGCGGCGTACGAGTAGCAGACGTCCGAACGAAAACTGGAGTATTCAAACGTCCCGCAAGAAGACTCGTCGTCCTAGAAAAGGAGGCTACGCGTGCTACGCCGGGGGGAGGAATGTTGCGGACGCCGAGCCTCGCCGTAAACGGAAAATAGGGTGGTCTCCGACGGCAGTACCGCACAGACGCACCCAACGAGTATAGAGAGAGATAGACATAAGCTAGATAATTTATGAAAGAGATAGATATAAGTTAGACAAAGAAAGACTGTTTAGATTAGTGCCGTGTGCAAAACGGCGTGTATAAAAGTAGGGCGGTTTACTGTGTCAGCATTCAGTTGAATAATAGCTCTCCTACAATAAAGAGCAAATAAAGGAACAAATCGAAACAAGCGTTTTCCTTACATACAGTCCACAACACCGTGTTTCTGTGTTTGTGCAATAAACAGGTGTCTCAACTTGGTTGTTTTCCCCCTAAATTTAGGGGGAAAAGATGTGTAATGGGACTTTTATAGTGGCCTAATATTTTTTGGGTAAATTTAGGGGGTCCGACTGGTCAATTGATTTTATGCCATCGAAAAATAAATTTGAGTTTATTTAACAGTCAAATAATATTAAGTGCTTCAGATGAAACCGTTTTTTTTTCGACCTACTGAATATTATGTAAATAAACACTTTTTAAGGCTTAAGATAGTTTTTTGTTTTCGGGTTTTTAACAATGAATTTTGGGCATTTAAGGGAATTTTGGTTTTGGTTAGGGGGAAAATCTTTTAGGAGTTGGCAACCCTGGCAATAAAGAATATTCTTGTATACCACATAATACGTATGTATGCTATTTCGTAGACTATCGAAGAATTTACAAGTGGTTAAAAGTAACTTTGATGCCTCAATAGTTTAAATCCGATAATTAATTTAATTGTTACTTGGGGAACATTGTTCAGGTTCAATTTTTACCCCTATTATTATGATAATAAGAGCGATGATTGGGTTAGCAAAACTTTCCCGGATAAAAATTACATGAACGATCAACAATGCGTAACGTTTAAAAATTTAAATGATCCTGCACAACAACTATAAACACACTTTAAACTTGTTGTGCAGGATCATTTACAATGTAATATATAAAATAACACAACTCTGCTAGAAAAAGCTTCATCCATCCATCCACCAGCCTAGTTCGTCCACTGCTGGACATAAGCCTTTCCAGGACTTTGCTACTCCCGGCGGTCATCCTGGAAGAATTGCCCATACTCACACACGCTGGGCAGGCGGGTTGGTGAGCGCGGTGCCGGAACCCTCGCACCAGTGACGCCGCTGCCCGTCACCAGTCTGTTCCATATAAGGCCCGGCTATTAGGAATGGACATACCGCCATCCGTCGGTCCCAGGCATGGTGGGCCCCCTGGTTTTTTGCCTGTGAGCTGTCCTCTTACTCTCCCCCGAATTGTTTCGAGGGGGTCTCCAAGTAAGATGGTAGTACCTCCACAGTCGAGCCCGGCATTAGCTCTACCAAGAAAAACATATCACAAGTTTATTTTATCTTTGCTTTCAGAACCCGTACACCATACGACGTCACTCAATTTAAATGTGATTGTTCTTAGTTTACGTTAAAAATACAATGGTGACGATTCAGTGTAGACATCTTAACTTATTTGACTGGACTAAACTTAATTTAAGCGTTCTGTCCTGGTCTTTTTGATAAAGAAGGAAAAAGACAGGACAATTAAAATAAGGTTAGTCCTGTCGAATAAATTAACTCGTGTTACGCCGAATCGACACCACTATCAATTATACAGTAAACACGGGTATTAACTATCTGTCTGATAAAGCTCTATTACACGGACGAATAATGATAAATTAAGTCTTTACTTCCCAGAAAAGGTTGTGTTTGACCTCAATTAAATCTCGTATCTTTTCCGAATCTAACATAGATTTGCGTACGTATTGGCCTAAATGAATGAACTTGCGGCCTAGATTTTTGAACCCTTCACCGACATGCTAATGTTAACAATAAAGTTCGGCAGTCCCCATGCCTTCCTACGTTTTCTTTTTAAACTTTTTAAAAGGCCAACATAACATTCGGGTATGTTATCGTGTCATAATTATAGAATTTATAAAACGCATTATGTACAGTCGCTTGCAGTTCAAGCTACCTATTTTCATCCGATTTTAACCTTTATGACAGAGTCATAAGAAATGTTATTGTTTAGGTTGCTCTGCAGACGGCCAAACATACTTTTTGCTGAGTCACATAAACGTATAAAGGGTGTAAATATACTTTTTGAACAAAACCATATATTGTACCGATCATACTGAACCACTTTTTCTAAGAACATACCCGCGCAAACCATCAGTTTAGGAAATATTTGAGTTTCAAACAAAAATGTGTGAACCCTGACGCATCGAGATTCGAGCGTTTTTTGAGTCAGCGTCATCCGTGAAACAGTTGTTCTTGCGCTACGTTCTAAAATAGACCTTCCTGCTGTGAGATAGAGTCTTTAAGTCACAGTTAAATATCTTTTTGTCTGAAGGTTTGCGCGGGGATTTTTCACTATGATCAGTAGAGTATGTGGTTATATTTAAAGGTCGCAGTCTATTTATACCCTATATAAAGAAATATAAGTAGATTTATTTATGCAATATAATTACATCATGTGTAGTTATTACAAGTCATTGTAAATATAAAAAGAAAACAATTTAGCTAAACACAATACGCGGAAATAAATAAAATATGAAAATTGGGGTAACTTAAATTTAATAACATAATACACTTAGATCATTAAAAATATAACTATATGCTATAAATACAATAAGGATCACATGTGTATTTACATATTTATACAAACCAAGTTACAAATACCTACTTTATATAAATTTGGCCTAACTCCACTATTTCGATTAGAAAAGCTTGTATTTTGTTTTATTTTCCTTTTCTTTATAAGAGTATTAAACATACTTTGTGAAGTGTGTGTTAGACAAGTAAATCAAGTATTCTGTACCCACATACCACAAGCCCAGACAACGCTATGTTAAAGTTGCAAGTAGAAGCCTATAAAGTTACCTGCCCCAGTGGAAACTTTCAGGAGGGGCCACATATTTGAAATAAGTTCCATAACATCATTTAGCACAAAGAGGAAAAAGACCTGGAAAGTAGTTCCCAACACCCTTGACAATCTAAACTAGGACCTAATGCTAGTGAATAAGAGTTAAGACATGAATTTAACTGTTTTGGTAGAACTACTGTAGTGCTAACTCAGCTCTCACAACAACTTTCAACTTTAGAGAGAAACTGTAACTAGCAGTATCTCATCTTCAGTACTGTGCAGCAGTTTGTGTGAGAGATACAACCGTTAATTACTAAAGTGGATACTTCTTTAGTCACCTCTTTACTCTTTCAAAAAAGGAGGAATTAATAGCGGACATAGATATCTTAGGTCGCCTCTTTACTCAATCAAAGAGGAAGGAATTAATTAAATAATAATCATCGCCATCATCATCGTCATCAGCGAATTTTGAAAATGCCATTCTGTGATCTTTGTTACAGTCAGCGGGCCGGGAGCTGCAAGTTAGTTTTGCTTCCTTGAATGTCCCTTTGTCTCGTCTAGTTATTATGTAATCTATCAAGTATCGACTTTATCGCGATCACGCTGATTTGTGCGTCAAGTAATCTGTAAAACGCTTCATGTTTTTCTGAAAGCTTATGTATCTTTGTATAGAAGCGTACGCACTTAGTATTATACGAGTATATACAAAAATGCCTTGATCTGCGGAATTCTTGCCTGAAGTCGATCACGGAAGTCACGTACAAGTTCTGAATTGACCTCCCTATACGAGATGCGAACATATAAGTATCCATTTCAAAACAATAAAGACTTGGAAATTATTAGATTTATTTCATTTATTTATTCATAGATTAACAGACAAATAGGTACAGTAAAAAATTTAGAATAAATAATTAAATGCCGATAAAAAGTCTTCATCTAATGGATAACAAAATTAAATAGAAGTGAGCCGTAGGGGCATAAGTTTAACTTACAGTTTTAGCTTACAAATACTACATATAATTGAGCCCTTGGGCCTCGCGACGCACACTTTGGAAAGCCCTGATCTAGTAGTTTATCTTAGTTTTGTTACATGGAGTAGATTCATTCCAAAGTCACACGTCGAGGTCTCAGAATAGTTTGACGGTATTGTGTCTTGGCTTCACAGGTTAAACAAGAAATTATCTTGGTAAATTAGATTTTCACATATTAATTAACAAACCGTTTCCTTTTTTACCCAAGAAATGACTCCACAACGTGTATTATCGGATCGTAGCACCCGGTTCAATCTGCCCACTGATGCCAGTTATGTAGTTAAGATACTCGTGTAGATCACTTGTTTCCTGCAGAACATTCACCGAATGCTAAGTACAAGTTGCAACGAGTTAAGTTGTAAATTATTTCTGGAGCTTTTAAACGTTTTACTCATAATGAGGCTTACCTTTCAGGAACTGCCTATTAGTACCTATTTGATGATTTAAATTTGTTCTATTAAGTTTATTATTTAAAATTATTAACCCATTCATACACGCGTCGTAAGTGACATAATAAATTTAAATTAAAACAAACAAAATAATAATTTCGAACATAGCGAATGAAAACAAAATTCGTTACTTTTCTTAACGTAGGTATATAAAAGTATTGTATCTACTACCATACTGTAAAAAGGTAACTGCAACAACAAAAACGGTTTTATAAGTACCTACATTGTTTATCCGATGTTATTATATTACATATTGCTGCGATTGGCCCAATTTATTATAACACCGCTAGAGAGCCAATAAACAACAGAGACGAGAAATAAGTCCCGATCTTAATTCTTAAGCCACACGCCTGTTATCGTGATTATTATAAATAAAGACGATATTTTTGATGGTCGTAGATAATGTGTAACTGAAGATAATTAAATAAACATTAGGACAATACAATACAATACATTATTTATTTGTACACCGTAAAAAAAAGGAACAGAAATATAAATACTTAATTTTTAACTAACTTATTATGTAGGCACAAACAGGCGGCCTTATCGCTTAAAGCGATCTCTTCCAGGCTCGTGGCAAATGTCTTAAATTATGATACAGTTGCAAAAATACTATTGTTTGCGAAAGCTGTTCAGGTATATGTTTTCATCAATGCCTATCTAGTTACACCCGGTATACCAGAATAATAAAAACACCTTGGGAATAGAAAAAGCGACCGTTCAATCCACTTCTAACTTACACACTATCTCCGTGTATATTCGCACATGGAAATGCAGATAGCATAAAAATAATATCAGTCAATGTGTTTATTTTAGTCGATTCGGCGTAACACGACTTAACTTATTTGACAAGACTAACCTTATTTTAAGCGTCCTGTCTTTTTGTTTCTTTATCGGAAAGACAAGGACAGAACACTTAAATTAAGTTTAGTCCTGTCAAATAAGTTAAGATGTGCTACACCGAATCGACACCATTGTCAAAACGTAAATATGTCAGGTGTGTATTTGGTCTATGCTGACAATGCAGCCAAAGCGGATAGACATTTGGAATCCCAAGGTCTTTTGACTCGGGTAATACCTAGTTCGTAGCGAAACCACGTAGTCGTAACGGCTTTGCGTAGAGCTTGTAGACGTAGCTGCACATGCACACCGTAGACGTAGCTACGCTGTTATAGTGTATGTTGCGTAGAGCTCGTAGACGTAGCTGCACATGCCCACCGTAGACATAGCTACGCCGTAATAGTGTATGTTGCGTAGAGCTTGTAGACGTAGCTGCACATGCACACCGTAGACTTAGCTACGCCATAATAGTGTATGATGCGTAGAGCTTGTTGACGTAGCTGCACATGCACACCGTAGACTTAGCTACGCCGTAATAGTGTATGATGCGTAGAGCTTGTTGACGTAGCTGCACATGCACACCGTAGACTTAGCTACGCCGTAATAGTGTATGATGCGTAGAGCTTGTTGACGTAGCTGCACATGCACACCGTAGACTTAGCTACGCCGTAATAGTGTATGTTGCGTAGAGCTTGTTGACGTAGCTGCACATGCACACCGTA
Organism: Ypsolopha sequella; assembly: GCA_934047225.1. Lineage (NCBI taxonomy): Eukaryota > Metazoa > Arthropoda > Insecta > Lepidoptera > Ypsolophidae > Ypsolopha > Ypsolopha sequella. Next base: position 28,121,249 of record OW203986.1, on the reverse strand, counting down.
GACTTAGCTACGCCGTAATAGTGTATGTTGCGTAGAGCTTGTAGACGTAGCTGCACATGCACACCGTAGACTTAGCTACGCCGAAATAGTGTATGTTGCGTAGAGCTTGTAGACGTAGCTGCACATGCACACCGTAGACTTAGCTACGCCGAAATAGTGTATGTTGCGTAGAGCTTGTAGACGTAGCTGCACATGCACACCGTAGACGTAGCTACGCTGTTATAGTGTATGTTGCGTAGAGCTTGTAGACGTAGCTGCACATGCACACCGTAGACTTAGCTACGCCGAAATAGTGTATGTTGCGTAGAGCTTGTAGACGTAGCTGCACATGCACACCGTAGACGTAGCTACGCTGTTATAGTGTATGTTGCGTAGAGCTTGTAGACGTAGCTGCACATGCACACCCTAGACATAGCTACGCCGTAATAGTGTATGTTGCGTAGAGCTTGTAGACGTAGCTGCACATGCACACCGTAGACATAGCTACGCCGTAATAGTGTATGTTGCGTAGAGCTTGTAGACGTAGCTGCACATGCACACCGTAGACTTAGCTACGGCGAAATAGTGTATGTTGCGTAGAGCTTGTAGACGTAGCTGCACATGCACACCGTAGACGTAGCTACGCTGTTATAGTGTATGTTGCGTAGAGCTTGTAGACGTAGCTGCACATGCACACCGTAGACGTAGCTACGCTGTTATAGTGTATGTTGCGTAGAGCTTGTAGACGTAGCTGCACATGCACACCGTAGACTTAGCTACGCCGTAATAGTGTATGATGCGTAGAGCTTGTTGACGTAGCTGCACATGCACACCGTAGACTTAGCTACGCCGTAATAGTGTATGATGCGTAGAACTTGTTGACGTAGCTGCACATGCACACCGTAGACTTAGCTACGCCGTAATAGTGTATGATGCGTAGAGCTTGTTGACGTAGCTGCACATGCACACCGTAGACTTAGCTACGCCGTAATAGTGTATGTTGCGTAGAGCTTGTTGACGTAGCTGCACATGCACACCGTAGACTTAGCTACGCCGTAATAGTGTATGTTGCACAGAGCAATTTGAATTTGAATTTGAATTTGAGCTTGTTGGCGTAGCTGCACATGCACACCGTAGACTTAGCTACGCCGTAATAGTGTATGTTGCATAGAGCTTGTTGGCGTAGCTGCACATGCACACCGTAGACTTAGCTACGCCGTAATAGTGTATGTTGCATAGAGCTTGTTGGCGTAGCTGCACATGCACACCGTAGACTTAGCTACGCCGTAATAGTGTATGATGCGTAGAGCTTGTAGACGTAGCTGCACATGCACACCGTAGACTTAGCTACGCCGTAATAGTGTATGTTGCGTAGAGCTTGTTGACGTAGCTGCACATGCACACCGTAGACTTAGCTACGCCGTAATAGTGTATGTTGCACAGAGCAATTTGAATTTGAATTTGAATTTGAGCTTGTTGGCGTAGCTGCACATGCACACCGTAGACTTAGCTACGCCGTAATAGTGTATGTTGCATAGAGCTTGTTGGCGTAGCTGCACATGCACACCGTAGACTTAGCTACGCCGTAATAGTGTATGTTGCATAGAGCTTGTTGGCGTAGCTGCACATGCACACCGTAGACTTAGCTACGCCGTAATAGTGTATGTTGCGCGGATGTAGTACAGAAATATGCGTTTATTTGGAGGCCTTAAGGTTAAACGTCAGTCGTTTAGCAAAAAGTGCATAACAAACTTTGTATTTCTTGTTTAGAAGTAAAAATTTAAAAACATTTCGGTATGTAACAGTTAACACCAATAGTTTAGTATGATTGAGGTTGTCTGATCATGATCTGGTCTAAACCAACTTCAAATGCTGTTTTAACCTGGTTTGGACCAGGTCATGACTAATTGTGCATTAAATTTCAAACTCATGCTTTATAAACCTCATTAATACTGAACTATTGGTGTTAACTGCCACAAAACATTTTTTTTTTCAATTTTTAGCTTCTAAACAAGAAATACAAAGTTAAGTTATGCACTTTGTGCTAAGGGACTGACGTTTAAACTTAAGAGCCCCTTATCCCTGCCGTTGAACACCCCATTTTGCGTCAAGTAGAACTGAATTCTATGACATTTCATTATTTTTTTAAATAGCACGCTTTTTGCTGCTGTTACGACAGCTGAAAAATCGCAAGCTCTCAAAAACACGCTTTGTACTTTTTACTGTGGATTTTTTTATAAAGTAACCGTGAAAGTACTAAGAAAAGTACTTTTTTTTATATACAATTTTCATGATTTGGTTATGTAAATTTTATAGAGAACGAAAAAAACGTGAAAAGTGGACAAAGTTTCGGTTTTTTTTTTCGATCGAGCAAAGTACAACGTATCTTAAATTAAACCATAGTCAGTCAGGGTATTTATTTTATATACTGCGTGTTAAGATCAAACCGGAAACTAGTGATAGTACTCATCCATACTAACAACTTTTACTGTGAAACCAACCCTCGAATCCATAATCGAATTCCTTAGAAAAGTTACATAACTACCCGAACAAAATGTATAAAACAAACGTTTTTTTTTTTTTCTTGAAACGTTTTTTTTTGGTATGGACGAGTTCTATCGCCAGTTTCCGGCTCCTGCAACTTCATCTTAACACCCTGTATACAGATATTATCTAGAAAGAGAATAATACTCAGAAAACATGATATTCATGTTACGATCCTTCCTACAGACCTACGCAAATAATTCAGATATTCTGATATCAAGAAATATGAAACCATTTCTACGAAGAAACATTTTTCTACTTCGTAACATTAATATTCGTACTCGTAATAAGAAGTAATAAAGTCTTCTTACAAACCACAGACACATAACATACATATTATTAAAAGTTAAAAACTATCGGTGTTACTACAAAACGGTGTTAAACTTTAGACAGTGTTTAAATCTGTTGTAGTCCCCTTTTCTTTCATATTGTAAAAAAGTGACAGCAACAGATTTAAACACTGTCTAAAGTTAAACATCGTTTAAACACCTTTTTGTAGTAACACATTATATATTCTGCTGATAATACGGAGATACTTATTTTCGTTTTATGCCTTTTAAAACGTACGCTAAAAATCACTATTCCTGTTGTGGTAATCTTAACTTTTTTTTTTATGTGCTCAATTTGTAGCAAAAAAACTCTAATAGAGGTTTTCTTATAAAAATCAAAGTGAGCCTTAGCTGTAATATTTATTTCGTTATGATGGACTGACGATCTGAACCATCTGAACGATCTGATCGAATCCCACGGTTGCGGGTGGCGGCAGGATGAGGATGACTGAGGACCGCCAAGAGTGGCGTAATATGGGGGAGGCCTATGTCCAGCAGTGGACGAAAACGGGCTGATGGATGGATATGATGGTCACTCATAATTTAAGTTATATTGTAGTTTTCAACGTTATAGAAGTAAATGAGACTTGAGGATAATTCACGATTTATATAAAACGGCTCACCTCAATACGTGTTATGATCGGGAAAGCCGACCAGTTTCAGCAGATTTAGACTTCTAAATCATTCTGGCCGAGTGAAGACGTTTACGCGACGACGTTACGCCTCACACTGCGGGCCGCGGCTCGCAGGGCTCGGGATGACATCGATGCAGAAGGTATTGGTGGTCGGAACAGTAGGGCGTCCGAACAATTAGTTACTTCCGGGCTTGCGTTATTTATTACCGGCCGCTGAAAACAAAGAAAAAACAAGCGCGATTTCGCCACTCTCGCCGGTTCTCCTGGAAGAAATTCGCATACCCGCACACGCTGGACAGGCGGGTTGGTGAGCGCGGTGCCGAAATCCTCGCACCAGTGACGTCGCTGCCGGTCACCGTCTGTTTAATATAAAGGCCGGCAATTGAAGATGGATATACCGCCATCAATCGGTCCCAGGCATGGGGTTGAGCACGGATTTCTATCTAGCTGTGCCTGTTTGAGGGCTGTCCTCTTACTCTCCGTCAACCCGGGGTCAGCTTCTCCACCTACAAACGTTTTCTTATATGGCAACCACATAAACAATTAAATCGGCTGTATAAACCTACTTGAAGGATAAGAGTTAATCCTGTGGTACTGGTTTGTTGTCTGTTTAAAGTGCAGCTCCGAGAAATGCACGAAACATAAATCCAAAGTCCACAAATGCACGGCCCCGTATATCACGACCGAGAGCCCTTGACCTCGTCTGTCCCGTGACGCTTTGCCTTAATATATCAGGCTACATTTCCGCACCATTGGGCACAACTGTTATGTATGGACGTTAATTTTTATTGCAAGAAACAATAGTAGTAAAATCGTCATTTTACATTCGAATGTTTCCTGACTTCATTGACCCATTTGTTTAATTGACTGTTAAGTGTTTTCATTGTTGCACTACCACTTTGTTTAACACTTTTACTTTATAATTCTGTACATATATGCTAATAATAAAGTAGTTTAAAATTGTTAATTACTTAAAAATTCGTGTTTGTACATAAACTAATATTTTTGCGTAATTTTAAAAGGAATAGTCATTTTTAGAACTTTTGTCCGTTTTAACACGAAAACCGCAGAACTTATATGTATGTGGTTTTCTTCATATTGCTAAAATAACCGTTGAACCGAAAACTATCTCTAATAGTATATTGATTGAAAGACACTTCCTCGCGAGCGAAGCCGCGGGCAAAAGCTGGTATAAAATAAAACATCCGTCTATCTGCATGTATGTTCACTTTTAATTAGGGTTTTTTGAGGAAGATTTAGAGGACTTATAGAAGCTAGGCAGTGATCAATTTAGAGGACTAATAGAAGCTAGGCAGTGATCAATTTAGAGGACTTATAGAAGCTCGGCAGTGATCAATTTAGAGGACTTATAGAAGCTAGGCAGTGATCAATTTAGAGGACTAATAGAAACTAGGCAGTGATCAATTTAGAGGACTTATAGAAGCTAGGCAGTGATCAATTTAGAGGACTTATAGAAGCTCGGCAGTGATCAATTTAGAGGACTTATAGAAGCTAGACAGTGATCAATTTAGAGGACTAATAGAAGCTAGGCAGTGATCAATTTAGAGGACTTATAGAAGCTCGGCAGTGATCAATTTAGAGGACTTATAGAAGCTCGGCAGTGATCAATTTAGAGGACTTATAGAAGCTCGGCAGTGATCAATTTAGAGGACTTATAGAAGCTAGGTAGTGATAAATTTTAGACTGAATGTGTATTTTAGTCTGAATTTCATCGCTTATAACTTGAAAATCACTAGACGCATTTGAATGCGATTTTGTTGTAGCTATCGATTTTTTATAAGGTTTTGTTGTTACGGGTACCTACTTATAGATTTTTATTCATAGGTTGAAGGATACGTATACAATTACGCTATGACTAAAGGGAGCTGAGCATTGCAGTAAATATTTTAGCGAAACAAGTCAGTTAAGAATCAGCCGAGGGCGAAAATTATATAGTTATGTAGCAACGACTAAAACAGACAAAGTTAGTTTTAAAATAAATCTAAATTAAAGGTGAAAAAATGTAATCTCAAGCGTTAATTTCCAAGTCAAAAATATTGGGTAACCTAGACACGTCAACTCTTTGAAGTGTCGCCCACTCGCTTTGCGGAATATTTTAAAATATGTAAAGTCCGCACAGTGTACGCCACAGTCCTTGAGGTCTTGAGAGCCCTTGACCCGTGATGCTGCGCCCCAATATATTAGCTTGCAGTGCCGCAGTCAGGAGACATGTTTAGGAAGAGCTTTAGTAAAGGGTTTTTTTCGCCTTTGTCACGCAAAATAGGTCAGCGGAGAGCTTGTGAAGAGATTCCTGCTTTTGTGTTAGCGTTAAGCAGATGGGTTTTGTTTAATGACCGCATGAATTTCTAGAGTAGTTAAAATGCAACATTTACAAGCGAAAAATTCATAGCGTGCTCAGACAACTTTAATAAACAAGCACAAACATAAAAGAGTCTACTTTTGGTATTAAAAAAAACGTGTTGCGAATATTTTAAATAACTTTTGTACAACCCTCTTTGGCGTATAATAAAATTTTCCATTAACTGCGAAAGAATGCGATAAAAATTTAGTACCTACTATGAACCTGCGTCTTAATACTTAAGGCGAAGACATTAAACCCATTAATAAGCGCTAACTCAAACCGTAAAGTCAACCTTACAATTAAAACACTTGATGAAAGAGTGGAGACCAACTTTATTACAGCAATTAAGCGTAAAAAAACGTCCCTAGCCGAAACTGGGTAAAAGAATTAGCTGTTTTATTTGTTTCCGTACAATGAACTCCTTGAACTCATTTTTCTAGAAGAAAAAAAAACTGCTTATCGTAATGTTCAGGAAGGGTTAAAGCGGCAATTTGGAACCATTTGCAATTAAATTAAGAAAATGGCTAATATACCCTGTTACTCGTATTTTAGCTAAAATTATTGAGCATCCGATGCCGCTTCTTCGCTTAAGGTTAAACGCCAGTAGCTTAGCGCAAAATGCATAACTTAACTTTGTTTTTCTACTAAACTTTGTGTTTTGACTAAACAATGTTAAAACAGCATTTTATGATGGTTTTGAAAAGATCATGACTAATCGGGCATACAATTTCAAACTTTTGCTTTATAAACCTCACTAATACTGAACTATTGACGTCACATGCCACAGACCAAAATGCTTTTCAATTATAAATTTCTAAACAAGAAAAACAATGTTAAGTTATGCACTTTGCGCTAAGCGACTGACGTTTAACCTTAAGGTAATTCTATAAAATAAGTAAACCTTCGTAAATGCTTAATAAGTAAGAATATTATGTATTTAAGAATAGTTTTACATAATTGTAAACGTACCCCCATAACAACAATCGGGTAATCTCTTAACAGAAAATAGACAGCTAATCAGTCAAAGCTTTCGCAATCCATAACAATATCCCTGACAGAAAGCAAGTAGCCGATATGCGAATATCGACATTAACATCATGATACATCACTCACGTAACAAACCATAAACAGTTACGTAAACCGTGACATCCCTTATCTAAGTTATCGATATGATATGGTCCCCCGAGAGCCACTTAACTGTAGGCATACACTGAGATTTTATATGGCGGTTTATCGAATACAGCCAAACCTTCGAATTACTCTCTGCATTGGTTGATCCACTTCACTGGAACACTAAAAATATATCCTTGGTTTGTAGATTGACCACGTAGGTGCTCGGTTATCAGTCATCCACTCCTTCCAATTTGTGATGAATCAGCAAGTTTATAGGTACCATCGCAACCCAAGGGAAACTGGCTAACCAGAGCCTTTCCTGTGCAATTTATACTCCAAATTTCACATTTGAGGGTTTCAAGTTACACGGGGCCATAAGTGCGAAATGCAGTGCTGTGATTGGCTCCGTTCTGGCTTTATTATCGCTTAAGGTGGCTCCGTAGAAAAAATTAGCAACTCCATTCGTTGTGGTTGAAATTTCGAACAAAACCATATTAAAATCAAGTTTTTATCAGCTCGCACTGCAACATAGCTGTTACGCCAGTCGCTGCGGCTGACAAGTGCGAAAATAGTGTGTTTTTAGTTTATTTTATTTAAAATAAAATGAATTTCCAAGAACTAAGAAAACCATATCGTTTTATATTATTATGTCTAGAAGTTTATAAATTTATATACTGTTTCAATAAAAAACTGTAGCAGTAACAATAGTTACAAGTGGACGAAAAATCGAGAAATAAGGGTATTGGAATTTTCTTGCTTCACTTCTGTATATTAAAATAAAATTCAGAAAAAACCACATCATTATTTGTATCATGTAGATTACTACGTATTTTTCTTCTATTAAATAATGCTATAGTTACCGTACAAAATGGTTATAAAGTTACTCAGTTCAAGGTCGTTGGCGTTGGGAGAAGCCTCAAGGAAAGATGAGGCAAATAGAAATGAAATGACAGACTTTGGATGATTCTGTTGCAATAATCAGGAAACTCGCAGTAATTAAACAAGTAATCTTATGTTCTCCTAATGCTATTTCAGTAAGTTTGAACGTCAATTAATTCATATATTTACTAAAAATAACTTTTCTAAACCTCCATTTTACTAATTTTAGATTTTATATTAATTTTCTCTCGAGTATTGATTTCAGGATTTAGTTGGTTGTTTCTTTATAAAATTAGTTTGAATGATAATTAGCTAATTTGAACAAATCGTGTTTTAATTATAACCAGAAGCAGAGTTATTTAATAAATACCGGTCATGTGCGAGTCAGACTCACGTACCTAGGGTTCCATGTAGTAGATGAAAAATTTAATTTTGTAATTTTTTTTTTTCGTGATATTCTCTACCGCTCTATTCTTCCTGTAATGTTTACAAAGACATATTTTACCACGTTATTTATTACCACGATTTTTTACATATTTTTCGGTCCAACAGTTTTGGAGATAAGGGGGGGGGGGAACTTTTTTTACCCCGTGTTATGTGGGCAAATAATGCTATTTTTATGCTAAATTTGAAGTCTTTATCTTTAACGGTGGTAAAGTTATGAGGCTGTGACATATGGACGAGCGGACGGATGGACAACGGAGTCTCACCATAAAGGATCCTTTTATACCTTCTAGGTACTACGGAACCGAACGCGATATTTGAGTTGTCATATCAGCCACGGCTCAGAGCTCGCTATTTTAAACAATAATAAAACGTCATACGGTCTTACCACAAAACTGTGTTTAACTTTAGACAGTGTTTAAATCTGTTGCTGTCACTCTTTTACAATATGAAAAAAAAGGTGACAACGACAGATTTAAACACTGTCTAAAGTTAAACACTGTTTTGTAGTAACACCGATAGAGTTCAGTTCTACTTGATGCAAAACGAGGTGCTCAACCTCGGGTCATCCATACCCTTAGAGATTTTTTCAATTCAGATACTGGGCATGAGCCTACGAGATAACAATCACAATCACGTTTCAGTGTTATTCACCTACACATCAACCTTTCACAGATTGATACGATGCTGTTTCGCACATATTTTTCGAACAACATATGGTTGTCAAGCCCGTGAAATGTTTTTCGTTGGATGCGTTCACAAAGCTCTGGCAAACTAGGGACAGCACGGTTCGTTTACTCCAGCGTTTTGAACGACGAATCAACAAGTAAATGTGAAGCGTGAAACTATAAATACGTACATATATACTCGTACATATGTAGGTAAAACGGCTTCGAAAGATCGGCACTAGAATATTGGTAATGGACATATATGTACATATACTACATATACATATTAATACAGTTACATATCACCACATATACATGTCCGCGTGGGTCCGATCCAGGCAAATTATTAAAGTTTTGCGCGGACAAATAAAAGTTTTTCAGATATAAAAAGCAAATCAATTTTCATAAATTAAGATTATGTTTATTTTTGCGAAATCCATCGCTATGAATACTCTAATTATTATTAAAGTGCATTACAAACTAGAAAAGATCAATCAGAAACAAACCCAAAGACAAGAATTTGAAAAACTTCCCCTGGCCAGGATTCGAACTTGCGACCTCTTGTTATCAAGACAAGCGCGCTACCAATTGCGCCACCGAGGTTCTTACCTAGACCGGTGTATTCTTCCATCATGTTTGTCCACTGTTATTTCTGCCTGATATACTAGCCTGTACTGCACATATAGAACGCTCACGAGGGCGTTATGTGATTTCACGCCTTGTTCTTAAGAAACAGATGACGCTTTCGTCGCTACAATATTGTTGCTTCAGACAGTTAAGAAATTCACAGTTCTCATTAACAAAGATTATGTTTATTTTTGCGAAATCCATCGCTATGAATACTATTTAAATTATATTTTCCCTCAATCAAAAGATAGATCGCAAAGTTAGGAGCACGTAACAAGAAATTCCTTTTCTTCTGAATCCCGCGTGGCGTCAACGGCATACATAAATAAGGTAGGTAAGTACATTATGTATACATTGAGAACGGTGTGTAGATAAATTGAAGTTTATCCGGCACATAAAACCCTTCGCAATAACGGCCCGGGCTTGTATAAATACTCCCGAACCCCAGCAGCATCACGTTTGTATGCAAAACGTACGTAAGATTTAGACTTTGTGTTTATTGTACCTATACAGGATGTAATCGTTAAGTATGATCAGGAGATTATTCTTATCAATCTTCATGATACAATAACTTATAGCGAAAGTACGTTACCTAATCAGTAAAATGACATCAATAACTTTTTGAAAATCAAACGAGAAGTATCCAAAATTTTGACATTAAACATTCCTATACATTATTAGAAAGGTTTTAGTTTCCTTATTTTATGTGGTCTAGTACTCATTTTACCTTAATCTCATTTGATGATTACGTATGATGATAATAATGATTTTCAAGTAGATACACGTGTAGATTAATTATGTTACCACTTCAAATTAGTAATAAACCTTGTTTCAATATCGCATTAATACTAAATATATGGGAATGTTTAATGTCAAAATTTTGGATACTTCTTGTTTGATTTTTAAAAAGTTATTGATGTCATTTTACTGATTAGGTAACGTACTTTCGATATCAGTTTAAAATTGCTTGATATGCTTTAATTGAAAATTGTACTTTTATCCGAATTTAAGTAAATTGTTATATGAATAGCTCAGGGGTAGAACGTTGGCCTCTCAATCTGGAGATCCAGGTTCGATTCCCGGTCGGACATGCACAAATGAGTTTTCATGTGCATAGTATTTTTTCTTATTTACTACTTGCTGAACGGTGAAGGATAACATCGTAAGGGAACCTGCATGGCCTAAAAAGCGTGTATTTGTGCCCGAAAAAACGCGATAGGATTCACCACGTTGGGACGTAATAATCGTCGGTGAAACGGGGGTGTACCGAGTGTGGACTGTGACTTGCATTTCACAGTTCATACTCCCTCGGGGATTCATGTCGTGAGGATATACATACATACATACAATGCTACACGCCACCCTAGTAGACATACGCCTCCTAATAAGTAAATTCGCTGCTGATAGTTTCGTTAATTTACTAGTAGACAAATGAATCAAACATCTGCGCCGTTTTAGAACAAGAGTACTTCTACCACAAAATAACCACTTACAGAAAGTTTACTCCGTATAACTAGCGAAAATAGGCGAACGCACACATAGACGCGTACGTACGACGATCTCGGAGATACTCGGGTGAATGCCAACACGAAATTCTGCCGAGATCATCATACGTACGCGTCTATGCATGTGTGCGTCAGTTTTCGCTCCGTCGTTAAGTCGGCCTTCTGGTAGTATATATTTTGTGCTTCTATCTACAAACTTAACACAGACAAAGATGTCGTCTTTTGGCGAGTAATGTTTTGCCTTTATCTTCATCAACGTATCAGAGATCTTCCAAACAAACCAACCCCTAAAACCGCAGACAAATATTAAACCACAGGAACTAGTTTCAGCTGCACAGCCCCCACGAGACTGATCCCCATTTAAAAACTGTCCAACTTTAAACATAAATCAATTCACAGTTCAATTCCCTTGCAAAGCAAAATGGAGACACATACGTGTCTTTATTACCTCCATGGGACAAACGCGCCGTTTCGATTTTCTGAACAAGCCTATAGCGCTGTCTCACTTTTTCTCTTTTAAGAAAGAGACTGTTATTTACTTCAAAGGGTTCCGTTTTGCAATTTTTGTAACGCGGTCTTAAAATAACGTCAAATTATATAAAAGAAACTAAAATAGTTTTTACTCGCTTTAATAAAGTTATTTTTAAACTTGGAAAAGGGAAATGCTAAGGGCTCTGAAAAATTGCCCTTCTTGCTTGATCTGAGGTTACCTTGAGTTATATAGACGTATAACTACTTTAAAAAAATATATAATTTCATGTATATTTTTTGTTTTTAATAACAGCGCAATTTCGATTAACTTTATACACAATACAAATAGTCCTAAGTAGTATGTTTGAAAATACGTTGCACGTGATACCCTACATATATTTTCTTAATGTGACGTCATCAAAGATTTTACGTATTTATTCCGGGATTGTACTGTAGGAGTAATTCTGCACTAATATGCGGAATTTCAGTTAAAAAAAAAACTTTCTTATAAATGTTTCCTTTTCTTATTGAACTCTAAAAACCTTCTGCTGCGTTATACAGCTTAACAAAGGGCTCTTACTCATACGGAGATACATATAAGTATGTTTACGTATTATACTATATTTTGCGCCTAAAAAGACAACAAAAAGTGTGACAAAGTAGATAATTCCTCGAAAACTTGAATATAGGCATAATGTTTATAGCAACTTTGAAACTTGGGCCTGGAGATCTAACTTGGGACATTCTGCGCAGTCTATTAACGCTGTGTCTTGACCACAGATTTGAGAAAGGCATAGTGGGTGTACAATGGACGAGCACGCGTTCATGTCATTAAGGCCCAGCGGAAAGCCTGGTCGGTTAATGGAACATGCGAAAAAAATTTCGTCAAAACCGGGTGTAATTTTAAAAGAAATATACATAAATGTAGCAATATAACCGTGTTTTTATTTCTTAAATTTATTCTTATAAACCACACTACTAAAAATGGTACAAAAACTCCAAAATCGCCCGGGCAGCCATTTTTCTTCCGTCCCTCTCTCTCATTCCTTCTCACTCGCACCAGCAGTTATCGTCTTTCTCACAGATCGTTCATTCTATCTTTCATTCCTACATGTGTTAATTCTTCAAGTAAAACCTTTTTGTAAGTATTCATATCATGTTTGCATGTATTCTAGGCTGTTATGGTCGCTCGGATTTACATCACAGCGATCACATAGCATCACATATTATGCGAAAAACAGAATTCATATGAAAAATATTGCCAGGACAGTTGCCCTGGGGCTCTACCGCGTAATTCTCAATTGTATCAACTTCAAGCAAATGCATGCGAAATTCAACGCGTGCAAAAGAGATGGCATGTTAGGCGGGCGTCGTCGCACGCACGTCAAATTTCAATCTCAAGTTGATGTTGATGAAAATGAGAATTACGCGGTAGACCCACAGGTCTTCCACGCAGATGGGAGACTGACATACTTTTCATGTTTAGCAATAATGATGAACATGCTGTTCTGGCAAAGTTTTTAAGGTTATTATTTTAATAATACGCTAAAACTACACGATTTCATTTGCGTAAATGTTTTCGTAAAAGCTTACTCTTACAATTATGGATTTTCCTGTTACGTTTTCTTCAGATGAAAGCTTTCTTAAAGCTTTACAAAGGACTTATTTCTAAGAAAACGTTTTGAGCATAATTGGTAAAATGAATTCTACGAATCCACTACTTTTTATTGACTCTGCCTCTCGGACGACCACCCCGGGACCAAAAAACGCCCCACCGCATTTATTGCTTAAAGCCAAGAGCTTTGAAGTTTCCCCTTCATTTTGTTCCTTAAACTTTTCAGTAATCAAATGAGAAATGTAATAACATGGTCGAAATGTTTTATTTTTAGGCTTTTAACAGATGTTTTGTTAAAAATATAATAAAGAGCAAACATTTACAGGTATGTACTTTACTTTAAATTCCCATATTGCTTCCTAGATTTGCTTCTGTTTACTACTTTTTATCAAATTATTACTATACTTTTGAAAGTTATCGCTTATCTTTTGTGAACGATCTCTCTGAAATAAGGAAGGCTAGTCAACACTTAGCTGAATATTAACAATATAGCATAATAGATCAAAAACTTTAGCAAATAGGTAGCAGTTTTGAGGTAAACAACAATGCCAAATTCATGAGTTCACCAGCCATCCAACAGTGGTAAACGTATTCTATGACATCATCAACACACCTTGTAGAAAAAAAAACGGCCAAGTGCGAGTCGGACTCACGCACGAAGGTTTCCGTACCATTATCTATAAAAATGGCAAAAAAACATGTCTGTTGTTTGGGAGCCCCCTAACATATTTATTTTATTCTGTTTTTTAGTATTTGTTATTATAGCGGCAACAGAAATATATCATCTGTGAAAATTTCAACTGTCTTACTATCACGGTTCATGAGATACAGCCTGGTGACAGACGGACAGACGGACAGACAGACGGACAGCGGAGTCTTAGTAATAGGGTCCCGCTGGTTACCATTTGGGTACGGAACCCTAAAAAACCACACAAGGTACCCTAAAACTGGAACTTATCACCACAAAGTTCAGAGCAATTTCCATATCTTTACAAAAATCACCGTGAACAAGGCTGATACACATTCTGTCCAACAAAATTACCTTCAAGTCGAGTTTACCGAGGGGGCGTATTCTAAAAATTCGTAAGAAAATAGCGAGGTTTCCTGGCACCATGTTGTATGTTCTCGACGCAAAACTTTCGACGTGTCGACATCGCACCCTCTGGATAACGTAAGTGATATACGAGTAAATGACTCGCATTTTGTGTTCGAGTTTTTGGTAATAGGATATCAGATGACGTCACATGGTTTGTTTAAACATGATGAGCTCTGCTCTAGATTTTGGTTTAAAATACGTTACCAATTTCACGGATTGGAGTTTCAATGGGCTGGAGTACTTACCTGAAAAATAAATAAAGTTTATTTTAAGGATATGTAAAAGACATGAATGTTTTTTTTTTTGTTCATGCAATAATGATAATTAAGGTGATAAAAGTACCTGAAAAAAAAAACGTCCGTACAAAGGCCCCCGTTACTGTAGGCGGAAAGACCCGCAGTGCGAGAGGGACAGAATCGGGGAAAATTGACAAAAAGTCAGGTTTTAAATTATTACAAAATTAAATAATTTTTTTTATTGAACTAAATTTTTAACTTCAAAAAGTGTCGATTTTGACCATATACACCCTTAAGAGGGTTAATATTGGAATAATATAATAAGATATATATGGGGTTAATCCATGGTTTAACCTTTTCACTTTTCGATTTTCGATAACAATAGGAGAAGAATTAATTCAGAGTAATTTTCTAATCTAAACATTGAAATGTATGTACATAAAACATTTAAGTCTAGATCACGGATCAAAAACCCACCACTCATGATAAATATGATAGTGTCATCCAGCGAAAAGAATTCACTTGAAACCCGGCAACAAAACAATGGCATTCCATAAATGCCGATTAGCCCTTAACCTTTCACCCTTCATAAATTAACAAGGCTATCTAATATCAAAGCGATAAATTCGAATATCGAAAAGAGAAATATGACCAGTTATCCTCCTCTTTTGCCCCAAGTATTGGGCATACATACGTATGTACATATAGCGAATACAATATACATTTCATCGACCCCGTTCTGTATTCGAGTATTGTGCCCTTCCCTCTCATTCCTAAGCAATAGGCCTATATATTTACATAGGTATGTTTTATTTAGGTTCTAGTGCAAATAATACAGACAGAATGATGTTGACATTGAATTCTACAACTTCAAACACACAATGGTACTGACACAAAGACTCAAGACAAGTTCATCAAAATAAGATGTTATGGGTCGTTACTCCGGATTCGAAAAAAAATATTAAGGGGCTGCACAACGCTAAAATTCAGTCCTGCTTTAACGCTTTTATTTTTAACTGTCTATCCTGTTCTAATCAGATGCCGCGCACGCAAAACTTCAGTTATTTTGAAATCGCGGCTATATTAGGACATTAACTATAATTTCTTTATATAATAAAGATGGTTTTTTCTAGTACGTATCTGTATGTGTTGGTTTCGATTTAATATGTTTGAAATATTGAAACTGGATCGCCTTTTTCGTGAAATTCATGCTGTTTTTAAAGTATTGTAAATAAAAGAAGATTGAAAGTATGTTTATTTATAAAGTGTAATTAATATTTGGGTTGAGTCAAAAAAATACGCTATATTTTTTTCAAATTCTTACCATCTACATTGACGGAACTGAATCCAATGCAAAATTGATGTTTAGCATTGTGGAGCCCCTTAAGAAATAACAATAACGGTCAAAATACAACTTTTAGCTAAGACAAATTATTGTTAAAAGTTTGCTATATGCATAAACATATTTTTTATGATATTATGGTAGCTACAAAATAATTGGATTTTCCATAAGATGTCAGTCATACCGCGACCATGGCAGATGAAACTTTGCCAAAATTCGGGAAAATATAAAAAGCAAACATGGTGAGTCCCGTACTCCTAATAAGAATAATATTTTTTTAGGGTTCAGTAGTACCTAAAAGGTACAAAAGGAACCTTTATGGTGAGACTCCATTGTCCGTCCGTCCGTATGTCACAGCCTCATAACTTTAGCATCGTTATATAGGTAGTTACAGACTTGAAATTTGGCACAAATATTTCCCTCATAAGATGCTGTAAAAAACATATTTCAAAATTTGAAAATGTTCAATATATTTCCAATACAAAATTAAAAAAACTAAAAGTACAATATGTGTATAAAATTATAGATATTAAAGAGCTGATTGTAAAAATATATACTTTAATAACTATACCTATATTTACTGGCACTGGTTTCGAGAAATCTTTGAAAAACAACAAAAAAAAATTATCCCGATTATTCGAAACTGGTTTACCGTAATATATGAAAAAAATTTCGATTATAGGTCATAACTGGCCTATTACAGGAAAACTAAAGCGATCAAAAAAAGGGTGAATACAAGTGAGATATATAAAAAAGTAAAGTAATGAAAAAAGTAAAATAAATAAAAAAAATCTTTTTTAAAAATACAATATGAGTATCTAATTGTAGGTATCAAAGAGCTGATTGTAAAAATATAAAGTTTGGCCATGGACGAATTTACTTGCGTTTATTTCGAGAAATCCTCGAAAAACCACAAAAAACCTTGTCTCCAAAACTGGTGGACCGAAAAATATGAAAAAAAATCATGGTAATATGTTCTTACGTAAAGATTACAGGACAAATATAGCGGTTGAGAAATTCATGAAAATAAAATGACAAAATTGAATTTTTCATCCACGATACGGAACCCTAGGTACGCGAGTCTGACTTGCACTTGAACGTTTTTTTTTTAATACTGTACAAATTAACAATAACTTAACATCTGCATCAACTTGTAGGTATATATTTGATATTGATTGTTGCAGTGTATATTTATAATAATTATATTTGATAACATTTTCAAGCAACTTTTACTTAATTTGTTTCCATTTAAGAGGCGTCATCACAAAATTCGGTTTTGGGTCAACATTTTACACAACATATAAAAATTTCAGGTTTCTATCTCATTTCGTCTAAGAGCTAGAGACCTGTGACATACGGACAGACACAGACAGACGGACAGCGGAGTGACATTAATAGGGCTCCAATTTGCTCTTTGGGTACGGAACCCTAAAAATGAATAAATCGAAAATGTTAACCAGATAATTAATAACTAAAAATATGTTTGAAAACGTCCACAATCTTACCAAAACCATGTTAAACAAGTTTTTAATTTTACGTCCGCGGCGAAATCGGCACGATTGTATTGTCTTCGCAAGTTTTATGGAGCATACATATCATAGCGAAATGAAACAGCATGACATTTGGCCGCGTCTACAACTGAGTTGGTCGCATCATGATATCTGCTCTTAAGAACAGAAATCGTTTGTAAAATATTTTTGGTCTAGAAGAAAACAGTTAATATTCGTACCGAACTGTCGAGCCACATTGTACCAGTCCCCGTGGGCACAACCCCGACGTCTGTGCAAGTTCGGAGTCAACGGACGCGGTAACGAGTCGCGCGAGGGAAGCCTGCAACACAGCCTTCCAATAACTATATGTTACTATTGCGGACATTGACGCCTACCTCCTTTTGAACCTTACTGCGCGGTAATAAGATTGAAAACTGGATGAGGGGACTTTCGACTAATAGAACTGAATGTTCTGAAGACAACAGGCTTTCCTTTTGTATGTATGAACTTAATGTATGCCTTCTTCTTTGATAAGATAATAATGTTATATCTAACTAGATTTTATTTTGAGGAAGATGTATAATTATTCTCGTAACGTTATACAGGATATTCATAATGATGTGAGTTTTTATCAAAGCCTAAATAAAACTATAAAACTAATTCCCATAGCTTAATTCCTTAAAGATTTTGTTTGTATTTAATTTTTTTCAGAGTATATATACGCCATTTAAGATCACAGTTATCATTATTATGGTATATAATTTGATCATAATTTTTTTATGATTTTTTAAAGAATTTTCAGATATGACGTCACTTGGGGCATTTTATGCATGATACTGATTGGTGGACCTTTGCCTTGTTTATAAAAAAGTAGTCTGTCTCTGTCTGTATTCTCATCTGTCATCCATCTGTTGACATCGTAATGTTTTTAGACCGCAAGTTCTATAATACGGCTTACGAAACCTAAATCTCGAAATGTTTTTCGAATTAACACACCTTGACATAATTTAATCTAAGCGAATTGAGATTTTTTTTATTTAGTCTAATTTTAAATAGTCTTCGTGCATCTGGGCCAAGGGCACAAACATGGACTTATCCACCTTCGTCAAACCTCCGGTTTAGACAAACCTGCAAATGACAAGGAAATTGGTCCGGAACGGTCAATACACATAGGGTTGCCAAATTTTTAACTGTTTCATGATCTGGAGCCCAGAGCGGAGTTGAGTCTAAAGTAAAGGCAAGCTGAATTTATGTAGCCAAGACTGCATATTTGCGCCTTCGCTGCGGCTACCGCCGTGCCAGTCTTGGTGGCGGTCGCATTAATGCGGAACGGGGCCAGTATATATTACGCGACAGGCGGGAGTGTTTTTGCCCGCACTCCCGCCATGTCGCGTACTACATCTGCACAAGTCGCGTCCTACACCAATAGCAGCTCATTCTTTCAGGATAAAAGAGCCATGCCGACCCCATATACCCGGTATTATATGTTTTTATTGCGAAGTCCATCGCTTTGAATACTCTAATTATATTAAATCTGTGTACAGATATGGTGGAAAAAAAATCGTCGTTCCAGATACGAACCTCAGTAGCGCAGTCTGTAGCGCGCATGTCATGGTCGCAGGTTCAAATCCTGGCACGAGGAATTTTTTCAAAAATATTTGTACTTTAAATTTGTTTCTGAATGATTTCTAGTTTGTAATGCACAATATAATTCTACTGGATATATTATATTTCTCATTTGATTCCGACAATGTTCGTCAATGCCCCTTGAGAGCTTTCAACATTATAATGCACAATTCGTTTGATATAGACTATCAAGAAAATCTTACGTTTGCCAAGTCCATGGATCACCTCAAATCTGGCCTTAAAGTCAGGGATAGGATTCTGGGGCACTGAAATTATTATACATCAAAGTATGTACAATGCCCTATGTTAAGTACAGTTAGAGCCTACAGCATGTCATTTGACACTAAAGTGGGCAAAAAGTACGAACTTTAAAATATCTATAAGCATCGAGAACTGCGAAGTTGTACGTTTATATATCATAAACGAACCCATGACATGAGATCTCGCAATCACCAACGACACAGTTGGAAACCTGACGCAGCACTAAGTGGCCCAGCCCTGCCAGTATACTTCTGTTGTTAATTTGTGTTACTATTGCTTTCCTTTAAGGGCCTTACTATTGTCAAATGGGTACTTTCTAAAGCCTACTCCTCGTTTATGGCCAAACAAAAAATAATGAAAAAATGTATTATGCATAATCAACTCTTAGACAACATATGCAACATTTTTCTTTTTCATACCACCAAAACATCTACATGAATTTGTTTTTTTACTGAATGGTGTTTTTTGACCTCAAATTCCCTACTGCTCCTGAGTGGCTTGGCCGATTGAATTCATCTATGCTTTGATAAATAGATAAACTTTATAGCTATAAACATAACATAAGATTATTAAAATCGAGTAATCACGTCCAAGTGAAAAGCATAATTTTCTTCTATTTCGCCCTATCAAGGACGCAGCGAGCATCGTAAAAGCCACTATGCATTGCGCGCTGATATGAACGTTATTTCAATGTCGTTTCCGTTGATATTTGTAGTGACAAATATCGAGCTGCTAATTTGGCGATGGTAATCGCCTCGAGAAATTGAGGACTTGGGGTCATTGAGCTTTGAGGCAACTAGTCCGACTTTCATAGCAGAAATGCCATTGTAAAATGGCACAGTATTGAACAAAATGATCCTTTACTTTCACAGATTTTATTGAAAATATTTTTTTTTTTGAAATATCTTTTACTGCTTTTAATTATACAACAAATAAATAAGATATATTTCAACTTCTTTAATAGAGTCTTCATTTTCCATTAGACTGCTGACGACTATTTAAGAAGTCGCTATACGTATATAATAAAGACAGTTATGAAGCTAACTAGTTTACGATACTTATATCACTAGACTGCAAAACGAAGCTGATATAATTTGATACCCGCCGGCAATCCCCTCGAAGTTGCCAACTGAAAGCTAAGCAAACAAATAAAACGAGCAATGTTTATACTGTTGATTATTGGCACTTGTTATGGACAGAAAATCACTTGTACTATCCCACAAAAACGAACAAACTACAGACTTGTTTGTATGGACATTCGATATCATTCATGTTTTCCGACTGGAGGTACACACAAGATATAATTCAATCGATAAATACTAGTATTTTAATGGCTGGATATGATTTTATTTCTTTATTACTTTTTGGAAGAAATGTTTCGTTTTAAAAATGTACAATCATAAGAAAGATAGCAGTTTGGACTGTACCAAAGATTTCAAAAGTAAATTTTCAGTCTGGGCCGGCAATTGGGAATAGATATACCGCCATCATTTACTCTCAGGCGTGGTTGCCACCTGGTTGTGCCTGTTTAAGAGCTGTCACCTGATTCTCTTCTGATTAACTCCGGAATTATGCCCGGTATCGGCATCAAGTCTAACACCTTATTCTAATAAATTCTGGTCAATGTGTCGGTACTTTCGTATTTCTTAATGTAGTTCCTCACTTCATGCTGCAGGTAATCTTGTTTTTATGTAGTTATCCTTCGCTTATGTTAAACTTCAAACAAAAGTATACTCTTAATACCCCACCAACTACAGACAACTCTCTGTCCCTTTCAGGGAACACATATACCAGAATTGGGATGGCATGAGAAGAGTTGATGGTGGTGATTGTTGGCACTTGAAGGGCGCTTGTACTTGTCCACAAAATTTAAAAATTTTATTATTTTACTATTTGCTATAAAAATTTGTGGACCAATACAAGTAGGTTAGGTTAATTAAGAAAAATATTGTCTTTTTTATTTGTTTTCCTTTTTTTTCCTTATTTTATTACTATGGTATATTTGTCATATTTTTAATACTTGACTGATGACGGCCTACTAAGGGCCGAAATATATTTCAAGTTCAAAATTTTCTTTTATTTATTAATTATATTTAAAGTTATATATGTGTAATTGCAAATAAAAAGCTAATAGAGGCATATTATATATTTCTTAAAACAAAAGTAAACAAACAAATAACTTCTTATTTGTCAGACAAACCCAGAAGTTAGGGATTGTATTGTGTTACGGCGCTATACCGTGGCGTAGTAAGTCTACAAAATGTTAAACTACGTAGTTTTGTTGCCTGTTACAATTAGAATACAATACAATATTCTTTATTGCACACCAAAACAAACCTGCATCGTAATAAGATTTTGTTGAATAACTATTGCGTGAATTTGGAATTTAAGTGTACCATTTAGATTAATTAGCAAAAGGCGGATATTTTACAATCAGGCTGCGATACGCTCTTAAGCTTTTCTAGCAAAGTTGTGTTATTTTATATATTACTTTTTAATTACAACTTTAAAAACTTTAAAGCGTGTTTGTTGCTGTCGTGCAGGATCATTTACAACGTAATGTATTAAAGAACACATACACACATTGCAAAAAGCCTAATTTATTTTTAAAAATTGATTTAATTCTTTTTTCTCAAACATAAAGAAAACAATAATAAGTTGTGCGTTTGGGAACGAGCCCTGACGCGAACACCTAAAATAACTTCACTACATACCTTTGTTTATTTAATTTGTTCTGCATTTTGATACTCAATCAGCGAATCAATCAAAACGCTAAACATGTTATACCCTTATTCTTTATAACGTTAAAGCATATAGGTACCCAGGATTTTTTTTCAAAGTCGGTCAGATCCACTGTCATAAAAAGATATTATTATTGTTATTTATTTATAATTATTAATGTTATTAGAATAATATGATATACGACGTTCTTTTCTTTATTTCAGGGGGAGGGGGGGCGTTGAACCCCCACACCTTCCCTCGGTACGCCTATGTAATAAACGTCCAGCTAGGGCTGACAAACAGATTACGAAATAAGGTATTGTAGTCGATTCTGAAGGCTTTAATTTTAGTTTTAGCGCTGTCAAACATAAAATTATTCCAAAGTAATTTAGATTCTGTCTTTAACTCTTAAGGACTATTTTGCAATGAAAGAAATTTAATTTTGACAGCACTAAAACTAAAATTAAAGCCTTTGGAATCGGCTTTAATATTTCGGTAAAGAACTATCGAAAACAAAACCCAACACACGAGCCCCGACAATCCCAGACAAACCATCTAGTTAGATTAATGCTAGGGGCCATTCCCAGTCGGACAATGACGCGGGTCGGACCTGTCAGGCGCAGGCCCGGGGTCACGTGACGTAGGTACAATGAGTTGCATGATAGCCCTGTAAGGTGATGACTAGTTGCTAGTTGTAGCACAATGGAAAGGGTAACTCACCGGTAAGGCATGATTAATTAAACTTGAGCTGGCGTTCGTTTGTTTTCCTCTGTCTTAACTTGTAAAACGCATGTCAAACGCACCCACAGAGGTAGCCAGAGACTACAGATTTCCATCTGCTACGATCCTGACAAACTCTTTTGCTTCTTTCACATACATCAATCTTGTCATACAGGCTCTTCTATTCCGAAGTGCGAGTCGGACTCGTGCACGAAGGGTTCCGTACCATTATCTATAAAAACAGCAAAAAACATGTCTGTTGTATAGGAGTCCCCTTAAATATTTATTTTATTCTTTTTTTAGTATTTGTTGTTATAGCGGTAACAGAAATACATCATCTGTGAAAATTTCAACTTTCTAACTATCACGATTCATAAGATACAGCCTGGTGACAGACGGACAGACGGACGGACAGACAGACGGACAGCGGAGTCTTAGTAATAGGGTCTCGTTGGTTACCCTTTGGCTACGGAACCCTAAAAAGCAAAGTTTTAAAGTTGCAATATCGAAACTTGTTGCTCGATGCTTATACACAAAAGAATCGATCTAACCGAAGTGTTTCGCAATAAAACTGTCCGCGTATGACGAAAGGCAATTTAAACCAGCTTAGGACGGGATGATGGAAGGTTGATAGCAAATGCAATTGGCTTTTCTGCAATGAAACTGGAAAAAGAAAATATATTCGCTGCTCATTTGGTATTGCCATTTGAGAACGAGGGATGAAAATACAACGGTTCGTTTTCGATGAAAAACCTTTGTTGATTTTTAAAAAATTACAATGCAAAACGTTACATTCGTCAAGCAAATAAAATGAACTTTTAACAAAAAAAAAATTGTAACCGACTTCAAATGCATACTTTTTGTGCGCAAAAAAAATGCATACGTGCGATTTGCGATGCAAAAACAGTAGATTCTTTCAAACCAGTGTTTCGTGACTCAATGTCCTTATTACACTAGTCTCAATGTACATTCTGGAGGCAGGAGTTTTTGTAAAAAGCCATCCTGCCTTTTTTAGTACGAAAGGTGATGTATATAATCACAATGTTAGAAATAAAAATTTGGCGAAAATAACTTCATAGTGCTTCCGTGTTACGGAGGATTCTAGTATCGGAGCCCACATATTCGAATTTATTATTATGTGCTAAGTTGTTAGTTTTACAGTCTAAGAAAGAATCTGTTAATGTGTCGGAAGCCTGCTTTGGGTATTATTAGTCCCAATTTTTTTTTTTTCTTTATTTTTGTATTTTACTAACCCTAGGATAGGCCTAATTAAGTTTTTTCTGTAATAATAACCATTTAAGTATAAAAATAAATAAAAAACTGGCCATGTGCGAGTCGGTCTCGCGCACGAAGGGTTCCATACCATACCATTATCTATAAAAACGGCAAAAAAACATGTCTGTTGTATGAAAGACCCCTTGAGTATTTATTTTATTTAGTTTTTTAGTATTTGTTGTTATAGCGGCAACAGAGATACGTCATCTGTGGAAATTTCAACTGTCTAACTATCACGGTTCATAAGATACAGCCTGGTGACAGACGAACTGACACACGGACAGCGGAGTCTTAGTAATAGGGTCCCGTTGGTTACCCTTTGAGTACGTTACCCTAAAAACGTACAACTATAAATGTAATAAAGGGAAAATAAATATAAAATGGTCCTCCCAAAATTGAAATGTGAAATGTTCAGCCGAAGCACTTACCCGATGGATATAAAGATTTATAACAAAATTCCAGCAGCATTCAAAGAGCTCCCATTAACATTATTAAAGAAGAAACTAACACTTCTGCTAAAACAGTCGACATTTTACAATATAAAACATTTTTTAATGTTTTATTGTCGACTGTGGAGGTACCACCATCTTACTTGGAGACCCCCTCGAAGTAATTCGGGGGAGAGTAAGAGGACAGCTCACAGGCAAAAAACCAGGAGGCCCACCATACCTGGGACCGATGGATGGCGGTATATCCATCCCTAATAGCCGGGCCTTATATGGAACAGATTGGTGACGGGCAGCAGCGTCACTGGTGCGAGGGTTCCGGCACCGCGCTCACCAACCTGCCTGCCCAGCGTGTATGAGTATGGGATTCTTCCAGGATGACCACCGGGGGTGGCAAAGTCCTGGAAAGGCTTATGTCCAGCAGTGGACGAACTAGGCTGATGGATGGAAACATTTTTTAGACTCTAAAAATTAAATAATATGACATTGAAATATGCAGGTATTAAATGTATAGACCATTTTTTTTATTATTAATTTGTTTGCACTTTTGTAATGGTTGTGTTATGTAAAATCATTCGACTGATGACGGCCCCATACTGAGGGCCGAAATATATCGAGTTATAATTTTTTTTAATTGTTTTAATAATAAGTAGTAATCAAAAGCTCGTAAAAGTTAAATATAATATATTTATAAACGTAATATGATTATAAATTTCAGAATCCTATAGAATTATATAATTTAATCCATGTCTTGTACAGAGTACATGCCTGTACTTTATTTAATTAAAGATCTTAATATTACCATATTGTATGAGTTTGAGAAATGTAACTACATTCATTCACTTAAACGTTTATAGTAGTTTATGCTACAGGGGCGAAAATCAATAAATAATTTTTTACTCTTACGCCCCTGTATCATACTACGTTTTTCAATGCATAGTGTGAGGAAATAAAACAAATATAATCTTGTGAACTTTAAATTATGATTGGCACAAAAGGACTGTATCCAGAGCCGTTAAACAATGGAAAAAAAATATATAAAGTTAGCCAACTTCTCGTAAATAAATTAAAAAAAATAATGATAAAGCCCTAGGGCAAAATAATCGACTTTCTGTTCGGTTTTGATGCATAAAAAGTGTGCCTTTACGAGCACATGCATTGAAATAGTAGTTTATGCTACAAGGGCGCAAAGGAATAAATTACGAGGACGATTTAAAACACGAGCGTAGCGAGTGTTTTAAACGTAACCGAGTAATTTATTGCTTTTACGCCCGTGTATCATACTACGTTTTTCAATGCATAGTGTGAGGAAATGAAAACAAATATAATCTTGTGAACTTTAAATTATATTTGGCTCAAAAGGACTGTATCCAGAGCCGTTAAACAGTGGAAAAAAAAGTATAACATCTATGGTACACAGGAAAGGCTGCAGGTTACCCAACCATTGTAAATAAATTAAAAAAAATAAATAATAATAAAGCCCTAGGGCAAAATAATCGACTTTTTGTTCGGTTTTGATGCATAAAAAGTGGGCCTTTACGAGCACATGCATTGAAAGAATATTAATGTACTGACCGATGGTACAGAAAAAATTACACTTTTGCCGACATCTCTCTTCCTGAAACGTATGTTCTATAGAAGTCTATACATAATTGTATACAAATATATATATATATATATAATTTTTTTTTTTAAATAATACAAAGACGCTTTGAAAAGCCCCTACCAAAAAAAATTACAGTCGAAATGAGAACCATCTCCTTTTTTGGAGTCTTAAAACCTTTTCAAAACCCAGAACTCTCTAGCCCTACCACTCACAACTTGTGTGCAGATGAACGCATTAAAGGGATTGAAAAATAATAAAACACCGTCACCCGAGCCAACAAGACTGCATAATTGATTTCGTTAGTCCCCCCTTCTTTCTTTACACCCCCTCAACTAACCACACTGCGACAGGAATATAACCCATAATAAAACACCCTCATATTAAATAAGTAACGAATTTTATATCATTACTAGCTTTTGCCCGCGACTTCGTCCGCGTGGAATAGGACTTTATTATTTGGATTTTTCTTACAAAAGTACTTTTTACAAGTACTTAATTTTCGAAAAATGCTTTTTTACTCATCACCAGACCCTGATCAACATGTTCTGAAAATGTATTCCCAAAGACGAATTGAAAAAGCCCAAGTTACGTACAATTATTAAGAACCAAATACGATAATTTTACTGACGCCCGTTGAGACCTCATCATCAATGCTTTCAAAAAGACAAATCAAAAGTGTACAAACATGATATTCCTAGTATTATTGATTTGAAGTTCCGTTTCCACTTCATCATCAGACCCTGGACCAGTGGAGTATTCTGAATCGCTTCACAGATGACTTGATAAAGCACCACCAAGACCAAAAACCAAGCACCACCGTTTTGTAGCTATTGTCTGAAGAATATCGAAATTTTCATGATTTTTTATGAAAAACTGACCCTGACCTTTCAGTTTTGAAAAATTCGGAAAATCTTGAAACACATGTATTTTCATTTTATTTCTACGTTCAATATTTTGACTGCTCAGCGTGAACGGTGTCGGAAAAATCAAGATTTTTTGTTAAAACTTTGACCCCCTTTTTGAAACCTTTGCGGGGCGAGTTTTTCAAAATGACTTCTTAGTGCGCGTTTTCAACCTTCTATAAACACACCCACCAAATATCAAGTATTTACGTCCAGCGGTTTGGGCTGTACATTGTCAGTCAGTGAGGAGTTTATATATGTCGCAGTAAGATAGTTATTGCCGTGATATACTCGTAATTATATCCCTAGGGATATAGTTATATACCGGAACATAGTTATACGAAAGAGGTTCATATCTGTGTTACTAGGGATATAATTATGACACGGTCGCAATGTAGTGATATATCTTACTAAACTAATCTAGTTAAATGGTTATAAATTGACCGAAGGATGAAAAATAAAACATTTATTTATAATATTTTCTTCAATTTGCATTACTGTTACTCATTTTAATTTCGTTTAACGTCACAACCATTAATAACGATTATTTATTTAGAAACAGTAATTATATATATATTGATAAACTAAAAAGTAATACACTAAAACAAATTATGGGTAATTTAAATCTATAAAATATGGTTATATTTGAAGTTTTAGATAATTAATTGTAATAGTTATTCTAAACAGGCGAACAAACTATAGAAGATGCGTTTTAGTTAAATTCTTTCTGGTTAATTTTACTAATATGTTTCATTAAAAGGCGTTGTTTGAGCCTTCCGCTAAAAGATTTATCGAAACAAATGATTCCAAATTAAACATATGAATAACTTCCTCTAAGGCTCTATCAGGTTGTTCAGCCTCTACCTTTACATAGATCCGGAGATGAAACACAAAATTACTAAGCTCATTCGCCCGACTCCGCCGCGGGCACATCAATTTAATTTTCCGGCTTTGAGCTAGGGTATACTCTACTTTAATAGGTTATGTGAGAACTTTGTCATATCATAACGCTGCGGGTAAATACCTTAATGTTGAAGAGTTAATGCTTACCTTAATGCTAACAAACCTGGATATTATCCCGAAGCTGTATCAATTGGGCGGCACGGATAAAAGAGCTATTAAAATAGTAAAGAGGCATGGTACGTAACATTATTTTCTAAATATATAAGATGTACCACCTATTCATAAACAAATCTCCGAAATTACAGAGCTTACAAGCTACCAGTAGATGGTAGTTATTGACTATCGATAACAATTGATTTAAAATAGACTTCCGGCACGATCGTGCGTCCTACCACTTTCGGCATGATCGTGCGTCCTACCGCTTCCGGCGCGATTGTGCGTCCTGCCACTTCCAGCACGATCGTGCGTCCTGACACTTCCGGCACGATCGTGCGTCCTACCACTTCCGGCATGATCGTGCGGCCTACCGCTTCCGGCGCGATTGTGCGTCCTGCCACTTCCAGCACGATCGTGCGTCTTGACACATCCGGCACGATCGTGCGTCCTACCAATTCCGGCACGATCGTGCGTCCTGCCACTTCCGGCGCGATCGTGCGTCCTGCCACTTCTGGCGCGATTGTGCGTCCTGCCAATTCCAGCACGATCGTGCGTCCTGCCACTTCCGGCACGATCGTGCGTCCTACCACTTCCGGCACGATCGTGCGTCTTGCCACTTCCAGCACGATCGTGCGTCCTGCCACTTCCAGCACGATCGTGCGTCCTGACACTTCACTGGTTAATGTAATAACTTAAAATTATAGAGGTATGATACAGTTTAATTTTGCAGTAGGGATTAAAACTTTTTAAGGTGGGTTACTTTTGTGATTCATTAAATTGTATTTAAGTAGATCATCTTGTTTTTTAGGTATTCAAATTATTTGTAAACCTTACAAGGCAGAGCTGAGAATTGTACCTTGGTTCGACAAATAAACATCCTTTGAACAAGTACTTTTGCGAGAACAGACAAAAACCGTTAATGGCTTTTCTCTAGAAATTAATTAAAATATTATTCGCAGGCACACCCTTAGAACTAATAAAAATTGCATAAAAATCCAATCAAGTGTCCTTAAGTTATTAGCAAAAACAACGGACAGACATATTTTATATATGTAAAGAGATTTTTTGCTAGAAATAAGGGGCCAACGACACAGAGGGCGTTCTGCAGTCCAAACATCAGAACGCGCGTTCTCCTTGACCACCGCGTGTGTGTATGTAAAGATTACAGTGACCGCTAAACGGAGAACGCGGCAGATAGTCGTTCATAAACTCACACCAAGTTGGGTTTCCTACCCGGGTTGCAACACTAACCCGTTCAAAAATGACAGTGTCGCTACACTGGTGTCGACGTTTTGAACATAAACTCTGAGCAGGGTTAGCATAGGCTCCAAACGTCACTTGAGATATTTACGTTAAATTTCGTACAGAGGGGGGTCCTCTGAACGTTATATTTATACCAAAATATAACGCAAAAATTACTTTGGGGTATCTACATGACGAAACCCGTTCAAAAACTCAGCGTTAGAACCCGAGTGTTCCTACCCGGCTTAGGGTTCTTTAATGAACGCACTTCTGGGTCGGCCCCCAAGCGAACAAAACATGTGCAAAACGTCGAAAACACATATGATTGTTGTTTTAGGTCCACCCATTAGCCAGCACATTTTGTTTCAAGAACTCAATTCCGGAGTACCGAAAACTCATTTTAAATTAAAACTCAATTCCACAATAATATTTATTAAATGATAAACAGCTTATTTTCTCTGAATTGAAAATTAAAATAGCCTTGGCCTGCTTAGTACGGCAAAGACGAGTTTACATAAAAACAGTTTTGCGATTTCAGTATTTATATTTTAATACGGGTATGTATTGGAAATTGTACAAAATATTTGATAGATCACAGATATTATATAACACTAGATAGCGTAGAGAGTACAAAGTACGCGTAGGTTATAGTCAGAAGTAACCATAGCCCACTGTTATAATCCATCTACATACTTGTATGTACCTACAAGGTGGCGCAAAAGTAATGTCATAATTTGAATTGGCTGCCATTTTTGCAGATGGCGCCAAATGTCACTGTGCTTTGACATTTATGTTGTAGATATATAGAGAATTAGTAGTCAAGAAGCCATGGAGCGATACACACCTCAAGAACGTGGAATTATCGTTACTGCTTATTTGATAAATTTTGATCTCTCGTTTTGGAGAGTTAATCGCAAGATCTAACAGCACCAGACTTATTTATTTAAGGCTTTTTAAAATCTTGCGTTTACCACAACAAAGCACGAACCTTGCAAGTCTTGAAAAATAATGTTGAAGAAGAAATCGCAAATTTGGAGCCAGATAGCCAGATGGTTTGTGAGCAACAATTCAAAATACCGCAAAACGAGCGCAATTATGCATGAACTCGGAAGGTGGCCATTTAAGCGACATCATTTTTTCCAATTAATGTCATAAATTTTACACTTTCAAATAAACCTTTTATGAAAACAGAGCTCTTTTTTTTCATTCATAACAATATGGCAGGCAATTCCAATTATGGCATTACTTTTACGCCACCTTGTATATATAAAACAGTTCCGTGTGACTGAGTGACAGACAACACACAGCCTAAACCACAGAAGATAGAATCATACAATTTGGAACATATTATGTTCCTTATAGGATGTAGAGGCGCACAATAGAAAGGATTTTTTGAATTTTACTCCATAAATGGGTGAAACCAAGTGTAAATTTTTGTATCGACAATGAGTTCCCAACGTGTACAACGGACTGTTTATATCCCAAATCCACGCGGACGAAGTCGCGGGCGTCCTCTAGTTGGATACAGTGTAAACGTTTGCCTAACCACGTATTTAAAGCAGACAAAACCGCCGATTACTCATCAACCAACGTCAGTAGCTTAGTGCAAAGTGCATAACTTAACTTTGGTTCTTTGTTCAGACCTCTAAAATTGAAAGGCCTTTTGATCTGAGCCATTTGACGCCCCTAGTTTAGTATTAGTGAGGTTTATAAAGGGAGAGTTTGAAATTGTATACACAATTAGTCATGATCTTGTCAAAACCAACTTTAAATGCTGTTTTAACATTGTTTGGACCAGATCATGACTAATTGTGCATTAAATTCCAAACTCATGCTTTAAAAACCTCACTAATACTGAACTATTGGTGTTAACTGCCACATACCAAACTGTTTTCAATTTTTAATTTCTAAACAAGAAATACAAAGTTAAGTTATGCACTTCGTGCTAAGCGACTGACGTTTACCTTAATATGAAGGTGATTTCCCGTATGGCTGGCTACTGACTTATGCTACTAAAATGGCCTAATAACCTGACATTTCCAGAAGGTTTCATTAATAGGCTGACGATTTCGGAAGGCTTCACTCAACGCACCAGTCACGAGGCTCTGGCGGAAAATGTTTTCAAATCGTTACTATTACGGAACCGTGCCGTTTCGTAATGCTGCCTTATTTCTTACGATTCTGACTAAGCAACCACGAAGCGTACTCCTTTAACAGTACGGTTATTGAAATTTACTATAAATGATTTTGCCAATTGGTTCTAAGGTACCTAAAAGCTATTCGATAAGAAAAAAACTAAGAAACATTTAAAGTTGCTGTTATAACCTGTAGATTTTTATGTATCACATCGCAATTGCGCTTCGAATCGACTGCTTAAAAGTCATCGAAGTAACATGACTTCACGTACCAAAAGCAAAGTAATAAAATACAACTTACATCACAAGCAGCCAGCCACACGAAACTCAGCTTTATCGACGACAATCACAGATAATGAAATCCATTCAACACAAGCACGCAGCAACTTACACTCACAGGTCACTTGGAGACATTTTTCACTGAAAGGAATCGAAAAGACTTCACTGTCGTAGCACGCTGTGATTCGCAGAGGATGGCGTAGCGCTACGGGGCTACGAGCTACGTCGTAGCTGTTATACGCGCGTCGTCTACGGAACTCAGTGTCGGACTGCGGCGCTGTCAGCGCGTCGACATTTATCACGCATGCGTATTCCTTTTACAGAACTTTACCATCGAGAATTAAGACATATCACCCGGAGTTAAAGAGCAAATTAGGTAGGAACCAACTTTATGAACTGACTTTCGCGTGTTATGTCAACGCTCTTCTTTACGCTATAAAGTAACATACGCGCTTAGTTATAGCAAATCCCTGTCTTAAAATTCAACAGGAGGATAATCAAAAGCTGGAGTCAGGATTCGGGAGGTTTTGACTCGTTTTGTTTTCAAACGAGTCACCTCATGACTCATCAAGAAATGGAAGAGAAACAACTGAATCACGACTACAGTGACCTAAATTCTTTTCATTTTTTCTTTGTCTTCTTTTTAGAGTATAGACAGACACGGCGTCTAGACGATACCTAATCTTTTGAAATCATCAGACATAACCATAACATCAAAACAGCATAGCTTAAAACAATGTACAACAGGTACCTGTACCTAAAATGTGAATGTATTCTTAAATTCTTAACACCTTCCTTTGAAAACGGTGTGTAAGGGAATATAGTAGGTATGTGACTTGCCCGCGACCCCACCCGCGTTTATTCAACTCTGCCCTAGTTTCAGTATGGGCGTTATTTTATTAACACCAGTTATAGTCTATATGTTACTACGGAGATAAAAAAAAAAGCATCCAAATCCGTTTAGGGGTTTCGGAGACGTGCGTGAACAAACAGACAGACAGACAGAAAATAACTGTAAAAATCGCTGATTTGTGTTCTATTATTCTTTTATTTAGGCGTCTCCAAGGGCACGCCAAATTTTTCTATCCTTGGCCATCGTCATCCAGCCACTACCAGCAATCTTTTTTAGATCCTTTCTCCCCCGTCGGTTGTCGGTTCTTCGGCTGATGTGGCCAGCCCACTTCCACTTCAGCTTGCTTATCTTAGAGGCTATGTCGATGACTTTGGTTCTTTGACGAATCAAAGGCCCTTGGAGTGGCCTATGTCCAGCAGTGGACCGATATTGACTGATGGATTGGATTATTTTACTTAGTCACCCCCTTTCTATTTTTATTACTTTTCTTCGATGTACAGACACATCGGGTTCTACTCTTTTATTATATGCATTGATTTTGGAATGAGAACAATGGATTTTTAATATGACGGCCGTTTTATATCTCATTTTGCACCACGTTTATTTTGGTATAAGTTTTATTGTCCAAAACCTAACATAACTCAAATTAAATCATATTGACATCATAACTTAGGCCTATCTTTGCTATTTTATACAGGAAAATGCAAGTAATCACATATCGAGCGGCCGAAATATTAAGATCAAAGAATGAAATATGAAAACCATATTGTTTTCAAAATTTCATTATCACAATTTCACGATTTCAAATGAGTTTGAAAAGTGACAAATTGGCAGAACCCCGCCTTAAGGGTTCGTCGCTTAACTAAAGGTGACTAGTTTTAACAAAACAATTAGTTAGGTAGTGAACATATATCAACGACTTTGTTATTCCAAGTAGAGTGTATAAGGTACGGTGTGTCTCGCTCGTCAGTCGTTAGTGGAAGCACAGAGTAATTACACACGTATATTGCATTACATTCTCTCGCAGTGGCGCCACGGAGTTGTACCGATGGAGTGTCACATTTACTCTTTCGACGGAGTTCCTTTGAGTCATAAATGCGTCTTGCTGCTGACTCGTTCCAAACTACAAGAGACAACGAGTAGGCCGATTACTTAGTTTTAATTTCTTGCCTCTTTTTTTATAGTAGTAGCCACTTGCTAGTATCGTGTGCCGTCGAATAGCTAGGGATGTTTTTTTACAGATAAGAGAAATATTCAATTCAATTCAATCCAAAATCCTTTAGTATCAGTAATTTTACAGTTTGGGCAAAAAGCGAGCTTATCTCTGAAAGAGTAGTCTACCAGCAAACCCTTGCTGATAGAATCGATTAAACAAAATGTGAGTATTTCATAAGTGCACACAAAGAGAAAAAACTGTTTTACCCAAACCCAAACTGTTAAAAAAATGATAGCAATTAAATACTTTTTTACATAAATAAACTGTAATACATATCAAATAAAATAAATAAATACTTACAAAAATATATATAAATATAGTAGATGCTAGTGATTGTTGGCACTTGGTGGTTTTATAAAACATAGTTTAAAATAACACTTGTACTTATCCACATACACAGTAAACTTTATTATGCCCGACCGGTTTCGCTGTAAAGCAGTTTACAACCATGTAGATATGACATAATATATATATTTTTACTTACAGTTTTCAAATTAAAAGGAAGCTAGACTTACGAAGCAAAATTTTAAAATGAACACAAATTTTACTATTCCTACTTGTTATTTCTGTTGCCTAAAAACATAAAAATATAAACTTGGGATAAGTTTAATAAAAATATAGAACTATATTAGAGTCGGTATCTTTTCTGTTTCCTTTTACTTTCTATTTTACCACGACATTTAAGGCATGAATTCTATCAAATGGTCATTAAAAAGTATATCGCTTGTCATTATAAGTCAGGGCAAGGTCGTCCGAATTTAGGAAACATTTCATGGCCCTTCAAAATTTTATTCTAATACAAGTTTACAAGAGTTACCCAACGAAAAGTAAAAAAAATTATAAGATACCAACTCTAGTATATAGGTAGTTTATCTAACTTACTATTTCGTCAATTAGACGCTTTAACTTACGCTTAACTTTGTGTATACTAGATTAATCTCCATCAGGACAACTCCGTTGTGTCACCTACAATTCACAAGCCATCCCAGACGACAATGGCAGCGTCTCTTTAGCTAGATGTTTCCACACCATTATTTCTGAATGACCTATTTTCTTGCCAATGACAGATCGAGTAAATAGTTCCACTTAGTTCTGGGTTTGACTAACTGGGCTGTGATTTGTGCAATTGAGCTAACTTGATCATTCCAAACTTTGTGTATAGATAGGTATACTAGATTAATCTCCATCAGTACAACTCCGTTGTGTCACTTACAATTCACAAGCCATCCCAGACGACAATGGCAGCGTCTCTTTAGCTAGATGTTTCCACACCATTACTTCTGAATGACCTATTTTATTGCCAATGACAGATCCAGCAAAAAGTTCCAATTAGTTCTGGATTTGACTAACTGGGCTGTGATTGGTGCATTTGTGGTAAAGTTAGAGTTAGAATATAGTTGGACAATGGACAGTCGTGATTATGTTGGACAATGTTGCTCGTACATTCTCACTTGTAGTATTTAGTTCTACAAGTAAACATGAGATATGCATATGTTAGGAATCCGAATGAATCCCCTAGCTATCCCCACCTGCACATCCCCACTTCTCTATATCCGTTCATCCTTACATGTACCATAAAACCTTTGGTTACTTGAATAGTATTTAAATTTTCTTTCGACGTTTATGTTTTAATTACTTCAAATCTTTTATTTGTTGAGACATAGGTAGGTATAAAGATTTAACATGAAATACCTATAATATAATTTGTCCCTTTATGCTCTGCCGTTAGGCGGACAAATGTTAAATATTAAAATTAACGAATAAAGTACAATTATAAGTATACAAAGTTATTTACATTAAATATTAGTACATTCTTAAACTAAATAAAATCAATATTAACAGGTATCATTCAAATAATTATCAATTTTATAGTACATTTTATCAATCAGAAAGTCTTTTAGTTTCATTTTAAATACGTTAATATTTTCAATTGTTCTGATTGAAGCAGGAAGCTTATTATAAACTTTTGAGGTCATTCCGAACATGCTGTTCCCGAAGTGAGTAGTACTGTGAGAAAATCATTTTATTTTTGTATTGAGCCGACGGTTACTGAATGTCTCAATATAATTCTGATTAAAAACTATCGAAATTATATCAATATAAAAAATAATTTTGCCCCGATGATGTTTATTACGAAACCAGTAGCCTAAGTTAATGTAATAATAAATATATGTGGAATAACAAAAATTTGCATATAATTTGTTCGTAAGAACAGTTTGTTTGGTACATAATAACTGTGCACAAAAACAATGGATCGCGATGATATGGACATAGATAATAATCTGGACTAACACAAAGCAAAAATCTAAAGCCACGCAGGCGAAACTCCAGGGAAAAGCTAGTTAAATATAAAAACAAATAGAATAAAACACCCACAAAACGTATAAAGGGAGCCAAAGAGCCTGTATAAATAATCTCCCTTTGTATAAAACCCCAAAAAAATCAAGATACCCGTGTCCCAAAAATAATGTCACACTCGAATCAGAACCGAAGCATTTCTATTGACAGACCCAAACAAACAACGAGTGAAGCATACAAAAACGTGTGACGTTAAAAAACATTTTGGGGAAATAAAAAATCCCCGCAAAATACTGAAATGGTAATAAATGTCGCTGACGTGACAGCCTGCATGGTTTATGTGCGGTCACCACAATATTGTAGTTATTAAAAGAGTCAATTACAAGAATCGCTATCGTGTTTACATAAAAAGTTTAATTCGAAAGTTCAAGTTTTGTACGACTTTATAAATAAATATCCATAATATCTGGTTGTCAGTAAAGAGTCGAGATGAGCTAGATTGCGAATAATGAAATAAAAAATGTAGTCAATTTATCACATTAGAAGAAAATAAGTTAAAGCTTATTTGAAGCAGATTCGGAAGGCTTTAATTTAAGTTTAAGTGCTGTCAAAACTTAATTTCTTCCAAAGTAATCTAGCTTCTGTCCCTAACACTTATTCAGCAATGAAGAATATTCAGTTTTTACATCACTTACAATTACAATTAAGGCCTTCATAATCTGCTTCAGTATAAAGATACAGATAAAAGAAACCTCCTTCGTTTAGTATTTTTTTTTAGTTTATTTTTCCATAGTTACAAATTAAATACATTTTTAAGAATTTAAAGCCATCCGACTAAAACCACATGGTTTATGCGCGGTATGGCGAGATGGCAAACTTTATGCTAAACTAACTAAACTATTCTAACTTATATTATGTTACATAACATCACGCAGCCACAAGCTGCTGACGTTGAAGAAAATAATGTTTTATGGCACTTTTTTGCTTTTTATTATTTTTCAAGTTTTTTAGTCTATCTAATGTATGGGTAGGTATTTCATTTAGTATTAAAGGAAGCATATACTCCCAGGTTCTCATACCATATATGTTATTATAGGTAAGTTGTTTATAAGTAAGTAGGTAAATTAGGTTTCGTAAGTTCTTAGGCCTAGTTTTCTTAATAAGTTTTTCTTCATTATCAATATTCTTCACAAATAATAGCCATTTTTATTTTACTATAGATATTAATAATTTTACAGTAGTCAAATAAGCCTTTTTCGTCACCATTGTATTTGTTTTTAATATTGTTAGGCACAATTACTTTTAATATTCTAAGTTGTAGTATATAGATATTGTCGATATAGCTTTTATAAGTACGACCATAACTACTAATACCGTAGCTTATAATTGAGTCAGCAAGTGATAGATACATTATTCTTAATATATTTATAAGGTAATTTGTATTTAATTATACACAATTGTCATAAAATGCATCGCAGATACATAGGTATCCAATATGTGGACCCCAGTTTAGATTGTTATCTATAATGAGACCTAGGTACTTATGTTGTTTGACAAGTTCTAGATACTCACAGTTACATGTATTGTGATTTTTATGTAAACATTGATGGTCATGGACAACGATGTACGGAGTGATTAAGGTATTTAAGTATGGAGAGTGAATGTGTAAAAGTTTTGAAAACTCTAGCGTTAAACAGTGCCGGAGAATACTCCTGTTTTCATCCTCTAGATATTTTTAGCTTCCAAGCACATGCTATACGTACTACCGTGATGAGTTGCATGCTTCAGCTTTTAATTTGCAAATGGCTTTTTGTATCTCGTTCCTGCACTTTTTAGAAGTCCGTAAAACATCGAAACCATGTTAGTGAGATTACGAACAGACCTTTTTGTTCAAAGACAACGAAGTATCAAGGCCTTTGCACTAAAATTAATAAGAACGCACAAAGATATTGCGAGCTTTGGCAAGCACAATCCTGTGCCAAGTATACCTAGTAGATGAAATGTCATACATAACATAACGCAAAGGAATCAGACCGGTTATCTTCTCACACTTTTATTTCATCGTTCACTCAATGTTAGTTATAGTCTCCGGGATGTTTCTCTCTAGAGATATAATTGAACAAAGTATGGGTGTGGCTAATTGTACTGTTACGTAGGACGCAAGGACAAGAAACGCTGCGCTGCTCTAGTGGCGGAAACTGGCCGATATGTTCCAGAAAGTTCTACAACTTACTCGACGGACTTGCGAAAACATTGTACACTGCTTGAGGCGTTGTAGTCTAGATACGGACTGGACTTCATGCGACGGCACTGTCATTGTGACATTGGCGTGAATCAAGGAATATTGAAATGTGGTTCAGAAAAAGTCTTTATGGAAGATGCACCAGGAGGGAAAGTATATTGCTTGACGAAGATTGTTCATATAGATCGATTGGCGCGATATTATGGGAATAATAATGCTCGGGGCGAGCATGTCTTAGGAAGGGGCAGTGTTATGTAGGACGCAAGGACAAGAAACGCTGCGCTGCGCTAGTGACGGAAACTGGCCGATCTGTTCCAGAAA
This sequence comes from Ypsolopha sequella, assembly GCA_934047225.1. Lineage (NCBI taxonomy): Eukaryota > Metazoa > Arthropoda > Insecta > Lepidoptera > Ypsolophidae > Ypsolopha > Ypsolopha sequella. The sequence goes on along the minus strand of OW203986.1, from coordinate 28,082,712 downwards.
GTTCTACAACTTACTCGACGGACTTGCGAGAACATTCTACAAATTTATTGTATTGGAATCACATTGGAATATTCCAGATCGTTCCCGACGACGAAATTTGGCTCTATAGAAATAATATTGTCTTCATCGACACTTTTTCTCATGGTTTGACATATACAAATGATATACAGACCTCAATGGTATTTCATTAGATGGTTGCTAATAATATCTAGATTCTGCTAGTTTGAAATTTTATAGCTATTTTAGTTCACTTTAAACCGATTTTTTTCCGGAATCCATCCCTCTTGCACTACGAGTCTTTTTCTAAAAAAGTACGACACAGGTAACAATTAAGGCGAATGGATACGCCAATGCAATTTGGACCTGTCTTTGAAGGCCTACTCCTCCCACACGGGTGGTCCAAAAACTTTGATAAAAATATATGATAGGCATTACAGAGTCAAAAATATTTTTTAAGTTTCATAAACTGTTTTTCTATTTTTAGTTTTGACAAAAAAAATCGAAAGTCATCGAAAGTTTCACATGATTAACACAAGAATTTTTTTACTCCTTCCAAACACCTAAAGCGATTTTAACCATTATTTCACCAAATTATAGGAAATTTTTATATCTAAAAAATTTAAGTTCAAAAATTTTTTTTCGTTCATGGCGTCCATGTGAAAAGTATTATTTTTTCTTATTTTGCGCTAGCCGGAGACGCAGTGGTTGTTGTAACAGACACTTTTCAAGGCACGCTGAAACGAACATTATTTCAATGTCGTTTCCGTTGATATTTGTACCGACACACATCGAGTTGCTTATTTAGCGTGGTCATACGCCTTAACAAAAAAAATATTAGCATTTCCGAATCAATTTAGGAGAAAAGTGTTATTTGATGGCGACCTGTTTGATACAAGAGCGCAACTAGAGAATGTAAAGAGGATTCGCCTTTTAACCCTTAACCACTGACGTACGTATGTGGTACGTCATCGTAATAGTTTTTCGTTCAATACTTAATTTTACGTAGGAATTTCGGCGCATCCTTTTTGGTAGCTTCCTAGTTGCCAGCAGCGTATGTGCGGCGGGGGAGAGTGTACGCGTAGCATGCTCCTAAGCAGGTAAATTTAACCCCGCGACGTATGAGGTACGTACGTCAGTGTTAATGTGACTTTTTTGAAAATACTTATTTATGTTTGTCAGCAGATGAAATGCATCGTAAGTAGTCAAATTTTTCTTCTGGGCCATCTACATCAAAAAATTACGAGTTCAAGTGAATAATGCCAATAACGAAGAAGTTATCGAACCTCATCTTCGTGAGCCTGACGAATCATCGGCAGATGAAAATGATTCATTCAGTCGGATCGCGATGTGTCTTCCGAGGACGAAAATTTTAAGGATGAAGTGGCTCCTGCTCGTGATTCAGAATATTTTGAAAGTGAACAGGCTCTTGCTTGTATATATATATATATATATAGTGGATAAATACCCGATAAAGCTGTAAAGCTTGCCGTAAACCGGTCAGTTTGCAGTGCTCTAAGGCAACCTGCAACAACTGCTGTTAAAAAGTGCCTTTTAGTAAGATTTATGGCGATTGTGATTATTTTCTAATTAAAGCCATCCTTAATAATTAATACAACTCAAAAAAGAAGTTCCTATTGTGACAAAATATTTTTGTTTTGATTTTGAAAAAATGTCTATGTTACTTTCATTGCCTCTAAGGTTGTTAATTAATCTATATTTTCCTATGAATATTATAACTGTGATTTTATCATCCTTATATCATTTAAATATGTGTTTATAAACTCACTGCAATAATCACCATAGGTACCCTCCATTCTTGCATCAGGAGGGTTTCAAAATTAAATACGTATCCCGTACGTACGTCAGTGGTAGTGTAACAAAATGACACGTCAGTGGTTAAGGGTTAACAAAGCTCTATAAAAACTTTATTAAAACAACATAAAATTATAATCAAGTTCTAGCCAGTTGGTTGGACCAACATTTGAGAATTAAACAGTATTAAATAGATTTGAACCATAGAAACCTAACATGTGCATACACATTACATAATGTACAGACGCTTGCGGTTCGAGATTCCTATTTGTAAACGAATTTATCGGCTATGACGCCGCAATAAGAACTGCCAATACGTAGACTGTCATGCTGACGTCCACACATACAGGCAGACACTTTTAGTTTTGCAGCAGTCCGGTAAAAAGTATATTCATATTGCCAATGGCAATCTCAATATTACCTGGAATAGAACAGCTTGTATGACGAGACTGATTGATGTGGAAGAGGCAAAAGAGGTGTGTCAAGATCGAAGCTGATGGAAATCTATAAACTACCTACCCCTCTGGGAGACAGGTGTGAGTCTATGTATGACATGTACGTATTTATATTGCCTTCACGTACTACCAGCAGTGTGCTCTGCTACTTATATACTATTATGCTGAAATATTGTAAATGTACGTATAAATGTTAATAAGTGTAAATTTGCTTCGTAAAAACGAAATTTCACAGGTAAATTTCAGGCTTTAAAAAGGTTGTAATATTTTTTGTGGCGTGTTGATTTTTTCTGCATATCAGCCGAGTGTATTAGGGGCGCTTTCACAGCGGGTGATGTATGTAGCGGCGCTTATTAAAGGCTTAATTACACACTAGCTTATGCCCGCCGCTTCGCCCGCGTTGAATTCTTTTTCGCGTAGTCCTATTGAACAAAAATCATTGAAAATTACGTGGTGCATCGGATTGACATGATGATAAATGTGTTATCATCATCGCTATTATCATATCAATATTACATTAACAGAGTTTCGTAATCACGTGACCTTCGACGGCTATAATAAAAAATAAAAAAACAGCTGACAATCTTTCGCTTTTTATGAGTATATGTATTATTTATTTATATATTACTCATGTTAATGGGAAGGAATCACGATGCGTATCTCCGAGAGCGGGTGTCAACCAAATGCTCAAGTCGAACACCCATTTTCGAACGATGTTTTCGTACAATGTGATAGAAGCATTGACGTACTAACAAGTAGACATCGGATCTGCGCCCAAAAGTGTCTGAACCAAAAGAGTGTCAAAACCATTGAAAACTAAAAAAGCGTGTCAATCGCACGTCAATCCAAATTGAGCCATCCAGCGGTGACATACGATTAAAATTAAAATGTCTTGTTTCTTAATATTTTGACACTTCACTAAGGACACTTTTTTCGTAAATCTTGTACTAGACCCGAGATCCATGGTTTGGTATGTCAATGAATAGAAGCTATAAATAAACGCTTTACTTTACTCGCTACGCTCGTGATTGAATTATAGAATCCTGAGCGTGGTGAGGGATTCAAAGGCACAAGAAACAGAATAAATTTGCTCTCGTGTGACACATACAACTTTTCACCTCACTAGCGAGAAAACACAGATGTAAAGACACCATCTTTTCCAACGAACTTTTTTTCTTTAAACAATACACCATATTAAAAACTGCACATAAAATAAAATGTAAGGAGTGTTAATTGAATCCCAAAAGCCGCGAAAAATCGTAAAATCTTTTATCAACCGATCGAAAACGCAAAACATTACCGTCACGCGGGAGTTTTACTCTATCTATCCGTTTCCGGTAGAAGTTCATTTGTTTATACCACCGATTTTGCCGTACAAAATTACCGTTCTTTTTTGTACCGATTCGAAGCGAACGTGCTGGGAACAAAAATTTACACTTGTTATAGTAGATAATGTCATTTTCTCATCTTTATCATTAGTTCCGAGAACGCTCACGTGACTCACTGCAGCGATCAGCGCCAAAATGCCAATAATCAATTATCTGGTCGTCAATAGCCAGCCTGGCTACTTGTATTACTATAGAGGTCAGTTGTTTATTCGGAGTCCATAGTCTATGGTACGGATGCCATACACATTGGGAGGCCATATACAGGATTTCGAGAAGTTTACCTTGTCTATGGTACACGAACAAGCTGTGGGGCTGTGTATAGCCTTCCAAAGTGTATGGAATCCATATAGAGTGAAAGAGATAGCCGCCATGCTGATATTTGCTGTCTCTTCTACTCTTCAGGAAAGGATATGGAGTTTTTGAACCATTCGCAGTGTTCTTAATTTGAAACGCTTTTCTTCACTGCTTAAAACCAGTGAGCAAAAGTCGATTTTGCTCACTGGTTTTAAGCAACAAAGGCGCGCAACTGTTTCAGAATAAGTTTGTTTCTACAACCAATTTACATAATGTTACTTTATCGATGATAGCAGACTTTCTTAGTAGACAGCTGCGAAGCAAAAAGGTTATCTTTCGACAAGTCCTACGAAATTAAATCCTATTGCGTTGTAACAAGAGCAAAACGTGTTTTTAGATAATATCATTATTCATTACATCGCTTTGACCAAGAAATTTTGCTTCCGTAGGTAACATTTACTCCCCTAAACACCAAGAAAATTGCTTCTACTTTTCCATTTACTCGTAACAACAAATAGCAGCAGTCCTTCCTTTACAAATCCATATAGAGTAAGCGGGATGGTGTTACAAATCGAAAGGTTCAAAACCGTGAGGCGGGTCGTCGCCCGCAGTCTCGCAAATCGATCTGCGGGCCCCACTGCTGCACGCAACCCTCGGTGCATGCCACTAATTAGGGTACCGTCGACTCGACAAAAAATAAAAAAGAATCGACCTCTATTTCTATCGCAATAAGGACTGATTGAGTTACATTTCGTAACCCGGCTGATGATAGTGGTGTAGAAAATAATTGAGCAACCGCTGGAGGAACTACAAAGGAAAAAACTTTGTTTGTAGAAAATAATGAGGAAACGGATGCGGTGATGTTCATCACCTCTCATCTTGTGTCGGTACCTACAGTAATGGATGATACTAAAACATAACTACGCGGACTGAACAAAAACGCGGTCCGAATGTTACTTTGGTAACGAACGATACATTATGTTTTTTGCAATGTATAGATAAGTAATACGCATTGTTGTTTTTTTTTTTACGTTGTATAGGACAAAGTATATCCTACCGATTAAGTCGCTACGAAAAAAAAATCGACACTTTAAGAACGTGCATATCAACTTCAGTAAGTAATGTATTATTTTGAAAAAAAAATAAAATTATTTTTGGATTCTTTTTCAAGGGATCTGTTAAAACAGAGAAATTCGGCTCGATAGAAATATTTATTGAAGTGAGGTCTTTTTCGGCACCAATTCTCCTGGTTTGACAATTTGGAATGACATATGCACTGCAATTATATTTTATTAGATGGGTTTTAACGATATCTAGGACCATGGGCTCTACCGCGTAATTCTCATTTGTATCAACTTCAAGCAAATGCATGCAAAATTCAACGCGTGCAAAAGAGATGGCATGTTAGGCGGGCGTCGTCGCACGCACGTCCAATTTCAATCTCAAGTTGATGTTGATGAAAATGAGAATTACGCGGTAGACCCACTGGTTAAACGAAATCTTGATAGCAACTTTAGTACATTTTATATCAATAAAAAAACCTACCTTTTGCTACTTTTCCACGAATCTGTCCCTTTCGCACTGAGGGTTTTTTCGCATATGCAGTAACAGGGACGCTAAAACTTTTACATATCGCCTTAAATGTGAAAAAGAAGCCGAGTTCAGTCCAAATGTAGTACAGGATTGTCGGCTTCGCCGAAAAAAGAAATGAGTTTGAGTTAGGAGCCAAGTTCTATGGAGGTTCCTTCGGTCATAAATGTAATAACATACCATGTACTTCACTCGTTTTAAAAGCAAGTTCGTTAGGGTTCTTGCTACAAAATATATAGAACTTGGCAAGTTTTCACAGCTAAAGTTTTAACGGTTACATCAGACCAATATATGCAAATAATTTACTAAGAAAACTTGCCAAGTTCAATCAATATACTCAGTAGCAAGGGCCCTGATAAACTTTGTTACGGTTAAGGTTTCATTTATGAAATTTACAATAATTATTGCAAAACGGTTGCACCTCAATAACTATTTTGATCGGGATAGCCGACCAGTTTCAGCAGATTCAGACTACCTTCTTCTGGGCGAGTGAAGACGCTTCCGCAATGACGTTATATCTTTGAAAATAGTTATTAAGGTGAGCCGTTTTGCAATAATCATGGTTTATCCTCAAATTTCATTCAATTCAAAATTTTGGATTTTACATAATCGAGGCAACTTTGTAGGTCTAATAGATTTTGAGTTATGGGAGGTCGAAAGTAGCTCGAAATGATTTGTGTAACATAACACAGGGCTGGAGCACCGGCCGCTTCTTTTACGACCTCGGCCCTGGACACACTCCGTACATAGATTGTTTTACAATAATACTATACTAACAAATGTAAACGTCATAATTTACATGAATGAGTTAAAAAGAAACTAGTTTTGTCTACGCAAATCTAGTTTAGGGCGATATGTAAAAAAAAATACGATGTTTCTTTTCTGTGTATTAAAATTATCTATATAAATTATAATCAGTTTCTGGTATACGCATTTTGACTATACCTAATCTTAAGACTTAGATGAAATAAAATGTTTACAAATTACATTTCTCAAGTTATTGGTAGACATAAATACAAAGAATAAATGTAAAAGTAACTATAATAAACTATTTAATATCTGTAAAATAATCCCTGTACATGAAATTGTTAGGTTAAATTGAAACTGTTAAATTCATTTTTTTATTTTTTATTTTTATTTAAACAGAGAGTTTTTTCTGCCTACAAACTGCATTACAGTTTGGCAGAAATATTTATATGTTCCAAATATTTTCATATAGAAATAAACGTCTATTATTATTATTAGAGTTTTGTTTTTGGAAAGCATGTATGGATAATCTTTCCTCGATAGAAATAATTGTTGAAATGAGGTCTTCTAATACACTTTTCTCCTCGTTTAACGAGTAGCAGCCATGTACAGAACTCAAACATATTTTATTAGATGGGTTTCAACGATATCTAGATTTTTGATTTTGGAAATTTTGCTAACTAGATTGTTTTTTTTTATTAAAAATATAAACCAACTATTTTTCCCTTTTGCCCTGAATCCACGCCTCTCGCACTGCGCGTTTTTTCGCTTGGGGTGACAGTGACAAAAATAAAATTCGCATAGCCTCTTAACTTAAACTGGTGTTCAGCCAGCCTTTATTCAAGTATCAATGTCCAAAGTCCACATGTTTGGGTGTTCAGACGATGACCATGCGAAGTGCTTGAGACGTCTGGCGCCGTGCCTCCCCCCTACCTGCTACGAAAACACTCGTAGGATATGATATTTACGAACCTGAGTCACGAAACTATTAACGACTACACGTTATTTTAGTCCACAATGAATCGATACTCTTAAAAACTTTTTACTTTCGACCTTCACCATTTCCTAATGTCAAAGTTAGCTATTCGTTTACATACACAGTTCCACAAAAAGCAACAAATCAGTTTGGGTCCAGTTTCTGAGACCATACGAAAAATATGTACACCGTCTTTATGTAGAAAATTCGTAACGGATTCCATATACACGGAACCCGAACGTTGTACGCGACACAATTGACAGCCCTTTAATAATGTGTGTAACATTACTAAAGGAGGCTCAGTATGAAGTAATACGGCACAACATATTTCTCAGCGGCACTACGTCACGGCAAACGAGCGATAGACGCGCTCTTAAGGCTATTCTTGTTACATAAAAAGTCGTTCTTTAGTAAATTAGAAACGAACCCATAGTTTTGACTATGGAACTATAGTTTAACAACCTAAATCTAGTTCCGAATTAAAACAATACCTATGACGTGATGAGATTCTTTTTTCACAATTTTAAATTCTAAAATTTTCGTTTTTTTAACCGACTTCAAATAGGAGGCGGTTCTCAATTCGAGTGTATGTTTTTTTTTTTTTTTGGCGTTGTTACTCCATAACTCCGTCATTTCCCAACCGATTTGAACAATGCTTTTTTTGTTTGAAAGAGTATACTTCCAGGTAGGTCCCATTTTGGGTTTGGTCATGATCTGATGAAGGTCTTCAGAGATAGGCAGTGGAACTCCTCAGAAAATGACAGCATATCTCTCAAAATTGAGGCAATCGCTATGTACTTGGGTGCTGATTACAAGGTATTACTTGAAAATCGACATTTTTCCACCTGACCTTCGATCCTGGCTTCATCAACATATTCACCATAGAACTCTTCAACGGATCAGAGCACATAACTCGAGATTGCGGCAATCACTGCGTTAGGGTGCTGATTCAAGGGTATTACTTGGAGATTATCAGAATACCCACCTGACCTTCGATCCTGGCTTCATCACCATAGAACTCCTCAACGGATGACAGCACATAACTTTAGATTGCCGTAACCAGTTTGTGTTAGGGTGCTCATTGCAGGGCATTGCTGAAAATTGCCAGTGTACCCACCTGAATTTCGATCTTGGCTTCATCACCGTAGAACTCTTCAACGGATGACAGCACATAACTCGAGATTGCGGTAATCATGTTGTGTTAGGGTGCTGATAGCAGGAAGCTACTCAAACATGGCTACTTATACTCACTTGAACTTCGTTTCATATTAACATCACGTTTGCAAGAACTACCTATAAGAACTACCTATACCTCACAATTTAACCCAGCAACACTAAAAAATGTGAAATAAAATAAACTTTTAACAAAAAAATAGCAACCGACTTCAATAGTAACAGCAGTCATTCACTAAAAAGTTAATAATAATTCTATAAAGACCGATGGTACCGAAGCAACACTTTTGCCGACTTCCTTCTTCCTGAAACATTATGTTATCTAGAAGTCGGCGTATTTCCTACAATATAGCAACATAAAAACCAATATAATTTAATTAATAAAATTTTGTTAAAAGTTTATTTAAGGTCCCAATTATGCCTTCATGCACATAACTTTGATGACTGAAGATTAGGTGCAATGAGAGCGAATAAGCGATGAGAGCAACTAAACTAAGACTCCCCTTAAGAATAAGTGCGTTGCGCCGACTGATGATTACGTTACGCGCCTGTGACAAACCTTGTATTAAGTTGAGGGCTCACTTGGAGCAATAGTTATTTGTGTAACAAGGGGCCCAAGTAATATTTTGTACTTCGAGGTTGTTATTTTGAATTCAGAGCGAAGCGACAAAAAATATTTTGGCCCCGAATGGTACACACTATTTTTCATCATTTACCTATGAGAAAAAAAAGTTACGGGTACCTGGTATTTTGTGGTAATACCACATTAGCTGTATCATTTACTATGTTTTAAGGAGTTAATAAAGCTGATTTTGAAGGTTTTAGTTTTAGTTTGACGTATCTAAATTTACACTAAGTGGTGATTAAAACGAAGAGCCATTTTCAAGTCACGAATTTATAAACGTCAAACCTAAAATCCACTAAATTTATGTTTGACAGCACTAATTTACTCAACTTACGTGTTTTGGTATTTTCAGGGCACAGTTTAGAGCTGTCACTTGAGTAAATTTAGTATTTTTAGTTGGATTTTAATCAGCTGCTCAGAAGGTCCCTCATAAAAACTGACTAAATTTTCCGACGACTTTTCCTGTTGTATTTTACAGTTTTGTGATAGAAATAGATGTGTACCGTATTAAAAACATTCTTCGACACGTTCACACTTCAATCAAATACATTTTTGAATTGCAGTTTTGCCAAAATTTGTGTTGTAACCTGATGACACATCTACGTTTTATTTCTATCGAAAAGAGTAGATTTGTCCACTTACATACAGCTTGCGACCCTTGTATGATGGTAAGGTATGATGAGAGACAACATCGTAGTTGCTCCGACACGTAAACACTTCAATCAAATAAAATTTTTAAATTGCAGTTTTTGCAAAATTTGTCCATTTACATACAACTTGCAAGCCTTGTATGATGGTAAGGTATGATGAGGGATAACATCGTAATTGCTCTCGTATAAAAAAACTATAAGAAACACATACTAAGGTTTATGGGAGCAGTAGTGTCTGTGGTCTCATTCAACCCTTCCGAGCTATGAGGTGCTATCCGAATAATAGATTTCATTGCTTGTTAAAGCACCAAACTCTCGTGAGACAGCAGCAACAATTTTTTTGGCCTACTGTGCCCTGCACAACTTGCGAGCCTTGTATGATGAGGGATAACATCGTAATTGCTCTCGTATACAAAAACTATAAGAAACACATACTCAGGTTTATGGGAGCACTAGCATCTGTGGTGTCGTTCAACCCTTCCGAGCTATGAGGTGCTATCCGAATAATAGATTTCATTGCTTGTTAAAGCACCAAACTCTTGTGAGACAGAAGCAACAATTTTTTTGGCCTACTGTGCCCTGCACAACATATTCGTTGATCACTAGGCAGATGAATTGGGTTTAACGAGAAATAACCATCAAGCCAAGGTAGAACATGTCAAACAGATCCACTTTTCATCTGAAGGGCAAGCAAGATGTTGCCGAGTCATGGAAACTCTTTCATTTTACTAATAGGATTTGACAAATTAAAAAATAAACATTTTATAAATTAGATTTATTAATAATATTTATTAAATTTAATTCATAGCACTAAGACACCAAATGTCAAAATAATACATCGCAGTCTAGAGCGGGGTTCAGATATGGTTTCTATAGGGTCCAGCCATCTTCGGGCGCACCAGCCCCATACCGACTAGGAGTAAATTTTGTCATCACTCAAGATCTCTACTCGTAGATAACAGCAGCATCCAGGAAATGTTTTCGCCCATGCTCAGAACTGTAGGATCAAGTGTTCATTCATTCACTTAGACCATCTTCACTGGACCTTGCATTTCATGTATCACTTGCATCAATGGCCTCGGAATCATGCGCTAGACTGAAAATAAATATATCATGTTTAATTATGTAAGAGATTTTAAAAGAAACTATTTGGGGCCAAACACACAAAGCACGTTCTGCATACTGAATAATCAGAATGCACCTTCTTGACTGCCATGGTTTTGTAAGTAGTAATAGACGTTTTTTTGTAGTAATAGACGTTTATTTCCATACGAAAATATTTAGCACATACAAATATTTCTGCCAAACTGTAATGCAGTTTGTAGGCGGAAAAAACTCTCTGTTTAAATAAAAATAAACAATGAAAAAATTAAATTTAACAGTTTCAATTTAACCTAAAAAGCTTACTTAAAAAGAAAAGATAATCGTTTTATCTACACTTAGATATCATATTTCTGCAATATTAATGATTTTAACTTATTTTTGAATACAGCACGGGTTACACTACATTCTGAGAAGACAACAGGCAAGGCGTTAAATATTTTTGGTATTAAATATTTATCTGTTCTTTGACCATAATAATTTTTGAATTTATAAATTTGGAAGGCATTTCTGGCGGCTTTTCTAGTGTAATATTTGTGATTCACAGGATTCTTGTACTGATTATCAGGACCAAAATTTTCATTTGCTATCAAAAATCTTACTTTTTCATGTACAGGGATTATTTTACAGATATTAAATAGTTTATTATAGTTACTTTTACATTTATTCTTTGTATTTTTGTCTACCAATAACTTAAGAAATCTAATTTGTAAACATTTTATTTCATCTAAGTATGTCTTGAAAGTTCGACCGTAGCTAGACAAGCCGTATGATATCAATGACTCAACCAGGGTATGATAGATAGCAAACAATAAAGATCGATTAGCAATCTTCTGCAGGTAGTAAAACTTACCCAATACGCATCTTAATTTTTTACAGACATCTTTTACGTGACTCTTCCAATTGTGTAGATGTACAGATCCAAGTCGTCACAAAGAATACAGTAACAGAAAGCCGCTCTATGTGGGCGGTCCCTTAGAAACTAAATGTGATTTCAAATTAGTCAGGGATGTAAGCAAATACAGGTTAAGATGGTTATTGCTCAGCTCACAGCCTTGAGCTTACTTTTGCAAGGAATACCCTAAGTAAGCTGAAGTGGAAATCACATCAAAAGCGTTTGTTGGGAGTAACCATATATAATTAAGTTATAGGAGATAAATCTTGCCACGGCTTAGGCATGCTGGGCGTATCTAAAATGTTAAGTGATGTCATTTGATTTCTGGCTTCAAAGTATCTCTGTTTTAGGCTTTGAAAGGAAAAAAAATAAAGATACATACTTGCTTGCTCCGTTATATCCAAAGAGTACATTATAGGTTATATCTCTGGCACGTTCCAAGGTATTTTGAAGGGCAAGGTCTCTCCATATCTGCACCACTTGAGGATAAACCCCGTTTCCTAGAAAAGCAGATAAACGTTAGCACCCAGTCCATTGAAGGTTTTTTTAAAGGTATTTTTGATTTTATCTATAACAAAACTTACCACGCACTAAAATTATGAGCATGTATGTAGGCTCCAACATGAGCTTTGTCTGTCTTTCTCTTGTTCGACCTTCTCCTGCTGTTTCTCATGGTCATTTCGTCATTTCGAAAATTTCAAAGAAAATAATTTATCGTCTCGTCTGTCAAAGTTGTTAAGTTTTGCCAGCACAATAATCTTAAAAATAACTTACATAACTAAAATAACTATGAATGTGACAGATAAAATTATTTAATTTGGATAATGATCAATTCTGGTAATCTTTCTTGAAGAATTTTATCAGTAAGTTGTCCAAAAACAATGTTCCAGTGAGTAAAACCCTAGGGAATTTACAAAAATATTAAAATAAAATAATTTACAACATGGTCGTAATTCTACCAAGAAGTAGAAATACTGATTGCTTGCCATACTGACCAAATGGAATCACCCGTAATGTTGCATATTGTCAATATTATTGTTGATTAATGGTGCATTCTCATCTGTGGTATGTTATCTGTGAATTAAACTTAAGAGCGTACTAAAAGCTTGATAATTTTAGTTAGTGTGCCCTTCAAAATAGCAAAAAATAGTGCTGTCATTTAAAATTAAGTTTTTTAGTAGGTTTCTTATCTTAAAACTAAAACCTTCAAAATCGGCTTTAATATATCACTATCACTACTCGAACTCATTTTTAATTATTATTCGCAATAACTTAGCGAAGTCTAGCGTGAAAATTTCTGAGATAAAAGAAAGACGAATACACACATATACCCAGTTTTTTTTTCAGCTCGCATGCCGCCGGATCCGAACCGGCCAGTAACTTTTTCATAAATTATGCATTCGACCTCTTTGTTTAAATGACGCTAATCTATAGAAGAACGAACGCGGACCAATCAGAAGCGCAAACTCCCATGGAAATAAAATTGACTTTGGCTCCCGCTATCCTCTAAAGGAAATTGTCGTTTTTCGAATAGGCATGATGAAAATATAATTAAATAACAATCACGTCGGCTTCGTCAAATCGCGATTCTTATGTTAATATAATCGTAAGACGTATTAAAAATTATTAAGACATTTATAAAGAGTTTACATTTGAGATTCTTGAGATACTTACCTTCGTCGAAATGGCGCCATAATATTCTCAATAACTTGCAACCTTTTTTATTTATTTAACGGCACGAAATATAAGATAAGAGTCCCATACCTAGAGTTAAATATTCAGAGGGATAAACGTGGGCAACTAAAGAAAAATTTAAAATGTCAGTCTGTCATTTCCATACGTTTTACCTTCCATGTTGCGAAAAGTATCACAGAGGCCGTGTCTGAAATTCGAGCGCTCTTCATAAATAAAAGAGAACGAATAATGGACATACAGTGAAAAGAAAATTTCAACGAGAAGCGGCGGTCAGAGAAAACGGGGACATTTTAAAACCATTATTATTGCAGCCGAGCCCGAGTTCGTGATCCAAATGAAAAAACTGGGTAGTTAGCAACTGAAATGAAAAGCTATTCCGAAAAACTAACTATAGGATCGTTGTTTTCGGCATTTGCAATATTATCAAATACAGCGGTAAAAATAAGACAAATGTTTTTGTCGCTGCTTTAGTAAAACTTTATGCATGTTACAAAACGTATTCTGTAATATTAAGTACGTTTGACATGAAAGTTTAAAAGTTTTACATGGAGGGCAGAATAATTGAACAACGAAAGAAGTTTTCATTACCTGCATTACATAGTAAGGCCTACATCGTCAATAATGAACGTATTTATGTACGTACGAGTAGTGAGTACATCAGACTAGGTCTTTCACCCAGTTGCCTGACAAGACTTAAATAAATCAATCGGAAAGGCCACTCATTAATTTTTACCCGACAATCACTTTTATAACAAAGCAATAAGGTTGATAAATGCATGAGAGCCATGGCACACCACATAAGCTGCTCTGAGTGTGCCTTCAGCCCAGCTCATTTAGCGCGTTGCCGGCCGTGTATCACTCGCGTCGACTAGATTACACAGAACCATAGAGGTTACTTAGAGCACGTTGATATAGACCGTCATTTTTAGGATTCCGTATCTTGTCATGGAAAAACAGAACCCAAATATAATCACTTTGTTGTCCATTCGTCTGTCAAGACTCTTTTTTTTCAGGAATGGCTTGAGTTACAGGTTAAAATCAATACCCAACACTTATGGTCTTTAGCCTCATACTTCTGTAAGAAATTAAAGTTTCTTGTTTTACGCAATAAAAAGGCCTTTTAAAGCATGTGTTTTGTGTTATGCAAATTAGGTCTAAATCTTTGTGTTATTTCTATTATTTCCTATTGTGTATTTTTATAGTTTTTCTTTTTTAATTTTGTGTTTTTGTTTTTTGTTGATAAATGTATAATGTTTAAGTTAGTAGTTACACTATCGTCTTAGGTTAGTCCTGTAAATATAGATGTAAGTTGAATTAATAAATAAATAAAAATGATTTTCATAATCAAAATCCCACGCACTTAACCGGTTTTTTTAATACACCTACCTATCTTGTACTCAAATAACAACATGTCAGGTCGCTTATATGTTCGAAACAACAACAAAAAACAGTGTCTTGATGATTTTTTATATATCATATATTTGGGTATTGCATACTAGCAGTGGCGTGCACAGAACTTTTTGCTGGAAAAGCAAAAATTGGTCAAGAATAACAATGAAAAAAATATGAAAAAATTTAAATATCACTTTGAAAAAAAAAATGTATGACGCCAGGGTAGACAATGTCTACCCTAGAGTGAAAATTTCCGATACAAACTTTTTTTTTCAAAGTGATGTTTAAATTTTTTCATATTTTTTTTATTTTTATTCTTGACCAATTGCTTGCTTTTCCAGCAAAAAGTTCTGTGCACGCCATTGCATACTAGCGCTATTTTACTCATACAAGGTTATTAACTAACCTGCTATGCGAGCACGTACGCGTCGAGTAGATAAATTTGACAGATGGAATCGATAAATTCTAAACGATAACCCTTATTGCAATGAAATAAGAGTAATCGAATTTTTATTATTTATTTATCGAATCGATGTCGAGTCGATACCAAGTTCATGCTAGTACCCCTGTTTTGTATTAATCTCGGTATCAAGGTATCTGTACGGCTATGTAGCTCTAGTAGCAAATTTACTACCTCTTTGTTACTGAAAACCTATAAAAGAAAACATCTACCGCCTGCAAGGAGTAATTATAAGTGTTTACAGGATGAGCGGCATTCTAAAATGTTATGTAAATATTTATTTTTATTTTCTTATACCTTTATGTATATCACGGATTATCACGCTATGTTGGTTTGTCGCATGACTAATATTGTGACGAAAAATTTAAGAATTTTAAGATTTTCCAAAATAATTCTACCAAGCATACGCCGTACACAACGCGATGGGTCTTAGTCGGAGAAATCAGTCCTGCTCCAACGCTTGTCTATCCTGCTCAGCGGAGCGGGCGGCACAGATAGAACGCGAATTCGTGGTGTTTTTATAATTTTTTTATACAATTTTATGACGATACCCTTTACATTATTCTACGCCTGACAACGTCGTATAAATTTTATTCTTTTAATCATAAATATAATGCCTACAAAATTGGATTAAAATCTTGAAGGAAGGGTTACCTTGGGATTTTTTATTATTGTCGAATGAAGTGTGTCATTTTGAGGAATAATGAAGTTTTGAGGAATAAATGACGATATCCATTAGATTTGGTTCTTAGTAATTTTTTTTTGGGTTCCTTGCGGCAATAACTATCATGAAAAGCATACAAAAAAAGACACAGATATATATTGCCACTAATGGTCACCCATCCAAAGACTGACCATGCCAGGGATCGCTTAACCGCGGATCGTAACAGATGACGGCCACACGCTGAGAGGACTGGCAGCTAGCCTCAATTAAAACAACTCACCACAAATTTTCATGGCATAGGTCTTGGACCAGTAGCTATACTAACTGAAGTTTCATTTGACTTACCTGAAACAAGAAGACACAAAACATTATTACATGAAAAACGACATAAAATTCGGCAACACAACATAAATTGCTATTTCCAAAGGTCAAATTTTAAATAAGTTTCACAAATATTTATTTATTTTCCACGCTTTAACTCCTGTTAATCAGGATCAAAAGCGAAAATTTAAATGGGTTCAAAAAATCGAGAAACTCTGAATTCAATTAGAACGTTTTCCTAACAACTTTTTTGATGCAATTAAGAGGATGGCCTACCCTTGCAACTTTTTTTATTACCCGTCCCATAACACAGACCTTATTTGCTTTTGATAGAGGCGATTATATGTTGGCTCTTTTCTCGGACACGTAATACTAATGATCACGCAGCGAAACAACAAATTGGTGTGTTTTTAGCTAATACTGAAATATTTTGTAGGGAAAAAAATATTGGATTCCAAAAATCATTAAATGACAACTTTTTTTCTGATATTAGATTTTAATGAAACAAAGCCTATATTCTACTCCAAATTAAGTTCTGTCTACCTGTGAAAACTTCATAAAAATCCGTTCAGTAGTTTCGGAAATGTATGCGAACAAACAAACAAACAAGAAAAAGAATTCTAAAAATCGCTGATTTGTGTTCTGTTACTCTTTTTCAGTCACCCCTTTTCTATTTTTATTACTTTTCTTCAATGTGCAGACACACCGGGTTCTACTGTTTTATTATATGCATTGATTGATGATGTATTGATTATGTCATTTCTAGTCAATCAGGATCCTTTTGAAAGCGATAGATGTTTAAGTTAGACAATGAGGCCTCAGCAGGGTTACAAGTATAAGTACTATTCCTCGTAGAGAGCAAACATTATAATTACAAGGCAGTATGTACTTTAGGCAGGTGTATTTGTATTGCCTGCGACCGCAGACCGCGTCAGTCTGGAAGACGCTTTAATGTCAACATTCATTTTGTCAGGAGTAGCTGCTTTCTGTTACAAAAGAAGCCTTTAATAAAAGTTAAGTGGCCCCTTTCCGCTCAGCTGCCATAAAAATGTTTAGGTGTTTGTGACGTCCTGATTATGGCTTTGATCTCAACGAAACTTTGCACACATCTTTGTATATGTTTCCGTTCCCCTCAACAAGAGGTAAAGAAGATGGCGAGATATTCAAAACGCGCCGAATTTGTGAAATGTATTCAGGTAAAAACTGTTTTCCAAGAAACAGTAACTGTTTAGAAACGTGTGTCTTCTTTCAGGGGCGACGTCTGTATTTCTCTCTTTTTTTATTTCCAGTATGAATAAAAATGATACAACTTAATAAACTTTGCGTAAAAGCGAGGCAATATTCACGATATCCTGACAGCTAATATGATGGTGTTACATCAAATTTTGCTTTGTTGCTGTATAGAGACGAAGTTAGATGTCGCTAGATAATACTTATGAAAAAAAAATATGAAGAAGATAAGCTGTTGACTTCAATCTCGTCAATTCGTATGAATCTCAAGAAAAATACAGGCGTGAAGAGGCCTCTTAAGGGCCTTACTATTGCGAAATGGGTACTTTCTAAAGCCTACTCCTCGTTTATGCCCAAACCAAAAATAATGAAAAAATGTATTATGAATAATCAACTCTTAGACAACATATGCAACATTTTTCTTTTCATACCACCAAAACTTCTACATGATATTTTTTTTTTTACTGAATGGTGTTATTTGACCTCAAATTCCCTACTGCTCCTGAGTGGATTGGCCGATTGAATTCATCTATGCTTTGATAAATAGATAAACTTTATAGCTATAAACATAACATAAGATTATTCAATCGAGTAATCACGTCCAAGTGAAAAGTATAATTTTCTCCTATTTCGCCCTCTCAAGTACGCAGCGAGCGTCGTAACAGCCACTATGCATTGCGCGCTGATATGAACGTTATTTCAATGTCGTTTCCGTTGATATTTGTAGTGACAAATATCGAGCTGCTAATTTGGTGATGGTAATCGCCTTAAGTGTAACATGCAAGCATAACGCAACATATTAATGTGTGCTGGAGAGTTAAAGTAGGAAAGCGCTAGCAAAGTTATCGTTTGTGGAACTGAATGAAGTGTTTGCTAATTTAAAAACGATTATTAAATAAGGGCTTCGTTTCAAATCAACACTGCATGTGTAAGTTTATAGTAGTTCTGTAACTTTAACCCAATTAATGTTGGACCCCGAGGAATGAATTGTACAATGTAGTAGGGTATTAAATAAAAATATATTTCGAGGCCGTACTAAGATAAACTCTTGAGTTTTTTAGTGCTACTTGTACCTAAATGTATTAATGTAAAACAAACAAATATGCATTGTATACAACATACAACCGCCTGCATTTCAAGCTCCTTACTCGATAACGACATTAATGTGTGTAAAATGTTTTTATTCTATTAAAGAGTTTATAGATTTTAGACCTAGAGAGAAATTATTATTGTATAAAATTAATAATATAGAATTAATACTTATCCTATTATAATTGTAAAATAATATAATCTTACCGTTTTAAATTTTGCATGCCTATTTGGGCAAATTGTGCTGAACTATATATAATTTATAACAACTTAAGTACCACAATTTATGCAAATAAATATCTTTTCTTAAACATACGCGGAAATATTATCAATACTTTTGAATAAAGAACACGCGAAGTATCATATTTACGTAGACTGAAAAACCAAAATCACTTCCCGGCGCATTCTTTGAATTTGGAACGAAGTGCGCACCGGCAATGTTGTATGAAACGGTGTGCTGTTTGAATTTAGAACTCTTTCATCTATCGTACACATTGCGTTCTCGTGGCTGTATAGCCACAGATGCGTTTACCTTTCGGCACAAAATGTAAAAAAAAAAAAAAATTTTTGTATGTAAAAGGCCGTTTTTTATTTCCTTGCATTTTTTTTAAGAAAAGCACTATATATGCCTCGGCCGAAATGGCAATTGCCTGTCTCGTATCATTGAAGTCTTCGCCTGCGGCTCGGCCTTCAAACTCATACTCGACCTGCAATTGCCTATTTCGCTGCCTTTGCAATAATGTACTATTATCTTATATTTATGTAAATGGCTACGCCGCCGCAATAAGAACTGTCAACAGGTCGCCAGTCGTTCCAGGGCGTCCATACATTTCACATAGTTTACAACGTACATTTCATAACATTTCAAATTAATATCGTAAATACAATGATAGGAAAAGAGCTATGTATACAGTTTACCCGGAAAGGTAAATAGTGAACCGGCCGACAGAGCAGCCATTATATTGATTCGTGCCAGACTACTCAAAGCTGCGACCTATTTACCAGTAGCACGACATTTTCATGCAACGTTGACGAAAATTAAACAAAAGATCCGCTATTTCGCACTGCCAAAGACTGTACTACTCAAATCATTTATTTTCAGACATCTGAACCAACTATCTATCTACCAACACTGTGCTAGTACAACTTGTGGTTTGAGTTTTCTAGAAAGCTAGTGATACTGTGATACACCATTTATGATTGCGACATAAAATAACAAGGGTTATCGAATAAGTTCTTTAGAGCGAATATTCGCCTCTTACACGCTTCAAATAATTCTCGAAAAGTTGGTCGAACCATATAAAATGCTCTAAAGAACTTCAATAAAATTAATAAATTAATTGATAACGAAATTCATACAAAAATACAAATACAAAAATTATTTATTGAATAAAAATAAAAAATACAGAAGCACTTATCCAATAAAAACAATAGCATGCAATATTATGATTTCCAAAATATAAAAATGTGCTATACTTCTTACATTATAGCTTGAGCTCTGTGACAGCTGTCAGCGCTATACATATTTGAGCATGAGAAAGAGAGTTAGAAATACAAATTGTGTAGCGCTGTCCTGCTGTCACAGGGCTCAAGCTATATTATACGCACTATAATTGTATCCTAAAACAATCTAGACAAAGACAGTCCCTATCACCAACACTGACCTAAATGGCCATCTCGAGAGTGACAGTTACCAAAAGCGGCTCACAACATTTGGGATACTTTGATTTTATTATATCTATTAGTTTAGTTTGATGACATTCGAATCAATTCGAATACGCTAAAATAATGTTTAAAATAATAGTTGAATATTCGCACTAACTTATTGTTCTTGTGTATTACAAATAGCTGCGCCGGGGACGAATCTAGGTTAATAAGGAATAAGACGTCTGTAATATTTCCATTACAAGGAAGCCTTGACATAATCCGCCCAAAGAGTTCATTACACAGAAGATGGGCGGAGCAGCCAGCACGGACTTATCCGGAAGAAGGGAAAAAAGCGAAACCAACCTCCTTGGAAGAAAAACTTCGTCTTACCGTACCATTTTTCACTTAAGGCTTAAAATGCTACTGGGCTTACCTATGTAAAGAGTACATATACATAGATACTAGGGGTTTGAGGGATTAAAATTGTATAGAAGTTAAGGATTAGCAAACAAGCTTTTAAAAAGTCTTGAGAAAAATGTTACGCTCAACTAGGGGAGTGAGCAATGTAGGTACTTTTAATAGTAGTTTATGCTACAAGGGCGAAAAGGAATAAATCACGAGGACGATTTAAAACACGAGCGTAGCGAGTGTTTTAAACGTAACCGAGTAATTTATTGATCTTACGCCCGTGTATCATATTACGTTTTTCAATGCATAGTGTGAGGAAATAAAACAAATATAATTTTGCGAACTTTAAATTATGATTGGCTCGAAAGGACTGTATCCAGAGCCGTTAAACAGTATAAAAAAGTATAACATTTATGGTACACAGGAAAGGCTGCAGGTTAGCCAACCATTGTAAATAAATTAAAAAATATATATATTAAAGCCCTAGAGCAAAATAATCGACTTTCTGTTCGGTTTTGATGCATAAAAAATGGGGCCTTTACGAGCACTTGCATTGAAAAAAGTATTTTTTATAACTTTGCGTTTATGGGTAAAATTAAATGAAAATGAAAATTTCTTTATTGCAAAATCATGTTACAATATAGAAAAAGACAATAATTCCCACAAATAACAAAATAATAAAAGAAAATAAAGAATCGAACGTGTAGGTGCACGTGTACAACGGTCGTTGTAATGTAAAACAGGAGTGCGGTTAAATTATGTGTCTTACCTACGTGTATGCACGTTATTTTTAGCAGCGTTAAGGCCTGGTTCCGCAAAACATGCTTTCGCGTTTGGACAATTTAGCATGTTAAGTCAAAATATTTTGAACAAATAAAATTTGTGTGATTAGTTAAGAAGTGGAACTACAGTATACATTTTTCAGATTTGAAACATGTATCAAAATTATCAAGAGAAAAATACAATTACAGGAAAAAAGCAGTGAATAAAAAAAAGTTGAACAAAAATGAGAAATATAAAAAAGTAAAATAAATATTTTGTTTTTTAAATAAAAATGCAGTATGGATATCAATTTGTAGGTATCAAAGAGGTGATTGTAAAAATAAATAGTTTGGCTATATTTTCTTGCATCTGTTTCGAAAAATCCTCGAAAAACCACAAAAAATAGGTATGTCCCCCCTTATCTCCAAAAATAGAGGAACGAAAAATATTTAAAAAATCACGGTAATATGTGCTTACGTAAAGATTACAGAAAAAATATAGCGGTTGAGAAATTCACGAATCTAAAATAACAACATTACATTTTTCATCCACGATACGGAACCCTAGGTACGCGAGTCTGACTCGCACTTGACCGTTTTTTTATATTAAAAAAATGATTAATATTTGCGAGTGTCGGCAAAAACTTGGCGAAACATCTTCTTCATCATTCATCATTTCTTGGTAGAAAATTTTGACTTGCTCATTATTTTAAGGGCAGTCTGAAATTCCGAATATTACCCGACTGGCTGGTTAGGGCGGCTATAAAACTAAGGCACTTTCACGGCAGTTACGTGGAATACGAATTACGCCTGTTTTACACAGCATTATTATAGCTGTTGTGTTTCATAAAAGCTTAACGTTTTAAGGCGTATGACCATGCTAAATAAGCAACTCGATGTGTGTCGGTACAAATATCAATGGAAACGACATTCAAATAACGTTCATTTCAGCGTGCCTTGAAAAGTGGCTGTTACGACAACCACTGCGTCTCCGGCTAGCGCAAAATAGGAGAAAATAATACTTTTCACATGGACGCCATGGACGGAAAAAAAAATTGAACTTAAATTTTTTAGATCTAAAAATTTTCTATAATTTGGTGAAATAATAATTAAAATCGCTTTAGGCGTTTGGAAGGAGTAAGAGAATTCTTGTGTTAAGCATGAGAAACTTTCGATGACTTTCGATTTTTTTTGTCAAAACTTACAATAGAAAACAGTTTACGAAACTTAAAATTTATTTTTGACTCTATAATGCCTATCATATATTTTTATGAAAGTTTTTGGACCACCCGTGTGGGAGGAGTAGACCTTCATAGACAGGTCGCAAACAATACAGTTGGCGTTTCCATTCGCCTTAAATATACTCTTTTTATGTGTAACAATGTTAAAGGTTTACGGTACTCGAGTCCAAGTTGGGTGCTCCCAAGAGTCAAATCGTATGGACTTTATTCGGCTAAGTTCTACTCAAGTATCACTACATAGTATAAAACAAAGTCGCTTCCCGCTGTCTGTCCCTATGTATGCTTAGATCTTTAAAACTACGCAACGGATTTTGATGCGGTTTTTTTTAATAGATAGAGTGATTCAAGAGAAAGGTTTATATGTATAATACATGCCCGTGCGAAGCCGGGGCGGGTCGCTAGTACACGAATATACGAGCTGAGTGTTTGAAAACCTCATGTAAATCCCACTCAATGTTCGAGGATATAGGCTTTGGCATTTTCATCAAAACTACTATTTATCATTATCGTCATTATTCATTTCAAGCTTTGATAGCAAGGCTTTATAAACATCGAGCTATATCTCTTGACTTACAGTTAGGGTTGCCAACTCTCGGAGGAACCAACCCGGGCGGGAGATTTGAACATATCGGCGGGCAATTGAATGAAAGTCGATAATATTTGTGATTTTTAATTTGCTTTGTTTTGTAAAAGCACCACTAATATTTGATATGAAAAATCAAAATTTATTTCGGCATATAAATTATTAATTTCACGTGATTTATCTATTTCGTTAATGATAATTATTTTATTTTAGAAAATCCGGAGAATTTATTGCATTCCGGTAGCTCGGGAGGTTTAACAATATTCCCGGTCTCTCGGGCATTGCGGGAGACTTGGGAACCCTACTTACAGTACGCGCAATCTTAGTTGGCCGCCCGAAACTAGCGCAAAAAGTACCCTAAATAGGTACTTAAGGCAATATGTAAATGTTTTAGCGTCCCTGTTACTCCATATGCGAAAAAACCCTCAGTGCGAGAAGGACGGATTCGAAGAAAAAGTAGACAAAAGTCGGCTTTTTATTGATATAAAATGTATTCAAGTTGCTCTCAAAATTTCGTTTAACCTGCCCCTATATTACGTATCTTTGGTTGCCAACTGGACTGGGTGCCTATCGTCAAAAACAAAAAGATAAAAACTGAACTTTCAAAGTCCTAGTCCAGTTGGCAACTAAAAATATAGAATAGAGGAGCAGCCCCCCTATTCTGTATCTTTAGTTGCCAACTGCACGAGGTGCCTATCATCAAAAACATAGCTAAAAACTGAAATTTCAAAATTGCCTTTAGTGGGTATTGAACTATTAACAATCTGTGTCGTCACTTCAAGTGCGAAAATATCCTTAGGACATCGGAATTCGATAGTATATCTATGTTTTTGATGATAGACACCCAGTCCAGAAGGCAACTAGAGATACACAATAGGCCCGCAGGTCCTAAAAATTGTTAAACCAGGAGAAATGGTGTCCAAAAAGACCTCGTTGCAATTAATATTTTTATCGAGCCGAATTTCTCCAATCACGTTTCTGTTTAACAGACCTCTAGAAAAAGATTCCAAAAATAGTATACTATTTTACCAAATAATACCTTCTTTACTGAAGTAGATATGCAAATTCTAAAAGTGTCGATGTATTTTTCCGTAGCGCCTTGAAAATTTACTCTCCTTTTAATTTGGGTTATAAATATCCGAGAAAAACGCGATGTCGGCAGGGAGTTTCACACCTCTAAAGCTAATGACTTTGCGAAAAAAAATTACCCTCGTTCTTAACGTAAAGCAGCAACATTGAAGGTTTGTTAGCTCAAAAAAATTGTAAAATGTTTTTTTTTATTTAGAGTCTAAATCAAACCGACAAGGTATTAAACCGTTAGCATGCAGTATTACATACATAGGGCGTTACATAGGCCCTTTAGGGTTTTGCACTCACTCGTACGAGTGATTTGTTACGAACAACTTAAAAACGGTTCCGAAATTCATCTAGGGAGAAAACACGTCAAAAGACGAATACGAATCGAGCAAGAGTGAGTGCACAAACGCCCTTAGGGCAAAACCACGGAAACAATTACTGTCCCCATACATACCTATACCGAGCTGTATAACGGAGATATAACCACATTTATGTTACAGGCAATACCGAGAATGGCCACATTGTTGTACACATTAGGTATGGGCTCCAAGATACTGATGCGGAAAGTTCTTCCCTGACCTAAATGTACTTCGATTTGTGTGAGTGGGAGGGAGTGTATGAGGTGTTTTTAAATATCGACCACAGTCCCAACCCGTTTTCACCGACGATTATTACGTCCCAGCATGCTATACTTAGAGTTTGAGCACAAAGAAGCCGAAGTACCATCGGTGGCGCAAGTAGCGTAGGCCCACTTTTCGCTCTGACTACAATCCGTACGAATAAATGCACAAGTGTGTTTGTTAGTTTGCCCGTCTTTCACGCAGCAACGAATCGACGTGATTTTTTGCATAGAGATGAATGTGAAAAGTTGAATGGCCCCATTTTCCCTGATTGTACGTACTGACCTACAAAATGAGCCCTCAACACGAGGGTTACTTACGTCCGCAGTTTGCATGTATTTAGGGCGGCTCTTTAATATCAGCTGATCGCCTTCAGCGAAGAATCGATCGTAACTGATATAGGAATACGGGTTAATTTGGAATGACAAGGTCTGCTTGTATAACATATACCAGACCCAAGTATCACTTGTTCTCATCCTCATACACGTTATTCCAAAGCTTAAAAATATCAAGTGACTTCTACGGTGAACGCGTCGTCCTAAGAACGACACTCGCCTTGAAAATGCCCAAATTGTATCAGTGAAACAGTTGACATGGAGTCAACACTATGAATGTAATTCTATTTTTTTAATATTTAAGCACCTATATCACCTCACGCGAGTTTTAATAGCATGATATCAAGTGTCTTATTAAAAACTGTAATGAAACCAACGTTGAAAAGAAAACGTCAAAGTTATTGATGGAGTTAGCGAAACAAACTTATAACACATCTCGAAGATGGGATCCCAACTTGTTTAACTTTTATTAAAAGAATGACAACTTTTGGGTCCAACAATAAGGAAAATCCTACAAAAGGTCATAGGTAACTGTACAATACTCAAACTTACACCCTTATATTCTGTGCTTATTGTTGAAATAGTTTTATTATATGTATATAATCTTTACTGGCACAATAGCAATTATCTTTGTTTTTATATTTTTAAGATTGTCTGCAAGCCTTTTCTGTTGTTCTATCAAAATTTACTTTTCCTTGTTTATTATTTATTTTCATCTCCAAAATATAATTTTAACAGTTTTAGGTATTTATTAGTTTCTTTTCTACTGATTTTACTGGGTGTTCAATAATATTATAACACTTATACCTTTGGTTTGAATATAAGGTAGCCGACTGGTTGTTTACTTTAAATATAAGGTAGCCGACTGGTTGTTTACTTTAAATTAAGACAAGACAGAATCTTTACTCTATAATGAGTTTGTCTTAGATAACTTCAAACGATGTTGTGTTGAATGATTTATTCTAGGTATATTATCATGTTTGTTTATTAGTTTTATTTATATTTATATTTTTAGTAATGATACCCTTTGTCACAGCAACATATTTTTGATACCCCGCGTTATAGGCCTGGCCGAGTTTGGGGACCCCTGTTCAAATTGTGTGTGTTTTTATTTCTGTGCAATGTACATATTTGTATGATTTTTAAAATACTGTGATAACTTTTTTCGAAGCAATAAAACTTTTTTTACTTTACTGATTATCAATTTTATTTAGACGAAATAAGAGCTGCCAGGGTTTACTATATACCTAGTATCACCAAATCCCTTGCATGAATGATGACACCTTGGATAACCTAAAACTGACAAAATAACAATTAAAAATGAAGTATGTTATAGAGGGCCATTAAAATGTATTTGTAATGTTCATACAAATTTTCCCTTTCGGAAAAGTGTGTCCATAGTAAATTTGCGACCTATTTATGCAGTTAAGATTATTATGTTCCAATAGCGAAACCTATCGCTTTGGATACACTGAATATTATAAAAGTGCAGCGCCATCTCTGTTGGGAATGAACAAGGCGTGAAATCGCGTTTAGTATGAGAATTACTGGCTGGTATTTTATCAACTAGTTGCAAAAAATCGATGTACAGGCATGGTGGAAATAAAATGTATGGAAATGTGTCAATGAAATGTACCTATAAATGTAGGATGAGCACCTCGGTGGCGCAGTCGGTAGCGCGCTTGTCGTGAAAGCAAAAGGTCGCAGATTCGAACCCTGGCCGGTGGAATTTTTTCAAAATATTTGTCTTACTTTATAGTTTCTTAATGGTATTTTTTAGTTTGTAATGCATTGTTATGTTAATTGTGAAGTTTTTTAACAACAAAAAAAATATAGATTATGTTTATTTTGCGAAATCCATCGCTATGAATACTCTATAATATAAAAAAATATAATTGAATTTTGTACTCAAGAAAGTATTTTTGCTAATCGCTTTCTGATGTTAGAATCCGGAGATATAAATGGGAGGACCTGCACTCGTAGCACAGTTTTTAATCGCGCGCGACGCTTCTTAGTTGAATCACAAGTGCGAGGAAAGTGACACGATGTTTTTTGCGATTAAACAGTATGTCACGCTCCTCGCACATGTGATTCAAATAAGTGGCATCGCGCGCGATTAAACACGAGACCTGGGTAGGTCGATGGAACTTTTGATATCTTACTTGGTTTAATAATTAGTTTCGGAATTAACGGTATTTAGGGCCAGTAGATACGAGACCAAATCACACAAGGATCATTGGAACTCCTTCACGATGAGTAAGTAGTTCCTTTTCCTTTCATCACGGTGAATTATCTAGGCAAATATGGTACAAACCAAACATGGACCAAAAGATTTATGTGAAATTGAGGCGGTGTCTGGAAGAAAGGCCCAATGTACCTCTAGGCAAAACGCGTTTTTCCTCAGAAACCATCAACCTAATCGATAGCCCATAATTTTATGGAATATGGTCCCGATATGTGCGATTAAAAGGCATAAAAATGGCATCAAAACCTTAGGTATCTGGAAAAAGGTGCCAACTACGTTCAAAATCGGGCCCCTTTTCCATACTGGCAACATTGAAAAATCATTTGACGTCGGTGTACTTATGTCAAATAAAAATGTGTAGTTTTTTTTTCTGTTCCGTTCTGACGTAGAAGATGCTAAAAAATTAATAATTTCAGTTCGGGGCAGGTGGATAATAATGATAATTCAGAAGATGACGGTGATTTTGTGAGATAAGGGCCCAAAAAGGTGTTAAAAAATTACATTACATGAAACATAGAACATCTTTATAGGTGATTGATTTATGATTTCAAATACTTTTTTATTGTTTTATTTCATTTTCTCCAATAGGTTGCAGTTACTTCTAGCTATAAACTTTAAATAATATGAAGTTACAAAGACATTATAGAAGTTATAATGTTTTTCTGCTCTCCTGAAATTTGCATTTCGGGTCCTTCTTCCAGACACCGCTTCTCGATTGCTCAAAGTTGGCTTAGCGGCGGAATCTTCCAAGGAATACCCGTAGTAAATTGTCCTGAGAATCTCGTCTAAGGGTCAAGGCCCTCGAGGGAAGTGAAGGCCTGCGCTAAGTCGCGATAAATTCCATACCTCAACCACAGACCAACATTTGCTAGTCAAAACTACTTTACAACTTAACTGGTATTTGGAGTCTGGCCAGACGATTTATGGGTATGGGCGAATTTTAGATTGAACGATAAATTAAGACTTAAAACTTGGAGGACTTTCTACTCGTAAGCTATGAGTAAATCTTGGAGGTTAAAGTTGGGTTTAGTTTACGTTTTTATAGAGTTTATTTACTGTAACAATATCCGTGTCAGTTTGTTAGCTTTGGAAATCTGTATTTGAGATAATATTTTCTACGGCCATGTACCATAATGCACATAGGAATCTTCGCCACTCTTGGGCAAATTCGGAAAACCGGTTTCTATACAATCCATGACAGCTTGTTCACTTTCGGTCGCCAATAGACAGCCAAAATAATACCCATAATTGCTTCCGATTCAATTTTTTGTACATTTTCTAAAATTCATCTTCCCTTCAATAAGTTACCAAATACTACTTACTCTTACAATTTATGATTCGGCTCGTTTTCGAGAATACGAACAGTGGCGAAGATTTGATATCTTTAGCAGATCTGTACGTAAGTGTGATTTAGTTTAGTTTAGCTCAATAGCTTATACAACGTGTAACAGAAAGGTGTAACCATATTTGAAGAGCTTGAGTCAATGAATTAGAACAACTTGTACTATGGAACAAACCCTGTATATCGAAAAAAAAAATTATCGCTTCATAGAAAAATGCAATGCCACTCGGCCAAAATGTATGGAAGGCCAGATTTTTTTTTTGAGATTTTAGGGTTGACTCCATAGTAAAAGTTGTTCTATACCATTGACTGAATAAGCTCTTCAAATATGGTTACACCTTTCTGTTACACGTTGTATATATAGATGCAGAGTGCATACAAAAAAATATAACAGTAGAAATCTATTGTGACGTTAGACGAGTTCGTCCTTCTGGAAGGTCACAGGGGTAGCGCTCCTAAACGCCTCGTAAAGGTAAAAATCAACTGTCACCCGTTCCACAACCAGCCGAACGAAAACGAAGAGCTCCGAACAGCTTCGAAAAATTCTCGAAGTCGATCATGAACTTTGTCAGAAATGTAAAATTCACTTTTTACACCCCGTAAATTCAGGGGTAAATTTTCACTTTGACATTCGTCAGCGCATTACGCGCCATGTTTTGGTTTCTCGGTTATAGAATTCTTCGGAACGATTTGTAAAGGCATTTTATTTCGGTAATAATGATACAGTAAACAAAAAAAAAATCCTTTCCCACTTACATAAACTGCCTCTACAAAGTGGCCATTCCAAAATGTCCCAGTCTTATCTCTTTCACTTTTACGAAGTAAACTTTACATTTACCCAGGCGTATTGAAACGCTACCTAAGTAAGAGGATTTTTTTGACATGTTTTTGGTGACTTGGCATAAAAATATCTTCGCCGTGCGCAGTCGATCAAGTAATGATGATAAAACTTTGTAAATTTTGAAACAATTTAAGGATCATTTCATTCAACATTTAATTTTTGAAACATTTTACGGATCATTCCAACACGTTCACAAAATTATTGCCCTGTAATCGAAAGTCCTGTAAGGGGAAGTTTTTGTTTTATTCTTCTTTATTTAGTTCCGCTTTCGTTTTAATAAATTTAATAGATAAAACTCAAATTATTGCTCTATCTGGTAGGCATAAAAAATGAAAGTAGAATATATGTTTTATGATGTACTCGTAATAAACTGTCTGAAAGTTTTCTGGATGTCAGTAAACCAGCTCAAACAAACCATAATACAACAAAAACGAACATTATTCATTAACACAAGTGCAGACATAATTCAAGTACTAGTTAAAGTCAAGACATAGTCTGGACTTACGACGGTGTAACTCAGCGGCTATCTATATATTGGTAATATACGTAGTATACGTGTAATCACTAACGTAGTCAGATAACAACTAACATGAAATATTGTTTACATTCATAAAGATTACTAGGTTAAACGATCAAGATCATTAGGTTGCGTGTAAAATACCACACCGCAAAAGGGTCTGGCCAGGTATCTTTTGTTATCACTAATCCTATTGTTAACGCCTATTGCCTAATGACCGTCTATAGTGCAATGGGGCCTTGGTATTTGAAACGTACTATAAGCTGGAAGTACAGATCGCAGGAATTACTTCAGTATACGAGTCTTGAGTTTTAAGCAACACGGATCTTGAAAAACCGGCTAAGTGCGTGTCGGACTACGCGCAGTATAGGGTCCTCGTAGTTGCCCGTCACAATATGCGGACTTAGAAGGTTCATAAACTTTAATTTACTACCTGTTTTACAAAGATAGTCGAGAAAAAATTAATTCATTCCCACTTTACGCGTAGGGGAGGTAAGGATAACCTACAAAAAAAAATATTTCAAGATTTTATTTTATCACTTTATCGGCGTGATTAATATGTACGACTTTACATCTATGTCAAATTACAGCTTTCTAGTACAAAGACTTTCTGAGCTAGGCCGCGGTCGGACAGACAGATAGACAGATAGACGTACGAACATGGCGAAACTATAAGGGTTCCTTGTTAAGTATTTATGTCGTGGCCATATCATGAAGTATTTACGATAGTCTTCTACAAAAGTCGAAAGTAGGTGCGACAACTAACGAAGCGAGGTGAGTGCTGATGATCATAAATCCAGGAATTGAGTGAAGCAGAACAAAGCACATGATACGGCCGATCAGATCATGAAATGGGTCAATTCTACGGTATAGCCACTAGAGATGATGAATATAACCACTAAACATTAAATTTAACTAATATTGAAAAACAACCATGATATTCAATAAACAAAATTAACATTATCGAATAAAAATATCAAAATATCGGTGCTCATTATGGACCTGAACTCAACAGACAGCACTGACAGACATGACCCGACCGACCGACGAACTAGACCGCTCAAAATTTCAAGTAATAGCAACAACAACATCGCACAACCACCTAACCACCATCATCCATCATCCAAGAAGAGCAGTGATTAAATAATATCAAAAGTAACCAACACCATCTGTACAGAAACCTTTTTTTATTTTCAATTTTTTAGAAAATATTTTAAATCTAAAATTGTTTACAAGTGTCACTTTTACTTTTTTATTATCATACCTAAATTATATGTCACTATTTTTTTACATTCGACTGATGACGGCCCCATACCGAGGGCCGAAATATATCGAGTTATAATTTTTTTTTTATTGTTTTCATACCAATAAATAATGAAAAGCTCATAAAAATATCATATCAACTTCTCCGGCAGATATTTACATTTGATATTTTTAACACATATTTCGATAAGTTATTAGTTGATTATTAGGTTAGTTTTGTTGTGTTACTTGAAAAACAAAGACGCGTTGTCGTGTTGTTATTTTTTTTTTGTTAAATGTGAAGATTGTGAAGTTGTTCTGCAAAATAATTTACTTGGAACCATTTCGATAGGTGTGTAGGAGTAAAACAATTATAGAGTATTCGTTTATTGGTTGAAAATATTCCTTAATATTTTTATTCAATGGTCGCACTCAATATAGTACATTACGATACGAGAGCGATGAAACGAGCCGAAGGCGAGTGCTGCAATCACACGAGTCGAGAAAAAGTTTCTCGCACGAGTTTCGTATAATTTTTTATGGTACAAGTGCGGAAAATGCCGACTTTACGCACGCGCGCGTGCGTAAAGTGGTCATTTTACGCACGGTGTGCTATAAAAAATATTAACAAATATTTTTAACCAATAAAATTACCAGTATTTTTTTTATCAATTAACTATAAACCAATGAACAATTTCAAGCATTATTAACATCTCTTATAGCCACAAAAATATTACGTTCTTTGATATGCAATAAAACGGATGCACATGTTGCAAATGCATTTTGTGACAGTCAACCCGAAAGTATGTAGCAAACATTTTAGAAAAGGCGAGACATGTAAATTATTAAGACATACTTTAATCAGGTAAAACCTTGACCCACACTTTTTGTGACCATTCCATTTTAATATCTTTCCCACCACAGATATTTTAATTTTAGATCTATCTATTGCAAACTCTTATTTATGGGAATATTTTCTATTTTAATTATACATTGCCCTTGCAAACTAACCGTGTTCCGTTACGTTTTACGTTACGTTCCAAAACCAACATAATTTTCAATTGCTAAAAATCATGCTCCCCATTCAAACACAGGTGGGTCAGAAAATTGCCAAAACCAGGGCAATAACAACATAAGTTACAAGCCCAAACGATGAGGCCAGCATGTAGCTGTACACGCGGCCTGCGTATTCCTTGTTGTACGATTATCAGTCTTAAACATAGGCAGTAAGATCTGCCATGATGTACTGTGGCGTACTGGGGACTGTACCCGTCGGGGTCACGAGCCCGCTAGACCGTGATTTCCCTGGCGCGTCGGACGTACGGCTCTCTACAACTCCCTAGGGACATGTGCATGCGTATACAATATACGCTCCAAATCACTGCTTTACGGGGAAATCACCTTGTCCACTGCTATTTAAACATTTCATTTTAGGATGTCAAAAACAGGAATCACAAAGAAAACTAAAAAAAAAAAAAAACTAAGTGAACGTTACAGATCGCTCCAAAGCAACGAAATGTCAAGTGTATCCCGAACACAATATACGTTAACCTTATCTGTCTGAAAATACGCCTCATCATAGGTACTACTGGCCATATTTGTCACCGACGTGATAACCGTTGGGGCCGTAAGGCATTGGAATGGAGACCACGTACAGCAAAGCGCAGCGTAGGCCGCCCTCGTGCCCGCTGGACTGACGATCTGAAGGACGTTGCGGGTGGCGGCTGGATGAGGATGACTGAAGACCGCCAAGAGTGGCGTAATATTGGGGAGGCCTATGTCCAGCAGTGGACGAATCCGGGCTGATGGATGGATGGATAGGTACTACACGAGTTTCCATGAAAATATTCGAGTTTTCAAAATGTGACCTCATCGGAAATTTTTCATATCGCGGACTCCGGAGCTTAGCTTTGTGGGTTTTTCGAGCGTTTTTGAACGAAAACCTACAAATGTTTGAAATTTTCAATATAACGGGTATTGATACTACTGGTCTAGTAATAAAAAGTGTTTTTATTTTAATCTGTTGTCAAGACGAAGGCCCAATCATGCCTTCTGTTTTTTAGTTATTCCATTTTCTTTTTTTGCAACTGTATAAGCTCAACGATTTGTCCTTCCAAACTATATATTTTGTAGTACACGTATGTATGATTACTTATTTTAATAAAATTTCCCTGTCCCGCTGAGGTTTGCTGGAAGAAATCTCTTTTTAGAGATAAGCTCGCCTGTGTACATATCTTTTAACGTATTATGTGTCTTAACTGCTTTTCTGTGTACAATAAAGAATAAAGATTGAATAAAGAATGTGATGACGGTTGCTTATAACGGCGGATATCCAAAATACTTTGAATCCAACTCCTAATCGAACTGATCACAATTCACAATAGCTGAGAGGTGAAGCGAAACCGGTCGGAGCGTATCTCTGGAATATAATAATTCCCGTTGAAGCGCTTTCTACTCGTCATGGCGGCGGTGCTATTACATTTCTACCCTCATTGATTGCTTTTGCGCCGGGGGTAAGAATTTCATATCAATGGACAATACACGCAGTGGCGAGGACACAGGAGTCATGACCCCTCCCCAAAATCATCGACGCTGATTCCAATATTGAATAAATTGATGAAAAGTTTGAATAAATTATTAACTGCTAAAGCCTAAGCAATGAAATCAAAAATTTTCGAAAAATAAAAAAAAACTTAAAAGGTTTATTAAAAAATGCGTATAAATTTGGCTGGATAAATTAATGTCACCTTATACAACGTGTAATAGAAAGGTGTGGTCATATTTGAAGAGTTTATTCAGTCAATGGTATAGATAGAACAACTTTTACTATGGAACAAACCCGGAAATCAACAAAAAAAAAATCTGCTATTTCATAGAAAAATCCAATTCCGCATGGCCGAAATGTATAGTTGGGCAGATTTTTTTTTTTGAGGTTTCGGGATTGGTTCCATAGTAAAAGTTGTTCTACATTCTACATCATTGACTGAATAAGCTCTTCAAATATGACTGCACACCTTTCTGTTACACGTTGTATAAGGTGACATTAATTTATACAGCCAAATTTATACAGGAGGCTTAGTAAGTCATCAGTATGACGGATTGATATCATCTTTTAGCTAATTTCGCAAAATGAAATGTTGACCTCCCATAGTAACTGACTCGGAGCTTGGCTTGCGTTTGTAGGGAAAACAAAAAAAAAAACAAATTTTACAAAAAAGGTCATCCAACCTTGATAGAGAGCACTTACTTAGTCTTAGCTGTATAAATAAATGCCACATTGTATATGTCACCGTAAGATTGTAAAATCCGACAGTTCATAATTTCATGGTAGCTTTTTTCACGGTTTTGTAAACAAACCTAACTGACGTAAACACATTCTTACGCACAAAAATAATGATGTACAAAATAATGATTTCCTTTAATTCTACTACATTACTATCTACATTTATCACTCAATCACTCATGGGTGGTCGTGACCCCCTTGAACTCCCCTGAGCACACGCCCTTTTATTAGGGTTATGGAAAACTTCTAAATTGAAGAGAAACATTTTATAGGTATTGTTACGTTTTTATGTAACATAAAAGGTTGCCTAGAAGAGGCCTAAGAAACTAAGTTAATTAAGAATAAATAAAACAATAAGAAAGTTCAATACATATATTTTAAAATAGTAAGTGAGGAGATAAAGAGGGTCGCGGTAGGTCGAAGTCCCTACACACTGATCAGTTCTTTGTTGTAGCTCGTTACGGTCAAGTACTCCCCTAGTCGAGTGGAAGTACTTGGAGGTCCCGACAGTGAGACCGCAGCCGCCGTAGTTCTAGGTCAGAGGTCAAGGATGCTCAGCCAGTAGTCCTGTTCAGATGTAGGCGTCAGCTCCGTCAAGGGAAGAGATGACGCCTCGTAGATTAGGTGGACCGGCTGAGAATCTGGCCAGATGGTGAGTCCCAGACTTGCTCCCTGAAACGCGTCGACGACATATTCAGTACACAGCTATCGAAACGTTTCCGTGTACGCCACCGATTTTAGAAAATACTCAACAAAGGCTTGGGTGGTGGTACACTAAAGTTAAGCAGAACGGAAGCAGAAAAGATGAGAAGAATACAGATAATTTACAGTTTATATTAAATTCAAAGGCAAAGCAAGCTAAATGATTTATTTAAATGAGTAGGCATGATAAATTAAGATGTTGGCAAAAGGCACGAGAGAAATACAAGAATAAGAACAAAGAAAGTTTTAGCCGTTGATATTCAAACGGGCAAGCGAAGCCGATGACGTAACGAGCATCGTCACGTCTTCGAACCGTTACAAAAACAAGTTTGCTATTAGCGTAGCAGCAATAAAAAGGCGTAGGTATCTACTGTACGCGCACAAAGATAATTACAAAATATTGAACATTTTAACACACATATTATAGTCAAAAAGAGCACAGTTATATTATAAAATGTTGTTCACACTTACCCAAAGTATGGGGACACAAGAACTGCGATTTTAGGGCGTAATCTATCGCTATCGCGATAGCGGCTGGCACGCCGACGGGCAGCGTGGAGTCGCGCTGAGGTGGAATAAGCGACTGGCGTGCTGCCGAAAGAAAAATGACTCGAGGGCCGCGCGGGGACATGCGCGGGAGCAGGGTAGAGAAGGGGTTAGTGGGGATTAAGAAGAACGGTATGATAATTAAATATCACAACGTGACAGTACCCCTCTTCCAGGAATAGGATTTTTCCTAAGTGAAAATCCGTGAAAGCTCAAACTTATCTAGGAGGTAGTTACAAAACTATGAAAGCAAGGGAGAAATTACTTTGCACTAGGAATAACTCGAGGTTCCATATTACACAAATATGCAATCTACATTCAAATTCTACCTTTCGCATCAATCATACAGCCTTACAACGAAAGTATAACAACACTGTTAGTGAGTGTTGTTGCACCTAAACAGACATTCATGAGTATTTTGATGTAAGGTAACCAAAATACTCTATGAAACCCCAAGAAGATGTTAAGAAACGAAAATGTCATGTATCCTTTTAGGACACATTCTCAAGGGAGGTACTGATCCAAAATACTACTATTCAGCAGCCCTATCAGTAGTGCTCACCCCAATCAGATGTTAGATAGTTTTAGGCTTGTTTATATCCAGTTACAATCCGCTGGTTTAAGGGAATGACTACCTTTAAGAGAGGGTAGCCATTACAAGGGTGTTGAGAACGCGAGAGGTATCGGTTCTCGACACAAAATAAGGAACAGTCCTTATTATCAAGGGAAGTAGTAAAAGATAGGGGTATCAGTACCTATAGAATGTGTCAAGAAATGACATGACAGCTAGAAGGATTTAGCAAAGTAATTAAATAACTTTTAGGCAAAAAGCTTTAAGTTATAAAAGCACAAGGGAATTCAAAGAAAGTATTGTAAATAAATGATTTACATTAATAGTAGAAATTTCAATTTAGTTAAAGAAGTGTCATTTAGATATAGAAGAATAACAAAATAAAAATGTCAAGGGATCTAACAGGGAGATATTACCGGTCATGACTAGTAAAATGCCAATGAACAGATTTAGAAGACAGACAAGAGAAGAATCGCACAACCATAGTGTAAAAAAAACAAGAGGGTAGACGCGAAAAAAAAATAACGGCCTTTAGGGAAGTGTAAACGCCAAGACAAAAATACTTCGTTCTGTTACAATAAAGACAAACAAAACAGACGGATTTCTTTTGTTCGTTCAAAAAAAATATGCTAAGCTAGACAAATGAGATATTACAGATAAAACATTACTAACATTTAGTGAAAATAAAGTCAACTAGTGTGTAAAGCGGTAGCTGAGAATACAGTAAACAAGAATTTAGAAATTAATAAGACAGATTTCTTCTCAGTACACCCTAGTTGATGAGCACGGAACAGAACAAAAGAACGAGAGACTTCACAAAAAAAAAACACACACACACAACAAGCCACGTAAGATCCAAGACAAAGAACTGAACAGTTTACACACGTTAGGGGCGCCAATGTTACGTTTTTATGTAACATAAAAGGTTGCCTAGAAGAGGCCTAAGAAACTAAGTTAATTAAGAATAAATAAAACAATAAGAAAGTTCAATACATATATTTTAAAATAATAAGTGAGGAGATAAAGAGGGTCGCGGTAGGTCGAAGTCCCTACACACTGATCAGTTCTTTGTTGTAGCTCGTTACGGTCAAGTACTCCCCTAGTCGAGTGGAAGTACTTGGAGGTCCCGACAGTGAGACCGCAGCCGCCGTAGTTCTAGGTCAGAGGTCAAGGATGCTCAGCCAGTAGTCCTGTTCAGATGTAGGCGTCAGCTCCGTCAAGGGAAGAGATGACGCCTCGTAGATTAGGTGGACCGGCTGAGAATCTGGCCAGATGGTGAGTCCCAGACTTGCTCCCTGAAACGCGTCGACGACATATTCAGTACACAGCTATCGAAACGTTTCCGTGTACGCCACCGATTTTAGAAAATACTCAACAAAGGCTTGGGTGGTGGTACACTAAAGTTAAGCAGAACGGAAGCAGAAAAGATGAGAAGAATACAGATAATTTACAGTTTATATTAAATTCAAAGGCAAAGCAAGCTAAATGATTTATTTAAATGAGTAGGCATGATAAATTAAGATGTTGGCAAAAGGCACGAGAGAAATACAAGAATAAGAACAAAGAAAGTTTTAGCCGTTGATATTCAAACGGGCAAGCGAAGCCGATGACGTAACGAGCATCGTCACGTCTTCGAACCGTTACAAAAACAAGTTTGCTATTAGCGTAGCAGCAATAAAAAGGCGTAGGTATCTACTGTACGCGCACAAAGATAATTACAAAATATTGAACATTTTAACACACATATTATAGTCAAAAAGAGCACAGTTATATTATAAAATGTTGTTCACACTTACCCAAAGTATGGGGACACAAGAACTGCGATTTTAGGGCGTAATCTATCGCTATCGCGATAGCGGCTGGCACGCCGACGGGCAGCGTGGAGTCGCGCTGAGGTGGAATAAGCGACTGGCGTGCTGCCGAAAGAAAAATGACTCGAGGGCCGCGCGGGGACATGCGCGGGAGCAGGGTAGAGAAGGGGTTAGTGGGGATTAAGAAGAACGGTATGATAATTAAATATCACAACGTGACAGTATGTATGTACACTTTTTATTCATACGGAGTGAAACTACTAGACTGCTAACTATTTAAAATCTACTTTAATATGAGATTCAAATTCTGTCTATCTCTACGTATTGTCGCTTATAGGAAGTCATCAACTGACTGAACGATTGCGAATTTGAGTAAGGCTTTAATCTGTAAGATGGATCCAAGCCAGGGATCGGAACTGCGATCTATTGTCTTAGCGATAATGAGAACAAAGAGGATTAAGTAAATTATGCCCACCAAAAATTACATTTCATATAAACGCTTTCACTGTTACAAAGTTATCAGATCTTTTGTAGAGCCAAGCCCCTAACTCTAAAAACCGTACATCTTGGTCAAGAAGTATGGCTTGGCCGTTTCGCGGCCGTCGCACCATACACTCTCGTTGAATTATTGAAAGACATTAAGGGGCAGGTAGTCGCCAAATAGGAGAAAATATTTTTTTTTTCAATGCAAGTGCTCGTAAAGGCCCACTTTTTATGCATCAAAACCGAACAGAAAGTCGATTATTTTGCCCTAGGGCTTTATTATTATTTTTTTTTATTTAATTCCAATGGTTGGCTAACCTGCCAAACTTCCTGTGTACCATAAATTTTATACTTTTTTCCACCGTTTAGCGGCTCTGGATACAGTCCTTTTGAGCCAATAATAATTTAAAGTTCACAAGATTATATTTGTTTTATTTCCTCACACTATGCATTGAAAAACGAAGTATGACACACGGGCGTAAGAGCGATAAATTACTCGTAATTTATTCCTTTTCGCCCTTGTAACATAAACTACTATTACAGGGACGCGATGGACGGATGTCAGCTCACGCGATTTTTAATAATATTATACCCTAGAGGTTTTAATGATCATAAGTCAGTGAGTGAGTAACAAAATCGACGGATTTTAGGTATTAATAAAATCCTAAGTATAAAACCTAGGCTGATGAAACTTAGCGTATGTCATTAGTCTCCTATCTAAATCTTATCCTAAACATTTGAGCTTTCTAGTACTATCCAGACCGAAGCGATGAGGTTTCGAAAATACGACAAAGCGTTTCGAGGATAAGTACGTAGTGCCCTGCGTCTTTCGACTCGTCTTGGCGGGGGCACTGCCGTGCCTCCAGATTTTTACGCTAGGACTGAAAGGAGCTGAGCAACTGCCCATTCTAGAAGCAAGAAAAACTGGGTCATCTCCGGCAGAACCACTGCGGGCAAAAGGATTAATAAACTTACAGGCGCATAAGCAACAAAATATGTACATATTACGTATTGAGACAAAGAATTGTTATTCAATCTTGTGATAAAAGAGCACTGATAATGCGATTATCCGGGTGATTGCTTCCAGAGAAACCATCCACCCCCCGCCAACCCACTCCCCCTTGGGGACGTAAGCCTCTTAATTCCAAAAGCATTACAGATGAAATTTGGATTATTAAAATCCGTTATGGAAATTGAAAACATATTTAAATGGTCTGTGCTCGGGATTTGTAACAAAATATTAAGAAGTAATTAAAACGGCCAAAATACAACTTTGAACTAAGACAACTTATTATTAAAGGTTTTCTATATGCATAAACATACTTTAATGATTTATCGTAGTTTCACAATAATTGGATTTTACAGAAGCGTGACATTAGATTAATTAAGGAATTTACGGCTGGTATCATGACATTGGAAAAGCCAATTGTTTTATAGCTATTGTAATATCATTAAGGCGTATGACCACGCTAAATAAGCAACTCGATGTGTGTCGGTACAAAAATCAACGGAAACGACATTGAAATAATGTTCATTTCAGCGTGCCTTGAAAAGTGGCTGTTACGACAACCACTGCGTCTCCGGCTAGCGCAAAATAGCGCCAAGAACGAAAAAAAATTTTGAACTTAAATTTTTTAGATCTTAAAATGGCCTATAATTTGGTGAAATAATGATTCAAATCGCTTCAGGCGTTTGGAAGGAGTAAGAGAATTCTTGTGTTAATCATGTGAAACTTTCGATGACTTTGGATTTTTTTTGTCAAAACTTACAATAGAAAAATAGTTTATGAAACTTAAAATTTATTTTGGACTCTATAATGCCTATCATATAATTTATGAAAGTTTTTGGACCACCCGTGAAGGAGGAGTAGGCCTTCAAAGACAGGTCTATGCATATAGCAAACTTTAACAATGAGTGATCTCAGCTAAAAGTTTTACTTTGGCCGTTATAATTATTTCTTAATATTTTGTAGAAATCTGGAGAATCGACCCTTTGCTTGAAAAATATATACTGGGGCGGTTGGATATTTTTAATAAATCAATAATACATTATTTACTTGTAAATGTATTATGCTTATCATTATCACTAACTGAACTATCACTGTACACAAA
Organism: Ypsolopha sequella; assembly: GCA_934047225.1. Lineage (NCBI taxonomy): Eukaryota > Metazoa > Arthropoda > Insecta > Lepidoptera > Ypsolophidae > Ypsolopha > Ypsolopha sequella. Next base: position 28,041,789 of record OW203986.1, on the reverse strand, counting down.
TAAATATCAACCTAGAAGAGTGTCTCATTTGAAAAAGTGATTTCCCTCGTCTCCAGCTTCTTTGATGACCTGATTACACCTACCAATTAGTTAGATAGATGCGTAGGCACTATTGAAGACTACGCCTTTATCTATAAAATATGTATAGACTAACTATTGCAATTTTGAATCTTACTGTGAACTTATAAGAGCGAAAAGTGATTAAGCAAACCTTCTTTGATAGTATTCAAAAGTTTGCAAACATTAAAGCGGGTCTTGTCCGTCGCGTGCCAGTCTGGCTCGAGCAAGTATCAAGATTGCGTGGTTCCGTATGCAAATTCGCAAGATTGCTCCAAATATACTAACTGGAGCAGCCGTATCCAACTTGGGGCCTATAATTTCTAATTGCCTCGAAGTTGATACTTGTACAAGTAAAATTGTATGCTTACTTATGTACAGTAGGCCTTCTATGATTATTCGATTTTAAGAGGCTATGCGAATTTTATTTTTGTCACTGTCACTCCAAGCGAAACATCGCGCAGTGCGAGAGGGGCGGATTCAGGGCGAAAGCGAAAAATGTTAGTTTTATAATGTTTATAAAAAAACTAAAATAGATAGCAAAATTTCAAATTTCAAATCTCTAGATATTGTTGAAACACACCTAATAAACTATGTTTGAGTTCTGTATATGGTCATTCGTCAAACGAGGAGAAAAAGTGTATTTGAAGACCTCATTTCAACAATTATTTCTATCGAGGAAAATTTATCCAAACATGTTTTCCAATTTGAAATCCCTAGATTATGTAGTCAAGATGCATATACCAGAAACTGATTATAATTTTCCGTGTATTTCATGAAATACACAGAAAAGAAACACCCGTATTTTTTTCGCATATTGCCTTAACCCATAATAAAGAATACGGTCGTTTTTAGGGTTCCGTAACTCAAAATGAAAAAACGGAACCCTTATATGTTCACTTTACAGTCCGTCTGTCAAGACCCATTTGCTGGGGCCTCGTGTGAGATATCAAGTTGAAATGGATATCTCCTACAGAAGTCTACGGCCCCGTGCTGTAAAAACATCAGACTTCAAACTCAGCGCGAAAAAAGGTTATTGCCTTTTACATAATCAACTTCATACAAATTTGATCATCATAAAAACCTATATGGAACTAAATTTTCGGTTACAGGCACACGTTTAGGAAAAAATCTGAAAATGACCAATATTTAATTATTTAGGAAGTTATTAAAGACCAACTTAATTAGACCCTTTTCGTAAGTGTCAAGTTAAGTTAGTCGTCTTGTGCATTTTTGTCTACTTTTTGGAATAAATAGAACAATACAGGAAGTGACGTCATTATATTAGTAATAGGTTGAATGGCCGGATCCTTGTCAGACCTTAGGATACGTTCAGGAAATATTTTTCTGCTGCTTTAATGTGTGGTGATGACGTCACTAAAAGTCAAATGAAAGACATCGCTTTTCTAGGGTTCCGTACCCAAAGAGACCCTATTACTAAGACTCCGCCGTCTGTCCGTCTGTCACCAGACTGTATCTCAGAAACCGTGATAGTTGGACAGTTGAAATTTTCACAGATGATGTATTTATCTGTTGCCGCTATAACAACAAATACTAAAAACAGAATAAAATAAATATTTAAGGGGGTTCAACAAAATTGTTTTTTTTGCCGTTTTTATAGATAATGGTACGGAACCCTTCGTGCGCGAGTCCGACTCGCACTTGGCCGGTTTTTTCATTTATGAACCTTAATTTTAAAATGTTATTCCTCGAAACGGTTTTCGAGTCGTAAATATTTGTGAAAATAGGAAGAGGCTAATTACGAACTGTCAATTGGCTAGTTTGACTCGAATCAATTACCTTCAAAACAAAAAGAAGTTATTAATTCTGAATTCTATTTTAACTTTATTAGATATTTTGATGAGGCCATTGAAAAAATAATATTTAGGAATTCGAACGACAGCGACACCGGCGGCTAAATTAATTTGTTTCAATTTTGTACTCTGGACGCCTTTGTTTAAGAGGATGGCATACCCTAGCAACTTTTTTTATTACTTTATTTGCTTTTCATAGAGGCGATTATATGTTGGCTCTTTGGCCTCTTTTTCTTGGACGAGTAATACTAGTGATCACGCAGCGAAACAACAAATTGGTGTGTTTTTAGCTAAAACTGAAATATTTTGTAGGGAAAAAAATATTGAATTTAGGTGACATACCTTCATATTTCTATTACCTATATTATGAAAAAAAAAACAAGTTCATCTCTTAATCGCGTTCTCGAAGCGAACGTTTGAAAACCAAAAAAAAAAGAGGGTGCAAAACATTTTTTTTTGACAAAAATATAAATCTTAGTACATTGTTTATACGTAAGATCCCTAGAGAAAAGATTAATAAACCAAATATATTTTTTTCAATACAAGGAGAGTCCGAATTTCTTCAAACGAATCCTCGATAGCCTGGAATTGGTCATGCTCTAGGCTCAGGTACAGTCTTAACTAGAATATCGATATCATACTAAAATATTGACAAACTACGCAAGTTTGTCTTATCATGCTGATGCTATCTAGTAATAGAAAAGCGTTTCTTGTGCGACGGGTCACGTTTTTCTCGTAAATAAATTCCATGTAGTTGCTCTACTTGGACATTTTTATATTGTAAATATGTTTTATCGGTTAGGTACGAGTACCGATCAGGGCCGCCTTTAGTCAAATTGAAGCACTTCAGGATATTAAGGCGCTACGGAAAAAAAATCGACACTTTTAAAACTTTCGTATCTACTTCAGTAAAGAGATATTATTTTGTTAAAATAGTATATTATTTTGGAATCTTTTTGCAGGGATCTGTTAAAACAGAAACGTGATTGAAGAAATTCGGCTCGATACAAATATTTATTGAAATGAGGTGTTTTTCGTCACCAATTCTCCTGGTTTGACAATTTGGAATGACACATGGACTGATTATATTTTATTACATGGGTTTTAACAGTATCTAGGACCTGGTTAAACGAAATTTTGATAGCAACTTTAGTACATTTTATATTAATACAAAACCGACGTTTTGCTATTTTTTCTTGATTCTGTCGAATCGAGAAAAAATAGCAAATGGGTTTTTTCACATATGGAGTAACAGGGACGCTACAACTTTTACATATCGCCTTAACAGGAATAAAAAACGTCTCGGTAAACATTTATCACTTTTGACCTAAATTTAAACAACCTACTGAGATAGGTCAGCCTGCAGAATAAGTTTTTTTTTTTTTTTTTAGAGAGTATGCGTCAATTTAGGACATAGTTTTCATTATTTTGGTATATGACCATTACTTTTTTATGAATTTTTAAAGAATTGTCCGATATGACGTCACTTGAGAATTTTAGACATTATACTGATGGTATTAGATGGTGATGTGTGATTGCTTATAAAAAAAAAGTGGTCTGTCTACTCATCTGTCATCTAGCTGTCATATCAGACGAAAACAATTTTTTATAAATTTATCTCGATAGCAAAGAAAACACTTCTAAACAGCCATTTCTCATGTGACGTCACACAAAGGCAAATGAAGTTGTAGCTTTTTCGTAAAAATATTCATCATCATCAGGTTTTTTAGACTAGAAGTTCGAAAATACGGCATATTAAACCTAAATCTCGAACTGGTTTTCGAATTAACACACCTTAACATAAATGTTACCTAAGCGAATTAATAAAATATAGTCATCAGTTAGTTACAATACATAACCCAACTAGCAATTTGCTCTTAGAAATAGCAGCTTATAATGCAAGAAATCCTAAAAAAGCCACAGAATAGTTTTGGGTGATGTATGCCGGCTTGTTATTGCACTGCTAAATGCTAAATTAAAGCCAAGAGTAATAATCTTCTAAAATAAGTTTCGAAAGCGTATTAGAGATAACAATTTGTGATATTCTCAAGAGCTAGTCCTATAGTAGCATGATATGGGACTTTTACTCTACGGCAAGTACTTAAGTCTGAATAAAGTCGTATCCAAGACAAACACATCTCTACAAAAATGCATTGTTAGGATGCGTACAAGCCTTGTTGTCTTGGAAACGCTATTTATTGTACAAGCTTTGCTAGAAATCTTGTTTAAGCAAGCATCCTGGCTTTTACATGAGTAAAAGCATTTAATTGGTGCCATTTTGCTCTCATAAATGATAAAGAATCCCGAAACTATCCTGAATATTGTATTTTTAAAACCTTGACGCCATATTGTACGCACAAGGTTAAGTAAATTAATTACAAAGAATTTTCACGAATTTTGGTGACTAAAACCATTATGGATTTAAAAAAATGGACCCAGCTAAAGCGAAGTGGCGGGTTTAGAAGAAAAGTTATTGCTAAATATCGAAAATTGCAAAAAATAACAAGGGCAAACATTATGAACCAAGAAAAGTGCAGTGCTGACGAAGTTTGTGGTTCCGTACATTTTCAGGAAGAAAGACATGCTGTTAATGAATCCAATTTTAGAAAAGAAAACAGTTCATGTCTAGTTTGTAGTGTTTACTTAGGTGATTCACCAGAAAATTTATGAAGTTCGAAAATTTGGAATTTAATAAACATACAGCACATATCCGTTCGAAAACAAACTGGACACTATAAAGAATTTACCAAGACAGGGAAATAAACCCCTGCAACAGGTTGCGCGAAGACTTGCAGAAAGAAGTTGCATAGAAAGAGAACATCTAAGCAATCAACAGTCTTCAGTGTACCCTCGCATGAGTAAAAACATGACTATGCTCCATTTTGAATCTTTCATGTTATCGCCGCAAAAGCGAAATAAATGGTTTTTGAGTAATGATGGTCACATTTTAGGGTTAAACTCAATTTCAACTGATGAGACCAGTGGTGAAATATTACTGAAAGCTGTGATGGTGAAGAATATTTGTGACGTTTTTGAAACGCCTATAAAATCGTCTTTATTAAATATTTTTAAATGTTCTACTAGGGACCTTGAGCATTGTAAAACTGAAATTATTTATAAAATAACTCATGTACAATGTAAGATGGTGTGTATTGAATATCAAAGTGATGTTTTTTTCATACCTCTGTTACATACTTTGTAATAAATTTATGGGAAAAGGTTCTACTTAGTTTGGTAGAGGTGAGAAGATATGTAGTGGTGAGCAAATTGGTAGAGGTGGGAAGATATGTAGTGGTGAGCAGATAGGTAGAGGTGGACGGACAAATAAGTAGACTTAGGCAAGCACATAGGTAGAAGTGGATAGATAGGTAGACGTGGGCAGAGAAGTAAAAGTGGGCGGGCAGAAAGGTAAAGGTAATTATGTAAGTGATTTAAGGTTTATTAATAAAATATTAATTGTATATTTTTATAGTTTTATTTCACAATCATAAAATATGTAATCTTCACTTAACATATATTTTAACATGTAGGGTAATAATCATTTTCAACTTAAGGCATTACGCTATGCAGAGGTGCCACCACTTAAGAAAAAAAAACATTACTTTCCTACTAGAATAATTATTGAAAATATGTTGAAGCAAATGTCTATAAATAGCGACGAAGTATTTTTACAAAGCAAAGTTTTCATAGACAATGTCTTCGAACTGCAAAAATTTTCACTTTTGCTAAAAACGGCCGTTTTTAGCATATCTTAAAATTCTAGCTATAACAAGACGCTGTTCCTGAAAACCTTGCGACGTAAAAATACTTCATTGCTATTAAAACACATTTGCTTGAACATATTTTCAATGATTATTCTAGCAGGAAAGTAATGTTTTTTTTTTTCTAAGGTGGCAGCACCTCGGCATACCGTAATGCCTTAATTAGTGTTCGCAAAGTGTTCATGACTAGAGTTCCTAATCATAAGTCTTAATGGCAACAAAAATCAGAATATAACAAATATCTTATCTCATAATCCAATAGGATAAGATGTTGTGGCTTTGTATAAATGTGCGTAAATTGACATTCAAAGCATTTTTCATCTAAAATAAAATGAGTGAATTTCCACGGCCATCTCTTAGACTCTTCGAGTAAATAAAAATCTTCTTTATTCAGAAATTTATCGTATTCGAACACCACCATATTTTGTCTCTTCCCAGAATGAGAAACTGAAAAGGTAAACATAATGCAACTAAATCACCAATCACCGGGAACAACTAATAAACCTTCACATCACTTTCTTAAATATTACATACATTTTGTTATTCTTCGTTTGTAAGTACGTTTTTAAACGATAATGAAAAAAAAATTCATAAACACTCCATTGTATACTATTATATAATATTTTATATATTTATACCTTTTGGGTTCTGAATCATAAAAAGGTGGTCTATTCCCGCCTATAGAAAATACTTACTAGCTTGGGTAAACTTTTGAAATCGGGTTTTTCTGCTATTAATTATCTATGAAAGGAACCCTAATTTAAAATGGTATAAACTGATTTGACAGTCTAAATCGGAGCATAACTCTTTCAAAAGCATAATGTCAGACATTACATCTTGTAATAGTTTCATTTATGTCTGTACATATATTTTTACAGTTGAGTAAACTTTAAATAGAAAAATAACAAGGGGGCATTGAAAATACATCACATATACACATATATATCAACGAAAAACTCACCTTCGCACATAAAACTGGTAGCAGTTACCCACAAACACTTTTATTATAAATGGCGTGATGACAGCTTGTTTTTATCATCAAATGGTTAATAATTTATTAGAAATGATAAACGCGTGACGAACACACTGAGTTTTGTTTTACAAATGGCTGTTAGTCTCATAACGATTCTTGTTTAGCAGTGTACAAGATCTGTAGCACGATATAGTGCGTTTTGAAGATCAAATTGAGAGCAATAAGCATTTTCCCTGACCTCTACAAGACAAATTCAAAATCAGAGATCCTGAATTTTGTGCCCAAACGCGGTCTTAAAGTACTCTACGTGGCTATGCCAAGACTGCTTCATGATGCATTAAGTCTTCCCAAAAACGCATTGGTGACTTAATCAGAACCATATATTGCTACTTGGGAAGTTCACGTTTGCGGTTGAATAATAACTACTTTTTTAAACATTCCTAAATCGATTTCATTTAGGCCTTCGTTCTCTGCGTGCAACATTCTAGTATTCGTTAAATTAATGGGTTGTTTTATTGGTTGAAAAATGGGCAATCAGCTAGTACTACTGCAGGGACTAAAGTAAGGGCCCCCCTGGATCGCGGGGCCCTGATTCCAGGGCACGAATGCCTATGTATAAAGATGGCCCTGTATTGAAGCTAGAATAGGTCTATTTTGGTATGCGGCTCACGAAGAAATTTGCGGCGTCATCACGCGTCAGGGCGGGCGGAGCGGGCAAAGTCCGCCATATTTATTTATGAATCGACGCCTGTGTAGTACATCGTTCAATCTTCGCTGAAATTGGTTGAAGATTGGTAGAAGATTGAAAAATCTATTACCATACGAACTAAAATTAATTTTTTTGGGTTAGTTCTGCCTTTGCGTTGTCTTTCTCTTTCTGTATTGGAAAGACAAAGATAGAACGCTCAAAATAAGGTTAGTCCTGTCAAATTAGTTAAGTTGTGTTGCGCCGAATCGACACCATTGTCGTCTAGAGAGCTTAAGGCGATTAACATCGCCAAATTAGCAGCTCGATGTTTGTCTGTATGAATACCGACGGAAACGACATTGAAATAACGTTCAAATCAGTGCACAATGCGTGGTGGCTGTTACGACGCTCGCTGCGTCCTTGAAATAACAAAATAGGAGAAAATAATACTTTTCACATGGGCGTCATTGTTCGATTGAATAATTCTATGTTATATTTATAGCTATCAAGTTTATCTATTTATCAAAGCATAAATGAATTAAATCACCTAAGCCGCTTCGGAGCAGTAGGAAATTCAAGCCAAAAAACACCATTCAGTTGAAACAATTTTTCATATAGAAGTTTTGGTGGTACGAAAAAGAAAAATGTTGCATATGTTGTCCTAGAGTTGATAATCCATAATACATTTTTTCAATATTTTTGGTTTGGCCATAAAAGGGGAGTAGGCTTTAGAAAGTACCCATTTGGCGATATTAAGGGCCTGAAAAGCGTTGTCGGTGTTTTTTTTTTTATGTAACGTCGATACAGGAAACTGAAATACTGCGATCGAAGAATTCGCATAGATTAAATTATATTAAGTTGTGTTAGTAGGTGTAATAATACGTATTTTAGAACTTGTGGTCTAAAAAAACTTCATGATGATGGATATTTTTACGAAAAAGCTGCAACTTCCATTTGCCTTTGTGTGACGTCACTTGGGAAATGGCTGTTTAGAAATGTGTCTTTCGCTATCAAGATAAATTTATAATAATTTTCTTCAGACTAATTTGACAGCTGGATGACAGATGAGTAGACAGACAGAGACAGACCACTTTTTTTATAAGCAATCACACATCACAATCAGTCTAATGTCTAAAATTCTCAAGTGACATCATATCGGACAATTCGTTAAAAAATCATAAAAATGTAATGGTTAATTTATATACCAAAATAATGAAAACTATGTCCAAAATTACGTAAAAATTCGCTGAAAAAAAATGATTAAAAAAAATCTTTTAAAAATTAAGCTATGGTAATTATTGCTACTGCGACTCAATTCAATTCAATTCAAATATTTATTGCATTCATGTTGTACAATATAGGGTGTTACAATATACATAAGTGGTATCAAACATGGCCCTGTAAGGGCATAGCAAATTAAAGCAAATTAATTCTTAAATAATATCACATCATAATATTATCTTATCGCATTACTAATTTGAAACAAAGTTATACTACCATTAACGCAACATAAATAATTTAATATGTTAGTATATAATAAATAATGGTAGTATCAATTATTGTTCTTGTTCATATCGTTTGGCCCCTCTCTCTCTCTCTCTCTCTCTCTCTCTCTCTCTCTCTCTCTCTCTCTCTCTCTCTCTCTCCTTAATAGTTGGTGTACCGTACCGTACGTACATACTATCATACTAAACTTCGGAAGAGTCTGGTAGATCTCTACATCGTCAAAAAAATCTGTATGAAAAGTAAATCATCAGTCACTTTGATATCTGTCAAAAAATATGTATAAAATTAAATCATCCGTCACTTTTGAGACCTATCAAAAAAATCTGTAAAAAATAAATCATCAGGTAATTTTGACATCTGTCAAAAAATAATCACAATAAATCAGTTAGATCATAATAATAACTATGGACGCTGATAATACATACCGTTTTGTAAGATAGAAATCTGTATGAAAAGTAAATCATCTGTCACTTTGATATCTGTCAAAAAAATATGTATAAAATTAAATCATCCGTCACTTTTGAGATCTATCAAAAAAATCTGTAAAAAATAAATCATCAGGTAATTTTGACATCTGTCAAAAAATAATCACAATAAATCTGTTAGATCATAATAATAACTATGGACGCTGATAATACATACCGTTTTGTAAGATAGAAATCTGTATGAAAAGTAAATCATCTGTCACTTTGATATCTGTCAAAAAAATATGTATAAAATTAAATCATCCGTCACTTTTGAGACCTATCAAAAAAATCTGTAAAAAATAAATCATCAGGTAATTTTGACATCTGTCAAAAAATAATCACAATAAATCAGTTAGATCATAATAATAACTATGGACGCTGATAATACATACCGTTTTGTAAGATAGAAATCTGTATGAAAAGTAAATCATCTGTCACTTTGATATCTGTCAAAAAAATATGTATAAAATTAAATCATCCGTCACTTTTGAGACCTATCAAAAAAATCTGTAAAAAATAAATCATAAGGTAATTTTGACATCTGTCAAAAAATAATCACAATAAATCAGTTAGATCATAATAATAACTATGGACGCTGATAATACATACCGTTTTGTAAGATAGGTAGATCACCTCCTTTCGCATTACATATTTTTTTCACCAAGTTTTTGAAAAGGAGGTTCTTGAAATTCATATCGTTACAATCTGCATAAAATACGCTTTACAGTATTATTTTTTGTTTGTTTCTTTTTCTCGCTATTCAAGAGTTATAAGCTCTCAAAGCAAAACAATAATTGCAAACTTTTCACTTTTTTACGATTTAATCAAAAAATTACTATAAAATTATTAAAATAAATACCAGCATAGAATTTTACGTCTTCAGTTTACACAAAAACGATGCCAAACTTGGCGAAGTAGCCAGCTGGAAACGTATAGATTTTTTAAAAGGAGGTGGGCAGCCGGCTTCTTAGTGCCCTCCCCGCCCCCTGCGGCAGCAGCACTTTTTTAATGTGCCCCGGACTAGAAATGCTTAGAATTACTTGAAGAATAAATGGGGTAAAGCTCATAGCTAAATAAATTTTTTCAAGGATCAAACCAGTAGATCTCTTACTATATTGGTTATTGTTATTATGTTATTCATTTTTAATATGGGATTTTTCTGGAATAAATTAACACCATTATTAAAGCAACCCGGTACGGCACACAAAGGCATAATTCCAAGAAATTTTTCGAAAATCACCAAAAACTACGCAAAAACCATAACAATGTACTGAAATGACAGATTTTCATGGCCGGGTCGATGATGCGCCATCTACAGGGATAATTACTAAATTAAACGAACTTACCTTAAGTGAAGTTCTATTGTAATTATACGCGATTGTCCAGTCCGAGAGATTCACTATGTAGTAGTTTAGCGGACACACACTGCTAAAATCGTAAAACTACAACATAGTGAATCTCTCGGACTGGACAATAAGTATAATTGTGCAGTGTAGATCCCCATTGCGCGGGAGGTCTTATTTAACAATAAACTTATTAAATTTATAATGAAAAAATACATCATATTTAACTAAATTAAGTTTTGAGCTTGCTTGTATTTAGTTAGTTAATACACGTACATGAACTAAGTTAAATGTATTTAGTTTATAGTCTAAAGTTTGTACGATACACACGAAAGCTACCTTTATTATTTATTTATATATAGCTCCTGCACATTCTTCTCCTTATCTTTATGTGTATTTAAATATAAGCCACCTAGCATAGGTATAGGTTAACTTTTAATATTAATTTTTAATATTAATTTTAAGTCAGGGTTTAGCAGAATACCTTCGCTGTAGCCCCTACTGCAGCATTAAGCTGAGCTGTAATCCTTTTTTATTTACCACTGTTTTCTTAATGTTATATTTACTGGGACTGTTTGTTAATTTGTATTGTTTGTGATTTTGTATGTATGTTTTTTCTCGTGTCTGTGGTATTTTAAAATAAATTACTTTTCTTTCTTTCTTTCTTTCTTACCTAAATGTATATACATATACTTAATATTAATAAGTTACATCTACATCGAATATTTTAGAACAAAATTATCTTCAAGGGGTATTGCTAAAGGTTCTAAAGAGTAGTCAGGCGTAAAACGATTTTCCGGTTCAAATATCTGGAATTATTTTACGAAATACTGAGCAGATCTTTTGCAAAATTAAATCGAGGATAATTAAGAATATGCCAACTTCTTTTTAGAGTTCTGTATCCCATCATGGAAAAACGGAAACCTTATAATGATCATTGATCACTATTTTCTGTTTGTCTATCTCTCTATGGGTCAAGACCTTTTTTCTCCGTAACAATTTTATTTTATTTTTGATTTTTTACGCTTTTGTACAATTACATATAAATTTAAAACAAATTTTTACAAAGAGAACAGACATTGTGTACAAAGGCGGCACTTATTGCTTATTTCCCAGGCAACCTTAAAGTTGAACTTTCAAAAGTTGAGTTCTTTCAAGTTGAAATACCAAGACAGCCTCATATTGTTGTAAAAAAATCCTAGCTCATAGCAATAAAAAGATACGGCCTTTTGAACTGTATTACATAAAAACCCAATCACTTATATTGATCATCATCAAAATGGGCACCTCCAGGTGACCATACAATCTTAAAATGGGTACCTCCAGGAGACCTACAATCTTAAAATGGGTACCTCCAGGTGACCTACAATTTTGAAATTTTGTACTAAGGGCACAAGTTAAGGAAGAAATAAATCCGAAAATCATTAGTTCCCAATTGTATGCGAATAATACCCGACTAACTTAATTTTGCAGTTTCTTTCACACATTTTGTACGTAATAATGAGTCTGCTAACGTACTCGTATATTTCCGTCTATCAATTTATTTGATACAACGGTACGGAACTCTTAAGGCTTCTTAAGAGTTAAGCCTTAAGAACCCGCTCCGTATTTTTCGTCCGTTTGATGCAAAGTATTTTTTAAATATTTTTCTCATCTTTACCGCGATGTTTTTGTAAAAACCAGGGACATACCGTCTAAATGAAGTCCTAAAATTTATTTGATTGAATTGTTTCTCCTTTGCGAATTATTTTGGTACTTAGACATTATGAAGAACTATTCGGAACGGGCTCGTAAGTACCAAAATAATTTGCAAAAGAGAAACAATTCCATCAAATAATTTTAGGCATTCATTTAAATATGAAGTGGTGTATGTCCTTGGTTTTTCCAAAAACATCGCGATAAAGGTCAGAAAAATGTTTAACAAAATGCTTTGCTTCAAAACTGTCGTCGTCGCAGACCGGGCTCTTAAGTCTAACGTTTTAAGACGTTTTCTACTCGCTCACACAAAGAACACTCCAGCGCACATGGGCTGATTCCTGTCTCTTTCGCACTTAGAAATAAATTTAATGCCTACTTATTAATGTAAGCTGCCAGACTGACACAATTTAATCCTATATGTTTATTTATAAAGTGTAAATAATAATTGTCTTGAGTCAAAAACACGCCATATTTTTTTCAAACTTTTACCGTCTGCATTGACAGAACTGAATCCAAAGCAAAACTGATGTTTAGCATTGTAGAGCCCCTTAAAGTGCTCTATAGGTTTTCATGGTGAGCAAATTTGTATGAAATTGATTTGTAAAGGCAATGGTTTTTTTTTTACAGAACTATAACTTTTTCAAGTATGACTTATGGGGTCCCACAAATCGACGGATGAACTCCGCGCTAGAAGGGGCGTGGCAATTAGCTGTCTCACTTAGAGCAACATAGCCTGCCTTAGTATGAGAGAGAAGTTCTAGCTTTTGCCGTAAATGTCCATAAGTTAGTACATCCGTTCCTACTCAATGATATCCATATATTTGGATTTTTTTTGACTTTAATCATTAACTAGACAATATTAACGAGAATTGCCTGTTGTTATATTTGTGACTATTATCATTATTATCACTGGAAAGTAACATTTAAAATAGTGTGTTTTAGTCTTGTTGGAACGAGTTTTCTGATTCTGTATTTCTTGTCCTAAAACATTGTGTATAAAACCGGCCAAGTGCGCCAAGACTAGCGCACGAAGGGTTCCGTACCATTATCTATAAAAACGGTAAAAAAGAACATGTCTGTGGCATGGGAGCCCCCTTAAATATTTATTTTATTCTGTTTTTTAGTATTTGTTGTTATAGCGGCTACAAAAATACAACATCTGTGAAAATTTCAACTGTCTAACTATCACGGTTTATGATATACAGCTTGGTGACAGACGGACAGCTGAGTCTTAGTAATAAGGTCCCGTTGGTTATCCTTTGGGTACGGAACCCTTAAAAATAACATCAGGGAATTCCAGATATAATGTGTCGGATCAAACTTATCCTGGTATCATTAAAAAATTAGGCAATATGAAAGAATTACAGAGGAACTCATTTTGTATGGCGGTATCTCCTTATGTACAGCCCTAGTAAGAATCTTGACCGTTTTTTTTAGATATTAAGCATTGAATATTATTATTATTATTATTGAAGAAAATAAAGTCTAGACAACAAAAATTCCTGAATACCTGAAGCAATCCGCAGCTAAAGGTTTATTTTTAATTCAGAATTAGACAGAGCAATAAATTAGCCACCGTCGGCGTCGCCCCTCGCTCTTGGCTCTACACTAATGAAAATATGTTGGAAATTGCTGAAATTACAGGAGCATAAATTTGTATTTAGTTGAAATTTTAATCCAACAGCATATTTTGTTTTAACTTCAGTTGAAAATTTGGGGGATCCTGTAATCATCTGCTAAATGTAGGATTTAACCTGTTTAACTTGTTCTAAAATCGAATGAAAACCTGTAATTAAACCTTCATTAGGCCAATATTTGAACTGAAATTCAAGTATTATGAAATTGAACCGCTTTTTTGTGTTTTTTTACTTAACTTATTTATGAGTGCTATCTGCTGCGTGCACAATTATCTCTTATTTTTATGTATACTTAAAAAAAACTTATATCAAATATAAAAAACATTAGTGGCATCGGAATAGCTGACAATCAGCGTTATCTGAAAATTGTTTCAGATGGCATATAGCTGAGTCTATTTCCATTTTCGGGTAAGGTAATTGTTTTAAAAATAATATAGTTGTAGTACACCCCACCGCGGGTTTACTTGTATTGTAAATAGTAAGTAAGCTCGACCGATTGATTACTCGAAATAATTTTTTTTTTCTTTCTTTTAAAAGATTTATCTTCTTATCAGGCTTATGCTAGGGCTACACTTGCATCTTACCTTACTATACGTGTCAATTAAGAATAGGACTATCAGTGAAGTTATGTGCGGGTGCGATCACATCCTTAATTGAGACGCACAGTAGCGTGCTATGACGCAGTTGTACCCCAATAAGCCAGCGCTTACGCTAAACACCACGAAAAAAATGATTAGCAGAAGATCCATATCAAGCGATTCCATCACTTCGTCATTCAAGCATGGAATTTATCCTCACAGCCAATCGAAGGCTGAACGAGCTTCGCCCGTGCCTCGCGAGAATTCGAAACGAAACGTTCAAAAATTCGAATTTAGAACTACCCATGCGACTTTCTTATCTCCTTTTACAGATATGACTTTTAACACCACACCTGAGGGAACAAATTGCATTGACAGTTCGCAGCGAAAGGAGTAAACGCAGTCAACGGAGCGGAAACATCTCCAGCCAATGGCTAAACTTTCGATGGGCTCGTGGAAACTTGGAAAAGAACTCGAACCCTTTGAAGGCAACGTTAATACTGAGCAAATACCGTTTATAAGTATTGAGAAATTTTTGTTGCCCTATAATATTACAACAAAGGTATTTTGCTGCCCAAAAACACATTTGAATATACCGGAAATAAAAAGGGTATAAGTGACAATTCATTATTTTTTGATAGTATATGCCATCGCTTTTGCCCTAATACGGCACAAGTGCCGTGCCTTGTCGCTTTTTAACTGGTATATTTATGTATCCATCAGAAAGGACTTTAAATCATAAATTCCTTAATCTTTTTAGGGTAAAGAATGGAACCCTTATAGGTTCACTTTGTTGTCCGTCTGTCTGTCTATCTGTATGTCTGTCCGTCTGTCAAGATCCTTTTCTCGGGCCCTATGTGAGATATCAAGTTAAAACTTACACTTCCTACAGAAGTCTAAGGCCCCATGGTGCTGTAAAAAAGCAAACTTCCAATTCTACGTAAAAGAAAGTTATTGCCCTTTACATCATCAATTTCATACAATTTCGGACCCTTTAAATACATACAGTTGAATAAATCGTAAGTATCAAGATATGTTGGTTAATCATAACAACAAGGGGAATAAGTTTGTCTTTTTTCGAATTTTGACACGGAAAGACATTGACATCAGTTTTCATTTTTGACGGGCCCCTACAAATGAGATTGAAACGAGAAGTAACTGAATTCAAAATTACATTTAAAACCCCTCTCTGGCGGTTTCATTGATTGCCTTCGTTTCCAAACGTCAGGATCTGTCTGCGCTGTTACCTTTGACCGAGCCAACTCAGCCGAACAAACAAGCCAAGCTTTAGATACTTTATTGTTTGGACTATAGAGCTCAAAACCGATTGTCAAACAGGCATAATTGTGTTACTTGTATGCGTGTTTATTCTACAAATCGGGTTCGAATTCCGAGCACCGTCAAGTTTGTGACAATTTATGTAAATTTTCAACGACAAACTTTGCGCTAAGTACTACAACCTTTAACTTCGAAACTTCATTACGCGTTCCGATCTACATACGAGAACGAGTAACAAACCGATTCTGGCACTAATCCATAACTATACGGGCGTGAAATATGTACACCAACCTAAATTCAAAGCCGCTTCATTACCCGGTCGTGCAATGCGAACTTACCTCCGCAAATGAACAGGATATTAGTCCAATTTCGGCTTCCCTAATATGCAGATGAGCACAATTATTATACACTCGCAATCTGGGCTCGCTGCTCGACAAATGTAATACCAAAGTCCAGTGGAACTTGGAACCTTGGTCGGGAGTTAAATTTATTATACAGCAAGTATCTTTTATTTGATTTCGTCACTCTACTTTCATTCAGCCTCTCGTTATACCCAAATATTGTGCAATTTAAGTGCACAAGTGGAAGGTAAAGCTCGGCGGAAGACGGCCGGGCCGCAGTATGTCGCCAATTTACGACCAAATCAGCGACATACTGCAGAAGGGCAAAGTCAAACAAAAGTACCCAGTATAATACAAAGATTTAAAAAGTAAAGACAAGCCCTTACCGTACTATGACAGCACCAAAATGTTTCCACCTTTAAATGGGTGACGCTCACACGTTTGGAATCAGTTCTAATCTGAACACAGTGATAGGTGGACGCCTTAAGTGCACTTAAAGTTAATAATTTTAACAACTATTAATTAATCATTTTGGAAACTAAACTGTTGTCGGATGCACCCCTTACGCGAGCCTTTCGTACAATCAATAAGGTGGCGGAAAACATTGACGTGTTTCATTGCTCTTTGAATGAATACACAAAAGCTACATTGTGTGTTTTGTGTTATGTAAATTAGGTCTAAATCTCTGTGTTATTTCTATTGTGTATTTTATTTTTTATTTTGTGTTTTTGTTTTTTTTTTTTTTGTTGCAAATAAATTGTATTATGTTTAAGTTAGTAGCTACACTATCGTCTTAGGTTAGTCCTGTAAAGATAGATGTAAGTTGAATAAATAAATAAATGAACTTTAGTAGTCTGATCAGTTTGCTGAACGTAGGTAGACAGACAGATTGCGCACTCATAAGTACGCATTCAAAAACAATGCGATAGATTTTAGGTGCCAGGGCTCATCTATACTTTTGAAATCTTTGGTATAATAGGGCTCGTATGACTAGATTTATCGATATGGAAGAAGCGAAAGAGGTGTAGTCTCTGCCTAACCTTCTGGGAGACAGGTGTGAGTATATGTATCTAAAATTTAAGCTGAGACTACATAGGACCGACGCCCACGCCAAGTCGGCGCCCCAGACTCATGGCAAATTTCGGTTAGTATCAGCAAATCTTATTCATGAATGTAGACGCATGAATAGGATTTGTCGACTAGAACGACAATGTTCCATGTTTCTGTAAGAAGCTCAAACCGTCTGATGATGAAATGGATTAATGAAACTTATTTTTAGAAGTAAGAATACCACAAATGGCGCAAAACCGCGTGGGCAAACTAGTTGAGGTAACTGGCTATGGTAAACGCGCGCGTTCCAGGCAGTATAAATGGAAACTAGTAACTTTGCACTCGCGTCGAATTGTCAACGAACGTCATCCCGAACCATGTGTGAATCTACCTACAGATTTGATATAATTTTGCATTTTCTTTCGTAAATACATACATTTTTTTTTTCTCGCTCTTGTTCGCCTCCGACAAGGGTAATCGGAGTCTTTGCTAATGCGGTTTTATTATTATTTATCCAATATAATATTTAATGTACTTACATTATATAATTTACGTTTATTTATTTACAAAAAATGAGGTAATATTTAGTATTAACACAGGTAATATCATTGATTTACTACCACGAAAACAAAGCTTTAATTGTCAGTCAGCAACTTCACTTCGATACGTTCAAGTTACGAGTATGTATATTGAATAGACAAATAAGATTGTTCGGGACCGATCGTTCGTCGTGTGTAAACGAGCTTCCCACCAATATTGGCATCACAGATTGAAGGCGACACAGAGGGTCAGTGTAAAATGGCCGCTTCTCCTACTGCGGTTCGTAATGATTACTGCAATTTGCATAGAAATGCTTACATAATTTTTGCTTAGTCACCAATTTATTATATAGCAGAATTTTGCTTTGGTTTACGGTTCCTTTGCACGGTATTTATAAAACTTTACTTATCTTTGTCGCAAGTTGGTAATTTTTTATTTAGTAGGAGTAAAAACTTTTTTGAGCATTGAAAGAGTGCATACTTTTCTCTTATTCGTACTAAATAGGAAATCTCGACATTGAAACTTACTTATAGCACAAAAATAATCACTTACAGAAGGTTTACTCCGCATAACTAGCGAAAACAGGCGCACGCACACATAGACGCGTACGTACGACGATCTCGGATGAAGTCGGTCGAATGCCAATACGAAATTCAAATTCAAAAAGATCATCATACGTACGCGTCTATGCATGTGTGCGACTGTTTTCGCTCCGTCGTCGTCGAGTCGGCCTTTTGGTAGTATCTATTTTGTGCTTATAGTGCGACAAGGATCTAATCAAATGTGGATGACATAGAAGTCTGCGCTGGTACAACGTGGTGAACTGTCAAAATGTAACGTTTTATAAACTATGAAAGTCGTATTAGTTCTACTTTTCGCCACGTTCATTTAAATTCTTCTCGCAATAGACGTGTTTTATGCACAAAGTACGCAGGACGCCATTCCTCCTTCACCATATTGATCACGTGACCAAGTTCCGTCAATGCACGACCCGTCCTACCCCCGGTTTCTGAAAGGCCAATCAATGTTAACAGTAGATTAAAAAATAATTATCTGCGGATTAAGGGTCGGTATAATGTCAGATGCACAATTTCAAATGAGCATAAAACATTGTGTAACTTGGTCAATCGGTTTAATAAAAATAATATAGATAATAGACTATAGGGCTGATATTCGTGCAGAAGCAAAAACGCAAAAGCTTTAAGTTCGCTCGATAGAAAAAAATTACGAAGTTACCTCTATATTTCATGTTTTTCGAGTGTTAAAGGACCTTTCTTAAAACAGTTTGCCTTGAAATTTGTATTAAAAATAAGAAAACAAATGACCCCGTATAATTGCACGGGGATTTTGAATAATTCTGTTTCGTTTTCATTTAATTTAACATCTAAGAATTGGCGCTTACGTCGATTTATTCTGAGACAAGGCGGCGACAAGATATCTCGGTCGCACGCGCTTTTTGTTCCATGCTTTGTTTCGTCACTCACCCGTCGGTCAGTTGTGATCGCTCCGTTGAGACGGGAGGGCTACGTTTTTGCGCTCTCGACGTCCCGGTTTCGTAATTTAAATAAATCTCGTAATTTGAAACATGGGAAATAAATGCAACCAATGTAAAAAATGGAATAAAAATGTTTTACGAGTGAAAATAAAGCAGTGGATGAAAGTAATGCAAAGGTACGCCATTACTTAACAAAATAAGTAGATAGGTCATGTTTTATTAAAGATGTTGTACTAAAGGTTGTCTCAATGGACTAATGAATAGCGCTATGTTTTTCGTCTGAGGTATTTTTTTTAGCTAACAATTTAATATCACAATAAATATGGTTGATGGATGTGGAAGAGGCGAAAGAGTTGTGTCTGGATCGTAGCAGATGGAAATCTGTAGTCTCTGCCTACCCCTCTGGGAGATTAACAAAACCTTATCTCACCATCACCATCGCCATCGCCATCGCGATCACGATCGCGATCGTGATCGTGATCGTGGTCGTGGTCGTGATCGTGATCGTGATCGTGGTCGTATCGTCATATCGACTTATCGTCGTATCGACGTATCGTCGTATCGACGTATCGTCGTATCGACGTATCGTCTTATCGACGTATTGCCGTATGGTCGTATCGACGTATCATCGTATCGACGTATCAACGTATCAACGTATCGACGTATCCTCGTATCGATGTATCGTCGTATCGACGTATCGTCGTATCGACGTATCGTCGTATCGACGTATTGCCGTATGGTCGTATCGACGTATCATCGTATCAACGTATCAACGTATCGACGTATCCTCGTATCGATGTATCGTCGTATCGACGTATCGTCGTATCGACGTATCTTCGTATCGTCGTATCGACGTATCCTCGTATCGTTGTATGGTCGTTTCCTCGTATCATCGTATCGACGTATCAACGTATCGAAGTATCAACGTATCGACGTATCGTCGTATCCTCGTATCGATGTATCGTCGTATCGACGTATCGTCGTATCGACGTATCTTCGTATCGTCGTATCCTCGTATCGTCGAATGGTCGTTTCCTCGTATCGACGTATCGACGTATCGACGTATCGTCGTATCGACTTATCGTCGTATCGACGTATCGACGTATTGCCGTATGGTCGTATCGTCGTATCGACGTATCATCGTATCGACGTATCTTCGTATCGTCATATCGACGTATCCTCGTATCGACGTATCCTCGTATCGTCGTATGGTCGTTTCCTCGTATCGACGTATCGACGTATCATCGTATCGACTTATCGTCGTATCGACGTATCGACGTATCGTCGTATCGACGTATTGCCGTATGGTCGTATCGTCGTATCGACGTATCATCGTATCGACGTATCAACGTATCGACGTATCGACGTATCGACGTATCGTCGTATCAACGTATCGACGTATCGTCGTATCCTCGTAACGATGTATCGTCGTATCGACGTATTGCCGTATCGTCGTATCGACGTATCGTCGTATCGTCGTATGGTCGTTTCCTTGTATCGACGTATCGACGTATCATCGTATCGACGTATCGTCGTATCGACTAATCGTCGTATCGACGTATCGTTGTATCGACGTATCGTTGTATCGACGTATTGCCGTATGGTCGTATCGTCGTATCATCGTATCGACGTATCAACGTATCGACATATCGACGTATCGTCGTATCGACGTATCGACGTATCGTCGTATCCTCGTAACGATGTATCGTCGTATCGACGTATTGCCGTATCGACGTATCGTCGTATCGACGTATCTTCGTATCGTCGTATCGACGTATCGTCGTATCATCGATTCCTCGTATCGACGTATCGTCGTATCGACGTATCGTCGTATCGACGTATCGTCGTATCGACGTATCGGCGTATCGACGTATCCTCGTATCGACGTATCGTCGTATCGACGTATCGGTGTATCGACGTATCGGCGTATCGACGTATCGTTGTATCGACGTATCGTCGTATCGACGTATCGTTGTATCATCATCGTAATCATTATCTTTGCAAGTATGACTTTCGAAAAATAAAATTTTGAAATATAAAAATTAGATGCAAACACAATTACGCAAAAAAATGCCATTGCGAACAAACCGTTTTGTCAACTGGGTTGAATTTTATACATCGTAGATGCATTATACTTATTATTGAAAACTAGCACGTGCATGGGTCAATGACCGCGGATCCACACCGCTCGTGGGAGCTAAGAAATAGCGCTCGCGGTCGGTGACGGCCGGTCGCGCAAACAGTTGAGGTGCGGGGATGCGGGGGCAAAATCACTAATTTGTCTAGGTTTATACGCAGCCTTAAGCCAGAAAAAGTGGGAATTTTACATTGAAATCAAAAATTAACTAAGTTAATTATTGATTCATCACTATTCAGACTTCATATATGCTGTATTTTCACCGTTATTTGCGGTTAAAGTTTTTTTAATCTACTGTTAACTTTGATTGGCCTTTCAGAAACCGGGGGCTAGTGCACAACCCGCAGTGCACGGGTCAATTTTGTTTTATGTCCTGTAACGTCCGGTCAAACGATGTCTGGGCCAACAGACACGACAAATTGGACATCGATTTTTTAGGATTATTTGTAACGAGCGACTTACCCGTGCCCGTACGGTGTTGGCAATATTTTACAGTGTCTGTTATTTTTATAAGCCGATTTTACGTGACTGATGTCAATGCTTTGTTGAAAGGCAAATATTAAGTCTGTGATAGTAATTTTTCATATAATAAATGCTTCAAATTTTTCAGCTTTTAGGTGCTTGTGACGTTCTGATGGTTTGATTTCAATGAAAATTTGCAAACGTTGAAATTTGTGAACATCGTCCAAATTCATACTTGAGCCTAAGTTAAGTAATCAGCATCATGAACCAATGACGAATTTCGTAAAATTTATAAAATTAAATTTTGACTCCCCATAGTGATTCAATCAGGACTTGGAGTGAATTACTATGGGAAGTCGAAATTAACATTATATCATTGCAGTATAGAAACACAGAAAGAAAAATAAATATGTATGTGAGGAGCTCTGAACCGGGATTCGAACCCGGCACCTCTCGCTTACCGGGCGATTGCTCTACCAATCTTTACAAATATGTACAAATATGTTACAAATATTTGTACAAATATGTACAAAGTTAAAAAGTAAGCCTGTACTTAAATTCAATAAAGAGATAAAAAATACAAGCCAGGAGAAATTTGTATCTAAAGAATCTAATTAAGTTGGACAATAATTAATAACTATTTAAATAATTTAAAAAAGAAGACTAAATTTCAAGTTTCCAAGTCAACTGGAAGTATTTTCATGGTGAGCAAACTTGTATGAAATTGATTATGGAAAGGGAAATATTTTTTTTTGTGCTGAATTAGAAGGCAGATTTTTTTTTACAGCACCATGTGACCGTAGACTTCTATAGAAGGTATCAGTTTCAACTTGATATCTCATATGGGGCCCGAGAAAAAGAAACCGAGAAACCGGAGAAACCTAAATAACTCAAGTCACTGGGCGTCAAAAATTTATCAAGAGGCTATGCGAATTTTATTTTTGTCACTGTTACTCCAAGCGAAAAATCGCGCAGTGCGAGAGGGGCGGATTCAGGGCAAAAGGGAAAAAAGTTGGTTTTACATTTTTAATAAAAAAACTAACATAGCTAGCATTATTTCAAATATCAAATCTCTAGATATTGTTAAAACACACCTAATAAAATATGTTGGAGTTCTGTATATGGTTCCTATTCGTCAAACGAAGAGAAAAAGTGTGTTTGAAGACCTCATTTCAACGATTATTTCTATCGAGGAAAATTTATCCAAACATGTTTTCCAATTTCAAAACCCTAGATTATATAGTCAAAATACAGATACCAGAAATGTATTAAAATTTTCCATGTATGTCCTGAAATACACAGAAAAGAAACACCCGTATTTTTTTCGCATATCGCCTTAAGTTAATGCGAAACGCGACACCTTTAAAGATCTATATGGTAAATTTTAAAAGTTTCAATATCAACAGTTTGTCCGTTTGCTGCGTCGCACCTGCAATCAGCAAGAATGCAGTTGTTGACAGCACGCCCGGTATTGTACGCCCAGTATTGCACGTCCCAATTTTGTTTTACGGGACGTCGGCGGGTGCCTGTAGCACGACCGGCGGCCGGCAATCAACACAAATCGAGCTGTTGCCAATCTTACAGACACGGAACACCGTTTACACTTGCATGCATTTTGCAAGCCAATCAAATCACGACGCTGCAAAAAAGAAAACAAGTTTCATTTTCATTGGTTAGAAATCTAGAGGCTCAGATGATTTTAACAAAAACAAAAAATTTAAAGAAATCAGTCGCGAAATACGAATATCGATCTACAATGTGTTCATTCGGTGTAACACGATTTATCTTATTTAACAGGACTAAACTTAATGTAAGTGTTCTGTATTGAAAAGATAAAGACAGGACGCTTAAAATAAAGTTCGTCTTGTCAAATAAGTTAAGCCGTGTGATACCGAAATGACACTATTGTCAATGACTCTTTTAAGCCTTATTTGGAAAGCTGCTCTCTTTTATGGGCGAGAAAGAGAATATTTAAATACCAAAGTTTGACGAATAACTTTGTCGAAAAATGTATTTTCAATGACAGTAAACGTGGCATGAAAGTTAGATAATTTTACCTTACTAGTGCCGAGTGCGATTTCTTTATTTTCTTTTTTTATTTCAACAAGTTCAATTTAAAATTTTACTAGCAAGGAGTTTTATGTTATGATGTCAATTTTTGTGTTACAAACAAAGAATGAATTAATAAAAAAAATAGCAATAAATTCGCAAAAGCAACTAAAATTATACCACTGTTTTTTTTATCTGTTTTCTCTCAAATGTATCGAAAAACGTTAGACGACGGGCGTTAAGGTTATTTAATTCATTACAAATTCGCGACCATGGTAAGCCTTTGTCTGTCAACTCTTTATAATAACTTACCACCCTGATAATATCACTGATATCCCAATTGGGATATATATATCGTGGCCATATCGTAGAATTGAACATTTCATGATCTGGTTATGCAGATCTTAAAGTAGGAAATCAAAAATCTTTCACCAAAAGTAAAAATAGGTGCGACGACAAGCGAAGCGAAGCGGAGCGAAGAGGAGCGTGTTAGGTTTACATGTAAATACATTTGGAGAGCCGAGCAAAGGGGAGCGGAGCTATTATAATATTAATACTTCTTCCTTAAAAATAATTTTGTACAATAATCATGTATTAGTTTTGTAGTGCATTATTTTAAATTAATTATTTTTATATAGGTAGGTACTCTTTTATTTATCGGCATTGGGAAATTTACGAAAATCTTACACCGAAAGTCAAAAATAGGTGCGAGGAGGAGCGTGTTAGGTTTAAATGTATAATAAAATAAGGAGCCGAGCGGAGCGGAGCGGAGCGAGGTGACATCTCTATTTTTAACAAAATTCTTGATATCATCACAAAAAAAAAACTTAGATCGTTCCCTCTCACTCATTTCCATGTGTGGTTTCTATCAGCTTGCTGCTGCTTTGTGAGACGCTCGTCAGAGATATCTTTTTTGCTGAATGGACTAGTATCCAAAGCCGAAAAAGAAGTTTAAAAAAAAGATATTGTTTTTGTTGGTTTGATTATAGTGCCAAATATAAATTTTGTTGTGGACAGCATTATTTTTAAAGGGTTTCAAATATTTCATAGTCGTTAAAATTTCTTTATAGTGCAAACGTTTATATATAAATATGTGTAAGGTTTTTTAAGTGGTAATATTTATTTTTAGGTGTATTATTTTTTGTAGGGTCTTATACTCTTTTTATTTTCATAAATTTTTAAGTAAATTTAAATGTGTCCCTTAACTAATTACTACGTTAGCAAAACGCAATCTGTTGAACAAGCTCTCAACCTGAAATTAAAACAAAACTCCTTGTAAACAAAATAAAAATCATAGATCAACGAGTGAAAAACATAAGAATTCCCTTAGAGGCCAAAAGTTGGATCCCGAGAGCAGCAAAGGATTCTAAAGTGGAATCCCGAGATTCCAAAGTAGAATCCTAAGCGGAGCGAGGGATATAATAGCCGAGATGGAATTTCTAATTCACGAGTTATGTTCTTTACTTTTTATCATTGACTACGAGAAAATAAACAGTATAGTTAACTACAATTTGAATAAAATTTGATTATGCTTACAAATGATCGGTAAATAAGAAAATAAAACAATAATTATATGTAAAAGCCTGACCAGGAATATAAAAACCCTCGCCATATTACGGAATATCATTCAAATTGATTTCTTATGACAGCAACACTAAACATTGTTTGTGGTTACGTAACTTGTCAAAGTAAGGAATCTGTAAACATGTCAAAATATTTACGAAAATACTAAATAATAAAACAGTTTTCTTTGAAATTACTTAAAAAAGTTTATAATCATGAAGAAAACGTGATATGCTTTGAAATAAAAAATAGAAGTAAATAAATAGTTAAGCAATTATAAAATTTGGTGCGCCACAAAAAAACAGCATTTAAATAATTTGGTCAGCATACAAAGATTTTGTTTGCAATAAAAAAATCAGGCGGCAATCTTTGTTCCGCAAATAATTTTGATAATGGTCAAAAATTAAATCATAAATGAGTTTGCATAATAAATATTCAGTCCGCAAAATAACCACTAGATCAGCAAGATTTCATGATTGATCAGCAGAGAAAACATAGGTTGAATATGCTCCAAAACCGAATCAGAGCACCCCGACTCTATACAGTCTTGTGGGTACTACCCCTAGAGTGTATATAAAAAGCCGTAGGCGTGGAGGAAGGGCAACCCTTGCCTGTCGTGACAAAGCATAGGCACCCGTGCGAGCCGTAGTGGCTGAGGCTGGTCGCCGAAAGCGACCAACAAGCCGAAGCTGCGAAGGTGAGCATGGGTGACTGTGCTTTGTTACGCAACGGCGAAGGGGCTGCACTTTCCGCAACGCCGAAGCAATTGCAAAATCTAAAATGAATTTTTTTGCTTACCCTCTGAGTGCTTACCAACATTTTATTAAACAGGAACAGCTCATTGCAGCTTATATAATTAATATGCTGTACAAAAATAATTACAGCCATCTAGAATGACATAAATGGCTGGCCATGAGTTGCTGATCAATTAGCTATTTCTGCTCACAGATTATATTTTTCTGCTCTCAAAAATACCAATACTATGCTAACCATTTAAATAACACCCATAAAAAATTGCCTAGCTTGAGTACTAGATGAGTTTTCATTACAAATAAATAACGTAAATAAATAATCAAAATTGCGTTATTTGAAGTTGCTTTAAAGCGACGCCGCCAAAATATTGGAATTTTTCGCAATCGTTTAACTACTTTCAATGAGAAGCAACTAGTTTCATAAATAAGCATACAGTTTTTGGAATATTTTTTTAGATTCTTATATAACACGATTGAAACGCGATTGAAAAACTTTCACTCGATAGAAATAATTATTGAAATGATGTCTTCAAACACACTTTTTCTCATTGTTTTACGAATAGGAATCATGTACACTGTACAGAACTGAACCATATTTAATTAGATGCGTTTTTAAATATTTAGATTAGAATAAAGTATAGGAAATTGTTCAAGCTATTTTTATATAAATAAAAAACTACTTTTTTCTCTTTCGCCCTGAAGCCGGCCACGCGCAATGCGCGTTTTTTTGTTTGACCGTTGGAACTCGATGCCTCACTAAATCTGCTGTTTCAATTAATTAGCTCAGCAAGTTTTCAAGGTATGAAGTTTGAAATGGTCAATTCAATTTGTTGTAACTACACGAGATATTACCATATAAAATGCGAAAGTGGTGCCCTTTTGACAAGGTTTTTATATTCCTGGCCATGCTTTTAATTTTATAAATTAAATTAGTAACATATAAATTAAATAAATACATAACATTGCTTCAATCAGGCGGAAACATAAAACTAGTGGTTGTGTTTTTATTTGACTATTAGATCAAAGCACTAAAAGTGTAAGTTTTTGCGTTATTTTAAGAAGAAAAAAACAAGATTACAAATAAAATAACAGACTTGGCCGTTTGTGCTTTTCAAATCCAAAAAAATATATACATAAGACTTGGCTGTATCTGTGTGGTCACAGATACCTTTGCCTGTCACAGATTCTATAAATTTCTATATGAACAAATTAAAACAATTGTTTTATTCACTGTTATCGGTGCCCCTTTTTGAGTGGCAATGGTAAAAATTTCAATAACTAACACCTCTTAAATCAAAATAAGTTTCAGAATTAAATTGAGCTTCGAATACCAAAATAACCAAAGCGCTAGACAAAAACATTACACAATTGAAAATACAAAACAACTGCATTGACAGACCAAATAAAATAGAATCTAAACTTTCGGTTTCGTAAAAACTTTCATTAAGAGCTCTATTAGCAGCGGCCGTAAACGTTGGGATCGGAACGTACACACTTTTCTTCCACAAAATGCACCAAAGAATTGTAATCCTTATTGTTCTGAAATAAAGTTGGCAATGGCAAGGAAGTGTTGTCTAAATAGTGTTGGGTCGTAGTTCAACGTCCCCAGTCGGCAGTAGTGCGGTATTGGACGCGGCCGATTTATAGCCCCAATACAATTTATCGACTTCGCCCGCGAGGCATGAGGTTTGGGGAGAAATACCGCAAGGAATGTCGCCTGGGAGGAATATTGGATCTGGAGTTGCTCTTGAGGAGTTCAGTTTACGTGTGAGGTTTATTTTTTGAAATATTCAGTTGGAGTAAAGAAAGTCTTGGGGTATTTTTAAGGCGCTTAATATCGCCAAATAGGTACTTTCTAAAGCCTATTCCTCATTTAGGACCAAACTAAAAATATTGAAAAAATGTATTATCGACAATCAACTCTAGGACAACATATGCAACATTTTTCTTTTTCGTACCACCAAAACTTCTATATGAAAAATTGTTTTAACTGAATGGTGTTTTTTGGCTTGAACTCTCCTAACTGCTCCTAAGCGGCTTGATCGAATTAATTAATTTATGCTTTGATAAATAGATAAACTTGATAGCTATAAACATAAAACACGATTATTCAATCGAACAATCACGTCCGTGTGAAAAGTATTATTTTCTCCTATTCCACCTTATCAAGGACGCATCGAGCGTCGTAACAGCCACCGCGCATTGTGCGCTGACTTGAATGTTATTTCAATGTCGTTTCCGTTGATATTCGTACAGACAAATATCGAGCTGCTAATTTGGCGATGGTAATCGCCTTAATGGAAACAGAATAGGGCGAGAAAAATTCTAACGCTGCGAAGTTGCGCATGAAAATTACTGGTAGACTATATTTGATAGGGCCAACAGGTGGACTTATACTTATGGCTAGAGAATGCAATCCCGCAAACGCGGGATCCCTCGATCTTGCAGTATACTCAATAAATCTTCAGCTAAAAAGATATTAGATTTTAGACAGAATAGTGCCACTTTTAAAAAAGCCATCCTGAATACGTACGGCGTGGTCGCAACCGCGGCCGCCACTGCCCGTACCGTGGTTGGCATGGCAACGCTCGTCATAAGAAGCGCCGCGAAGCTCATCTCGCAAAACCTAAAGACATGGCCGACCGGTAAGGACTTTGTGGTCTTGTTTGATTCGACAATGAAACAATATCAGGAAGCGGGAAATCAAAAGTACAGCTATGTGAGCCATTAAAAAAACAACGTATTTTCATTAAAAATTCATACAAAACGGCTTTAAAAAATACCCTGTTTTTGAGGAAATATAATAAGGTAAAAAGTCGACACGGATTTACGTTTTCTGAAACCAAAGGTACCGTTTCTATTTCACAAGCAAAATCGAACGTCGACATAATGATTCCTGGCTGCCATCGGCAGCTTACCGTGATCCGGTGTAAGCACGTGCACACTACATGCGCATAACCGGATTAAACTGTTTCCATGCGGTTTTGCCCGTACTGTAACAAACTCTACGCATTCCCGATAAAAAATTACGGTTTTATTTTTTTCTGAAAGGGAGTATTAAATTCTGTATGCCTGTCGGTTAACGTAGAAATCTTTTAGAATATTTTCACATTTTTATTAGCAACTTTGTTTGCGATGTGTAAAGTTAACGCAGTAGACATGCAAAAAAACGGCCAAGTGCGATTCGCACGAAGGGTTCCGTACCATAATCTATAAAAAACAGCAAAAAAAAACATGTCTGTTGTATTCATATTGTAGTCAATTTTTTTTCAAACTAGGTATTATCTATAAAAACGGCAAAAAAATATGTCTGTTGTATGGGAGCCCCTTAAATATTTATTTTATTCTGTTTTTTATTATTTGTTGTTATAGCGGCAACAGAAATAAATCATCTGTGAAAATTTCAACTGTCTAACTATCAAGGTTCATGAGATACAGCCTGGTGACAGACGGATAGACGGACAGACAGACGGACAGTGGAGTCTTAGTAATAGGGTCCCGTTGGTTACCCTTTGGGTAGAGAACCCTGAAAAGGAAATATGGAGTTTTTTGCGCTATTTCTGTTATCGGGTGTGTCTCGGAGCGTACGAGTGCAGCTTTCAATCATAATTTGGTCCAAATAGGACAGCTTCAGCAGTGTACTCATGAAAAACAAAACACCATTCATTACAGAACTGTTTCCGTTCCAGTGGATGTACTGAAAACAAATTGTTTACCATTTTTCTCACTTGATTACGGACAACAGCTAAAGTGGAAGAAGCGGAGTAAAATTAACAAATCGCCTAGTCTTGGATAATTTATATACAACAATAAACTACAAAAGAAGTTGAAATAAGCTGTTTTTAAGTTATGCTACAGAATGGTTTTACGGCGGAAACCAAAGGAGATTAAATCCATCCCTAACAGGCAAACTCCCTGACAACATCATATGATCTAGTTTCAAAAGAAAACGACAACCACATTATGAATCTATCTATCATAAATTATGTATGTACCTAGGGGAGAGCATGCACTAACTACACCACCCTCTACATACATACAAGGAAATTAAGTCTGCAACTGGGTATATACAGTACAGTAGGTAGACATACCTGATATTTGTTATGTTCGAAGCACTAACAACACCACTCTCTAGTCTACATAATACAAGAAGTAAATTAAGTCAGCAACTGGTTACATAGTACAGTAGGTAGACATACCTGATATTTGTTAAGTTCGAAGCCCCCCGGTCAGATATCGATATTAGAAATAATTGCAATGTAAGGAAGATCAGCAATGAATAAAAAGTCTGTCATCAATGTACTCGTCTGTCCACAATGTATGGAATTTCGCAACATACATCAATGTAATCTCCATGACAATACACTTTCATTTGACACATATATACATACTATTTTTGATACGACATCTATTGTAATTTTTTTATTCGTTCAACTCGTATATAAAGTTATGAAAGCTCTACAACTTTCCATTCTCGTTCACAATAATAACATATTATTCCATGTTTCCTTGAAGGCAGCGATTTCCTGGAATAACCAGAAAATAAAACCGCACCAGAAAATTTGTCTTCCAGCGGCGATCTCGAAAAATAGGGTGACGGGTAAGGTAATGTATTGGATGCGCGCTACCCAACACTTGCAGCAGCTAGAAGCTGTATTTACAGCCATCCAACAATAGACTGCTTAGCTCAAGATATTCAGAATCAAATCCAGCGATACAGAAACTTGAAGGCAGTCATGTGAAAACAATGAAGGTAGAGATAGCTTTGTGTAATGGAGTGTAATAGGAAAATATTGCACGCTTGTGAAATCATTAGAATAAACTGTTTACTTAAATCTAGACGCATATACTTTGCTGGTTGTTCCACTAAGACGTATATTTTAGCTGCACAAAAGGCAAAGCAGCGCTAAAAGAATTCTAAACACATGTAATGTATTGGTGAAATAAACTATGTAGATCAACGCCTCTAGTCGTAAAGGATTCGGAAGTGAACTATGTGTCTTTGTTTCGAGTAAATGCATGTTTATAGACTGGCTACGCTTTATTGTAGCGAAGGATGTGCCGGCACTTTTATTGCTGAGGAAACGTGTTTTTAATGCTATGAATTTGTAAGGAAATTGGAGCCGCACAAGACGGACGCTGCGTCCTTGGCGTAAGTTCAAAGTACGACGCAGCTATTCATTATTCATACTTGCACAAACATTACATGGGCGCGTCTCCTCAGATGTAGCTCTCGACGCGGCATGCCAGCGTCGTAAATGTATTCTCTCAAATCCTCTAATGTGTGTTCAGTAGTCTGCTACTCGAAAAGGCGAGCAATAAACAGGCTCATGAATTTGTATGATCGTCGAAACTGCGAAGTCTATGCTGAGACGTGGATCCCGAGATTCTCAACTCAAGTCTGATTTATTACCGGCTGAGCCGCATACTTATGAATTTAATAACGACTCTGAGACAAATTGCGGAAGACGAAGCGAGGCGATGGATAGTTAGAGAGTTTTATTAAATAGCGCTGGAGAACTTCTCATGTAAAACTTGTAAGAGATGCGCGCGAATGAGTTGGGCTGTAATGGAGTTGGAAGTGGGACAGCTGATGGGAATAATTTGTTATATTGCTGCTTTATCTGTGTTTGTACACACGCCTTCTCATTGAGAGTAGCTTGAAAAATATTAAAGTTTTAAAAACAAACTTTCATACAGTGAACGTTTGAATCTAGCAAACTATTTAAGTTAATTTTAACTCTGCTATTTAACTCTGCTCGGTCAAAACCAAAAAACCAGTCTCGGTCGGACCTTAACCAGAAGTATATTCTACTATCTACCGATTAACCAAAATACGTAAATGGGCATTTGAATTTGTGCTGTTGACATTATACGTACCCTTATCTTTGAATCAGAAACTGGGCATGAATAAATAAAATTGGAGTAATTAGAGTTGATTGCTTTACCGTATTATATTTATTACAAATGTTTGTTTTTATTTTTGCTTAAAAGTGACGTGATATAGTGTACTATATGATGTACCTATACTGCATAAATATATATATATTTTCATTTCATTTCATGATATTAAACAGTCAACAAATTACAAAATCTTGACAAAATATTAATTTCAATTAAGAATTTAACACATAAATCCTTTACCTAAACAAAAACAGAAGCATTGAAGACGAGTCGTGTCGAAACACCAAGTTTCCAACGAGCGCTCGACTTGGACAATGAACGAGAACAAGTCCCATAGTGGGATCCGCGTTATCTCACCGAGCCAGATGTGGGAATCCGATTTAATATCACGCTAGAGCAGACAGGGCCTAAACAAAACTCGAATCCGCTGACGGATTTGGAAAAACGCGAATTGTTTTTGACGTCCTGTCCAGCCATCAAGTGTTCAAAGCCTTTGAAAGGACGGATCAAACAAACGCCTTTCCTTTTTTAGTAAATAAAATAAATTAGTTCCTCTTTTTGGGAACAAACAAAGGTGGGACAGCAGATATTTCCGGAAGATTAGCAGTAAATAAAGAGTTGCGGCGGGTCTTTCCGGAAGGCGGACTTGACACCAAAGGAACTGAAAGGTGGGTGAAAAGTCAACTTGATTTGGGTCAAACTCAGCTAGTGTAGGAGGTCAAGCTTGCTGAGCTCTGGGGTGGCTGGAGAAAAAGGTAAGGTGCATTAAACAGTTTTTTCGTATATTGCATAGTAGCCTTTTAGTTATTATCATATTTATAACTTACTGAACGGTGAAGGAGAACAATGTGAGGTAAACTTGTATGCTTTAAAAGTCGTGT
The DNA here is from genome assembly GCA_934047225.1 of Ypsolopha sequella. Lineage (NCBI taxonomy): Eukaryota > Metazoa > Arthropoda > Insecta > Lepidoptera > Ypsolophidae > Ypsolopha > Ypsolopha sequella. Next base: position 28,008,815 of record OW203986.1, on the reverse strand, counting down.
ATTTAGGGACGTAAAATCATTTATGAAGAGGATCGTTTTCTTTTTTATTTTTTTTATTTAGAATTTAGAATAGAATAGAAATAGAAAAGTTTATTTGTTTGACTTTTGGTTCTTAAAAATTAGCGGTGTTACTACAAAACGGTGTTTAACTTTAGACAGTCTTTAAACCTGTTGTTGTCGCCATTTCTTTCATATTGTAAAAGAGTGACAGCAACAGATTTAAACACTGTCTAAAGTTAAACACCGTTTTGTGGTAAGACCGTAGGTGTTACAATATGCTTAAATATGTCATTTCTCAAAAATCTGCCAAATTTGGCGTACAAATATTTATCTAAATAAACACAAACAAAGAAACGATTGACCTTAAACCTTAAAATCTGAATTACAAATAAATATATAAAATAACTCAATTTATAATGTTAAATTATGTGAACCGTCAATTTAAAAAGAATACGAATGTCAATCTATATAAACTAACGTTAAAAAAAAATTCAAAAAAACGCTACAGACAAAATATAAAATGACACATTTGAGAATACCTTACGGTATAATCGATGCGGTCATCGCCTATCTTTTGTAGACACTACTGAAAATAGATTGTGTCTTGTAAAGGTATGCTCCTCTGGTTCTAACTGCCGTTATTCTAGTCGTCCCATATTCAATGACAACTCCTTCAGGAGATCTTGATTTTATTTATTCATTTATTTATTGTTGTTTTACATGGAATTTTGCTTTAATCTACCGCACAACTTAACTTTTAAGCGTGCTCATAAGTACAATGACAATCTAAAATTATGGTCACAGTGTATATTTGGTCACTTTTCATGGTACTGGCAACAGGAGTTATCTTGTTTGCGTAGACAATAGAAAGATCTGATAAGGAAAATTCATATAAAGGTTGCTTCTAATTTAGTTGTGTAATTTATTTAGAAAATGTAATTTAAATTTATCTTCATTTTATATTGATTGGGGTGATCGCCTGTCTAAGATTAGTTGGGAGATTATTTATTAGGGTGGGGTTAGGTGCATTGTAGTGCGTTTGCCGCAGTAATTATTATTTTTGTTTATTTTTAATTTATTTGGGCTACAAAAATACTTGTAATGTTTTACAATGTCGGCAATACAAGTGTCAACAATGAGCGTTTTTCTCGTTGTTTTTTTTTTTTAGTTCTTAGCTTACCTTCAGATGTCGCTGTCCATGTCACCATAGATAAAATATGTTTCGTAGCATTCAATGTCAAAGTGGTTTTTAGTTTGTTTGGAATCTATGCAGATTTCGTCTTTGATTCTGTTGCTAAAGATACGACAGTGCCATCTAGGAATCTTATTTAACACTAAATTTGACACGAAGAAAAACGCTCATTGCAAGTATAAATCATACTTTCAAGATATTAATGTCGAAAAGTACGATAAAAAGAATGGTAAAGGTAAAAACACTCTTATAAAAAGAAATTCCGCATATTTTGACATTTCCGTAAGTAAAACGAATTCGATCTCGTCCACAAAGCTCAGTACGAAGTTCTCCACACCCAGACCCAGCCACTCGTACTGAAGTGATACGCCAACAAAACTGTGTCACATGCAGAAATGATGCGGATAATAGAAAACACACACGAGGAAATATAACACGTACATCTTTCAAGATAATAAATTATATTCACCCAAGTATTCACTTCAAGAAGAAGACATTAAGGTTAAACGTCAGTCGTTTGGTACAAAGTGCACAACTTAAATTTGTTTTTCTTGTTAAGAAGTTAAAATTGAAAAAGATATTGGTCTGTGGCAATTCACGCCAATAGTTCAGTATAAGTTAGATTTATAAATCAACACGATTTTGTCTAAACAAGCTTAAAATGCTGTTTTAAGTTTGTTTCGACCAAATAACGACTAATTGTGCATTAAGCTGTTGATTTATAAACCTAACTTATACTGAACTAATGGCGTGAATTTCCGTAGACCGATATCTTTTCCACGTTAAACTTATTAACAAGAAAAACAAAGTTAAGTTGTACACTTTATTACGAGCGACTGATGTTTAACCTTAAGGAAAAGTAAAATGGCATGATACCACCACCTAGAGTTGAGCCAAACCATTGTGACTTTTTAAAGCACAGGTCTTCTTAAGACTTAAAATACTTGCTATTTTGTTTCCCTCTATTCGCTGTTCAAAGATTTAAAACTTCATCATTAAAGTTTGAAAAACTATTTAACCGCTAAACTCGTTGAGAACCCGCGCTTCCCGTCGCCTAGCGATATTTTACAGAATCTAAACCTAGTCTAGATCTAGTCTATTGAATCTAGATCTAGTCTAGATCTAGTCTAGATCTAGTCTAGATCTAGTCCATTGAATCTAGATCTAGTCTAGTAAAATGGCTCCAAAAAAATGTTATTTCTATTTTTAAATCCAACAACAACAAAAACCTATGTTTTTAGAGTTTTTTTTTTGGCAGTTTTGATAATCTGGAAGGTGCAGAATGTTATTTCTATTTTTAAATCCAACAACAACAACCTATGTTTTTAGAGTTTTTTTTTTTGGCAGTTTTGTGAATCTGAGAGGTGCAGTTAGTTGACTTTGGATAATATTGATATTTTCTATGATGTTTCCAGGCAGATATAGCCTAGTTATACGCTACGGAATCACTTCTAAGCCCTAGTATTTAACTACGGAACAATTTCGGAGCTGTAGAACAGAATGGACAGAACTCTCGTCTCGCTCGAAACTGAATAAATATCTCCTTGAAGTGATGAAGTTTGGACTTGGCGGAATAAGAAGAGAAAAGTTCAACTTTGTGGACAAGACGCATTGCCACAGTGTGTTCAATATGTACATGTACAGGTCTATTCGAAGATTAAATACAACTTATGGAATATCTGCAAAGATGTTAGAAGGGGTTTTCTTGATTGAAATTAATTAAAAATGATTACTACTACCCTATTATATTTTCTTCAATCAATCTATTTTTAATGCGGATTTTACCTTGCTGGTTTCTTGAGGAAGGGTTGAACGTATTTATAATTACGCTGTCACAAAAAAGAGTTGAGTAGTAACCATATCAGTTGAATCCGGTCGAAGCTAATTTTTATATCAAGCGCGGGCTGGTCCGCAGGCAAAAGGCTGTTATTTTGTAACTATAAGAATGCCATTAGGTGATCAATGGTGTCGATTCGGTGAAACACGATTTAACTTATTTGACAGGACTAAACCTAATTTAAGCCTTCTGTCTTTTTCTTTCTGTATCGAAAAGACAAAGACAGGACGCTCAAAATAAGGTTAGTGCTGTCAAATAAGTTAAGTTGTGTTGTGCCGAATCGACACCAATGCATTGCTTTATAGAGTGCATAACTTTGCAAAAGATTATTTATAGAAAACCTTGACTCTAATATATATTATATTAAGTATGTCATCAGACTTCGTTGTATCAGTATAAAATTTCATTCTACAAAACGGGGGAGCGCTCGCCTCCGGCGCTGTATCGCTTTTCAATCTAATTCAGCTTTTGCGTCGCCTTTTCTTTTGTTTTGACTGATAGGATTTTTATAAGGCCCGAATCCGGACTAAATGTATTTTTTAAAGATAACACACATACAATCTTAACTTGACCAGCGTATGTACAATTAGCACGCAGAAAAAATAATATTTTTACATTTAAAGTAAAAAAAAAAATTATAGAATACTTGGCTCTTTGGTACAAATGATTCAGAGGCGATTATATGATTTACAACTATTTTGGGAGGTAATGAAGGACGTTAAGCTCCATAAATACATTAAAATAATGAATGGTGGGTTCAGTATTGGTCTGTTGTGGTTGGAGGTATTTCTGAAAGGTAAGCCAGTGGGAATCGGCTTCACTGGTATAGTGACATATGTATATAGCATGGACAACATTATTTCTGATGTTTATTTATAGTAATAATAATAATAATAATAATAAATCATTTATTTCGGACATACATCCATAAAGTGTTAGTAACAATTTACTTAAACCTATGTTAGTGTACGTACAAAGAAAACAAACTATTTACAAACAATATATTTACAAAATTTTTATTTAGCTGCCCTGTTGGAGGGCAGCACATGCGTGGCGGTGTAATGCCTGATGATATGACCATCCATCCTTTCAGCAACAGTGACCAGGAGACTATTGGCGCTGGCGCGCACCCGCTGCATCAGAGAAGCGCTTCGTTTCCTCATGATGGCCTGGAAGCCATCCGTGCACGCATTCGCGAACATCTCCGATGCGCTGCAGTAGCGCGGCAGCCCCAACAGCGCCCTAAATCCATTGTTATACTGAACACGCAGAGCGTTGTAGGCTTTTTGAGTATAGCTGGTCCATAGGCTGCAAGTGTAAAATGATTGGCAGTGAAATAAAAGTTGTAATGAAAGTCTGTTAAAATAGTTATATGTGTAACAAGAGAGCAAAGATTTTTTTTGTTGCGAGTGCCGAGTTCCTGAGCGTGGTGAGGGGTTCAAAGGCACAAGAAACAAAAAAAATCTTTGCTCTCTTGTTGCACAATAATATAATTTTTAAAACCTCACTAGCTCGATAAGGGTGCCTTTGTTGCTTAAAATTTGTGAGCAAAAGTCAGCTTTGCTTACTCAGTGAAAAAAAGTGTTTTTTTTTAAGAATGCTGCGAATTGGCATTTCGTATTTCATTGACTCACAAAACGTTCAAAAACTCCATATCCTCTGCTCGAGGGAGAGAGAGATAGCAAACATCAGCATGGTAGCTATCTCTTTCACTCTATATGGATTCCATACAAGTTGAAGGCTATACACGGCCCTACAGCTTGTCAGATACAGTTGACAAGGTAAACTTCTCAAAACCCTGTGTATAGCCTCCAAATGTGTATAGAATCCGGACCATACAGCTTGTCGGATACCGTATAGACAAGGTAAACTTCTCGAAATCTGTATAACCTCCCAATATGTATGGAATCCCAACTATAGACTATAAACATTCTGAAGGACGTTAAGCTCCATTTGGCTACTTGAATTGTTACCTTGAAGTCGAGTTCCCTCCACGTCGAGTCTCACAACGGTCAGTTTCTTTAAGTCGAGTCTCTGTACGCCGTTTAATACTCGAACACCGAGAAAAAATTCTGGTTCCGTTAACCTGAATATAGTTCATTTAAACAGAAAACATTGTACTATATGTGACGTCTATATTGATTGTTGACTTTACTTATTTATTGTTCAGTTTACTTGAACAATCTAATGTAGACAATAATTCAAGTAAATATAACATAATTCTGTTTTTGTTTACAAGGTTTTTTTTACAAAACGATCTGCGGGCCTATTGTGTATCTCTAGTTGCCTTCTGGACTGGGTGTCTATCATCAAAAACATTAATATACTATCGAATTCCGATGTCCTAAGGATATTTTCGCACTTGAAGTGACGACACAGATTGTTAATAGTTCAATACCCACTAAAGGCAATTTTGAAATTTCAGTTTTTAGCTATGTTTTTGATGATAGGCACCTCGTGCAGTTGGCAACTAAAGATACACAATAGGGGGGCTGGTAGTATTGTAAAAATATTTTTTCTCCGTGAAGGATTAGTTTTCTTGACATTCCCGCAATTTTTTGCTCTTTATTAGGACTTATGATATATTTAATTGGACCGTGTAGTATTCCTCAGCGGTTTGGTCAGCAAGATAAACATTATTCCTAAGCTAATTACATTTTACAAAGAATCATTGTGCACGCCCCTATTTTGTCGCCATTTATTACTGTGACCCTTCGGCTGTCCCCTTTGGACAATATCCTAAAATAATCCTCAAAAGGGAGCAATCAAGCGAATAGTATCCTAGTTGGAGTTACTTCAGGGTTCAGTTTTGTTTGTTTCGTTGCTTTTCTTTGAGCTTGCAGTGCAAAAATTGGCCCTACAGTTGAGAGTACTTATTTAACCGCTGTTTTAGCAAAGTTCTCGATTGATGGAGGTTTTGTTTTATTAATCCGTTTTGTTTTTGCATTTTGCTTCGTATAAAGATTTGTCTTTTGTTTGAGGCTCAACAGGGCTTTTATTGCAAGAGATGCTCGTTTTGTTTTGATATAATCTTTATTGGATCATAGTAGGCATTACGTCCTTTTGCCTTTCTCTTTTATTTTGCTTTGAAGGTCGCTTACTGTTGTGTTTGATACACTGATCGTGTTTATGAATATTTAATTTTATCTCTGTTGTCGACATACAATAACAATTACTGGGGCTATATTTAACTTTGTTACGCAACTACGACGAGGTAAGTTAGTATTGATCGTGTTATTTACTTATGTATTGTTTACGCAAATCAGTATTTGTTCGATTAACGTTTATCATCCATCCATCCATCCATCCATCCATCCATCCATCAGCCCGTATTCGTCCACTGCTGGACATAGGCCTCCCCCATATTACGCCACTTTTGGCGGTCCTCAGTCATCCTTATCCAGCCGCCACCCGCAACGTCCTTCAGATCGTCAGTCCAGCGGGCACGAGGGCGGCCTACGCTGCGCTTTGCTGTACGTGGTTTCCATTGAAATGCCTTACAGCCCCAACGGTTATTACGTCGGCGACAAATATGGCCAGACCACTGCCACTCCAACTCACTGATTCAGCAGGCTATGTCGGTCACCTTCTATCTCTGACGGATACCTTTTCGATCGACGTTTATCGCAAACAAAATTAATAAACACGTTTAAATTTATTTACAAAGAAGGCACAGTAAGCTTTAAACCTTACTGCCGTAAATATCATATTTTATTTTTATAACATGATATTGAAAAAAAATGGATCAGGAAAATTTCTACCAAATCGAAGCTTTAAAAAGAGGAATATTTGAAGACATTTGGGAAGTTGAGTTTTGCTGTTAGGTAAAATTTTAATTTATCTAATATTATATTTAATTTTACCTATAATTTTAATTCTATTATAATGGTATTCACCTGAAATAAAATATTTTTATTTATTTTATCTATTTAAGGTATAATTTAGTATGTTCGTGTCAATAATAACTTAATTTTCGTGTGTGAAATAGTTTCGTGACGTCGAATACAAGCTATTTATTTACAACGTTTTTTCTCGAAAATAAAGATAAAGCCTCACTTTTGACACTTAGTAGTTTTTATTGTATACATCTATTGTATTCCACTAACGCTGGGATTCGTAAAAATGACGTTAAGGCGTATGACCACGCTAAATAAGCAACTCGATTTGTGTCGGTACAAATATCAACGGAAACGACATTGAAATTATGTTCATTTCAGCGTGCCTTGAAAAGTGGCTGTTACGACAACCACTGCGTCTCCGGCTAGCGCAAACTAGGAGAAAATAATACTTTTTACATGGACGCCATGAACGAAAAAAAAAATTCTGAACTTAAATTTTTTAGATCTAAAAATGTCCTATAACTTGGTGAAATAATGATTAAAATCGCTTTGGGGGTTTGTAAGGAGTAAGAAAATTCTTGTGTTAATCATGTGAAACTTTCGATGACTTTCGATTTTTTTTTGTCAACACTTACAATAGAAAAACAGTTTATGAAAGTTTTTGGACCACCCGTGTGGGAGGAGTAGGCCTTCAAAGGCAGGTCTAAATTGCAGTTGGCGCATCCATTCGCCTTAATGCGTTATTAAGACATTCTTCACTACCTTGGCATTTTTATGAATATCTCAGGCCCCGTAGCAGTGTTTTCTCGCGCGCAATGTGACTTAGTTGAATCGCAGGTGCGAGGAGTATGACATACTGTTTAATCGCAAAAACTTCGTGTCACGCTCCTCGCACTTGTGATTCAACTAAGTCGCGCTGCGCGCGATTAAACACTGTGCTACGAGTGCATGTTTGTAATGTTTTTACATAATATACAGGATGTTAAGAGGATAACCTTTTTCCTTAAAACGGAACCTGTTTGAAGGAAAAGGCTATCAAATAACACCCAGTAAAATTGAATAAATATTATTTTAAAGCCTTTTTGTTTGCTTTTAATTACTTTAAACAGATTATATTAAACATTATTTTAAATGAAATCATTTTAAACAGTCGACTGACGACGACCACAATTTGGTTGAAATATTTAACGAAAATAGTTAATACTTTTTTATTTATATTTATCACCCAGTAAAATGTGATTTAATATTTTATTTTTTCTGATGAATCCGAATTGCCTCTCATGTACATACATAACCCAAACCAATTGTATGTATTGAAACTTTAACCCTTATTTTACATCGCAGTTAAAATCAGTTGAACATGTTTCCAGCTGTACGCCCTCATAAGCAATCAACAGGCACGTAGTCAGAGATTTTATGAACCTTTTTACATATTAAACAAAGGCTGTTGACTTAAGGGGCTTCAGAAAGCTAGATTAGCAGCTCAAAATGTGTCGGTACAAATATCGACAGAAACGAAATAGAAATAACGTTCATTGCAAAGTGGCTGTTACGACGATCGCTGCGTCACCGGATTGCGCAAAATAGAGAAAATAATACTTTTTACACATGTTACATTTGATATTTAAAAGTTTTAAACGTCATTATGTTAGATTTTTGTATTGCTCGTGTCTGTGTTCAAGTTTTAACCTTGACTTTATTTAATTTTAAAAGTTTAAACATTTTATCAGTTTTTTAAAGCATTTGAAAGGTATTTATTTACTCGTTGTAGGTTAGAGCTTTAAAGGTTTTAAAACGTCACAATTACGGGACATGGGTACATAAATCTCATGCATTTTTTTCGAAGTTTTGTAATATTCATATAGAAAGTTTAAAGCAATTCAAAAACATCTCTAAAGGCAGTTTTGCTTCTGAAGCCTCTTAAAAATGTGTAATCTAAGAGCAAGATGATATAAAATAATCCGTCATTAGAATAAAGAAAGAGGACTTGCGAATTTGAAAAGTTTGTCCGTTTGTGATTTGTATTTATTTTGTACGGCCAGCATAACACATGAGTATATCTTCCTTTACACTGCAGGTACGTTGTAAGATCGGTGCCACCATTTTTTTTAGTTCCGTACCCAAAGGACAAATCGGAGCCCTATTAAGGGCCTTACTATTGCCAAATGGGTACTTTCTAAAGCCTACTCCTCGTTTATGGCCAAACCAAAAATAATGAAAAAATGTATTATGAATAATCAACTCTTAGACAACATATGCAACAGTTTTCTTTTTCATACCACCAAAACTTCTACATGATTTTTTTTTTACTGAATGGTGTTTTTTGACCTCAAATTCCCTACTGCTCCTGAGTTGCTTGGCCGATTGAATTCATCTATGCTTTGATAAATAGATAAACTTTATAGCTATAAACATAACATAAGATTATTCAATCGAGTAATCACGTCCAAGTGAAAAGTATAATTTTCCCCTATTTCGCTCTATCAAGGACGCAGCGAGCGTCGTAATAACCAGTATGCATTGCGCGCTGATATGAACGTTATTTCAATGTCGTTTCCGTTGATATTTGTAGTGACAAATATCGAGCTGCTAATTTGGCGATGGTAATCGCCTTAATGTCACTCTGCTATCCGTCTGTCTGTCCGTATGTCACGAGATAGAAACCGGAATTTTTTATACATATATTGTGTAAAATGTTGACGCAAACCCGAATTTTGAATTTAAAATGTAATTAAATATATTTTTCAGCTACATGAAAATGGAGCTGAAACAATTTTTTTTCTTACTCTAGCATGTGGGACACATGTCTAAGTAATAATGCGAGTCAATGGGCTTTTTTTTTCTAATGAATAAGAGCATTAACACAAGAGCATTTTTTTACATTAAAAAGCATACCATCTGACACGTACCACTGAGATACTCAGTCTAAATCACTTTGAATAAATTTTAAATTGTCTGCGAACAATGAGTATTTACAATGGTGAATTTGAGATGAAAGGTCGTTAATGAAGATTGAGAAAAGGACTGGTCTAAGATGAGATCCCTGAGGCACTCCTGAACTTGAGACATGTCTCAGAAACGTAACCGTTTACTATTTAAAAATAATAAAATAACAAAAAGAGTCTTGTTACCGCCAGACTTTAATACTCTACGGACAACACATAAAAACACCAGTGAAGCTTGGTTTATTTAAATCGGGGATGGGTTTCCTACGCCGGTCAATATTTACAAACAGTAATTTTTAGCTTTAATATCATTCTTTACCGAAATAAAAATGTTCCGAAATAAAGTAATTTATTGACTCATATGTTTCAACATTAAAATGCGCATGGTACGCGTTAAAATGGCGTTATATCGCGTCGTCTGCATGTAGAAAAAAACGCTGTTTACATAGGCTCTTACATCTTGCCATGCCAATCAAAGGAATAAACGAAACACTTTATTAGTGCGAGCGACACTGCACTTGATAAATTTTTGTTACGTGATTTAATGTGATGTTCTTTATTATTATCTACTTCTGGATCGATGGTCACGGGCCGGATTGCAACTGTTCATGGGCCGGAGATGGCCTGCGGGCCTTAGTTTACCTATCCCTGATTTAAATAAATAACTTTCACAAAAAAGTTGTTCTAATAACTATTCAGTTTAGCTGGCCACTTAGTGCTGCTATAAAAGAAAAAAAGCGACGGTTTAAAAGGAATTAAAAGATTCCGTGGGTGCTGAGTAAGGCAGGCCCCCTGGCTACGTGCCTGGCGATCAGATGAGTTGGACGCACTGTATTTAGGTTAACACGATCAATGCGTCGCTTGCAGCGCGTCTGTGCATGACAGCGGCGTCGTTCATGTACTTTATGGAACGCATTTGTTTACAATGACCGGCATTGTTTCTGGCACTTAGGTGGTCTGATAAATTGCGTAGAGTAGTAAAGCCTACGTAAATTTTAATTTTGTCACTGTCACTCTAAGCGAAAAAACGCGCAGTGCGAAAGGGGCGGATTCGGGGCGAAAGAGAAAAAGTATGATTTTTATTTTTTATAAAGAAAACTAAAATAGACGGGAAAATTTCAAAAATCTAGTTATTATTTAATCCATCTAATAAAATATGTTTGAGTTCTGTACACGGTTCCTATTCGCCAAACGAGGAGAAGAAGCGTGTTTGAGGACCTAATTTCAATAATTATTTCTATCAAGGAAAATTGATCTAAACGTGTTTTCCAAAATCAAAACCCTAGATTACACAAAATGCATAAACAACATTAAAAAAAATGTTATTTGTAAATGAATGAAGAAATAAATACGTATATAGAACCCTTCGATCATATTATACAACCGAGCCCAATAAGGTAGAGGTAGACTGGGCCTTTGTAACAAAAAGGGAGCATATACTAAAGACCCAGTAAAATTAATGATCGATAAGAACCGTAGCAAGGAGATTTTTAGTCTCTATTTACCCTTTCGGCGAGACAAACATAGAGCTTGAGCATGCATTTATTTATATATGTAAATGGGGTGATTCGTTCACCGTGTAAATGGGAAAGTACAAAATCCGTACCACTATTATAAATGCGAAAGTTTGTCTATTGGTTTGTCCTTCTTTCACGTAGCAACGAAGCAACGGATCGGCGTAGTTTATGGGCCGGAAACTGACATACAACTTTTTATCCCGAAAAATGAAAACTAAATCAGCGCGGGCGAAACCGCGGGCAAAAGTTACACATAATTCTCTATCATGGAACAGCTAATTCTCAGAATATCGAGTAGCCTGACTGATCTTGCAACTGCATCTCCATTTCATTTCCTTTTTGCAGTGCATTAGTGAGGCGAAGTGACTCTCGACTGGAAACTGAGTCCGCCATCTTGGAATATTATTGACACGGCATTTTATTCCGACTGTAGTGTCTTGGATATTAGATTTCTAACAGAAGCATGGAGCATATTTTTGAGCGTTCACCTGACTATTTTTAGGGCTTCATTAACCCCTAGTCATTGTAGTCAAGGATGGAAACAATTGATTCCATTGTCATATTTTTGGGGTTCCGTACCCAACGGGACCCTATTACTAAGATTCCGCTGTCCGTCTGGCTGTATCTCATGAACCGTAATAGTTAGACAGTTGAAATTTTCACAGATTGTATTTCTGTTGCCTCTATAACAACAAATACTAAAAAACAGAATAAAATAAATATTTAAGGGGGCTCCCATACAACATACACGTTTTTTGCCGTTTTTATAGATAATGGTACGGAACCCTTCGTTTGCGAGTCCAACTCGCACTTGGCCGTTATATTTATGAACGCATAACTTTTTTTAATGGGGCAAAAGCGAGAAAACAAAAGTGTGTAACTAAAATAAACAGTAATAAACAAGATAAGATTTTAATAGTTATTTGTTATGCAAGGCTGGAAAGTTAATTTTTGGCGCGGGTACCTTGTATTGAAACCTGAGCTGAGCAAGCGAAGGATTCTAGGATTGAACCAACCGAAGCGAGTGGTTCAAATATAGAATCCTGAGCGTAGCGAGGGTTTCAAAGGTACGAGACGCTAAATAACTTTGCTGCCGAGCGAAACACACAACTTTTCACCCCACTAAAGCGAGGAAAATGTTAGGTGCAAGAAAATATATATCGTACGCTTTTATGTATTTATCGCGCGATTTTTCCGGAAGAAAACTCAACTCTGCATTATGTACCGCTTGCACTAATTCTGCAGGTGTTAAATTTATATCTTCGTCGCTGCTAGCCTCGCTCATATTTTATGATTTCTTTCGATTTTATCAATTAAACAAACCAAAATAATGGAAGGAAAGTGAATTGAATAAAGAGAAGGAAATTTTAAAGATTTTGTTTTTTATAAAATTTTCTTGCTGGCCAGTGCGATTATTTTTTAAATGAGGCTTGCGCATGACATGAAATAAGTATTTGCATTTCAGTAGACTGGCTGCAGAGAATATAAACTATTACGAAACCAATGAGGTTCTATATATATGTAACATTATAGTACGAAACCTTTATTGAATAAATATACTCGAATTTTAAAAACACTTTCCACGCTAGCGGATAAAGTGCGCTTTTCCACCCAGATTTCGAATGATAAACAGAGCCTTTCCGAGCTTGTGAGGTGAAAAATAACATAGTCACTATAAACTGTCGAAAATTCGTGAACATATAAAAACTAAAAACGGAGCCCCGTATCTCCTAAAAATGTTTATCTGAAATGATATCTGAAAATTAAAGGATTTTGAATGACGTCATAAATATGCAAAATATTTATAATTCGACGTAGTGTTAAATCGTACTTTATAATCAATAGACAGCTAAATCTTTTTCACGATAACTATACTTCCTTACTCCTATCATCGCTCTAAAGTAAAAAGAACTTCTATACAGGTACAAACCAGTAAAAATGCCTATCTACAATGTATGTAGATACCGTATAAGTCAATAACGTACGAACTCACAGACAAAAGCGAGTTTAAAACAATTGCCAGTAACTAGTAGACTACTGATCCAAATTGAATTACTGTCCATCCGGTGCGGAATAATGCTGCTGAAAATTGTACGTTAGCCTGTCTGTCGCCACTGTCACCCAGTCACTGACAAATAAAATTAAAAGTATCTAATAGGTACAACATTGCTATGAGCTTTTGCTGGACAAGTATAAGCTACACATATATATATATATATATATATATATATATATAGTTTTTTTATGATACAAGCACAAAAAAACCAGCCAAGTACGAGTCAGACTCGCGTACCGTATTGTGGATGATAAATTTAATTTTGTAATTTTTTTACGTGAATTTCTCAACCGCTTTATTTTTCCTGTAATGTTTACGTAAACACATATTACCATGATTTTTTTCATATTTTTCAGTCCACCAGTTTTTATGGCTTTTCAAGGATTTCTCGAAATAACTACAATTAAATATAGTCAAGCTATATATTTTTAGAAACAGCTTTTTAATACCTACAATTTGATACCATATTGTATTTTTATAAAATATTCTTCGTTTTTTATATTTCTCATTTGTGCTCAACTTTTTTTTAATCGCTATAGTTTTCCTGTAATTGGCCAGTAATGATCTATAATCGAATTTTTTTCATATTTTTCGGTCTACCAGTTTCGGAGATAAGGAGGGAGACATACATATTTTCGTGTTTTTTTAGATTTCTCGAAACCAGTGCCAGTAAATATCGTTAAAGTATATATTTTTAAAATTAACTTTTTAATATCTACAATTTGATACCCCTTTTGTATTTTTAGGATAATTTTTTTTTTCCGTTTTGGTTTGGAAATATTTTGAGCAATTTAAAATTTTTCATATTTCTTTCACACCATGATATGTGAGCAAATTAATGCTATTTTTGTGCCAAATTTGATGTCTTTATCTTTAACAGTGCTAAAGTTATGAGTCTGTAACATACGGACGGACGGACGGACAACGAAGTCTCACCGTAAAGGTTCCTTTTGTACATTTTAGGTACTACGGAACCTTAAAAATAAGAGTGTTCATTTCTATAGCTATACAAATCATTTAATGAATGTTTAGAGAACGCTGATAAAATTTGTTACAAAAAAATATTGTACAAAAGAAAGACACCTTTTCTTTTATAGAATAGGCCAAATTGTAGCTAGTGCTTAGATTGTTCCTTAAAATACGCAAGGAAGACATTTTAGGGAATGCTTTTGCGTTTTGGTCATCCATTACTCGTAGAAATATTAGCCTACGTTTTAAGGTGAAAGCAGGTTTTCCAAGTACTGAACTTAGTAAAAACCTTTTCAGTTCTTTTGGCACACAAGAGAATTTGAAATAAAAAGGTTGAATAAGCGACCAGCAACCTTTTTGCCGGCCTAGTTCGGTAACTTGCACTACCTCTCCCTCCACACAACTGACATGCATCCAATTCCTTTGTACAAACTACAGTGCCACCATCTTATCTGTAGAATGAACTAGCTTTTCCCGGGTCTGTCATTGGCTATTATATTCAATATTATCCAATCAGATATGCTAGTTCCACCATTTTCATTCTACAGATAAGTTGGTACACCTGTAGTTAATTTGACGACATTTTGAAACCCATCGTTTAAAAGTGCGCCCGTTGTGTACGAGTATGTACACAGTATTGACGCTTTGTTTATGTTTTTTTTTAAATCTTCTTTGTTTCAAAAGAGCTGCTACCCTATGGCTATGAAGGTATATAATAATATTCCTAAAGGACATAAAGAAACAAATTTTGTCCAAAAAAAATCTTGATACCGAAGTGCCGGTAATAGTCGGCATAACAAGAACATGGCTGGACCGGCTCAATTACTCATAAAGATTTCTTACATGAAGATGACGTAGTCATAAAGCTGGGACGTAGTCATAGATTTCTTACTCTGTGACTTACTCTGCGCTGGTGTGGCCACGTGCGACGTATGCCAGAAGAGAGAATGGCGAAACGCATCTTATATTGCGAGCTTCGCAGTGGAAAACGCAAACAAGGCGGGCAGTTCCTTAGGTTTAAGGACGTGCAGAAACGCCACATGAAAAGTTGCAATATAGAACATTTGATATGGGAGTACCAGGCTGAGGATCGAGCTGTGTGGCGGCATACAGTCAACACTAACATCTTCGAGTTTGAGGCTAAACAAAGAGCTACTCTTGACGCCAGACGTGATGAACTCCGATGTAGACCACCAGCTGCCATACACTACACCTACTACAATGGAAAACTTACATGTAGCCTGTGTAACCGCACTTTCACAAACAAGATAAGCTACATAAGTCACATGAGGGCACATGACCGACGCTCTCCACAGCCGCAACAGTCGCCGTGACCGAACTCGGTCGGATGAATCATCATCATCATCATCATCATCATCATCATCATCATCATCATCATCATCACTCTGTGACTACGTCCCAGCTTTAAAAGGACTAAAATACCTACGTCATCGTCATGCAAAAGATAAAAAGTCCTCTTTTGCCGCCGTTCCATTTCCACCTTCACGTTTCGATTATGAAAATTATCTTTACGAGGGGTTGGCGGCATCAAATATGAATGGAGTAGTGCCGGCATTAGTCACCTGTCTACTGTCATGTCGCGACACGGTCAGGAGGGAGGGCAGGGGAGGGCGTGACTCACACACAACACAACCTTAATATAACTTCATTCAATCAATGGAATATTGATTCATTGAGTAATGACGGAGATGTTTCCGAGAAGAAAGGTTGACATCTTATCAGAGAAACATTTCCTAGAATATTGCGCTGTGTGGAGACAAATTGGTCTTCACCGAGAATGACGACGCGCTGCTATTTTTCAATTTCATGCAACGCGGGAATAAAAGCGAATAAAGGAAACAAAATTCACATCCTTTGACAATGAAAAACGATATTGCGAAGTGGCAAAAACACACATTTAGCAACATAAAACAAATACGAATAAAATGGGTATAGGGGAACCCTCATAAATATCAAATCCATTGGCGGAAACATTATTTACGCGAGCAACGGCGATCCGAGTGGATGAAATAAAAACAGCTGTCAGTTTCCAGGGAAAATACACAGTAGACAATATCGGGAATCACATGTTCGCTGGAAGACAGGCAATAAATCACAGGAGTGGACTAAAGGAAACCGAGGGGAAGAAAGGTGGCTTCACGTTAGACAAAGAAACTCTCGAGGTTTTCAAAAGAATAGGCTGATAAATGGCCGAGTACAGGCAATATTATATTCATCTCCATCGCCCTGCATAATACAAAAGCGAGCAGCGGAAAAAGGGACTTTTCACGGCAATTTTGACAAAAATAGCGCCTCTTAAAAGGTGTCTGGGACCTGGCAGAGAAGGGCGGTAATAATGAAGAAAATTGTCCAGCTCTGTGGCTGAAGGGTGGGCCACCACATTCAGTAATTCACAGTGTTGGTACTGCGTAGACCTTCGTGCATCGATTCATCGCTTACCAAAGTAAAGTATCTATCGTAAGAAACGCAATGCTGCAAGTTTCTTTAACATTTGTGACAATTAATTTAATACGGAATTATTAATATTTAATACTAAATCACTAATATTTAAGTTATATTAATTTAATATTTAGTCATATAATATTGAGAAAAGATAACAAAGTTAATGAAGGATGTTACCTAAATTCAATGTATTATTTTAAAAATTATAAGATATTCCAAGTCAGCGCCAGAACTCGGTGCACTTATCCTTTCATAATAAATAATACTTACATTTATGCATTGTTATGTTACACAGTAAGTATACTTCGAGTGTTTTGGAGGTGAATGTATCAATGTTCAATAAAATCTTCGAGACAACTAAATACAACGGAATCGGCTCAGCTATTCTTCTTAGGGCAGACAAAAAGCTACAAAGAATTGAAAAAAAATATGTATGCCGGAGCTCTAATATCCAGAGTTTCAATGTTACTATTATTATCATATGTTATCTATAGGTAAAATCTGTTAATAATTTTTCTGTTTTTTAGAACCTAGTATTAATAGAATAAAGATATAAATATGTATATTATAAACAAAACCATGGACAAAGCTTCGTGGTTTTTGTGATCTTATTATCTTTTCACAAATAAATAAATAAATAAAGTCAATATTACAATATTTTATACGTTTTTATACATTAAATACGTTTTTTTTTCACTTGGTATAATTTGTAAATAAGTGTCCCAAATGCGAAATAACTATACTCTTTTCGTTTCAGGACTTTTGGAAAGAAAATAATTTCATAGCGTCAAGCGTTAAGTTTGCTAAATTTTTATCTGTCATAGAGAGGCAACTTTTATTTTTTTCTACGGTTTACGATTAAGGTAACCAGAGTACAGAATTTTTTTTTGATACGTATGTCAGGAATTTTGGTCCTCCGTCAGAAAACCTGAAAAATAATAATTTGTCAGAATATTAAAAGAAACCGGCCAAATGCACAATATGGGTACGGAACCCGAAAAACATTATGGTAATATTTCCACTTGCAGTTATAAAGGACCAACTTAATTGACACTTACGATCTGTTAAACTTTATGTATCCAAAGGGTCTAATTAAGTGGGTCATTTATTACTTCCTAAATAATTAAATATTTATAATTTTCAGATTTTTTCCTGTGTGTGCTAAGATACCTAACTGTTAAAGAAATTTCAAATTTCTAAGTCAACTGAAACTATGCCCTATAGGTTTTGATTCGCTTGCGAGTGTCGAAAATTTGTATGAAATTGATTATGTAAAGTGCAATAACTTTTTTTCTCATCAAGTTAGAAACCTGATTTTTTTACAGCACCATGGGGCCGTAGATTTATGTAGGAGGTATCAGTTTCAACTTGATATCTCATACGGGGCCCGAGCAATAGGGTCTTGACAGACAGACAAACAGAAATTTAAAGGTTCCATTTTTCCATTTTGAGGTACGGAACCCTAAAAGTAATGAATAAATGTTTAAAATGATAATATACCTATGAATTACATTGATTTTGTAACAAAAGCTGTTCAAAATCACGCGGCCTCAAAGAACACTTCTTGACGTAGCGATAGAGCGATAGTGTGCGTTACTCACATCTCCGTCCTCTACACCGCGATAGTACTGTACGCCGCGTCACTTCAAAGTCCGAGGGTGAGGGAGAGACCCTTTTCACCGAATCAGATATTTTACTCGTAGATACCGCCCCCGCCGCGACACGCATCGTGTAATTGTGGCTCGCTTTCGAGGACGTACTGAAATGTTTGATTGGTCGAGAAATTATTTCTTCACGCTTGGGCGGATTCTTTGTAGCCGCGCGATGAGTTGTCCACGGCCAAATCGATGGGTGAACTTTTGTAAGATACTTTGTGAACTCTTTGATTTGTGTGTAATGAATGATAAAATCTTTTAATAATTTTTCTGTTTGTTAGAATAATAAAGACATAAATATGTTATAAACAGAACCATGGACAAAGCCTCGTGGTTTTTGTGGTGTTATTATCTTTTCACAAATAAATAGATAAAGTCAATATGACGAAATTTTATACGTTTTTTTTCCACTTGGTATAATTTGAGTTGTAATTGGAGTTACACTCTATTCCTCCTGTACGCTAGTTAAACTGTATGTTGTAAAGTGTCTCATATGTTGGTAGACCAAATAAATAAATTCCCAATTATATTTAGTGCAGACAATATCAAATGCTTAAATACCCATCTTCGGGCGTAGCGTTGCCATCCGTCCGGATAAAGCCGGACAGTGTTAGGCTTTGTAAGCTCTTGTACGGCCACATTTGACTGCGTGCGGCCCGTCCAACTTTTGTTAGGATTTTTATATCTATCGTTCAGTCAGTTTTACGAACAAGCGAGACAAAACCGGCTGACTCACCAAGACACGCAAGTTCACATAAAAATATTTAAATGATGATACTAATTAAAACTTTCTTGAAAAACTGGTCTTTTATTCGATTTTTTTTGTCAAATTTTTTAGCATCCGGACTTAGGACTTTTAGTCCGGCTTTTAAATATGTGTTTTATTCGATATTTTTATGAAAAATCATTTTTTTCTTAGCGTTCGGCCTTGGGACCCAATAGTCCGGCTTTTTTAACGGGTAAGTCCACCTTTTTGGTGTTTAGAGATGGCAACGCTATTCGGGCGCAGCGCGTACCGACTGGAGAGTTGAAGTAGTCGCCATGACCGAAAACAGTCAGAGTGGATTATCGTCATCATCAAATGATTATCTATCAACGTAATAGCTTAAGGTACATAGTATTAAGTCTAGATTTGGTACATGAGCAGAGATTCACTTGACAGAAATCTGACTGTTTACTGACAGATCGTAATTTAGATTTTGGTGCAACCACTCTTAACATATTATCAAATAAAATGAAGCCAAATTCATGACGATTTTAGAGCTACAAAAATCACAAGTCAATGAAATCGTGTCTGAACAAATATGAATTGGCTCCTTTCTATGTGGTGTATAAGTATTAAACCTTGACAGATTATATTATCTTTTACAAAAAATCACTTCCAAATCCGTTCAGTGGTTTCGGAGATGTACGCGAACGAACAAACAAACAAACAGACAGACAGACAGGCAGACAGACAGAAAAGAATTCTAAAAATCGCTGATTTGTGTTCCATTACTCTTTCTTAGGCTCTCCCTTTCTAATTTTATTACTTTTCTGCAATGTACACACCGGGTTCTACGGTTTTATTATATGTATTGATATTGATAAAATCCACAGATACGGTAAGGGGGCGTAGCGCTTGCCTATTTGGCCTCATGCGAGACCCAATATTATAGTGCGCGCCAATCTTTTAGTCGCCTCTGATTGAGTTACGAGTGCAAGCTTGCGCAGGTACAGGCAAGGAAACAATAATATGAACGGTTGACTATTAAATGTTTACTATAAGTGGGAAGGTGTACTTGTTGTACCTACCTATTTAATATATATTAGTATTTTAGTGCAATCTTAACTGTTTAATTAAAACAAATTAATATAAACACCATTTTCCTACATTGTCGCCTTAAAACGCTATAACGACCGCGAGGCATAACAACAACAATAAACTTTAACAAACTAAATCAACAAAACAACAAATAAAGGCAACACAAACAGATTCAACGATTAACTTAACGAATCATAGAATTTTTTCCACGAACGTACTTTTCATGCAACGCGCGCGTGTGTAGTGTACGGAC
Source organism: Ypsolopha sequella (assembly GCA_934047225.1). Lineage (NCBI taxonomy): Eukaryota > Metazoa > Arthropoda > Insecta > Lepidoptera > Ypsolophidae > Ypsolopha > Ypsolopha sequella. Next base: position 27,988,285 of record OW203986.1, on the reverse strand, counting down.
GTAGCACTAACACTAACGCATAGTGTTGACACCTGCCGAACGGCGAGCGGGGGGTGTGGTGCGGCACGCAGGCGGGTGTGCTCCGCGCCCTCGCTCCTGTAACGTCCCCCTGACACCGTAAAACGGCTAATGCGTCGATTCTTGGGGCTAGCTTCAGAGGCGACTAAAAGATTGGCGCGCACTATAATAGAGATGTGATGTGTTGTGTGTTGTATTGTCCGTTTCTACAGGTGCGCCGCCCTCTTTTTGGGTATGTTCTATTAGTGTGCGAGAGAAATATGAGTATGTGTGCCGTATACCTATGTGTAAGTGGGAGGAAACGTGGAGACTGTAAGACAGATCTCCTGATATCTGTGCTAAAACCAAGGTTCGCAATTATCAAGATAATTACGCTGCTTGACAATTACCCCCTGAATATCCGAAAATTATCGGATCATTATCGGATAATTGTCACTAGTGTAAGAAATTAATTTGTTATATTATTTCATAAAAAATGCATTATAGTTTGGGCAATTCTAACAAAAATATAAATACAACACAAATTAACATTTATTAAAGTAAAAATAATTTTTAGTATTATATTTTAAATTATTTATAGTAGCGCTGCAGAAACGCGCGAAAGCACTCTAAATCCGAACTGAATTTTTATGGTACGGGTAATCCCCACGACGGGGCGGCAGCGGGGCGCGGGCGCGGCACGTTGACAATTCGTGCGTTCGGTTATACGCAAGTGCGGAAATACATGTTCGAATACTGTTCACTTTCATTAATGCAATTTTTGTTATGATCAATTGATAATTATATCAACATAATTGTCATGATAAGTATCAAGACAATTATCACGGATAAGCATCCTTTCGAACCCTGGATAAAACCATATTATTGGAAACAGACAGTATGTATTTATTTATTAATATTTATTTAAATTTTGAATAGATTATAAATATAAACAAAAAAATATTAATTATTATCGAAATATATTTTGACCAACTTGTAGTCGTCGTCAGACGAATTACATAAATAGATGTTAGACTTAATTAAAAGCTAAAAAAACGCTTTAAAATAATATTTACTCAATTATTTTAATATGCAGTATATTTATGCAGTTTTTTAAGTAAGTTTATATCAAGATATTTAAAATATATATTAGATTATTATGTTTTAATACTACATTTTGGTTAAAATTAGCAGGCGGTTTATTTTGTTAGAATAAAGGCTCAGGATTTAAAAAAAAAAATGTTCAATTTCGTTAACATCGTTTACATCTTTTTCATTCCATCCAAAGGTCACCTGGGAGATATTGCTATTAGCAATAAGTGCCGCCTTTGTACACAATATTTGTATTTTATGTGAAAATGCGTTGTTAACTAGGTAATGTAAATGTACAAAAAGTGTAATAAATAAAATGAAAATAAAATAAACTCTCTGTGTCAAATTTAGTTCAGCAAGTAATAAAGTAAGAACAGTATAACGAACAGCTCAGAGTAAACTTCAGTGAACTTACATGAATCCCATGAGAACCTCGGAATGAAGAAGAGAATTGTTTTTGTTCAGCAACTGCTATTTATCTGAAAGAAAAAACAACGATTGTTATATTTGTCAGGATTGGCTTGCTTTAGATATAAAGAGAATGGAGCCACCGACTCGTTGCGTATGTTAGTATTAAGAACCCGGTCCGCGATGACGACAGTTTTGATGCAAAGCATTTTGTTAAACATTTTCCTGGCCTTTATCGCGATGTTTTTGGAAAAACCAAGGACATACACCACTTCATAGTGGCCGTCTAAATGAATGCCTAAAATTATTTGATTGAATTGTTTCTTTTTTGCCAATTATTTTGGTACTTACGAGCCGAATAGTTCTTCATAATGTCTAAGTACCAAAATAATTCGCAAAGGAGAAATAAATTAATCAAATAAATTTTAGGACTTCATTTAGACGGCCAATATGATTTGGTGTATGTCCCTGGTTTTTACAAAAACATCGCGGTAAAGATGAGAAAAATATTTGAAATATACTTCGCATCAAACGGACGAAAAATACGGAGCGGGTTCTTAAGGTATTTAACTACACAGGTACTTAAGAGAGGAGGAGGGACAAAGACAATGAGATAGTGGATTTTGCTACTGAAATTGGCTAAAAATTCGCGGAACGAAAAATTTGGAAGGGAACTTAGCATCCTTGGCTTTTTTATGGTTTCGATCGATCGCTAGGTCCACCGCGGTTATTAAAAACCTTGTAAGCTGAAGCTGTTTTTTCACTTGAATAAATCTGCTCTGAAAATAGCCCTATAAAAATAACTACTTTCAGGTGTACCGCAGATATAATGCGCATATAGGTGACCGACCTGACGTGCACTATCTGTCATGGATTATATAGAAAGCGTAAGGAAATACGATCTTTGCCGAAGAGAGGCGAAGATTTCTATGCGCATTATTTAAATGGTACTACTAGTGTTTCTATAAGTAAGTAGGTTAACTTTAGGTTAATTTTTTTTTCTTTTTTAATATGTTTTTGTAGATTTATTTTCATTGATAAATTAGAGTCATCCTACGCGGTGGCGTAAATCCTGATTGACAGGAATTGAAGGAAGGAATTGAAATGTGGAAAACAAAAGATACTATTGCAGGGCAGGTATCCACTAAAAAACCTTCAAAATACACCTAAATTTTCTTATTTATTTATTTAGAGAACACGTTTAAACGATATCAATAAACCTTGCAAGGTTCGTCTAGATATCGGGTTATTGGTAGTTAGCTACTTTTTAAACAAGTATATTAATCTTTATTTTTAAGGCGCTACGGAAAAATATCGACACTTTTAGAACTTGCATATCTGTAAATAATGTATTATTTTGATAAAACAGTTTATTATTTTTGGATTTTTTTTCGAGGGATATGTTTATTATTGAAATGATAATGTAATATTTATTGAAATGAGGTCTTTTTCTCCTGGTTTAGATAGATAGATAAAACATTTATTCACTATTACAATACGTACACAATTCACATTCAACACAATTAAACATTTACATTAACAATAAAAGACACGGAACAAGTTTTAACAATAACAATAATGAGACAGATACATAATTATGGACATATTACAATAGTAAAAGGGCTCCGACTCAGTATTTGCTGCAAAGATTTTTAATGCAGCACTGACAATTTGGAATGACATATAGACTGCAATTATATTTTATTAGATTGGGTTTTAACAGTATCTAGGACCTGGTTAAACGAAATTTTGATAGCAGCTTTAGTACATTTTATATTAATAAAAAACCGACTTTTTGCTACTTTTCAACGAATTTGTCTCTCTCGCACTGAAGGTTTTTTCGCATATGGGGTAACAGGGATGCTAAAACTTTTACATATCGCCTTAACTCTACTTCGAATCCCTTATTCTTAAAACCTAATAAAAACCGAGTCAGCGTTCAAAATTCGCGGAGGCTTAATAAAATCCCTCTCCATAACCTGAGTAAATACACGGCTACTCACTTACGTAGATATCATGCGAATAAACGAGAGAGTAAATATCAAAGTTGGTTTGATAACGCGACCGGACACACATTTTCAGGGCCGGAAGTCCCAGTGTTGCCACCCTCCCCCTAATAAAGATAACCTTTTTAGAGCGCACCTCGCAAATATCTGTCTTTTGCGAGTACCCACATTAAAATGGTCCTAAACATTTATGTGCTGTTTATTTTCCTAGTTTGTACTGTATGAAAAGCTTATGAATTTTGGCAAAATGAACGAGGTTTTTAAGCACCTTAGATTTGTTTTATGTAACACTTTTTTATAGGGTTTTCCTGCTCCTGTTCGTCCAATACTTACAAGCTTAGAAATAGTAGATTGTTCTACAAGGGCGAAAAGGAATAAATTACGAGTTAAACGTAACCGAGTAATTTGTTGCTCTTACACCCATGTATCATACTACGTTTTTCAATGCATAGTATGAGGAAATAAAACAAATATAATCTTGTGAACTTTAAATTATGATTGGCTCAAAAGGACTGTATCCAGAGCCGTTAAACAGTGAAAAAAAAAGTATAACATTCATGGTACACAGGAAAGACTGCAGGTTAGCCAACCATTGTAAATAAATTTAAAAAAATTATAATAATAAAGCCCTAGGGCAAAATAATCGACTTTCTGTTCGGTTTTGATGCATAAAAAGTGGGCCTTCACGAGCACTTGCATTGAAAAAAATAATAAGGGTGGGTAACATTCATCCTGATTACTCCATTCATTTGTTTGGTCACATCACGGAAAGGGCAACAGCCTCGAAATAACGTCATTAATCCGAGATTAGGGTCACCAAATGACGGCATTCCGTGAACGAGATCTTTGTCGACTTTCCCGCTCTTTCGTCATTGGTATACATTGTGATTGATAAATAATATGTACCCGTATTGTTGACAAACCTTGGAATACTTTTAATATTTCCGATTAATAGTTACTTGCGATTGTCAGCACTTGGTGAAATATCATCAACATCTTGATAAAAACACTTGTACTGTTTCACAATATCACTATAATATATGTAACTCCAACCAGATTCACCTCTCGGAAGTGTTTCTAGATGATGCCGTGAGGCAAAACCGGTTGGAGTTACCTATTATAGTGGCGTGGCGGCCATACAGGGGCGGGTCAAGAAACTCATGTATATGGTTTATGGAAATTTTAAACATCTTGATAAAAACACTTGTATTCCACAATATCACTATAATGTAGGTAACTCCAACCAGTTTCACCTCTCGGAAGTGTTTCTTGATGACGCTGTGAGGCAAAACCGGTTGGAGTTACCTATTATAATGATATTGTGAAAGACAAGTGTTTTTATCAAGATGTTTAAAATTTCCATAAACCATATACATGAGTTTCTTGACCCGCCCCTGTATGAACGTAAGCTCCTTACAAATACATTATGCATATGTACCGTACGCAAAGGTCTTTGTTTATTTTTTGTCTTTTGAAGTAATCTTCCTTTTGAAAACAAGCAAAACGTACTTACAACGCAATTGGAATTAAATATAAGGGAATATATCGGATAATATTATAAGACACAACCGGGCTGATAAGCTTCCGAAACTTTGGTACGTTGCATGGACCATGATCACGTGGGAGACAGGAGCTTATTAGAATCACTATCACTACATAGTATAAAACAAAGTCGCTTCCCGTCTAGTCTATGCGAAAGATCTTTAAAACTACGGAACGGATTTTGAGGCGGTTTAGTGATTCAAGAGGAAGGTTTATATGTATAATATATGCCCGCAAGAAGCCGAGGCGGGTCGCTAGTACATCATATAAGAAAAACCGTAATAACCGTAACAGATTCAAATATAATAGGCAAGTTGTGAAAATACGAAGCCGTGTCGCCCACGCATTTAAACTGCGGGTCTACCGCGTAATTCTGATTTTCATCAACATCAACTTGAGATTGAAATTTGACGTGCGTGCAAAAGAGATGGCATGTTAGGTGGGCGTCGTCGCACGCACGTCAAATTTCAATCTCAAGTTGATGTTGATGAAAATCAGAATTACGTGGTAGACCCGCTGTTATTTCTATTGAATTTACGGGAATTTCTCATTTTTAATAAATCAGAATACCAATAAATATGCTAACAATATCATCAAAATAGAATATGGAGATGTACATTAAACGTGTTTTTTTCCTCGATGGAAGATGGAGTACAAGCTCTCGGAAATTTTTGTCTGTCAATTTACATATATTTACGAAATTTGGCATTCCATAACTTCTATAAGGCGTTTCAATTTGTATGAAACTTTATAAACAATAAAATCGATCTCGTTTTGATTCGCCACGCTTCTCGTACGAGAAACATTTCTGTACATATGAAATTAAACTTCTATTTTCACGTGCTCGAAAAATATTTTCTCGGATTTTGAAGCGGTACTTATCTAGTTTATTTTGAAGCGGTACTTATGAGTTATTTTAGATGAATTTGAGGATACACATATGTTACTATAGTTTCAATGTGACTAAAAAGAGCTGAGCAGTAACTATTAAAACAAGACTAAGGGCACAAATAATATTTAAGGTAAGCGGAGCCGCGGGTAAACACCTAGTTCCTAGAAATTTGCAATTCATACTATATTCTGTAACAAAACTTTTTTTATTAGAATGCATTACAAACTAGAAAAACCCAAACTTTTTTTTCTTCTTTAATTAAGTGAATAGAATTAGATAAAACAAGGTAAAATGAAATTTTTGTGAGATATATTTCTGGCCATTCGGGCCCGGCATCAGTCACAATCAATTAATAAAGTGTTTACTTAAAATTCTTTTCTTAATTCCATCGTTGTACTGGGCCTTAACACAAATTAATTTGCAACCTGACCTTTAGATTAAACTCACAAATAATAAGTTTATAATGTGAACCCTTAGCATGAACACTTCAGAAAATCAGGCCTACGAGGGGAGGCTGAAAAGTAATCTACCTAACTATGAAAGAAAAGGCGTAACTGGATAGTTTATTTTTATTTTTCTATATAGTCCCCTGCTAATAAAATGCACTTATTACATTTTTCAAATATTGAATTTAAGCCATTAAAAAAAAAAAAAAACGGTTTGTCGTCAAAATAGTCAGAAACCGCTGTCTTCATTTCGTCATCGGTCATAAACCTTCGTCCCCTGAGGTCTTTCTTGAGAAGTCTAAACAGAAAATAGTCACAGGGGGCTAGATCTGGACTATAAGGGGGGTGGTCAAAGGTTTCGAAGCCATTGTCTTTAATTGCTAGCTTTGTTGTGCGTGCGGTATACACTGGTGCGTTATCGTGCAAAATCAGAATTCCTTTGCTTAGTTTACCTCGCCGTTTTTCTTTTATTGTCTCTCTTAGTTGATATAATAAGTTTGAGTAATAATCAGCATTCATTGTAGTTTTCTTTGGTAAATAATCTATGAGCAAAATCCCTTCTGTGTCCCAAAAGATTGTAGCCATAAGTTTACCGGCCGATGGACAGACCTTGAATTTCCGAGGCGGCTTCTCATCCTTAAATTTCCACTGTAACGACTCTTGCTTACTTTCCGGGTCCCAT